>OZ025290.1:310543591-311941091 GCA_964019185.1 Maratus speculifer
TATGTCACATAGTGACAGACAGAGTCAGAGACTCACAGGTACAAAGATACACAGACTCGCAGACAGACATTTTATAGAAATGTGTTTTTTAGAATGTCTGACCCCTAAAACGTGTAAATTCGACAAAAGCTGGAATTCGAAAATTTTGACGAATAAAATCTTTTTTAATGGATAGATTGAATAAAATAAAAAAAAAGTAATATAAGACACAAACTTCATATGTTTGAGACATTTTTTTCTCCTGATATAAAACAAAAACAAAAAATAACCCATGAAGTTTTATTTAAACACTTATAAAACGCGACAATGAATACTTTTTGAATTTTCACATAAATATACTACAATGAAAATAACCTTGCGTAATGTCATAACCTAATCAGCAGCAATATAGACCGCTGAGAATAAAGTAATCACCACATCACCACTGCGGTGGAAGAATGGAAATTGGTTTTAAATCTCTTGAGATTTTTATATAAATGCCAGAGGTTTATTTTCTTCAATTCTTAAAACTGCCTCAGAGATAATAACATTTACAGATTTCGTTGTGATGTCGCAATATGATAGTTGTTGTTTTGTAAAATAAACAGATTTGTAGTATGTATAAAATATCGCACCGAAAAAAAACTTTGTTAAAGTGAGGAAAACAAAAATTATTTTATTTACATTTTATTATTTAATTCATGTTAATTTAATTTCTTTCAAAATGTGTGAAGCATTTTTTAAAGAAATTATTAGAACTATATTAATTATAATGAAGTTTATAATGCTCAAAACACTTGAAAAATTATGTTAAATTTAAAATAAAACCATCCCAATCATGAAAATGAAGTCTTTACAATGACAAAGTAACAATTGTTTTTTTTTTTTTTGTTGTTGTTGTTTTTGTGTGTGTGTTAAGAATACATTGATGCAAAAATTCATAAGATATGCTGATTACAGAATGTTTCTTAATACATAGTTACATTTACAACTTTTATTTGAATAGTGATTTGTTTCATTATAAACTAATCCAGATATTTTGGATTTGTTTTGCGTTCGGGGAAATGGATTCATTTTTAAAAAATATCTATTGGAGATATATAATAATTGCTTTGTAAATATAGGATAAGGATGTTTTATATTTTTTTAAAGTAACACATATTTTTTAAGCAGCTTTTAATTTCACATGACATTCCATATGATGAAACTAAACTTCGATTATGCAGTAGAAAATGCCTAATATATTGAAAGAGGGCAAACAGAAATTACCGAAATAATTTTTTTAATGAGATTATAAAAAATATGTTCATTTGCATAATTTTACTGACGTCCAACTGGAGAAACACATATCAAACATGTTAGACCGGGCGGCGGCGACACGAATGACTACGTCATCGAGTTACGGGATAAAATCATGATGTAAGACAAGTTTATTAGGTGTAGATTAAGGAATAACTGGTCTGCCTCGACATTTCTTGGTACGATATGAGTAACAGCAGGCGCCAACTCGCCATTTTGGCGTCATTTTCTTGTCATCGAAATATGGGATACATATGTGCCAAATTAAAGATAAAATAAAGTATTTTAAGAATATTTCGGTCTGCCTGCGCATATCCTGGTACAAACCCTCGGCAGACTGAAATTTATAACAAAAAATGACGTTATAATGTAAAATTCAATATGACTACGTCATCGAGTTACGGAATGAAATCATGATGTAGGACACGATTATTAGGTGTAGTTTAAGGAATGACTAGTCTGCCTCGTCATTTCTTGGTACGATATGAGTAATAACTATGACTAATATATCTATATTTTTGGCTACTGCCAGCAGATACTTCATATGTTTCAAAATATCCCGCAGGAAAATGGCGTTTTGTGGTGAATTTTTAAAAATGATTCCCTAGAGTAAATCTGATTTAACATGAAGGCTTTCATTTTATTTTTTTTTTAATCTTATGTTTTTTATCATACACTGTAAAAAAAAATCTGTAAAGGTACTAAACATTTTCTTGGAAACTGGGATTCCAAGAACTTTTCATGTAACGATAACAGGAAAAATCCATGTAACTGATTCTAAAACTTGAGTTTTTGTTGTTACCGTTACAGGGAAAGTTCTTGGAATCTCAGTTTCCTAGATAAAGTGTAGTACCTTTACGAATTTTTTTTTTTACAGTGTAACAAATGATTCACATAATTGTGTTAAATATAATTTCTTAAAATTGTTTCACAAATCTATACAAGAAAAAAAACTTTTTTTAACACGTTTTGAAAAAATGCCATAAGAATGAATTTGTAATTATTTTGAAACTTTTTTTTTTTTTGTAATAAAACTAAAGTTTTTTCTTTGTAATATAATTAAATAGTCAAGTAAAAAAGAAAGAAAGAAAAACTAATTTTAAAAGTAATCTGTGTTATTTTTCATTAAAAAATATTTAATGTAATACAATTATACTATTCTTAATTGCTAAAAAGTACAAAGTTAAAACTATAAAAACAGCAACAATAGTTTTGTTTGCCTGTATACATGATTTGATTCTACCCGAATCAATTTCAAATCAAAATAATAAAGTTATTCAAAAAACGCAATTTCTGTGATGTGATTTTTTAAACGACGTAATTAAAATTTTAAAATACTCTTTCTTTAGATACACTGTTTTTTATATTTATTTATTTTACTTTGCTGTTTATTTCTAATTTTGTAACAACTGAATAACTCGAACTATGAGTTTGGTAAGTTAAAATGATGTTGCATATTTGCATATGAAATTTTTACGTATAAAAATATTCATGATCTCTTTTGTAACGAGTGGGTACAAAACAGTGAAACGAAAAAAAAAGGGGTGGACAAAACAATACATAAAAAGTTTAAAAATTCGTAAAAGCCGCAAAAATAACCGAAATAAAAAAAAACTGTTTATAGTTTTAGCATCTTTATGTCACGGGAATTTTTTTTTAAGACAGCAATAACAAATAACTCAAAAAACATCCGACAGATGGAAACGTTGGATTTCGGTGGATTTGCAAATGAATGATTATAAGAATTTGTGGTGTGAATCCACAATTAGTTCATGATTAATAGCCCTGTACTTGATCTAGAGTATTGAGTGCAGAGGATAAAAGTTTTGTTAATGAAGTTAGTTTATGTGAACCAGGAATCAGCGACCAATGATTGATCCAAGTACAATCTCAACAATGAACTAATTGTGGATTACCAGCGCAAGTTCTTGTAACCGTCTGATTTTCACTGATGTCTAACGTTTACAGCGTCATCTGTCAGATGTTTTTTGAGTTATTTTTTATTGCTCTCTTAGGAAAATTTCCATTATGTACAGATTCTAACACTACAAATCGTTTTTTATTTCGCTTATTTTTTCGGCTGCTGTGACTTTTTATAGTTTTTACAGACTTTTTGCCCACCCGGTACTTTACTTCCATTGAAAATTATTTGGATGATTTCTTCTGAATGTAGTCAGGCAATACATCAAGTCTATACATCCATACTACTAAGATAAATCATGGAGATTATAACACGTAAAAATTCCACATGTTATGATGCAGCTATTTTATCTTTTGGACTTTTTTATTCTTACTTAAACTAAAGAAAATTAATAAATAATTTGAAAAAAATTACCTTATCTTTCTATTTAATTGATGAAGAACTAAAAGTAGTTTAATTCATCAGAAGTTTAAATTTGAGAGAAGTAACTACCCACATTGGTAGTTATGGAGATAAAAGGACAGTTGGATCTTTAGTTACGATACTAAGGTAGCTAATTTTTTTAAAACCAGATATAACTTCACTGACTTCATTTACGAATTGCTTATTAGCATTGAAAATTGTGACATTCCAGAAACATAACATCCCTACTTTTCAGAATAATTTTGGCCCCACCAGTGGCCGCGACGTTCTGACCTCAAACTGGTAGACGGTAGGTACTGGGTTCGAACCCAATCGCGACCGTCGGCCTAACCGTTCGGAGTTTTCCGTGGTTTTCTTCGAGCATTGCGTAAATACGGGTTAGGTTCCCTTAGAAAGACCCCCACCGAGGGCACCACACCCCTTAGGGCCTATATCCAACAGCGTAGATAATTGGTTGACATACAAACAAACAAACAAACAAACAAACAGAATAATTTTGATATATAAGTCAAATTATTATGATTTGACGTGGTCGAGTAACCCAATATTATAATTAACATTTAATTAATAAATGAATACTATCGCATTCTTTTTCGATTAGAATGAATGGATTAATAATCGATAAATCTCTGTAACTTATTATTTATTATTATATCCTATACATTTAAATCTTGCACTTACGCTTTAAATAGCTTGCCTCATAATAGATATATTCTTAAGACATATTCAAAGTGCCGCAGGATTATTAGTACAAACTTGAAGGGGAGGTAGAGGATATCACAAGGATTCAGATTTGCATAGCAACCCATGCTCAGAAACGTTTTGCTGGTGCGGTAGTGACGACATAAAACGCAGGAAAGAAAGTAAATAAACAAAAAGAGAAAAATAGTTATTATTTTTAGAGCAACAAAAATGCCGGAATAATACTTGGAAGTGTTGGGAAAGTTGTTGCAAGCATCCTGGCAGCTGCTGAGGAAGTCCGTGACACTCTCAGTATGTTTTTTTAATCCTTCCTACAGAGGTAACATAGTTATGGTTTTATTCGAATTTAGTAATTTGTTTTAATATTTGCTTAAACGTCTGAGAAAAATTGAAGTATATCTTTAGATTTTGAAAATGAGTAACCTCTTTGTTACTGAGAATTAATGCAGTATTATTCATTATTACTGAATTATTTGTTCTCTGCTTTTACTTCAGAGGAAGCGTTTTAGCCTATTTGGATTATTTGGAATCCTAGCTATCGAAGCATATCATTCTAAAATCGAAGTTTTAATTATGTTTGAGTATGATTAATGAAAAGGGAAATATTTCGGGTCAGCATATGCAACCCTAAGAAAAGAAGAGGTTAAAGGCATAGGATTGCTGTAAAATAATTATTCACTTTCAAAACTCGCTTTGTTTAAAAGTATCACACTTACAAATATTATTTCATACATGAAAATAACCACAAAAACTCCGTGTTTTTCCATCAGGTGGCGTATAAGCAGTAGTTCAATATCTCTAACAAGTTCAGTTCTGTATCTCCTGAAATGGACGCAATGCGAGAGAAAAGGTTTTGCGTCCCAAAGTATGCGAAATGTTTTTCTGTTATAGCAGTGCAATGTTCTGTCAGAAAGCAGTACGAAAAAAAACCACCTTATATCACGCTACAAAAAGTATGGATTGAATTGAACTGCACTGTAAAAAAAATTCTGTAAAGTTACTAAACTTTTTCTAGGAAACTGGGATTCCAAGAACTTTTCCTGTAACGGTAACAGCAAAAATTCAAGTTTCAGGGTCGGTTACAAGAAATTTTCATGTTACCGTAACAGGAAAAGTTCTTGGAATCCCAGTTTCCTAGAAAAAGTTTAGTAACTTTACAGAATTTTTTTTACAGTGGGCCACCCACTTTCAAAACTCGCTTTGTTTAAAAGTATCACACTTACAAATATGATTTCATACATGAAAATAACCACAAAATCTCCATGTTTCTCCATCAGGTGGCGTATAAGCAGTAGTTCAATATCTCTAACAAGTTCAGTTCTGTATCTCCTGAAATGGACGCAATGCGAGAGAAGAGGTTTTGCGTCCCAAAGTATGCGAAATGTTCTTCTGTTATAGCAGTGCAATGTTCTGTCAGAAAGCAGTACGAAAAAAAAACCGCCTTATATCACGCTACAAAAAGTATGGATTGAATTGAACTGCACTGTAAAAAAAATTCTGTAAAGTTACTAAACTTTTTCTAGGAAACTGGGATTCCAAGAACTTTTCCTGTAACGGTAACAGCAAAAATTCAAGTTTCAGGGTCGGTTACAAGAAATTTTCATGTCACCGTAACAGGAAAAGTTCTTGGAATCCCAGTTTCCTAGAAAAAGTTTAGTAACTTTACAGAATTTTTTTTACAGTGTGCCACCCACTTTCAAAACTCGCTTTGTTTAAAAGTATCACACCTACAAATATGATTTCATACATGAAAATAACCACAAAATCTCCATGTTTTTCCATCAGGTGGCGTATAAGCAGTAGTTCAATATTTCTAACAAGTTCAGTTCTGTATCTCCTGAAATGGACGCAATGCGAGAGAAGAGGTTTTGCGTCCCAAAGTATGCGAAATGTTCTTCTGTTATAGCAGTGCAATGTTCTGTCAGAAAGCAGTACGAAAAAAAAACCGCCTTATATCACGCTACAAAATTATGGATTGAATTGAACTTCACTGTAAAAAAAATTCTGTAAAGTTACTAAACTTTTTCTAGGAAACTGGGATTCCAAGAACTTTTCCTGTAACGGTAACAGCAAAAATTCAAGTTTCAGGGTCGGTTACAAGAAATTTTCATGTTACCGTAACAGGAAAAGTTCTTGGAATCCCAGTTTCCTAGAAAAAAGTTTAGTAACTTAACAGAATTTTTTTTACAGTGTGCCACCCGGATGTGCATGGTCTATCCAAGGCGGCACACATAGATTATTATCAGAGTGAGCATAAAACTTGGTTATTTTGTGACAAATTTCAAAAATCAATCATATTTTTAAGTATAATACTTTTGAATTAATCGGTCTTTGAAAGTGAATGATTCTTTTATAGTAACCCTGTATTTTAAAATATACATGTACTTAATTCTGATAAAATTTATACGTGCTATATAGTATTGGCCGTTAATGATACATTTTTATTACTTTTCACTGCATTATTTTTTAACATTCTGCCAGTACATCTATCACCAAAGAGAAAAAACTTATGGTTTGAGTGTATTAAGATAAGCGCAATTTTTTTTTAATTTCCTAAAATTTTTCATGAAAATCGAAGAATCACCTTAGATTTTGTAGTTATTAAAATCTATTTTTATGTAAATATCCATTTAATTTTAGTAAAATGTATAATTATAATATAGTTTTCAATATTTTCTCATATTGATTGTGGCTTTTATTAATATTAGTTTCTTCAAATATCTGACATACGCAAATACTATTCAATATTATAACATAAGAAATTTTAGATACGAAAAACTTTAAGAAATGTTAGCATTTCAATTTAAAATATGATCTCGAATTCGTCGAATGTAACTGGAATATCCTGATAAGATATTTGAAGATCATTATTTTAAATTCTGAATTTTTGAAAGTACGGTCTGGAATTTAATGTATATATCCAAAGTAAAAACTTGAATAGGAAACTAAGATGTGCAAAAACGCTTTTACTTAAATTTATTATCGATAATGCAGTAAATCAAAATTATAGAATATAATAGTGAAATTAAATGTTGATTTTTTAATAAAATAATTAGAATGTGTATTTGACAAAACTATATTTTTCAAAACATTTACCATGCAAGAAAATGAATATACAAATTTAACAATTCCTTTCACTTTTTAACCTAAAATATATTTTAACATCATGGTCTGAATTTATATTTATGTATTTTATGAATTATTTATGGTTCTCTTTTAACTTTTTATTAAAATAGCAACGTGAATGATATATATTTTTAGGTTTGACAGGTCACTCATGCGAAATTAATTCATTATCTACAGCAAGAAATTTTATTGAAATAATTATATTATCCTTTTACAATACATAAATCATCCTATTGGCATGCTGTCGAGGAAATAGCTTTTTTAATTGAAAATATAAAATGGTGCAAAAATGCTTTATGAGCAGTACCCATAACAAAATATAATCATATCAAATTGAAATAAAATTGCAATCTTGTTGGAATATTCCAATCCCCAAATTTTTTTTCAATCTCATACATCTTCATATTTTAAAAAGTATTTACAAATATTTGTACTTCATTACTATTATTTCGATATTAATTTAACTTCGTCCATCTTAAATTTCTACTTCGATCAATTAATCGGAGTAAAAACTTTCTAACCTCGATTATAGTATGTATTAAAATTAATAATTTTTCAATATTTCATTGGTATATGAATTGTTTGCGAATAACGTAGTTCCCATTCTTTAACGAATCACCAATGTGCTATTTGTGACATGGTTCGTACGGGTACCGTTATTTCTCAAGTGATTTACCAGAATTATTTTACGGAAAAATAAATCTAGTTAAAACATGCGAAATTTTGCTTTATTTAATGGGAGATCTTCTATAAAAAAAATACTGGTACCAAAAAATTTTTTGGTCATGAAATTCCAGGATCCGTACGAACCATGCTGTAATGGCTTTGTTACGAAAAGAATAGTAAATATTACGAAAGGTTAAAGAGTTAAATAAATTATCAAAATTGCATATGTGTTAATTTGGTGAAATGTTTCATAATATAATTAACAAAACAACTTTTTGTAACAATGAATCACTTACCGCACATGATGGAATAATTGCTGAGGTATAATATAATAGCCGAGGTATTGTAGTAACAATGTAAAATATAAATATTATATATAGAGAGATAGATAGATAGATAGATACTGTGTGTCCGCTAAAGTCTGTTGTCACTCCAATAAAATCTGATGGCAAGAACTATAGTCATAAAAGTGTAGTCTAGGTTATTGTAAAGTTGTCATCTTTTACTGAATAAAACTGCCTATGGTGTCACCTACTGAAATTTTGTGGAAATATTGTTCTTATCCCGGTAACGTAAAGAGATTAAAAAAGTGATTTACGAAGATATGGTGTATCATTGATATACTACAGAAAAAAATAGGTTGTAGACATTTGAACGAATATATTGTTATAACTAGCTCTTTTCTTTCCTAATGTCGTTTTGTCACATCACAAAGTAGAAAATCACGGAAAAACATATCCGCGTTTTAATCGTTTTATTATTTCTATTAATGCCCCCATTTTGTTACCGGGTACGCCGTGGGTGGTTTAATTTAGTAGCGCATGGATACATTCCCATCTCCAGATCCCACTTTTATCACTAAAATTGTTCCCATTTAGAAATTATTGGGGTGACAAATTGGTTTCTTTTATTCTGTCTTCAGCTTCTTCAGTGTTTCTGAGAAATTTTATACAACCAACCAACCGTAAGCAAGCAAAGGGGTTAAGTGGAAAAAAGGTAATTTTTGATGAAAGTAATCACTGAATTTTATTTAATTACTCACAAGGAAGGTCTCCATACTGGGCACAAAGTTAAAAGTGAAGGTGATAAACCGGTGCCATTTGGAACCCGGAGGTGAAAAAGCCCTAGGGTTCATTGGAACCCGGGGCATTTGGAACGCTAGGGTGCCATAGGGGCTTGGATATGTGGTTGCAGTGCCGACAGGTCTCTTACTGGGTGATTGGAGCTAAATAGGGTGCCCTATACTTCGTATTGGCAGCAATGTGGCACCTCATCGGGTGACTGAAACCATGCGCATGCGCTGTGACGTGTGTCTTTCTGTTTTCTGCGACGGCAAGTAAAATCTATGTCTATGAGTGAATGAAGGTGAGCTCTATGGCCGAGTGGTTAGAACGCTGAGCTTGTAATCAGACGTTGTGAGTTCGAATCCTTCGACGGCCAAAAGTCGGTTTGTATATTTTTACATTTTTTATTATTGGACGCTCTGGATTAAGGGTGCCATCATTTCACCCTAATTAAAGGTGTCATTCTGGCTCCTTTAGGGGTGTCACAAGTGAGACAAGCCTTTCACCCCTAAAAGGTGCAATGTGTCACTATTAGTTTTAACAGTGCATACTCAAAAACTTTTTTTAAAAATGCCAATTAAACTACTTATGTATGTAAAAAAGGATCAGTCAAAATTTGCGGCGGAATCACAGCAGGAAGTGTGTAAACAAATAAAATATTTTCGAACATTTGGCGTGAAAAGACGACAACATCACGCGATTTTGCAAGCAGCACTTTTCTTCGCCAAAAGCAAACTCATTTAACGCAACTGAAAATTTTTGGAATATTAGTATGCGTGTAAATGGTATTTAATGAATTTAAACATGATAAATGAAAGAGTTTAGTATTATATATATATATATATATATATATATATATATATATATATATATATATATATATATATATATATATATATATATATATATATATATATATATATATATATATATATTGTTTGTTGCTATAGTTTTTAATTTATCACTGGAAAAATATTTTCATATATAAAAAGTTCATATTAATAAACTAGTTATATACATTTGAGCGTATTCAAAATTAAAAGCCAGATGTTTCCATAGCAACGAAATTGAATTGAAAATGCTCAATTGGACTTTGAGCTTGAAATAATTTTAAATAATTTTAATTATGAATTTCGATTTAAATCGTAAATTTTTAAGGTTAAAGTTGAATATAAATACATATATCGATATAACAAAATTATACTTAAAACAAACTAAAACTGACAAAATTAAAATTATTTAAATTAAATTTACCTAAACAAGTTCAACATATTTTTTCCTTAAAGCGTATTCGACAAAAGAAAGTATATTTTGAAACTACATTCTATAGCCAACCAATGAAAAATCGCCAAATAATGAAATTTTCATTATTTTTTTACGGACACTGTATGGAGTTTCCGCCAATTTTTTTACAAATGTATACATCCACATGAGGAGAACATTTTGTAGTTTTTTCAGATATTTCGGAGTATGCCCGTATGGAGACCTTCCTTGGCAGTTAATAATTAGAATTTTGAAATTTTGAATATCAGGTGCATCAGGACAGATATTGGGCTACTTTAAAAAAAATTTTGAACCTCCTACGTGCCGTACATTTCGCTATCTATTGCAGACACACAGATATACAGTTACACAGAGTATTTTTTCTTTTATTAGTATAGGTCATTCTTTCAGAAAATTAAGCTGTATTTTAATTTTAAAGAGTGAATCAGGCCCATAAAATAAATGAATTGCCAACGGTGCAATGAGAATTAATTAAACTTTTATTATTATTATTATTATTATTATTATTATTATTATTATTATTATTATTACCAAATGTCAAAACATAAATGATGTCATAATAAGAAAGGCATAGTTATATACTTTCATTTATATATTATCATTTCTACATGTCAAAAGTAACTGAGTAATTCTTAAAAAAATATTACTCGATGAATAGACAAGTGCTATTAATAGTACACAAGTCTCGAAAGAGTAAAAAGTTTTTACTCCACCTCTGTAACAAAATGGGATGGAATGCAGTGTTGCCATGGAAAGTACATATTTCTCGATAGTGGAGTACAGCGTTCAGATTTGGGCATGAATTTAACAAGCTAAAAAATGTATTTGAGTTTGCAGGCGATTTTACATTTAGGAAATTTCAATTTCCCAGATAAAATTGCTTTTTATGTTCAGATTTAAAAAATATTTTATGCTTCGTATTTTAAAACAAGGTGAAGATATTTTGCTACAATCTTTCTCTTAGAAGATATTATGCTACAATCTTTCTCTTAGAAGATATTATGCTACAATCTTTTTCTTAGAATTTTTCTCTTTTGCTCAATCTTTCTGATTCTAAACTCATTCGATATTATATCAATGGAATGTGTTGTTGCCATGACAACAACGCACTGTTGCAGCATTAGTCTATTGCTTTTATAGAATATCTCTAATCTTAAATTTATATACATAGAATATTTCTATTCTAAAATCTCTGTACAAATGAGAATGCTTCATACCACAGTGAAATTAACCGTTTTCTCTAAGAGCTCTTGGATGATGCAAATAGTACGGATTTTTTAACGGTGTAGATGGCTCTGTTACTCCCGCAATATAATATCAAGATATAATCAAAATAGATTCCCTTTCTAGCAAAGCATAAAATGTACTAGAAGTTTAGAAAATGTTCAGATTCGGGCAAAAGGGGCCAAATGATAATGTATAATCCTAACTAATGATTATGAGTTTGCAAGAATTAAAACTAGAAATTTAATAACTTTAAACTTGAAAAATTGTGATAACAAAATTTATCCCTCAAGGAAAGGAATTTCCAAACCGAATAAATTATAATCTTTCTCAGTGAAATTATCGAAGGATATTTTTACTGAGCGCGTTCGCGAACCGCAACTTGGGTTACACAGGTTACACATAGCTACTCATCGGGAACCCAAAGCGTTCAGAGACCGACACCAAGTTACTTTTTCCAAGTTCCCCGTAGTATTTAGAGCCGAAAATTACCCAGATATCGACTAACCCACATTACCTATGAAATTTTGTTGGTAAAGTAATCACATGCTTGGGAAATCTGATTTGTTTCTATTTGATTTTTGATGGCTTTACCGTGACTGTTAATCGGAATATCTACGCCGCTATTCGCATGTCAGCGTAAGAGGTTTTTGGTTCGAATCTCGCTAGTTCGATTGCACACACTTTTTGTTGATAATTCACGGTTGTATTTCACTCGTGTTTTAAAATTTCTTGTGCTATCTCGTTCCTGTACCCATAAAAATTGACTTTTGGAACACTTTCCTTTCTAAAAAGAGTGATAATTGAGAAAATATCATAATCTTCTCCCCTGAAGAAGAATATATTTGCAAAAGTCGAGTAGCCGCCATGTTTGTTAACGTAAACAAAAAATACCCATAACTTTTCCGGAAGCGTTCTCAGTCGTTTTAACCCAAACTTACACCAAGAAAAAAGTATGACGTCATTCCCCAATTTTCGGAGGGTTTTCTATCTCTGAACGCGCTCGCTGTCTGTTGTGTACTAAAAACTTCATACTGATAGCGTAACTCACAGTTACGCACCAATCAACCCAGATTAAGGTCTGGATCCAGATAGATTTTAAGGTGTTAGCGAAATGAGATTAAGCAATAAAAAGCCTATATTTTTGCCAATTTTTCGCTGTTTGCAAAAGTGCAGTTTTCTATTTGATCAATATCGTTTCGCTGAATATACGAAAAATCTACTTGGATTCCGCCCGATGCACAGTGGGGCAAAATCCCGAAAAGCTGGCCAAAATATGAAAATGTTAATCAAATTGTACGAAAATTCGTATACAGGTGTTTTTGAAGATGCTAAGTAAAAATACAAAATTAAAATTGAAAAAAATGGCGGATACAATATGGCGGAATGAAAATTAAAATGTCTCGAAAGTTATTCAATTTATATGCAATTTCGTAAACTTTTCAGGATGCTAATTAGGATTCAAAAGTTAAATTTTAAAAATAAATAAATAAATAGAATTACAGATTAAGAGTAAAAACAATAAGATTTAAATAAAATTTAAAATTTCGAGGTAAACTTAAAAGGGAGTTTTCAAAAAACCAAGACATATTTAAACGAAATTTAAGTACGTTAATGGAAAGTAAAACATTAGACTATTTAATTTTTATATTATTAAAATAAAAACGAAAATATATTCCAGAAATTAACCTTTAGAATCAACTGTAGCATAATAAAAAGATTCTTCAGGGGTCAAGGTGTCGAAATAGTTAGCAGAACTTGTTGGCGGTATTGGAAGATCCTGTGACTCTTAGGATCAATGATTTTAATTTCTTCTACGATAATTTACCTAAACTGGAAAGGAAAGAATCTGATTACATTAAAAGACGTAAAAATAGCTTTTTTTCTCGCTACTGCATATTTGCGATAAATCTTCTCGATGGCTTTTGATCAGTTTGTTGCATGATTCTTGAGTATCTTATGGCATTTGACAAATTGGCAGTAATGAAGACAATGTTATTTCTTTGTCATTAATTAGTAGTTTGTGTACTGAAGTAAGCATATAGAACCAGGGGTGCTGCTCAAATCTACGAGCTATTTGTAAGGGAAATTTTTCGAAGTTTATCAAATAAATAACATGACTACAAGAAATTACTTATGGCATAGAAGCGTTTAATCAAATCTTCGTATATGCTCGGTTAGAAACAAATAGTTGCGTTTTCAAAGAAACTTTCAATTGTATTTCCATCATTTGTGCTTCCAAATCTGGGTTTTAGTTTCTCGACGAGAAGTCTTGATTGTAAACGAAATATTTTTTGCATATTTTATTTTGCAATTTCAATGTTCTTCTTTTCATGCAGAGTACGAGTTTTTCATTTTGTCTATCCAGCTGTCTACCAGGTGTAAGGCCTCTCTAAACATCTTTGCATATAACTTGTATTCTGAATTCTAAATTATCTCAATTCACTTTTAATAAAAAATGTCAGATCGGCAAGATGCTGTTTTGATGCTGTCTGACATAGGTAGCAACGTTGAGTATTACACTAATTCGTTTTTAACGACTTTTTCTTCTGTATCAATGATTGTATTAAACGAAATAAGTTGATTCTGCTAGTATTTAATGCAATCTCATTCTTTGACAATTGCTTCCGTATTTCTTGAAAAAGAAAAATGGATCTTGATTGGCCCGATAAAATCAGTAAAATGAAGATCTCGATATTTTCAAATTGACGATTCATGAATTATTCGCAATATTTATGTATTCTAGTAGCACGGAAGAAAAGAAAAATATATTAGACTTCCTGCCGTCTTCATAGGTAAATATTTGTTTAAATGTACTCAGAATAGATGTGCCATCACATCTTTACTTGCAAATCAAATCCAAATTACTAATATAAGTGAAAGTGATATTCATAATGATTTTTACTCGCATTAATGAAATACGCTCATTTAGTTTGATCTAGCAAATATAGCCATTGACAAAATAATTCTTCTAATTATAAAAGAACAAACAAAATTACTACCTATAAAGATAAGAAAATGTTATTCTACCGGATCAATAATAGAGAATTATTTTCATTTTTTCATTACTAAGCTTACTAATAAAATTAATGTAATCTTATGATTATAGTACTTATTTACAATATAATAGGAAATAAACTATTATACAATTGAATAATTCAAAATTTTGAAAAATATTTATGAGCTAAATTATATAAAAAGTAGTCAATTTCAAAATTTTTGAGGCGGCCGAAAAAGTGGCATTTTTACTTGCGGTTACTAAAATATGCGTGAAATGCAGAAAGGCAGTTTTAGGCAGCTGGTTTTTTATGAATCACTAGACAATAGCTCAAGTTATTATTTCCATTAAATTTCGTTGCGGAACACTATGGAACATTTAAACTTTTTTATGTTTAAAAGCAAAAAAATAAAAAAAAATTCTAAAATTTTTTATTAAAAATGACAATGAATTTATTAAATTTTACGTGCTTAATATAAATTTTGTAATACATGCAAATAAAGTACATACTATCATAGTGTGAATCCATTTCAAATCATTAAAATCGGATAATATTATAAAATATAGCACGCGTTTAGAGGAACTGTTGTTTTGCTGTTTTTGTTCGCTCTAAATGATAGTCCTTCAAGCATCATTTATGAAATGATGCTGCTTGTAAGGGCAAAGCAAAAATCTTTTTTTAAATACAGATTCTGACTCTCCAAATATTATTCTAGCCAACTGTACAATCGAAATTCCCTAAATAGTAACTTCATTTTTCGACTTTTGGCCAGCTTTTTGGGGTTTTGCCCCACTGTGCGATGATTCAAATTTCGGTAAGTTCGTTTGCATTGCTATGGGAGTGGAGTTGGCAGATTTATAGCTTAGAATTATTACGGGTTTACAAAAATTTACATGAGAGTTCTTCTTTTAGTTTAAGACAAAAAATGTCAAAAAATCACGGCTTAGAAAAAAAATCGCCATTTTAGTTTTTTATTTTTATATTTTTATAATTTAAAAAACCTATATATATACATACATATATATACTATATGTATGGGTGATTCTCCAATAAGTGGGTAATTTCACTCATTGATTTGGTGAAAAATAAAAATAAAATTTTAAGCAATATTTTTTAATAATTAGATACAGAATATGCTACTGAGTAATAAACAACACTCCGGCATAAACTTTAAGCTTTATATATTTTTGTAAAAAATATTTTATAAACTATTGGATTGTTTGGAAAGTCCTTTCCATTTGGGAAATTTAATTCGCACCGGAAAATTCTGTTATTTAATTATTAGATATTGTTTCCGATATCTAGTACTTACATGTTAATTAATAAAATTTTCCGGTGCGAACTGATTTTCCCAAACGGAAAGCACTTTCCGAACGACCCAATAATTTGGTAAACAATGTCACTACTGTCCCCAAGATAGTTGTTTACTATTTAAACCAGGATTTCAGTGAAATTTAGATTAATAGATTTTGAATAGATGGTATCACTGTATCTTTTGTCTTCAAGTCATATATGGCATTAATATCTGCTTCGGAGATTGAATCCTCAAATAAATAATTTGAAAGGGGACAGAAGTGACAGGGACAGTAGTGACAAAATTAAGAAAATTACTTCTGACTACATAGTAAGTTAGGCTTAGTAAGAATGCAATATGATATTTTGTACTATGCAAAAGTATGTTATATCATGACAAAATAATTAATAAATAAAAACAATAACAAGGAAAGTTTAAGTAGGGGACAGTAGTGACAAGTAATAAACATATTCTTATCTTCCTATACATTTTGTAGCTTGTAACTATTGTTGAAGTCCTTAGAATAGTGCCATGCGTTTTTCTGGGCAATTAAGATGGCTCCTTCTACTAAATGAACCTGTTCACCAAATTTTATCTGGCGACCTGGTGGTCATTTTCGATGTTTTATATAAAGGGACAGTAGTGACATTAGAACTAGGGGACAGCGTTTCTCTGACTCAGAACAAATGTAAAGCTATTTTTAATTTACAGTAAAAATACTTCATTATGTGCTTTGGAGTATAGATTTTTATTTTTGGTGGTAAAATTGTTTAAAAAAAACCTGTCATTACACTTAAAACTGTTCCAGAAGATCAGTACATGAGGTAAGGGACAAGGGACAGAAGTGACAAATTGAATGTTTAAAATAATATTGCAGTAAAATTTACAGTTATTTTCTCGAAAATACTTTTTGAAATTGTAGAAATACATTACAAAATACATTTTATGCTAAAAATCAACTATATGAATGACAGAAAACAGCATGTAACCCTAAGTGGTACCCCTAAGCATGTACCCACTTATCGGAGAATCAACCATATATATATATGTATACATCGAAATTGAGATCTTTTAAAGAAACAACTATTATTACGCATATATATATATAGAACTATTAGATAATACTACAAATCAACATCAATATGTGGAAAATTGTTTCTTTAAAAGATCTCATTTTCGATGGAAAGTATATCTAAAAGAACAAAATCGCCAAAACTCGAAAATAGCTGCATGTGACAAATTTCATTTTATAGAAGGCAAAATTTACTATATTTGATTAAAATGAATTAAACCTGAATTCCTTTGAAAATGTTAAGAAGTCTCCGAATGAGACAAAAAGCTAAAAATATCAGAAAAAAATAATGAAAAAGATATTCTTCAAAAATATAGTGTATTATGCATATTTTAAGATCTACCTATTGTTAGTGATTCATAAAATATCTACTTAATACAAGTAATAGATTTTAAAAAATTTTCTTAGAGAAAAAAGTAATCATTTAAAAAGTTTTCTAAAAAAAACTATTACAAATAGCTGTGGAAATTGAAGAGGCAAAATGAAAAGAAAATGAATATTTTCATCAACATGGGATTTAAACTATTTAAAGAAAAAATAAGTGTGACATTTTTTTAAATACCTTTCAACTTTAGGGAGAAACTTTTATACTGGTTTTCTAAATAGATATCGTGAAAAAAAGAAAGCCTAAAGCTTCTTCAAAAAATTCTTTAGAAAAGACGGAAACACTTTTTTCTTTGTAACATGAGAAGTTTAAATTTTATAAATAAGATAAAATTATTTGGCACATTTTATAAAATTTTTTACTCTATCTTATAAAGAAATGCTATATAATAAAAATTGTTATAACATGAAATACAATCTTATATTTTTTTTTACAAAATACATTTATGATGAAATTTTGTTTTCTAAATTTATATTGAAATAACATAATTTAGTATTTAAATGTTCTGTTCTCATTCTTCGTAATAATATATAACAAGTTGGAAATTGCATGTGAACGTAGCAAACGAGGTGCGTTCGAACGATAACGAAGTTTTAAAAATATTCAGATCTTGCTGATATAGTAGAGCGTACTCCGTATACAGTATAGTAGTCGAAATCTTTACGTTAATGTAAGTATGCAGGAAGTAATTTTTATTACACATCAGCAACGTATATCTTATTCGTAAAATGTGAAATAGTTGAATATAATTAAAACACGTACCAAACCATGTTTCCCCGTATAGCATTATATAGTGGAATACTTTTGTGTGGCCATGTAATTTAATAATAAAAATTCTTTGCATCACAGATTGTACAGAATGCATATTTTACTTTATATTTCATAGATTCATGCCAATTCTATTATGTTCGAATGAGTGTAACATCATTAAAATGCATTTGAAACTTTTTCCCCATTGACCGTAATGTAACGGAATCCTTTTGATTGTCCCTGTAATTGATCTATGCATCCGATTTTCATATAATTTGAAATGACTGGATAAAATTACGCAATAATTATATGTTTTAAATTTCAAACGATTAAAATGCATTTAAAACTTTTTTCCCTATTGACCGTAATGTAACGGAATCCTTTTGAATGTCCCTGTAATTGATCTATCCATCCGATTTTCATAAAATTTGAAATGACTCGACAAAATTATGTTATAATTATGTATTTTAAATTTCAAACGATTCGTTTGGGTAGTTTTTGCGTTGTTATATGCGGACAGACGGACAGACGGACAGACGGACAGACGGATGGACGGACTGGGCGACAACAATAGGTGCTACGTATTTACATAATTATGAACGCACCTAAAAATTAAAGAACAAAAGATAAGTACTAATTCATTTAAAAGTATTACGCACAAAAGTCTTTGTAATTGGACTTCTATTTTAACACATTTTAAAACTTTACTTGTTGAAGAAATCTATTCCTAGATTTTTAAAAATTGTTTCGAAATAATGGAAAAATGATAATAACTACCAAGACACAATCAATGAAATAATCTAGCTATGATTCCATCCTTTTGTCTGCAATGAGATCAAGGCTTGGTTTTTTTTATTTCAATTAAATGGTAATTTCAAAGTCTTTTTTGAAATTGCTGTAACCAAACGATTTTCACATTTTTGTAATGTTCATAACAGAAAAATATATTGATAAATATCATTTATGGCTAATTTATTCCACGATAATGATTAAATCAGAAATATATGTGACATAATTTTTGTTTTGCTGCCAGATATTCTGATTTGTGTTTATAAGGGACATCTCTGAAACTTTTTTTTTTTGTCACCATCCAATGAAATTCTTTTCCATTGATTTTCACTGTATAAGGATTAATATTACTTTAGATACACACTAATTCAAAATCCGTTAAACTTTTAAAAATAAAAAAAAATTAGCATGAATTTTTCAATGATAATGACGGAAGTTTAATAAACCCGGATTGCACTTAAGCATCGTATTTTTTTATTCTAACAGAGTTACTCACAGAAAATAGATTAATATTTATGTTATCAAATAATTAAAAATATAGTACTTTAGTATGTTCAATTTGTGCTTTTTTTACATTTACTTTTTTGCAAACCCGCATACGCTTTTTGGAAAGAAGTAAAAAATGAATAAAAATATTTACTCATATCTGGTACACATTTCATTCAAATGATGTCTTATCCATTTCTTGTGATGTATAAAATGGAGCGTGCACAACATGCGCCGTGTATGCTATGAATTGCAGTGAGGCTCCTACATCTAAGTTTCATTAACAAACTTTTTTTTATAAACAGAAATTCATACAAATTTGAGGATTTGCTGCCAAAAGATCGCGGAAACCACAATTTTTGATTTTGATTGATTTCGTTTAAATATATTAAAATTTTTGTTTTAAAATATAACAAAATCCAACACTTATTTTAAGTATCTTTTAATAAACAGACAACGCCGGTTTTAACGTTTTTTTTTTCTTTAAGGAAGTTTTTTGTCATACATCTGTTTAATTTTTATGCATTTATAAAAATGTGCATTAGCCACGCACATCCCCCAAATTTATTTTTTTATTTTTATAGAAATGCTTTTCCATAAATATTTTATTTGCGTTTTGAAATAATTACCAGTCTGTTTACATACAGAATGCGTTAATTAAAATATATTATGAGTTATAAAGGAAACCAATTTTTACGTTTTTGTAGTATTGTAATGTCTTAAAACAAATGTAGTAAAATGAATATGTCTTAAAACACAAAAACGGTTTTATTTCGGAATGTTAATCTTAATTAAGAGATCAAGATTAAAAACTTTTCCCCTTCGTAATAAAAGACATAACTTGGTTGGTAAAGAATTTTTTTTATAATGTTGCCGATCGAAAATTAAAGTTTAACATTAAATGATTTACATCACAACTCGGTTTAATGGTAAGTTTTGAACGATTTTTAACAAATATTTTTCTTACAGTAAAATAATATTTTAAAGCAAGGTGTCACTTTAAAATATTTTCAAACTTTTCAAACTTTAAAATAAAAAAAATTCATTTATAATGAAGTAAGTTTTAATTACGTTAATTGCTTCATAGCATGATTTTAAAATATCGTTCACATTTTTTGTCCCTTTGATATTGCCGAGCACAGATTATCTAAATAATGATATTATTATAACTTCTTGAGACCCCAGGGTTTATTTTTCTGTTATTTAAATTTCAGCTATTAATTTATATTAACAAACTGATAACTAAACAAGAAAGGAAAATCAAGAGTTAAGCATAGATTATGAAACACTTTGCAACACTTCCTTAAATTTTTAACATACTTCGTTACTTACAAAATAAGTTAAATGAGATAAATAAGTTAGCATCTTAGAAAATAGATAAAATATTTGAAAATCTGTTTTTATCAATTATCCTTCATAACCAAATATGTATTGTACAGATCTGTATTTGATGTGTAGGTTGATATATATTAATATGTATGGAGAAAATTTAGATTAGCCAGAAAACGCATAACAGATTTAAATTTCTCTTTCAGAATGCTACACCAATAGATGGAATCATACGTTTTTACAGCCTTGTAAATTAACTAATACCATTATTACACGTCACTATTTTGTTAGAATTTAGTTCAAACCAAAACACTGTTTAAACTACAGAAATCACATTTCCAGAAGTTACTAAGCATAGACGGCCGTGTATCCAATTCTTTGCGTGACTCGATATATCATTTTACTTACATTCTACAAACATTTCTTAGTAAACTAAATGCCGTTCAGCATAAAAAGTCATAATGCATTAAAAAACAGCATATAAGCTATTTACGCTCATACTCAGTAATTTTTACGAATTCTTTCTCGTAGCTCTGTATATCAACTGTAGCATTTAAACACATCATACAGTATGCCTAAGTACAGTGACGCTGAACAGCACATTTCATAATTAAAAATGTATTGCTGTCCATCACCGCTATTGCATTTAGTACGTCGGGAAGAACATACTATCTGAAATCATTTGCGTGGTATTGTAAATGCTACGCATTTTGTATTATACATAAAATAACTTATAGTAAGACTCAGCGATGTATAGCAGTTTCATTATATGTGAAATACTTTAACGCAATTAAAATAAGTCACGCATTTTTCTCTATAATATTATGTAATGCAATTCTTTTGTGTGGTCCTGTAAACGAATAGTAACTACTCTTTGCCCCTCATATTCTACAAAATGCATATTTTAGTTGCAATTTTATAAATTCATATCTTTTTTTTGTTTTAAAGGCAGTAATATCTTTAAAATTCATTTGTAAAGATTTTTTCTCATTGGCCGTAATATATCGGAAAACTTTTGACTGTCCCTGTAGATAAACTAAACATGCTACGAACTCCATTTGAAATAGGATTTGTTTTAAGATAAACGTAAACAACATTCAAAAATTTCAGGGCAATCTCAATACATTTACGAAAGTTAGATGCGGAATGGCGTACAGATAAACCGAAATCATGAATACTATTAAACTTTGTTGGAAAGTATTATACATATTTTAGAAAACATTCAATTGATTTTTTCTACATAAAATTTGATGGCACATGGTGACTCAATTAGAGCATTTTTTGACAATTTGTTAGGGTTTTTTTTTTCTTTCTTTTATTATTTTTGATTACAAAAACATGGAAAACATAAAATAAAGAAATATATATGTAATATTTTTTTACAACTAATAAACTCTTCAAATGGTATCCTAACGCAGGGTTTTTTTTTTTTTTTATTTAAATTTTTACACGTTACATTTTTGCTTCAAGACATTTTATATAACACGTAGCTTGTTAAAAAAACGCTATAAGAAATAAATTGTCATTTTGTTTAGTTTCGCTATATGTTAGTTCCCATTTATACCAATTAGGTTTGGATGCATATCTCACAAAAAAAGACAATAGAATGCTGTGTAATTTGTGGTTTCCGTGAAAGCTATATCTTAGTATGTATGCTCATTGCTCTATCTAATGGGGATTGTTCTTATTTTAAATATTATTTTCTTATCGAGTTTCAGCTTTTTCCTTTCTCTTTTCTCTGAATTGTGAATCCTTCCAGCAGCGTATTTCAACCCCATTCATGTCGTAATGCTACCCCCACTCTTTACACATATTTTATAACTAAATTAAATATTCAATGAATTCTACTCGTAAGGTATCTGGCCATCGTACTAATACACGTTATTAATATCAGTTAATGCTCTCCCCCCCCCATCCGCAATTTTCGCTTTCAGCCATAGTTTCCGAATACCAGCTTTTTCTCTTCCTCTTATCTTAAATTTTATCTTAATTTCGCGATTTTTCTTTTTAAGCAGTATGGGCAACAGTACTTTCCTCCACTACATTTTTGTTTAATTTCGACAGAAAATTCTCGCAGAAATAAAGTTATCCCCCTCCCCCATTTTTCCTCTAAGTGAATAACTCATAATTGGAATTTTATTTTTCTGTGGATTCGTTTGGCAAAAACTATTAGTTCTACTTCGCTTCTCTCCCCCCCCCCTCTTGAAATGTGGTTCTTTCTAGCAAGGAGCGTCAACTCCAAAAACGCACCAATTCTCCCACTCCCATTTCTAATATCTATAATATAACTAAAATAAATCTTCAATGGACCCCACTTGTAAGATATTGTATCTCAATTTAGTTTCCTTCATTGGATCGCCCCCTTTAAATATCCAACAAGCCATCTTTATTAATACTCTCTCTCTCTTTCAAACACAACTATTGCCACAGAAGAATTATGGCTATACCCTTGTGAAACTCCCTGTCAAATGAGTGATGAATTTTGCAATTTCTGTCTCTAGCTTATCAACGCGTGACTATCGATTGTAGAGTATGCGATGCCAGAATTTCAGATTACATTGTTTTGTTTATCGATAGTTATTTATATGATAGCGGCATTTATCGATAGCCGAATTTTTATCGATTATCTTAAATTGATATTATTTTATTTTATGTTATTTTTCAAAACTGCATAATTTTTAATTCCGGCATATTTTTTGTAAGCATATTTCCTGTAACAATATAGTCCAAGAGCTGACCGCACAAAACTGTAAGTCATCTAGCACAAGAAAAAATCCTTTATTTTATGGACGAGTAGTAATAGGGAAATCTAATCACCCATGTCTACCGGAAGCAAAGTGGTGCATTAACCAAAAATTAATACCACTAGTGGTTGACTCGAAGGCTTATCATTGTGCTTTTCCTGCAGCCAGTTTCCCTTGTTTTCGTACTTTCGGTAGTACGGCAAACATAATTCTAAACCTACGAGTGAACCATTAGTGTTATCAATTTTTGGCTTATGCCCCCTTCGCTTCCGGCAAAGGTGGATCATTAGACTTAGGGTTTTATACAGCCGGCTTTTGGACTAATAGATTTTAAGATGTCTCGCAATAAATAAACCGACTCAGTACCCAAAATTATTGCAAATCACAGAACAATGCGGTTAAGAGAATATATTACGTTTAAAGTCATCTGCTCAATCACTCTGCACAAAGATATTACGTACATCATGAAGAGCAAGTAAAAAAAAAAAAAACAAGTCTCTATCTACATTAGCAAAAAAGGCTTTAGTGTTGTTTATCGAACAAGCAAGTTACAAAAATATGAACATTGAGAAAAATGAGTTTACAGTTTTTATTTGAATGGGTGATTGCAGTTTGGATCTATTAATAAAATTTAAAACAAATGGTGATATAATTGTCATACAGGTAAAAGTTGTGTGTCAAATTATTCACAATTAAAGAAGCTTTCAATTAATGTTAAAAAAAGAAAATCAATGTTTTAACAAATTTGAAAGTACTGTTTTTCTTTAAGTTTATTTTCTTTTTCTTGATTTATTGTGTCAAAGTATACAGAAAATAAAATGTTATGTGTCCATGAATATAGTTACACCACATTCGCATACATTTTTTAATATAAAATTTATGATAAAAAATATCATTTTCATTATAAAATATACTTATCCAAAAGTTTTACTATTGTGATAAGAATATTTAATTTAGGGAAGCTATCTTCTTTCGCAAAAAAGCCTTGATTGTTTAATTATAAATATACTCACTTATCAAAATCCGCAAATTATAGCATTTTTTATAAGTAATACAAAGTTCTGACTATATTTTCATTATGTTATATCGAAACACATAGACTCAAAATTTTACAAGTATCAGACATTCTTAACTGTTAAGATTTTTTTTTTTTTTTTTTTTTTTTTTTGTAAAATGTTACTAAGAAGAAGCAAAATGCCTGCATTCGTTTGCAACAAAAGAAATATTTTTTTGTTTTCCATTTAAAATTGAAACGAAAATAGACTTGATTTGGTTCCCAATGTCATTTGTATAAATTTTAAACGTGTAAAAATTTTATAACAATTTACATTTTTATTTCTTTTAAATGTTTCCATCTTATAAGCTTAAATACTATATTAAAATTTAATTTTTATTTTTGAACAATTTATTCATGTCTACCAAAATTAATTACATTTTTTTAAATGAATAAACATGTATCCTAATTAATAGAAGTGTATAATTATTTCACCATCTACCTGATGTTTCTATAAATTATATAGTTAATCGTATAATACACTTTTCATATTTATCTTGAAACGGTTTGCTATAATTAAACTAAATGCTTGTAAACTAGATATTTTTCTTCAGTACCCTACTTTTATTTCTATAAGAAATTGCAGTAATTTTTGTTATTTATTAAAGGTTTGCTCTGCTATAATGCTATTTTACAACATGTCTTTTTGACAATGTTCTTCACATCTTCATTGTGTTTTCTATTTCAAACTTATTCAATTATCTTTAAATAACAGATTAGATTACAATAGTTAACTGTACACCTTACATGTTGATTTTAATTCAATTATTAGATATAAATTTCAATTCTTTATTATTAGAATTAATTCTTTATTATTTATTATCTTTATTAGAGATTTTTGGCTAAATAGGGGAATAAGTAATGATGAGTTGAAATGTCTATTCTCTAAAATTCATGTTATTTCAATGTTTGACATCATGAATCCTCTATTGGCTCTAAATAACAAAACATTTACTCAGGAAAGTAGCAAAATGCTATGATAGTATTTTTATCTATTTTTAAGTTTCTATAAGTTTAAATTTATGTTTAAGACGTTTAGTTTAAAATTAAATTTTAAAATATAAATATGTTTTTCTTTCTGGTAGATATTTATTGATAATCAAGAAAAAACAAATATGTTTTCTATAAACAACAAATGTATTTTCTGATTTATATGTAAATGTATTGAAATAAATAAAGATTAATGTGATTTTTTTTACCACACTTTTATTAGCTGCACCTGTATGTTTGTGAGTTTGTGAGTTTGTAACTCTCCTTATTTTATGTATGTTCACCGATTACTCCGAAACCATGCAACCGATTAACTTCGTTTTGGTGTTAAATGAAAGACAATGCTCTCGAATTGGTACCATTTCAGTTTCATCGAAATTGGTTCAATACTTTTTTTTAGTAATTAGGCAAAAACTAATAAAATTAGTGATTTTTCGCTAATTAAAAGTGTTGAATACGTTCACAGAATGGAGTGTAGACAGCATCGCTGAGCGGTCTAAGGCGCCGGATTGAAGTTCTGTCTTTCGAAAGAGATTGTGGGTTCGAACCCCACTCCTGACATTATTTACATCTATGTAAAATTTAAAAATAAATTTCCGTATTACAATTTTTATTTTTAACCGGCTTCAGAAAAGGAAGAGGAAGTTATCAACTCGAAGCGTATGTATTTTTTTGTCTATGTATGTTCACCAATTACTCTGAAACTATCCAACCGATCAATTTGGTTTTTGTATTAAATATAAATATAGTTTTAAAAAACTAAAAACCACGCTTTTAAAGTAATCAAACTAAAAAGTGAAAAATAAATATAGTTTAAAAAAACTAAAAAACACGCTTTTTAAGTATATCAAACCAAAAAGTGAAAAAAATATTTCGTACTATAAGTTGAAAACGGAAATAGATGAGAAATACTATATCACTATAAAATCATTGTTATTATAGAAATCAATTAATAAGCAATAAATAAAATTATCGTGGAAAAAAAGCGTGGGGTGCTTCTTAAGAACTGATATGGAGCACCCCACGCTTTTTTTCCACGATAATTTTATTTATTGCTTATTAATTGATTTCTATAATAACAATGATTTTATAGTAATATAGTATTTTTCATCTTTTTTCGTTTTCAGCTTATAGTACGAATTATTTTTTTCACTTTTTTGTTTGATATTCTTAAAAAGCGTGTATACTTAAAAGCGTTTGATATACTTAGTTTTTTTAAACTATATTTATTTTATCTATTAAGTTTAAGATATAAAGTGAACTAATATTATACGAACAGTGAAGAAGTTTCTACGCAGTTGCTTTTTATTTAATTGGTTTATTTCATTATTGCGGTGGTCAGTTTACTTAACTTTAATCATTCGAAGCCTTATATTTCTTCCTCTTAATTAAATTGAAGAAACTATTTTTTCACAGAAAGTAAAATAATACTTATACCTTTAGCAACTATACTTCACTAATCTCTTTCGAAGAAAGTCACTGGAAGACTGACATAAACAAACTGATTTTAATAAAAACTTTATTTTTTTTGTGGTAAAATAATTTAATCCCGAAAGCTTCTTTCATAAAGTTTATTTTTTTAATTCCGTATTTTTTATAAGCGAAGAACAAGAGTGCACATAGCCACTTTTTTATTACCATTACGATAAGCATTCTATTATCTGTCATTCCTTTAACTGCCCCTCCCCCCTCTATACATGCATAAATAAAACCACTGAAATACATGAATTTGACCAACAAAATGAAATAACTATATATATATATATATATATATATATATATATATATATATATATATATATATACCGGGTGCCCCAAAAATAACTGATGGATTTTAAAATTCAATAACTTGCAAACGGTGACAGCTATTTAAAATTTTTTTGCAGGAGGGTTATGTATAATGTCAGGAGTTATTTTTTACCGTAATTTTTTATTTTAGTTCTCATCTCAAACAATAGGTGGCAATGACGGCGATTGAAGGCCAGGTAATCAGTGCTGAGTGAAGCGTCGACATGGCTTTCAATCGCCGTCAGCGCCACCTATTGTTTGATATGCGAACTAAAATAAAAAATCACGGTAAAAAAACTCCTGACATTATACATAACCCTCCTGCAAAAAAATTTTAAATAGCTGTCACCGTTTGCAAGTTATTGAATTTTAAAATCCATCAGTCATTTTTGGCACACCCGGTATTTACGGTTGATGGCTTATGTAGTAAATTATTTCGTCAGGAACAGAAATTCACATATATAAGCAAAAACTAATCAATTTCTATTGAGATACATAGTTTAAAGCTAAAAATATTGTAACCTGCTATTCATCTGCTCAATCAACTAAGGAAAAGAAAAAATTGGAAATAAAAATAACATAAAAAATCCTAACAAATCGTCAGAAAATGTACTTATTCAGTCCCAATGTGTCATCAAATTTTATGTTCAAAAAATAAATTTCAATTTTTTTCGCTCTTCAATATTTCTTTATCCATTTGTTAATATAAATTCATACTATGATTTAAAGAAAAACATAAAAAATATGTCCTGGGGTCAGGAGTGATTTACGAGGTGTTACAGGAGTGTTAAATTCAGTAACACAGAAATAATAAGAATCCATCTTAAGAAGAATGTAATCACCACGGCAATCTAGAATCATTACCTATAATGGGATATCATTGAATTAAATATATATGGTAGGATTTAAAATAATAAGGAAAAGGAAATTAATATCTTTTTAAGTTTGATTCAATTTTCATAAAATTTGAAATGACTCTGCCATCTTGCGATTCGATGAATTTTGCTTTTTCTTCTTGAAGAACCAAAAATGATAATAGAGTGCAATAACCCATATCTATATTATAAAGGCCAAACGTATCTGTGCGTAACGCATACGTCATTTTGTGAATGGCAACGCTTTGCATGCAATTCGATTTCGCAATTTTCGGTACAACAAATTATATACTTTTAAATATTGCACATTTTCAATTTTTACACCGGTCTATTGAGAAAAAAATGTACTATTAAATGCAATTTGTTTCAAAGCTATATCTCAATTTATTTATGAGTTATTAATTTTTTTATAGTTTTTAGTACGAATTTTGTAATTGTGGCAACATAAATATGCCATTTTCTGTTAAAATTTATAAAAACTGAAATAAAAATATGTCAAAAGAAATCGCCTGAAATAAATTTTCGTTTTTATTCATCAATTAAATGTTTCTTTTTTTAATTTATTGCAAACTTAATTTACAAAGGATGCAACACTTTCTATTTACAAAAATGTATTTTAAATAATATTCGAGTGACTTCACCGCATTTTCTCAGTTCGTATCAGTGCAATTTTATTTATCCGTGTGTATGTAATGATATTTTCCAAATTTCGAAAAAAAAAATACAAATGAATGATTTCTGATAAAACATGGAGCTAATAAAAATAAAGAAGTGAAGATTTGTGGACCATCAGATAACCGATTTGTTTTGTCGAGAGTCTTGAAAATTGTTTTTGCAGCGTTTGTGTAATATTCCGTCCTTATGACGTCATATGCATACTTTTCCATAGATGTTTAAGACTGGATCCGTAAAAATGGAATCCTTTTAGCGGATGCAAACAATGTTTATATATATATATATAAAAACAAGGGATTTTAAAATGATCAAATTAAAATACTATGAGAAGTTAGTATGTAAATTCTGAGACGATGAAAATTATGACGGTTTTAGATTTCACCTGAGAAACCTATAAATTGTCAATTTGGAATATTTTTTTTATTCGGTTTATACCAAACATAAGGGCTTCAATTGATAATTTTATCATATTAACTCTCCTTTGTTTTACTTTATTAATTACATATGCTATTTAAGTTTAATTTTAATAATTTGGTCAACTAAGTTTTATAAAAATAGTTTTTCTTTTCTTTTTAGCTTGAAATAATATTTGTGTGAGATTTAGATTGACCAATCTAAGATGCATTTTCTTACTGTAGCCAATTTTGTGGGTTTATTATAAATCAATGAAGCAGTTCCTTCCTAAACATGTTCTTTCGTCGAATTTCGACGGGTTCAACCTCGTTAAAGTAAAATTAGCGAATGTTGAAATCATTGCACAAGACAATAAACCTTGCAACGATAATTTATCATGTGATAGACAAAAAATCTGGCATAACATCATAAAGTCCTAAATCTGTACCTGTGCGCAATATTTTAGTTTTTCCTCGTGTGTAGATGACAACATATTCAAACTTTTGATTCATATCGCTTTTATTTTATTAGAAATATTCTTTGCTATTCACTGGATGGTGATAGCGCATCATTGCATTCCCATCATTGGTCAGGGCTCGAGAAATTGTCTCTGGCGCAGGAAGCATTCATCACTGAACTTTTAGTTATTTAATCATCACATTTTCATGAAGACGGCTGCAGCCGATGGTCGAAACGTTAATTTTATCTATATATATATATACATATATATATATATATATATACATATATATATTTATATATATATATATATATATATATATATATACATACATATATATATATATATATATATATATAAATATATATATATATATATGTATATATATATATATATATATATATATTATATATCTCTTCTTCTGCTCTAATGGAAATTTCAAGGTACAAATATATTAAAATGTTCCGAATAGATAGGAGTTTCGTATTTAAAAAACTAAAATTTTGAAAATTTTAAAGTTGTCCTGAGATTTTTTAAATATGCGGATGTAGAAAAAAACAGATCATTCCGCGAAGTATGTTTTAATTTATGATTTAGTAACTTCCGTCATGATTGCCCAAAAATCAAAAAATAATTTACCGCGTTTGCATCTGTAATTGTCGCAATCTCGTTTTAAAGCAGAAAAAAAAATCAAAATATTTTCTACGCATAAAAACTGTAGTCACGTATTTGATCTTTCCCTAGAAAATGGAAAATTGTCAGCTGTACTCTTCCTCGAGCTAGTATTAATAATGGATTCATCTGTTCTGCCACTATCATTGGCATATTACGCAATGGTCAATCCATTTTTCAGACACCGGTTTACATTAATTGTGATACTGATACCTTTAGCAAAAGTGAATATTTGTGATTTTTTTTTTTTTTTTTTTTTTTTTTTTTTTGTCAAAATTTTCACAAAGGTTATTTGTAAATTTTGTATTTTTGAAAATATTACTATAAAAAGAAAAATGATATTTAATAAAGAACACATAATCTGGAAGCATTTGGTAAGTTACTAATTGTATTATATTGTGTTTTTTATCCGAGTAATGTATAAAAACAATAGCATAGGGACAATGTACAAGCATTGGTGTGTACAATGTTGTATATAAGGTGTCTTCGCATAATAGCCGCACCTAGACCTACACACTGAAAAATTAGCAAAACAATGTGCGATTATTTCGCAAATAAACACGGTAGCTTTCGAAATTCAAAACTTTATGATTGCTTAATTCTTAAACTCCTTCACCGAGTGACAAAATATTTGGTATCTCAAGGTGAAATTTGCCGAAGAAACCACATGCGTTTCTGAAAATGGGGAAAAATGATGTTGAAATAGAAAATTCAAAAGATTTTTGCAATTTTCATATGAAAACAGTTCACTAAGCATATTTTTATTTTACTTTCTCTAAAAAAGAAAGTTTTGTAATCCAAGTTTTCTTCGGCTTCCTCTTTTTGACGGATTTACAAGTGTTCGAGATCAGAAATGTCAAAACACATTTCACAAAATGTTTATCTATTCGTATGAATTTGTGACACTCAAAAGTTTAAAAAGTTATTCATAGAAGTGTAACAAATTTCATGTATAGGTTTTTGTCTAAGACAAACAGTTCCTCCTTGAACTTTAAAGTATTCTTCTGAATGGGGCATGAAGTGATAACCATTTTTGTGGCATTTTCAATATTGTATCATCGACAAATGTGTGAATTTGTGCATATAATTGAACCGAATTTCATGTGTATGTTTTTGGCTGTAGCCAGCAGGTCTCATGTGAATTTGGAAATAATTCGCTGAATGTGGGATTTTTAAATTTTATCGGTTTTTCATAGTTCTGTTGTACATGGGCTGCCTGCAGAGACAGATAATTTGCATCAAACTAACCTGGCAATTTTCAAGCACCTAATGTACAACAGAATAACTAACAATATTAATTTTCATTAAATATTATGATCGTGATTAACTGATTTTTACTCCAATTAATAAAATGAAACAGAAACTTGCTATGAAAATAAAAATTCGTGTAATATTAAAGAAATAACACTGAAGGATAACATGAGTAGTTACTTTTTTAAACATTAACATGTATGAGAGAAAGAAGGATTTGAGATTGGCTTTTTTGACTACATTACATGTAGTTAGATGTAACATATTCACGCTTTGGAATGGATATTTTTGTTTTTCTAGTAGTATATTTGATATAGAAATAAATAATTATGGTTCCTATTTTTCTACACTTCACCTTTTTCCCCCCAGGGGGATACCTTCTTTAGGTATTCACGGGCTTCTTTGTTTCACTCTCATTGTGGTTTCCTTTTCGGAGGTGAGGGCAATTCTGTATGAGCCGATATCATCCTGTATATTGACTCAAGGAGAATTGTAAACCACCCACGTGTTGGCCGTGCGTGGCGACCCGTGTCCCTGGAAAGGGGGATCCTGGCAGTTGAGGGAAACCAACACACTGCTTTGGCCTCTGCTTCAGGTAGACGGGAGGTGCATATTGGTCCCGTATGCATCAATCGGCTGGTCAGCTGACTTTGGTCACTGGCTTTAGGGATCAAGCGAGCGAGCAATTACTAGTCTTCTCGTTAAGGGTGGAGACTGACATAGGATTGTCTTGTGACCGTATAGACCCTGGTTAGCACTGGTGCACGAATGTGCATCCCCTTGTTGGGCTCGAGAGTGAATGGTGCGGCCGGGATCCCAATTACGTTTTCACCTAATATAGATGGAAAAACTTTTCTTTCATCTATTTCTCCCCATGTGGAGAGCAACAAATGTCACAGAATTCCTCTTTTATTCGATTTTTCATAATTAAACGCAACGATAGCCTCTCTGATAGCTCTTTCAAAAAAACGTCACCATTTCTTATTGCTAAAACCTTCCAATCTGTTCTTGGTGATGGCCACTCCCTCAAAAAATTACAGTCTGGGGATTTACTGGTTGAAGTTTCAACAGCCAAACAGTCACAATTTCTGTCCAATAGTAATACAATAGGCACCTTCTCTGTTTCTGTCAAAGCACATCCAACCTTAAATTCTTGTCGTGGTGTAATATCTGAACCAGATCTGTTATTTTCCACAAAAGAAGAACTTTTAACTAACTTAAAGGATCAAAATATCGTAGATGTCCGCCGTATCACAATCCGTAGAAATGGTGAGATAATTCCTACTAAACATATAATATTAACCTTCAATAGTCATACTTTACCTACTAGAATTAAAGCAGGCTATTTAAATTGTCCAGTCCGACATTATATCCCTAATCCCATCCGTTGTTTTAAATGCCAGCGTTATGGCCATACCAATACTAATGGCCAATGTCGTGGCACTGTTACCTGTGCACGATGTGCAGAAGTTGGCCACGACAGTAAAACTTGTGAAAAACCTGAACGCTGCGCAAATTGCAAAGGCGATCATACTTCATATTCTCGCTCCTGTCCTATTTGGACCCGTGAAAAAGAGATCATTACTATCAAAATAACCCAAAAACTTCCTTACCCTCAAGCCCGTAAAATTGTCGAATCGAGAACCCCATCTGTTGGAGTCTCTTACTCTAGCTTACTTAAGCAACAAACAAAATCTGTAATGCACGTAAGTACCCAGACTGAAGCTCCTTTTAAGAATTGTTCTCCTGAAAAAACATCCAGTCCTATAAAGAAAAAGACCCGTGATGCCCACGCTACTGCTGTTACCAGAGTTTTGCCAAAATTAGTGCTTTGGAAACCATCATCAGAGCCCGTGAAAATTGAATATTGGACTAGTCAAGCGCAGAAATCAAGTGAAGTAAAAAAGTTAACCAAACCTGAGAATGGAAAAACACCTGATTCATCTGCATCAAATTCCCACAAACCCAATACTAGTGTAACTGTAAAACCTACCCAGAAAACAAAAGAGAATAAAACTATTCGGGGTTCTTCACAGTGGCAAACTGTGAAGAATAAACAGAGAAAATCATGTCATAGCCCATCTACAGCTAATCTCAAAGATCCAAGGCAGATGAATCAGTACGTGGAGGAGGCTATGGAGTCGGTATCTTACGACTCGAGTGATGATGATGAAAATGTTACTTTTGAAGAATATAGACCTCAGTGATTTTACCTTTTTAAATTGTTTTATATATTTTTTGTGCTTCTTTTTAGACATTGTTTAGATTTTAACTTTGACATTTGCAGACAGATTTTATTCCTAACTTGACTTTCTAATTATGACAAGTACTAGGACAGCCTTTTAATGCTATTTTTACATTTTAGCTTTTATATTTTAAACTGTATTACGTTTTTTTAAAGTTTTAGTTCTCACCTTGTTCTTGGCGCAGCATGTCCCTTAAGGGACTTTGCGCCATAAAACCCTAATCAACCAACCAACCACTTCACCTAATGGTCTCTTTTAAAACACAATTCAAAATTTCCTCTAAAATTTATGAATATATAGTTATGTATAAGAATATAAAGAAAGGGGTTAAACTAGTTAGATGTAGCAATTACAAAACATTCTAATATTTTATGCATGATAATACTTCCTGTAAAATGCAGTATATCAGGGTCTCCGATTAAATGGTTTAAACCAAAATATAGTCAGCAACAATTTATGTCAACTAATAAATGAATCTGAAGTTTGATGAAAATCCGTACATTAATTTTTGAAGTAGAACTATTGCAAAATATTTTTTAAAAATCTCCAGAACGGCGCCACAAGTTGGGGGTGTAGAACAAAAACTAATCAGGATCATTTTTTTTTTATCAAGTACGAACTGAATCTAAGTTTCATGAAAATCCAGTTATTAGTTCTTAAGACACATTCATTGCAAAATCGTGAAAAATTCAACATAGCAATGCTATTTGAAGGGTCTATTTCAAAAGACTAAACAACACTAATATATATCAGGGAATAACTGAATCTAAAATTTTAGAATATTTCGTGCATTAATTTTTGAGATAGAGAAATTGCAATAATCACAAATAATGCACATGGCTGCATCGCCTGTTGAGCGATTTGAAACAAAACGTAACCAGCAGCAATGTTATAACAAGAACAAGAACTAAATAAATATAAAATTTTATTAAAATCCATGCACTAGTTCTTGAGATATGGCTATCATGGAAACTGTGAATAATGCAGTATTACAGCGTTACCTATTGAGCGCCACCTACCTAAAGCTGATTAGATTTTATTTACATCATGGTTTCACAGAATCTAAAGTTTTGTAAAATTCCGTGCATTAGTTCTCGAGATAGAGCTATTGCAATAATCAAGAATAATGCACCATAGAAGCGCCACCTGTTGAGTTATTTACACTAAATTGTAATATGCACCATGTTCTATCAAGTAATAACCAAATCTTAAGTTTTATGAAAATCCATGCATTAGTCCTTGAGATATGGCTATTGTGGAAATTGTGAATAATGCAGCATAGCAGCACCATCTGTTGAGCGATATGCACCAAAAGCTTATCAGGTCGAATTTATATCAAGTTCTAACTGAATGTAAAGTGATTGTGAAATTCCGGAGATTAGTTTTTGAGATAAAACATCGACAATTTTTTGTCACATACATACAGACAGTTAAACACTCACAGACAGACATTTTGTGAAAACATATTTTCCTGGTTCTTTAATCCCTAAAACGAGTAAATCCGTTAATAACCGGATTTCGACGAAAAATTTCCCAATTCCAATACTTGTTCTTGTAAAGATAGAGGATGTAAAAACACTTTTGATAAACTTATTTATCCTGTAAATAAATATTTTCTAGTTTCAATTATGACATATAATAAACAGCGTTATTTCAAGAAATTAAATATTCTCGTACATCAAAAGGATTTTTAATTATACATTAGATTCACAGTAGAGGGAAATGAATTGATTAGTCGCATCCAGACTGTTGAAAACTAGAAAACAATATATTCGCTGTATGTGTTCGTAAATATAATTAAGGAGGGGAATACTTAAGAGTAAACACTATCATTTTCGAAATGTATCATTCTGATTTAGAGTTTAATTCGGAAAATACATGCAAATTAGTTTATCACTAATCTGTCCCTTTTATACGTTAATGATAGGCAAATAATACAAGAGTATACTTGATATTTATTTGGAGTATTAGAAACTAGCTGATCATTAATTCCTAAATAATTAAGAGAGATGTTAGTTGAGATATTTAATATATATTATTTAGATGAGGAATCTATAAGTGATTCTGAAAGTTTTCTTCCGGAAGGAGGTACTGTAATACTCATTTTTGTGCCATTTTCAATATTATATCATCGAAAATATGTGAAATTATGCATATAAATAAACCGAATTTCATGTGTATGGTTTTGATTACAGCTAGCAGGTCCTATGTGAATTTGGGAAAAAATCGCCAGATGTGAGATTTCTCAATTTCTCAGTTTTTCATAGTACTGTTGTAGATCTGCAGCTTATGCAGCGAAAGACAATTTGCCTAAAACTAGAGAAATTCTCAAGGATTAATAAACGAATAACGAAACTATTGATTTTCAATAAATATTATGATCGCGATTAACTCTTTTTACTCCGATTAGTAAAATAAAACAGAAACTTGGTATGAAATTTAAAATTCACGTACTATTAAAGTAATAACACTGAAGGATAACATGTGTGTAACTAACTTTTTAAAATATTAACACGTATGAAAAAGAAGAAAGTTTTGAGATTGGCTCTTCCGACTAGGATACATGTATTTAAATAAAACATAATCGCGCAGTGGAAGGTATATTTTTGTTTTTCTAGCAGTATATTTTGCATAGAAATAAATCATTATGGCTTCTATTTTTCTACGCTTCTCATAATGCTCTCTTTTAAAACCCAATTCCAAATTTCTTCTATAATTAATTTATTAAATTAATCTTTTATATGTTATGTATAAGAATATAAAGAACAAAAACAAGGTTAAAAAAAAACTTATGATAAACTATTTTCCCTGTAAATAAATATTTTCTCGCTTCAGGTAACTTAGTAAAAGCACATACATAAACAGTGCCATTTCAAGAAATTAAATATTCTCGTACATCAAAAGGATTTTTGATTATACATTTGATTCACAGTAGACGAAAATTAATCGATTAATCCCATCCAGACTGTTGAAAACTGGAAAACAATATATTCGCTGTGTGTAGTATGCGTAAATATATTAAGGATATAATTAAGGAGGGGAGTACTTGCGAATAAACATTATCATTTTCGTAATATATCGTTCCGATTTAGAGTTTAATTCGGAAAATACATGCTAATTAGTTTATCACTAATATATCCCTTTTACATGTTAATGATAGGTAAATAACACAAGTGTATGTTTGATATTTATTTGTAGTATTGGAAACTAGCTGATCATTAATTCCTAAATAATTAAGAAATATGTTAGTTGAGATATTTAAATAAAATATTATTTAGGCCAGGAATTTATAAGTACAGGTTTGTTGCTTAATAAAATTAACATCAATGCAGTACACATGCTTTGAATTAATAATATTTACATAATAACATTTTCCTTTATTCGAACGGTTCAAAATATTTATCATAAAGCACCGAAATTTATTCCTCCCCTACAGATTAGAAATTCAAATAATTTTAAGGGATGCTTATAATTGGAATTTTTATGAAATAGACAAATAAAATAAGGTGCTTGCTGGGATGTATTTGGAATTTACAAATTTCTCATGATATAAACATATTGCAAACTATATCAGGGCGGGGGGCTTACTTTTGATACTTTACAGTAGATATATCAGAACCACTTTTGAAAAAAAAAATTAAAAATCATCTCGCTTGAAAACTGAATTCATAATATTTGTCAAGAAATATTTTGAAGTTTCTTTGTTTTCCATAAATATTTCTTTCCTGGCACTTTCGTTGATCATTCGAATCTTTTTCAGAATATGAGAAAAAAAATCAAGACAGAATCGTACTGCGATTTGCAAAATAATGATTTTTTCTACACACGCTATTGTTCTTCCCTCCGCGAAGCTAGTGTAGGCACAGCGCAAAATTGTTGAAATAATGAGTCATCATCTCATAGTGCAGTTCAATTTTTGGCTGTCGTCCGTTGTCTATTGCCGGCCTGGCCCACACTTGTCACTTTACTTTTTGATTAGTCAGATAGTTTGATGTGACTTGTTATTGTGACGATACTAATTCCCTTCAGTGCGCTTTTTTGTTTGTAAGTACGTCTTATTGTTCACAATGGCTTCCAAAATAAAATGTGTTGTTTTATCGCTATCGGATAAACTAAATATTATAGAGCAATCGGATGAAAAAGATACGTTTGGTTGTGTTTATGACGGCCAATTATCAACACGTTGGATATAGTTCCTAAAGGAGGGTGCCTTTCCTGGAGTCTTTCTGAGAGAATCTAACCTCCGTATTTAAGTAAGGAAATCCAAGGTTAGAAGAAGTCCTACAATAATATTAATGAAGGCAATAACAAGCAAAGATTTAGAAGATGAAGTTTTCAAATAGTTTTTGAATTAAAGTTCAATTAGAAAGCAAATTTCATGTCCGATTCATTGTGGAAAAGCTAATATGTTAGCTCAGAAGCTTGGTTGTTTATCATATAAAGCACTTACAGGCTGGGAAAGAAATTTTAAGTCCAAGCATGTTGTCTAGGAATTAGAATTAAGTAGTAAATAGTTAAAAGCGGATTTCAAAGTTGCAGATCATTTTATTGACAATTCTAAATATATAGCAGACTTCTACGATCCTGAGTTTTTGAACAACACTACTTAAACTGATCTTGTTTGGAAAGATTTAAACCCCTTTTAGCATCTTAAAGGGAGTGTAGTGTTTCAAGACACAAAATTAACAAATACGGCGTCTAATTATCAAAACATAACGGGAAGCCATAAAATATCCTTTCTGTTGACAGGGAAGTCAAAAAACTCAAGAGCATTTACAAATGTGAAAAAATTTCTCCTCTTTTATATAAACCAGCTCAACGTTTGGATGACTGCAGCATTGTTTACCACGTGGTATGTCAAAATGTTTATCTCTAAAAAAGAATGCAGTAAAATGATTTTTATTGTTGATAATGCACCAACTCATCCCACCGAAGAATTATTGAAAAGAGAGAAGGCACACTTTAAAACTTTTTTAATTTTTTTCCGCCAAACGTCGCAAGCTTATTGCAACCAATGGACCAGTCTCTTATCAAACCATCAAACTCTATTACAGATAGCAACTTTTAAAGAAACTTTTGATAGAAGGCAAAAAAGAAGAAGATGTGTTGGTGAATCACAAAGAAATAAATTTGAAATATTATGCTTACATGGTGGTGAAACCTTGGAACTTGTTTTAACCAGTCACATTTGACGAGCATGGAAGCATATCAGCTGAAGAAGGGAAGGAAAAATAAAAATAAAGGAAAAGAAAATCAAGGAAAAGAAAGGGAAAAGACAGAAGAGAATGAGGATAACGTGCTACTTAATTAATTCAGATTTTTTTTATTTATGGATGTTCAGAAGTTAGTGCTGAATATTTAGAAGAGTTGATGTCGTGTTATATACGTTAGATACTGGGTTTCAAATTGTAAACAATGTGGAACTTATTGGAAGTGTGAGAAAAAAGTGTCGAAGATGACGATTACCTTAATGTTGAAATTGAAGCGGGCACGAGACCATCAGCTAGAGAAACATTTGCCGTCATTGATACTGTCTTAAATAGAATGCAACATGAGCTCGATGTCAATCGGATGCGCGAATTGGTTGCCCGACAACGAATGAAGATTGTCAAAAAGCTTACTTTGACCAAGATGTTGAACAAACGATGACTTTAATTAACAGTATGGTACGTACAGACTGTACTAATGTAAATTACTCGTAGATACGCTTAACAAGTAAAAATTTTGCCTTTTCATTTAATTAATTAAAAGTTCTTTTTCTTTAAAATAAATTTTTTCTCCCATTTCCATCATGCATAAGTAGTTAATTAAAATAAACCCTTATTTTGCTAAAAAAATACAACTATCCGAATGAGGTCAGATCCCAATTCATTCGGATAATTGCAGATCTACTGTATTCTAATTCAAACAAAAATGAAATTAAAATCGAATTCTTACTGCCATTTACACTACGAAGCCAATAGCAACGTGACTTAACGTAACCAGACTTGATTTCTGTATTAGCAACTAAAGAGCTAGCCTTTTTTTTTTAACAGTTTAGTGACGTTTAGTGGGTTTTTTCTCTATTTTAACTTGTACACCCTTCATAAAATAGCAAATTGAGAAAGAACTGTTGCGCCATAAGTTTTTTGATCAATGTAAATGTTATTTTTAGGCAAAAACATTTGACGCAGTATAAATGTCTTTTAATCAGTCACATTTTACAACACTATAAATGCGAGGCTTCAAATATTTGCTACGGATTCCATCTTTCATACTTAATTTCCTTTCTTATGTGGTGAAGTGTATTTTGCCAAGATATATTGTGTGTAGATTATGTTCATTAGTTACACATCATAAAAATGAGCATATATGCAAAAGATTACATATATAGAAAATTTCGGAAATAATTTCCAGAAAAAAAATTTAAAGATTTTTTTTTTTTTTTTTTGTCTACTCAAAACGCTAAAACTTTTACATTTTGATACACATATTCTACTGAAGGTAAACATTTAACTGTAACTGAAAATATTATTTTATTTCTAATTCTTTGAGGTTTATTTCGTTTGTTTTTATTATTTTTTAAATGAAATTGTAGATTTAACATTAAAAATTAAATTTAAATTTCTACTATAAACATCTTATGCTGTACAAAATTATACATTGTAGGTTAGGGTATAGCTGTATATAGTAGAACAGTATGAATGGATATACCATAAAAGTTCATAGATATATGAAAATTAAATAATAACAAATATTCCTATTCTGTATAATTCTCTTTTTGATCTTATCTTTATATATTTATAGTGCATTTAATTCGGCACTAAGAATAATAATAGCGCACATTTAAACTTCATTAGGCATTTCATTAAACTAAATTCAATGTAGTAATAATCTTTTTTTTTACAGTGTAGCTAACACAACACTCTTTTTCAAAATTTAAACTTGGAATTGAGCTAAGTGAGCTTCAAAAGGACGATTCAAAATTGAAATGCAGCCTTGGTTTTTGCCGCATTTTTCTAGATGGGTTTTTAATTAATTTTTAAGGACACAGAAGGCGTATTGAGAGATCAATGCAAATCTGTCGCGAATCACTGTGATTAATTCTAAATAAATTAGCCTTTTTTCAATAATATCGCGTTTATTGCTTTTATACTGTTACTAGGACTACTACATTACACAGATATATAATTAAAAGTTGTCATCTAGGATTTAAAGCCGATGGTACGTTGAGTACGCCTCGTCTTTCATTATATATGTCTAAACTGTCCATGCCTTCAAGGATTAATATATTAGTTAATTATCATTTATTATTTTCGAAAATCATTATCAACAACGGTTTTGTGTTTCTGCTAAGATAGGGATCTCCAGAGCTCCTGCAATACCCTTGCGGAGTGCCCGCAAATCGAAATTTGTATGTAACGGAAAAATGTTCTTTACTCAAAAATTATGCGTTCCAGAGTAATTGCTATAGTTTTCCTGAAAATTTTAAACAAACATCTACTACCTCTAATTTTTTTCATAATTTTAGTTTCAGGAGGTTCGGTATTTAACTCGAAAAAGGGACTATTTTTTCACGATATTTTCGGCGATACCTCTGATGATATAATGCCTAAAGTTAAAAGAAATGTATTTTTGAGTTCAATATTACGAAAATTTTCACACGATATACCAAAACAGGATTTGTTTCGAATAACATAATAAGCCCCTCTACATTTTCTCTAAATATGTCTGTGAATGTTTAATAAACTGTAAATATGATGATCAATAATCGTTATAAATTTTCTTAATTTGAACTTTCTACGTCCGATAATTTACGAATAAAATGGCTGTGTAATATCTATTTTTTTATTTTTTGTTTATTTTATTTTATTTATTTACTTATTTATTTATTTATTTATTTTGTTAGTTCATGATTTGCAAAAAATCCCGACATGGTGGTAAAAAGTTAAATTTTTTTGTATATACAGTGATTAAAAATACACACAATTAAAAAAAAAAACACATAACCATCGCATTGTTGTGTTATTTAATTTATTTTTTTCTTTAAATTTTTGGTGGTATTGTAACCAATAATTGTGTGTTATTCTGTAAAATAAGTATAAATGGTAATTACCAAAATTATAGTAGAATTAGATTGTCATCGAATTTACGTCAATATGTAAAATTTAATCTTTATTGGATACGTGAATGTCAGTTAACTTTTGAGTAGAAATTTTGAATTGGAGAAACATGCATACGATCGTTGTAGTTACATAAAAACTTATAACATAATTTTTGTTAAAAGAAATCACGAAACAAACAGTATCAAATCCTTACAAAATAAAGCATACGTTAAAATTAAATTATCTTATCCGATCTGTTACGGAATAAAAGTTAACACAATCGTAATAATTGTACAATTTTTTTCCAAAGTGCAGTTATATACGATGTAAATGACCCCTGAAAGTATGACCGAACTCATTTGCATTCAGATGCAGAAAAGTGGATAAGTTATGCATTTTTAAAGTTTCATGACTCGGTCAATTTTAGTTTTATATGAATGGAACTTTTTTTGTCTTACTTGTCACTATAATAGGAAAGTTTTACTAAATATAACTTCTTGTAACTAATAATAAGTGAGACGTAGCTGCAGATGTTCGGTAACCTCATCTCTTCGGGCTCGCACTTCCTTCTTCTCAGTATCTTTAATTTGTGAATTTTGCTTTTAACGTGTCAGGTATCAATTTTTTATTTATTTTTTCCTATTCCTCTTGATAGACGGCTATTCGGGGCGTGGCTAGGGACCTATCTGTTTAACCTCCCCTAGAGAGTCATCTATTTGGGTCGTACGTGGGATCGCGGACGAAATAAAGCCGCCTTTGCGGCAGTACTTAAGTACCGTAAAAAAATAAAATTTCGTAATTTTTAAGAGATGCTTTTATTGATTCAAATCGCTTTCAAAATACTTGTATACTTCATTTAAAATAATTTTGTAACTGGAACTATATGTTTATGACTAACGGTTTAGAAATTAGCTATTGAACACTATTGAGAGAGAACACCCTGTATAACACTTTTCACTTATCTAAGATAAATCCTTATTAAGTCATAGTTTGAACGTATGATTTATTAAGTCATAATTTGAACGTATGATATTAGAATTAAGTATACTTATTTAATTAATCATCGTCGTTAATCATGCATTTTAATATAGATACACTCCATTAATAAACATATATACGCTATTAAAACATGGTTGAGATGTTATTATTGCCAATCTTTTTAGGTAATAGGAAATTCGTGTAAGACACTTTGACAACTATGTTCTTTTCTTACATAGTGACATTGACTGCATTTATTAAGTAAAGAGACAAGAAAATAAATAATAAAAGAAACAATGATTGATTATGAAGAATAAATGCATAGTTACTACTTATAATGAGGTTTTAAGAAACTTGTGGGTTATTAATGAAAAACCAATATTTCCTAGATTATTACTTGGTTTTAGTTACAGAATATTCTTTTAAATCCATAATCAAATTAAACAAAAAATGAAACGTTTGAATATAAATTATTTTTAAATTATATTAAAAATACCATTTATAACTAAAATACCCTCTCTCTCTCTATATATATACAGGGTGTTTCTAAATTCATGGTCCAAACTTTAAGGGGTGATAGTACACATCAAGACAAACAATATTTACATAGGAAACCAAGGGTCTCAAAGTCTTCCGAAGGAGATAGGCGCCATTAAAGTTTAGGGTCCAAAAATTCAAATGATTATGAAAAACAGAAAAATTGGTCGATTCGTTTGCGGTTTTCACTAAAATTCTTCTTTATGTCAGTATTGTCTTGAAAATAAATTATAAAGATAAATTTCAAAAAATGACGATAGAGGGCGCTTTAGACTTTAGAGTAACGAACAACTACTTTTTACCGTTATTTTTTGCATCTCATTAAAGGTTTCGTAAGCTTAGACTGAGCTCAAAATCTGAATAGTTGGAAGCAGTTAAGTAGCACAAACTTAACTGTGTTCGGAGGGTTTTAAATTCAAATGATTATAAAAAACGGAAAAATTGGTCGATTGATTTGCGGTTTTCACTAAAACTATTCTTTATGTCGGTATTTTATTGAAAATGAATTATAAAGATAATTTTCAAAAAATGCCGATAGAGGGCGCTTTAGACTTTGGAGTAACGTACAACTATATTTTACCGTTATTTTTCGCATCTCATAAAATTTTCTTAGAAGCTTAGACATCGACCAATTTTTCTGTTTTTCATAATCATTTGAATTTTTGGACCCTAAACTTTAATGGCGCCTATCTCATTCGGAAGAATTTGGGACCCTTGGTTTCCTATTTAAATATTGTTTGTCTTGATGTGTACTATCACCCCTTAAAGTTTGGACCATGAATTTAGAAACACCCTGTATATATATATATATATTTTTTTTTTTTACAATTTCTTATTTATTTTTAGATTAATTTTTTTTTTTTTTTTTTTTTTTTTTTTTTTTTTTTTTTTTTTTTTTACAAAAAACAAATATTTTTTGCAACTTCAATTACTCAAAATAAAAAATAATCAAGAAAACCTTTTTGTTTGTATCGATTACTATATTATCATACATAAATAAATTAAAAAAATATACAGGGTGAGTCATAAATATCGAAACAATAGGCTATCTCCTTAAATATTGCCCCTAGACCCATACTTCCAATTGCAAAAATTCATAAAAAAAGATGAATTTTTTTATAAGATAAGTTGCAACTCCATGGGGGGTCTGTTTTAAAAAATACGAAAATTAAATTTTTATGCGGCCCCCAGAGGATAAAACTTCCAATTAGAAAAAATTTCTTTATCCCTTCCTGAATTGAACAAAAAAAATTTCATCTCGATATCTGCAAATCCCCGAAAAATATTAATATCCAAAATTCCTGACTTACACCACTTAAGCATGCCTCTGAGCGCAGCAAAATCAGTTCATTTGAAGTACAATTAAGGGATCGACCATAAATTTACGTATTGTTAAATGTCGATCCAAGACAACGCTTAAACTTTTAGATATAAAAAAAGCGTATAGGTTTTTGCTTTAAACTTCGATTAAATATGCCAGATGTCTGCAATATTTCGACCTTGCCGCTAACTTCGTAACTGGCACGACTCATTGAACGGACCGTCTTATTAAACACTTATTAAAAGTGTTATCAAATTAAGTGATATTAATTAAACTCTCATTAAAAGTGTCTTAAAAACTTATTGGCACAGGCAATAAGTTTAGTAAATATAGTAATAGCGAAAATGACTCTTCTATTAGCGGAGTCAATGGAAATATATTTTAATAAATTACATAGAAATATTTTCAAAAATCTACTTTATACTACAGTTAAACCGCTATAACGGACACTCCCGAATAGCAGACACCTCTGTTTAAAGGACTATTTTCCAATCCCCATTCTCAAAACCTAAATTTGTGTATGTTTAACCTCTGAATAACGAACATTCCGAATAGTGGACACTATTCGGCACCCCCACGTTCAGAGTTGAATTGAAGGGGTTGCCAAGGAGGGACATCTTCCAGAGCATTGAAATATCCCCTCGGAAAATTGAGATTTTATGCTTTTAACAGCCAAAAAGTGCAATCCCCCTCCCCGACCGGAACTCTATAATGTCCAATAATGTCACTTTGAAAAACAAATTACATGTAATCGCAAGCAAAAGTTAACTTTTGTAACAGGGTTTTTTCACAAGCATGTAATGAACAGTGGGTAAAGGTGTGTACAGTTTTATTTAGCACCATTGCTTAAAAAATAATTTTAATTTCTGATTAATCATATAAAAGAGGTTTTAGGACACATAAAAGTCAATTAATGATATGTTAAACGTTTCTTAGCACTTTTTGAATATCTTTGATTTTCCTAATAGCGGACACCTCCGAATAGCGGACAATTTCTGCGTTCCTGAGGTGTCCGTTATTTAGAGGTTTTACTGTATTCAGTTTCAAAATTTATGAAGGTTTTAAACCTATTTTTGCTTTCTTCTATCTTTACAAGAAGAAAGTATTGGATTCATGAAAATTTTGTATTCCGGTTTTCGATGGATTCACACGTTTTAAGGCTCAGAGATACCGAAAAACATGTTTTTATGAAATGTCTGTCTGTGAGTCACAGCACACTGAAAAAATTTGAAATCGACGTGATAAAAAAATTAAGTTTAAATCAACTGACGCATTTAAACAGTAATTAAAGAAGGTGAAAACGGCAAAACTTAAACAAATTCTGAAATCGAAACTATACAGCATTTAAACGTTAGGAGCCCATCTTTGCCCATCTTAAAACTAAATGCACTTTGCTGCATCAAATGTTTTTATTTCAGTATTTCGCATTTTTAAACTGACATACGTCAATAACCGCCCGTAAAACATGGTGACGTTACTGCAACGTCGTTGTGAAGTCACATTGTGACTTTGTGACCATCGATTGTCGATGTGACGTCACGTGACGTCGATGTGAAGTCACAGTGACTAAAATGTGAAGTCGTTATGGCCGTTTTAGAGCTTTTTTGTGACGTCACATTGTGACCACTTTGCGACGTCACAATGTGACCAATTTGTGAAAAGTGTGTCATTTGTGACTACTTTGACATTAACATTGTGACGAACTGTGAAAAATTTTTTAGAAAGTCACATATTAGTCACATTGTGACGTCACTGAGTGGTGGCATTTTCGTCACAGATGTGATGTGACCAAAGTGACTCACAGTGATGTCATTGTGACGTCACTGTGAACATGCATGCTATGAGGGCGTCGGTTACGGTAACTTTTCAGCTCAGAAAATTTACTTTTAAAAATATGATTTGTTTACAAAAATTACTTTTTTTTTTAATATTGCTATTTTAAATATTTTTTTAAAAATAAATATTATTTAAAAAGCTGAATTAAAATTGAAAATTAGACATTTTCGTTTAATCAAAAGAAAAAAATTCAACGCAACAAATAATATTTTGAGTTATAACAATTTTAATTTACTAAATTTTTTTTTTTTTTTTTTTTTTTTTTTTTTTTTTTTGAAAAAAAAATATTAAGAAGTCTTATGATGTGATAATGCTTACAAATTATATGGTTAACCATCACAAAACATTCAAAATTCCAACTTTATAAATAAATAAATAAAATAAATGTTTTCTGGACCCATTACAGCAACATTGTTTCTTCAATTACACGCATTTCAATTTGTGTCTGATCCCTTGAAACCTCACGATTTATTAAAATTGTCATAACTCTCTGAGTTTTGAAGATATCAAGATGAAATTTTTTTTGTTCAGTTCAGGAATGAATAAGGAAAATTTTTCTAATTGGATGTTTTATCCTCTGGGGGCCGTATAAAAATTTAATTTTCGTATTTTTTAAAATAGACCCCCAATGGAGACCCCCCATCTTATCAAAAAATTCACCTTTTTTATGAAACTTTGCGATTGGAAGTATGGGTTTAGGGGCAATATTTAAGGAGATAGCCTATTGTTTCGATATTTATGACTCACCCTGTATGTTTTTATTGTACATATACACTTGTGATTTAAAGGGATTTTTGCGTGTTTATTCTGATTGTGTTACTGGATTACATATAAGCCATAACAGATTTTAAGACACAGAAAAATCTATTATATGTTAATTGAATTGTTTTTCGATTTTGTTCTAGAAATTCATTTTTTAGATGCATATTTTTTTTTTGCTTGTGTCACCTTTGAATGTCTCTAAGAATGTATTTCTTTTAGGGAATTTTATTTTAATTTAATTCGTCATGTTTGCATTTGGGAACAGTAAGTTTGCTTATTTAAGCAAACTTACTGTTTGAACCAAGTAAGAAAAGTTTTACTTGAACCAAGTAAGAAAAATGCAATTAATGCAGTCTAGTGGAAATTCATTGTAATATATTATTTTACTCATATTTGTTTTTACTATACATGCATTTAACGAATAAACATATTTAATGCCATTCAATAAGTTTTCGTGCATAAGTAAATTCATTTTTTTCTAAGTAAAAGTTTACATTTATAAAATCCTTTAAAATAGAATGTTTTTCAATTTAATACATGAAATTTGTTTAAAAAACACTTTCTTTCAAATGATTTTTCATTTTTATATAAAGTGCAAACATAAAGATATCAAAAAGAAAATCAGCGTATTCAAGTCACCAAAACTGATATGCTAAAATAAATATTGCCACAACGAAATTATTTTATAATTTCTTTAAAGATATATTTATTTTTAAGTATGTATTTTTTAGGAAATTTCTAATAAAATGTTTCTTATTTTAATTTCTATATTAACGTTGAAAGAGGACATCCTCCTTAATTCTTTTCACTTTTCTAAGATAAATAATCTCATTATAAAGTCATAGCTTGTACGTATTATATTATTATTAAATATACTTATTTAATAAATCATTGTTCCTTAATTATGCATTTTACGCTCCTTTAACCATTTATCTGCCAAATTATTTATCAAGAAATGGCTTCAGATCAATATTTGTCTTTTATAATATCTGAAGATATACTGGAATTTTTAAATACTAGTAATGTAAAACTTAGAAGGGTTTTTTCATTAAAACTGATTAAATATATCGGTATTTATAACTTTTTTGTAAAATATTTACAAAAACAATCAAATTAATTAAAAATACCCTTATAGAAATATTACAGTTCTTATAAAAGCGATGTATTTAAATGTATTATGAACCTCTCTGTAAATGGAAAGGCTTTTACCGTCGAAAATATTTCATAAAACTTTCAAAGAAAAAAATATATATCTATGAAAATGGTTAAGAAAATTACCTCTTTTTTTAAATATTTAACTTTGACTGTTTTTCTATTCTATCTAAATTAGATCGAATGAAGTATATTGTGTGATAAGAAAAATAACTTTTATTAATAGACTGATTAAATACCTTTTTTATTAAATTTTCCACAATAGTACTTATAAGTACCGTCGGTACATAAAGGGTTAATAATCATATATAAGTGATTAAAACATGGGTGACATACTATTATTGCTAGTCTTTTCAGGCATTAGGAAATGCGTGCAAGACACATTGACAAGTATGCTATTTTCTTTCATGGTGACATTGACTACATTTATTAAGAGCCAAGAAAATAATTAATAAAAGAAACTGAATGATTGATTATGAAGAATAAAAGCATAGTTACGACTAATAATGAAGTCTTAAGCAATGTGCTGGTTATTAATGGAAAATCAATATTTCCATAATTATTACATAATGACTACAGTTTACAAACTTTAATGGCATTTTTTAAATCCATAATCAGATAAAACAAAGATCGAAATGACTGAAGATAAATTATTTTTACAATTAAAATTTAATTTATCATTAAAAACTAAAATATAAAAATTATTTTATTAAGTATTTCTCATTACTTACGGTTGGATTAGTAATTTAAAATTTTTTACAGAAAATAAATTTGTCTTGCAATTTGATTAACTCCCAGAAGAGAAAATAGTTAAGAAAATCTTTTTGTTTGTAACTAATGTTATATTATTTAGAAAATAAATGAATGCTTTACTATGCATGGATATTTTTCAGTTAAAGAGATTTTTACATAATATCTTTGATCTAGCAATGGATTAGTTATAAAACATAACACACTTTAAGACAAAAAATATATTATTATTTTATTATTTTTTTCTATCAATTCATTTCTTACATACATATTTTTTTTAGTTGTTTTACCTTTGACTATCTTTCAAAATATGTTTGTTCGTATAGAATTCCACTTTAATCGAATTTGCCATGTTTGCATTTGGAAATAGTAAGTTTTTTTTTTTTTTTTTTTTTTTTTTTTTTTTTTTTTTTTTTTTTTTTTAAATAAGGATTAGATTAAAAACAATATAAATTTAATGCAGACTACTGGAAAGTATCTGTGCTATATTGTTTTACTCACATTTGTTTTTGTTGTAAATGTATTTAACGAATAAACATGTTTAATGCCATTCAATAAGATCGTGTGTTTTAATAAATAGATTTATTTATAAGTAAAAGTTTATAGGTATAAAATCCTTCAGAATAGAATGTTTTTCAATTTAATACGTGAGATTTGTATAACAAACATACCAATATTTTCTTTCACATGAATTAAGTTTATATTTATAAAATCCTTCAGAATAGAATGTTTTTCAGTTTAATTCATGAGATTTGTATAAAAAAAGTACCAATATTTTCTTTCAAATGATTTTTGATTTTTAAATAAAGTGCAAGCATAAAGATTGGAGGAATTCAATGCATTTGTGTCGACAAAACATATGTGCTAAAATAACTATTGCCATTACAAAATTCTTTTATAATTTCTTTAAAGATAAATTTAAGTATACATTCTTTTATGAAATATCTGATAAAATATTTTTAATTTAATTTCTTTATTACCGTTGACACAGGTCGTTGACACAGGTCCCTGTAATAACAAATTTTCACTTATCTAATATTCACTTATCACTTATCACTTATAAATATTATCATTATTAAGTCATAGTTTGTACGCATTGTATTATTATTAAATATACCTATTTAATTAATCATTGTTTATTAATCATACATTTTACTACACATATGCACAATTAATAATCATATATACGCTATTAAAACATGTGTGAGATGCTATTACTGCCAGTCTATTTTGGAATTAGGAAATGCATGAAAGACACATTGACAAGTATGTTATTTTATTTCATAGTTACATTGACTGCATTTATTAATAGAAAGCGAAGAAAATAATAAATAGAACAAACTTAATTATTGATTATGAAGAATAAAAGCAAGGTTACTAATAATAATGAAGTCTTAAGCAATATGTGTGGGTTATTAATGGAAAATCAACATTTCCTTCATTATTACTTTATTTTAGTTACAGAGTATTATTTTAAAATCATAATCAGATTAAATAAATTTTTAAAGAATTTAAATGTAAATTTTTTTAAAATGAACTTGAAAATAGCATTTATAGCTAAAATATGTAACTGTTTTATTTACAATTTCTCATTATTTTCTTTTGGATTAATTAATTTATGCTTTTTTACAGAAAGCAAATTTATCTTGTAACTGAATTATTCAAAAGGAAAAGTAATCAAGAAAACCTTTTTGTTTGTACCTATTGTTATATTGTTTAGATTAAGTAATAATAATAATAATGTTTTATTGTGCAGAGACATTTGTGAGTTAAAGGAATTTTTATACATTTATTTTGAGTGTAGTAATGAAATTCATATAAAACGTAGTCGACTTTATGATAAAAAAATATGTGTATTAAAAAGTTTTTACGATTTTGTTCTATCAATTCATTTTTTACATGCATAATTTTTTGCTTGTTTCATCTTTGAATATCTCTAAGAATGTATTTGTTTTTACAGAATTTTATTTTAATCTAAGTAGTCATGTTTGCAATTGGGAATAGTAAGTTTATTTCAATGAGAACTAGGATAAAAAAATTACATTTAATGCATTCTTGTAGAACATCATTGTACTATAATTGTGTTACTCATATTTGTTTTCGTTACATGTGTATTTAAAGAATAAATATGTTAAATGCAAAGCAAAAAGTTCTTGTGGTTTAACGAATAGATTTTTAAGTAAAAGTTTACATTTATAAAATCTTTCAAAATAGAATGTTTTTCAATTTAATGCATGGTATTTGTATAAAAATATATCAATATTTTCTTTAAATGATGTCTTACTTTTATGTAAAATGCATACATAAAGATACCAGAAAAGAACTCAGTGCATTTCAGTCTACAAAACGGATAGGATGAAATGAATACTAACAATACACAGGTATCTTAAAATTGTTTAAAAGATAATATTACTTTTAAATAGAGATTTTTTAATGAAATTACAAATAAATTCTCTCTTATTTTGTTTCTTTAATGTATATCTGAATTTAAAATTAGAAATGTTGGTTTTAAATTATCTTTATGTGAATCAAGCTTAGTATTGGAACTAAACCAAATGTTTTTTAAGGAACGTTAATGATAATTGTAAACTTCTCTGAAAAAAAGTCGCAAAATTTATTTTGATTCTGATACTTTTTTAAAAGTTTAAAATAACAAAGGTTACAATAGCAGTTGTGACTTGAATAGATGTATAATTTTAGTTTGTTTCATTATTAAATAAATCCACTGAAGGTTGTTTGCCTTAAAATACGACGCAATTACTGTTGTATTTAACTAAATATGTGTCTTGTAAACGTTCTTTTTTTGGTAAAAATGCATGCACTATTCTACATCATGCAGATTTATTACCATTTTTCCGAAAAATGTCAAATCCGCATGCATTGCATTTTTATAAAGAGTATCGTCAATAATAATATATTTTATTCCAAGAAAGAATTTCGCTGTGAAGTTTAAATAGCGTTCAATACAATGCTTTGAAAAACAAGTTTAAAATTGCACGTGAAACGTTGCAAATGAGGTGCGTTCGTACGATAACGGAATTTTAAAAATATCACTCTCATATATCAATCTCATAAAATGGTAAATAGTTATTTACAATTAAAATGCGCACCAAACAATGTTCTCCCTATACCATTATGCAATGGAACACTTTTGGGTGGCCTTTTAAATCAATAACAAATAGTCTTTGCACCACAGATTATGCAAAATGTATATTATAATATGTACTTTATAGATGCATATCAATTTTATTATGTTCGAATGACTGTAACATTATTAAAATGCATTTGAAACAGTTTTCCCTATTGACCGTAATGTAACGGAATACTTTTGATTGTCCCTGTAATTGGACTATGCATCCGATTTTGATAAAATTTGAAATGATGCGACAAAATTAAGTAATAATTGTGTATTTCAAATTTCAAACGATTCGGTTGGGTAGATTTTGCGTTGTTACATGCGGGCGGACGGACTGAACGACAACTATAAGAGCTACGTATTTATATAATTATGAACGCACTTTAAAATCGCTATCTGTCCCTTAACGGTGAAATTATTCACAATTTTTTTGTTGATAATGTCAATTCTGGAAACACTACACTGTTAAAAATAAATCTGTGAATTCCAGGTGAAACTACCGGCAGCAATGTAGAAGAACTGTTACCGTTCCGTAAGTAGATTTTCCGTTGTGGGACATACAAGAAAGGAAAACTCCGTTTAAAGAAGCGGTAACTTTCTGTTACAAAGTCTGATTTTTAATGATAATAATTTAATATAATTTTTAAAATTAATAAATCGATAAATCTTCAAAGAATTCGAAATTACCGAGGGATTTTAAGCTACTATGTTATTTTACGTATTATTATTATTGCACAATTTAGTTCCCGCCGTCCGCAGGATCGAACTCGGGACCATTTGATAGCGGGATAAATCCTTTCTAACCGAGCCAAAGCTGCTGATGCTGGGTTGTACAGAATATGTCTTTTATGAATTAGTACGAAAATCTGTTGTGCTTTTTAAAGATTTCCTTTCAAATACATTCTTTATAATATTTGTAAACAGTTTATTTTACTTTATTTTAGACTGATGCATAATGCTTATTATTTTTTAAAATCAATTTTTATTTTTTAAATAGTTTAAATAAAAAAAAATCACTGTTTAAAACCACTGTTTGTTTTTTTTTTTTTTTTTTTTTTTTTTTTGAATAAATGAATGAATGAATGAAAAAACTTTTCATTAACAACTTTTTTTTAGAAAACTAATGTCATAGACAATTTTTTGAAATTGTCGTATTCTATTTATTTATTTATTTATTGGCTAATTAATTAAAAGATTTTTTAATAAGAAATAAGAGAAAAATAAACAGAAAAAATGTAATTTAAAAGGGACTTTTTATGTTTTCATTATTTCTTGCCACCAGTGGGATACGAACCCACAATCTGCGCTCGCAGGTAATTAGCGGCATAGTGCCTTGACCACTCGGCCACGGAGCCCCTTACACAACGGAATGTCTCCGTTTTTTGTTTTTATTTCCACCCATTTCGTTATTTTCAGGATATATGGTGGGATTTGCTGATTTGTAACGGACAATGCTCTTTTGTTGTGAAAAGGGACTTTTTCTGTGAATTTCAGGAAAAAAATATTCGTGAATTTCAGAATTTTTTTAACAGTGTATTATTTATTCCAAAATGTAATTCTTTTAAACTAGTAACTAATTTTTTTAATACACTTATATTAGAATTTAAGAAACTTTTCATGTTTGATTGACTCTCTCAAGAGCTACTGGGTAGTTTTATTGAAATTAGCACATAGGTTGATATAATGCAAGAAAAAATACCCGTTCAATATTTATTATACGCACACGTGATCACTTAAAAACCTCATCAGTATCGAAATGCATAAAACAGAGCTTACAATATTAAACAATAAAATGGGTTAATAACGAGTATGGTACCTCTTACAATCCTACAGATCTCACAACGTGAATTTGTACTTGAAATCAGGCACTTTATGAATTATTTCAGGCATTTAGCAGCACTCCACACAATTTTATTTTTAGATCGTATGTGGTTTTGGGAAGTGGAAAGTTAGTAGTAATTGTCCTCCTTAGAGCATCTTAGACATGCGTTCTAAAGTTTAGCAATGAATATTTAGCTAGTCAATCTATCAAGCGAATGCCCCCCTCTTTCCAGAAATTCAACGATCAGATGAGATCTGTAACGGCGCGCTTTATACTTCTTTAAAATAAAATCAGGGCAAACTGAATCAATGAAATGCGAACAAAGTTTACCAAGGAATAAACCCTATGCCTCACACCAGTCACAGCATTTTGTTTTAAATGCTAATAAAATATGATTCGTTCAATATTACATAAAAAATCTTATTTAGAAATATAAATGTAATTCTTGAGAGTCTTAATCATTCTTCAATGCTTTGAAAATTCATTAAATTTATAGACTAATAATATCTTAAACATTGCTATATTGCACTGAAACCTGAAGCTTAGTGTACGGAATATTACGGGTTAAACGCTTAGAGGGTTAAACTAAACTTATTTAAATAAATTGAACATAGAAAGTTTTTTCTTTAAAAAGTATTTGAAGCGTAAAAGCGTATTTTTCAAAATTTCGTTTTTTCGCCAACCGGAGATAAATCGCCAAATAAACGAAATTTTTATTATTTTTTTACAGACGTTATAAGGAGGTTCCGCCGAAATTTTTTTTATAAACATATATAACTATATGTGAAGAACATTCTGTAATTTTTTTCAGATTTTTCTGAGTATGTCCGTATGGATACCTTCCTTGTCAGATTACCCTGTTTCCAATCTTCCTACCATCTTATTACACATGTCAAATGTTTTTGTTTACTCATTTTTTAGTGTGTTCGTTAAGTAAACAAGGTAGAACCCGTCAATTTTCGACGAAAAAAATGCTTAAGAAGGAACTGTTCCATTGATTTATAACGAACTTACAAAATTAATTACACTAAAAATGCACCTATGATGCACCTATGATGCACCTAATGCACCTATGGTTCGGCGAAAATATGGCATGAGGGAAGAAATTTTTAGCACGCCTTTTATTGAAGTTATAAATCAGAATTTAGTCAAATTTCCAAAATTCATCATCTCAATATTATTCTTTTTAGGTGCGTTCGTAATTATGTAAATACGTAGCACCTATTGTTGTCGCTCAGTCCGTCCGTCTGTCTGTCCGTCGGTCTGTCTGTCCGTCTGTCCGTCTGTTTGTCCGTCCGCATATAACAACGCAGAAACTACCCAGCCGAATCGTTTGAAATTTAAAATACATAATTATACCATAATTTTGTCGAGTCGTTTCAAATTTTATGAAAATCGCATGGATAGATCAATTACAGGGACAATCAAAAGGATTCCATTACATTACGGTCAATGGGGAAAAAAGTTTCAAATGCATTTTAATCGTTGGAAATTTAAAACATATAATTACTGTGTAATTTTGTCAAGTCATTTCAAATGTTATAAAAATCGAATGCATAGATCAATTACAGAGACAATCAAAAGGATTCCGTTACATTAAGGTCAACGGGGGGAAAAAATCAAATGCATTTTAATCGTTTGAAATTTAAAACATATAATTATTACGTAATTTTATCGATTCATTTCAAATGTTATGAAAGTCGGATGCATAGATCATTTACAGGGAAAATAAAAGATATTCCATTACATTACGGTCAATGAGAAAAAGTTTCAAATGCATTTTTATGATGTTACACTCATTCGAACGTAATAGAATTGGCATGAATCTGTGAAATATATACTAAAATATGCATTCTGTACAATCTGTGATGCAAAGAATTTTTATTATTAAATTACAGGGCCACACAAAAGTATTCCCCTGCATAATACTATACGGCGAAACATTGTTTGGGGCGTGTTTTAATTATATTCAACTATTTCACATTTTATGAATAAGATATACGTTGCTGAGGTGTAATAAAAGTTACTCTCTGCATATTTACAGAAACACAAAGATTTCTACTACTATACTCTATCCGAAGTACGCTCTCCTATATCAGCAAGATATGAATATTTTTAAAACTTCGTTATCGTACGAACGCATCTCATTTGCTACGTTCACGTGCAATTTCCAACTTGTTTTTATTATTAACACGCGAGTTTCATTGAAAATAGCTTTCCTTTTTTATCATAAGTACTTGTGGACTTGTCATATTTCTGAATTACTCGTCTAGAAATATTTGACTTGATCCTATCTTCTCTACATTTGCTACATTTCGTTATAGTAGTGTTTATAATTCGCATATAAAGCAAGAAATCTGGTAAATCAACATTTTATTTGCCATATCCTGTGATGTAGAATCACATATAGTATTCTTAAATTTTACATTTTTCTAAATTACAGTTAAAACTAATCTTTAATTAAACAGCTATTTTATCTTAACTTTTTATTTCGATCCCACAATAACCTTCCGTTAAAAAGTAAAGAAAGAAAAACATCTAGCATCTGCCTTATTACTGAAAAACGGCTGTCAGATAAAGAGAATTCATTAAGATCCGTATTTCACCCTTGCTGGAAACAAATAAAAAAAGAACAAAGATCGAATATGTTTGCGGTAAGTGAAATTTCATTTTCCTCTCTGCGTAATTTTAAGTCTAACTTATTCGTTGCATAAGAGTTTTTTATGTACATAATAGTCGTTATGTATTTTGAGAACATTTTCTCAAAATATGCTCCTAACGTACGAATTGGCAGTCGGATTCCTTTTTGGCGTATTTTTTAGGACTGCTGTTTTCTGGTTGCCCTGCTATTAAATTCAAAATCCTTTTATTGTTTAAGCGTAACAGACAATTTTGCGTAGACGATATCAGTCATTTTTCATATGCTTAATTGTCGCCAATTGTGTGATGCCAATGTGTGAATTTTTCAGTGAGGAATGAATTTGCCTCCCTCTCGCTTCACGAGGCAGTCATGTGAGGACTGTTTTCTTGATAATGCGTTCAGGCACCATCCCTAGCTTTTCTGTATGAATCCTTTAAAATTTATAAGTTTACTGCAAATAAATAGTTTTCTTAAAGAGCATTTATTTTCTTAAGCGATCATAGCCTATAACTAGCGAATGCATTTTAAAAAGAACCTGCCAACATACTTAAAAATACAGATATATATTACATATCCCTTCTGAATTTTTTGCATAATTTAACTTACTTTCTTCTGCGTATGTGGCTTTATTCAAATTTTGCTAGAATTTAATCTGTTAAATGACGAAAATATTAATAAAACTAATAAAATGTGCCTTTTTTAAAATAACTTATGAAAAAAATTAGTTATATTGCTAAAATATTTTTAAAAGGAAATAAAAACTATACCTGTATTTTTCCTTTATTTCTGTGATTAATTAATCATTTCATGAAGAAAATTGTTTTGGTTTCAGCTTTCGATGTTATATGTTATTTAATTTAATGCTTAGGTTGGTGTTACCTTCAGGTATGTTAGCTATATCTATAAAAATTAATAACAATAAATAATTTTGATAATTTTTTTATTATTTAAAAAATAATAATAATTCACTTTTTTGTTTGTCAGAATGGGATGGGGGGGGGGGATTGTTGGTACGCCATGTTCACTTGAATTTTTTTGTCAGAATTAAATTTGCACTCAGATGTGATAAGTTTCACACTGCTCTAGGGCAAGGCTAACTTATCATAATATCAAGGCTTGTCATTCGCCAAGTTTCCTTTCACCGCAGTACAGGGGGCGCTGAACTACATGATTTTCACGTTGGTAGCGCCATCGAATGTTAGAAACTGAAATGTTTTCCATTATTTCCTATGGGATTATTAGCAGTAGTACGCACCAGATGGCGCTACATACGAGACAAAATCAGTTAATATGTTGGCAGCTATAGAGACAATTTCAACAATAGATTTTCTCCTGAATGCGAGGCCTGATTATGATAAGGGGGCCTTGCTCTAGGGTTATCCTCTCTGCCTTGAGCTTATGCCCTCTGTTTAAAACGTATATCCTTTTTTTTTTTTTTTTTTACATTTTTTTAATAACTTTTGGAACTTTTTAAGATTTGAAGCGATCGTGCTTTTTTATAATCTTACATTTTAAATAAGATTTTTTTTATTTAATTTCAAAGTTCATTGGAAGATGGCAGCACTAAATAAATATAAATGTTTGATATTTTAATCTATACCATAGGTTCCCAACGGGGGCGGTACCGCTCCCCAGTGGGCGCTGGAGCCTTCCAGGGGGGCGGTAGCGAGTCTAGAGAAAAATGGGGGGCGTTAGGACTGTCGAGGGGGGCGGTGATGGTATACCTACTTATTTAAAAACTAATATAATGAAAATTATTTGATCTCATCTACATTACCCAGTCCGAGACAAAAACCTTAACTGCACCTTATGTAAATCTATACAGACAAACTTAAATCTGGGGGGAGGGGGGTGAAACTGAATTTATTTTACTAATGCCAAAAAATAGTCTTGGAACTCAAACAAGGACTATGACTCGAATTAAAAATCATTATGAATTCAAAAATTGTGGAGTAAGAAATTCGCGATAATTGGCTGGCAAAAAGTTTTAAACATAATTTTTTTTATTAACCTGTATTTCGAAAAATTCTAAAGTATGACAAAGATTTGACCTGAACAAGGACTTTTAAACGAACCCGTGATGTGAATCGGTTCAAGAAATTTGTTTAACCTTAGTGAAAGTGTTAAAAATCGTTATCTATAAATTTGTTCAAAAGTAAATTTATTTAAACTTATGTAGGTAAAATTTTTATATTTCAAAATATCTTAATTGAAGATGAAATGCAAGCAGTATAGTATTGAGTAACTGAAATATGAATCTAGGCGTTCTCCTACAAACCATTTGTTATCTATGTGTCTAATTTGTCAAGAAGTATTTTCATATGAAGCCACGAAGCCTTCTAGGCTACAATAGCATTTGAAAAAATGCGTGCTGATCGAAAAAACAAAGATATCTCCTATTTTTACTTTCTTCTATCTTTACAAGAAGAAAGTATTAGATTCCTGAAAATTTTCGAGTACAGGATTTTGATGGATTTACGCTTTTTAGGGGTCAGATTCCTAAATCATGTTTTTACAAAATGTATGTCTGTGAATCTGTCTGTTAGCATAACTTTCTGTATGCGAGATAAATTTTGAAGGCGCTCTATCTCAACTACTAATGCATATAAATTTATGAAAAATCTATATTCAGGTGTTCTGTTATAAACTGATGCTTATTGGTTTTTGGTGTAAATCACTCAACAGGTGGCGCTAATATGCTGCTTTTTTCACGATTCCCGCAATAGCTTTATCTAAAGAACTACTGCACAGATTTTTACCAAAAATCTGATTTGATTATTCCTTGACATGAATAGATACTGTTTACATTTCGTTGAAAATCACTCCACAGATGGCGCTGTTATGCTGTCTTTTTCACGATTTCTGCAACAGCTGTATCGCAAGAATTAATGCACGGATTTTCATCAAACTTCAGATTTAGTTTTACTTTGATAAATATTATTGCTGATTATGTTTTGGTGCAAATTGCATAACAAGTGGCGCTTTTATTCTGCATTTTTTTTCGACAATCGCAGTAGTTTTATTTCAAGAACAAATGCACGGAATTTCACACCATTAGAATCTTTACGATTGACCTAGATTGCCATTTAATTTTGATACTGCGATAGCGAATTTTGAGGTATTAACATGTATGAGATATAAGAAAGTTTTGGGGTTGTATTTTACCAATTCAAAGACTGGAAAAGAAAAATTTAAAACAGTCGACTATATCAAACCTTTTTAAGTCTTCTTCTAAACAAGATGGCGGAGCCTCATATCATTATAATTTTAAAAACAAAAGTATTAAAATGGCATACAGTTGGCGAGAAATTAATCTTGCCTGTAGTCAGAGAGATAATAAAAACTGTTCTTCATCATAAGAAACCGTCTGATATCAATAGAAAAAATCCTGAGTAATAATTCGGTACAAAGCGGAATAGATGGCTAAAAGTATTGAAATATCATTACGCTGTTATTTAAAGACCTGAAAATTTTCCATTCAACTCCATAGATCAGCGTTACCAAATAACAAAAACTCATAAAAGAAAAAAAAATCGAGAGTTATTTGCTAAAAATTTGGGAACTGATACAAAGGGATAATCGATATTTAATACCACGAAGTCAGTCCAAGAGAAATAAATTCTTTTTTATAATATTTTGTCGCTTGCTACTGATGTTGCTCAAACAACGACGGTACATCAGGAGGATTTCATTAACACATTTTAAACAAGCAGCACTAAATGTTACTCTCTGTACATTCCATTACACATCATCAGCAATTGCTTTCGAAAAATTGGAATGAACGCCTGTAGACGTCGCTTCATTACATTACCAGAGCAGTCAATAAGAATAGTAACAATTCATTGAATGACAGGGCATTTTGCCAACTTTATATTGAAAATCATTTCACAGCAAAGTGAAAAAATTGTTTTACTTTGTAGTGCAGTTTTCACTATCACTTTGCATCAGACTTGCAAATGAATTCAATCGGTTGCTGCTGCACACAGAAGTTCGTTGTCTCTGAGAAGGTATTAGTCTGAATCTTTTTTCTATATATCTGATTTAGTATTACACTTAACTAAAAACAGAGGTGTAAAAATACGCTAAAACCTGATTGTATTAAAAATGCCATCGTTTATGTGACAGACCTGTTTAGAATCTTTAAATAAATTTAAATATTTTAAATATTTATAATAAGCCTTCAGATGATTTCAAGATGATGAACTGAATTTAATTAAAACAAAAAACCTCATAGCTGCTTCTGTTGGTAAACTTCTTTTGCTCAAAGGAAATCTAAATAGAAGAGAATAGTCAAATTGCCACATTATTCGCAGTCTGTGAAAACAAGCATATTTACTATACTTTTTACTGTCAACACTTCGACGTTCTTCATCTTCATGAAGTTTTCTCAGAGCGATTCCAAGATATTTATAAATGATTATACCGAGTTAGTTTTTAGATTATTTCGCAAATGCAGCTACGGCAGTATCATCATATTTGGAGGAGGAAATCGTGGAACTCACAGCAAACGAGAACTATAAAATTCAGAAATGGTCACAAAGAATTTAACTTTAAAAACCTACAGCTCTCTAATCTGGATTGTGAGGGAGAATACATACAATTTTAATTGCTTTCCTTTCATCAGATTTTGCTGAAAGTGGGTTCCGTGCAGTCGCTAATATACTGTCTAATAAAAGAAACATGCATCTTTGAAACTGACAATTTGTGACTGATGTTGAAGAAAATGGAATCTGACATGAAAAAATTGTTAAAGCTCCAATAGTCTCAACTATTTCCTTATTTTTAAAAAAAAATCTTATTGGCTTTGTGTTTATTTTTAAATTTTTACTAAACAATTGTTTACTTCATTTTATGGTTGTTTTAATTAACTTCTACCCTGATTAATAGATTGACAGACAGGTAAAATATAGATAATATGCAATAATATTTAAACTTTTTGTATAATTAACTATTATGCAAGAGGGGGCGTTGGCATTTTTTTTCTCTTGTAAAGGGGGCGGTGGACCAGAAAAGGTTGGGAACCTATGATCTATACAAACATCAAAATTAATAATTTAACTACACATTATTTATTACCATTTGTGCCGAATTCGACTACTATTGAGTTTCCGACCTACTTATGAGGTGACTTTGAATAGTGAAATAAAAATTTTTAAACAAAATTCAAATTTTCAATTGAAGGAATCATAATACTGGAATTCGGTAAAAATATTTTTCTTTTATTAAAAGCCGTGGAACATCTCGAACGAGTGAAATAAAGAATATTTTGTGAAAATTTTACTCTAAAATCGATATTGAAACGAAAATTTTTTTAAAGTAAATATACACATTTTAGCCCACATATAAATCAAAAGAAATTAATTTCATTCATAAATTAGTTAAATATATCATCTTAAAATTTGTTGTAGTATCAGAAAACATGCTATTCGAGATTAATAAGAAAAAATAATTTTTGGTTAAAAGACATAAAATTAAAAATATATAACTAAAAATCTTTGAAAATGATAGAAATTTTAACAACATATTTTTATATAATTTTACATTTTAAATAAGATTTCTTTATTTAATCTCAAAAATCGTTAAAAAATAGCAGCGCTTAATAAATATAGAAATTTAATATTTTCCTTTTATTCCATACAAAGCAAAGCCATACAAAGTTTAAAAGAAATAATTTAACTACAGATTATTTATTCATTTGAGCCGAATTCGACTACTATTGAGTACCTACTTGTGAGGTAACACTGAATAGTGAAAAAAAAAATACAAATTTTAAATTGAAAGAATTATAATACTGGATTTCGGTAATTTTTTTTTTTTTTTTTTTTTTTTTTTTTTTTTTTTTTTTATTAAGGGCCATGGAACATCTCGAGGAGCGAAATGAAGAATATTTTGCAAAAAATATGCCTTTTACTGTAGAATGTTGACATAAAAATGAAAATATTTTGAAGTAAATATGCACATTTTAGCCTATATATAAATGAAAATAAATTAATTTCATACTTAAATTACCTGAATATATCATCTTAAAATTTATTGTGGTATCAAAAAATTTGGTATATTACTTAATTATCCCGTCGACCGATTTTGCCAAATTATACAAATTGCGAAACTGTTCTCCAAATTATATAAATTGACAAAATTTTTATTTTAAATAACGGAAGAACAAATAAATTAGTAAAACATAATCAAAAATACAAATAAAATATTGAATTAAAAATCCCTTGATCACATAACATAGACGTGTATTTTAATTAGTGTCAAGTGAATGTAACATTTGCAATCATCCATTACTGGCATATAATCTTTTAATTTGGGGATAGTTTTTTGGTCAACGTGTTAACTAAGTAGTACCAAAAACACACTATTTGAGAATAATAATAAGAAATTTTCATTTTGGCTTAAAAGAAATAAAATTAAAAATATTTAACTAAAAATCTTTGAGAATCCAAGAATTTTTTACAACATATTTATTTATAGGTTTACATTTTAAATGAGATTTCTTTATTTAATTTCAAAATCCATTAGAAGATGGCAGCACTGAATAAATATAAATGTTTTATATTTTACTTTTATTCCATTCAAAGATTGACAGTAATAATTTAAATACACATTATTTATTACATTTGTGCCGAATTCGATTACTATTGAGTATTCGACCTATTTATGAGAACTAACTAAATAGTAAAATAAAAATTAAAAAAAAATGAAATTTTAAATTGAAGAAGAAATTAAAATACTGGAATTCGATAAAAATATTTTTCTTTTATTAAAGGCCATGGAACATTTCGACGAGTGAAATGAAGAATGTTTTGCGAAATTATGTATTTTACTTAAAAATCCAGTTAGAAATGAAAAAAAAAGAAATAAATATGCACATTTTAGCCCATATATAAATAAAAAGAAATTAATTTCCTGCATCTATTAGTGAAGTATATCATTCGAAAAATTTTTTATGATATCAGAAAACATGCTATTTCAGAATAATAAGAAGCAATATTTATTTTGGCTTAAATGAAATAAAATTAAAAATATATAACTAAAAATCTTTTACAGGGTCAGACTGGGTCAGGGAAAAGGGCGCAGACCTTGATTTTCAAGGGGCGCAAAATTAAACAACAAACTCACGTCAATTTCATTTGCTGGTATTGATTTAGTTTAACTAGTTTTAACACATTCGCACAGCAACAAAAAATAGCTTAAAATTATATATCTGATTCATACCCCGCGCATGTTTAAATTTCCATAAAATATACAGAATCTTGCGCAATTTTCTAAAATGAATCACGTAATATTTAAATGTTCTTACAAACTTGAACACAGATTAGCCTGTAGATTGCTGTAGACTAGGGATGGGCATTATTTATCGTATTAGGATAAATAACAGTGTTACCACGCTAGAACCTAATATTGCATTAATATGTTACTGAAAAGTCCCTGTTAAATAAATAACACATGGTTCTTAATGACAGCATCTTCCTTCGCTTGTTTTAATCAAGATTTCATTTTTTGTACCTCTAAAATAATAATAATATTCATTAAAAACGTCCTTAATCGTTTCTTTTGAGACGTTTGCCGAACAATGTTGAATGTCCGGGCTGGGTGCCCGGACAGCGCCCCCCCCTTCCTGCTTGCGCAGATCCATTCACAATTATTTAAAAAATTTGCGTCCCCCCCTTATTAAAACATCTTTAAAAACCTTTATTAAAAAAAATCTCACAATTATACACTCTAAGATAAAAAACCTGTCTAAAACGGAATTTAAAACTGTTTTATAGGCTTCCGTTTTAGAAGGTTTTACTATATAAAATAAGATAGTGTTTGTATCCAGCAAGTACAGCCCAGACAGCCCCCGCCCCCCTGCTTGCACAGACCCATTCACAATTATTTAAAAAATTTGCGTCCCCCCTTTTATTAAAACACCCTTAAAAACCCTTATTAAAAAAATCTCACAATTATACACTCTAAGATAAAAAAAATGTCTAAAACGGAATTTAAAACTGTTTTATAGGCTTCCGTTTTAGAACGTTTTACTATATAAAATAAGATATTGGTTGTATCCAGCAAGTACAGTCCGGACAGCCCCCCCCCCCCTGCTTGCGCAGACCCATTCACAATTATTTAAAAAATTTGCGTCCTCCCCCCTCATTAAAACACCCTTAAAAACCCTTAATAAGAAAATCTCACAATTATACACTCTAAGATAAAAAACTGTCTAAAACGGAATTTAAAACTGTTTTATAGGCTTCCGTTTTAGAAGGTTTTACTATATAAAGTAAGATATTGTTTGTATCCAGTGATACAGTCCGGACAGCCCCCCCCCCCTGCTTGGGCAGACCCATTCACAATTATTTAAAAAATTTGCGTCCCCCCCCCCTTATTAAAACACCTATAAAAAGCCTTATTAAAAAAATCTCATAATTATACACTCTAAAATAAAAACCTGTCTAAAACGGAATTTAAAATTGTTTTATAGGCTTCCGTTTTAGAAGGTTTTACTATATAAAATAAGATATTGTTTGTATCCAGCAAGTACAGCCCGGACAGCCCCCCCTGCTTGCACAGACCCATTCACAATTATTTAAAAAATTTGCGTCCCCCCCCTTTATTAAAACACCCTTAAAAACCCTTATTAAAAAAATCTCACAATTATACACTCTAAGATAAAAAACTGTCTAAAACGGAAATTAAAACTGTTTTATAGGCTTCCGTTTTAGAAGGTTTTACTATATAAAGTAAGATATTGTTTGTGTCCAGTGATACAGTCCGGACAGCCCCCCCCCCCTGCTTGCGCAGACCCATTCACAATTATTTAAAAAAATTGCGTCCCCCCCCCCTTATTAAAACACCTTTAAAAACCCTTATTAAAAAAATCTCATAATTATACACTCTAAAATAAAAACCTGTCTAAAACGGAATTTAAAACTGTTTTATAGGCTTCCGTTTTAGAAGGTTTTACTATATAAAATAAGATATTGTTTGTATAGAGCAAGTACGGGTTAAAAATTCTGGGCACCCACCCGTTCAAAAGGCTGGTTATGCCTATGCAACCACAGAAGAAATAATTCCTTAATATTCGCTAATTCAATAACTGTTAGATTTTTCACCAGTTTTCCAATTCAGTTCAGTTATGTAGTTCTTTTCTGTTAGATTTTCCACCCATTTTTCAATAAATGTTTTTTTTACATTACAAAAGAACATTTTATCGCTTCGTAACTGTTGTTCATTTTCAAACGTTTTGTTACAAATTATTTGACAACCTTGAAAAGTGCTGAGTAATACACATTATCTGAGGATAATTTTGTTATCGTTACCGACTTTTGATTTAAAGTTTCGTTTCCTGTTTGGTTTTTATTCGCGGTCGTTGAAGAAAGAGGATAAATAAAAAATGATTTCGTCTCTTTTTTATTAAATATCAGAAAGACTGAATTTGAGATTTGTGGATTTGATTTCTAAAGGGCTCATCTGGGGGGGGGGGGGGGTTACCCCCCAAACATACACCTTCAAATTTCGCTTATTTAGTTCTCTACCGTTTTTAACATGACACTCCCCCCCCCCTTTTCGGTGACTCACCTAATTTTGCTCATTTCTTCACTTCATTTCAATCTTTAAAAGGCTATAACTTTGCTTCTATGGGAGCTAAAAAGGAGAAAAAAAATCTAGCATAGCTAACTTTTACTCGCCATTCTTTTTGCTATTTCAATTTTCCGGTTTTTCCCTATAGGACCATTTTTTGGGAGGGGGGAAGGGGGGGGGGCGTTTCTCATTTTTTTATGTAATATGTCTATCGAAAGCTTATGCTTTAAACATTACAAATCTAGCATAAAAAATTTTCTCCCGTTATTCTGGGTCACGTTACGGACCCATAATGGGTTGAAATTTAAATTTCTCTAAGTTCGAGGTTTTTTGCCAAATCGGTACAGAAAAAAATCGTGCCAACGTGATGTGTGTATGACATCTGCGCCATATAAATATTATTCAGTCTTTTTTTATTGCAATTTTTTTATGTAAAACAATATGCATTATTTTTCATGCACAATTGCGCATTAAATGAAAATTGTAATGTAATTTTTGTAGTAGTACTTTATAATAATGAATGAAAAAAACACATTATTTAAAAGTATTTCCTGCACAATAAAATGTTTCCCGACGATTACAAAAAAATATGTCCTGACAATTCTAAAAATAAAAACGTAATTGTCCAAGTTTTCACTTCTGTCGGCACTCCAAAAATGTCACTTTTTTTAGGGGGGGGGGGGTGAAAATTTTGTGGAAATAAGTCTTATTTTTAGGTGCGTTCGTAATTATGTAAATACGTAGCACCTATTGTTGTCGCTGAGTCCGTCCGTCTGTCTGTTCGTCCGCATATCACAACGCAAAAACTACCCAACCGAATCGTTTGAAATTTAAAATACATAATTATTACATAATTTTGTCGAGTCATTTCAAATTTTATGAAAATCGGATGGATAGATCTATTACAGGGACAATCAAAAGTATTCCGTTACATTACGGTCAATGGGGAAAAAAGTTTCAAATGCATTTTAATGGTGTTACACTCATTTGAATATAACAGAATTAACATGAATCTATGAAATATGTACTAAAAATGCATTTTGTACAATCTGTGATGCAAAGAATATTTATTATTAAATTACAGGGCCACACAAATGTATTCCACTAAATAATGTTATACGGGGGTATATACATTGTTTGGGGGGGGGGTGTTTTAATTATATTAAACTACTTCACATTTTATGAATAAGATATACGTTAATGAAGTATAATAAAAATTACTCCCTGCATATTTACAGGAACACAAAGATTTCGACCACTATACTGTATCCAAAGTACGCTCTACTATATCAGCAAGATCTGAATATTTTAAAACTTCGTTATCAACGAACGCACCTCATTTGCTACGCTTTACGTGCAATTTCCAACTTGTTTATTTATGTATGGATCCATATAAAAAAGTATGAGCTAGTGAACTTTGGAACCATTTTAATACAACTCATATTCCAAATATTAAAATAATTGAGAAAAATTATTAAAAAATTATTTTCAATTTAATCATTTTTATACTAAGTAAATGCAATTAAATTTCTTATAAATTGAATCTAGAATGTTTAGATAAGATTTTAATATTTACAAAATATAAAATACAGTGCAATATATTAGGTTTACAGCTTTCTGAAAGACATAAAAATAGTAGGATAAAATTTAGATGAGTTCAAAGTATTAGAATATTTTATTTTGCGCAACAATATTACCTTATTAATATGAAGTAAATGGTAGTTAATTTTTTGTAGCACCAAGCCCCTAGCCAGGATTTCCTTTCGGGAGGTGCTGAATCTTAGAATTTTTTTTTTCATCGGATAGCAGTAATGGGCATAATTTAAAACGTAAATAAAACTAATAAACAAGGTTTAGCATATGATATAATCCTGCATAATATACTTGTCCATTCCAAAAATTGATATTTTTTAGATTTCTATTACAATTTTTGGTTTCTAAGAGCTCTTATAGTGCCAGTTTGAAAACCAAAAATGTTTTTGAGGAAAAAAAAATTGCAAAGAAAATAAAAGCATGAAGTAACAATTTTTGTGATGAACCTCATAAATTTTTATAAGAAATTAAATATATATATACATGGCAAGCAAAGCAAGTGTCATGTTAGTGCAAGCAAATAATTTTAATGGATTTAAAATGCAGGATTAATATTAGCGTACACGTGTCTTGCATTGCGGGTGCGGGGTCTAAAAATGAATAAAATTAATTACGCATATCATTTTTTTCATAATAATAATAATAATAATAGTTACAAATTATAGGTGATCGTAAAAATTATATTTCACATTTTTCGATTACAAAAGTTATAAATGCAGTATTCTTGGTACAATAAATTTACTAGTGCTACAGAAGAAATCTGAATGACTTCTTCGCAGCCATGAGGCTGATTACTTTATCAGGATCTACTGTAATGTTCCAACGATTGGATATCATTGCAAGGCTGCTCAATCTATCATCGGTTGCTGGTAGGTGTTGGGTTTGAATCTAATCTCGCCCGTCAGCCTAATCGTTGGGAGTTTGCCATAATTTTCTTCGAACCTGGGATTTAATTGCATAGTTACGGCCTAGGCTCTCTTTGCACGACTCCCATGGAGGGTAACCCACATCTCTTCGGACCTATATACCTCGTGTAGATAACTGGCCGTTATAAACAATGCCAACAGCTGTCTCTCATCAGCCATAATGCTTCAAGGCAAAAATTTAATTATCTTATTGCTGAAAAAGTGCTTTCAGCCCTGGCTGTTTTTACCGGAATGGCAACAAAGACTATCAGCAAGTGTTTCATTATATTGTAATGCATTGCATTACAGTGCTTTAAAATTTTTAGGACCTCTGTATTTTTATCAACATTACGAATTCTCTCGCACTATACTTTTTATTAAATTTCCACTTACGAAATTAACACCTTATGTTCGAAGTATTGAGATAAATTTTCTAATTTGTTTGCTTATTCCGGAAAAGCGAATCCTGAAATAATTATTTAAAAATCGGTTAAAATATCTTCATGTGAAACGAATTTGTCATTTAAATTTTGAAAAGGACTTGCAACACAGGAAATGCAAACTATGGCCCTATAATACTCTTCAGTGGATGTAATTTGGTGGTTTGTATGTGTAGTCTGTCTAAATTTTGATTTTGAAAATTTTATTTCAATCTGAAAGACGTTTTTCTAAGTTTTGATGTAGAGTTCAAAAGATTTCCTTTTACTCTCAAAAGATTTCCTTTATATTTCATTTTCTCAATGTCTTCTAAAATAATCTTTAGTATGAGTTATAACAGAAATCGTGTTACGAGATTTTTCACGAAGATGAGCTGACAATAGCTTTGTTAAATGGAAAAGCTTGTCACAAGCAAATAGGCTTGTGAAAAAACTCTTTTCCATTCATTGACTGCCAAGAAAGGTCTCCGGTGAAGAAATATTTCATGTGTTTTCCGAAAAATTTTCTATGCTGATGCAAATTCATTCAAACAGCTCGACAAAAGTTACCATATTTTCATGACTTTCTATAAATCTTGTGTTTCAAAGGCGAAGAAGTCATTTTCTTTTGTTTTCTGGAGCATATGATGAAATTGGTTGCTGAAGGATCAAATTTACCTTAGGATGTTTTTTTTCTTTTTTTTTAAATTGTCTGCTCATTAGCTGTTTCTAGAGAGATTTGGATGGCAGGAATCAGCATTTGTTTTTGGACAATGTATGGTTTAAACAATGGCTTAAAAATTGAGGTATCTGATTTTTGGAGGCATCTGACAAATTGTAGATTAGATCCCACTGTCATGTTCGGTCTTCGGTCCAATCATATTAGTTTATCTGTCGTGCGTCTGTGTTACACATTTAGACATATCATTACGTAGTTCATTACAATGTTGTATTATTTCTTCTGTGATATTTTCAACAGACATATTACTTACTTGAATGAACCTAAAATAATTTTCGGAATTATTGGGATTTGTGCATTTTATAGACTTGTCCACATATCAAACTCAAAGGACAAACTATTTTGTGCTTGAAATGTCGATAGTTTCATCAGTATTCAACCTAAAACGGATCGCTTTATTTATTTTGTGAATTTTCAGTAATTATAGCCCAGCATGTTTGAAAGATTTCGTTCTGAATGTCTGGGCTGAAGTAGTATTTCTATGGGCATTTATAACGTTTCGAATCCTCGTCTCCAGGCTTTGCTATAAATCTTAAAAGAGTTCTACTGTCTTTTTTATTCTTCTCTAATGTTAAAGGACAGGTATTATGATTACCTGTTAGTTGCGTTTTGTGCTCGGCACAAAATAAGATTCCGCAAAGAATCCCTACCAGGGATGTAGTGGAGGGTATACGGGGATATACGCCGTGTACCATCTGGAAATTTTAAAAAGCTCCATATACCCTCTGTTTCTCAAGTAAAGCATTAACGTATAACCCATCTATGAAGGATTAGAGATGGGAAATATAGTTATTTTTGGTTAACAGGTTACATCGTTCCACACATTCACAGGTAACAGGTTTCAACAACCTGTTATTTTTGTAACGTACAACTAATCGATGAGACTATGCTGTCAACAGACATTTTAATTAGAGGGCCGTTAATTAAGGTATCTTAAATAATTTTGATACATAAGTATAGACGCTGTTTTAGTTCAGATAAACCTGTGCCTTTAAAATCAACATAGAGTTAAAATTTTAATTTTTGCAAGACAAAAACTTAATTAGTTGTGATGCTTTACATTTCACGTTTTATTATCGTTTTCTTGCAATAAAAGTGCATTTTTCCTCGTTGAAAATTTATACGTATGATAACTCAATAAATTTTGCCCGTAGAACTTTTTTTTTTTTTTTGCTTTTTTTTTTTTTGCTGATTTACTTGTTAAAACACATAAAAACTTTTTCTAAATAAAGGTTATAGGAAACTTACTGAAATCTGTATAAAATATGTAGCTTCTTAACAATTTAAAAAATAATTATTTTAATGTAAATTAATATTTATATGATGCAGAAGAAAGTTTAAAGCATTTTTGCAATTGTTACAATGACTCCAAAACCGACGGTTTAGAAATTAATTTTTTCTAAACGATCAGAAATATCCTCCACAAAAACAACACCGTTTTAACAATGCGATTTGTTCCAAAAAAACAAAAAAACAATTGATCTTCATTCGTTAGCACCTTGATTTGAAGTTCGAATTTTGACATCCCCAAATCAATATCTGTCAACGCATATTCAAAGCTTATCCCACAAGAGCACGAAACATTGCTTGTATATTTTTAATCAAATGTCATTGTCATTCATCCCACAAATTTCGTGTGTGCAAGTACGTATTTAAAATCCCCTCCCCAAAACTTGTGACAGGCCAAAAAATGACGTTGATAGTATAAAATTGGCACCCTATAAATTTCCGCGTCCGTCGGGACCGCCCTCCCTCCCATCCCTTTTCGAATGGCTGTGTCCTCACCAGGCTATTCTTCTTCTTTTTTTTTCAGGAAAATACAATTACAAAAGTAATATTTTCCAGTTCATATTTGCTAACGACGCAATATTGACAAAATAATAATGATAAAAAAACAGTAATAAACATTTTATTAAATAAAAATCATAGCGCCAGAATACCCCCCCCTTCCCCAAATACCATGAGTACATAGTAATATCCCTTTTAAATATTCAAACTCAAAGATTGCCACCGTTTTACCCATCTAACTACATCAACGAAAGATTATGTCCCGTGCCCGAGCGATAAAACAGCTTTCTATCAACAATTAAATCCGTAAATCTCTTTAATTCCATTTTTCAAACAGAGATTCCTTCCCATTAAAAATATGACCAAAGATGGCCGACATTACCTCCTTGCTTTTTAATAATCTGCAAGCGTCACTAACTTCACGTACTCTAGAATAAAAACACACTTTTCCCCCATTTCATTTTCAGTATTCTAACCAGTTTTCATTATTCCAGCTGTTTTTTTCAATAAATGTTGTTTTTGTTATTCTAAAAACTGATGCTATTGCTTTAATCTTTGTAACTGTGAGCGTTATAAAAAATTCAAACGATAAAATAATTTCTGTGAAGACTCGAAGCCAGATGTTTTTAAGTATTCATAGAATAATCAAGAACGAATAGCTTTTAAGAGATTTTATCACGTGAACTTTTGAGATAGCAAAAGGACAAGGTTTCCTATGATTGGCTTTCTTGATTAGACTAAAAAGATTTTTAATGTCTTGGACAATGCAAAAGGAAAATGGTTCCTATGATTGACTTCCTTGATTAGACCAAAAGGATTTTTAATGTCTTGGAATCGTAGATCGACAGTGACGCGTAAAAAAAAAAAAAAGTTTCATAGGTTTTTTTTTTGTGCGTCGAAATTTTTTTTTCTCTCTCTGTCTCAAAAGCGTTTTAATGCAGTTGGGGATTTTTGTTTTCTGCAGTAATAGAAATTCTTTGCCACAGAATTCAAATAGATTTATAAGTTGGAATTTTTTTTTTATATAACTAAACTTTTATTAATTTATAAATATGTTATTCCTAAAATGATTTTCAGCCTTACTATTTGTTTCTTCTTTTTAAAATGCTTATCATACGAGGCGTTCCAAAATTAACAGGGACTTTTTGGTAATCTGTTATTGAATAATAAGTTTTTGGTTAATATTACGAATATTTATCCTGTTATGTTAAATAATGCCTATCTCTAATAAGGATAGCGTTTAACCTCTGCCTATACCGTATATTCTCTGTTTTTTTTAGCTCACAGGCTATCATAACCTGAGAGCTTATGTGCCCGTCCGTTCTGTATGTACGTTCGTATGTTCGTGTGTAACGCAATAACTCATGATAAAAATATCGGATCCACTTGAAATTTTGTATGTAGGTACATCCTGACAAGGCGCTTCCCTGATTAGTTTTTGGAGTTCATTCGATATGTATAAGAAGGGGAACGGGGGGCTCATGCCCCTCCCCTTAGATGATATAAATGGGATTTTCATGAAGAATTAAGTTTTCGTTCAAAATTTAGATATAGGATCATTATGATGAGGCGATTCCGTGACTGTTATTAGATGTTCATTAAATAAGTATAAATAGGGGGAACAGGGGTTCTAATGCCCCTCCCCTTAATTTATATAATTGGGTTTTTCAAGCAGAATTGTCAGATTTCGTTCAAATCTCTGAATAGTTTTGGAAGTTTAATGGTTAAATATAAAAGAGGGGGATAACTCCTTTTAAATTACATAAATGCTAAATGGGTTTTTATTAAGAATTATCTGATTTGCTCTGAATTTTGGATATAGATTTTTTATATGATAAAGCATGTCTTTGATAGTTTAGGAGGTTCAATGATTAAGTATAAAAAAGAGGAAAGGAGAGAGCTGTTTCCCCTTCTTAATTTTTTTTCGAACGGAATTAACAAAAATATAAGGCTGTAATGTACAATTAGTATGCGTAGCCTGTGAGCTCAATGCCATCAGTTTAAGTGGGCAATATTCTTTTTTTTATGACTACAACACTGATCCCTACCCAAGAGTATTCATCCTTGTAGTTGATAATTTTACAAAAGACAAAGAAACTTTCCCACACAAACAGACTACTTTGTGCACATTCTCTTTCTATTAAAGATATACGTATATGCAAAAAATTTAACTCAAATTTATTCTGTGAAGAGCCGAGAAACACCGGCTATTATGGTGCCTTTGAAAATTTGTTGATATCCTATCGTCTTTCTTCGCACCATTTCTTAATGAAATTTCCTGTTATTACTTTTTTTTAAATAAAAAGCCTTTTATAGTTAAAGATTTTTTTAAATTATTTTTTTTCACATAATTTTACATTACAAGCGTCTATTATAGGTTTTGGCTCCCTTTTCTACGAAACATGTTAACACTGATCACTCTAAGTATTTATTATATCGTGGTATAATGAGTATATAGGAAAGTAAGAAGTAACACGTAAGTAAATGCTTTAAATTTGACTCCTAAATTTAAATTATGCCACAAACGCGCATTAAACTTTTTCTTTTCTAAGTCAAATTAATGATATGATACATGCATTACACTTTTCGAATTTTACGGTGCATAAAATGAAAAAGCATTCCGTTTATAATTTCAGCTGAATACATTTACATTTTTACAATTAAAAATATACGTAGCTCTAATATAATAAAACAAACAAACAAAAAACAAGAAAAATTTGGCAGTTTTTGCTGTCATTAGATTTAACTTAATTTTTTTAACTTTCGGAAGGTGCTTCAGCCCCCTTAGCCCCCTCCCTGGCCCTCTTTTGCTTTCATAATAGCGTACAATCGATCTTGCATACTATACATATCTGCTATTAAGAAACTAGTAAAAAAAACTGAGTCTGGAAAAAATTTCATTCTTTACCATCTGTCCAATCTCATAAGTTTCTTTGTCCTATCAGTTAATATTTGTTTTATGTTTTGCAGCCGCTCTAGTAGTGGCAGCACGCGTTGACTTGCTGTACGAAAATTCAGTAATGCATTTCATCTCAGATTTCAAAACATCAACAGTGCTGATTGAGAAAACGCGGCATACGGAAAATGGATTTTTGAAAAATTCGTTTTCCTCTATATGTTAAAGAAAGTTTTCTTAATATGTTTTCTTGTACTTTCTAATTTTCCTGTTTTTCGTATTTCCTATAGGATACATTATTTTATATTCAAAAATATATGTGCCTATAGATATTTTCTTAAATGTTGTTTCCCCACCAGTGGCTGAGAGATTCTGTCCTCAAAACTGGTAGACGGCAGGCGCTGGATTAGAACAAAACCCAATCGCGGTCGTCAGCCCAATCATTCGGAGTTTTCCGTGGTTTTCTTCGAACTTTGGATTTCCTTGCGTAAATACGGGTTGGATTCCCTTAGAAAGAGACCCCTCCCCCCACGGAGGGCACCCCCTTAGGGCCCATATCCCATGTGTTGTCCGTTTGGGAGCATATTTAGCAATTGTTTATAAATTGTTTATTGTATCCTGTTACAAATATAACAGGATGTTGGAACCTGTTACCAGCGCTACTGTGGAATGATGTAACCTGTTAACCAAAAATAACCATATTTCCCATCTCTACTGTAGACTGATATCAAGGCTATCACTTTCTTATTTTATTCTTTTGTATCAAAAGATAATTTATAAAAATCATGGGAAAAATGTATCTACTCCTTCCAATTATTTTGCAAATTATCATATAAAAAAGACATAAGTATCAATTAATTGATAATAACATCGACTATTAAGTTCTATTTATAAATTTTCTTTGGGGATTGTCTATGTGAAAATAAATGCACGAAAGTTGATTTGTCAAATTTTTTATTTTTTATTTTGACACCATGTTTGAATCCTTGACAGCCAAGAAAAAGATATAGTTTAGATAATTTCTTAAAACTATATACAATTATAAAACAAAGAGTGTTAGGAATTTATCAATAAATTTTGGAAAATAAATGAAAATATTGAAAAAAAAGTGCCGAGAGAAACTAAATTAGTCACCAGTAAAATTATACGATAATTTTAAATTTATTATAAACTTGCTCTACTACATTGAAGAAGATATCAGAAAGAATTTATTAATAGATTTAAGAATTAAAATAAAACCTTTTGAAAAGAGAAAAAAGTTTGTAATATGTTTAGGTCTATTCAAGTATTGAGTGTAAGTATCAGATGATTTTTATGAAGATATAAATCAATGTTTTTCAGTTGGGTTTAACTTTGTCATTCTCATATCCACGCTCTTCTATAATCAAGATTTAAGATAATATGAATAAACAATACCGTTTGGATCTAAGAAATCTAACTAAGATGTCAAAAACGGGTGTTATTGACTGAAAATTCAAAGTTGGTACAATTTTTTAAGAACAGGTGATTTTGAAAACATAATTTATACACAAGAATAATTGATATTATACTCCGTCTTTTGGTTCATAAAGATTTTTTGCGATTATTTTTAGCGAAATTAGTTTGAGGTAGCGACAATCATTCCATTTATCTCTGTTGAAGTTGATAAAAATCATGAGGTTTTTTCTTTTTCTTTCTCTTTCTCTCTCTCTGGTTGTCAAATAGAGTTGTTGCGGTGCTGCGAAGAGCTTCAGTCTTTTTTTAAGTATATTTCTTTAAAGTAATAAATATGAAATTACAATTTGACAGCAATTACTTTTGCGAGTCAGATATCTTATAGACAGAGGTATTTTGTATCCATAAACAATGACTTTATTTATCCATAAAATGCTAAATTTATACTTGATTGTTAAAAGATTTCTACAAAAAATGCTCCACAAAATTCGCTTTATTAGCCTAAAATCACTAAAAAAAATTACTAAATTTACTTTTCTCAGCATTCTCTAAATTTACTTTTCTCTTCCCCTGATTTGCAAAATTCTTATAAAAAAAGATCAAGAGAAAATTTTAAATTTCGACAATTAAGAGGAATGCATCAGGGATTTTATTCCTGGAAGTTGCAGTATTTTGTGGCCAGCGTTTCTTTATGTAAAAAACCTATTAGAATTCCTCAATATCATCATTTTATCTTATACTATATTTTTCCATGATTAAATTAAACATTTTTTAATGTAAAATACATTCTAGAACTTTGTTTTACTCATTATACCATTGAAAGTGTCATTAAATAAATCAAATATTACTAATCGAAAATTATGTTGTAGATTTTGTTAGTAAAAAAATGCTGGCACTTGAATTTCACAGCTTGAAGAATTGTAATCCAAAAGCATATCTTCAAGTCATCAATGTCATCAAGTCTACATTCCTAGTAAAAAAAAGATCGTGTTTTCCTATTAACGACAAAATCTCCAGAAAAAGTATTTTGCTTTTCAGACATTTATATATTTCTTTTCTCAAATTATATTCATAAAACACGGTTTTAATTATAGTGCATTCATGTCCGGCATTAAAGGGGGAGGGACAAGATAATGAAGGGTAAAAGACTGAAAATATGCAAAATATTTGGAGGAAATCTAAAAGATGTCATTCAAAGAAGCTATTATAAAAAAATTCCACTACGGTAGTGGCTACGGTTTTCTTTAAGTGCACTTGGTTTCTCTCGATTGTATGAAAATATGCCTACTTTCCTTTCCGATCAGCACCGCACATACGGGTATTTGACCATTCTAGGCGGCCAAAAGTCAATTTTTAAAGTGTGGAAATTGTTAAAAAGAAAGATAACCTGAGTTAGAGGACAGTTTCGAGAACTATATCCAACCCCTTCGAACTTCTTCAAGCGCACGCTTTTCGTTCAACTTGAGTCGGAATTTGATTGTTTGATTGTTGCTTAAGTCTGTTCTTGGCGTTCGTGTAAACACATTATCTTTCCAGTGAAATATTTATAAGTTTATGTTTATTTTGAAAGTTTTTCTGATGGATCCTGATACAAAAGATAATAAAGCAAAACTTTAATATATTTTTTTGTTGTTTTATCATTATTAAGTTTAGTTGTTGTACTTTTAAGTTACCCTCTTATAACAATAAAATTATTTCTAAAATATTTTATTTAATCGAGTATTTGTTATATTACCCAGTCAGATCCTGTTATAATTTCAGACTGAATCAAAAGTTTGAAACCTTGGGTGGAGAAAAATCAAAGAAACTGCCGCGGAAAAGCGCGGATGTGTATTTCTTGGTATTTTGAACTTTTTTTTCCAAATTCAGAAAAAAATTGATTATCGTAAATAGCATTCTAAAAGAAAATATTTTTACTGTAGATTCACAAGGTGCCTTGAGATTAAAGATTGTAGCCTGTAAATATTCGTTTGGTTGATAGCAGAGTTTTAATTTGTCTAATTTAGAAGATAAATTAATTTTTTTAAAAGATCAACTGATAACGCGTGAAGGTTACACAGAAGATCAAATTGAGATCTTAAAACACAATTCCGCACACTTTAAATAACAAATTAAGAAGAGATAGTTAAAAGCATATAAGAAGGAAGACGTTTTTCTGAAATACAATTATTTTTAGCTAGAAAGAACATTTCAGGTACCTGTCATATGTTTCGTCCAATAAGATTTCTTTATGTCAAAGAAAATACTGATATTGCGGTGGAAAAATCTAACTTTAGAAAAAATTTTGACATGACAATAAACGCCAATGAGATTAATTTAAATGGCAACAGGTTCTCAGTCATTTACGTCTTCATCCTGACAGTGGTAGATGGCAAGATCTTCAACGATGCGACTTGTACAAAATACACAAGTCGATGCTACATATGTGGCACAACTTCTAAGCATTTCAACAAAAGTGATATTCAAATAGAAACTCATTCTAAAGCCATCAAGTTTGGCCTTTAAATTTTACATGCTAGAATTATAATTTTTGAAAGCACTCAATTTGGCTTTTAAGTTGTCAGTGAAGACATAGAGAGAGAGGAAGACTGAAGCATAGAAAAAAATCCCTCGAAATCTAGAAAAGACTTCGCAAAGAAACAGGTTTATTAGTAGACATACCAAAAGCAAATTTTGGCAATACCAATGATGGTAATACAAACAGGAGGGGGTTTTTAATCCAAAATTCGTTTTGACATAACGCATTAATTATGACCTAATATGCCGCTAAAAAATCACACTGAAGACAATTTCAAGCGAACATACAGTTGATCCGGAACAAGATTTCGTGCAACAATTCTCTTAGAAAAATTGCAAGCAAAGGTATTTTTTATTGACTACTTTTTAACTTCAGACCCTCTTATAAGTATCGTGAAAAAAGTAAAAAGCAGGATGAACTGCTTTTTTCTAGAAACATTCCTTCTTCTTTTGCCTGAGAAGCACAGTATCCGTGATGAGTTTTCAGAGACTTAAAAAGAACATTTGTTTTAAAAATAAAAATGTGCTTCATTTTAATAAATATAACAGGCAAGCTCCGGGTCAAGCATCATTCTCGGGAGCACCCTTGTATCTAACTATAGAATTGTTTTGTGGATAATGTACAAGTAGCTGGTACTAAACTTCATACATAGTGTGCGCATTGCATAAATTTTGTACTGCTCGGATCTGCAATTAAGATATCCCAAAGAAAAGATGATCATAGATTTAAGAAAAAATACTAGTTTGATACTAATATAAAAAAAATGATAGATTGGTTGACATGAATATTTCTTTGCAAACTTTTACTTTGCTTATCTACGTACATTATAAGATATAAGGAAAAAGAAAACTCAAAAATTGACATAATTAATGATTTTAACTTGTCGCGTTACGAGGAAATATTAATAAAGAACTTCTTTTAAAGACTATAGAATACTAAATTGTTCTACTAAAATTAAAATCATTATTTTTCTAATGATATAATCTATTTCCTGCATGGTGTGAAGGGAATATTAGAAGCAGAGAGGGCAAGTGGGACCGTACTCCGTTCCTAAATGTTTGAAAAAATATATGGATTTTAATCACTTTTGGGTAGTTTTAAGCACCCTGTAATGAAAATCCTGATTTGTCTCATGGGAGACTCTTAAAGAGGGGTATGGACCGGGGCAACTGCCCCGCATGCCCCTGTATAAATCTGACCCTGAATAAATCGCCTTTATAAATGTACCAAATGTATTTTTTCTTTCAACCGTATCCTTTAGAATAGATATCTACCATAAAATAATTTTGGCCGCGTAGATAACGCAAATACCCGTATGTGCACCGTGTGAAAGGGTGATGGGGGGGGGGCGGTCTTCCCAGGCGCGGAAATTTAGGTGGTGCCAAATTTATACTACGAACGTCTTTTTTGGCCCGTCATAAGAAAAAGTTGGGTAGGAGGCGCCAAACGGCTCTGTTTCCGATTCAAAAATTATTTCTCTGTGTTATTTAAAAAATAGTTCTTGTGTCTGTCGACTGAGGATTATTCTCTAAACGAATTTTCGAAAATTAGTGCACTAGCTAAAAATGCTTGGTAGCACAAGAAAAAAAATACTTAAACGGCTTAAGCACTTAGGGGCGCAAAGTTTGTTTTGAACGAGGGCGCGCCAGCTCTCGGGCCGATGGGCCGGCAGGCCAGTCCGACCCTGATCTTTGAAAATCCTAGAAATTTTAAAAACATATTTTTTCCATACTCTTAAAGAATTTTTCACTCAGACCTAAAGTGATAGATATTTTTAAGGTAACAAGTTAGTTACAGAATTTTGGTAAGTTTAAATTTTTTATCTAAAGTAAAATTTTATAAAAATATACCAAAGCATAAAAAACACATTTCGAAAAAAATCGAAAAAAAAAATATGTACCTCCAACAGTGTTTAGCATGTGTTATCTCAAAATCTTCCAGCAGTATAGTATTTTAAAATTTATAATTATTCAGCATTATAATTTCTTAGCTCTATTTTTTATACCGATAGTTAAAAAGTCAAAAATTTGAGCAATTTTACATTCCATGTGCCCTTAAAAGTATACATTCAGACTGAATTATAAAAAAATTTAGATTTACAAATACGATGCTATCAAAAACAATAAAAAAGTTTTTTTTTTTTTTTTTTTTTTTTTTTTTTTTTAACTGATACTAATCAGAGCCGCTTTTAGCTCGTTCTAATAACTGGAATGACACAAAAATTTAAAATGGACTAATAAAACCATGGAAAAAAATATCCCAACAACAAATAATAAGGTACCCTGGGGTAATAACGCCACGTTAACGTTCTACCAATTTTCACGGCTCAATTTTCGATTGTATTTTTCAAAAAAATATATGATTTGATACAGCAACTCATTGACTATCTATATAAAAATAATAATTTAACAAATATATATTCATAAAATGTAATAGCGTGATTTCCTAACCAATGCTATTTGGCGTTATTACCCCCCTATATGCGTAATAACGCCATGAAAACAAAAATATGAAATAAGATGGAATAATTGCATCTAGATTGCCCAATTCTAAAAATACACAACTCTACAAACTTAGAAATTGACAAATTGCATTCTAAACTATTGAAAATGTTCAATTTTTTGTGAAAGTGTAAGAAAAATAAAGGTGTGGTATGTGGGGGGGGGGGGGAGGATGAGGCAAAAGAATATCAGACCGTGAGCTTATTTTTGATTAAAAAGGACCGCTTAAATAGAATTATTAGAAACATTGCACAGTTTTAACTGTGTTCATTTGAATCAGTATTTAGGATGTAGCTGGCCCGCTGTAGGGAATCAATCGGGGTATTAATGCTAAGGATTGGCGTTATTACCCCGTTATAGTTATTGCGCTGTACATTTTAAATTACAAATTATCTCGAGAAGATATCCAAAATCTTCAACAACATTTTGAAAGTCCATGAAATGTACTACCAATTTATGTAATTAACAAAGTATTTCCGGATTTAAAAAAAAAAAAAAAAAAAAAAAAAAAAAAAATAGTTTTTACATTACAAAACGTATCTCGCAAATTTTAGATCAATCGTTAATTTTAGTTGCTTATAAAAACAATAAGACCTAAACATGAAACAAATTAACTTGAAGCAGTTTGTTGCGATTTATATGACTCAAAACCCTTCTGCGCAGAGCACATGGGTGTCATTTATCAGATTATTTCATAACTAGCTGTTCTGCCCGGCGTTGCCCGGGCTCAACAAAAGATAGCAAGAATTGCGAAAAAAAACTTTAAAAATCATAATAAAAACCTCGAAAAATTTAAAAAATGCTGCACAAATTTCGTCTAAACTTCGTTGAAAAGGGATGAGCTAGAAAACTGAAGTTGGATTATTTTTACTAATGTGAAAAAAATCTTACAAATCGCAAAAAACATTAAAAATCTCATAAAAATATAAAACAAAATTTAAAAATTGTGTTTCAAATTTTGAATAAACTTTGAAGAAAAGAGATCAGAATTCAATAAATTCAGCCAAAAATTGAACCTCTAAAAAATCGAAGCGAAAAAACGTAAACATCGCTTTAAAAATGGCAAAATTTTCAAAAATCACGGAACTCAAAATTTACTCTACTTGGATAAATGTTTTGAATCCAATTAATTTGATAATGTAAAAAGCATTGAAATACGAAAAAAAACTGCTAAAAAATCGCAATAAAAATCTTTAATCGCACAGGAGAAAATTTATCACATTAGCGAAGAAATTAAAAAGCGAATTCCTTTTCCGTATCTGAAAAAAATCGCCGTGAACTCAAAAAAAAAAAAAAAAAAAAAAAAAAAAAAAGCATACTGCAATAAAAATTGCTGTAGATCAAAATAAGAGAGCAAAACAATTACCGTAAAGGATAAAAGTTTGAAACCAAACTCTTATTAGTTTAGAAATTTAAAATCGAATTCCTTTGAAAAACGTTAAAAAAAAAAAAAAAAAGACTGAGAAAGCCCAAAAATTGCATTGAAAATTGTAATGAAAGTCGTAAAACATTAAAAAACCCCTAGGGTAAAAATTCACTGTTATAATATAAAATATTGTAATCAAGAAATTAACCATATTAACCAAAAAGTTTGAAATCGAAATCGATTTCCGGATGTAAAAAAACCGCCACGGAACTTGAAGAATGGCTAAACATTACATTGAAAATTGCATTAAAAATAGCTAAATATTTGGAAGTCAATGCTTAAAAAAATAATATTAAGGCAGGGCGGGGGGGGGGGGGGGGGTTATAATCGAAATCATATTAAGAGATAAAACATTGCATTCGAAACATAACTACATTAAACAAAATGTTTGATATCAAAATTGGTTTCGAAAAGAAAATCGCCAAGGAACTTTAAAAATGGCTAAAAATCGTTTCGAAAACTATATTAAAAATCGCTGAATATTTAAAAGTCATGGCAGCAAAAATTTAATATTCAGTCGAAAATATTGTAATCGGAAATCGTTCATGAATAAGGAAAAGTCAACACGGAACACCTAAAATCCTCCAAACTAACTAAAATTACATTGAACATCGCATTAGAAATTGACAAAATTCATAAAAGCGTGGAGAACAAATTGTACTATTTATGCTAAAAGTTAGAAACCGAAATTCTTTTACCGATGTCAACAACTGTCACAGATCTTGAAAAATCCCTAGAAAACAGATTAAAAATCAGTAAAATTCAAAAATCTGGACAAAATTTGCCATAGTAAGATAAACATTTATATTAAATTCCTGCGGGCATAATTTACCATAATGGGACAAAACATTGAAATCTGAACTCTTTCATCAGTTAAAAAATATCGACACAAAACTTGCTAAACATTTTATGAAAATACACAAAAAATCTAAATCATTGATGTCAAAATTTACTACATTAAGCTACAAATTATTTAAAAATTTCTTTTCCAATTGTGAAAAAATTGCCGTGGACTCGAAAACATCTAAAAATTGTATTCAAAAATTCATCACAAATCGTTTCAAATTTAAAAATAGCGGGGGACAACATTTACATTAATAGAGTAAAATAGTGTAATCTGAATTATTTCTTAAATACGAATGAAAAAATCAGCGCAAAGCGTGAGATATAATGAAAACATTGCTAAAAATTACATTAAAAATCACTAAATTTCAAAATTCGTAAATGAAGTGTAAATGTTTGAAATTAATTTCCTTTTTCGAAATTTCATAAAATAGCCGTGAGATTCAAAAAATCAATACAAAACCATTGAAAAATTCATTAAAAATCGCTAAATGTAAATACATCCCGTGAATAAAAAAATATTCCAGTCGTGTAAAACGTAGCAAACATTCTTTTTTGCATGAATTACAAAAAAAAAAAAAAAAAAAAAAAAAAAAAAAAATCGACGCAGAACACAAAATATATCAAAAATCACATTGAAAATTGACAAAATTAAAAAAAGGTAAATGGTGAAATTTACTATATTAGGCTAAAAGTTTGAAACCAAAATAATTTTTTAATTGTTAAAACACCACTGTGGTGGGGATCGAAAAAAATAGTACTAAATCGCATTAAAAAGTTCATTAAAAACGCATTGAAAAATGCACTAAATATCGCTAGTTATTTTTTAAATCGCAGTAATCAGAATTTCATCAAACGGATAAAACATTCTAATCGGAAATCTGAACTATTTGATTATCCGGTTGACCAAGAAACTATCTGGGTCAAACCATAAGATTAAACTACAATAATGAGGGATCGTAAATTCCATATTCACTTAACATTAAACATCTTACATATGTTTGTTACGTCATCAAGTGTTTTTTACTTCTTATTTTTATATGTATTTGTATTAATGTTTTTTTTAATTATCTCTTTCATTATTTAGCATAAAAATTACATCTATTTGCATAATTTGGCTTGTTTCACGATTGATATAATTTGGCGAAATTGGCCGACAGGATAATCACGTAGTAAAAGAAAATCCTTTATAGATAATAAAAAATCGACACGGAGACAACAATTCTTAAAAAATCGCGTTAAAAATCTATAAATTGTATTAGATTAAAAGTTTGAAATCAATTTTTACTTCCGAATATAAAAAAATCACCATAAAACTCGAAAAATTTCTAAAAATTGCATTGAAAAGTGCATTAAAAATCATCAATATTAAAAAATCATAGGGGTCAAAATTTACTCTAATAGGGTAAAACGTTGTAATTGGAAATATCTCATGAATGACGAAAATCCGACATCAAACGCAAAAAATCTCGAAAAATCGCATTAAAATTAGCTGAAATTCATAAATCTTAACAGCTAAAATTTAATACATCAGCCTGAAAGTTTTAAGCAAAATTACTTTTACTAATGTCGAACAATAGCGGCAAAATTTACATTAAATGATTCACTAAAAACTCAAACATCGTTGCACGAAATCCAAATAAATTATATTGAAAAGAGAACAAAATTCACTAATTTAGGTCGAAAGAATAAAACCGCTTTCCTTTTTTCTAATGTGGAAAAATTGCCTCGAAACCCACTAAAAATTGCATATGCAGAATTAAATTAAAAAAACTGAAAATCGGCCTTCAAGGTGTAAAATTTCATACATAACTTCGTGCAGCGGTCTCTTCAGAGCATCGTTAGTACTTTAAAAATTTTAACATGCGTTATAAACTACCTTAAAGTGTAAAACAGATCTCCTTTCTCCTTATTACATTTCCTAATTTTGTTCGCGCCCCTCCTTTCACGCACCCTGAAATGTGTCACACCATTCTTTGTTTACATTTTTTATCATGTATTATAAACCATTTTAAAATTTAAAATAAATCACATTGTTATGTTTCCAAATTTTAACAAAATCGCGTTCTGTTAGTTCCATTTTTCACCACTAGCTAGCGCACTCTATTTTTCAAAAACTTTATGAAAACGATACTCTGTTAAACAACCTATCAGGTGATATATTATTCGTGGGGGTAGCAGTCTTAAGCAAGAATTTAAGATAGTTTATGAAATTGCTATTCTAAAATAGTGGTACCTAAATTTTTGATATTTTAGGTAGATTTCACAAAAAAATACTACTTATTGCATTCTCAACAGCTCAAGTTTTTGATAGAACAACTATGAAAAAATAGATGCTAAACGCAAGAATCTTTAAAAAACGTTAAAAATCGCATTGAAAATAGCATTAAAAATCGTTAAAATCTAAAAATCGTAACAAACACAAAATTTATGGCATTAGGCTAAAAGTTTAAAACTATTTTCTTTTTATCAATCTCAAAAAATAGCCGCAAAATGAGAAAAAACACTAAAAATCGCATTAAAAATTCGTTAAAAATTCAAAAATCGCAGTACAAATTCTAAATAAACTTTGTTGAAAAGAAAAAAAAATTGCTATTTTGGGTTAAAAGAATGAAACAGTATTCCTTTCACTAATGGGATAAAACCGCAAAAATAACGCTAAAAATCATCTAAAAAAATTACTTAAAAAAATCTAAACAAAAAATCGAAAATCGGGCTTCGAGGCGCAAAACTACATGTAAAAAAGTACCTTCCCTCCAAATTTTGTAACTCTACGTGCAGCAGTCTCTTCAGAACAGCGCTGATAGACAAACATTCTTCTCTTTTTAGCTCACAGGCTATCATAGCCTGAGAGCTTATGTGCCCGTCCGTTCTGTATGTATGTGCGTATGTGCGTATGTGCGTATGTGCGTAACGCGATAACTCATGATAAAAATATCGGATCCACTTGAAATTTTGTATGTAGGTATATCCTGACAAGGCGCTTCCCTGATTAGTTTTTGGAGTTCATTCGATATGTATAAGAGGGGGAACGGGGGGCTCATGCCCCCCGTTAGTTGATATAAATGGGATTTTCATGCAGAATTAAGTTTTCGTTCAAAATTTAGATTAGGATCATTCTGATGAGGCGATTCCGTGACTGTTATTAGGTGTTCATTGAATAAGTATAAATAGGGGGACAGGGGTTCTAATGCCCCGCCCCCCTTAATTTATAGAAATGGGATTTTCATGCAGAATTAAGTTTTCGTTCAAAATTTAGATTAGGATCATTCTGATGAGGCGATTCCGTGACCGTTATTAGGTGTTCTTTGAATAAGTATAAATAGGGGGAACAGGGGTTCTAATGCCCCCCCCCCGTTAGTTGATATAAATGGGATTTTCATGCAGAATTAAGTTTTCGTTTAAAATTTAGATTAGGATCATTCTGATAAGGCGATTCCGTGACTGTTATTAGGTGTTCATTGAATAAGTATAAATAGGGGGAACAGGGGTTCTAATGCCCCCCCCCCGTTAGTTGATATAAATGGGATTTTCATGTAGAATTAAGTTTTCGTTCAAAATTTAGATTAGGATCATTCTGATGAGACGATTCCGTGACTGTTATTAGGTTTTCATTGAATAAGTATAAATAGGGGGAACAGGGGTTCTAATGCCCCCCCCCCGTTAGTTGATATAAATGGGATTTTCATGTAGAATTAAGTTTTCGTTCAAAATTTAGATTAGGATCATTCTGATGAGACGATTCCGTGACTGTTATTAGGTGTTCATTGAATAAGTATAAATAGGGGGAACAGGGGTTCTAATCCCCCCCCCGTTAGTTGATATAAATGGGATTTTCATGCAGAATTAAGTTTTCGTTCAAAATTTAGATTAGGATCATTCTGATAAGGCGATTCCGTGACTGTTATTAGGTGTTCATTGAATAAGTATAAATAGGGGGAACAGGGGCTCTAATCCCCCCCCCCCGTTAGTTGATATAAATGGGATTTTCATGCAGAATTAAGTTTTCGTTCAAAATTTAGATTAGGATCATTCAGATGAAGCGATTCAGTGACTGTTATTAGGTGTTCATTGTATAAGTATAAATAGGGGGAACAGGGGTTCTAATGCCCCCCCCCCTTAATTTATATAAATGGGTTTTTCAAGCAGAATTTTCAGATTTCGTTCAAATCTCTGAATAGTTTTGGAAGTTTAATGGTTAAGTATAAAAGAGGGGGATAACTCCTTTTAAATTATATAAATGCTAAATGGGTTTTTATTAAGAATTATCTAATTTGCTCTGAATTTTGGATATAGATTTTTTATATGATAAAGCATGTCTTTGATAGTATAGGAGGTTCAATGATTAAGTATAAAAAAAGAGGAAAGAAGAGAGCTGTTTCCCTTTCTTAATTTTTTAACGGAATTAACCCTTGAAAATATAAGGCTTTAATGTACAATTAGTATTTGTAGCCTGTGAGCTCAATGCCATCAGTTTAACTGGGCAGTATTCTTTATTATTATTATAGATTATGCATAATATTAGCACTTGGCGTTATTACCCCGCCTGGCATTATTACACCGGATCACCTTAAATAAATAAAAAGAATATTGCCCAGTTAAACTGATAGCATTAAGCTCACATGCTACGCACACTAATTGTACATCACAGCCTTATATTTTCAAGGGTTAATTCCGTTCGAAAAAAAATTAAAAGAGGGGAAACAGCTCCTCCCTTTCCTCTCTTTATACTTAATCATTAAACCCCCTAAATTAATTAGGTACATGATTTATAATATAAGAAATCTATATCCAAAATTCAGAGAAAATCGGGAAATTCTTAATAAAAACCCATTTATATAATTTAAGAAGAGTTATCTGCCTCTTTCTTACTTAACCATTAAACTTCCAAAACTATCCAGAGATTTGCACGAAATCTGATAATTCTGTATGAAAAGCCCTTTTATAGAAATTAAGGGGAGGGGCATTAGAACCCCCGTTCCTCTTGTTTAGACTTATCCAATGAACACCTGATATCAGTTATGGAGGAGCCTCATCAGAATGATCCTATTTCTAAATTTTGAACGAAAACTGATAATTCTGCATGAAAAACCCATTTATATCAATTAAGGGGAGGGACATCTCTCCCTCTTATACATATCGAATGAACTCCAAAAACTAATCAGGGAAGCACCTTATCAGGATATACCTATATACAAAATTTCAAGTGGATCGGATATTTTTATCATGAGTTATCGCGTTACGCACGTACGAACGAAAGAACGAACGTACGTACATACCATACAGAACGGGGGGCACAAAAGCTCTCTTGCACCACACCTTGCATTCTTTGTACAACAATGTCGACGGCCGAGCATAACACGTCACATGGTATAGCCCTTAGTGGTGACTGGAACTATTTTTTTTTCTTGGAACCTTTTTAGGTGCGTTCGTAATTATGTAAATACGTAGCACCTATTGCTGTCGCTCAGTCCGTCCGTCTGTCTGTCTGTCCGTCTGTCTGTCTGGCTGTCCGTCTGTCTGACTGTCCGTCTGTCTGTCCGTATATAACAACGCAAAAACTACCCAACCGAATCGTTTGAAATTTAAAATACATAATTATAACACAATTTTGTCGAGTCATTTCAAATTTTATGAAAATCGGATGGATAGATCAATTACAGGGACAATCAAAAGGATTCCGTTACATTACGGTCAATGGGGAAAAAAATTTCAAATGCATTTTAATCGTTTGAAAGTTAAAACATATAATTATTAAGTAATTTTATCGAGTCATTTCAAATGTTATGAAAGTCGCATGCAAAGATCATTTACAGGGACCATCAAAGTTATTCCATTACATTACGGTCAATGGGAAAAAAGATTCAAATGCATTTTTATGATGTTACACTCATTCGAACATAATAGAATTGGCATGAATCTATGAAATATATACTAAAATATGCATTCTGTATAATCTGTGATGCAAAGAATTTTTATTATTAAATTACAGGGCCACACAAAAGTATTCCCCTGCATAATACTATACGGGGAAACATTGTTTGGGGCGTGTTTTAATTATATTCAACTATTTCACATTTTATGAATAAGATATAGGTTTCTGAGGTGTAATAAAAATTACTTCCTGCATATTTACAGAAACACAAAGATTTCGACTACTATACTGTATCCGAAGTACGCTCTACTATATCAGCAAGATCTGAATATTTTTAAAACTTCGTTATCGTACGAAGGCACCTCATTTGCTACATTCACATGCAATTTCCAACTTGTTTCCCTTAGTTTCATTAGTCCACTTATAAATTTTAAAACAGTACCAGTTATTAAAATTAGCTACAGAGAGCTCTAAGTAGCGCAAGTTTAAAAAAACAACACACTGTAGAGAGAGTATATTCAGATAATATAGTAAAACAAAATAAATAAATAAATAAATAAAACATTTTTAAAAAATCATTTGCTGCACATTTTATATGTCAAACTTTTCATTATTTGTAATTTTCAATATAGTTTATCAGAACAAGAATCAATGACACCAACATCATTTTAAGAAATGTAGTTTAATTAAAGAAAAAAAACAGCAAAACTTTGACAGCATATCAATTGCATTAATCGCAAACAGAAAAAATAAAGGAAAAAAACAATCAGAGATAGAAAACATTTATTTAAAAAGTATCAATCATTTTATAAGGTGCTTTCGTAATTATGTAAATACGAGTACCTATAGTCAGGCCCGTAGCCAGGATTTTCTTTCGGGAGGGGCTCAGTTTTGGAATTTTTTCTGCTCTTACAAAAGTAATTTGAATAATATAATTAAAAATTTTTAAAATGATCTAAGCTTATCCTAATGTGTGTTCCTACATAGAATACTTGTTAACTATGTCAAATATTGTTATTTCATATTTAATTTTTTCAATTTCTGTTGCAATTTTAAACTTTTAAGAGCATTTCCAGTTTCTAAACCGGTTCGGAAACCGGAGAGTTTTTCGGAAAATTTTCTGTAAAACTTAAAAAGCACAAACTAACAATGTTTGAGATGAGCCTCAAGTATCCTATGAAAAAAATGTAAAATACTGAAATGCAAACAAGTAATATGTATTGGTTTAAAACGCAGGATTAATGTTAACGTGCTAGAATCTGACATTACCAATGCTAAGTCTTGAAACTATTAATCCATAAATGAAATAAATTACACAAATTATTTTTTTGAAAGAAAAATTATTTGCTACAGTCATATGTAATCATAAAAGTTATGTTTGTATTTCACATTCTCTAATTATAATAATTATAAATGATACTCTTGGTACAGTAAACTTACTAGAAGTCTGGAATTCAGGCACTTTACTCCAGGAGGTATTTTTGGGCCTTCGGAGAGGACATTATACTATTCCAGGGGGGGGGAGGATTATACTTTTTGACCATTGAAAACACAAAATCACAAATTTTCCAGGGGGGAGGATCTCATTGTTCCGGGAGAGGTAGAATTTCTCCCGGGTAAACCCCAAGAATTCAACACTGTTTGCAAGTGCAACAGAAGCAATCATCATAATTTCTTCTTAACCATGATGCTGATTGACTTATCAAGATGTTCTGTAATTTCCCAGTGAGTGGAAATCACTGAAAAGCTAGTCAGTCTGTCATTGACCATAACACTTCGAGTCAAAGATTTAATTTTTTTTTTTTTTTTTTTTTTTTTTTTTGCCGAAAAATATTTGTCTGCACTGACTGTTGTTACTCGACTTTCAACCAATCACTGTAAGCAAGTGTTTGATTTTATCATAATACGTCACATTACAGTACTAAAACTTACCTCTGTGTTGGTGTCAACATTAGCAATTTGTTTATACCCTAATTCATATTCAACTTTCACTTGCTACATTGACACTCTATCCTGAAAATATTGCATAGGAATCGCTAATTTGCTGGCTTTTTCCAGTGAAGCACATCCTGGAAGATGTAACTGGGAATTTCTTAGAATGTCTTCATTCGAGATGAATCGATAATTTAAATTTTTAATAAGACTTTCTAGATGGGGAAATAAGACCGTGATATTGTAATACTTGTCAGTAAATGTAATTCGAGGATTTGTACCTATTATCTGTCTAAATGTTAGTCTTGGGATCTTTATTTCAGTTTGGAAGATGTCTTCCCGAAGTTTTGATGCACAATAAAATCTCACAAAAGATTTTTACTTCATTTTTCTGCATATTTATGTAAAACAATTAGGCATCTTTAGCATGGATTACTGCCAATATTATATCACAAGATTTTTTTTTTTTTTTTTTTTTTTTTTTTTTTTTTTTTTTTTTTTTTTTTTTTTTTAAGAACTCCCTATGACTGTGAGACAAAACTTTTTGACAAACAGAGAAACTTATGAGAAAATGATTCTTCCAACTGACTCCCAAAAAAGCTCCAGCTATTGAAGAAATCTTCAATGTGTTTTTCAATATATTTTCTGAGCTAATACAAATGTATTTAAGTAGTTTAACAAAAGTCAATATGCTTTCATGTGTCTCGATAAAATTTGTATCACAAATGCGAAGTCATTTTCTTTTGTTAGGATATATGATGCAATTTCTTCTTGAAGCGCTAAATTTGCCTTCAGGCGTTCTTTTTAAACTTTTGTGACTGCTTTAACAAGTCCATGATACTTTTGAATGACGGGAATTAGCATGCTGTTGGACAAGGCAAGATTTAACTAATGGCTTTCACAGAGGATGTATCTAAATTTTAGATACTCTGAAGAATTCTAGAATGAACCCCGCTAATATGACCAAAATTGTTGGCTACTTTGCCATATGCCTATACGATGCATTTATACAAACCATTACATAGTTCATCGCAATGTTGTAATATTACTTTTCTTGAATTTTTGGAAGAGAAAATATTTATTGGAAAAAACACAAAAAAATCCGAATTATCGGGTTTTGTGAATTTTTTAATATTTCACATATTTAACACAAATGGCAAGCTATTCTGCACTTGAAATGACCACAGTTTCATCAACAATTAAGCTAAAACAGATCGAAATATTTTTTTTTTTTTGATAATTAATACTTCGGTAACTGTATCTCGGAATGTTTAAAGGATTTCATTCTAAGTTTCTGGGGTGAAGTAAATAGCATTTATAAGGATATTTATATAATATCTCGTTTCAATTCATTCACCGCAGACTTTCCTCAAAACTTAAAAGAACTCTTAGTTAACAGTCTTTTTTACACAATTTTTTTTAAAGTTAGAGGATCGTCATCGAGGTCAGTGGCTATTTTGTTCTGCACAAAGTAACATTATTTCAAGTATTAGTCCAAGAGCTGCTCTGAATTCTTCTTTTCCATTAACTCTTTGAAAACTCAAAAATGAAATAATTCTATTTCTAGTTTCCTGAAGAAATCTAAAGCTTTTTTGTTAAAATAATATATGGTTTGTGATAATCTAATTGTATATGTTTCAAGAAAAACATTTAGCCTTTTTCCAATGACTGAAACATGTAGGAAATAATCTTCCTAATTTTTCGTAACCTTTCTTATGCTATATGCGTATTATACTTAATTTTTCTCAGTAAAATTAATGATAAGAAATTATACTTGATTGAATTTTACTGCGCATAAAGACAGTAAAAATTACTTTTTAAAAAGAACTTATATTTTTAATGGTACATACCTATTAAAGAAACAATACATCCAAATAACCTATACGATGAAAGATTACCGTAACTGTAATTGAAAAAATGGATATTTTACAACTAAAATTGCAATTGATTTTAATGTAACAGAAGATAAAAACAAACAAAACTTTTTTTAACATACAGATAATTTTGTATTTTCAAACTTTCGGGAGGGGCTTCAGCCCCCTTAGCCCCCTCCCTGGCTACGTGCCTGCCTATAGTCGTCGTTCTGTGCGTCCGTCTGTTTGTCTGCATATAACACATCAAAAACCGAATCGTTTGAGATTTAAAATATATAATTGTTTAATAATTTTATCGAGTCATTTGATATTTTATGAACATCGGATGCATAGTTTAATTACTGGACAATCAAAAGTATTCCGTTACATTATGGCCAATAGGAAAAATAGTTTCAAGTACATTTTAATCTTTTTAAACTCTTTCGAACATAAACATATTGATATGCATCTATGAAGTATATACTGAAATACACATTCTGTACAATCTGTGGTGCAAAGAATATTTGTTATTAATTTACAGTGCCACACAAAAGAATTCCATTGTATAACGGTATAAGGGAAAACAACGTTTGAGGCGCGTTATAATTACATTAAAGTATTCCACATTTTACAAAACTGATACACGTTGTTGAGGCTTATTACAAGTTACTTTCTGTATAATGGAAAGCAGATAGTATAGGCATGTACAGAAGGTGCTGTATCCGAGATACTGCATAATATTTATTACACCAAGATCTAAATATTTTTAAAACTTCGTTATAGCACGAATGCACTTCATTTGTTACACTTGACGTGCAATTTCCGACTTGTTTAAAGTAAAATACAGGGTCGATTAACCGGATTGTCCAATTAACCGGATCGGTCAAGGACCATGCATTTTTTGGAAGTCAAAATTCTATAGGTGCGGTAGGATAAATTTGGCTGGATGCAACTATAGTTAACCGTTAAATAACCATTTCCCAACCCTAAAATAAAATCGTCAACAAAAGCAAAGCGGAGAATGCATAAAATTAAATGTTTCTATAACCAAAGAAGTCTCGTTTCTATCAAGGTTACTATATCTAAGTCTTCTGTTACTTCTAACAAGGAAGGTCTCCATTGGGGGCATACTCAGATTTTTTTGAAAAAAATACGAATTAAACTACTCATGTAGGTAATGAAGGATCAGTAAAAATTAGCGGCGGAATTACATTATTAGATATGTAAAAAAATAAAATAGTTTGGAATAATTGGCGTGAAAAGCTAAAAGCGACGCGGGATTTGGCGAGAGGTACATTTCCTCGCCAAAAGCAGACGATTTCAACGAATCTGAAAATTGATTTTAATTGACTTCACTGTTAAAAATCTGCAGCATTTACTGCAACGTCACTCCACTACTTTTATAGAATATCTCTCTTCTGACCAATGAGAATGCTCCATAGCACGCTGAATTGACCGTGTCATACACTGTTAAAAATCTGCTGCATTTTGTTGCAACGCACTCCATCGCTTGTATATAATATCTCTATTCCAACCAATGAGAAAGCTCCATTTCACGGCGAAGTAACCGTTTTCTATACAAGCAAGGGAGTGCGTTGCAACAAAATGCAGCAGATTTTTAACAGTGTATTTTTCAATTTGGAACAATTTTAATCAATTTAAATTGTGTTTTAAATGATAAAATATATTAATTTCATTTTGTTATAAGTACATATAAACGTATATGACAAAATTACACTTAAAGTAAAGTAAAAATGCAAAACTAAAATTACTTAAACTAAACTTATTTAAATAAATTGAGCATAGAAAGTTTTTTCTTTAAAAAGTATTCGAAGCGTAAAAGCGTATTTTTCAAATTTTCGTTTTTTCGCCAACCGGAGATAAATCGCCAAATAAATGAAATTTTTATTATTTTTTTACGGACGTTATAAGAAATTTCCGCCGAAATTTTTTTTATAAACATATATAACTATATGAGAAGAACATTCTGTAATTTTTTCAGATTTTTCTGAGTATGCCCGTATGGAGACCTTCCTTGTAAGTTCAATTTCAGTCGCGCGATGTTCATTATGTATTATGAACATTTTATATATTATAAATATACATAATATAAATTTATATTTGTATTATATAATATATTTGTATTATATAAATTTTATGTTTGTAAAATACAAATTTATTGTATATACAAATTTTTATTTTTATTATTATTATTTGTGCATAGTTGTATTCATTTTTTGTATTATGTGTATTTTATATTTGTATTATATAAATTTTATATAATACAAATGTACATAATATATGTACATTTTCTTCACAAGCAAAACACCTCATTATCTTCAGATTCTCTAAAAGGTGTTTAAGAAAAAAAAAATTAGATTTACTTCTGATTTCCCAATTCTCTACCGAGAACAACAAATATTTTCCAAATAGTTAATACGATACAAAATAACAAATTTGTAATATAACAAATTACAACAACTATTTGGAAAGTGATATTTTCAAAGTCTAAAATTTTAAATAATTGTAAACAAATTCTGTATTTAAATTAATAATAATAATAAATATCATTTTTATGATGATCATAAGGAGTCATATATTACGTACGCCATGCATTAAATATTAATATTCTTAGACCAATGATAAAAAAACAGTAGTTTATAGATATACAACTTTAACTGCTTAAAATGTGCAATTTTTTTTTTTTTTTTTTTTTTTTTTTTTTTTTTTTTGATGGAGTTAATCAGACTGTTTTTTGAACGCCTCATATTACGTGCGTCATGGATTAAACATTAATATTCCTGGACCCATAATAAATAAATTTTAAAAGAAATTTCAGTTTTACAATTTTCGGAACTGCAAATTTTTAAACTTTTAACCATCGCACTGTTTAAATTTTTACACCATTGCGTAGTGAAAAATAAATACATTTTTAAATGAAATTTGTTTCAAATTTTTATCAGAATTTGTTTTCAAATTATTATTTTTTTTAAAGTTTTTATTACTTTGTCATTGTGACAACGGAAGTATTCCATCTTTTGGACATTAAACATGTACCAATCAGAAAACGAATTTAAAAAAAATTGCGGAATTTAACCAATAAAAAGATTCCGATATACTTCAGATTTCCCAGTTCACTACAGAAAACAACAACAATTTTCCAAATAGTTAAAAAAAAACCCTTTTTTTTTCGTGTCCTTGGAAAAAGGGATCATCTCTTCTCTCTCTGATTGAAGTTGTTCGTACAAAATAGCATTACTCGCGAGCGCTTCGTATGCCAGGAACAGGAGCCTTAATTACTGAAGTGATAAACTTAAAAAAAAAGTATAATAAAAAAAATGTAATTTAAAAAGTTACAACGACTATTTGGAGAAAGGATATTTTCTAAGACTGAAATTTTAAAGACTTATAAAAAAAATCTACATTTAAATTAATAATAATAAAAAACATCATTTTTAGAATATTTATAACGAGTCATATATTATTTACGCTGTGCATTAAACAATAATATTCTTAGGCCAATCATAAAAAGACTCAGTAAATTAAAGTTAGATAACTTTAGCTTTTAAAAATGTGCATTTTTAGCACTTTCCAACAAAGTTGAAAAGTGTTTATGCATTCGGTTTGTCTGGCCGTCTGGCCCTCTGTCCGCGCTCTAACTCCCGTAAATATACTCGGATTGCTATGAAATTTTTATTCGTTATTGAGGTTTACCCTAGCAGGAACCCTATTGAAAATGAAGTATCTACCATGATTAGTTTATCTACAGAGAGAATCAAAAAATTCCCATTACATTACAGCCTATGAAGAAAAATCGTTAATATACTCGGATTGCCATGAAATTTTAGGACGTTATTGATGTTTACCCTAGCACAAGTCCTACGAAAATGAAGTTTCTACCATGATTAGTTTATCTACAGAGATAATCAAAATTTCCCATTACATTACGGCCTGTGGGGAAAAATCGTTAATATACTCTGATTGCCATGAAATTTTAGGACGTTATTGACGCTTACCCTAGCACGAACCCTATCGAAAATGAAGTTTCTACCATGATTAGATTATCTACAGGGCGAATCAAAAGTTTTCCATTACATTAGGGCCCATGTTGAAAAACCGTTAATATACTTGGATTGCCATGAAATTTTAGGACGTTATTGACGTTTACCCTAGCACAAGCCCTATCATAAATGAAGTTTCTACCATGATTAGTTTATCTACAGGGCGAATCAAAAGTTTCCGATTACATTACGGCCTATGGGTAAAAATCGTTTCAAAGGAATTTTAAAGATATTATACCCTGTCAAACATATTAAAATATGCATTCTATAAAATATAAGGTGAAAATGTAGCTATTATTCATTTACAGGGCCACACAAAAGGATTCCATTAGATAATGATAAAAGGGGGAATTGTGGTTGACATATTTTAAATATATTAAGCTGTTTCATGTGTAATAAAATTGATATATGTCAGTGAACCTTAATATAAATCATATGCTACTGTCTTGTATAATATGAAGTACATAGCATTTACAGGGCCATACAAAAAATTTCAAATAGTATATTCTTTCCGAAGTACCGTATATATGTCCGATGATGGCTGATGGAGGGATGAAATGCCTTTTAATTGTGATATGCGCGTTTATATTTTGCTAAATATATGCACATTATATGGTGTATATAAATGTTATAGTTGATATACAGGGCTACCCAAAAGAGCTCACCAACGTTACTGAATATGAGCGTAAATTATTTAAACGTGGTTCTTTAATAAGCTATGCATTTTTACGCTGAGCTTCATTCAATTTACTGAGAAATGTTTGCAGAATATAGATAAAAGGATATACAAGGCCACGCAAAGAATTCGGTGCATGGACGCCTATGAATGATAATTTATGAGAATGTGATTTCAGTTGTTTTAAAAGTGTTTTAGTTTACAATAAATTTTAGCCTAATGCGGAGTTGTAATAAAGGTACAATGTAAACTACAGAGCTGAACAAAAGTATTCAAGTATGTTTCCATCTAATAGTATGAATCGCTGAAAAAAGAAATTTCAAGCTACAGGGTATTTTCTTGCTTAACTAAATTTTCCCATTATATCAACTGACATATGAAATACAGGGCTGTTCAAAAGTACTGGAATACATATTTGGGTATATTTGACTATACACTGTTATTTCCCTAAATAACAAAGTTTTGTTAAAGATTTCATTAAGTGTTCGAAAGTGCTTCATAATCAATGGCTAACGCATGATTTTTCTTACTTGTTATTTGATAAAGTTAATCAGACTGACTTCTGAACGCCTCACATTACGTTCGACATGGATTAAACATTAATATTCCTGGACCTATTACAAACAAATTTTAAATAAAATTTCAGCTTTACATTTTTGGAACTGGAAATTTTTCAACTTCTTAACATCACACATTTTAAATTTTTACACCGTTGCGCAGAGAAAAAAAATGCACTTTTTAATGAAATTTGTTTGAAATGCCTATCACATTTTTTTTATTATTAATTTGTTTAAAGTTTTGGTTACTCTTTTTGTCATCGTGGAAACAGAAGTATTCAGTTTTTGGACATTAAACTTGGACAAATCAGAAAACGAATAAAATAAAAAACAGAAGTATTCCATTTTTGGACATTAAACTGAGACCAATCGGGAAACGAATAAAATTAAATAGATAAATTGCGATTCAGATATACTTTAGATTTCCCAATTAATTACCGAGAACAACAACTATTTTTTCCAAATAGTTAAAAATAAAAAATATAATATAAATATAAAATTATAAAAAATATGTACTAATATGTATCAATATATAAATTCATTTGATGATTAAACTTTATAATTATGCGTAAAAAATAATAAATGAATAAAAATTACTACTTTACTATGTGTTTGTTAAAACAGCGTTCAAAGTTATATGCGAAATGTTAGCTTTGAAAAAATAACTTTCTGAATGTCTTTTTAACGAATTTTCTATGAAATGATTTTTTAATTTTCCATCATAGACTAAATCTTGCAATTGTTTTAAAAACTGGATTAGTATTATTATTATTGTTCATTTTATTTTATTTTATTTTATTATTTTTTTGTCAGATTTTCACGTTTCAGATGCTGGAGATTCACCCAAAACATATTTCAGAAAAAAAATTGCCCTCTGTCTGTTTTTTGTCTGTCTGTCTGTGTATGTATCTGTAAAGCTCTATTTCTCGAACAAATTGAGATAGAGATTTGAAATTTGGCGTGTACTTAGTATGTAAAAATGGAAAGAAATATTTATATTCATATTTCCCACATTCTTCGATTTTTTGTGACCTTGTATTTCATTGAAATTTCTATTCAAATACATATTTTAATATGAAATGGGACGCTTAATCCAAAGCAAGAAATTGTTAGTTAATATGATTATTATTTTTGGAGTTATAATGGTGTTTCTTTTTCTCAATTCGGTATTATTTAACTAACCCGTGTATCAAAAAACTATCCAAACTGTAAGATTAAATGTCAATCATGACTTATCATAAATGTCGCATTCCCTGGACATTAAACATGTTATATGTGTTTGTTACGTCATCAAGTGATTTTTAATTCGACTTTTAACTTGTAGTAGTATTATTAATATTTTACTAATTTACTGGTTATTTCGTTATTAAAAAAAATATATATATATATGCCAATTTGCATAATTTACGAATAGTTCGGCGATTTATATTATCTGCCAAAATTGGTCGGCGGTATAATCAAGTGATGCTCACAATTCCGTAATAAAGCATTACGATGCATTATAAAATATTTAAATACACGTTTGAATTTTATTTTGGAATTGCGATGCATTTTATAAAAATTATTCACATTTTTTATTTTCACTAGGTGAAACCCGTCGAATTTCGACGAAACAAAATGTTTAGGAAGGAACTGTTTCATTGATTTGTAATAAACCCACTAAATTAGCTACAGTAAAAAGATGCATCTTAGATCGGTCAGTCTAACTGTCAAACAAATATTATTTTAAGCTAAACAAACAACAACAACAAAAAAAACTGTATCTATAAAACTCAGTTGCCCAAATTATTAAAATTAAAATTTAATCGCATATGTAATCAGTAGAGTATATAAAAGGTCAGTTATTATGAAGAAATTATCAGTTGAGGCTCTTATGTTAGGTATAATTCGAATGAAAAAAAAACTTCCTAATGGAAATGATCATAGAATTCCCATGTGAAATCTAGACCCATCATTATTTTCATCATCTCAAAATTTACATACGCACTTTTCATAGTATTTTAATTTTATCACTTTGAAATCATTAATTTTATCCCTTGCTTTTTATATAAAAAAACGTTATTTGCATCCGCTAAAAGCATTCCATTTTTACGGATCCAGTCTTAAACAACATTTTTAGAAAAGTATACATATGACGTCATTAGGACGGAATATTACACAAACGCATCAAAAACAATATTCAAGACAATCGGCAAAGCAAATCGGATATCTGATGATTCACAAATCTTCACTTCTTTATTTATAATAACTCCATGTTTTATCAGAAATCATTCATTTGCATTTTTTTTTCAAAATTTGTAAAATGTCATTACATACACACGGATAAATAAAATTGCCCTCGTTTAGCTTTCCGATACGAACTGAGTAAATGCGGCGAAGTCACTGGAATATTATTTAAAATACATTTTTGTAAGAAGAATGTATTGTATCCTTTGAAATTAAGTTTGCAATAAACTAAAACAGCATTTAATTGATGAATAAAAACGCAATAAGACCAAAATTCAGAAGATATCAGAATATATCAGAAGATTTCTTTTGACATGATATTTTTATTTCAGTTTTTATCAATTTTAAGAGAAAATGGCGTATTTATGTTGCCACAATTACAAAATTCGTACTAAAAACTATAAAAAAATTAATAACTCATAAATAAATTGAGATACAGCTTTCAAACAAATTGCATTTAAAAGTATATTTTTTTTCTCAATACGACGATGTAAAAATTGAAAGTGTACAATATTTAGAAGTGTAAAATTTGTCGTACCGAAAATTGCAAAACCGAATTGCATGCGAAATTGTTGCCATTCACAAAATGACATATGCGTTACGCACAGATACGTTTGGCCTTTATAATATAGACAAGGTAGAACCCGTCGAATTTCGACGAAAGAAAATTTTTAAGAAGGAACTGTTTCATTGAATTATAATAAATCTACTTAATTAGTCACAATAAAAAATGCACCTTATGTTCGTAAGCCTAACTCTTAATCAAATAATATTTAACCTAAAGTTAACAAAATACTATTTCTATAAAATTCAGTTGTAGAAATTGTTAAAATTAAACTTAATCGATATGTAAACAATTAAATAAATAAAGATCTTTTATTATTAAGTTATCAATTACGGCTCTTATGCACGGTATTTCAAAATGTAAAATAACAAAATGTACTTCACTTTGACTCAATAATAGAATTATTTTGCCCTTTGACATCTAAATCCGACATTATTTTTACCACTTCAAAATTTACATATGCACCTCTCGTCGCGTTAAAAAAAAAAAAAATTAATTTGAGCATTTCAAAATCATTTTAATTCAAAACTTGAAATTTCTATTGCTATTAGCTATAAACAGATACTAATTTATTTATATTCTTTTAAGTGTAAATGAAAATTTCTAAAATAACCTGCATGCAATAAATACGATATACAATATTCCTGTGACATCAGAGTTCAAAAAGAAAGTGTTGTATCGAGTTTAAAAACGAATTAAAAATAATTTTTTTTCACTTTTTAAAAATAAATGGCAACAAAAATATACATTAATTTCCTTTTTTCGGCTTTTTTCATTTTCATTTTAATAAAAATGGAGTATTTCTGTTGCCACAATTCAAAAACGGTATAAAAAACTACGAAAAAAATTAATAACTTAAAAACAAATAAAGATGCAGCTTTCAAACAAATCGCATTAAAAAGTATTTTTTTTTCTTATACAATGGTATAAAAATTGAAAATGTGCGGTATTTATAAGTTTAAAAATTTGGAAAAAAAAAAATGCAAAACTTAAATTTCATTTCAAATTTCAAAGTATTGTCATTCCCAAAATGACGTATGCGTTACGCACAGATACGTTTGACCTTTATAATATAGATATTTTGTCGTATGCGTATCCATGATAGGTAAGTATAACCATACCCAACTAGATCTATACGGCCCACCTATTTGAGATTAATGTATGAAGCCTCCCGCCAGAGGACTCTGATACCCTGCCTAAGTTATTCTGACCAATAATGCAAACCTTGAACCAAAACAATGACCTTGTTCACAGAACAGAAATCAGCTTATTCAATTCTAATTTGGACAGGGTTTGCGCCGCGAGGTCCTTTGAAATGTTTCATGGTTTGAAGCTGCATCCAGCTTCGCTTTTTTGGCTGTTTTTAGCGAAATGCGCCGGCCATTATATATCTAGTTGGCATTGTATATCATTGTCCCCCTAAAGATTAGTTTTTTCAGGAAACTCGAGATTCATTAAACGAAAGTGTAACTGCATGATTGGTAACTAAATACGGAATTTTGAACTTCGAAAATAAATTTTGAATGAATGTTTTGTATTTTTTCTTGAGTCTTTAAAAAAAAAATAAAAATAAAAAAAATAAAATAAATCTTAAATTTTTTTTACAATTGTTTTAGAAAAAAAATTTCTGATGATTTTAAAGAGGCATATATTACGTACGCCATGCATTAAACATTAATATTCCTAGACTAATGATAAAATAAAAAGAATATTGCCCAGTTAAACTGATGACATTAAGCTCACAGGCTACGCATTCTAATTGTATATTACAGCCTTATATTTTCAAGGATTAATTCCGTTGGAAAAACAAATTAAGGGGGGGGGGATCAGCTCCCTCCATTTTCCATTTTTATACTTAATCACTGAACCCCTTAAACTAATCAGGATATGATTTATCATATAAAAAACTGCATGAATAATACTAATTACGGAGGCGCCTCATCTAAATTTTGAACAAAAACTGATAATTCTACACGAAAAAACCATTTATATCAAATAAGGGAAGGCGCATGAGCCCCTGTTCGCCTAGTGAACACCTAATACTAATCTCGAAAGTGCCTCATCAGAATGATCTTACATCTAAATTTTGAACGAAAACTGAAAATTTTGCACACAAAAAAAAACATTTATATAAGCTAAGGGAAAGGGCATTAGCCCCCGTTCCCCCTGTTATACAAATCGAATGAACTCCAAAAACTAATCGGGGCGCGCCTTATAAGAATATACATATATACTAAATTTCAAGTAAATCGGATATTTTTATCATGAGTTATCGCGTTACGCGCATACACACACACAGAACGGACGGACACATAAGGTCCCAGGCTTTGGTAGCCTGTGAACTAAAAACAGTAGATTAAAGATAGACAATTTAACTAATTAAAATGTGCATTTTTATTTGATGGAATTCATCAGCCAAAGTTCAGAACGCCTTATATTACGTACGACCTGGATGAAACATTAATATTCCTGAACCCTCACAAACAAATTTTAAATGAATTTTCAATTTTACAATTTTCGGAACTGCAAAATTTTGATCTTCAAAACATCGCAAATAATAAATTTTTACATCATTGTGTAGAGAAAGAAATTAACTTTTTAATAAAGTTTGTTTCAAATCTCAATCACAATTTGTGGTTTAATTATTATTTTTTTAAATGTTTTAATTACTCTTTTTGTCATTGTGGCAAAAGAAGTATTCCATTTTTAGACATTAAACTTGGACCAATCAGGAAACGAATAATAATAATAAAAAAAAAACAGAAGTATTTTATTTCTAAACGTTCATGGGCCAATCATTAAACGAATAAAATAAACCAACTTTATTGCGGAATTCAACCAATAAAAAGATTCAGATTACTTTAGACAATTTCCCAATTCTCTACCGAGAAGAACAACTATTTTTTTTTTTTAAATAGATAAAAAAAAGATGTATTCGGATAATTTTAAAGCACAGTTTATGCTGTAAATCTTTTCAAAACGTATGAATTTTAAATATATTAAATAGAAAACAATATAAAATTGTTATTTTTACTCATTTGGAATTACTTAATATTGTTTTGATATATCACAAAAGATGGCAGCACTGAGACATTACAAAACAATGTTACTTATTATTTTGTGTATTTCCCAATGAAATATTACAAATTATGCAGATGTTTTTATTAGTATTTACTAAAAATAAAAAGATACACTGGTTGTAGAAAACGGATCTACCTTTTTACTCTTTATTTTCTATATAATTAAACATAATGATTCTTCCCTCTTACGATATACAGTGGACTCTCATTAATTCGAAATCGGGTAAATCGAATCCTCGCTTAATTCGAACTAAACATGAAGTCCCGAAATTTTCAAGGTCAGAATAAAGATTTTTTTTTTCTCTTGACTTCGTTTAATTCGAACTAACAAGAATTCCGATTTTTCATTTTTCCATACTTTCACACGGATTTCAGATCCTTAAAATAACTTTCTTTCTTTCATTTTTGTTTGAAATTGTTCTGAAACTAATATACATATCATCCCATGCATCTGATATCCGCTTTTTTAGTACACAGTCTGTTCATCATTGAAACCTCCACCCCATCTTCGTTTGTGCTTGCCCCTAATCTCTTAATTAGTTTGTGTATTTATATCTTTTAATTTATTATTATGTCATATTCTAATGATAACAGCCGAAATATATTAAAAAAATACTAAACATTAATTTATTTGTAATAGTACTCTTTTAAACAGGTTTTCCTCTCATACATTCCATAATTCGAACATTTCTTGTGGTCCCGACGAGTTCGAACTAACGAGAGCCAACTGTATATATATATTAAGAGACCATGGCATTTGTTAAATAGAAGTTTAACTACTGGTAACGATTGGTAATCAAATACTTAGTTTTTCAACTTCTTAATTAATAAATATGCTTTGAATAGGTTTTTTTTTCGTTCATTTTAGAAAAAAAAATACTAAAATAATTAAAAAAAATAATTAGGATGAGCGAAGCGAATCCTCTACTAGGCCACTCAAATTACACTTTGTCGTACGCTTTACAGAAAAACTATTCAATATTTTAACTTCAAATTAAACACAAAAATAAATTATGATCTGTATATTTGCAGAATATAATTTTTTTACAGTAAAACGTTAAAAAATTTATTATTTTAATTAATTTATTTTACATGCATTTCCAATACGGACGCATTTTAGCAAATAAATAAAAAATTAAACGCGTATATTTTCAGAAAAAAAAATATAAATCATGGGGTAAGTAATAATAGATAGAATCATGATTAATTTAATAAATAAAATATATTTTCATTATTCAGCAAAATCGTTTGCACAGATGACACTTAAACATTAAAAAAAATTGTATTGTGGATTTTTTTTTTTTTTTTTTTTTTTTTTTTTTTGTAAAGTGGCAACAAAAGAATTGTAAACAAATAAAATTAATTGTTAAATTCGTTATATAAATGAAAAATTAAAAGAATTGAAGCTTGAAGTTGTTGCCTCGATTCAAGCGCTTTATAAATGTACTAAAGCAAAGTTGGCCGATTCAGAAACGACAAATTGACTTTAACCATTTCTTACTTTATAATTTGGATCTAAAGTAATGTTACGTTCTTATTTGTGGACCGAAAAAGATTTAGTGGATGGGACTTTAGACTTTGTTGCACATAATAAAGAAAATCACAAGCCACCAGACCAGATATCACGAATAATCATGGATAAATTTGAATACTACAATAATTTAACTTGGGGGAATTGGGGGAATAATTGGGGGAATTGGTGCGTACCAATTCCCTCAATAATTAAATTCTAGAAAAATGGAAGCATAAATTGCTCAAGGAAAGAATTTCTTCTGCAGTTAGCTTTTGCTGTTACAATTCATAAATCCCAAGGTTTAACATTAGATGAATCAGTTATAGATATTCAGGATATATAGACACCAGTTGGCTTAAAAACGTATGTAACGTTGTCGAGAGTGAAAATCCTTCAAAATTAAGCATTCAATAGGAAATTTTCCCTACGAAAAATTCTACAATATCAAAAATTCTGATACGCTAACATGTATAAAAACGAATAAATTAGAAAAAAAAAAGTTTTACAGTTAAAAATTCATAGTATCAACGAGAGCAGATTTCAAATGTTTTCCAGAAAATAGGATTTTGACGAAGTAACTTTCTTCAAGCTCTCTTCAAATATATTATTCTAAAATAGCTATCAAAGATTATTTGATGTTAATTACAAAGATTGGAAACATACATATTTCAAACAACTTTAAAAAACACCAGTGGTTACTGGAAATTGTAAAAACATAGCTAAAAGAGCTTTTAGTTGAAAATTTAAAAATATTTTGTAAAAGTTTGCTTCGAAAATATTTTATTATGCCAGTCTTACATCATAAATAAAAAATTAAAATGCGCCAAAACATAAAATAACGTTTTTGTTTAATAAGGATGCAAAAATAATATTAAAAAATATTTCTACTTTCAAATATCTGTTTTATAAAATAATGTTTCGCGAATCCAAACAAAGCATGGCTTTTGCTAGTTTACTTATGTTTCAGAAAAAAAGATGCATTCCGATAATCTTAAAGTACAGTTTAGGCTGTAAAATTTTTCAAAATGTGTCAATCCCAAATATGTCAAAGAGAAAAAAGCATAAATTTATTATTTTTAATTCGTTTAAAGTTGCTTAAAATTGTTTTGTTATATGACAAAAGATGGCAGCACTAAAATATTACAAACTAATGTTACTTTTTTCTGATATAAACTGAGGATTGCATATACTAAATACATTTATATTAATAAACCGATAAGAAAAACCATGCGTTAAGAAAATATTATGAAACACTTTCCAACAATTATTAAAATCTTTAAAAACATTTCATTATTTAGGGAAATAAAGTGATACCTTCCATATCCAAATATGCATTTTATTACTTTTGAACAGCACCGTATTTTAACTGTAGGTTGATATAGAAGAGAGGGGGGTACGTTTGAACTGGGGGGCATCTTTGAACATTCTAAGTATATTTCTTCAAATAAATTATTTTAAAAAAATGTCTATGGCAATACATTACTATTGCTTCAGGGCAATAAGTATACAAAGCTGTACTATTTTGTATGAACAGTACTGTCTAAACAAGATATTTATTTTTCTCCTTCTTGAATCTAAAGTTGAGAAAATAAAGTTGTAAGATTTTTGCTGACAACTTTTTATACCTAAAATATTGATTTATTGCTTAACACTTAGATAAATATGTGATCTTTAGTTTAAAACCTTGTTTTATTCAAATACTTCAGCCGAATTGAGTAAACAGTTGAAATGTTAAACTCCATGTGATGGGGCACCATTGAACAAAAAATTTGGGGCACCATTGACCATCTAAAATTATGAAGTAAAGAGTTGATAATATACCGAAACACTATAATTTTTCGAAACTTTTCTATCTGAAAAGAGTTTAATTAAGAATATCAAAAAATATGGACTTATGTTGTTAACAATCCTTCCTTACTGTACACATATGTTACAATCTCTTGATGTATTAGCGATGTGAAGTTTCAAATCTAAATTGATCATGGCATTCATTTATTTGATAATTGCAAATCCCAGATACACAATAATGATTCATGATTTAGCAGGTTTGTCTAACAAAGCCTATACTCTTTCAGTTAGTCTCTCCCAAACATTATTTTGGGATTTCGAACTTGATAAAATGGAATTTAAGTTAGATTTTTTTCATAAAAAGAGTGAATGTGAAAATTTGTAATTTTTTAGAAGCATCAGTTATCATATCGGTGTATTTCGAAGATATTGTAGAAAAGTTTTCACAGCCAAACATAACTGGAGGGACACTCTGTGTTACTTCAAGAATGATTTTTGAAATCAACTTTGATGGATTTAAGTTTGTTTAAAAAATAGTAAAATTATGAATTTCAATAAAATGTACTTAATTAATTTTATTCACATTACTTTATATTTCTGAAACACATGCAGTTTTTTTATGAAAACTCTCAATATTTTGATATTTTATTCTTTTGTTCAAAGGTGCCCCTACGTGGGGCAGGTTTGAACAGAAATCTTTCAATTTTTTAAATCCTCACAACTTTTTTAATTTACATGGATAACATTTAATTTCTCGTTCATATGATGAAGAAATGGATTGTTTTTATTATGTAATACTTAAAATGCAAAAATATAATTCAAATAAGAAATGTATTGATTTTTTAAAAATTGTTTAAACGTGTCCCCCACTTCCCTGTATACTATATGATGGGAAAATGTAGTTTAGCAAAAAATACATAACGGATGAAATTTTTCTATCAGCAATTTATATTAATAGATAAAATATACTAGCATACTTTGGTTCAGCCCTGTAGTTTCCCTAGTGCAGTGTTCTCGCTGTCGCTCGCCATTGCGCCAAATTGCGACTAAATTCTTCATTTGGCGAGTAAACAAGCGATTAGATTCGCCAAATTGCTACTGCTCATTTCCTTTTCTTTTGCGTGTGTGTGTCGCTTAATTTGAATTGCATGAAAATAATTTGATGTATTTCAAAATTTAAAGGAAGACTACATAAAGTATCTCTTACAAAATTTAAATGAACGCTTTCTAGATTCTGATAAACTAGAGATGTTTAGCGTGTTATGTCCATAGAATCTCCCATCAATAGCGGATAAGGACAATTTCAAAAACTACGGTGTAAAAGAGATTGAATCAATATTTAACCTTATACCAATATTTAACCTTGGATGATACAGACAGTTCTTTATCCGAAGTACTGTCAGAATGGAAACTAATTAAAAGTTTCTTAAGCTCTCGTTGCAGAACAATGAATTTAGCAGATATCACTGACTTCTTCTATAAAAAGATATAGTACAACAACTTTATCCAATAACGTGTAACATGCTACACTTTGCTGCTATTTTGCCACTACTTTCAGTGGACTGTGAGAGACGCTTCAATGTGATGAATGCAACAAAAACTACATTGAGAAATCAAATGTATATAAGAAATGTCAATAATATCATTTCATTATGTGTAAACAGGCCCAATAAACCACAGTACAATTTTGAAACTACATTTGAAGAATAGGTTTCTAAGAAAAGCCAAAGAACGCTATAAAAATAAAAGTTTATTTGAATGTGACATTTTTTTATTTTTCATATTCATTGCGTCTGTTATTATAAAATTTTGAATTAACTTAGCAAGTTTTATTTCCTAATATTTTAATGAGTTAAATCGATTTTAGAATTTTTTTTCTTAATTACACAAGATATTTAGAATATACATATTTTTAACATATTTGTAGCGGATAGCTGAATTTAGATTAATAACAATCTTTGTCGCAGTTATAAAAACTTAGGTAATTTTAGAACATATTGAAAAAAGGGGGTACATTAAAGAATTAAAGATATTTTTTTAGTGCTACACGGCGAATGTATTTGGCTAATATTTTTTTCCTTTGGCGAGTGTTTTTTATTTTTAATAAGCCAAATTACTAACGTTGGTCAAATATTAGCGAGAACACTGACCTAGTTCCTTTATTACACGAAAGTATTTTAAAATTTACTAGCTATTTTACAGGCTATGTTTTTGAGACTTTTACAAAAGTTACTCTATACATTTAGCTAACAATATGCAATTGGAAATTTGATGGCTTTTGCGCATGTGCAATGAGAAATTATTTAGTAATACCTGCTCATTTTTCAAACAAATTTTATTATTTTTTTAATTCTGATTACAGGATATTGCATACAATTTTGTTTGTCATATTTTCGAAAAAGAACATTATGTTATATTAAGAGCTCTGTAAATTATTAAAAAAAACTTTAAAAATTTTCGGAATGTTTTTATAAAAACCTCGATTTTTCTACGAGTATATATGCTGTTCGCATAAAAATGAACATATTTATTGCAATAACCCACTTAATAATAATCCACAGTTTGAACGCATTTGCTACATTAGTAATGACAGGGTTATGCAAAACATATTCGTTCTTTTTCAATTTGTTGACGGTCCCCTATGGTGTTTCGTGAAAAATCTTCACGAAAATGTTTGACCTGTACTGTTATGTTTACACACTTACAGTTACAGGAGAATTCCTGATGTAGTTTTCTAGATATCTAATAAAATTTCTAAAATCACAAGTGGCTGGTCCCTTTGGCCATATTAGTCGAAGAGCCGACCGCACAAAACCCTATGTCATCGAGCACAAGTAAAATTCCTTTATTTTATGGAAGAGTAGTAATAGGTGAATCTAATCATCCATGTCCGCCGGAAGCGAAGTGGTGCGTAAGCCAAAAATTAATACCACATGTGCTTCACTCGTACGTTTAACATTGCGTTTGCCGTACAATTAAAAATATCAAAACATGGAAAATTGGGTGCAGGGAAACATATTGCTAAGTCTACGAGTGAACCACTAGTGGTATTCATTTTTGGCTTATGCATCACTTCGCTTCCGGCGGACATGGATGATTAGATTCCCCTATTACTATTCTTCCATAAAATAAAGGAATTTTACTTGTGCTCGATGACTTACTTGTGCGGTCGGCTCTTAGACTATGTAGTGTATAATCCCGTTAACACTAGAACGCCGGGAGGGTGTCAATTGGATACCGATCAATGGGCTAATTGTTGATTCGAACCAGAAAAATCTACAAGAAATTAAATATAAATGAGTTGCAATGAAATGAGCTAAACAAATAAATTGAATAATTTCAAATTATTTTTCTGGTTTTAAATATACTTTATAAAACTTACATAAAGTTTCCCGGCGTTCTAGAGTTAATTCCCAAGTTAAAAAATACGCTTAAATTTATTATAAATATTCTTAATATTACCTATAACTTTTACACTGACAAGTTTTTGATAGAATCAATTGTTACAGAAAAAAAATACATAAAGATTGAAGAAAAAATTGTGATATTAACATCATACAGACATACGGACACAAACACAGACACACACACACACAGACACACGGACAGACAGACATTTTCTAAAAATATGTTTTTTGGAATCTTTGACCCCTAAAACGTGTAAATCCGTCGAAAACCGGAAGTCGAAAAAAAATTCGATTACAATACTTTCTTCTATTGATGATAGAAGAAAGTTAAAAAGAAAGTTAAATGTTACTTTTTAGGAAACTATAAAGTTTTTCATGTATGTTAAAATATAATTCGTTTTTTAGAAAGAATTTTCGTTTATAACCATTTGGCGAAAGTGCATTTCAGAATATGTGCATTGTCTGAAAGTTTCGCTTAAATAATAAAAATCCTTGCTTCTTGCTTCTTTTTACTTTCTTTTATCTTCAATAGAAGAAAGTATTCTAATCGAAATTTTTTTCGACTTCCGGTTTTCGACGGATTTACACGTTTTAAGGTTCAGAGATTCCAAAAAACATGTTTTCACAAAATGTCTGTCTATGTGTGTGTCTGTATGTCGCCATTCTACCATCAAAAAGTGTATGAAGATATGCATAGAACTGAACCAAATTTTTTGTGAATGTTTTTGGCTGTATCGTAGCAAGAAGGTCCTCCTTCAATTTTGAAATATTTCGCCGGAAGGGGGGAGCTGCAATCGCGAACTTTGTGCCATTTTCAATAGTGTACCGACCAAAAGTGTATGAAGTTATGCATCGAATTGAACCAAATTTTTTGTGTAATTGTATGGATATGGCTAGTTGGTCCTCCCTGAATTTGAAAAAAATCCGCGGGCGGGGGGCGTTGCAATCGTGATTTTTGTTCGAATATGAATATTTTACCGACCAAAAGTGTATGAAGTTATGCATCGAATTGAACCAAATTTTTTGTGTAAATGTTTGGCTATTGTTAGTTGGTCCACCCTGAATTTGATAAAAATCCTTCCGAAGGGGGAGCTGCAATAGCGATTTTTGTGCCATTTTCAATATTGCACCATCTAAAAGTGTATGAAGTTATGCCTAAAACTGAACTAAAATTTTTGTGTATGATTATTTTTTGGTATGGCAAGTATGTCCTCCCTGAATTTGAAAAAAAATATGCCTATCATTCTATTGTCCATCGGCTCGTGCAGAGACGGAAACTCACTTTTTCCCCGCTTAATTGAATGAAGTAGAAATTTAAGATGAAAATAAAAGTTGGTATAGTATTAAATTAAAATTATTAAGGTATTATCATGGGTAACTATTTTTTTAATATTAAAATGTACGTATGAGATATAAGAAAGTTTTAGGATTGGCACATCCAACTAGTTTTAATTAAATTTTAATGGAGTTAGTCTACTTTTATTGTTTTAATATTGATTGTTAGAAGGCGTACGAAAATACAATTATTTTCTTGTGAAATACTTTCATACAATTTCCTTTGCAATTGTCTAGTTCGATGAACTTTGAAAACAAACGTAAATGTGGTAATTGCTTTGCTTCTAGAGTTTATTGATTTATGTTATTAAATTTGCTTTAGGCTTTTCTTAAAGAAATCATTTTATAAATTGAAGTGATTTTCGTAATATTTAGGAGTTATTTTTGATTTGTTGAAAAGAGGATATTGTTTTATAAGAGAAAATATTATTATAATTATCAGATTATAATATAATGTATACTTGCATTTTTTACATTCGCTTTAAAAAAATTTAAATTTAATTTACATTCCGATGGATAGATTGGTAAAAAGAAAAATTAAGGTAGATTTAGTAATAAATATAATGGATAAAAACGTAACTAAATGTTACGTATACAACGTACGTCTAAAAAATTTAGGTCACATAAATAAGCAGGCAATAAATAAAAATAAAAAACTCTTTGTAACATTAAAAATTAATAGTCCCACCAGTAGTAAAATGCTCTGCTCTCGAAACTGGTAGACGGGAAGTATTGGGTTCGAATCGTGTCCGTTAGCCTAATCGTTCGGAGCTTTCCGTGTTTTTCTTAGAAGTATTGATTCAAAATAGCTAAATAAATTCTTTGCCTAAATACGGGTTAGGTTCCTTTAGAATGTCCTCCCCCCCCAGGAAGGCCAGTCTCCCTTCTTAGAGCCTATATACCTCATGTTGATAATTTGCCGTCATAAATTCAACCAACCAACTTTAAAATAATATTCATTAGCCGTAGTACACTAGCACATACGAAAGAATTAAAAAAAATCTATAGATCGGTGTTATCTGATATCAAAATCAAAAAAGTAAAAACTAGGCCGGTTGTGGATCCGTCCTCAGCTATCCCAAACAAAAATCAGGTAAAAATATTAAAATTTTAAGAGATTTTTGAAAAGAACGCCCCCATAGACTTAGCATTTACATCCGGGTTTTTTTCAGTAATAATATCAGTCAGTCAATAGTGTGGCGTCTTAACAGTTTCCTTTCCGTCTCGGGAATTTTTCAACCTAACATCAAGTCATTTTTTCTTAAAGATCCTAATCCATACACCTGCATTAACAGTGGATGGATCTTCATTTACATTTCCCCAATTTATCGCAAAATTCGATCTTCTTGTGTTACTTTACTACATTTAACACGACATGATATTATTTGATTGGAACCGACGCGACATGGAGCTTTATTTGAAACTAGCTGACCCGCCCGGCTTTACCCGAGTCCGTATTAACAATATTAAACGAACTTGAAATTTGTATGATTTTATCATTAACTCGTTACATGCAGAAATGCATTGTCTGAAATAAGTAGCCACTGACTGTGTGAAAAATTTGGTTTTAAAAACAACAACTAATATTAAGCTCTAAAAATACTCAAAATGAGCAATGGAAAACGCGGGAGGGAATATGTATCCAACGATTGCATGATTTTCGTGTAAAAAAGTTGATATTTACCCGTAAAAATCACTGTTAAGTCACGTAACTAATTATTATTTTCACATACAAATCCCAAGTGAAATATTTTGAATTTCAAACTAATTATATCACCCTTAAATCCGACTATACCATGAATGAAATCGATACACGATGGTAGCTAAAAGATTGGTATATAGTATTATAATTTCAGAGCTATTTAACAAAAGTAAGTGTTATTTTTAATCAAATCTTGCGTAATGTTCACTCTGTGTATAAATTCCTAACCTTAAACTTTTGTACTGTAACCAGAACCTGTCTCTAACCTAACAGCGACTTAACAGTACCCTACCGTAAATTAAATATAACAGAAATGTAACATAGCCTTCACTTTATTGTAACATATCCTTATTCTAACCATAACATAAATGCAATATAACTTTAACCTAACTGTAACTTAAATAATATAATAGAAAAAAAACATTTTTAAAATACGCTTCGTAAAATACGCTTCAGTTGTAATTCATTTCTTTCAATTTGTTTTATTAATACTAAATTCCGTCCTCGTGCTTTTGTTTGAGACATTAAAATTTCAGCGATAAATGGTTTAATATTGCAAACCTTTTTTCGGTTTACTTCGCCTCCACCTATCTTTTTCTCCATGGTGTACAGCAGCTGTGATAAAAAAAAATATATATATATATATATCCTCATTTAAACTGACAGTTTGCCAGTCTATGAATTTTAAAGGTCTGTCCCAGCTTTTTTAATTATTTCTGCGAAAATTTTATGCAACCAATCAACCATAAGAAAATGAAAGGGAAAAAAAGCGAAAAAAGGCGATTTTTTATGACAGTGAACTTTGGAATTTAATTAATTACTCAGTTAATAAATAGAATTTTGAAATTCTGAGTTTCAGGTGCATCAGGAGAGACATTGGGCTACTCTCAAAAAAATTTTGAGCTTCGTACGTGCCGTAGATTTTGCTAGCCATCGCAGACACACAGACACACACACAGACAGATAGAGCGTTTTGTTCTTTTATTAGCATAGACTAGCGATTTCAATGGGCCACTCTTTCAGATGTATTCCAAAGCTCATGGCACATTTTCCTATGCCGAGGTTTTGTTCAAATATTAGGATTTTCAACACACTTTTTTGACATGCTTCGTACAATATTATGCTAAATAGTACATATTTTGAAAACGCAATTTATGAAATTGCATTTAGATACAAAAAGTAAAATTTTAATGAGTTTCATAAATTTTCTAATGCACATAATATATTTTCGAAAAAGTAATAAATACAGTCATATCAAAAGAAAAATGCTAAAAAAATTCATAAATATACTAATAACCACAACACATTTATGAAAATTTAACAGGACAAGTGTGAAAATGAAATACTAATACCTATAAAAATTATCGGTGAATGTTCAATATTTTGTTACTTAACTCTTTCAGGGGAAAAGCTCTCCCATTAAAATGTTGAAATGTTAAAATGTTGAAATTACAGATTCACAGCAGGATATAGAAACAAATTTATATAAAGACAAGCGAAAGCTTTTCTTCACATGTAATATAAATCCAAAAATATAGATTAAAATATTGGTGTTAATGTGGCATGTAGAAATTAAAATTAAGTGTGATATGCATTACACGACCAAAGATCACCGGCCATTTGCGATATTAGACATTTGTTGAGCACTTAGAAAAATAATAAAGAATTATCCTGAAACACTAAGTGTGTAAACTTAATAGTACAGGTCATGCATCTCAGTGAAAAGTTTTTCACGAATCTCTATAGGGGACCGTCAAGAAATTTAAAAAAGAACGAATATCTTTTGGATAACCTTGTCAAAACTAGTGTAGCAAAAGATTTTAAACTATAGATTATGATTAAGCGGTTTATTGTAACAAACTGTGTTAATTTTCATGTGGATAGCATGCATTGAGAAATTAGGTTTTTATAAATCAGTCCCTAAATCAGTTTTTTGCTTTTAATTTATTAATGTAAAATGATGTTCTTTTCCGAAAATATCACAAACAAGATTATACACAGCACCCTGTAATCAGAATTAAATAATAATAATAATTGTAAGAAAAAAAAGCAGGTTTACTAAATAATTTTTCACTGCGCATCGTGAACGCTATTGCAATTTCATTTGCATATTGTGTTAGCTAAATGTATAGAGCAAAATAAATAATAATAGTATAGAGTAAAATAAAAATTATGCCTATTTGTATAATTTAAGAATAATTTGGTGATTTACATAATTGGTCGCGAATTTGGCACTATTTCTGGTATTTCGCCAAATTCCCATAGGCTCCCATTGTAATCCAATAGGGTCCTATTTTGTTAAAATTATTTAAATGTACGTTTAAATTTTATTTTCAAATTAAAGAATATTTCATACAGAGTTTACGCATGTTTTATTTTCATATTTTATATTACGCATTAGCATGATGTGTAAGTATTACGGTGGCCTCCAACAATTATTTTAGCCTTAAATTAACCCTTTATACACCGACGGTACTTTAAAGTATAATAGAACCTCGCAAATTCGGACCCTGTTAATCCGGATCTGTTTGGTCTATTTTTTTTCAAGTTTGAGAAGCTATTGGCTAATTTTCGTAATTTTAATTTGTTTTATCGTCGTATTCTGAATAAAAAAACTTTTTCTGAAATTTTTTCGGAAAAATTAAACAAAGTAAACATTTTTACTGTCTTTAAATATTCAATAAGTTTAACATAAAGGTGATTTTCTGGAAGTATGTTTTATTTTATTTCATTTTTTTAATTCGCCGGATAATCCGGATTGGGTCTGGTCCCAGCTAATCCGAATTATCGGGGTTTTACTGTACCATTGAAGACAACTTTATATAAAACTTATTTATAGTCTATTAATAAAAGTTTTTTATTATTTCCACACAAATTACTCTTCTCGATCAAATTTAGATACAATAGAGAAACAGTCGAAGCTAAATATTTTCAAAAAGAGGTAGTTTTGTTATTCATTTTTGTAGGTATTTCTTTTCTCTCTTTAAATAAAATTATATGAAACATACTCAACTGCAAAAGCGTTTCCATTTATAGAGAAGATCGTGATGTATTGAAACTCATTGCTTTTTTAAGAATTGTGATATTTCAAAAGAATAATTTTGGTTAATTCATCTGATTATTTTTTGTAAATATTTTAAAAAATATATAACTACCGATGTATTTAATCAGTTCTAATGAAAAAAAAAATTGTCTAAATTCCACATTACTATTATGTAAAAATTCCAGTATACCTTCTGATATTAAAGAAGGTGATTATTGAGATGAGTCAATTTCTTGATAAATTATACGGTAAATAAATGGTTAACCATTGCGAATTAAATTTTCATACAACATTGTCATCCTGTGAACTCGATCATGATACTGGCACTGCATTTGAGCTTATATAATAAACCTGAAAGCTTTCCTTTGAATCCTAATCTAATTTAGATTTTATTTAAATACTCATTGTCAAGCATTCATTCTGAAATGTCCCAAAATTATATTTTTTTTAAAGTCATGCTAGGGCAGAACAAAGGCTGATCAATGCTAAAGATTTTAATTACAAGAAGTAAAAATACTTGGTGATTTAAAACAAGTAAATGCAGTTAATAATTTCAAATTGTAAAACGATAAATTGGTTTACATTGTCACATAATTTACAAAGACATTCTATAAATATACATATTTTTTTTTTAAGTAATCAGCTTTTTTTTTTCAATAATCAAATAATTTGTTAAACATATTTTTCTTAGTCAATTTAAATATGTGAAAATTTTCTTATTATACGCCTATTATTATGTTGCATTGCTATCAATTCCGCTTATAAAAATGAATAAATAAATAAAATAAAAATAAATAAAAATACAAAAATAAAAATAAAAATAAATACGGAAGCATCAAAGATTTTGAAATATCTCAGATACATCTATTCTCACCTGAAAACAACAACCATTTTCCAAATGATTAAGAAATTTAATTTAACAAATTACAACAATCATTTGGATGATGATTTATTCAAAGACTAAATGTAAAACTCATTAATAAAATCTGTTTAAAAAAAATTGTAAACAAAACATTTTTTTAATAATTAATCCTTTATCTACCAATGGTACTTATGAATACTGTAAAATTTATTTATTATAAAATTCTTTTAATACGTCAATTCGTTGCAATATTGTTTAGAATGAGTTAAACATACATTATTCTGTTCCAAAAGCATTATTGGTAATGCAATACAAAAGTACAGTCGGCTCTCGTTAATTTGAACTCGTCGGGACCACAAGAATTGTTCGAATTATCCGAAGTTCGAATTAATGAAAGTATGAAATGAAAACATGCTTAATATGGTACTATTACAAAGGAATTAATGTTATAAAGTTTTTTAAATTTATTTTGTCTGTATCCATTAGAGTACCACTTAAAATTTAATTAGAATGTATAAAAACATAAACTAATTAAAAGATTAGAAACAAGCACAATAGAAGAAAATTTTGAAGCGTCTCTGATGGACAGACGGGGAACTAAAAAAGTGGATATCAAATGCATCAAGTAATATGTATACTCGTATGGAACAATTCTCACAAAAATCAAAGAAAAAAAGTTATTTAAATGATCTGAAATACGTGAGAAAGAAAAGAAAAAAGAAAAATCGAAATTCTCGTTAGTTCGAATTAAACGAAGTCAACAGAAAAAGATTTCGAATTAATGAATATTTTTAACGTTATTCTGCCATTGAAAATTTCGGGACTTCATGTTTACTTCAAATTAAGCGAAGATTCGAATTATCCGATTTCGAATTAACGAGAGTGGACTGTATTTTTAAATGGGTAATTTATTTTGCCTGTGTATCTTTTTTTTAGCTTTCTTGGCACTGAAGGAGAGCGTTGGAAATTTTTCTACTCGGAAATATTTATATTGTAAGAACATAATATTTGTACATTTTACAGTTCTACAAATACTAAGAAAACAATTTAAAATAAAAGATTTGAGTGAGGTTATAAAAATTGCACAAAAAATCCGTGTAAATTCAAATTAAATCAAACCTTCTAAACTCTCCAATCCTTCTAAAATCCTTCAAAAATTTATTAAATGATTACGTTAGTCTTTTAATTTAGTTTACACAATTTACGTAAAACGATTTAGAATTTAATTTTTCATAAATTCATAATGCGGTAGTTAAAGCGTTAAATAAATGTGATACATCTCGAAGTGATTATCATTTATACAGTCAATTTTCTCCTAAAGGATTTATTAATTTGTTAAAAATAAAATAAAGAGGTGGTAGTGTTTCTTCAATTTTGAATTCATTCAATTTATTATACACTATATTGCCATTGATTATGGGACACTTGCGATTTTAGACATTTTACTAAATATCTAGAAAAATAATTGAGGAATCATCTCGAAACTCTTAGTGCATAAATATAATAGTATAAGTCATACATCTCAGTGAAGATTTTTTCCCGAAACTCCAAAGGGGACCGTCAACAAATTAAAAAAGAATGAATATCTTTTGAATAACCCTGTCAAAACTAATGTAGCAAAAGCACTCAAACTCTAGATTGTGATTGAATGCCTTATTGTAATAAGCCTTGTTCATTTTTATGCAAATAGCATGCATACTCGCAGAGTAATTAAGGTTTTTATAAAAATGATCCCAAATTTTTCCAAGTTTTTTCCTTATAATTTTCAGAGTTCGTAATATAAAATATTATTTTTTTCAGAAAATATGACAAACAACATTGCACACAGTACCCTGTAATCAGAATTAAAAAATAATGAAAATTGTATAAAAAATGAGTTGGTTTACTAAATAATTTTTTACTGCGCATGCGTCAACGATATCAAAATTTCATTTGCATATTATGTTAGCTAAATGTATAGAGCAACTTTTGTGAAAGTCACAAAATCATAACTTGAAAATTCTGACAATAATCGTCAATTGAATTAGTCGAAAATCCGTTATTCTCAAAATGAAGCAAAAACAAGAGGGGTTGTATCCATATATTCATTGATTAGTGTCAATATAGAATACACAATATGGGATATACTACTGCATTTGAATAAAATCCCTCATTTTTTTGCTTCATTTTGGAAACAACGGATTTTGTCCTTTTTTCTATAGACGATTACTTTCAGAATTTTCAAGCTATGATTCTGAGACTTTTACAAAAGTTGCTCTATACATTTAGCTAACATAATATGCAAATGAAATTTTGATATCTTTGACGCATGCGCAGTAAAAAATTATATAGTAAACCTACTCATTTTTCATACAATTTTTATTATTTTTTAATTCTGATTACAGGGTACTATGTGCAATGTTGTTTGTCATATTTTCTGAAAAAAATAATATTTTATATTAAAAACTCTGAAAATTATAATGAAAAAACTTGGAAAAATTTGGGACCATTTTTATAAAAACCTTAATTACTCTGCGAGTGTGCATGCTATTTGCATAAAAATGAACACAGTGTATTAAAATACGGAATTCAATCATAACCTAGAGTTTGAGCGCTTTTGCTACATTAGTTTTGACAGAGTTATTCAAAAGATATTCATTCTTTTTTAATTTGTTGACGGTCCCCTATGGCGTTTCGGTAAAAACTCTTCACGGAGATGTATGACGTATACTATTATATTTATACACTAAGAGTTTCGAGATGATTCCTCATGTATTTTTCTAGATATTTAGTAAAATGTCTAAAATCGCAAGTGTCCCATAATCAATGGCAATATAGTGTATATTTATATCTTTCCTATTTATATTATAACGGACAGACATATCTGTTCACAACACATATGTATTTCTTCTAATGGTAACATTTTCAAATTTTAAATAAAATTTAAGTTTTACATTTTTCGGTAAAGCAAATTTCTAAACTTCCAAACATTTTTAATTTTCACAACCGTCGTATAGGGAAAAAATGAATTTTTAAATGCAGTTTGTTTGAAAGTTGTATCTCAATATGTTTCCGAGTTATTAATTTTTTTTTTGTAATTTTAATACATTTTTATCATCGTGGCAGCAGAAGTATTCAATTTCTGTTAACGTAAAGGAAAACAGTAGATTAAAAAATATCAAAATCAAAATCAGTAAAATATTATTATTATGATGATCAAAATTTGGCTTATGTAATAACAGAATTATATTATATATACGCTATGAATAAAACATTAATAATTCTAGAGTAATTAGAATAAAAATAAAATGCGGACACCATACGGATTCAGATTTTCTCAGATATATCTATTCTCAACCGAAAACCACAACAATGTTCCAGATGGTAAATATGGTGTTGCGAAATCTCCTCCGATGAAAGTGACGTTTGTTTCTCGTCTGCGAGCGAGCGATGTATTTATAATGTATTTATATGATGCTAAGTGGCAACTAGTTTCGTTGCCTTGACGACCAGTGTTTTGGAATGTTTTTTAGTTTAGTTTAGTTTTTTTATGAGAGTAGTTGAATTTTATGGATCTTTGGAATGTTATATTAATTGAAAAATAGTGGAAATACCAGAATGTCTGGTATTGTACATATTTGTAAATATTTCATCACATATTGAATAAACTTATTATGAAACAAGTAAACCTTCTGAGATTGATATAATTTTCTCTTCATGGAGCCCCAAGACGTGATCGTTTATGCTAGAATATAGCTGTTTCTGAAACGCCATTTCACGCATTAAGGAATATGAATTTTTTTTTTCTGGAAATAATGATGAACACATTCATCTTTTAAAGAATGTATCTGGCGAATCCGGCGGGTTTAGAAATCGCGGCCACAACGATGAAATTTGAGGTAGGTTCAATTTGATTATTAATTTATATATTTGCATGGAATATCGTTTGAAAATAAATAAATAGAATGTTTTGGTTTCGTTATGAAATTTATTGTTTTAGTTTCGAAACTGATAAATTATTTTAATCTCGGATTGAAAATAGATGATTATTGAAATTTAGTTTCGTTTGGAAATATTTAATGATATTATACTAGGAAATATTTTATTATATCGTTTTGAATATGGATCTGGAAAAAATAAAAAAGAAACGTACTTCCGTTCGAGGGAGTACAACGAAACTAATTTCTAAAATTGAATCTATTTTGAAGAATAATGATATGGAAATTTATTTGAAAATAGAAGAAATTAAAGATTGTCAGGAACAAATAAATGAAAAATTTTCGGAACTAAAAGAGCTAGATAAAGAAATTTTTGAGCTCACGGATATTAAAGAGGTTGAAAATGAAGTTTCGTGTTGTGAAGAATATGTAGAAAAAATTGTTAAATATCGAGGTAGAATGACGCGTTTTATAAAAGAAAACGACATTAAATGTAATTATACTGCGTCTAAGGATAAGCCAGCGATATGTAACAATGATCTTTCACACGCGATCTTGCATAACGAAACCAGAACAATTAAATTGCCAAAATTGAATATAATTAAGTTTTATGGGGACTGTAGTCAGTGGCTAGATTTTTGGAACTCATATGAGGTTGCTGTTCATAACAACGACTCATTGAGTAAAATCGAGAAATTCACTTATTTAAAGACGTATTTAGGTGGATTAGCATTAAGTGCTGTTTCTGGCTTTTCGCTAACGAATGAGAATTATGATTCATCAATTCAATTATTGAAAAGTAGATTTGGGAGATCGGATTTAATAATTAGTTCCCATATGAACAAGCTTTTGCTTACGGAACCTGTAAGGAATTCTTCAAATGTAGTAGGGTTAAGAAAAATGTATGACGCGATTGAAGTACAGATCCGATCACTACAATCGCTTGATGTTGCAACTAAAACATACAGTAACTTGTTATGTCCGGTAATTTTACAGAAAATTCCCGAAGATTTAAATTTGAGTTATAATAGGAATCGGGAAACGAGTGAATTATTTGATATTAAGAATTTAATGGCATTTTTGAGGAAAGAGGTAGAATGTCGGGAAACATCGTTATTGTTAGCTAATTCTAAGAGTGGGAATGCAAATGAATCAGCATTCCGTAATAAGGAACTAATTCAAAACAGTAAAAATAAATATTATTTGAATCAGAAAAGAAATGATAACACAAGGCTTTCTTCAGCCGCTGCCTTAACAACTGCTACAAATGAAACTTGCATTTTTTGTCTTGATAAGAATCACGCAAGTATGAACTGTCCTCTGACAATAAATGAAAGAAAAAATTCTCTTAAAAGTAATGGTCGTTGTTTTATTTGCCTTAAACGAAAACACATCGCTAAATTTTGTTTTAAAAGGAATCAATTATGCAAAATTTGTAAATTGCGTCACAATGAATTAATTTGCGACAAATCGCTGTCCTCCGTTAAAAATAATTCGGATGATCAAAATTCTGACTCGACGCCAGATATTGTGACGTCATTAGCTTCCACCAGATGTTTCAAAAATAAAAGGGAAAGAAAAGCATGTTCTCCTGTTTTGTTGCAGACACTCAATGCAATAGCAAAGGGAAACAAAAAATCTAAAACTGTTCGTGTTTTGTTAGATGGGGGATCGAATCGGACTTTTGTTGAAAAACGGATTGTGGATTTGTTAGGTTTAAAGATCATAAAAAGAGAAACATTTCGAATTTATTCCTTTGCGGATAAACAAACTAAATCAGTTCAGTGTTATGATATAGTGGAAATTGAATTGGAAAATACAACAGATCCCCATAAATGCATCAAAATACAAGCCGTGGTGATTGATAAGATTACGCATGGAAAAATAGAAATTCCTTCTCAATGGGTTAACAATCTTGCACTACGTCAAGGAATTAAATTATCTGATAATGCAACTAGTAAAGATATACACATTTTGATCGGTTCAGACTATATATGGGAAGTTTTGTGTGATAAAATTGTTAGATTAAGTAGATGTTTAGTTGCAACAGAGAGTTTGTTCGGATTTGTAGTTCAAGGTAGGGAAGGAAATTCGGAATCTAAAGATATTTTGGTAAATCATGCGATTGTTATGAGGGAAGAGTTACAATATGAGAGAGTTAAAAATTTATGGGAATTGGAGGCAATAGGAATAAAACCAGATAAGGAAATGTTGCGATCAGATTTAGACATTATCAATAAATTTGAACAAAATACCTTATATAAAAATAACAAATATGAAACTAGGCTGTTGTGGAAGGAAAATTTTAAGGAGCTTAAAAGTAATTATGAGATTGCAGAACGGCGTTTGATGAGCCTATGCAATGAATTTCGTCGCGATCCTGATTTGTACATTAAATATAAGGATATTATTGAGGAACAGCTAAAAGAGGGTATAATTGAACAAGTTGAAAGTCAATCTGAACTTGATAAACACAAGGGATATTTTATGCCTCACCATGTAGTAGTGCGCGAATCTAAAGAAAGTACTAAAGTTAGGATTGTATACGATGCGTCTTCCAAGGATAAACATGAACAATCCCTTAACGATTGTTTAGATAGTGGTCCCAATCTTAATCCAGATTTACTTAAAATTATTTTAAAATTTCGCTATCATCGAATTGCTGTTTGCGCGGACATACAAAGAGCCTTTCTTGAGATCGGTATTGTAGAGGAAGATAGGAAATTTTTACAGTTTTTATGGTATAAGGGTGGGACAGATCTCGATTTCTGTGGCCGTGATGTCAGAATTCTAAGATTCGCCAGAGCAGCCTTCGGTGTTAAATGTAGTCCATTCCTTTTGAGCGGTACCATTAGACTGCATTTGAAGAAATATGAAATTTCGAATCCAAATGCATATAATATTCTGAAAGAACTATATGTCGGCGACCTAATTAATGGAACGGACACTGTAGAAGAAGCCATTACGGTAACTAAAGATGCCGTATCTATTTTAAAAGCAGCCAACATGAATTTAAGGCGGTGGACTTCTAATTCGCCAAATTTAACTGAACAATGGAAAAATAATAACCTAGAATGTCGTGAAGATCCTGTTGATTCTAATGTGTCCTTAAAGATATTGGGTTTAATTTGGAATAATGATTCTGACACTCTTAAAATTGAATTGAGTCCATTATTGAAAGTAATGAATACGACAGTAACAAAACGCCAGGGAACCCTTTTCAAGCGACAAGTGTTTCCTCATCCTAAAGGAAAAGGACGGCGTTACTTATGGAAAGATTTGAATTTGGGTCAAGACATTCATTTGTATGACGTTACAATTCGACTTACTGATTGTGATCAGTGGACAAGGAAATATCTAATAAATGCTGGCATTGAGCTCAATGATCCTGAAATAATTCCTCTTGATCCTCATACAATGCAGCGTAGAGCAATGGAGCCTCGAAATGAAACTGTGCCTCAGAGCTTTGAAGACAAGAAACTATTTAAAATTTTCAAATACGGTAAAAGGGTATTGAAGTTCTATGGAACATGGCAAGATGTCTTAAACGACCCGCCACAAATGCGTAGAGTTATTCTGCAGTATTACTTATCTGATGATACTATGGAAATTCTCGAAGACCATCCACCAACCAGCGGACGAGATCTCTATATAGTTCTCATAAAACGACAGAAAATACCAGTAGACAGAAATGAATTACCGGAAAACATCCCATTCAGTTACATGGAAATCAAAGATGAAAAACTAGAATGGTTTCATCCAAAGAATTTTAGGATTGGAAAAGACATCTTGGTTTTCAGGAAGAAAATATTCCTTTATGACTGCGACCATTTCACTCGTCATTATTACAAAACCTATCTAGGTGTTGAAGAAATGGAAAGCATTACAGTAGCTGAAAAACCGAAGCCGCTTCCGTGTAAGATTATTCCTCCTCATACAGGAATAGAAGCTTGGGACGACTCGCTACAGAACTGCTTATCCTTAGTTCCAAAGCCCGTTAAAAAAGATTTCAGGAAGGAACTTCATTTTAACCAAGTTGTACTGAGATTTAAAGCTCGATTGGTTTCTCTAATGGCGGATGATAACCTCAGACGGTTTGTGATCTCATTTTATCCGAGCGATGATTCTGTATCCATTAACGAAGAATCAGTTCCAAACTCAGGTTTTCCTGGCGGACTCTTCCACAAAAGGGATAAGATACATAAGAAGCAAGTGGATCCAAATGTCCGGCCAGTTTACTACCAAGCGAATGATGTCTATGTAGGAGTTCATATTCGAGCGTCCGGTAAAATATTCAAACTGACTGATGCTGATCCGTATGTTTTGACATTCATTAATGATCATCCCGAACTGTACTCAGAAGAACTTATTCAAGCACATAAAGACGGAATGTTAGCTTTGCGTACGAAACAAGAATATACCAAAGAAGAAGAAGATAAGATTGTTAAAAAATTTAAAGCTAAACCTGGCAGTCAAGTGACAGCTCCATCACCACTTAATAGAATCCATGAATCTAAAACGTTTGAAGTTACTGGTATTGACTTCAAGGATCTTTATATGTTAAAGGCAAAGATAAAGTGTACTTTGCACCTTTCACATGTGCTGTCACTCGCCATCCATTTGGAAATTGGAAGTAGTCTTCACACTGAACAATTCTTGATGGCGTTCAGAAGATTTGTCTCTCGAAGAGGGGTATGCAGAACTGTTAACTGCGATAATGCCAAAACATTCAAGGCAGCTGAAAATGAACTAAAAACACTCTACGCGAACGTTGCAGATCCAAATGTCCAAAATTACTTTGGAAAAAAAAAGCATAAAATTTATATATATTGTTAAAAGAGCAGCTTGGTGGGGTGGTTATTGGGAGAGGATGGTTAAGATGACTAAAATTATATTAAGGAAAATATTAGGGAGGGCTTTATTATCATTTGAAGAATTACAAACAATTCTGACCGAAATTGAGGCAATTTTGAATTCTCGGCCCATTACGTATGTATATAACGATGTTTCAGAACCATCACCTCTCACCCCATCACATTTTTTAATCGGGGAAAGGATAACATCTTTACCTTACCACCAGGCTGGTCGTAACAATGAGCAGATCTTCTCCAGCTCAAAAAGATTTTTATTGAAAAGATATTTGTATAGAGAAAAATTGTTGAACCAATTTTGGAAACGTTAGAAGGGAGAATATCTGCTCCAACTAAAAGGTATACATAATGTATATCCCATAAGTGAAAATTGTGAATTTAATGTAAATGATGTAGTTTTAATTGGTGACGACAAAGTTCTGAGACATTTGTGGAAATTAGCTAAAATCACCGAACTTTTCAAGGGACGAGATGAAAAGGTCAGAAGTGTAATGTTGAAGACAGCATCAGGGTTTATAAAACGACCCATACAACTGATTTATAAGTTAGAACTTTAATTAATATATTATGATTTCTCTAAGTAAGTAAAATAATTGTATTTGTTATATATATTTACCTTATTATTGTTCATTATTGTTTGCATTTAATTTTGATGAATGTATTCATCGGGGGGGGGGGGGGGGGAGGATGTTGCGAAATCTCCTCCGATGAAAGTGACGTTTGTTTCTCGTCTGCGAGCGAGCGATGTATTTATAATGTATTTATATGATGCTAAGTGGCAACTAGTTTCGTTGCCTTGACGACCAGTGTTTTGGAATGTTTTTTAGTTTAGTTTAGTTTTTTTATGAGAGTAGTTGAATTTTATGGATCTTTGAAATGTTATATTAATTGAAAAATAGTGGAAATACCAGAATGTCTGGTATTGTACATATTTGTAAATATTTCATCACATATTGAATAAACTTATTATGAAACAAGTAAACCTTCTGAGATTGGAATAATTTTCTCTTCATATGGTATACATAAACACACACATATATATATAATTTAGCAAATTATAATGATTGTTCGGAAAATCATTCTTTTTAACTGATCGTAAGTTTAACTAAGAGCTGAAACTTTTGTCAACAAAAAATTATAAATTGCTAAAAAAAAAAAAAAAAGTATCATGAAAAATTACCTCAGTTTTCAAAGACTATCTATATTCTGGCCAATCGGAAAGCGTCATAGGCTTTTAAGTGGCAGAAAATTGATTTGTCAGAAAATTGATAATCTTTAAAATCTGATCTAATTTTTCACTGCATTTTTAGCAGTGTGCTAATTCTTCTATGCAAAAGGATACCATTTTTTAATCAAATGTAATCGTTCCTCAATAAATTAAATTAGTTCATTTATTCGGTTACATCAGGTCTATAAAAAATAAAGTAAAAAATAAAATGCGGACATCCGTTACCCAAAGCAAAATATTTGAATGTTTCCCATTGAATTACTAAAAATCAGAAAAAAGCATCATTTTTAAGATGATCAAAACATGGCTTATATAATAACAGAGTCATGTTATGCACGCCATACATTAAACATTAATATTCATGGACCAATCATAAAACGAAGAAAATTCTGACATCACTAGGTTTCAGATATGCCTTAGATAGCTCTATTCTTGGCCAAAAACAATTATTTTCCAGATGTTTGAAAAAAAGAGTAGGCAATTTATTAGAAAACGCCATCACTCAAATTTCTAATATTTTAAAATATTTTAAAACTGGTCTACGTAAATTTATAAAAATTTCATTTCTAAAATTACGCATAAAAACCAAAAGAAAATACACTGACAAAACATAACAACTAATTCTTTTTAAAGTGAAGGAAAAAAATTTCTCGAAGAAAGATACAAATGGATAAGTCAAAACATTTTATAGTAAAAATAAAAGTGCACTAAAAATAAATTACCAGACAAAGAAAACATTTGATCGAAAATATTGCTATACTTTATTTTTTCTTACATATTATTTCTTTTGAAATAGCTTTTTATTCAATTCTTTTTATCCAACATGTTTCTTTACGCAAAATGTATACTTTTAGACTTTTTAGTATGCTTTTTAGAATAAAATATTCAATTTAGATAAAAGTTTAACTATTGGAGAAAGAAAGGTCAGTACAATTCAATACTTTAAAAGTCTGACATTTTTTATGTAAATTTTTCTTGCATGTTATGTATCGAAACTTTACACGAAGGAAAAAAAAATATGTAAAAGTCATTACAAAAATGTTTATAAGGCAATTGGAATTTTGTAATATATTTTATATTTTTCTGGAAGATAAATTTATAGGGTAAACTAATAAATGCTGACGACCAATACGTTTGTAAAAGTAAATTTCTTACAGTTTGTTTTTGAAATATCTAAAGATTTCTGTAAAAATGTTTGCATGTTAGCAATTTACATTAATTTTATTAAAAAAAAGGGAAATTGAACACGTCCCATTTCTCCCTTTGCAGGCATATTCCATTCCTCCCCACTTCCTTATTTTGTGTTAAACTTCTTGTATAAGCAAAATTACTTTTTTATTTTTAGTTTAAATAATGGATAGTATATAGTATAATGTTCCATAAATGAAGAAACTATTACATATATGCACAAACAAGTCATGAATATACATAAAACATAAAAAGTATATGAAGCAAATTTACTTTTGATTCTTGAAATAATCTTGTTCTTTACACAATTGCAAGCTTATACAGATCGACAATTTTTTTCAACTGAAATTGGGCTACCATTGATTCATCTTGTGTGTGATGGATGAAATGTTTAGAATGATACATAAAGAGAAAAAAACAACTGTCCCACTCTCCCCTGCAAAACAGGATTGAAAAAGCCAAAAGTTAAACTTAAACGGGAATTTAAGCAACGGAAAGAAGTTATTTTTTCACAAACAATTTTTTAAAAGACACTTAAACATTTTATTAAGAGACAATCTTTGCTTAAAACTTGGATGATGTTTAGTGATGTTTTCTGGATGATGTTTAGTTTCATAATTTTTCTTCTTTAAATTATTAACTGAAGAATCATTAAAGAAATAAGATGCAAACTTGGAACTTGTTTTTTATTTATTTATTACATAAATTTTTTTCGACAAATTGAAAAAAAAAAAATACTTTTGAACGTAAGATTTTTGATAAAAGAAAAATTACATCACTTTTTAAATAAATATGGTTGATATTTTTAAAATTAATGTTTGAAAAAAAATCTTCAAATAAAACTAAAAATATGATTTCCTCTTTAATAAAAAAATTGAAATCAATGGATAAAGTTTCGAGTTATAACGATTTTAAATTACTGTATTTAAAAAAATACTAATGAGTTAATTTTTTTTAGCTTTATGAGAAATTTTAGTATGTGATTTTCTTTGCAAATTATATGGTCGACCATCACAAAAAAAGAAAAAAAATCAAAATTCTAACTCAATAAATATATTTTTAGTATGTTTTCTAGAACTCTTAATGTAACATTTTTCTTGAATTGCACGCATTTAAATTTGTGTCTAATCCCTTAAAACCTAGCAAATTATTTAAACGGCCCTATCTCTGCGAGTTTTGCAGACATGAAGATGCAATTTTTTATGTTTAATTAAAGAATGAATGAAGAAAGTTTTTCGAATTGGAATTTTTACCCTATGGGGGTTGTATAAAAATTTAATTTTCGTACTTTTTCAAATAGACCCTGCCCCACGGAATTGCAACATATGCCATCATATATGGCATCTTTTTTAATGAATTTTTGCAACTGAAAGTATGGGTTTAGGGACAATATTTAAGGATATAGCCTATTATTTTGCCATTTATTATATATAAATATTTTTAAAAGAGATAAAAGTTAATAAATGTGTAGAACACATAATATAACTGAAAAATATTATGTGCAAATACATTAGATGCATGTGCATGCGTGTGTGCCTGTGAATGAGCAGTTTTGTATGGAAATATATAGAAATGAGAACATAAATATGCATTTAAATATAAGTATTTCGAATGGACTCTGTTGTAAAGTTTTGGTTTTAAACAAATAGACTACAAATAAAGAATAAGGAACAGCCATCTGTACAACGTGATTAGAAAATGATTATTTCAGATTACTTTCGGCATATCGCATTATTCTCTTTGTGTGTAGGAAAACCAAAAAATAATAAGTAGATAATACGCAGCAATATTATCTTTAACATGAAATTCTAATCAAACTACCTTGGTTACTTTTTAGTATTTGTTTAAATCTATTATGTGTTTCTTTTGTAGAGTATTGAATAAAGAAGATAAGGTAAATATATGATAATTTCTAATCACTTTATTGCGTGATTTCTTCATGTTCAATAATGCCAACATCACTCTAAATATGTAAGTAAAAAGGGAAAAAACGATAAAATGTGATTTCTTATATGTTCACAATAACAAAACTTTGAATATCAAAGGGTTATGAATAATTATGTTTAGGCTCATCGATTTAAAACTACGGAAAAAATATAAAAAGGCATATTAAATGTGACATCAATAAATCCTGAAGTAATTTAGATAGTTTTTAGAAATTCAGAAAAGGTTTGCTTTATATTAATGATTTTACTGTTAGTTTTATTTTTTATATTTGTCGTACCAATTGAGAAACTGAAAAATACCGTTCAATTATGTACTTCTTCAATGCTTTTTATAAATGTATTCAGCAGATAATCAATAAAACGTTTACACAGACGAATAAATAACAAAAAACTATATTTTTTTAGAATTTTTCTTATTTTCTTATTTTTTTAAGCAAATTAAAACAAGACACTATTTTATTTCAAATTCTTATTGATAAAATTAAATTTTAAATTAAAATGTTAAAAGTGATGGAGTACAGAATATGTTGAATTAAAATGTTTTAAATCATTGGAAATTTCATCTATGTTCAAACTCTGAATTCCTTTCTTTTCAAATTCTTTATAAAAGATGTATTCATTGAAATAATTTACTGTATGAAAACATGTGTATTGTGCAGGGGAGAGTGTTGTACCTTGGAACAGTTTTTCGCATTTTAATTTTTTACTTCAATAATTATAACCCGATTTAAAATTTGGAGGCCGCATTTCCACACACCAATATTTATCTCTATAATATATTTTTAGAAATTCAGGCAATTTGAAAAAATAATTGTCACTCATTTAAAGTAAGGATGATAAACTTTGGGACATACTGCATAATTTAGGCAATATATGTATAACTATTTAATATTTTTATACTATAACTAATACACTATTTTGTAGAATAACAATAACATTTTTATACCAATGAATTTTTTTTAAGGAATTAGGAAATAAATCTCAAGCTTTCATCATTGGAAAGGACATCAACAAATTTTAGATACATAGGACCGTAGAAGAAAACAAAAATTTCCCAGATACTATTGCAAAAAAGTAATCTATTTTCTTGATTTCTTATTTCTAACACATCTGTGGTATGATCATAAACAATATTGTCCACATCTTTAGTACTAGGTAAAACAAGTTTATAATTAACAGATATAGAACTACTATTGTGTTCTGGAGGTGATCTTTTCAATTTCTTGCTACAGCAGTCTTCTTCTTGGCAATCTCAACTTTTACTAAAGGAATTCTTAAAATGCGAGATTTTCCTTTTCTTCTACACACATTGGATTTACAAGCTGCAAGCTATGTAATATGACAATATCATTGCTGAAGGTTTGACATTTCGAGAATGTAAACTTGTTATGCATACATCTGATAACACATTTGCTGCTATAAATTCAGCTGTTTCATTCTACATTTCAGTTGAAAAAGTTTTTAAAATGCATTTCCAACAATTTTTACAACTAAATATATTGTGATTGGCTATTCAGGACTTAAGACTTGTAGTATGTTTTCTGCACCCCAAAGACAATACAGCCAAATGGCTGTAGTTTAGAGAAAGAATAGATGGAAATTCTAAACAAAATAATTTCAACTTTCCAGCATTTCTTTATTGTAAAAATGGAACTATGGCCGTTATGCTATCCATGATTAACAACATAGTACATTACATAAATGTATTTTTAAAATTGATTGAAAACCCAGAGAGTTACATCAGAACATGTGCTCTTTAGAACATTGCATCAGATGGGAAGAAAAAGTTTTACTGGGAGTTGCCAGATTCATATTTGCAAAGTTCAGTGATTATAAAAATATATCAAAAATAAAGTTGAGTTGTTTTCTTTACTGTATACAGCGTGCTTTGAGGAATTTTCTCTAAAAAAAGTAATAAAATAAGTTTATTTATGCAAATTATTACAAACCTCATACTTGTTCCACTGCTCCAAGGTAGAATCATCAAATGGTTTAAATAAAATTAAACTGATGGTAAATCTAGAAGAACTGTCATTATTTTCTCATAGCCAAAATATTTAAAAATCTACTCATTTATAAAAAAAATAAGTTGCAATTGATTCTTGTAAAAGTACATAGTTAAAAAATGGAATTTGAATGGAGGAAAATATTTGCTTTGTGCTAGTGAAGTTTTATTTTTTTTCTGCAAGTCGTTTACTTATTGTTTCTGATGTTGTCTATTACTATGATGATATCTGTTCATTATAGGTCACTATTAGGCATAAACAAAAGTTCATTGTTGCCAATAGTTTTTTAGAAATTGACAATGTTCCGAGGTACAAGCGTCCCAAGGTACAAAACTCTCACCTATAGATTTATTACTCTCCATGATAAAATTGGTATATTATTAATATTACGCACTTATAACATTAATTAGGTAAGTGACTTCAATAAGTAAATTCAATTTTCAAAAATGAATTTCGAACAACAAAATTAAAATTAGTATAAGGTTGAATCAAAATATATTAAAGATTTCAATATGTGATGATAGCATTTTATATTCCAAAATATCGTTTTCAAAAAATGTAATATTAAAAAAATGTATAAAAACATCACGTTACTATAGCAGAATATATGTCATATATTTCATAATATTATACATCACATTTTACATCTTGGTATTTTTTTCATTATCTATTTATTTATTTATTATTATTTTTTTTTGGTTTTGCAACACACAAAGAGAATATTGTGATATGCCGAAAGTACTCTCTAAAAGAGAAAAAAGCGAGCTGACGAAAAGTAGTCTCAAATAGTTATTTTCTAGTCAAGTTGTCCCCATGTCTGTTTCTTATTCTCTATTTGCAGTATATTTGCTTAAAGTCAGTGTCTTACATCTGTTGCCATTCAAAATGCAAATTTAAAATCTGTATATTTCAGTTTTGGACTATGCATAATTTATAAAGCTGTCTTTTAAAGATGTAAACAAAAATGGATATTTCTTAGAAGCAATGTGTGTAAAATCACATTACAGTGTTGAAGTTGTTCAGAATATATATCTCAATCAAATTACCTAGAGTCATGAAAATAGACGTCTGTTTGTGTCCTGTTTATCTTTTTTATTATTAATATATTTCCTTCCACATTTTCACATTTATACGCGAGTGTGAATAAAACTAAATAACACTTTAAATAGGTACATACATGAAAATATAAGTTTCAAAACACGCCTTATCCAAAATAAAAGGAATCATGTTTTCTCTGTCAATTTATTCTATTGGTAAACATGCAGTCAGAAAACACTACAATCTGAGAGAGAGAGAGAGAGAGAGAGAGAGAGAGAGAGAGAGAGAGAGAGAGAGAGAAAGAAATGCCTTATTTGCAAACTTTTCCTCTTGCAGATATTGCTAATTCACTTTTTGAAACTAAATTTTTCTCCCTTATTTTGTTCAGCTGTGTTATGGAATTTACGATGTTATAGCATTAAATTCGGTATTTTGGGTTTTCGGTATTTTGTGTTTTCGCTGTTGGTTCTGTATGCCGATTAACTTTATTTCATTTTATTATAATGATAAATGTATTATGCTTTTACATGTCATTTTCATTTAGAATTTTTTTCAATATCTTTATACGAATTTGTTAGATAAATTAAGATTAAAAGATATTATATATATTTACAAAACGTATGTGGGAAAAGTCATATGTACTTATTTTAAAATTCATCTTTTATATTAACTTAATAAGATTACTGATTTAAAGGTTAACTTGCAACTAGTTATTCTTATTCATTTATTTAAATGAGTATAGGACTCTATCAAGATATCTTTAAAATGTCACATGTTGTTGCAAGAGTTTTTCCTTCTAATATAGACTTTTTAAAACCTTAATATGTAAAATTTAAAAAAAGAAATGCATGGAAACATCATGTCAATATATTAAAACACATGTTATATATCTGATGCTGTTGCGTAACATATTTTACAGTTCTGTATAAAATTTCATTTCTTTTTCCTTGCTTCATAGAAATAAAATAATGTGATATACCGAAAGTAGACTCGAATAAATATTTTCTATTCACGTTGCACACATGTCTATTTCTTATTCGCTATTTGTAGCCTCTTTGTATAAAATCAATCCCTCACATTCGTTACCTTTCGAAAGGGAAACACTGCTTCCATATGTTTTATTTTGAAGCTATGTATAATTTATGAAGTTTTTTTTTAAAAAGAAAATGAAGTGAACAGAGAACGGATTTTTTTACAAGCAATGTGCGTAAAATAACATTACAGTGTTGAAGTTTTTCAGAATATATATCTCATGCAAATTACCAAGAGTCATGAAAAAAGACATTTGTTTGTGTCCTGTTTATCTTTTTTCTTTTTAATATATATCTCTTCACATTTTCCTTTGTGAGTGTAATTAAAAACAAATATTAAAATTAAATAACGCTCCAAAAAGATATATAAAGGAAAACATAAATTTCAAAACACTAATCTAAAATAAAACAAATCATATTTTCGCTATCCATTAATACTATTGGTTGATCTGCAGTGAAAATACACAACAGTCTGAAAAAAAAAAAAAAAAAAAAAAAAAAAAAAAAACTTATTTGCTCTTTTTTTTGCAATTTTTTTTCTCTTGCAGCAATTGCTCCTTCATATTTTTAAACTAAATTTTTCTATTTTATTTTGTTCAACTTTGTATGGAATATACAATGTTATAGCATTAAACTATTTGTGGTTTTCAGCATTTTTAGTTTTCTTAGTTGGTTCCGTATGCCGATTAGCTTTATTTTAATTTATTATAATGACTTTTGTATTATAATTTTAGATGCCATTTTCATTTAGAATTTTGTATAACATCGTTGTGTCACCTACCTGATATTGTTACGTAACATATTTTACATCTGGATATAAAATTGTATTTATTCTTTTCTTTGCTTCACAGAAGTAAAATAATGTGATGTATCGAAAGTAGTCTCGAATAGATATTTTCTAGTCATATTGCACACATGTCTATTTCTTATTCTATTCTTTTAATGTAGTCTCTTTGTTTAAAATCAATCCCTCACATTCGTTTCCATTCGATATGGAAACACTGCTTTCATATATTTTAGTTTGAAGTTATGCATAATTTATGAAGTTTTTTTATAAAGAAAGTGAAGTGAACATAGAACGGAGTTTCCTTACAAGAGAGGGATCAAATAACATTGAAGTGTTAAAATTGTTCAGAATGTATAACCCATCGAAATTACCTAGTGTCGTGAAAAAAGGTGTCTTTTTATGTCCCGTTACGTATTTTTTTTTTGTTTTGTTTTGTTTGTATTTCCCTCTACATTTACATTTTTATAGGTGAATGTATTTAAAAATAAAGCAGCAACATAACTAAAATTTAAAAAGTCTATGTAGCATATGCATGCATTTATTTACATATTGTATATCCTAAAAGGCCTTCGCACTTTTAACCCTTTGAGCTCTGGTGGGTATTTTTTTTTCAAAATTCCAAATGTCACATTGGCACCAGTATTTTGCAAAGAAAAAAAAACGCTTAACGATATATACGAAAAAAAAAAAAGCATTAAACATTTTTCAAAGAAAATTGATTGAATTTTCTGGTGCCGTTGTGACATTTCGAAATTAAAATTATGTGGTAGAAAATTCTATCATCAGAACTCAAAGTGTTAAGAATTCAGTATAAAATCAAGTAATTGGTGTAAGGACTAAAATGCTATTTACATTGAATTTTTTTTCAAACATATAAAATATTAGTTTAAAACTTCGATCATAGATGGTGCCATTTGCTACTATGTTTGGCTTCAAACACACTTTTTTTTCAGATTTTCACATTAGTTTCAATTTGGCCTTCAAAAACACAATCTACGTAATTTGCTTTTTCGCTGAGTCTTCATATTTTGTCACAAAGTCAAAATTATATTTAAAAAAAAGAAGAAGAAGAAGAAGAAAAACGCATGTTTGTAAATCGAACATACTGTCAATCATGTGACATCACTTATAATCAAAGTTTGGAACTAATTACTTTTCATCACGAAGAGCACTTATTATAAACCGCACTCTTATACGACAATAACTTTATATTATATTGAATTTTTAATGTGTGAGATAGTTTTGGTACTTTGTACACCCTGAATATCGCGAAACTGTTTTATACATAATGAAAAGTTGCTAAATAGTCATACTGACGCATTTGTTAATGCATGAATAGTTCTTGAACAGATCTGCTATAATAATGATATATCATGTAGATAAGTGTGCTTTAATTTTATTCTATATGTTGATTTTTTTAAATGGTTCACATAAAGCAAATAAATCTAAATATAATTTTATTGGATATTTTGCAAAAAAAGGTATTATAAGGTTATATAAATATTTGCAATTTTTAATCAATATTTTTATTAGACTTTCCCTATTCTCTATAGTTCAATACCTTAATAATTACAGCCGTCTTTCACAAGAATAAATATTTCCATTAATAGTTTTCATATTTTTTTCAAGCTGTATGTACCTGTCATGCCAAACTATCATCACTTTGCAAAGAAAAAAATGAAGAATTTTGCACTCAACTTTATAAAATTTCAATAAAGATAATGAAATATGTTCAAGGTTTTGAAAGAGCAATGAATATAAAATGAGAAATGAGTAATTAATTTTTAACTTATATTCTTCTTTAGTACAAATTGAAAAGTTTTAAACTATAATGTGAAGGATTTTATCTGTTAATACACATATTTTTTATGTACATTGTGTCTCAAATACTGAAAAGGCTTTTTAATTTTATACCTGTTGTAGTTATGTAGGCAATATAGATAGCGAATTATTTTATTTTCTAAAAATAAAATAGGATTTAAAATGCATTTATAAAGTATACTGCTATTAATTTTCAAAAAGTTTTTTTTTTAAATTATCATGTGGTTTTTAGGTAATAGTTTTATCTAAAAAGCATTATAAAGTGCATGTCAAAAGTTTAAGCACAATAGCAATTTTAAAATAAAAGTTTAAATACTCACTTTATTTAAATATATCTATGTTAATATATCTATTTTAACACCATATTCATTGAAATTAACTTTTACTTTTATTTCAAACCATGGGGATTAAGAATAGAACGAAAATAACCGTGTCAGAAGTTTAAGCCAAAATCGTTTTTATGCAAATTTTACAATCTGACGTAAGCGGTTGCGCACGCACAACAACTTCTGGATGTATAAGAAGTAGTCAGTTGTTGTTGTTTTTGAGTTAATACAAAAGGCCTAAGTCGAAAGAATTTTCAGAGGCGGAGGTGAAAAAAATCTGGAGTACGAGAGCAAAATGTAAGTCTGTTTCTGAAATTGTAAATACATTAAAAAGATCAAAGCGAAGTATTCATCAAATTATGGCTCGTAGTAATGATTTCGAACGAAAATTTCGTTCAGGAAGGCCGCGAGTAACTAGTTTGCTCGAATATATCCGCATCAGAAATTTGGCTTCAACTGGTAATTACTCCTTTCCTCAAACAAAATATGCAGTTGGAGGACAAATATCGACAATAAGTGTTCATAGAAGAGTTTTGGAATTCAAATTCATCAAATACCGTTAAATGGCTTGATTACCATGCCTCAAACGACACCATAAAGAAGCTAGATAACAATGGGCCAAAGAGCATATGTCATTTGGTGAAAAGTTGCTGAATGTCATATTCATTGATGAAAAAAAAATGAAAATCGATGGCCCAGATGGTTTTAAGTACTATTGGTATAATCTCCGCAAAGAACCTAAGAGTGTATTTAGTCGACAACATAATGGTGGTTCTGTAATGGTATAGGGGGTTATTTCTTTCAATGGTCAGACATCTCTAGCATTCATCAGTGGTCATGAAAACTCTGAAAACTACCAAGAGATACTTGCCAATCATTTGCTTCCTGTTGCTGAGGTTTTTGGAGAAGAAAAATGGTTATTTCAACATGATAATACTTCGATCCACATTTCAAACTCAACTTCTTCGTGGCTTAAGTCGAAAAAAGTGTCTGTTTTGAAATGGCCGGCAATTAGTCCTGATTAAAGCCCTATTGAAAATGTGTGGGGTATTCTCATTCATGCAGTTTATTCAAATGGAAAACAGTATTCTTCAGTTAAAGATTTGGAAGATGACATTGAGAACGCTTGATTTAAAATTGAACCAGAAACAATACAGAAGCTCATTTAAACGATGGAAGATCATATATTTAAAAAAACGCAGCAGAAAAAAAACAATATTCAAGTATTAATTAATTTTTTTTTTATTCTTGTTCTGCTAAAAGCTTAAAAACTACTGTGCTTAAACTATTGACACACTCATTTTTGTTTTTTGGGTAATTTTCATTATTTAACATAAACTTTATAGCATAAATATGTTAACTATCTTTTTAAAACTACAATATGTAGGTTATGTGAAAAGGAAAGTAACTTTCACTCATTAATAAAATTTTATTTTGAAATTTTCTCTTCCGCTTAAACTTTTGACAGGCACTGTATGTGCTCTGATAAGTTAAACAGTAAAACCCAATTTTTTTAGTCTGAAACTTAAAGAGATTTTACTATCTTATTTCTATAAAATTGTAGAGCTTTCCTGTATTAAAAATTTCTTAGGTAATTTTTAGTGCCAGAAAACTCTAAAGTTTCATAAAATTAAAAGTGTCGAATGTCAGTGAGTTTTCTTCATAAATGTATGGATTTTTTACTGTTTTACTTGTCAAAGCTTAGAAGCATAGTTATATTTCTAACTGTAACATAAAGGACTTAAAAACTATATTATAAATGGAAAACTTAATATGTAGAAATTGATAAAATGGTTGATTCATCAACATAATCTAATGCATACCTTATTTTTCATATTCTCAGTTTACAGTTCTTACGTATCTCTTACAAGAAAAAAATAAATATCGTTTCAATCTTTTTGAGATAACCTCTGTAGCCCAACAACATATGAGGTAAATCGAGGGGGAGATGCCATGTGACAGGATGTTTTGCTGAGTAGACATAGATTTGAAATGATGAGAGTAATATAAAAAATATTACCACGCTGTTTGGTTTTTACTTGGTTATGTACACTCATCAATTCCTTTTTCAGTGTTCAAATAATTGAAAAATGTAACGTTAAATTAAGTTCATGTAATTGTTGCATTTTCCTCCATACATTAGCGAACTAAACTGAAAATTTTTTAACACTAATTTACTCATAAACTCAAAATGGTACAAGCCTACCCAACTGTGTAAATGATCTTATTTGCACATCATTACAATCTTCGTAGAACTATGTTTTGCATTTGATGCATTGAATCCAGCCACACTTGATATATTATTTTAACATAAAAGTATCCTTTTATATACAGTACGAAAATCATCATAATTATCTTCTTCAAAATAAAAACCACTTATATACAGAGGATTTTTTTTCACTTGTGGAAGAAGAATCTTTTACTTCTGTTTTTCGAAGGTTTATTTATTTATTTTTTTTCGGATTTTTCGCATATTTTTCCCGCATATTTTTTCCCTTTTTTTTGAAGAAATAAAGAACTTTGTGGTTTTTTTTCTTTTCCTAAATGGTTTAGATTTTCTAACCTGAGGAATAGGATCGATTGCTTTTAAACAGAAAAACTGGTCCTGTAGGCTGTGGAGGTAACTGCTGGTAACAATCTACTGCCATTACATCTGCTGTTGGAAGCAATTTTTGATGTAGTCCCACATGATCTCTTGGTGCAAGCAGCTGCTGCTGTAGGCCTATTTTCACATGCAGTGCTTTTGGAAACAACAGAACTATCGTTAATGAAATTATCAGAGATGGAATACGTATGTACTGGGACTGCTTTTGGGTTATAGGGATAGGTCTCAGTAACTAAAAACTCAGAAGTGTCATTTTCTACTGGCTACCTTGATCCAGACTATATTCAGAAGAGATCAAAACTGAAGACTTGAAAGTTTATGACACGGCTTGCTGTGAATCCAGGCGTTCAGGAATTGTCGCCAATATGTTTTTTGTTGTTTGAAAAAAGAGTGATCAAAGGGTTGCAAGTACTGGGTAGTGTGGTTAAATAATTAATTCACTTCTGTTTCCACTTTGTTTTTTTTTCTGTATCATATGGCATCTTCCCCAAAGTATAGTGGGAAGATGTCCCTCACACTTATTTCTATATTGCTTGGAAGGTTATGGTCGCTTCAGCTTGCGTTGTATGAGTAACAGATTGCAAAACTCACTTAGATTAAAAATATCTCATTTTAAATAAGATATCTCTTTATGAACTTTAAATATGAGCTACGGAATATTATAAGGGATTTACCCACAAGTTTAAATGCTCTCAAGATTTAAAAATAATGGCAACTAAAGGTGACAAATAAAGAAAAATTCACCGACCACCTAGATACTGGAGCAAGACTACACAAGCTGGCCAACAATGCCATCTGTTGACACATAAAAGTCCTAGGGACAAACTGGCACCTTCCCGTGAATTACCTAATGAATAATGATTACGAAATAAAATATTAATTAAAAAATATTGCATTCTTTCTTTTTTCTTTTTTTAAATTGTTTTTTAAACTAATATGTGTATTAAGATATATAAAAGGTTGAACATGTTTTTCGAAAAAAAAATAAAGCATGAACATCACTTACATGTTTATTATAAAATATATAATAAAAATGACATATTAAAGCATATTAAAATTCATCTGCAGAAGTAAACAGAAGTTTAATTTTACTTACAAAATGCCTTTTATTATAATTACATGTTTCTCCGAATCATTTTCTAAAATGTTGTATCTACACAAAATGGAATTTAAACAACACACTCGCCTTTTTACAAAATTCATATTTAAATTTATTCAAAGAGAAATATTTTATGCTTTAACCACAACACTGTGTTTTATAGTAATTTAAAAAATATAATTCCCAAGAAGAATCAAAATCTCTTTTTGTTTACCTTATCATATTAAAGAAAGCATTTTATTCCTGTATTTGTCTGTTGTATTTGTTTTAATGTTTCTTATCGGTTATTGTTCCAGTGCAATTCTTTTGTTAGGTAAAATTAATACACGAAAAAATATCGTTTTTTCCTATAATGGAAAAAATACTCATTTACGTAAAATTTACAATATATTTATTTTTCATTTTTTAAAAATCTTCCGATGCTTTTATTATTCTGAAAAGCCAAAATTCATAGCGTATTCCACAGTAGTATGTGATTTTACAGTATTCTGTAATTTATCTAATCACGCTACATCTCAAAATCTATAGTTGCTCATAAATAAAAAAATTATATTAGTTATACGCTTTTAAATGACAAAGAAAATAACAATAATAAATTACATTTTAAATTATTTTTATTCTTTAATCAGTTTATATAAACACTATATCTAAAAAAATATAGTTACTCATAAATAAATAATTATACTAGTCATGCTTTTTTAAATATCGAATGGGAAAAAAATTGTGTTATCAAAATCTTTCAGGATTTTAATTTTTTTACTTTCTTCTCTCTTTACATGAAGAAACTATTACGTGAAAATTTTCGACTGTTTTACTCGTTTTAGGGGTCAGAGAAACCAAAAAAATTTATTTTTACAAAATGTCTGAGAGTCTGTGACTCTGTCTGTCTGTATGTGCCACAAATTTTGTGGGTGCTCTATCACAATAACCAAAGCACGGAATTTAATAAAAATTTATATTTAGTTAGTCTTTGATATAAATTAATGTTAATTAGTTTATTGAGTTAATCGATAAACAAATGGTGCTGCTATATAGCATTTTTAAAGATTTCTGCAGTAACTCTATCTCAGAACTAAGCTACGGGTTTTTATCAAACTTTAGATTCAGTCAGTCAGTGAGATGATTTGATGTTTTCTATATTTTAGTATAAATCGAAAAAAAGACGATACTATACTGCTTTTTTTAAGATTCCCGCAATAGCTCAATCTCCAAAATTAATGCACTAATTTTCATCAAAAATTCGATTCAGTTAGTCCATTACACGGATTAACATTTTTAGGTGTGCTGCAATTTTTTTGCAGTTTTCGAAGTAACTTGATCACTAGGATTAATGCACAGATTTCTAAAAAAAAGTTCAGATTCAGTTAGTCCTAATGGTATTGTTTACATTTTGGGGTAAATTGCCTAACAGGTGGCGCTGCAATACTGCACTTTTCACGATTTCCGCAGCCGTTCTTTCTCAAGAACTATAAACGGATTTTTATCAAACTTTAGATACAATTAGATATTATGATAAGTTGTTGCAAATTTGATTTCTGTGTAAATCACCTATGATCTGACCTATATTCTATGATCTAAAAAAAAAGTGCTTACGCTTTGAAAAAAAATGCCTTCATTTTTTCCTTTTATTATGTGTAAGTAAATAATAGGTTTGCAATATTAGTAAATAAATTAAAATAAATTAAAAATCTATTCTAAAGTGTTTATTTTTTGAGCAAACATTTGAAAAAATATCTAAAATGAAAAAACTATATTAATGTTAAGTTTAAAATATGAATCTCGGGGTAATGACACGAGGTTAAGTAATAAGGCCAGGTGATAATATTATGTGTAATTAAGGAGGAATTCGTGAGATGGCACTTACGGGTTCTGCGCAAAAGGACTCTGAATCATCTGAATCATAAACAACTGTTAAAAGGTCATTTGTTCAGTTGTAGACCTTATGAATGGAAGAAGCATGTAAGAATCAACGCCCGAATTAAAATTTGCGAGGTAAGTTCTGTGATCTGACGACTATATATTTAATAGAAAATTCTTTATTGCATAAATTTGTAGTGTGTTTCATTTACTTTGAAAATATTGTAGAAAATTTTGGATGTGTAACGTGGTTATTTATAATTTAAAATATACAGCGCAACAAGTATATCGGGGTAATAACTCAATTCCCTAGAGTTATTACTCCGCTAACTTATTTTTTACTTTATGAAGGAGACAACATTATTGTCAGTCTTGAAAACCAAAAAAGGATAAAGAGGCTTTCATGTGTCGTAAGTGCTGTTAACTTTATCATGTCAGAAGAATAAAATATCAAATAATTATTACTCCATCCTGATATCGTAATTAATGGTAAAATTTGTTAATTTCTAGGATTACAGTGGTTGTATCTTTAGAATTGAACAATTTGCATGCCATTATTCCATCTCATTTTATAGTTTTGTTTGCATGGCGTTTTGACGCACTTAGGTGCTAACGCCAAATAACATTGGTCAAAAAAACACGCCATCACATTTTATGAATATATATATCTGCTAAAATATTCTTTCTTGTACATAGCCAATAAGCTTCTGTGTCAAATCCTTTATTTGTTTGAAAAAACCCTCTAAAACTAAGCCTTGAAAATTGGCAAAACCTTACCAAGGCGTTTTTATTCCAGGAGACTTAATACATTTATTTATCTTGGTGAATAAACAAAATTTATGGTTATCTTTACTTTTCTGCCTCATTTTTAGGTACATAGGTAGCACTTATAGTTTTCGACCAGTCCGTCCGTCTGTCCGCATATAACAAAGCAAAAACTACCCAATCAAATCGTTTGAAATTTAAAACATGTAATTATTACGTAATTTTGTTGAGTCATTTAAATTTTATGTAAATCGGATCCACAGTTCATTTACAGGACCACACAAATGCATTACATCACAAAAGGGTATAGGGGGAACATTGTTTGGTGCACATTTAATTGTATTAAACTATTTAGCATTTTATGAAATTGATATACGTTACTGAGGAATACTACATGTTACTTCCTGTATAATAAAAAGCAAATAGTATTTAAACCGACACACAAAAGATTTCGGCTACTATACTGCATCCGAAATACTGTATATTATTACATCAAGATCTGAATATTTTTAGGCGCGTCCGTAATTATATAAATACGTAGCACCAATAGTCGTCGTTCAGTCTGTCCGTTCGCCCGTCTATCTGTCTGCCCGCATATAACAGAGCAAAAACTATCTAACTGAATCTTTTGAGATTTAAAACATATAATTGTGGCATAAGTTTATCGAGAAATTTTAAATTTTATGGAAATCGGATGTATAGTTTAATTACCGGGTCAATCAGAAATATTTCATTACATTACGGTCAATAGGAAAAAATAGCTTCAAGTACATTTTAAAGATATTACACTCTTTCGAATATAATAGAATTGACATGAACCTATGAAGCATACATATATACTAAAATACACATTGTGTATAATCTGTAATGCAAAGAATACTTTTTATTAATTTACATGAAAAAAAAATTCCCTACATAATGATATACGGAGAAACGTTGTTTGGGAAGTATTGTAATTATATTAAACTATTTCACATTTTATGAAATTGATATACATTGCTCAGGTTTAATACAAGTTACTTCCTCCATATTTACAGGAACAGACAAAAGATTCCGACCACTTAACTGTATCCGAAGTACTGTATGGTATAGCATCAACGTCTGGATTTTTTAAAACTTCGTTAGTACGAAAGCATATCATTTCCTTCGTTTCAAATGCAATTTCCAACTTGTTTGAACTTATACAATATTTAATATTTGGTAATTTTCATTTTGAATTTTGAATTAAATTATCGTAGTGTATGTAAATTTACCATGATTACATATATTATTATAGTTGCACACAAAAATATAATGAATATTTTAAATACCACGTATCAAATAGTTAAGTATTAAATTAAATATCCAATTTCGTATCAGAATATTTTGTTTATCTTTATGCCCAGTAAAAAATGCATAAAACACAATAAAATACTACGACATATAGATAAAAATGCTGCATTAATATAAAGCATGAAAAGAATATTTTGCGAAAAGAATCAGAAAAGTACTCACAGTTTTATTTTATTCGTAGTAAAGACATTAAAAGAATGTTTCGATTTTATTTGCACACAATATTCTGTTTGAAAAATTGCCATTTCCTTTTCCTTAGTAATAAAAATACAATTTAATTCTAACGATAGATGATAATATTGCATTAATATATAGCATGTAAGTAATATTTGTCGATAAGAATGAGCAAAGTACTTAGAGGTTTGTTTGTTTTAGATGTAAATAAATGATTCAATTTTGTAGTCAGATAAGATTCTTTTTGACATATTTTTAAAAAATTTAAAAAAATGCTAATTTTTTCCGAGTTTGATGACACTATACCAATGATCAATTTCTAGAAAATCGTCTCTGGTCTGCATCGAAAAGGATACAACCAAATCAAGAATGTATGTTAAAAGTATAGAATAGAGTATTAAAGAATTTTATATAGGTAAGTGAATTTCGGAAGCTTGTTAAAGTGTTATTACACGTAAAAATTTCAAGCGACAAAAATCGCCTGCGTTTTTTCGTTTATTAAGCGTTTCATTGGCTGTTCGTAAAACGACTTTACCTTCTTCCGGATTTCCAAGCATTTGATTGGCTGTTACTGGCGACTCGCTTCGTTTAAGGCGTCAAAGACGCCCTGACACAAAATAGTTGCTTACTTTCCGAGGGACCTCCCTGGAGCCATAGGATGACATGGAGATTCCTGGAATGTGAAGCGACTTTGACCCCTCGTGTAATAGCACTTTTGGTTATTGCTCCTTGTCACTAGTGACGCCCATAGAGTAAAAAGAAAGAATAGAGTGGAATCTTTCCAATGGCTGCGGGTGGCACGAAAAATGTAACTTTAAAATCCGCTACCATATGCTCAAATACAACCCATGTGCTTTCGCATAAAGAAGAAAAATTTTAATAATGCGGTTTTTAATTCATAATACAACAAGATGTTACTATAGAATATTTTACTGTAAGCAGAAGATTAACATTTAGATCAAAAATGTACAGATGATGTAAAAGAATTCGATCCCTGATTCATGTGATTGCTTGTTTGGGCCTTATAAGGACATTTAAATCTGAGTGATAACGCGCATCATGTTACAAGCTGATTATACGGCATACTGCATCTCTATCTTTTTTTCCCTCCATGAGTGACGCCGGTAGTTACAGGTGTCATTACAGATTTTGCTTTAACTATTATATCTAAAATTTTTATCCTTGGTCCAAGAATAACTTTCGAAAGAATGGCCAGTTATTCATAATTATTTTTTATCTGCTGAAAGTTCGTTTGAATTTCATTAGGATTTTAAGATGATATTTTTTTATATCTGTGGGGATTTTTTTCACATTATAAACTTTAAATTTTAAAAATACTGAAAGATCATAACTAATTTTATTAAACGGATGCAAAACGAACATTATACATCAATACAGATGCGAACTAGTTGAAGACAGATTCAGTAGGTAATCAAAATTTTTAGTATCTAGCTTCTTGATTAATTGGAAAATCTTTTAGCCAATGTCCGATTTCTTAAAATTTCCAGAGCTTTTACATAATTTCAGACAGAAATTTGCTGATTAGCGTTTCTATAGATTTTGGTAACAAAAATAATGTTTAAACAATTTTAAAAATTCGATTTCCGAAAATATTTTACTACAAAATTCATCAGGTTTAAGTTTTTTGCTCGTGTTTATTCTTTAAAACTAGAGTATTTATCATTATTTACACTAATGCATTCATGTATGAATATAAGTAAATTCGATACAGAAAAAAAATATGAAAAGTGACAGCATTTTTGATTTTTTACTTATACATATTTTTTTAAAAAGAGATAAACTGCAGTTGTGAATGTGGACTGTTGACTGATGTTTGTAACTAACAGCAGTAGCTTAAAATTTAAAAGAATTTTTTTTAGTATTTTTGGATATAAATAAAATGTTATTATGTGAGTCCGCAATCATATAAATATGTATTATCTATAGTCATATTTGGCGGTCCGTATGTCCGCATATATTACAGCGAAAAAATTATTCAACTGAATGATCTGAAGTTTAATATGTATAATCATTACAAAATTTTGTTGAGTAATTTAAAATTCTATGAAAATCTAATCAAAACTTAAAAAAAAAATACTAATGAAAGTTTTCTTCATTTCATTAAATCTTTTCATTTGCACTTAATTCACTGTTATTCCTTGATGGGTAGTGAATCTAAATCTCCAAGTTAATGACGTTCTATTTAGAATGTAATCCGATTATTTTCATATTGCTAAATTTAATGTACATAACCGCAATAAATTTTGCATTCATGAATTTTGGAAAAAACTGCAACAGCTATTGCACCAACATCAGATTTTTTTAAACTACTTATAGTTCGAACGCACCTCATTTGCCCTGTTTGGCGTATAATTTCCTACTCGTTAAATTACAGATCCTGTTTTCTGCCGTGTTTTATATAAATCTGCGTTATATCGATAGAGCTAAATCGGTATTGCCATGAAGATGAAAATATACTCTTTCAATTATGTTTTACTTATGAACATTTTTAGCTCACAGGCTGTCAAAGCCTGAGAGCTTATGTACCCGTCCGTTCTGTATGTGCATATGTGCGTAACGCGATAACACATGATAAAAATATCCGATTCACTTGAAATTTTGAATATACGAATATTCTGATAAGGCGATTCCTTGATTAGTTTTTGGAGTTCTTTCGATATGTATAAGAGGGGGAACGGAGTTTAATCATTTTGATGAGGTACCTCCGTGATTAGTATTAGGTGTTCTTTCGATATGTATAAAGAGAGGGAATGGAGGGGGGGGCAAATGCCTCTTTCCTTAATTTATATAAATGAGTTTTTCATGCAGAATTATCAGTTTTTGCTTATATGATAAAGCATATTCCTGATGAGTTTAAGGATTTTAATGATTAAGTATAAAACGAGGAAATCGAGTGAGCTCTCTCCCCCCCTCCTTACTTTGTTTTTCGAGTGGTATTAACCCTTAAAAACATAAGGATGTAAAGTACAATTAGTATGCGTAGCCTGTGAGCTCAATGCCATCAGTTTAATTGGACAATATACTTTTTATTCTAATTTACATCACTTATACGTACTGAAATAAACAAAGAGATCACCATTTTGAACACCTTGTATATATATATTTAATTCGGGGATTACGTTTAATATAATAGACTAAATTATGCTGTGTTTTTAGGTTTTTTTACTGTTCTTAAGAATTTACTTAATTAATGAAAATAAACTCAGAGAAACAAATTTCATTTACTGGCATTTATTCTTATTTTTGTTATTTATTGCTTTTCTTTTACAACTTACTTTAATTAAGTTAGACAACAACTCATATTTTATTCATTACTATAGTTTATATGTATGAATAAAAGATGCTTTACTTGCTTTATTAGTTTTACTATAGTATGAAGAAATGGTAGTTTCATGAGAATAGTAATTTATGTTTTTCTTAAAGTAAAACAAGATACTTGTAATAGTTAAGTTAGTAGGTCGTAAGAATAAATTCAACGCTTGTTCTCAACTTATTGAGATCTCTGTGTTAGTTTCATTTAAAAACCCAATACAAATATGATATATGTGCTTAATTTTTTTAATTTGTGTGTTTTAATAATATTAAATCAAAAGTCATAGAATATGTTACAATATTTTGATAAAAGAATATAATACGAGTTTTTTTTCTAAATGTATGTCTTTAAATAAATTCAAAATAGGTAATAAGAAATAAATTATAATTATAATTTTATTTATAAACCCATAATACATTCTATTATTACTAAACTATTGATTTCAAAAAGAATATTTAAAATTAATTTTTCTTTTGTAACATTTATCCAGAAATTTATCAAATTAATTAAAAATATCTCTTTAATTTTACACTGTAAAAAAAGTCCTGAATTTAACAGGCGTTATTTTGTAAATTTTGCTTGATTTAACTGAAAGTTTCCTTTTTGGAAAAAAACTGTAACTTTTCCTGGAATTACCGGGAAATTTTATTCTAAGACAGTTGACTAATTAAAAAATTCTGTTTATGAGAGTAGAACGGAAAAGCTTCCCTCCAGCGAGACGATTTAGGTCGAGAATAATACCAATCTGTGTTCCAGAGTACATAAACAGGTTTGCTTGAAAGCTGTAAACAGAAACGCAATACATGCATTATTTATACAGTGAAACCTCCGAATAAAGGACACCTATGGGACCGGAAATTTCGTCCCTTAAATAGAGGTGTCCCTTGTTCGGAGTTTTTATTACAATGAAAATTCCAAATAAGAGACAGCTATGGGACCAGAACTTTTGTCCCTTAAATAGAGGTGTCCCTTATTCGGAGTGTCCTTTATTTGGAGGTTTCACTGTATTAATGACTTTGAAGACCGAATTTGATATAGAGAAATAAGATAAGCAATTCAATTATATTTTATAACTTTCTATAATGAATTTATAAGTATTTTAAGAGTAACAAGCCCAAAACGTCTTGATACATTTGCAAATTCATTTTTTAACAAAAAGTTATAAAATTGGAATACCTGACTATGGAAGCGATTTCGAATCAAACTGAATTTTCCATTTTATGATAATTAAATTACCTATCCAGTTCTAAGCTAATTGGATCACGCGATCACCCGTTTTTCTCTTGCTTTTCGACCGGTTTTTCTGCTTTCGTCGAAAAATGTGCTAAAAAAAATCCTTTTTGAAGGCTTGTTATGAAAGACCTATTGTGTTTTTTAAAAAACAGAAAAATGAGTGCAATTAGATAGTTTCTGAATAACAACACCTGCTATTTTCATGCAATTCCGAACAAAAATAAATTAAAGCATGTGTCACAAAGATGCCCTTTTTGATTTAAGAACACCCTTAAATGAACGTTGATTTGAATAAATACTCCTAAATGCAGTATAAGCGTTACGTCTATTGAAAAACTATTGCTTATTCTGTTTTTCCTTCGCTATAAATAACGGAGTAAATTATAACGGAGTTATAAAAATGTGCGACATTTTTAAAATATTTATATATAATCAAAATGATTATTGTAAAATAAAATAAAGATGTTTAATTCTAACATTCAGAAATCATAATTGATTTTCTGCCAATTTGTAGACAGAAAATTCCAAATGCAGAAAATAAAACTAATCTAATATTTTAGTCATTTTTAACGATCGTTAAACAACATTTTTGAAAATATTTTTCGGAGGCATTCATAAAAAAATAATGTATCGAAATTTATATTGAGTTGTCCATTTCCGAATGATTTTGGATAAATTGGTGTTAAATTCTGGGGGTGGCCGGGGGGGGGAGGCAATATCTAGAAGAGCAATGAGGTGTCTTCCCCTCCCCCCCTCCAAGAATTAAGAATTTTTAATTTTAATGGTCAAAAAGTGCAATCCCCAGGAACACTATAATACTCTCTTCCCAAAGAAACAAAAATCCCTCCCGGAGAAAGGTTTTGGAACTGGAATATATTTATTTTTCCTTTTTATGTATCAACTGTAAATTCACTGTTAAACTATAATAGTCATTTTGTGTGTGTTCATATAGCACCAAGTATTTATGATAAAAAAATAACCCAAATTTTATTAAAATATTCAAGATAGATTTTAAAGATAAAAATTTACTTTAGGATATATAAATGTAATTGTTACTGATTAATATAGAATTTTGCTAAAAGCTATCTTTTTTATAAATAAACACTTTCATAGATAAAAAAACATCATTTATTGCTATTTTTAGCCATCAGTCATATAAATATGCATCATACTAAAAATACCTGCAATTCGATTGCACAAAATGATACACAGAGGAGAGTGAAATAGAGTTTGACAGTGGGAAGAATAGGCCAGTAGGATTTTCTTTATATTTCTTATTCTAAACATTTCATCAATCGCACGCAAGATGAAACAATGGTGGCCTAATCTTCAGTTGATTTTTTTTTTTTTTTTTTTTTTTTTTGTATAAGATACAAATATGATATAAGTTTCAAATACATTCTTTCGTATGTATTTGAAATTGTATAATTGGAAATATTATTTCAGGAAACAAAAGTCAGTTTGCTTCAGATACTTTTTATTCTTTTTGTGTAGTAATGTCTTGTTTATGCATAGATTTATTAGTATGTCTATTTATGAAAAATTTTACTGTATATTACCCAGAATTGAAAATAAGACTAAAAGCAACATTTTTGATTATACAAAATTTTAACATAAAACAAGAAAGTGGGGAGGAATGGGACATGTCCGATTCCTTTTTTCAATAAAATGAATGTAAATTGCTAACTTGAAAAAATTTATAGAGGATAATTTATTAATTCTAACATTGATAATATATACATTTATTTCAATATGTAAACAAATTGAAGTAATAGTTTTTTAATGTCATTTATGATTGACAATCCTGAATTTTCATCCCAGTCATTAAGATACTGGAATTTTATATTGTGGTACATTCATTATTAACCTACAATCTTTGTTTTATTGTAAATCTATCCAACATTAGACTATTTGTGCTTTATAGCTTTGTTTTATTGCTGTTCCGTACCTTCCTATATGTGGTTAGATATGAAACATATTTTGAAACTGACACGTTCCTGATAGTTTTTGCCTGTAATATTTCTATTTTGTTCAGGGATATTAAAGTGTTTTATGTTGCGCTCATAAATTGAAATTTTTGTTTTCGTGTCAAACAGTGTTCATTTTCTTACTCTATAAAAAGTGTCCCACACCACACCACTCTCCCCTATATTATGAACTAAACATGTTAAAACAAATTTTATTCTCGCAATTGTTCATATTTTTCTAATAAAACTTTCATTTAAAATTTCTTTGAAGTAAAATTTGTCAAGTTGCATTTTTCCGAATGTTTGTATGTATCTTTCAAATCAAAATTAAATTTTCAAATTACTAGTTCTTGAAAATAAAATTTAGCAATAAAATATTGTTATCGTTATTTTAAACAAATTGGAACTGAAAATTAAATTTTGTATTTAGTATTCAGAAAAAGCTTAAGTTTTTTCCTTGGAGACCTTTTAATTATTGTTGACTTAACTTAAAATTAAATATTTTAAAATAGTATCCGAAAAATATATGCCTGCATGTAGTCTTTAAACTTTTTAGCGTTATACACACACACACTTATATATATGCATGTATAACATTGGTTATATTTTATTTAGCAGATTTTTTTTCTAGTCGCCATGTTGCTTTAATGTTCTGAGATCTATGAAAAATGTTTATTGTAGGTGTATTTAAACCATATAACTCTCTAAAATTATTGTTTATAAGGCTCCGTGGCTTCCAAAGATGCTCGGGATACAGAAAGAGTTATACATGGTTGATGGTGCTCCTCCTTGTCCAACAATAAATTTCATGGAGTACCACACTGGTACCCGTTAATCCTGTGTAACATGTTGACAATTTGGGTTTTTCAGAGATTATTCTAGCGAGATGACTTGCTGCACGGCATATAAGTTTTGTATCGAACATCTTATTACATATTTTAACTTCTTTAATTACAACTTTCTTTATCTTTATTTTTCAGAATCTTTGCTGACATTAATCCAGATACAGGAAGCAAAATCTCCAGGGTTAATACAAAAATAATAGTACAGTTGCAGAGCTGTCAATAAAACTAGTTAATGTACTGAGTCTATGAAATTTATTTTGATTTGTGATGTTATAGCAATAAAATATTTTTAATATTACATTTAGTTATGCTCTTTTATTGGTGCGTTTTTATATTTTCAACAAAAATTCTATTGTTTCAAAAATAATATGTAATTTGGACTTACTTGGTTAATCATGGTTGCTAATAGATATCAATAGTTCGATCACAAATGCAATTGTTAAACAGTAAAAGCGCGGGGGGGGGGGGGGGGTTATGACAAAATTGCCATGAATTAGGATAAGAATTTTTTTCTAGCTCAGTGTTTGAAATAATTGTATTTTTAATTAAATCCTATTATTTTATTTTTGGGATAAAGTGAACATATCGTGAGTTATTTTTGAGAGTTTAGAAGACCTGGAAAATTTTCAGTGCATGGTTGATATCCACTTAATTTTTAGCAAAATATTTTTTTCATTTATTGGGATACTTCAAAAACAGGTCAATTAATTAAAAACCTGAGAACAATCCTTAGTAGCAATGTAACAGTTGCCATATTTAATACCGATTGAAAGTCTGTGTGAAAGGTGGTTGTAAAATGCAATTATTTATAAAAATCATTTTTTTTCAGCGATATTTTATTGTTTAAAACATAACATGTAAATAAAATGTTCTATTTTATGTATTCATTTAGAGTGGTAACATGAATAACCATTGAAGTTTTACAGTATGCAAAGATAATATTATTCATTGTGAATAATTATGAAAAATGCTAATCTTTTGAATTGCCTGTATGGAGAAAATACTGCTAATTTTAATGATTTTGCCAAAAAAGGGTAGTAAGTGTTATTTAGTATTAAAAGTTATTTTGAGGAGACTCTGTAATTGCCAATCTTTTTGTCTTTTTTCAATTCACATAGATATAATGAACCTGAAAAAATAGCCCCTGATAATAATTAGTTCTTAGCTAGATACTGAAAGTTTTATTACCCTTTTCAATGGGTTTCCACCGATGGAATTTTCGTTGCACGAAGACTACCAAGATAGTAATGGATTTTAAACTAGTTACGGGTTACCATGAGGGTATACGCAAAGGCTATTGTGGTTATATTAATGGCCTACATCATCAATATTCTACACTTTCCTGCTTTTAAAAAACTTTTTTTTTACAAATCCTCAAAGGAAAAAGTCCAGCAGCACTGAATCAGATGACAGGTGATCTGGGTGACCAAGGAATAAGTTCTAATAAGGAAGGTCTCCATACTGGACATACTCAGAGTTTTTTGAAAAAAAAAATACTAATTAAACTACTTATGTATGTAATATAGGATCAGTCAAAATTAAAGGCAGAATTACAGTGGAAAATCTGTAAAAAAATGACATGCTTTCGAAAATTTGGCGTGAAAAGACCAAAGCGTCACGCGATTTAGCGAGTAGCACCTTTCCTCGCCAAAAACAAATGATTTTAATTCATCTAAAAAATTGTTGGATTTTTAGAATGCGTGTAAATGGTAATTAATGAAATGGTAAATTAATGAAATTAAACATAAACAATGAGAGAGGTTAATATATTATATACATTTATATATTACTTGTTGCGGTGGTTATTTAACTTATTACTGGAAAAAATATTTTCAAATATAAAAAAAAATTATATTGATAAAAATTATTTTCGTTCATTTAAACGTATTTATAAATAAAAACCAGACGTTTCCATCGCAACAAAATTGAATCGACAATGCTCAATTGGAGACCTTCCTTGTAAGCAGTCATGGTTGTTGAATGGCTTGAGGGCTCCGAATTAAGACCCTCTTACTTTCCGATGCATTAAAGTTATTGAATTTTGCCTTTAAACATGTCCGGTGATTCTTTTTTTTTTTTTTTTTTTTTTTTTTTTTTTTTTTGTCTAGAGCAATTAAGTGTCAATCAACGGTATAAGGACTTCTGAAGGTCGCGAAAGAAAAATATTGATATTTTATGTATAAATGCCATAGGTTTGCTATATATTCATTATTGTATGAGTTATAAATATCAAAAGGCTTCACACTTTTTATAGGCACCTTGTATATTATATAAACATTTTCATTCGCAAAGTTTTTTTTTTTTTTTTTTGATCTATTTTAAAAGTGCAGAACAAAATTCATTACATCTTATCACAATTGACTTTTATATTAAGCTTAAAAATGTTTTTTAAAATCTTTAAAATATTGTCATTTGAAATAGATTTCACAATATTCTAAAATTATTAGATAATATGTTCATAATCTTCTCTAAAATATCTTGAAAGAATTTATTCTAGGAGATATAAAAATTTATGCCTTTAAAAAATTCTAAAGAATCCAAAGGATCATTTGCATATAATGGAAAAATACTCTGTCTTAATTTGTCGTTTAAAAAAAAATGCAATATAAATATTTCTCATCTAACTTCAATCCCACCTGCTGTACTATTTTGAATAAATGATGATTCATAAAAAAGAATTGTGTAACGATTCTACTTTATATTATTTGAAAATGCAAGAAGTATTTTATTGTCATATTCCTTGCATTGCACTCCTTTTAAAAATGTTTATCGATTACTTCCATAATGTAATCTTTTAGTGAGTAAACTTATTGCAAATATAAAAATATTAGGTACTACTAGGTTATCCCGTCGACCGAAAAATTATCGCCAAACTATAAGATTAAATGCCAATAATGGATGATCGTGAATGTCACATTCAATGACATTAAATACGATTCACATGTTTAAAATGTCATTAAGTGATTTTTATTTCGACTTTTTATTAATATTTTTATTAATATTCTACTAATTACTTGTTTTTTCGTTATTTAAAATAAAAATTATGTCAATATGTATAATTTGGGTATTAGTTTGGCGATTTGTATAATGTGTCGAAATTGGTCGACGGGATAACAGAGTAGTACCAAATATTATTTTTCATCCGTTTTTCATATTATACGATAGGTGCTCTTTATCTCAAGGGTAATTTAAACGTACATATATGCATAATTATATAAATATTATTAAAAGAACATAATATTTCAAAATCAATCGAGATTTAATGTATGATATTATTTTAAATTATCTGGATATTTTCATATTGAATTTTAGCATGTATACACTATCTTAACTTTTTAAGTGTATACATAAAATTCGAAAAGGTAATTTTTTTTAAATTAAGAAAAGTATTAAAGTATAATTTTAATACTGTTTTTAATTGTAAAAAATGATTTATTCAAGATATACACAATACAGTACATAATATTTCTATAAGATATATCATTACGTTGAATTTTCTTTAAACTTTTTATTTTATACCGTTATTTCTATAATATCATTTTCACATTCATATCTTTAAGATACAGTTAATTACTTCTTTATTACTTAATATAATCGTATGAATAAAATTTGACAAAAATATTGTAAATAAAAGAGCTACATGTATTTCATGAAAATTTTAAAATCAACATAAAATAACAATCACAAATTTACTAAATGGTGTGTACAAAAAGCTGTGAAGTCACAAACTAAACAGAAATTAAAACTAGTAAATCTGCAGATCAGGACCCTCAATGTCAGCTCTTTAGGTAACTACTTTTTACTATACTTTGCGTAACATTTAAGATTATGCAAACAGCAATTGAAAGTTTTCCAATAACATAAATGAATATAAGAATAAACAAGTCGGAAACGGCACTTCAAAGCAATTAAATGAGCTGCGTTCTTATTACAACGAAATTGTTAAAATATTCAGATCTTGGTGTAAGAACTGCTGCACTTTTATGCAAAAATGTATGAATAGAAAATTTATAACGATGTTATATATTAAATTCAGTAATACAGAAATAATAATATTACCTCTTAAATAGGACATAATCACCATTGCAACCTAGAATTAATACCTGTCATGGCATATGACTGAATTATTTACGAATGATAGGATTTGATAGATTGGAGAAAACTGTTATTAAGTAGTGCCTGGATTCTCATAAAATTTGAAATGATTTGCAAAGATTTTATGTATTTAAATTCAAATTATACAGTTTGGTAGTTTTTGCGCTAGTATAAAGGGACAGACGGAGAAACAGATGGGTGGACCAGACGCCCACTATACATACTTGTATAATCATGATATTTTCCCATGACCCATAATGTAATAGAGTTCTTTTGATTGTCTCTGCAATTAAACTATAAGCTTTACGCACTGTATTTCAGTACTGAACATGGCATATTAAATCTCAATAACACAAAACAATCCCAGATCAGTCAAACTATTATTAATGCAAGTTCGAGTTCAGAAAGACATACAGATGATCAGATGGACAGAGAAGCATATTTCATTAACTCTTTTTAACTATCTTGCAATGTTTTAAATACGCATAACAGATTTGAATTTCTTTTTCAGCAAATCTACTTGAACAGTCTTATACAACTCTGTATATGACCTACTATTTTTATTTATACGCTACTAATTAACTGTTACTTAATTACTAGCTGTAGTTTAATTAAGACTTACATTCGCTTAAATCTTCTGAAATCACTCTTCCAGAGATTATCATCCATAGAAGGTTTTGTTTCTAATTGTTTACATGGCCTTGTAAATTGTTTTATTTATATTGTACAAAGATATTTTAGTGTGCTAAATGTAGTCCAACATAAACATGAATAATTTAAAAGGAAAAAAAATTAAGTTATTTTCGTTCATACTGAGTATCCCTTACAGATACTTTGGTGTAACCCAGTATATGATTTTTAACATTTATACATATAACGTAATATGAAAACATTTACTTAAAAGCACATAACAAAACTAAAAATGAACTTCCAGTCTGTAATCTTTTGTGTGTCCGTGTAAATACTATGTACTTTCTGTTATGTAGGAAGTAATTTGTAGTAGTCCTCAGCAACGTATATCAATATAATAAATTGTTAAATAATTCAATATAATTAAAATACACCTCAAACATTGTTTTCCCCTATAACATTATGTAATGGAATATTTTTGCGTGGCCTTGTAAATTAAGCAAAAATATTCCTCGCACCGCATTCGGTACAGAATGTATATTTTAATGTATTTTATAGATCTATATCAATTTCATTTTGTACGAAAGATATAACATCATTAAAATGCAATTGAAGGTATTTTCCCCATTAGCGTAATGTAACGCTTTTGACTGTCCCTGTAATTAAACTATCGATCCGATGTTCATAAAATTAGAAATGACTCCAAAACATTTTCCAACAATCATATATTTTTAATTTCAAACTATTTGGTTGGGTACTATTTGTATAATGTTTTGCAGACAGACGGATATATAGGCAGATGTACAGATCAGACGACGACTATAAGTACCACGAATTTATGTAATTACGAACCCACCTAAAAATTCGTGTAGTTAAAGTTTCAGAAATGTCATGCGTTAAATTGATAATTCTTTTATGCAATGATATTCTAAAACTGTTATGAACTACATATTACGATATTTTTTTAGGTAATAAAGCACATTTCTTCAGGGGGGTCTACCCCCCCCTGAACCCCCTGTACACTCGTTAAATTTGCATTTGTAATTTTTTTTTTGATTATGCAAATGGTTAGTATAAACTTCATAAGTTTCATAAAGTTCATAAGTTCAATTATTGCTCACTTTCTTCTGTAACCAAATTCTTTTGCATTTTCCTATAAATGAATGTTAAGTTATTTGCGCGCCATGATCTATAGTATGACACTTTTAATAAATCTTAGTGATTTGCATCAATTTCACTATGTTTAAGATATCATGAAAACACACAGAATACGATTTTCCGCCGCAGATCGTAATGCAAGGAATTCTGAGTGACCCTGAAAATGAACAGGAAATGCTCTACAATTCTTTTCCAATGCAGAATATGCCACAGTAAACCACAATAATATATATCACTTTCAAATATATCGGACTATACAGGGTGATTCAGCTCGTCGGTGACAAACTTTAAGGATCGATAGAGCACACCTAGACGAACATTTTTGAATAGGGAATGTAGGGTCCCTGACGCGATGGTAAGGCGCTAGGCGCTTTCGAAAATTTGGGTGCCGAAATTTGAAACGTCATAAAAACTAGGGAAAGGGTTAGATTTTCTTGCTTGTTGCGTCGAAATGATTCTGTTTATTTAGACTTTCTTCAGTGCCAATTTGATAAGCGTATCTCTTAAAACATGGATAGGGGGCGCTGCAGACTTTGGAGAGCTAGACAACAACTTTAAGCCCGTTATTTTGATAATTTAACACATGCTCGCCAAAGTTTATACTCTAACTTAAAGTTTGAACCCAAAAGTAGAGCCCTGCAAAAAGCGTAAGAGCCGGAATAAAATGTCAAAGTACAGGGTGGTCGAAACTCGAAGGCTCCTAAGAGATAAACAAACAGATTTCTTGACTTATGGCATGCATTTTCATGATTCTGTTTGCTGGGGCTCTCTGAAACTCAGTTAAACGGTACAAAAAGAAACATCGATAGGGGGCGCTTTGGGCAAAAAACATAATTCGTTGACATTTCGGACGCTAACTGGAAACGGGGCGCTACGATCAGTTAGTAATAATGAAAACACATTTTCTACCTCTGCTCAACACTTCAGAATAAATTTAGTATGGCGCTGCTGGTTGTAATGGACGAGCCGCTCAGCGGTTGTACGCCGAGCGTTACCCCAACAGGCAAATCCCCTGCCATGCCTTCTTCGCTCGAGTACACCAGAGGTTGTCCACAACGGGATCTTTCGACGGAGGCAGGCCTGAACGGGAGCGATCAGTGAGCACCCCCGACAACGAAGAGGCTGTGCTTAACCTGGTTGAGGACAACCCAGGTCTTAGCACGAGAGATATCGCCAGACATGTTGGCATTTCGCAAGCAACTGCGTGGCGCATCTTACGTTCCCGGAATCTGCACCCCTACCACATCCAGCGGGTGCAGTTGCTCAGAGAGCAGGATTTTGGCCCTCGAGTGGAATTCTCAAGATGGTACTTGGCGATGAGATCCAGGGATCCCCGTTTTGTAAACAGCATTTTGTTTACGGACGAGTCCACCTTCAGCCGGGAGGGAATGTGGAACGCCCACAACAGTCATGTGTGGTGTGATGAAAATCCACATGAAACCAGAAGCCGAGCAGCCCAGGAGCGTTTCTCAGTAAATGTGTGGGCCGGCATTCTGGAAGATTGCCTCATTGGCCCTTATTTGTTACCTGAACGGCTGACAGGTGGAAATTACCTGATTTTCCTGGATCAAGTGCTGCCGCAGCTTCTGGAGGAGGCGCACGTACCCGAAGGTTCGCGTCGCCAGATGTGGTTCCAGCACGATGGAGCTCCGGCCCATTACACGAACGACGTGCGTCTCCATCTAAACGCAAGGTATGGCCAGCGGTGGATCGGGCGTGGGGGTCCAGTTCACTGGCCTGCCCGATCACCAGACCTCACCTGCTTGGATTTCTTCCTTTGGGGTTACCTGAAGGCCGAGGTATACCATACACCTGTCAGCAGTGCTGAAGAACTTGTGGCGCGCATTGTGGCAGCTGCAGGGCAGATCAGAGATACTCCTGGCATTGTTGGAAACACACACTCCTCAATACGACGGAGGTGCGAAGCCTGCATCATGGCCCAAGGTCGAAATTTCGAGCATCTTCTGTAGTGTTATTTTTTGTAAATAAATTTCCAGTATCATTGATGTTTTTGGTCTAAATTTATTCAGAAGTGTTGAGCAGAGGTAGAAAATGTGTTTTCATTATTACTAACTGATCGTAGCGCCCCGTTTCCAGTTAGCGTCCGAAATGTCAACGAATTATGTTTTTTGCCCAAAGCGCCCCCTATCGATGTTTCTTTTTGTACCGTTCAACTGAGTTTCAGAGAGCCCCAGCAAACAGAATCATGAAAATGCATGCCATAAGTCAAGAAATCTGTTTGTTTATCTCTTAGGAGCCTTCGAGTTTCGACCACCCTGTACTTTGACATTTTATTCCGGCTCTTACGCTTTTTGCAGGGCTCTACTTTTGGGTTCAAACTTTAAGTTAGAGTATAAACTTTGGCGAGCATGTGTTAAATTATCAAAATAACGGGCTTAAAGTTGTTGTCTAGCTCTCCAAAGTCTGCAGCGCCCCCTATCCATGTTTTAAGAGATACGCTTATCAAATTGGTACTGAAGAAAGTCTAAACAAACAGAATCATTTCGACGCAACAAGCAAGAAAATCTAACCATTTCCCTAGTTTTTATGACGTTTCGAATTTCGGCACCCAAATTTTTGAAAGCGCCTAGCGCCTTACCATCGCGTCAGGGACCCTACATTCCCTATTCAAAAATGTTCGTCTAGGTGTGCTCTATCGATCCTTAAAGTTTGTCACCGACGAGCTGAATCACCCTGTATTTACGCGAGTTAGAAAAAATAGGCATACAGACGGACAGATAAATAAAGTACATAAGCAATTTTCAGCTATATTGAAAAATGTTAAAAAAGATGTGTTATTAATGTAATTGATATTTAACTTCTTAATTTTTCCCAATTAGAATTATTTAAATGTTTTACTTTTTATCGGCTATTTTCATTGCTAAGCAACAGGCAAAAAGAGAAAAAAATGAAATATATGTCATGTCAAATATGTAAATTAATCGAAAAAACTGTTTTATATTAATGAAAACATTCTAAAATTACACGAAAAATGATACACCTAATTAAAAAAATCTTACAAATATATTAACAAAATTTCAAAAGAATAGGAATAATTTAAAATCTTAGTTGGAACTTTCAACACCCATAATTTGACGTTTAAATACTTTAACCAAACGCGCCATTTTCCTTCAATGGAGGGGAATTTGAAAATCATCGGAATTACCATTAAAAAACATCAGTTCTTGTTGCTATGCAACAAAGAAAAGAAAAAGATATAATAAAATATGTATATTTAAAATAAAAAAAATCTAAAACAAAATGTTTTATATTATTTGAACTCATGTATAAAAAATCTCCAAAATTAGCAGAAATATTTTAAAAAATCTGACAAAATGCTTAGACAAAATTTCAAAATAATAAGATAAATTTAAGATCCGTATTTGGAAATTTCAATATCCATCTTTTATCATTTTAATCCATTAATCAAAAGAGCCATTTTCTTTCCCTTTGATTTGCCATAGGAAAACATTATGATACAAAATAGAATGTTTTGTATTTTCCGAACAAATGATCCAAACCTAACAAAAAACTATACAGCTAAATCCCGATAGCTCATGAACGTGCTAAACTTAATTTCAAAGAGATTGGATGATTTTTACGGCAGTTATCGTGGAACAGACAGACAGACGGAAACCAAAAATTTTCGAGTCTCCAAAGTAAGTCTTCACTGACGTTTCGGCAATGAAAACAATAAACGTATAACTACCTTTAGGAAATAATTGTTACATTCAATTTAAAGTTTTAAATACTAAAACCAAATTATCTTTAAAGTTTTTAATAAATTATCAATTTAACAAATCGTTAAAAAGTGGGTATGTAGTACTATCGCCTAAAATACACAACAACATTGTTCAAAAACAGAAATACAGTTAAAATGTTAACAATGAAGTGTGCAATTACGTCATTTGTCATATGAAAACAGAATAACACAAATCAGAAATATGTTTCCCAAAGCTTTCTTATATCTCATGCATATTAATACTTCAAACTTTGTTTTACAGTGAATAATTAAATGACAGTCTACGGTCATCATGAGGATTTTAAAGCTATGAAATTCCATTCATTAGTTCTTGAGATAAGATTATCGCTGAATTTCTGCAAATTTTGCAAAATGCAGCATAGCATCAACCACTTATTGATTCACACGAAAAGAATATCCGAAACAACACATGTCAACGTTTAATTGAATTGGAAGTTTTATGAAAACCCGGTCATTAGATTTCGAGATAAAGCTAGGGAGAAAATCGAGAAAAAATCTATCATAATATTATTATCTATTGAGCGATTTACAACAAAATATGGCCAAAAGCAATATTAATCAAGGTATACTTGAATCTGAAGTTTGAAGAAAATTCATGCAATAGTTCTCGAGATAGAGCTATTGAGTAAAACGTGAAAATGCAACACAGAAGCGTAGCTTATTCGGTGATTTGCACCATCACTTAATCAGCGTCAATTCATATCAGTGACTAAATGAATCTGGAGTTTGATGAAAATTTCTGTATTAGTCCTTGGGATACACCAATTGCGAAAATCGTGTAAATCTTGCAAAATGCAGGACAGCAACGCCGTCTGTTGAGCAATTTACACCAAAATGCAAAAAAGCATTAATTCATATCACGAACCAATTGAAGCTTAAGTTTGAAGAATTCAGTGCGTTAGTTCTTGAGAAAGAGCTATTCTGAAAAAGTGAAAAGTAAAATCGTGAAAAAAGCAGCACAGCAGCGCTCATTTTGGGCGATTACCACCAAAAACTAATAAACACTAATTTATATCACGGGCAACTTTAATGTAAATTTTTAGTAAATTCCGTGCATTAGCTCTTGAGATAGAGTGCTTTAAAAAAACTAAAAATTCTTAAAACCGGAAAAATAACCAAAATAAAAAATGATCTGCAGAATTACCAATCATAGATCACGGGATTTTTTTTTAAATACAGTAATAAGAATTAAAAAAAACCCTCAAAAACATCCAACAGATGCCGCTGGAAACGTTCAACTTCGGTCGAAAAATGCAAATGAGACAGTTATAAAAATTTGTGCTGCTAATCCCCACTTAGTTCAAGGTTGAGAGTCGTGTGTTTGATCAAGGCTTGAGTTAGAAGAATTAAGCTTTATTGGAGAATTTTTTTTTAACCTGAATCAGGAACCAACGACCATTCCCTGATCACAGTACTTGGCTATAAATCGGAATTATTCGTGGTAAATCAGTGCAAATTGTCATAATCATTTCAATTGCATATCTCCACCGAAGTCGAACGTTTCCAACGCCATCTGTTGGATATTTTTGTGTTATTTTTTATCACGGTCTAAAAAAAACTGTGCCCTATAGATGCCAACCCTGCAAACCATTTTATGTTTCGTTTATTTTCTGGCTTTTATGAATTTTGAAAGTTTCTACGCACATTTGGTCTACCCGGATCATGGTTCATTTGATAACATCAAAAATATAGATTTAGAGACAGAAAGATACCGAATTTACAATTTGACATGCATAAACATACAAATTAACAATTAGTATCATATTACTATAAAAATTTGATTCACTAATATAATTCAAAGAAAAATATTATTTGTGTAAAATCACCGAATTACTAAAATCGGTATAGTAAAGTTAAATCCAAACCTCTAAGTATTTTCAAAACAAAACTCACTGTTACATTAAAAACTTTTACTATTCACTGAAATACTTAGCTTAATTAAGTCATAAATTATTTAAAATAGCCAGTTAAAATAAATGACTTCATTTCTTCAAGCAAGCATTTGTTCTGAAATATTTTGAATGTTTTCCAAATAATAGTTTTAAGTATCCATGATTTACATTTATTTTCATTAGTATTTACAGTCATAATAAAATACAATATACTCAAACGTTTTTAATTATCGTAATTTTATGCAACTTTTACTAATTCAGAAATTTTTGAAAACGGAAAATCATCTATAAAAAAAAAAAAAAAAAAAAAAAAAAAAAAAAAAAAAATACGACTGACGGAAATGTATACTAATATCAGAATACAAATAAAGACAAATTCTACATGGAAACGTAAAAATATATCTAAAGAATTTTAAAATTTATTTATATGTATCGACTTATATATAACAGTTATTTTTACCTTTAAAAGTAGAAGCACGACGCTCTTTTATGAAAAATGTATTCTGTCCATAACTTACATTAATTTTCATTAGCATGTACAATTATAATAAAATACAATATAGTCGAGCGTTTTTAATTAACATAATTTCATTCACCTTTTATTAATTCAAATACCTTTGAAAAAAAAGGAAAAGTGTCTGCAATAAACAACGAATACGATTGTCGGAAATATATTCTGATATTCGAATCAAAATATAGATGGAATCTTCCTGGAAATGTAAAAATATATCTCAAGAATTTTAAGCTTCATTTATATGTACCGAATATTATGTAAGAGTTATTTTTGCTTCCAAAAATAGAAACTCTACGTTCGTTTATGTAAAATGTATTCTGTAGTATTCACATTCTAATCTCGTCCAGTACGTGATCTCTGACTTATCCATTATGGATATTGAGATTGAAATCATTACCTTATTTGGCGTTTCGTTTAAAATCTAAGATTATTGAAAATTCATAAAACAGATTTTTTATAGCTATTACCTTTGCATAAACAAATTATTGTATGTCAGTCAATATAAAACACACTATTCTATACATATAGATTAAAATGTAATTTTTTTCATAAGAAAAGCAAAATATCAAAAAATGTATTTTAAATCTACGAAAACGCCATCAGAATTTTTTTATTTATTAACATCTATAAATTCTTTGAAATGCATATAATTTATATTAATTTAGACGTATTTATACATATTTGTTTGTTTCTATGGTCGCAAATATACATGCATTGATCAAACGCACATTTATTAACGTGTTAGCGATAATAGGATTTTATATGCCAAAAACAGATATAAAAAGGTTAAAATATATAACACGTATTAAGTATGATTTATAAAAATTAAGAAGCTACTTACTTCTATCGTTAAAAAGGATGTGATTTAGGAAAATATCGATATATTTGATGGAAAATAAGCGTAAGTTGTAGTTACTCGGAGGTGAGTTAGCGCTTGTCTTCTAATTATAATAGATAACTATCGTAGATGGATTTAGCAATCAAATTAGGTAAGAAAGTATTTCTTTTTACTTAGTCTTTTGTTCATATGTACATAAAATCTTGTAGTTGTTTAGGGGAAAGGAAATAGGATGTCATCGGTATAACTTCCTCTATTTTTTTGCGATCACTGCCAGTTAAAAGGTGTCGTTATTTATACTTAAATTAAAATTCAATTACACTTTTCTTGATTATAAATGATTCTACTAGAGCTTGAATATACGTCTACAACATTAATAGTACAATTCTGCAACTATTGATGTTATAGTGTATCATCAACACATTTCTAAGCAGACTGGATATAAAAATACATTATTCATATAAAACTCACGTAAATATAATTAATATATTTTTACAATCATATCATATCATATATATTATAAAGCAGAAATTCTGAAACTTCCAAACGAGTGTTCTCAAAAACTACCCGATGGATTTTTTTGCAGATTATATCATTCGATAGGAAATATTTTTGCGGAGGTTTATGATACAAATATACAGGGATAACTCTGATTTTTCGTACTAAATTTCGTATTTTTCGGTTATTTTTGACGGAAGGGTTGCAACAACTAATTTTTTGGCGATAATTATATTTCAAAAAAGAAATGAAATGCTTTCTCTAATGGAAAATAATATAAACATTTCGATAAAAAAAACCTGTTAATTCATTGATTTAAAATAAATAATGATAAAAAGAAAAAATTTGTTTAATGCAAAATAATATTATGAAAGGAAAATATTTATCTTTAACGAAAAAAGAAAAAAAATGTATTTATAATATTTAAAAAGTAACTCAATGTGAAAGAAAATTTTGAAGTGACACAATATTTGGCTATTTATTTCTTTCGAGCCAGATTAAAAGAAAACATATCAAAAATTTCATTAGGTAAAACTTAAATATTTTTTTCTTTCTTTTTTTTTTTTTTTTAATATTTTTAAATCTTATTTTCCCGTTATGTGTTTTACAGAAGAAACTCGCAGAATTAATATTTTTTAAAAGGCTCCAATTGTTATTTGTATGTTGTTTATTCATTTGGGTGTTTCAATCTACTTTTGTCGCCAATCAATGCGATTCTAAACCAAAAAAGCGTTGTTCGCAAGAACTATTTTCTCTCTCTCTCTCTCTGTTAATGAGTAAGAGCATTTTTAGGAAAAAATTTTACATTTAACTTAAATACATATATAGCAGTTAATACCACAAAAAGGAATAATATTTAAATTTTAGGTTAAATGTCTTTCCACATACATAGATATTGTAAAATAATTTAACTTCAACTTTTAAAAATTTTTTTCGCACTTTGGCACAGATATCTCAAGCGCACTACATTGGTACGATTTGTCCCTTACGCCAATACCATATATACATCTGGGTAATTAACTGACGCCAAAGTGTCATTATTTTGCTTGATATGGCAACCCGGATGTTATTGTCTATTTATTAATAAATTGTCTATTTACAATTTTTTTCTTTTTTTTTCCAGTTTTATAAACTATTTTAATCTAGACACATTTGTCATGCATGCGCCACATTTGCGCGACTGCAATAAAATGTCGATTTTATGCCTCACTTGGTAACCTGGCTGTTGTTTATTTATTAATAAATTTTTATGTTATTTTATTTTTTAAAGGATATAAATAGTTTTGTTTTCTAATTATTAACTAAACTTTTTTTTAATTTATTGTTATTTTTTATTTAAAATAACAGAAAATAATTGTAAACTATGTAACTGGTATTTGAAAACAAAATTTTCTCCGAATCGGCATCAGAAGGAAAAAAACGCGCCAATGTGGTGCGTATATGTCATGTATACATTTTTTTCACTATACTACAGTATTTAAACGTGCTGTATAAATAACGATTATTGTTTTTTCCAAACATGTTTGGCACAGATATTATATACACATAGAGGTATCTGACTATCGCCAAAACGATGTTATTTTGCCTGATATGGTAACCCAGCAATAGTTGTTTCTGTATTAATAAATTGTTTTGTGCTATAGTAACTTTTTTTTTATTTATTAATATTTTCGTTTTAAAATAACGAAAATAATTCTTAAAATGCACATTTCTTCGCTATTCAAAAACGAGGATTTTGCCGCATTTCTATTGGGAGGAAATCTTGCAAATCCGGGTTTGTGATGGAGTTTTTTGTGAAATATGGTATTTTCAAATGTAAATTGAGTGCTACTTGATTAACACGTCTGCCAGTTTCGCCAAACTATTCAAATTTGCATAAATTCTTTTTAAATAACGAAAGAACAATAAACATAAATAAAAAATACAAATTAAAAGTCGAATTAAAAAGCACTTATGACGTAAAAAAATACGTGCATCACGTGTAATATCAATTGCTATCATACTTACGATCATCGATTATTGACATTTATTCCTATAATCTGCTATTAATTTTTTTCTCGACAGAATAATCAAGTAGTACCGTACACTGTACAAACTCCAGTTATTACAAAAATAGAGCTAAATAACTAAATTTAGGTGCAAATGCACACACCCGTGTTGTAAGAAAGAGGCACAAATGTCATATATGCACTACGTTGGGGTGGTACATTTCTGGCGCCACTTTAATGGAAACTTCGTTTTCAAATGACAGATACATTTCTATTTTCTATTTTACTTTTCTATGTATAGAGCATAACATTTAATATCATTTTAAAATGCAAATGAAAGTAAATAAATACTTCATTAATAAATTAAAAACAAAGCTGGATTACCATAAGAGGCATAAAATGTTCATTTTGTTTCAATCACGCCAACGTGATGAGTATATGACATCTGTATCAAAAAATGAATTTCACACATTCAAAAAACATTCACTTTTTTTTCTAAGGAAAACTTAATTTAACTTTATTTATTCTGCTGCATTCCAAAAACGGAACACTGTAATAGATTTATCAAGAGCAGATGTACGTTCCGAAATCTTATATATTAAAAGAATAGCCGAAAAAAGTCAGCATGCGTTAAATTGGTCTCTACGCATCGATACTTACGCCGATATCTGAGAGTTTGCTCCTATTGGTCAATCAGAGGAGAGTGTAGTTACTGTCTGTAAAAGCATTTGCAAAGCGCGTTTGTAAATATGGGATAAGAATAAGACTGCATTTCGCTGACACTGTTTAATGCAATGCTATAAAAATTAATTTTTTTTATTTACTCATCTTATAATGATCGAAATACATTAGTTTTTTCACTTTACGTAAGTTATTTTATTTCCATCTGTATTCTTTTTTGCAATGTTATTATACTATAATATTGATAGAGGATGTATTAAGGTTTTCACAGATACCCGTATCCTCAAGTTGAAAGGTTTAGAGTTCAAAAACTATCAAATGAAAATGAATCACTTGAAAATTGTTTAAATTCATTGGTCAATCTCTGCGATCATAATGCTCGCTATTTTAGAAGTATGGTAAATAGATAATATTTAAATTGCTCTTTTCATACTTACCTCATTTATCTATCAAACTCTACAATAAATGGTAAACTGAGATATTTTTTTCTTAAAAGCCCGAATTTTATCGAATGCATAAGCTGATACAACAAAATAATATTTTATTATTATTTTAATATATTTTGGCATCAACGGGCCTTGATTCCATTGTTGTTGTTTTTATTTTTGGCTCAGTTTTGTTTTTTCTAGCTTACTGAGTTTTGCACTCATGAAGAATCTCGACAGTAGATTCGAAACAGCTGTTTGCTAACTTTTAATGCATTTTTGGTGCATTTATAATCGTTGGTTTTCTATGTTTAAATACATTGGCGTTTTGTATGATTTTCAGAAATGTGAAAGATGCTTTAAAAAATGCAATCATATTCAATATTTTGTTTGATTCATGTTTTGTTTTGAAAAATAGACCAGCGCAGTGGACTTAGTCTGCTAGTCATAAATAAAGAATCATTTTGTTTTAAAATCAATAAATATTGCACTGAGTTCATGATGTCATCAAATTGCAGTCTTCTGATGCAATGGTAATTATGAAATAACATGTTTGCTTTTAAAACCGTTTATGAAAAACCCGGTTAAAATCGGAACTAAACTTCTTTAATCTTTTGGTAATGAGATGTTGAAAGATATTGAGCGTTGAAAATATTTAGATGTTATGACAAGCATTTAAGTAGATTTCAATTTATGATGGGTTTCTTTGAAGATATCTGGGGCCACGGTAGTTCTCTGCCAAGTCGAGAAAACACAGTCGTAAGCATCTTTTCTGGATGCAACTAAGGGTAATTTTGACACCATAATACTTTTGTGCTGGAGTTTCAGAACCAGAATTATGAACCAGAGAATTTTCTGCCAAACATACCTCATAATTACAAAATAAGTTACTTTGAATAATACGTGGAAGTTTTTTCTAGTGAGAAAATTCGACTGGAATACAATATTTCAAATGAAGATCAAATTTCAAAATTTTTAACTGCTTATAGGCGTAAATGCCGACCAAGTGAAAAAAATTCTATGCAGCGAATCGAACAAGGGCCATCAGTATAGCGCACTGACGTTTAGCGTTGCAAAGGTTAGAAAAAACCCGGTTTAAACCCGGGAATAAACCGGGTTTTTAGGAATAAACCTGGAAAAAACCCGGGATTTTTCGGAATAATTCGGTTTTTTGGTAATAAACCTGGGAATAAACCTGGTCTGTTGCAAATAAACCCGGGAATAAACGGAGTTTTTGCAACTCTACTGACGTTCTACCGACTAAACAACATTGAACGGCACCCAGGTTGGAACTTCTCATTATTACATGTTGTCAAGGCTACAAACGCAGCACAATGCAGATGCAATACTTTAGTTAGTTTTGCTGCCAAACTATTGATATAGAGTGGAATTTATTGTTGAAGAATAATAAAATTGATACTTATAAAACATGAAGTATGGCACTCAGGATATGAATCAGAATATAACATAATCGCGTACGTAAAGAAAAAGGTTTTTTTATGGTAATACAAGTTTTCTGCAATGTACAATTTTATTTAATATGCTTATTAGGTACTCAAATAGAAGTTTTCGACTTTAAAATCAAAAATATCCCTCTTTATATCCCTCTCTCCCCCAGAAAAAAAATGACAACATGTTTCAAAGAAACCCTAGTAGCAAACCAATATTGATCTAACGTTGCGTCAATATTTCATTTATTGGAAATATTGGCAACAAAACGCCAATACTTGTTAAATATTGGCATTTCATTGGAAATATTGCCAATGAATGCCCAATATTGTACAAACGTTGGCGTTACATTCGAAATATTTCCAGTTAATTCCGAATGTTGTACAAATGTTGGCGTTACATTTGAAACATTTCCAATGAATCCCTAATATTTAATCCATAATCGCGTTTTATTGGCAATATTTCCAATGAAGCCTCAATATTGGCATAATATTCGCTGCAAATATTGGCTAAATAAAGGAAAAATGTAAGCACCCCAATATTGGAGCAATATGTCATACCAGTGATTCGCCAAAGTGCCAATATTGTTCCAAGCTGTAGCCAATATTGTCCCAATATTGTTTGGCTACTGGGGAAATAATTATTTGTATATTTAAAACTTAAACATCATTTCTTTACTAGCACTAAGACATTATTGTAACTATTTTTTCACTACATATATTAGATATAAATATACAGTGAACTGGAATTACTGTGGACTTCCAAGGGAGGCCATTTTTCGTCTGCCATAAACGATTCCTTTAACATTAATTAAAATAAGATGGGGAAATAAAATTGTACGCATTTACCGAAAGTACGTCGAAAGCGGTGGCGCATTAATAAGACTCCGTTGTATTATCTATAATCGATCTCCGTTGTATATTTTCTGGATTTATCAATCACTTTTCTAAATTTATCGAAAAAAAAATGTTACGATTTACTTTAAATTGGAAAGTATGAAAGATTTGAATGTTTATTGAAAAATGCTTTTCCATAGTCGTTAAAAATATCTTGATTGTAAATGTTATGTAAAGAAAACTGAAATAACTGAATTTCAATTTTTGCCGATACAGTTTTCTATTAAGTAAAGTTTGAATTCTATATGTCAGCGTGCATCTGCAAAATTGCTCAAAAAGATGCGATGCCGGAGGGGAATGCGAAATTGTATAACATTCCAACGAAAGATATTGTTGATTTAAGAAAGTTTGGAAGGAAAAAACTGAAATATTATACTTTGATCACTGCGAATAGTTCTTATATCTCGATATGATTTGTTTCTATTTCATTCTATATCATCATTTCTGTGCTAGGTAACATAGCCTCGTCGTATGATGCCATATCAGCTGTAATTGAGTATGTGGTTATGCACTGGGATTTGCTGCAAGCAGGGCCGTGCTTAGGACTTTGGCGTCCCTGGGCGAAAGATATTTTGGCGGCCCTTTTTTTCTGAAAACTTTTAAACGGATATAAAATGTTATAAACTATACAAAATGTATCACAAGAGTGAAATTAATACGAACTTTTTAACACAAAAAATTGTAAAAAATAGATCATAAAAATTATTATTAAAAAAATCAAATTTCCCTTGCACATCAGTATTTATAATAATAATTTTAATTTACCATTTTTTGGCTTCTCATGATAAATTTCAGTTCATTTTAATTTATGTTTAAGCATAATAAATCGCATATAATCTATACCTATATTATAAAGAGGTAAAGTTTGCTTAATGTAGGGAGTAATCTCTGGTACTACCGAACCGATTTCAAAAGTAATGGTACCAAAATGAGGATTTTCTTCCTTGTTCAAACATAGGTTATATCTTATGTCAATGCCACTAACCCAGGGGATATAGGCGTAAAAAACGTTCTAAAACTACAATTTTTGCGTTACTGAAAAGCATTCTAAAAGCGTTCAAAATAGCGATTTTTAAACAATCTTAGGAAATAATGAACCGATTAAAAAAATAATGATGTCAAGATGATGGTCACAGTCCTTGGTTCCAACATAGACTATATTTTATGTTGGTGTCATTATCCCATAAGAGGTGCAGGAGCAAAAAAAGTTCTAAAGATGTAACTTTTGTATTACTTAAGGACCTGAAATATTAGTTATATTGTTATTGTTATTGTTATTGTTATATTGTTAGTTATTTATAAGATATAAATGATCTCTAAGAACGTTTCCCAAAAATACGAAATTTAAAAGGGGTGAAAATGCGCGAAAAGTGTCCTAAATTGAAATTTTTAACCAATCTTAGGATGTAACGAACCGATTTAAAAAATAATGATGTCAAAATGATGGTGACAGTCCTTTTCCAACACAGACTATATCTCATGTCGATGTGGCTACCCTAAAAGGGGTGCAGGAGCATAAACCACTCTAAAAATGCGATTTGTGTGTTACTGAAGGGACTAGAAACATGAAATTTAGCATGGTAGTTACTTATAAGATATATAGGTCTTTAACCCATTAACGCCCAGCGTCCTCTTTTGAGGACGGTTACAAAAAAAGAAAGAAAGCTGTTTTCCCACCAGTAAAGAGGAAGATAAACATATACCTTCTTTCACGAGACAGTATCCTCGATAAATTTAGATAAAAGTTAATTTGATTTTAAAAGTGGTGAGAAATACAAAATTTAAATTTTAGCGAAGAAAATAATTCGGGCGTTAATGGGTTAAGAACATTTCCTAAAAAATTCGAAATTTAACAGAGGTGAAAATGAGCGACAAGCGTCCTAAAAACGTTATAAATGGCGATTTGTATCAAACCGATTCCAAAAGTAAATTGGTAGTGATAGAACTTGTTAAAACGTAACAAACATAGGCTCTATTTTATGTCGTAGATGCTATCAACAGAAGATTGCAGTAGCAAAAAATATTCGAAATGTCTATTGTTACAAATAGTAAAAAAGTCAAATAAATAAAATGTAATAAATTAATTGAAAAACTATAAATCAGAAGTTATACCAGGTTTGGTTTATGTCGGGCTCAGTGGAGTGAAAAAGATCAAAGATTTAATGCTCGAAACTTGTGCTAATTTTACCAATTTCTAAAGGAACAGTAAAAACATTTTATACAGAGAAGAATTTCTCAGAAAATTTCTTTGATTATAATAATGATCAACAGCGCCTAGATAACATTGATCAAGGATTACTCAAAGAATTATCTTGATAGCTAAAAATATATGAATTGATATGTACTACTTTGAATTCTAACATTTTTATTTTGCTCATTTTCATTTTTTGAATTTGTATACTAATTTAATGAATTAAAAGTAGCTAATTTTCTGCACCTGTAAAAAGTTGTATCAAAAAACTGTGTTGTCGCTAGTCACAAATTAAATTGATGTTCTCAACAAAATCGCTCAGACAGTCCCTTGAGAGAAGTCTAGTTAAAATATATTTATAAGTTAACATTAAAATAGAAAGAAAACATTAAACCAAATAATACGTGCGAAACGCATTTAATGACGAACATTACGGCATATTTAAAACAATACATTTAAAACGTTATATTTAAAATTATTTCGAAAAAGTCCTTTTTTTATACTTTCCAACAAAGTTGAAAAGTGTTTATAATTTCGGTTTGCCTGTCCGTGCTCTAACTCCCGTAAATATATTTGGATTGCCCTGAACGTTTTGGAACGATATTGACGTTTACCCTAGCATGTACCTTATTTCAAATGAAGTTTCTCACATGACTTGTTTATTTATAGGAACAGTCAAAATTTTACCGTTACGTTATGGCCTATGGGGAAAAATCGTTTCAAATAAATTTTAAAGATTGATATGTATCAATGTGCCTCATGGTAATTACAGACAACCTAAATCTTTTCCTTTTTTTTTTTTTTTTTTTTTTTTTTTTTTTTTTTACCTACAGTCCTTAATCCAACCATTTCCAGCCAAAAATCTCTAATATTAGTTTTTATTGAATTAAAACAGCTCCAATTTTTTATATTAGAAAATTTTATAATATTGTTGGAAACAGAAGATGTACGAACTTATCTAACAACTAGTGGTAGCAGAACTAAAGAGCATATTAGAACTATTGGTTATTTTAAAAAAATTGAGGCTACGCTGTTAAATATATCGTGAAAAATTAAGTCTTTTTTAAAGGCTATCTATTTTCTGACCAGTGAAAACGTTCCATATGAGTTTTTAGATCGTTCTCATAGGTTAAAAAATAATAACCTTTAAAAACAGAGGTACGTTTTCACAATATTTTTAATAGTCTATTCTAGCATAAGCACCTAGATAAACATTTTTAGTCTGTGGTCTAGAATACTTTGGATTTTTACTTCCAATCGCGATTTGAATTGTACACCCTGTCAAATATATTAAAATTTATATGCATTTACGACTTGCACTAAAATATGCATTCTGTAAAATATGTAGTGAAAAAATAGTTATTATTAATTTACAGGACCACACAAGAGAATTCCATTGCATAATGGTAAAGAAGGGAATTGTGTGTGACATATTTTAACTATATTAAATTATTTCACACATCATAAAATTGATATATGTCGCGGAGACTTAATATAAGATATGCGATATAATCATGTGAAATACGAAGCATTTACAGGGACACACAGAAGATTTCGTATAGTATATTCTTTCCGAAGTACTGTTTATGTATTCGATGATGGCTGATGGATGGATGAAATGCTTTTTAATTATGATATGCGTATGTATTAATTTATATCGTTTAAACCGTTTAGTAAACTTTAAAACGCAAGACATATTCTGAAAAATCGTTCTCTTACGTCTCAAATGCTGCAATCAATTAAAAAAAAGTACAGCAATCTTGAAAATTTATAGCACTTTTGAATTTTTTTTTTTTTTTTTTTTTTTTTCAAAAAAGGTCGTTTTAGTAAAAAATGGTTTTTACTCTTATTGCAATGCTTCTCCAGGATGCAGTCTTAGAGGTATCGACAAACCAAAATTATGTGCTTAAAAACTGAAACTTTCTTCTAATCGATAATGTAATTGGTTTTAAAAAACAAGAATTTTAACCCTTTCTAATGTATCATTAATTACAAGCACGATATATTTTCTACATTAAAAGAAATTAAACGTCCGAATTTAATACAATCTTTTTAGAGTATCATAATAGACCAGATTTAATCACCTACAAAAATTTTGAAACCTTTTGACAGTAAAAATACTTTTTACAAAATAAAATTAGTGAAAATTTCGACGAAATCCGTAAAAAATTGAATGTTTTGCCGCGGTTTCGCCCTTCTACAGCGCAGTTTTAGAGTTTCCAAGAAACCAAAAGTATACTCTTAAAGATGAAATCTTCTAATCTATGGTGCAACTAGTTGTAAAATGTATGAATTTTACGATAATCATTTTAAAATACTCTGGCGAACGCAAGTCACTTCGCGCCTAATGGAAACGATATTTCCTACGCTAAAAGTAACTAAGCGTCCGTAGTTTAACAAAATAAAACATTCGGACGGGTAGAGATATATTTTTTGCAAAATGAAACATGGGATATTTTGAAAAAATCGGTAAAAATAAGAGTGTTTTCTCGCGGCTTCACACACTTTCGGTACGCAAGGACTCTAGCAATCAAATGAAGCAGAAAATAAAATGCAAAATAGCAGTCACTCTCAATTCAATATGTTTTTCACTTAAAAATGTAATTTTAGATAGAATGGAGTCTTAAGATATAAAATCCTACAAATATGAGGTCAATATAAAGGTCATTCATCACGGGCTCGGGTTGCTCCGGGCAAATCAACTAGATTCTTCATAAAAACTGCTGAAATGTAAAAACAACATCAAATTTTGCGGCCCCAAATTTTGGCGGCCCTGGGCAAATGTCCGGCTCGCCCCCCCCCCCCCCCCTTAAGCACGGCCCTGGCTGCAAGCATACACTTATAATGAGCATGAAAATGTTTCTCCTAATACTGAACTATAAATGATCTTATACTGAATGCTGCTATCAATAAATTGCACTCGGAGCTCATGGTAACCGTTAAACCGTATCCTTATACGTTCGAGGTTTATCAAATGGCCTTCAGGTGATTATGTGATTACAATTAACAAACTTTATTGAATCATGTACTTTTTGTGTAGTTTCTTAGGAGGTCTCAGGACACTCTACTTCCTCTTTTTAACTTAACGCAAGAATATTTTTTGCTAATAAATAACTATCACAGAGAGAAATCAACCGCAGAAAAAATCTTGGAATAACTATTAAAGTCAAAAGGAAAGACGTAAAAGTTCCTAGAAAACACGTCCTCAGTCATATAAGGTCATAAGAAACTTAAGCTATATACTACTTAAAACCATATTTAAAGTCAAAAACACACATTAAAACGTTACAGCGATTCACACCCTGAAAATGGAAAAGACATAGCTCGCTACAGCTCTTTGCATTTTCAAGCCTATGAGGAAGCAGTCGCACGTTGTACTATTTTACACTCTCACATAAATCTCGGAGTTCTCCGGTGAAAAATGTACAGAGGTAAGCTGTAGTTTAAATTAAACAATTAGAAAACTAAAAAAATGGACTGCAAAGAGACAAAGTTATAAAATAGACTCTGTACGATAGAACTTAACTTTGGAGGAATGAGATAGAACAGCTGAACTGATATAAATATTTTACAAAAATAATTTTTATAAAAAATTTTATGAAATTAATAAAAAATTAATGTTTCGTTACGGTTTTGCCCCCTCCAGAGCGCAATTTTAGAGATACCGACAAACCAAAAAATTCCTTAAAAGTGCAACTTTACTCTACTCAATGCTACAGTAAAGTTAAAAACAAAGGTCAAAGGTACAAAAGGAATTTTATCCACAAATATTTCGTTTCGATCGAAATATATTTTATAAAGTAGAATGCGCTAAATTTCTACAAAATCAGTAAAACTTTAGTATTGGGTCGTGGTTTCACCCGCTTACCGAACACAATGACAATAAAAATAAAATTATGCAGAAAATAAATATCATTTATCAGTAATATTCAATTCAACAATTTTTTATTTAAAAATATTAATTCAGATAAAATGAAGTCTTAAGATATCGAATCATAAAAACTTGAGATTAATTTAAGAGTCATTAATCACAGTCTCGTTCAATGCCGAGTCGGTCAGCAGGAATATATACAAAGAAACTGCTAATGCATGCATTGACATTGCAGACTTTTTTTAAACGAAGGTGTGTGTTTATAATATTTTCCTTATAAGATGTTACATTTGGTGTACCTCAAAAACAATGTTTCAGCTTTCGTAATTTGTTAAACATAAGAAAACTTTTGTAATATATTATACGACCTTCATGAGAAAAATGATGCTATAAATATCGAAAATTAATAGCCTTCAGGTGCCTAACTGTTGACAGAATAAGTAAGGTACACCCATATTTATTTAAGGCTGTCTGGCTTATATTTTGTCAGTTAGTCCAATATAAAAGTGCTTCATTCTTCGCATATCGAGGGAAAAATGGAAAGAGAATCACTCATGATTAAGCTTGTTATTAAATAAGTACATATAAGATAAGACATATGTCGATAGAAAGATACACAGTTAAATAAAAAGACATGTAAATATATTTGATACTATAAAAGCAAAGAAATTAAATTAAATTGCTATACTATTAAAACAGAGAGAGATATTTATAGAAAGATACGCAGATAGATAAAAATAATTTTAAATATTTCTTTTTAATTTAGAAGCAAAAAGATTAATTTAAGTTACTATACTATTTAAATAAACTGTTCCTGTAAATATTATCTTCTTTCTATTAAAAAAGAAATAACTTGTAGTAAACATCAGTAACATATATCAATTTCATAAAATGTGAAATAGAGTCACAGCAAAAAAATCTTGACATTTGGCGATTTCAGACGTTCTGTCAAATATCAAGAAACATACATGAGGAATGATTCTGAAACTCCAATTGTATAAAGAAAATAGTACAAGTCATATATTTTCGAAAAGATTTTTTTCCAAAATCCAATAGGGGACCGTAAACAAATTGAAAAAAAACCAATACCTTTTGAATTACCCTGTCAAAACAAATGTAGTAAAAGCGTTTAAACTACAGATTATGATTAAGTGACTTATGGTAGTAAACTGTGTTCATTTTTATGCGTATAGCATGTATATTCGAAGAGAAATTAAGGTTTTTATAAAAACGGTCCCAAATTTTGCCAAGTTTTTTGCTTATAATTTACAGAGTTGTTAATAAAAAACAATGTTCTTTTAAGAAATTATGAGAAACAATATTGTACATAATACTCTGTAATCAAAATTAAAAAATATTAATAATTGTATGAAAAATGAGCATTTTTACTAAATAAATGTTCACTGCGCATGCGTGATCTCTATAAAAATTCCATTTGCATATTGTGTTAGTTATATGCATAGAGCAACTTTTGTTAAAGTTTCAAAATCATAGCTTGAAAATTCTGAAAATTATCGCCGAGAGAATAAGATTATAATCCGTTGTTTCCAAAATGAAGCATAAAGATAAGTAACTGTATCCAAATATGGCAGTACGTACAGTATTGTGTAGACACTAATCAATGGAATATGGATACAAGCCCTCATTTTTTTGTTTCATTTTGGGAATATCTTATTTTGATCGTATTCTTTCAACGATAATTTTCAGAATTTTCAAGCTACGATTTTGAAACTTTAACAAAAGTTGCTCTACACATTTAGCTAACACAAAATGCAAATGAATTTTTTTATAGAATTGAAGCATGCACAGTGAAAATTTATTTAGTAAATCTGCTCATTTTTAATACAATTATTAATATTTTAAAATTTTGATTCCAGGATATTATGTGCAATGTCATTTCTCATATTTTCAGAAAAGAACATTGTTTTTTATTATGAACTCTGCAAATTATAAGCAAAAAACTTGGCAAAATTTGGGGCCGTTTTTATAAAAACCTTAATTTCTCTACGAGTATGCATGCTATCCGCATAAAAATGAACACAGTTTATTACCATAAGCCACTTAATCATAATCTGCAGTTTAAAGGGTTTTGCTACATTAGTTTGGACAGGGTTATTCAAAAGATATTCGTTCTTTTTCAATTTGTTTACGGTCCCTTATTGGATTTTGGAAAAAAAATATTCTGGAAAATATATGACCTGTACTATTTTATTTATACATCTAGAGTTTCAGAGTCATTCCTTATGTATTTTTCTGAATATTTAACAAAACGTTTGAAATCGCAAATGTCAGGATTTTTTTTTTTTTTTGCTGTGATTGTAGTTTAATGGAATTAAAACGAATTTAAAACATTTTCCCCCATTGATCGTAATATAACGGAATACTTTTGATTGTCCCTGTAATTGATCTATGCATCCGATTTTCATAAAGTTTCAAATGACTCGACAAAATTATGTTATAACTATATATTTTTAATTTCTAACGATTAAAATACATTTGAAACTTTTTACCCCATTGACCGTAATGTAACGGAACACTTTTGATTGTCCCTGTAATTGATCTATGCATCCGCTTTTCATAAAATTTGAAATGGCTTGATAAAATTATGTAGTAATTGGATATTTTAAATTTCAAACGACTCGATTGGGTAGTTTTTCCGTTGTTATATGCGGACAGACGGACGGACAGAACGACAATTATAGGTGCTACATATTTACATAATTACGAACGCACATTACGAAGAGAAAAATATTGAAATGGCATCATCGATATCGTTGATACTGTAGACATCATCGTCACACCCTTTCATATGGAACAATCTAACAATCATGAACGATAAATTAATAAAATAGTATACATACAAAACAAAATCCATTTTTTAAAAGAACTTTAAAATACTTTATAATCAATTTATTCTAATTTCTTTTTAAAAGACATGTAAGCATGATATGAATAAGTATTAATATATGTAAGCATGAATATATGATAAAATATATGAAATTTATCTTTCCTTAGGAAATGCAAATATTTCTAATTTTATAAATTTAAATCTTGCTACGAAAATTATCTTAAATTCTGGTGTGCGTAAATTTTGCTCTAAATAAAGAGGTCAATGTCGAAATTGTGTGTAACTGTTAAAGTATTCAAGATACACAATTTTTAAAATTCTAATATATCCACTTAAGCACGTTTTACACTCACCAACTTAAATAAATTGACATTGAAGTGGTAGATTTCATTCACATATTATTTTATGTTCCAGTAGAATAATTAGTGGCTGTAAAAGCAGAGATATTTTTGGTATTTGATATATATTTGTTGCTTTCTTAACAATCTACAATTTTTCAAAATCTTTCGTCGAATGTGAAATTTTTATAAAATAATTGTAAATATGTTTTATGCAACACTCTGCTGTAAAAATAATTGGATATACCGAGTGATCCAAAAGTCAGAACGAACTTTAAAAATGAATAATTCGAAAACTAATCAAGATACAAAGATAAGGTTTGTACCAAACGGATAGAGAAGAAATCGGGTTCTGTGTAACAATGTCAAAAAAAAAATAGTTTTGTTGGCGACCAACAAATGGCGCTTATTGCACCAAAAGATGATTTACAAATGAAAAAATGCTGAAAACTTACAAGTCAGCTTAATTACAGTTAATTTGTACAACAGTAAATGTTCAAAGTGCTGTCCATCATTCATAAGTACAGCTGTGAGACTAAGCACCACACCATTCTCAGAATTTTGTACCATTTTTTGCGTTATGGCAGATATATTTTGGCAGATGGAATCTTCCAGTGCTGCTAGTGATGCCTTTGGTGGCCAGCAAAATTATATTTTTTCGTTGCCTCACAAAACAAGAAACCCTATCTTTGTTGATTCGTTTTCGAATCATTCATTTTTAAAGTCCGCTCTGAATTTTCGATCATCCGGTATTTTGATTTTAAAAATTAGATATATATTGGCGATTTTTTTTTTACAATACAGTTGATACTAGCATATGTTTTCACTAAAGCAACTGAAGCAATTTCCTGAGAGACATATGGAAAAGTAAATATGTCTATATTATATAATGAATTTTGTTTAAGTACTCCGTTTTCTTAAAAGCTAATTTATTTTCAGTAACGTAAATTTTAACTTCTTCGGACTCGAATTTGTTTCAGTTTAAAAAAATAAAATAAAATAAAACATAACTTTAATTATGTTAATAGCAGCTTCTGGATAAATTTAATAAAGTTCAAAAAATTTGTCATTGCCTGTAATCTAAGGAATAAAATTATTTTGTGTATTATTCAATTCATATTCATATAACAATAGGTTAAGGAAGATTTTTTTAGAAGCGTTTGAAAAAAACGTATTACAACAGGATTTAACTATTATTACAACTATCTTATATTTTAGTACATTTTATTATGTACGATTCATTTTAAAAAAAATATAGTTTAAATAATTGAAATGTATGTTTAAAATTAAGAAATCTCGAACGGTATGAAGAGAATTAAACAATCTTTTAGTATTATTATACATAATAAATGCCAAAATATAAATGCAGACATAATAATAAATTCAATCACACGTAGATTGCAACAAAAATAATTGTTAAGAAAAAACTGGTCGTTGGGAGGCCATTCTAATACTTATCCATCATGAATATGCATAATATAAAATATCAAAATAAAACATGCGTAAACTATTTATAAAATGCATCGCAATTCCAAATAAAATTTCAACGTATATTTAAATATTTTTAACACATAGTAATGCATTGTTAATGAATTGCTGATGAACCAATTTTGACACATTATGTAAAATGCAAAACTACTCAAGTAGCCTTGAATTATATAAAATAAACATCCTTATAACTTCAAAATAATAATCATATTAATTAACAATTTTTTGCGTCGGATTAAGCGTCTCATATCCAAATATAATCTATGTTTGATTTGAAATTTGAGAAAAATATAGGGTTATGGAAGTGGTGTGGAAAATACAATTACAATTATCTCGGCAACTATTTATCCGATCTACTTCGTTCTTTTTGCAAAATTTGTTATTTTATTGTCTTTTAGATTTTTTCCTTTAAAAAAAAATTGAAAGCTTTTATTTACTTTTTATCAGAAAGAATATTTCGAGAGTCCAAAAAAAAAGTTTCGGATAATCGAGGTTACTGAGATTAAATAGGCTTCTTTCCATTCAAACTTTCTAAGTACACAGCAAATTTCAAGTCTCTATCTCAATTTGTTCAGGAGATAGAGCGTTTACAGGCACACAGACACACAGACAAATTGACGACATTTTTTTTTTCAAAAAATATGCTTTTCGGAATCTCCAGTGTCTCAAAGGCGTAAATCCGTCAAAAAAATTTTTCGATTCTCAAAACGACAAGACTTACCCTATGCTAAGTATGATGGATAAGTAATAACATTCAATGAAAAGATTCGTTATACCCAAGAACGAGTTACAAAATGTACATTTTTAGATTACATCATTAAATATTTGTTATTACTTACCCATCATACGTAGTATAGGGTAAATCTTGCAATCGTTTTGAAAATCGAAAAAAAATTTTTGACGGATTTACACGTTTCAGATAATGGAGATTCCGAAAAACATATTTTTAGAAAAAAAAAATTGCCGTCCGTCCGTCTGTGTGTCTGTCTGTCCGTCTGTCTGTAACCGCTCTATCTCCCGAACAAATTGAGACAGAGCTTTGAAATTTTGTATATACTTAGTATGTAAGGATGGAAAGAAGCCTATTTAATATCAGTACCGATTTAACCCCGATTATCCGGAACTATTTTTTTTTCGGACTCTCGAAAAATTCGCTCTGATGAAAAGTATATAAAATTTCCGAATTTTTTTATTTTAAGGAATGGACGTAAAAGTCAATAAAATGACACAAATTTTGCATAAAGAACGAAGTCGATCGGATAATTAGTTGCCGAGATATTTGTAATCCTGTTTTCCGCATTCTTCGATTTTTCATGACCCTGTATTTCATTCAAATTTCAGTTCAGTCATATTTTAATTGGAAATGTGACGCTTAATACAACGCAGTAAATTGTTAGTTAATAGAATTATTATGTTTGGAGTTATAAGGTTGTTTCTTTTACGCAGCTCGGTACTACTTGAGTAGTTTGGCGTTTCATATAATTTGTCGAAATTGGTACATCAGCAGTTCTTTAATAGAGCATTACTATGCATATTAACAATATTTAAATTTTGTTTTGGAATTGCAATGCATTGTATAAATAGTTTTCACATGTTTTATTTTCATATGCATATTAATGATGGGTAAGTATTACGGTGGCCCCCAACGACTAGTTTTTATTTATTTACGAATGACCAATTTCTAGTTTTTCTGCTTCGAAAATTAATGAAAAATATATTGAAATCGCTTCAATTATTTTCTAAAAATATGCGGTGAAATTTTACATTTTTCCTTAGATTTCAAATGTATTATTACCACTTAAATAATGAAATATTTTTTTAATAAAGAAAAATCTACGTGAAGTTTCATTTGTGTATAAGATAAAAGATTTGTATAATGATAAATTATAATCTATATCATTTTTAAATAAATATCTCACTAATAATTCTGTAAAGCAAATTAGGCCTGGAACTAAGTTACTCAGTTTAAGTTAATTAAGTTTTTCTAAGTTGCGGAAATATTTGGATTATAATAAAAAGAAAATATCATTTTTCATTTTTTGAAGAAAAAAAATACTTTTTAATCCATCTTTTTAAAAAATGGAAAAAAAAGTGTATAAAGTCAATTAGAGTTAGGAATGAATTGTAGATAAGTGTTTTATAGAAATGTACTTTCTATATTTTTCATCATCCCGAAAAACCCAATTAATCATTAAATATATTATGAAACTTTTAATTAATCACCATAAATATATATATAACACACAATAAATTTATACATTTTTTAAATCATATATTTTTAAGGTGATTTATATATTTTTTATTATTTAATTGCGATTTATCGCAGAGATTTTCTGCACTGTTTCACCCATTAAATCCTGTTAATAGAATAATTTAATTAAGGAATTTATTGTTTTTCGTAGCATCAAAACGAATCATTTTCATAGGTGCTAAATGACAATTATGTGCTAGTATCACTATAAACCTGTCGAATAGCTTGAAGTTTAACGTACTTATTATGTATACAAGCCTTGAAAATAAACTAACTTCATATAATGAAGTTATCATGTAATAAACCTTCATGGTACATTCATGTGTCTTGATAACGGATAATTGCAAGAGTTTAAATAGCTAGAAATTTTACTTTATATCCAAATTTCATTATATATATATATTATAAATGTAAATGATTTTCTCTGTATACCTAATAGTATAAACAAAAGAAAATTTTTAAATTATGTACAAAAGAATTTTAATTTTGGTAAGTTTATGTCGATTGCATGTAGAAACAAATGCTCAAAAAATACATCCCTTCACGTTGGAAACATTAAAAGATTTTATTAATAATATTCTAATATTTTTTACCTAAAGAAACAAATAGCCTTTCATTTATAATATTTAAACGTTGGTTTTAATAATTGCATTTAAAACGTTTTATTGCTTAGATTTTTTAAAAATTGTTTAGTCACTCAAAATAAAACTGTCCTTCTATTTGCTTTCGTGACTGTTTAATGTAAATTTCCAATAAAACTTTTATTAACACTGATACGTAATCGGTACTTCTCTGTTATCCCGTCGACCAAAATACTATCGCCAAATTATAAGATTAAATGCCAATAATGGATGATCGTGAATGTCAATTCACTGACATTAAATACGATACACGTGTTTAAAACGTCATTAAGTTATTTTTATTTTTATTTTTATTAATATTCTACTAATTATTTGTTTTTTTATTATTTAAAATAAAAATTATGTCAATATGTAGCATTTGGCTATTAGTTTGGCAATTTGTATAATTTGGCGAAATCGGTCGACGGGATAACAGAGAAGTACCACTTAATCTAAGTGTTAATATTATATAAAATATAAATCAATTAATTTATGTATTGATGGAAAATAAAATATACTCAATTCAATTCAATAATTGCAGTTCTTCCTGCTGAAAACTGACCTATTAATTTAAATGTGAACTAAATACACACTATTGCTTCTTTTCTATTTATAATGCGTTTAACAGTGCAAAATTTTTAATAATTAACATAGATTTTTTTTCATTTCGGTATATACGTGAGCAAAATACTTTTGGTTGCCTGAGTAAAATTTTTATCAGATTAAAATAAATCTTTGAAGAAAGTCATTTGTTTGTCCCTTAATCTGTGCATGTTTTAGTTGCTGAAGACCTCAAAAATTCACGCTTTTTAGTTGCAGAGTGTAGTTAACTTTTTAATTTTTTTTTAATATCTGGAATGATAGTTTGTAATAATTCATAAATTGCTAATAGTTCATAAGATATAATTTCTTAAGTGAAACCAAATAGAAGTTTTTAAGTGTCCTATTAGAAATTTTGTAATTGGTAAATAATTGAAATTAATATATGACATATTTCTGAATTATACATTTTAAAATGCATATCTTCAATTGCTTTTTCTCTCGGAAAAGTACATTTTTATTTATTTGGCACATGAAAACTGTTATTTCATTCAATAAGTATATCATCTATTAAAAAGTGTTTTTAAGTAATATAAAATAATCATATAGTAACAAAGTTCTATGAATTTATCTTATAAATTATTTTTTTTCAGGTCATATTTACTTCATCATCTCCTGAATTATTTTTCGTACTGCCCAACAAAATTGAAAAGTGCTTTCTTTGTGCATTCGGTTTGTCTCTTTATCTGTTTGTCTGTAAGTCTGTCCACGATCTAATTCCCGTAAATATACTCGGATTTTCATGCAATTGATAAAGCTTATTTAGGGTCAACGAAGCATGTTTGGTAATGCATATGAAGTAAGTACAATTAATGTTATTTCACCGTGACACTCAAAAGAATTCGATTACATTATGGTCTATGGAGAAAAATCATTTGGAGACTACTTTAATGACATTGCTCTATTTGAAATGTATTGAAATTGATATAAGTCACTGAATTTCATTACGATTACACTAAAACAGAGCATTCATAGCATTTTTTAAATTAATTTACTGGAACACACAAAAGAATCGGTTACAGTACTGTCTTTCCGAATAATAGCTGGAGAGTACGTTTAAAAATTCGGTACGCATTTTTAAATTTAATTATTTGTTTTTTTACCTATTACATTTTATATAAAAATTCTGTACCTCATATACTAGGTCTGCATAAAAATATTTGCACACCTTTCTCCTTATCAGAGGAAACTGCAGAAAGGGAATGTCTTAATGAAATATATCTATCGCTTAAGTCAACTAAATTTGGAATGAATCTTATTAATAGATTCAAATGTCTTTTTCATATACAAGGCTGCTAAACAGTTCGATAATTATCCGATTGTAGATGGAAAAACCTTAAATTCAATTTTTAAATGCGTTATGCATTTCCATATGGTGAAATGAGGAATAATATTATAATTTTTCAAACTTTGAAGTTTTATTACATTATTCTGATACTGTGTAAAAGTGCTTCAAAATCTATGCTTGATGCATAATTCTTTCTTTCGTGTTAAATTAATAAAAAAGCATATTTTGCGCATAAAATACATTTTAAAGGTATTATAAATAATAAACAAAAGGAAAAGTTTAAGAATTTAACATTTAATATTAAATTACAAAGGGTCTGTTATAAAAAGTTTACAAGTAACAAAAATTCTTATTAAAATTCCAAAAAAATTTTATCTAAAATCACAGTTATTTTAGGAAAATTATCCTTGTGAAGAACTGTAAGTACACTTTTAAAAACTTTTCAGTGAAATTAGAGAGGAATTAGAGATGTATGAATAATTTGTTATTGTAAGTCTTATGTAGAATCACAGAGATCAGAAAACATCAAAATTCTGTTAAATAATCTGTGTAAGCTTTGCATCACTTTTTACATGATATTTAAGTAGTTAAAATTTGTTTCCATAATTTCAATTCTTAATTACTTATTAACTTTGATTTACTTTTTGAATGTATTTTGGTTTAAAATAATTATTCCTTTTCAGACATTTGTTTTCATTGTATTGCAGAGCTGTGGGTTTCTTTTGGTGTTTCATTTATAGAAAATTAATTCCTGTAAAATTATTTATATTCCTTATTTATTAAAACAGATTAATAGTGTTTGGTTCAATTTAAGAAATGGGGGTGGAACTTAGGTGACAGGTCGCTGAATTTGGACCATTTTTGTCAATTTTTTAAATTTAGATAAAATTTAAAATATTTAAAAAGAAATAGTTCTAAAGATTTATTTTGTTAATAAAAGCATAGATTGGCCATGTGTAACGATATTTTGCAGATATTTCAAATTTACAAGAGTTACAATAGAAAACATGTGAAATGTTCCAAATTTGGCTGCTATCCCCTATTATTATATTCTCAGTATTGGATTATTATGTGTAATCTCTATTTTGTTTATTCAAATCCGTGTTATTTTCAAATGAAATTTTTAATAGAAATAAATTTTTTTGCGAAAAGTTTTGTTTAAAGAATTCTTAAAGGCTAGACTAAAGTAAAATTGAAGAATATCGAAATGTTGAAAAGTAAACAACCTTCCTTTCATCCTTAGGTGAATGGAATATCAGTTTTTCAAAAATAAATTACTTTGAGCAAACTTTAAGATCCGACACTATACCATATAGAAAATATTTTCGATCTGTAGCAACAATTCGAAAAAGAAGAGAAACTTGAAAATAAAATATTAGTTTGAACTTTAGTAAAAAAGAGATTTTTTTACTTATTTCATTTTGACGAAAAGGACACTGAAAAGTATTCGTACCTGAAAACTTTTTTTTTATTGTTAAAAAGGTATAAGTTAAAGAATACTTTTAATACAAAAAATATAAAAAAATAATTTAATGTTTTTAAAAATTTAAAGGTTTTAATTTTCAAAGCTGTAATTTAAAGCATTTAAAAATCTTATTCAAATTTACGAAATTTTAATTTTTTGCCGATTACTACATCATATATTGTATATTGCTTAAACACTAAAGATACGTACTGTTTATTCATTTAGATGTAGATGATGGAGATGTTTCTCTTTCAATAGCTAACAAATAGTTCAAGGCCATTATATCACGGCATGTTTGACATTGAAAATAAAGACTATGAAATAAATAAAAAAAACATTTTGACTAGTATATATATATTATCGCAAGAAATATTAGAGATTAAGAAACTCATGTTTTGTGAACCGAAACATAAATCATACATCATTGATTTTCATTTTTAAAAAATATGCCTTTAACGTCAGTTGGCCGCTAAATGTATTTTATGTATCTCGTTGTATCAGGTAGGATGCCTTTAATATTTCCAGTATTACAAGCAATGAATTCAGTAGCAATCATTTTTAGCACCTTCCAACAAAGTTGAAAGTCTTTATGTATTTGGTTTGTCTGTCCGTCTGTCCGCTCTAACGCCTGTAAATATACTCGGATTACCCTGAAAATTTTGAGCGTTATTGATATTTACCCTAGCACGAACCCTATTGAAAATGAAGTTTCTACCTTGATTAGTTTATTTAAAAGGAGTGTCAAAAGTTTTGTATTACATTATGACCTATGCTAAAAAATCGCTTCGAAGGAATTTTAAAGATGTTACACCCTGTCAAACATATTAAAATTTATATGTGTTTAACAGGTGCACTAAAATATGCATTCTATAAAATATGTGATGAAAATATAGCTATTATTCATTTGCAGGGCCACACAAAAGAATTCCATTACATAATGGTAAAGGGCTGAATTGTGTAAAACAGTATTTTTAAATATATTAAACTATTTCATGTATAAAAAAATTGATACATGTCACTGAGGCTTAATATAGATTAAAGGATACTGTCTTGAATAATATGAAGTACATATCATTTACACACAAAATATTTCAAATAACATATTTCTTCCGAAGCACTGTATATGTATCCGATGATGGCTGATGGATGGATGAAATGCATTTTAATATGATATGTGCGTTTAAGTTTCACTAAATCTATGCAAATTATGTGGTGTGTATAAATGCTATATTTGATATACAAGGCTACCCAAATAGCTCACCACTGAGTATGAGCATAAATTACTTAAAGGGGGTTCTTAAATAAGTTATGCATTTTTATGCTGAACTTCATTCAATTTGCAAAAAAATGTTTGAAGAATATGGATAAAATGATATACAGGGTCTAGCAAAGAATTGGGTACATGGGCGCTTATGAATGATAATTTATTAGAATGTGATTTCAGTTGTTTTAAGAGTGTTTTCCTTTAAAATAAATTTTAGCTTATTACTGACGTGTAATGATGGTACAAGGTAAACTACAGGGCCGAACAAAAGTGTTCAAGTATGTTTCCATCTATTAGTAGAAATTGCTAATAAAGAAATTTCAAGCTACTAGGCATTTTTTCTAAACTTTTTTTTCCAGCACTTTCCATTTTGTAGCATGTATATCAACAAACAGATCAAATACAGGGCTCTTAAAAAGTATTGGAATACATATTTGGTTACATACCCTTATTTTCCTAAATGGCTACGTTTTGTTAAAGATTTATGAACTGTTGGAAAGTGCTTCATAACTTGTGCTTAACACATGATTTTTCTTAGTTGTAATGCATCCTTTTTTTCGTAAAATAAATCAAATGTAAAGTTAGAGAAAAAACTATATACAATTCCTTTCTCAAAATAAAAACTTGTTTTGCATTATTCTTAAATCTTAAAACCAAATAGTTTCAGGCAGAACAAATTTTAATAATTTTTGAACTCCCTTCTAAAAGTTTCATTCAATAAAGCAAATTACCGTGGGAAAAATCGCAGAAATAATGAATTTCTGATTTTAGTCATTTTGTGACCTCTTAGCTTTTCATCTTCTGTATTCCTTTGTCCTTCACAATGTTATAATATTAGTAAGCCATGTTAAATATGAATATATTATTCACTGAACAATAGTTGCCAATAAGTTTACGTTACATATTCTTCTTTAAAGAAAATCAAGTAGAAATGTGAACGATAGAGATCCCCACACCGTAAAAATAAATTCAAGAGGTTACTAAAAATTTTTTAGTAAATTTGTATTCCACAGAATTTTTTAGTAACCATTACAAGCATTTTTTTTTTTTGCAAGCGAAACAAGCATTTCTTTTGTAAACTGAACAAAAGAATTTTTTGTATAACTAACTTAAAAATTTTTAGTATGAACCACCAAGCAAATTTTAGTAATAGCTCCAAAATCATTTTTAATAACCATTTACGTGGGCTCGAGAGGCAGGAGTTTCCTTCGAGCTGCTTTTAGACTTCTGGAGCGAAAGATTTTCGGCAAAACCGCAATAGATGGCAGCACCAAACACTGCTATGTCAGGATATTCATAATCCCTTTATTAACGAGTACTTACACAGCATACATTCGGGGCGTGTTTGGCAGTGGCCAGTATCGAACCCGGGACCTTTTAGCCTGGAGTCCGTTACTATAACCACTATGCTATCAAGGCCACACCAAGTGCGTTTTAGAAATAGCTATTAAAAATATAAAATTATTAACTTTATTCGTTGCTAACTTTTTTCTAGTAATTCTTACAGATTTTCTTGTAACCGACTATGATTACTAAAAATTTTTTAGTAATTACAAGGATCACTAAAGTTTTTTTAGTAGATCGACACTTTTTTTTTTACAGTGCATGTCATCGAATTAATTGGCGCAACAATGTAGCAGTGTTTGAGGAAATAGTTAGAAAAATGATTATAAGAATGTATATGAATATGTACCTGAATCAGATTGTATGTATTATATAAAACCGTTTATTAAAAAATGTCTTATTCTGCTGGTATCAAACTTAACGGTTGATTTTTAAGCTGTGGTTGATATAAAAAATGAAGCATATCGGATTTACTACAAAATAATAACTTTTAAGCAGTTATTAATATTTAACAGAATAAGATTTATATAATATTAATTTGCAAGTTATTGAAACACCGGCTGAATAAATAATCCCATTTTTGTCTTATGAAAACTCTTGTTAAGCGTATTCAGAGTACTAAGCTCTGTTCGTTTATTTTAAAAAATAATCACAAAAACAATGTTTAAAATGTAACAAAATCATTAAAGAAAACTATATTAGTGTTTGAAAAATTGTAAAACTTTCATAGCTTGAAATTCACAACACATATTTTGAAAGCAACATAAAAGGAAAAGATAAGCTTTATTTGTGTACATTAAACTTGAACGGTGTTTAGACTTCAGCATCGTTGCACATTGCTTAACATCTTTATACAGGGTACTACTGAGCAAAACTTTAAGGGGTGATAGTACACATCAAGTCAAATAATATTAAATGGGAAACTAAGGGTCCCAAACGTCTTCAGAAGGAGATAGGCGCCATCAAAGTTTAGGGTGCAAAATTTGAAATGATTATTAAAAAAAAAAAAAAAAAAAAACGGAAAAATTGGTCGATTTGTTTGGGGTTTTCACGAAAACTATTCTTTATGTCAGTATTGTCTTGAAAATAAATTATAAAGATATATTTCAAAAATGCCGATAGAGGGCGCTTTAGACTTTGGAGTAACCAACAACTATTTTTTAGCGTTATTTTTTGCATATCACTAATTTTTTTAGAAGTTTAAACATAAATTTAAATTTTGAGTTCAAAATCTGTGGTTAAGTAGCGCAAACTAAACTTCAATGGGAGTGGGTAGGTTCAAATTTCAAATGATTATAAAAAACAAAATAATTGATCAATTGATTTGCGGTTTTTACTAAAACTATTCTTCATGTCAGTATTGTCTTGAAAATAAATTATAAACATAAATTTCAAAAAAATTCGATAGAGGGCACTTTCGACTTTGGAGTAACGTACAACAATTTTTTACCGTTATTTTTTGCATCTATTTAATTTTTTTTTAAAGCTTAGACATAAACTTAAATTTTGTGCTCAAAATCTGAATCGTTGACAGTGGTTAAATTGCGCTAACTTTCCCCCTGTGTTCAATGGGGGTGGGAAGGTTCAAATTTCAAATGATTATACAAAACAGAAAAATTGGCCGATTCGTTTGCGGTTTTCTCTAAAACCATTCTTTATGTCAGTATTTCCCTGAAAATAAATTTTAAAGCTAAATTTCAAAAAATTCCGTTAGAGGGCGCCTTAAACTTTAGAGTAACCAACAACAATTTTTAACTGTTATTTTTTGTATATAATTAAATGCCTGCAAAAGCTTAGACTTAAATTTTGAGCTCAAATTCTGAATCGTTGTGAGGGGTTAAGAAGCGCTAACTGAACTGTACTCAGGAGTTGAAATGTTACCCTGCCCACCCTACGAACACAGTTCAATTTTTCGCTACTTAATTACTTAATATTAATATAAAAAATGAAGAGTGTTAAGCAAATAAAACTAATTAATTTAAGCTCATTCAGTGCCTAAATATAGCAATACAATATTTAAAAACCCTAATTGAGTACACTGTAAAAAAAAATCTTTAAGGTTACTGAGAATTTTCTATGAAACTGGGATGCTTAGAACTTTTTATGTAATCGCAACAGAATTAAATCGTGTAAAATTACAAAAGTTGCTTAAGTAACTGTTACTAAATATTGTTTAAGAAACATAGTAACAATTTCTTAGTGAGTTTCCTAAAGAATCGTCTGTATATTTACTAAATATTATTTAGTAATATTACTAATGATTGTTGAGGGAGTTTAGTGAGGAATTTTTAGTCAATTTAAAAATGATCAGGTTGTAAATGTAGTAAGGATTTGTTTAGGAGTATTCTAAAGAACTTTATGTAAACTTACTATAGATTATTTAGTAAAATTACTAATGATTTTTCAGTGACTTTCTCATATTAGTTTTTATAAATGTACTAAATATAGTTTAGTAAGCTTACTAGTGAGATTTTAGGGTGATTACTAAATATATTTTGGTAAATTTCCTGAGAATTACTTAGTAAACATACTAACGATTTTTAGGGAGATTTCTAAACAATATTTTGTGAATTTTCTATTGATTTTTAGTATTCTTTCAAAGGATTTTGTAGTAAATTTATTGAGAATGTAAATTTATAGAAATTTATTGAGAATTTTGTTGTACGTATGCAAGGGACCTCTTACGGTTTTTAGTTAAAATTTAAAAAAGCCAGTAAAAACAAAGTAAGGTACCATAATTGAGTTTTAATCTATGCCTAAAAAATGTTATTGATATAACTGCGACAAACGAAATTTACAAATTGTAAGGATGATATTATCTCTCTCTCTCTCTTCCTCCTCCTCTCTCCCTTTCCCTCCCCCTTCTCTCTCTCTCTCTCTCTCTATATATATATATATAAATATATATATATACATATATATATAAAATTAAGCACTGTGCCTCATCTAATTCAATATATGATTTAAAAACTTTTATGAGAAAACACCATTTGTTCATTTTATGTAAATATGTTACTAAACTAGAAATGAAAATACAATTGTCATATATTTTTTAAAGGAGTTTTGTTCCATTCTTTTGTCATAAGAACTTCATTAACTCCTGGTATATATATTTGAAACACTATGTAACAACCGATTCAATGGTGCAAAAACAGATAGGAGATCTGCAAAAAAATTAATGTCTTTACCTGAATGTTGCATTTAAGATTTTTTTTACACCTTATTCTTCATTTCAGGTAGATATGCCGTGAAGTTAAAACTAATTATTATAATCTTTCTCCTCCCCTTTTTTTGGGGAGGGGAAGGGGGTCTTTTTCCAGACTTATTCTTCACAAATTTATTGCACCACCTACACTTAATTCATTACATATTTTACATATGTCTTTAATACTTTATTTGCTTGAGAGTTTTGTTTCAAATTGAAATATTAAAGAGGAAAAATTTAATTATTGACAGTACGATGAATTTAAAACTAACCTAGCTTAACGATCCAAAAGATTGGATTGAATATGTATGAATTTAGCAGAATTCTTATGTGGTTAACATTCCTTTGAAATTAGAATCTTTAACTCATATAGTTACATATATGAGAGTTGATATACAGCTTAACATATGTACGGAAAAAATACATCTTTGATACATCAACAGTAATTGTGGGCAGGTTTCAAACTTTTTAGTGTTTATCAATATGTTATAATCAGTAAAACTAAGCAATTTTTCTAAAAATAGAAGGCTTATGGAAACTAGAATGAAAACAAAAAGAAATGTATATTGCTTTGGAAAATATTAAGAGCTGTCGTTTGATGTAAATATAATATCCATATTTGTACAATCAATAAATGCAATATGAATAAATGACAAAATACAATGAAATATGAGTAAATTTATTAAATGACTATTTATTAAATTCATTGCAATAAAAAAAGCATACTTTTAATACAACTCACATTTTGCAAATATTACATAATTAGTATTTATACAAATACCTATGAATTTCATATTTGGTATTTTTGAAGCCATGTTTTGTCTAAATAACAATAATCAAGCTCATATGTATATATACATGTTAAGACACTATTAGAAAATGAATGTTAACTGGGAAACTTCAGTGCTGCAGAATAGCGCAAGAATGAAGGTCACATTTTTTCTCATTGATAATAGAACTTCTTTTCCCTCAAATTTCGTCGTGAAGCAGGCTCACATTTTTTTAAGACAAACTTCAATTTCTTCATGCATCTAAAAAGAAAAGTTAAATGTTAACATAAAAACTAAACAAGAATTTAATAAAATTTATAATGAATATTATTATAGAAAAACCAATATTTATCTTCGTATTGAATGTTACAACTATTTTAAAATTAGCTAGATAGAATCCGTCAAAACTTGGAAAAATTTAGGATTGTTTTTATAAAAACCTTAGTTTCTCTACGAGTATACATGCTGTCCACATAAAAATAAACACAGTTTATTACAATAACCCATTTAATCATAATCTACAGTTTGAACGCTTTTGCTACATTAATTTTGATAGGGTTATCCAAAAAGATATTATTTTTTGATTTGTTGACGGTCCCCTTTGGAGTTTCGGGAAAAAAACCTTCATGGAAATGCATGACTATTATAGTTACACATTTAAAGTTTCAAGATAATTCTTCATGTATTTTTCTAGATATTTAACAAAATGTGTAAAATCGCAAGTGGAAGGTCATCTTTGGGCATGGAGTGTACATACAGATCTATAGATCATATACAGTGTTCTACAAAATAATTCGGATATTTTTCCGATAATTGATAGTAATTTCTGAAATTAAGTTTTCAAATGTGTTACATATTTTAGCCGTCATATTTAACCTTTTTAAGTGGTGGAAATTTTAGATACAATTCTGAATGTGTTGGAAAGTGTTTTATAATTTATGGTTTGAAATTGATTTTTAGTTCTTGTTTAAAAATACTTCTATTAAGTAAAAATGCATATATATTTAAAAGATTCTTCATGAGCAAATAGTATAAAAAACTGATTAGCAAGTTTTTGCATCTATTTGTACATAAATATCTGCTATCATGCATTTATCTTTTGAAATTGGCATTTTTTTCTATTCCCATAGACTTTACGATAGTTATCGCGATATATCATCAGTACCAATTTTACATGTTTATATATTCCGATATTAAATTTCTGATATCTACAAGCCCCCACAATAAACCCTTTCCAAAAAAAAAAAAAACTATTTCTCCAAAACCTTTTTACTCCATAAGCAACTTACTCCAAGATGCTATTTTTAAAGTTCCGATAAACAAAATACTACCTCTGACAATAAAATTCGGTGAATAGTCCTGTAGCATTAATGTAGATGAAATATTAACGAAAGTTACCATACCATCCTTCAAAATAGTCATCTCCTATAACTATGTAAAGCTGAGACCTGCTATTCATCTCCTGGGAAATTCGCAAGAAGTCTTTTTTTGGGATGAAGTTCAAAAGCTTCATCACGTTTCGTTGGATGTCAGCAATATGGTCAAATCTCTTTCAAAGAGAGTTTGAGTCGTGAAAATAGGAAGAAGTCTGAAGGACTGATCTTGGCGAGTATGGTAGGTTTTCGATTTGCACCATCCCTCATGAATTTCTTTCGGTGTCTTGCAAATCTTAAAACCAAACTTTAAACTGATCTTCGTTCGTGATTCGTTCATTTTCCTGTTCTCAGTTAAGAACCAACACATTGAACAAGCACTTAGTAAAGCCTTGCACAGTAAATTTACACAGTTACTTAGTAAAGTCTTACACAGAACATAAACGATGCTCAACTGAACAACGGTGGGGGAAGATGGTCTACACTGCCTCTATGCAGGTGCAGCGTTTAGTTTCCTCAGTGTTGCCAGATCGATTGTTCTGAATTCATTCACCGAACGTTATTCTCTGATGTAATATATGCTTTAAAAGTTGAAATACTATAATTGATAATGCAGTTGATTATTAAAAATATGAATTATAACTCTTTCAAATACACTGGCGAACGCAAATCACTTCGCAACAGCAATAAAGAACTGTTGTACTTGCACCGAACAGAGACGGGTGAGGGACAAATAGAAATTCATATCAGCAAAACACGGACAACATTTTTTTTCTTATTAGTAAACACAGCTTCATTTCAAATACATTTTTCATACGGTTTCTCGAACTGTGATTATATATGCCTACACATATGAAGAAAAATAGGAATCTTAAACGTTCGGGTATACTATATTTTAGAATTAAATAATTTTATAATAATCCAGTTATTTTAATAACTTTTTATTTTCAAAAAAAATAAATAACAGACTAAAAAGGTATCATGCTATTTTGTACCAAAGACCATGTTACAAATAAAAATATTTGATGATCGATGATACAAATGATATCGATATCAAATGACAACCCCCCTCCTGAAATGATAATGTTATATTTGTTTAGCGCCAAAGATTAATTTGTTTTCTCTTAAAACATAAAGATTTCTTTTTTACGGCTAATATTTCATAAAAATAAAACTTTTTCTTTTTACAGTTGCAAGTTTGTGCAAATCAGCTACTTTTTTCAACTGAGCTTTGGGGATGTTTTTCCTTAATCTAATACGTGACTGATGAAATATTTATAAATGAAACATAAAGAGAAAAATCTCTTGTCCCATTCCACCCTACCCTTCTTTACTAAGTAATATAATCTTAGGTTAGATTAGGGAGATTTAGGGAAGATTTCAGGTGGTTAATTACTGTCATAATAAAGTAACAAATACAGCAGGAAAAAAATAGACAATTAAAGATTTATAATTTAAAAAGTAATCGTGGTGACAAAGATAACCATATTTTCTTTTTTTATCCAAGGAGGGAAGGGCCGAATTTCCAAACGGTTGATAACATAACTTATTAAAGACTTACAAATTGTGCAAAAAATGAAAATTATTCAGTGTAAAAGACTAAACTTGGTATGCTTTTAAGGAGAGAGGGAAAGAGATAACGTCATTTTCGGTGAGAGGAGAGGTAAAGCTATATGATTTATCACTTATTGTTACAATTAAGTAACAGATCAGAATTTTAAAGGAATGGTTTTTAAGGTTGTAAACCTAAAAATAAGCGAGGTTTTTTTTTAGAAAGAGGGAGTATTACATCACTTAATTACATTAGTTAAAAATTAGAAATAAGTAAAATACTAAAAGCCTAGTGATTAGTTGGTAGAGCTCATTATTAGGGGAGAGTAGGAAATTGGTTTAATCCCTTCAGATTAGACCTACAATGAATATACTTAATTTTCCTCCTCGTACTAAGTGAGAGTTATAAAAATTTAAAGATGCACAGTAAAAGTGTTTTTTTTTAAATACCATAAAATTATCTCAAAAGAATTAACTTTAAATAATATTGTCTATACAGATGTTGTAAAGCTTAAAATTCTAAATAAAATGAATACCTACATTTAATATTTTCGCTGAAAATTAATGCTACGATTCTCTTTCAAAGTTTAACCACAGGGGTCAAAATTAATTAGGAGAAACTGGAAATTGTTTTAATCCCTCCAATATAGGTCTAGAATTAACATAAAGCCTCACCCCCTCCCACGTTCTAAATGAACGTTGGAAAATACTTTTTTTAATTATCTTAATATCTCAAAAAAGTAATAGTATAAAAACCATTGACAATTCAAATGTCTTATATTTTGAAATTTGCAATAAAATGAATACCCATATTCATAATTTTGTCGCAATTCTATTTCAAAATCCTTAACCGCTGATCCAAAGCTTGGAACAAGGAGACACAAAGTTATCCATCCTGTCTCTTTTTTTACATACGTGTATATATATTTTTTTACTGGTGAGGCCTTGACGATGTTTTTGTAATTATGTTAGGAATTTATTTTGTCTATTTTGAGAAATATAATTTAGTAGTTATCGAGAAAGTGATGCATAAATAATAGCTGTTTTGCATTTTATTTCGCAGCGAACACCGCCAACCTTAAACCATAGTTTAAAATGAAAGATGTTTTACTTAAAGACTATAATACTTTTTTTTTTTCAATGTTTCTAAGTTTTCAAACATTTATGAATTTAACTGAAGATTCTAGTACATTAGTTGAAAATTATTTTAATAGTACCATCTTTGTCATTTACGCAAAATATCTAAATTTATAATCGTGCTATTATTTGACCTTAAATTCCTCCAGAGAAAAATCTTATGCACAAGCATTTGTTCGCTTTATCCCCCTTCATCCTATCCTTGCTCTTTATTTTCAATGTCCTTAATTTTAACAGATACGCATTATTAATCACTCTATGTGCATCATATTAAGTGCTACACATACTTCAAATGCAATATTGGAAATAATAAACAAGATTCCCCATCATTTAGAGTCATTTTTGAAATATTCTAAAAATTATGAAAATATGCACTTTTTTAAGTTAATTTGCTTGTAGCGGCTAAAGCTCAACTGCAAAAGGAGGAAACTTGGTACATTCATTTCTAATCTATGTCGATAGGATTAAAATCATTTCCAGATTTCGTGTAATTAAACTAGTCTTTTGGCCTTTCTTGTATATCCCACCAATGGGCTATAATCGTAATGAAGAGATTAAGCAATAATTCTCAAAAATTTCCACTCTAAATAATGCATTAATAACTAAAAAAAGTTACATGTACATAGTAACAAGCACGTTAAACTGTTCACCTCGTCTTTTCGTGATTCAAGTTCTTGTTTAGCGATTTAGCCAACACTTTGAAGTAAAATTGTAAAAATTCAACAAAAATGTTAAATATCGGTTATTATTTTATTTATAATTTTAAGTTCTAAAACATTTGCATTGACAATGTTTTTCATGAGGGTTTTTAAAATAGATTTTTTAATGGTAATTAAGGGTGTATTTCTATTCAAACTGCTTATTTTCCGATTTATTTTTAAATTAATTGTTGCTCTCATATGCATCAAACTGGCAAATTGTTTTATTTAGAAAGTACACAAGGTACCATGATTGTCGATTCTTTGATAAATGCAGAAAATATCATAAAAAAGCAATCAAAAACGACATTTTGAACTGAATTTTCCGAAATGGGAGATCTGTGACTGAAAAAAGGGTCATGCTCAGAAGATAACAGTTTATAAATCAAATTCTAATGCGTTGAACGTAAAATTACATCACACGGCACCTTATACGTCTTTCCAAAAATCCCCTAAGCAAGTTTCATGTTTCTACTTTCAAAAATATGTTTGAAATTGTATCAGAAAGTTTCTAGGTCTTGAAGATGGAAAAGCGTTTTTTCGAATACACCCTTAATAAAATTGTGTTTTTCAATTATAAATTTGTGCATATTTCTTAACGCAACCTAGAATGAAGGGGAAAAACTTAATACATTCATTCTAGATCTAAACTGAATGAATTTAAATAATTTTCAGCTTTCCTCCAACTAATTCCGATTTCGGCTTTTCCCTCTCCTACCACTGGGGTATAAAGAGTTTTAAACATTCTGTGTATAATTCTATTTGAAGCGTTCTCTAATTTCAGCGTTCTTTTAGTTGAAGAAGGGGCAGGGGAAGAACAGGAAAGACTTAATTGATAATTTATTTCGACAATAAATTAACACGTAGAGCACAGATTGTACTTTTTTATGCTATTTTAAATTAAGCAGTTTTAAAGAATTTTTGAAGAAAATTCGGAAGAAAAATTTTAAGTGCGAAATTCATATGAAGTTTTAATGAAATGAATATGATGTAAGAATGATTAATGAAATTTATTCACTATGGAGAAACAAATTGAGTAATAAAAAATTAAAGCAAGTTTTAAACACTTTAGGTTTCGGTATTGTGGAAAAGGGGGCAAGAAATAAGGGACGTGAAATTTTAGAAAAAGAGCAGTTCTTCTTGATTTATTACATAAAACATTAGAAATTTCTCATGTATTAAATACAGACGTAAAGAATAGTTATTTTATCGAAAGAAAAATGTATAATAAACAGAACATAATTGGAAGATTAGCTTGCCAATAACTAAAAATCAAATAGTCCTTTCTGAGTTTTTGATTTTTACTCATGATAAATCAAGTAGAATTGAAATCTAATAAAATTTTAACTCATAATGTATAAAAATTTACTTACTCAGTAACTAGAAATCTCTATCAGTATTTCGAATTCAAAATGGATGCATTTCACGCCTCTGTGGCTCCGTGAATAGTCATTACATCACCACTGAAGCCCTTCCTGATTGGCTGTCAGGTGAAACTAATATATTTCATGTATTTGTACTATGCGAATGGTAAATATAATACCCAGTTACAGGTAAAATTTTAGTAAACTTGCAGATTTCTATAGCTTTACAGAAACTAGTTTTGAAGATTAACAGAATTTTTTTTTACAGTGTACGTAAACTTGACACCGTAAAATATGAAATTTTAGTTAAAAATTTGAAAGTTAATCTTCAATTCTTTCCATTATTAGACCGATATGTCGATATCTAATTTTTTTTCATAAAAATAGAAAATAATGTGCAGTGAAGAGTTAAATAATGTTTTTTTCCTTTTCTCATCCTTAAAAACAAATACTTCTAAAATTATATATTTTTATAAATTCATTTGTTTGAGCTTTCTACAATCCGCGCAAGAAAAAAAAAGTTAAAGTTTTATAATAAAGTTCGATACCGACACCAAATGAATGCATTCAAACAATAGTTTTTCTGAAAAAATCACTTTCAGTCAAAAAAATTGTGGTATTTGCAAAATGACCATTAAATGATTTTAAAATAGTATTTACAAAATGATATTTTTACTTTTATATTGTTTTTATTCGAATGTTGTGATGGACAATATTAATGCACATCAAAATATAATTTTATGTACAGTGATCCAAAAGTTATAACTATCTCAATATTCTGTAAGCTGTTTTAGAAATAGGGATGGTATGCCAAAACGGATACACAAGTTAACCCTTTCGGCTCTAATGTATCATTAATAGTACATGTCTTTTAATAGAGCATTATTTTTTTAAATAAAATTATCTGTGTTGCTATTTACATGTAATAATGTTAGTTTATGTAGATGTTTTTACTATATAACTTCTTTTATGTTTAGGAATTTAATAATAATAATAATTATTATTATTTGCTTAATTCTCCTAGCGCGGTTTGCGATTTTTTTAAACACATATTTCACTCTTTAAATTTTAAATAAAAGTTACGTTCCTAAAAGTATTAGAATGCTGTAATATAAGTTAAATCTTATTGCAATACAACATTTTCTAAACATGTCAAAAAATTCTTTTTTAGCCTATTGTCATATGAATGTTAATTTAATAGTACGCAAAACGACATTAGTTATCTTTCAAACAATTCAATATTCATTAACCACTAATAAATATATTTGGATAGCTGTTAAGGTTATTAGCGTAAAAGTAATTTTATCTAAAAATTGAAAACAAAATGGACCCGAAAGAGTTAATTTTCGTAAAAGAGCAAAATAAAATCTGAATAAAATGTACGAAGTGTCAAGTTACACTAAAAGGAATAATTTTGTATGAGTCGCTATTGTAAAAAACGACAGATATTTCTGAATAGTATTGCATTGTATTGACTGGATTTTTTCAACACAAAATACCGGTTTTTGTACTCGTATGATATCAATTCTCATGCAAACATTTTCATAATCAACACTAATATTAAACAGCTAATCATGATAAATTAACAGAACTAAAATAATCTTTTTTTATTGTTACACTCGTATGTAAACATTTTGTTATGCAGCTAACAATGTTTTCTTGAAAAATCTATGATGGATTTCTTGATGGAAAATCTGACTACTACGCTATTAAATATTAATAAGGGTTTTTTTTCGAAAACTTCCCATCATCAAAATAGACTTTTGATTCAGAAATAGTTCTTTAAATCGCAGAAATATATTGTTTTCTGTTTAAATTATTTTTTCTGATCAAATAGGAATTCTAACATCAACGGCTTTTATGCTTTAAAAAATAGATTGTTTGTAACGGAATATTTTAATAAATTTTTATGCACCCTTTTAGTAAACAGTTTTATTCTATTTTTAGTCTTTCTATGCAACTGTCTGTCCGTAGTCTAATTGACATTGTTACAGTCCGATTGCCATGAAATTGATATATGTTATTGTGCTTTACTATGGCATATTCGGTATTGAAAATGAAGTGTGTGGCATTTAATGTTCATCTACAGGGACATACAAAAGAGATCCGTAACACAGCATAAGGAATTTTTTACGGTATTTTTTCATAATATTAAGCTATTTTAAACATATTAAAATTGATATGTATATATGAATATTTATTTATTTTACACTCAGGAATACTACAAGGTTCTTTTTATAGGATATGGTGTGCACAGAATTTATCGTTCTTTTACAGAAACACATAACAGTGTTTAGCTACAGGAGAAATTTATCAAAACGGAAATATTGAATACGAAGTATAATTAATGTAAGTATGTTTTTAGTTGTAGTATGAGTTTTAAACTTTAAATAATACTTGAATATTACTTGGGGTTTATGAAATCTATCCATCATATAGAGGACTGCACAAAATTTCTTTGTAAGATCAGTTTATTGGCGGAAATTGGCGGCTGAGTTGAAACTTTTAGCTGAACTAACTAACAGCGTGCTACGTTGTATACATACGTATCTATAGATCACATACAAGGCTGCACAAAAAATTATATTTTCTCTATTATGCATGGTAATATACGATATTTGGTTTTCAAGTATGTTACGGTTATGAGTTTTTCAAAATGTTGTTTTAGACATCACCTTTCACCTTAGAATAAACTGTAAATTTAATTATAATGCTGAAAAGTGCTCCATAAATGATTCATATATGCAAGATTTTTTGTTCTTGTTAATTTAATAAGTGGAAGACGACTCTGGACTCAATTACATATATTGTTTCTTGCTGTTTTTCTTATCGTCTCTTTAATTTTTGTCCAAACTTTTTTGAATAACCCTGTAAATGATTTCGATAAAGTATTTAATTTTATAAAAATTACTATCAATTGAAGGATTTTAATAATTCTGGTTCCATTTATATAAGGCCATCTGTAATATCAAACATCTTTAAATATATTTTTTTATGAAAAACGTGGGTTATCTTCAAATAAAAAACATAAACGTCAGCTATATACTAAAAATAACAAGTTAAGAATAATTTTTTTTAACTTCTAGAAAGATAGTCTCCCTTTTCATGATTATTTTCTTTTGTAGTTCTATTTTTAAAGTATTTCTTATTTTTCACTTTCTAGTCACGAACTCTTTCACTAGTCCATGACAAGAACATTTAAAAAAAAACCCATTATACTAACATCTATAATGTTTTAAATGCCGTCATTTCTTAAAATAGACCATACTCATTGCTAATTTGGTATATATTTTGGATTCAAAGTCAACATTGATTAAGAAATGATAAAAGTAAACAATGGTACATGACATTTTTGCTAACGATAAATTAAATGTTGCGGAAAAGAAACATTATATTCATTCAAGCAAAAAGAAAAGAAGAAATCTATTTTTTCAAAATGTTATTTGATTACATTTAATTTATATCTATCTTGTCTATCTATCTATGTACATATAAATATAATGACAAATATACATTATTATTAGATGTACATTATCTTTATTTAGAGTTCTGGTAAGTATTGTTATGTGAGTTAATAAGATGAAATTTCATTTTAAGGTATTATATATACGATATTTATAAATATATTCATGAAGAATGCCGTTACACCACGAGTGAATAAAATAAAATCAGCTATCAAAGTTAGAGATGTAAAGAATTATTGGAATCGGCGTTGTCAGCCTAACGGGTACCTAGCCGCCTAGGCCGATCAGAAGCCATAATGTGAGGAGATGTTGAGAAAAGTGGATAACAGTGAAACCGAATACACGCACGAGCAAATTCATTTGAAGCCTAGGAAGCTCTTGGTTGCAAGGATGGTGTCCATGATATCATTTCACGTAATTTAACGCATATCTAATCGGCAGAGACAGCTCTTGTTTGTTACACACCTTGCTAGGACAAATATTTCGCGAGATTGGGTCGACGGAGATCAAATAAACTGACTTCATAAACCCCATCCTAAGCCTCGCCTTAACAAACAAAAGTTCCTGGGGGCTCAAATGAAGTTATTCGTGGTAAAATGCGTCCAGACATAGGATGCCTTTTCCACACTAACAGCAGGGAAGACCGTCCTTTCATCCATCACGCCAAGTGTAGCAATACATATTAACTACTCTCCAAACACAAGGGGAACCTTCACTAAACGTCCTTGTGTTTTACCACACAGTTGCAATTCGCCTTCGCAAAGGACATTTGGTATCGGGTCTCGACGGAATTAGACTGCAAACGAATAGAACTAAATTGCTTTCATCTATGAATCAAGAATCAGTTCTGAATATTGATAACAACCATATACGTGTGTGAAAGTCCCAAGATGAAGCACTTAATCATGCAGTCGGTTTCCTGTGGCATAACGTTCTGACACCTGTTTTGATGTGTGAGGTGTTATCATATACGACACTCAGTCATCTCCAATATTGATCGAAGGCTCAGGCTTTTTGACAGACCAGCGGCATTTTTGAACAGGAAAATGCTCCGTCACTCACAACAAAATTATCACAGGAATGCCTTCAAATTATTACCACTTTAATCGCCTTTCCCGATCAGCAAATCCGTCACCAATTGAGCATGTCTGGGATAACTGTAACAATGGCCCACAGCATATGAATAGCAAGCGCAAAATATTTCACCATTGGTTCAGCAAGTTATGCATTGTGACATAGTCAGAAGCTTTAACCGCCTCCGAGAGTGCTTGTCTAACCATTGTGATGTGTAATAAAAACAAAATAAAAATTAAAAAATATGTAAAAGGCCTAGGAATCCCCTAACGCCATTTAAGAAAAAAGAACTGTTTTTGTCCTTTTACCAGTTCATAAAATATTGTTAACTAATGTTATGTCTTTTTATTTTTAATTATTATTTTTCTTTTTTAAAATATTTTTATTAGGGTTCAATTATTTTATATATTGTCTTTGACAACCGCCTCTCTTTATATATGTGCTTTCTGCACGAGCTACCGGACCTGCTCCCTTGGAAAAGCTCATAGAGCCAGTTTTTTTTAACCCTGTGGGGTACGATAGAATGGTGGAGTCTCATTTCCCCCTTGCAACGTTAATGTGCAATAAAAACAAATTTTTTTTTATTGCACATTTTAGCACATTTAAGTTTGCCTTTCAGTTCAAAATTAATTACGGTGCCACTTACCTGTTTGCGGAGTCCTTTCTTTTGTTTTTTCTCCTCCCTCTCTACTAAATTACCATTTTCATAGGACAAGTATGCATCAACAATTGGGCATCAAAAACTCCAGACTATCCGAAGTAGTTTGGGCAACGGTGTTCAAATTGGGAGAGCATTATACTCATAGCTTTTGGGTGCTGGACTCAGGCTATCTGCATCGTCATCTGATCAAGGCTCTAAATTCCGAGACCAACTTGAGTAGGCACTTGCAGTACAAACAGGATGTAACGCTAAGCGACCGTCAAAACAAAGAATGCTCAAATGAGAAGCACGTACTGCAGATATGATAATGTGAGAAGAGAAGTTATCGGATTTATAGACGCTACGCGGCTATTAGGCGGTCACTCGCCCCGATACCAGGTATTTAACCCGTTCAGCTGGGGTAACTCGACAGGTAGGGGCCTGGTCATCGGTTAGAAAGAAAGAAAGAGCATGTCCGGGAAGACCTGAGACGACAGGTCGGAGAAAATATGAGTTTAGCTGAACTTGAGCCGTGGTTACAGAGAATGGACAATGAGATGGCACAGGACACTATACAAAAGTTGTATCCATCAATGGCCATCCCTGTCGCACCGTGTATTCAAATTAGAGCTCACCTAACAAAATACTGAAACGCACTTTACTTTTTTTCTTATGATATAATTAATCTTTTGCTTTAATTTTATAATCACTTATTGATGTCAACATTGTACTCACAAACATAAAATTTCATTCTATTCGGTTAACTAACTCTTTCTTGGTTCAATAATTTTAATTGCAATGAGTGGTATATATGGACAAGTAGTCAATTATATTAAAACCTATGCTTGCAATTACAACAAATGCTGTAAAACAAAATAACAGGGTCGAAACTTAATATTGATGGAAATAAACATATTTAGCAACGAAATTTATTTTAATTAAAGAGAAGAACTTTCAAAAATTGTACAAAAATTTGACATAAGCATTATTCTTTACTTTTCAAATACACGTTAACATCAGGGACACATTATATACATTTAATTTAAACAACAGTGAAGAAATGTCATTTACCTTCTATGGAGTTTGAATACTGCCCCGCTTCTGTCATAGCTGGCAGTGTAATACCGTTATACCAGGATTATTCAAACCACCCTTTCAAATATCTTTAGTTATTTCGGATGCATTTCATAAAGTAAAATAAGATTTTGAACGCAAGTTTATTTTTGTAGAGATAATATTTTTCTATTGAGTGGATAAATCTAAATGTTTTACAGGTTTTTTTCCCCATAATTGCGAATATTTAGCTTATTAATTTCAGCTTTATATGTATATAAAAATTAGTCTTTAAAATATTACATGCATTAAAGAATTTATTACGAGTTTTGTTTTCTTCTATTTTGGAAAAGTTTTAAAATTCTATTGTCATATTATTGATATTTATTTATTTATTTATTTATAAAAAAATACTAACATACTAGAAAAAAACTGTGCATTTTAACAAAATTTTTATGACGATCTAATGTAAACTCAATAAAGATAATTAAAGTGAGTTATAAAAATAAATTGCAGATATTGATTTTTTATAACTTATATAATCGCCAAAATTATAATAATTTCGGTAATATATTTCAATATATTTTTATGTTCGAACTTCTTAATTTGAATAAATTAATATATATATATATTAAAATTAAACAAAAACATAATTTGCTGAACAAATTAAAAAAAACATATTCTACACTATTTTAGCCCAAGAAGGGACAGATATTAAGATAATTGATTTAGTTATTTCTACATTTAATGTTAATTTTTTGAAAAAAATAAGTTAATCTAAGTGAAGATTAAAATATTAAAATGAAATTCAAACAATATAATACTTAAACACCCTAGATCTTAGAGTCCGCTCAAATGATATCGAAATAAATCTAAGACCTTTTCCCGAACATTTGCTTTTTAGATTGCCTTCTCATTTTGTTTACACTTGCTATACATATAATACAAAATCTACAATACATTTATTTGCAAGTTGAGTTTGGAAAAAAAAGTCTTATATCGATTTATTTCGATATCATTTGAGCAGACTCTAAGATCTAGGGTGTTTAAGTATCATATTGTTTGAATTGCATTTTATTTTTTAATGTTCATTTGATTTAACTTATTTTTTTTTTCAAAAAATTAATATTAAATGTAGAAATAACTAAATCAATTGTCTTAATATCTGTCCCTTCTTGGGCTTAAATAGTGTAGGAAATATTTTTTTTTAATTTGTTCAGCAAATTATGTTTTTGTTTAATATCTCAAGTTTTTTAATAACTACTGCATTCAGATGAACTCATTTCAAAATTAAATGAGGATACCATCATCAGGATTTCCTTTATATGGTATCGTATCACAATTACTGACGTAATTTACCCAGGGCCTCATCAAATCTTATGTCTCATTTCCAAATCGTTAGTTTTTACTTTCTTCTATCTTCAATAGAAGAAAGTAATGTAATCGGAATTTTTTTCGACTTCCGGTTTTCGACGGATTTACACGTTTTAGGGGTCAGAGATTCCAAAAAACGTGTTTTTACAAAATGTCTGTCTGTCCGTGTGTCTCTGTGTCTGTGTGTCTGTGTGTGTGTCTGTCTGTGTGTATGTCGCCATTCTACTATCAAAAAGTGTATGAAGTTATGCATAGAATCGAACCAAATTTTTTGTGAATGTTTTTGGCTGTGTCAAGCAGGTTCTCCTTCAGTTTTGAAATATTCCGCCAGAAGGGGGAGCTGCATTCACGATTTTTGTGCCATTTTCAATATTGTACCGACCAAAAGTATATGAAGTTATGCATCGAATTTAACCAAACTTTTTGTGTAAGTGTATGACTATGGCTAGTTAGTCCCCCCTGAATTTGAAAAAAATCCGTCGGAAGGGGGCGCTGCAATCGCGATTTTTGTGCCATTTTCAATATTGTACCGACCAAAAATATATGAAGTTATGTATCGAATTGAACCAAACTTTTTGTGTAAGTGTATGACTATGGCTAGTTGGTCCTCCCTGAATTTGAAAAAAATCTGCCGGAAGGGGGCGCTGCAATAGCGATTTTTGTGCCATTTTCAATATTGTACCGACCAAAAGTATATGAAGTTATGCATCGAATTGAACCAAATTTTTTGTGTATCTGTATGACTACGGCTAGTTGGTTCCTCCCTGAATTTGAAAAAAATCCGCCGGAAGGAGGCGCTGCAATCGCAATTTTTGTACCATTTTCAATATTGTACCGACCAAAAGTACATGAAGTTATGCATCGAATTGAACCAAATTTTTTGTTTAAGTGTATGGCGATGGCTAGTTGGTCCTCCCTGAATTTGAAAAAAATCCGCCGGAAGGGGGGGATGCAATAGCCAATTTTATGCCATTTTCAGTATTGCACCACCTAAAAGTGTATAAAGTTAGTCCTAGAACTGAACTAAATTTTCTGTACATGATTATTTTTTGGTAAGGCAAGTAGATCCTTCCTGAATTTGAAAAAAAAATCTTCCTATCATTCTATTGTCCATCGGCTCGTGTAGAGACGGAAATTCGTTTTTACTCCGATCAATTGATTGAAGCAGAAATTTAAGATGAAAACCAAAGTTCGTATGGTATTGAATTAAAATTATTAAAACATTAAAATGAGTAACTAATTTTTTTTAATATTAAAATGTACGTATGAGATAGAAGAAAGTTTTGGGATTGGCACATCCAACTAGTTTACAGATAGAACTGAAATCTGTACATGCTTCCTGTCTTGTTACCAAATATTTCAAAATTTCTCTTTCTTTTTCAATATGACGTCATAAATGTGCGCCTTTTAATTCTTAAAATCCATTTCACTTTTTACGCTGTCAAAAATCAAATGTCACTTTTATTCTCGGCAAATACTTTTCTTATGAATTATGATGTCATATTCTATTTAAAAAAACTCTTCTCTATACAGGGATGTAGTGGAGGGTATACGGAGGTATCTACCATATGCCTTCTGGATATTTTTAAGGAACACCGTATACTTTCTATTTCTCAAGAAAGCTTATAGTATCTGCACTCTAAAATATACCCTCTGCCTTGAGAGTATGCCCTCTGCCCTCTGTATTTTTTATGTCTACATCACTGCTTGTATATAACTGATATTTATCCTTAAAAATTAGTATTGATACATTGCGTAGAAGTACAGATCTAGACATTCGCCTCTAGACAATATAATATACCTCCAAAAATTCCTCAAGACACAGTATCAATCAAATGTTTTGTTTTATGTATGATATCATATTTGTTTATTTTCTGTATTTCTTTTGTTAGAAACTTCTTGATAAATTAATCAATGTTTGAATTAAAGTTCTGCTCAAAATTGGAATTTAATTTCAACAGAATTTCAACAGTGAAAAACATTTATACCGCTATCACAGCTCTGGGCAGGGTTCGATATAAAAATGTTGGGGACAGATGTCATATATGCAACACGTTGGCACGATTGGAACAAAATGGCGATTATGTGTCTCACATGCTAACTCGGCTATCATTGTATATTTATTAACTAGGACTTCCCTCAGAGGGATTAGTCTGAGCGATATTGCTGAGAATACACATTTAATAAGTAAAGAAATGAAATGTTACCTTTAATTGGTCATTCAATGTGATAACTACAAAATCTTGTTGCATATACTATTTTTATAAAAGAAAAGCAAACCATGCATGGATATAAAATTGGAAATATGCAAAATGTTAAAAGTAATATAGAAAATAAAACACCAAATTTTCCTATATTGGAAATATAGCTCTTTGAAATGATATCATGAGCATAAACAGAAGCTTCGCACCGATTTGAAAAACTATAAATAACATAAACTATTATGTTTGAAGAGAAATGGAGTGTATTTTATATGGTGTGAAATCCGTCCGAATAGTTTATAATGTTGAATATCTGTTTTCCACGGATGCAATGAGGTTGTCGATAAGAGTTAAGGAATCCTTTTTTAAAAATTTGTCCTAAACGAGCACTTACATCTTATAAGTTACTGTGATGCCAAAGTTATAGTTTCTGACCCCAACAGTATCCTAGAAATTGCAATATTCTCAATAAATTGGGTTCAAAACTTTTTCTAGAAAAAAAGTGTTTAATATGTGAAATTAAATTGTCGAATGTTTTAAAAAGCGTTCATAACGAGAATATTATATCTTAAAAATTGCCACCAAAAAAAAAAAAAAAAAAAGATTTTAAATATTTAGTCACATCAACATCAAAGAATTCCCAATTTTAGAACATTTTTGCTCGTGCATTGATGGTGATTATTGTTCCTACGCAAAATATAGTATATTTTGCAGCAAAGATGGTTACCAACATTTTTTGCCCACATTATTATTTAAATCGGCTAGATACTCCCAATGCTAACGAAAAACACACAAACGTTAATGCTTTATAGCATAGAAATACAGAATCAAAAGCTATTTATCTCCTATTATATACACGACATAAATTATCTAATTAGTGCTAGCAGATGAATTTTTAAATATACATAGATCAATATAATGCTTCATTTTCCTTTTATTAGTATTTCTTAGTATTCATTTTTCATTTATTTGTATTATTCAGTAAAAAACTCACTTTCTTAAGCCCGAATTACGTCAAACTTTTTATAAAAGCGTTTAAGTCCATATAACAGCGAAGTATTGTGAAGAGTATTAAATACAAGGTAGTAAGACACTTAGCCAAACGCAGGTAATAAATCGCCAAATATTGTCCTTTTCGCCCTCTCTCGAAATGCATTTTTTTTCGTATATTTAAAAAACACGATTTTGAGTCATCTTATTTAAAATTCAAATAAATAAATGAGAGGAAGCAATAATAGCATAAGTCAAAACATTCATAAGTCAACATCAAGGAATTGTATCGTAGTTACACATGTGGAAAAAAGCTGCTTTCGGCCAAAAAATGTTGTCTTCACAAAATATGAATCCGATTAAGAAAGTACCGTGTTTAATTAAAATATTATAGGCAGAGCTGCCAAGTCTCCGGCATTTTGGATACCGGTATTTTAATACAGAAAATGTTTTATTAAATTGGAACATTCTGCGGATTTAAAAAATAACTTTTCCTATAAGAAAATTCTGCTATGCAATAAGCGAGGGTTTGGCATCTCTATATAGGAATATTTCGTAATCTACTTTTTAACCTTAAAAAAAGCAACGACCATTTTTCGGGTACAAAAAGTATTGCTAATTGTTCCATTTTGCATACAAGGTACTGATTGTAATATTGATACATCTATTTATTTATTTATTTTAACAAAATTCTTTGTATTTAGAATTTTTATTTAAATAGGAAATCCAGATGTCGCTGTTAATAAAGAAGAAAATTACGAAAAAGGGTACAAAACGAGTAGACACATACTATCAAATATGGAAAAACGACGAATCCCAAAAAGACGTCGCATGAAATATCATCTTTTAAAGCAAAAAAACGAGGTCTGATCATCGAGCCTACTGATTACAAAATGTGCATTACATTTAAAAAAAAAAAAATACTGCAAATATTGATTATTTTTTCTTTTGTGCAGTTTTGGCTTCGAAAGTTGCGCTATGTTGCAAAAAGATATAAGCGCCTATGAAAACACACCTGGTAAACTTTCATGCTCAGTTTTACAAATAAATATGGCACATATATGCCCTATATACACCGAGGTACCTAATTGGTGCCAAAATGGCATTTAGTTGCCTAACATGGTGGTTATCATATAAATGTTATAATAAATTGTTTGTTCTAAAAATATTATCATTTATTGATTGTTATATCTTTTTTAATAACAGGAAATGTTTCATTTATTCCTTTTTTTTTCATTTTGAAATAAATAAATAACGTGTTGTTATAGCATGCTATATGCATCTGGTAATCAAAACGATGTTTTCGCCTAGTTGGCATAAAAAATCTCGCCAAACCCGGTGCTTATATCTCTAGTATATTATCTCAAGTATTTTATTTATGTATACTATAATTGTTTTTACATACCACTTACTTCTTCTGGTATATAGAAATAGGTAAGTGGCTCCTTTATGCAAAATAAATTGTATAAAACTTTAAAAAATAACCCCGTTGCCCCTTTTTGGATCAAATTTAAAAAAAATCAATGTCTAATTCCAGTATTGCTCCCAGGTATGCATGCATCAGGGCCGTAGCTAAGGGGGCACTAGGGGCGGCTCAGCCCCCCCTAAAATATTTTGAGCCCCCCCTGGAAAAAGTTCCAAGGTCAATAAATGTTCCGAAAATTCAAATGAAATTCTGTTCAAAAAACTAATTTAGTTTTGAGACCCTTTCACAGTTTTGCAGAGTTACTAAATTGTATCTAAAATACGTGTTTCAACACTCCTGCATCCTATTGGTAACATATGAAGCTAACAGGATTTAATTTTGCACCAGTTATACATTCAAATTTTCATCATCATATACTTTTGTTAGCATAAAATGAAGTTATTACCGTATTTTCGGGTGTATAGTCCGCGGCTTATACAAGAAAAAAATCCTCCCAAAAAGCCGCTGCGGCTTATACACGGTGCGGGTTATACAAAGATATTTTTTAAAAAATTGGAAATTGTGATATTTTTTCTACAAGTTTTAAACCTTAAAAAATTTGAAAAAAACATCAAAATTTGTAAATTTTTTTCGCTATGCCTTGAAATTTAGAAAGTTCTCCCATGTTTGTAAAGGTTTTTTTTACTGCTTTAATACAATTATTTCTGGATTTGGAAGAACTGTCGCATCTATCGTTAAGTATTGCACTGATAGATGTATAATAGCCATTGCGTTTGTAGAGTACAAAATCCAAAATCCGGAACCCTTCCAATCTCGACAATTCTGAATTTAAGATCATTTTTAGTTTATTTTTAAAAAAAATAATCAACCGATTCTGTTGCAAAGAACAAAAAAAAGTGCTTGATTTATATAATTTCGTAACGATTCAGAGCAGTCGTTCTTTTTCGAAACGATTCCGAGGAATCGTTCCTTTACAGAGTCGTTTCATTTTGGAAGGAGTTCAAGGAATCGAACTTTTTCGGAGTCGTTTCATTTCAGATAGAGTCCCAGGAATCGTTCCTTTTCGGAGTTGGTACCATTGACTTTCTAATATACGTAGACGGCACATCCCATTGTTCTCTTGGCATGGTTTCGGTTCCAACATCTTTGGCGAAAAGATGCTGTTTTTTGGCGGTGATTGCTTTATTGGCAACTTTCAGATTTCACTTTTGCTCTTTAGAGAAACAGAAGTGCGGTCAACTTCAAGACATCCCAAGTTTCGACGGGAGAAAAACCGGTTTGGCGCGCTAAATCTGCCCTCCGTCACGTGACGAAAGGCAAAGATGTCGGCCTAAGAAAAGGTTGCCATTGTGGTGTCTAGGTATCTTAGGTCATTGGTTGGTACCTTACCCTGTTGCAAAGGATAAAAAAAAGTGCGTGGTTTATGTCATTTCGGAACGATTCAGAGCAGTCAGTCTTTTTCGAAACGATTCGGAGGAATCGTTCCTTTACAGAGTCGTTTCATTTCGGAACGAGTTCTAGGAATCGAACTTTTCCGGAGTCGTTTCATTTCGGATCATTGTTTCAGATAGAATCCGAGGAGTCGTTCCTTTTCGAAGTTGGTGCATTTCGGATCGATTCCGAGGATTCGATCCTTTTGGGAACCAATGACCTAAGATACGCATACATTTTATGTCCGAAATTTTGAATTTATCACCGATTTTTTTTTTTTTAATTTTCGGAAATTTTTTTAAAAAATATCACGTTTCTTTGAAAAAAAAATGCGCGTAAACGCCGCATCGCTTGAAATTTTATCTTAAAACACATAAACGTCGCGGCGTTTCTTCTGAAAATTACGGTACTGATAATCTTATTTTTTTAGCCCTATTACTGTAGATATTATGCATCACGAAAAAATTTGGTAAATTTGTGTTAAAAATTATGACTAATGGCTTGTAATTTCGAACCCTGGTCGAAATATACGTTCGTAAATGGTGTATAGCCCGCGGACTATACACCGATGCATCTCCGCGGGTTATACACGAACTTTTCTTACTGCACTGCTCGATTTAGGGGTGCGGGTTATACACAGGGTGCGGGCTATACACCCGAAAATACGGTACAACAGTTTAATGAGAAACATAATACCTACAATGTGAATATGCACTAATTTATCTTTCTGCATTAGAGAGAGAACAAAGAAAATATGAGCCCCCCCCCCCCCTATATTCCCCTGAGCCCTCCCTATCATACACTTCTAGCTACGGCCCTGGTATGCATACATACTCCATATTTCAAAGTTGTATGCCAACAGGAAACGGATGAAAAATGGGAAAAAATGTCACATATGCACCAGGGTACATAATTGGCGTCACAATGGCATTATTTTACCTGAGATGGTAACCCGGCTTTATTTATTTATTATTTGTTTATTTACTCATAAAATGTTTATTTACTTTCACTTCCTTCTTTTAATTATATAAAATATTTCTTTTTATAGTTATTAATTATTATTATTTTATTTACTGTAAGTTCTTTTTGAAAATAGAAAATAATTTAAAAATGTGTATGTAAGCGTTATTTGAAAAGGGAGTTTTCGCCAAATGGGCTTTGAAAAAAATTGCGCCAAATCTGATGCGCTTGTGGTATCCGTGCCGAAAAATTAGAGACCAGAATTGACTTCCATACACAAACAAAATATAAGTTAAAAGAAAACATGCAATGAAAATAAATATAAAGGGAAAATGATGTCATAAAAGAAACTTTTTATTTAAAAACGTAATTGTTTCTAATTTTCACACGCGAAATATGTAAAACATTCTTTTAGCGATCAAAAAGTGCTGTTAAGAGATTATCACAAAATCTCAAAAGCAACGTTTTTATGACATTTTTTAATATAAAAAAAATAGCAGTTTTATTTTCCTGCATGATTAACTTTTAAAATGTTTTATTGCATTCAATATTTCTGAGTGCGAAAATGATTACTATTTACTCCATGTACTGATTCGGTTATCTACGAAAATGTCCAGCCGGTGAAAATCACGCTCACCAAATTTCTGTGACGTATGCACATAAATTGTGCTTTTTTATCAGTTTTTTAAATATAACTTTTAAACTATTTGGAATTAATTTTTAAAAGTAGGTGCATTCACCAGATTACCTTCATAGGTACCTATTGGTACAAACAGAATCAAAATCCGACAAGTACTTTTTGAGATTTGCTTGACGAAAGAATTTTTTTGAATTTTAATATCGTTACGTATCTCTGAGTATAAAGACTTCGCTACGCTCAGACAATAAATTATTTTCTTGCACTTTCTTTTACAAAATGATATAAATTGTTTTGTTCTATTGTTTTTAATGAACTTTCTTCTTATTTATCACTATTTTTTAAATAATAGAAAATGATTTAAGTATATTTATGTGACTGGTATTTGAAAACGAAATTTTCGCCAAATTGGCGTAAAAAAATTGCTCCAACGTGGTAGGTATTAGGCATCGGTGTCAAAAGACAGAGCGCGATGAATATTTCAAAAGTCTACGTTTTATAATTTCATACAAATAATGAATCAAAAGAGTTTTATAAAAATATTAACTTGAAATATAAACAAGTAAGAAAAATCATGCGTTAAGCATAGATTATGAAACACTTTCCAACGCTTCCTGAAATCTTTAAAAAAAATTGTTATTTAGGGAAATAAGATGCTACTGTCCGTCCATAGCCAAATATGTATTGAAATACTTTTGAACAACCCTGTATTTGATCCGTCGGTTGATATATATATGCAATATGATGGGGAAATTTAGTTTAACAAGAAAATGTCTAACTGACTGAAATTTCTCTTGCAGCACTTTATTCTAAAAATGGAAAATACTTCAATACTTTTTTCAACCCTGTAATTTATCCAGTATCTTTACTAAACGCCAGTTCTTAGTTAACATTTAGTTCAAACAAACACATTCTTAAAGCTACTTAAATCACATTTCCAGAAATTATCCCATATGGATGATCATGGTGCTAATTCTTTGCGTGATCTTGTATATCATTTTACTTTTTTTTTCGACAAACATTTCTTAGTAAACTGAAAGCAGTTCTACTTAAAAATGCATAACTACCACTTTTAAGTTAATTACTGTCATATTCAGTAACCTTTATGAGCTCTTTTGTGTAACCCTGTATATCAACTATAACATTTATATACACCATATAATATGCAGACATTTTGTAAAACTTAAAAGCTCATATCATAAGTGAAAAAGCATTTCAACCATCCATCAGCTATCATCGACAATATACAATATTTCAGATAAAAATATAAGGTTTGAAATATTTTGTGTGTTCCTGTAAAAGCTATGCACTTCACATTAAGCGTTAAATATTAAATCTCAACGGCGTATATCAATTTTATGATACTTGAAACCATTTAACATTATTCAAATATGTCGCAAACTATTCCCTCCTTTATTATTGTGTAATGGAATTCTTTTGAGTGGCCCTGTAAATGAATAATGATTATTATTTTGGCAGCATATTTTACAAAATGTGTATTTTAGTGCACTTTGCGAATCCATGTAAATTTGAATAAGTTTAACAGGGTGTAACACCTTTAAAATTCATTTGAAACGACTTATTCCCAGTGGCCGTAATGTATCGGAAAATTTTGACTATCCCAGTAAATACACTAATCTTAGTAGAAACTTCATTTTCTATAGGGTTCGTGCTAGGGTAAACATCAATAACATATAGAAATGTCAGAGCAATCTGAGTATATTTACGGGAGTTAGAGCGCGGATAGACGGCCAGATGGAACCGAATGCATAAACGCTTTTCAACTTTGTTGGAAAGTGTTAATAAAAAACAGCTACTTTTCAACAGAAACTCTGTGATGTTTTAAAAATTAAATCTTGTAGTGTCTTATCATTTTAACAATCATCGGAATAATAAATTTAATACAAGTTAATTCAAAATTAAGTTTTATCCAATGATTAATTATTTGTAATGTTACAAGTTTAGAAGCGATTTTAAAAAATCGCCAAATTGGAAATTAAAAACAATATTTGTAAACATTATTGTTTATATTTTTTCGCATTCGATTTGAATGATTAGGTTGATAGAATTGGCTAATTTATTGCCGTGCCGAAAAGTCTTACTCCAAGTAGTCGTTAATTTCTGCCTTAAATAATTGCTAGGAATTGAGTTTGAAGGCCTAGTATTGCAGATTTACTAATTTCATTACGTACCAAGGATGATATACTGTTAATTTTTACTATTATTCTTTAATACTATTATTTTTTAAGACTTTTATTTACGTTAATTTATTTTGATTTTCTTCGAACATATAAGGAGGAGAAATTTAAAAAATGTGGTATGGGTACAAAATCCCGGCACAGATTTGATATACGCACTGGCTTTGGCGCAATTTTTTTCTGATGCCAATGCGTCAGAAACCTCGCTTTCAAAAACCATTTACGTGTATATTTTTAAGTTATTTTCTATTATTTTGAAGAAACGAAAAATAGAAAAAAATTTAATTTACTTTTTTTCTACATTTCTTCAATTAAAAATCATCTTGATCCATTAATTAATATTTGAAAATGTCTCTATTATAAAAATCATGCTTCATATTTATTATTTTCGGTAAATGATTCTTTTTCTTGGTACCAAATGTTTCAAAATCTCCGTTTCACTTCCAATATGAAGTCTTAAATATGCCGTTTTTAATTCTTACAAAAAAAAATCAATTTTTTTTCTTTTAAATTACGTAAAAATGATTAAATGCTGCAGGAAATATGTCCATTGATCTCTAGATTTTTTTTTTTTTTTTTTTTTTTTTTTTTTGATTGGAGGAAATTTTTTTTTTACTTAATTAAGTGCTTCAAAGAAAATTTGTGGCAGCGCGTACAAAATATGGGAAAATGTCTAGTAAATAACCTGTTCAATGTTAAATTCTGTATTAAATTAACATTAAGGAGTCGCGCTGGAAATATATAAAGTATAGCACTGCCGTGCTGTGCTTTAATTAAAAGTAGATTTTTTTTCCACTTCAAAATATCCTACGGACTTAAAAAATATATATGATATAAATTAATTAAACATTATTTATAATCGTGATCAACTTTTACTTTCAGCTATTTCAAACTTAAAAAAAACTTAATAAAATTTTATTATTATTTTATTATTTTCTAAATATTATAAAAATACTTTAGCTTTTTATTATTAAAAGAGAATGAAATAAAGAAATGTTTTAGCAAATTGTTTGAAAAACATTATCTGGCTATAATGTTTTTATTTTTCTGGCATAGATGGCACCACTACACTCTACTGTTTTCGGAAAATTGATGAAACACTTCCGTAATTTATACGGATTTGTGATTTCAAAATGTCAAATATGGTAATTCTACTTTTTTTTCAGAAAAATAAAACTATTCCGTAAAATTTTACGGAAACGTTTGTGTATATTAACCGATTTTTTTTACAGTGTAGGGTGTTCTTCCGCTGAGGGAGGCCTCGAGTTAAAACCCCATAACAACTAGAAACAAAATGTGCAAAAAAAATAAATAATGTAGCAGCTCAAAATTGCTCGAAAAAATCAAATTCTTTTAGGTCACTTAAGATTGAGTGATGGATTGATCTTGAAAAATACATTATTAACAATCAATTTACAGAGTCTCGTGTATTTTTAACGGTGTTAATTTACAAAATCTACTCTAAATTTATCAAATTATTTCTCTGTAATTTTATATAAGGCCTAATACAATGAATTAACGATACATTCTTTTTAATTTCACTGAATTTTTTTAACAGTGCACTGTAATATGGAGTGATAGAATGGAAAAAGTTCAAAGTAAATAAAAAAAAAAAAGATGTTAAAAAATTGCTATAGAAGCAAGACAAAAATGAATGAAATGTAAATTAGAAAATATAAAGGAAATTTATTTAATTTAAATAGCACTCAAAATAGGTAAAAATAGACAATGTAAAAGACTAGAATAGACGAAAGCAGCATCGTTTAGAAAATTTGTGTCAAGATTTTGCAAAGAAAAAAATAACATTGCTCGAAACATTTTAAAAAGGTATGAAACAAGTTTCACCAAGAACAACATAATAAGATGAAGCCAAACTAAATGTATCTAGTGTTGCCAGGACGAGCTCCACAAAAAGTTAGTGATTTAAACTGATTTTGTCTCCTGTGCCTTGAATTCCGTCTACACAGGTTTGTTTACGCATCGCTTTTATAAAAAAAAATGCTAACTATTTTTAATAATAATAATTTCATTTTTATGTTATGATAATTAAATATTATTTCTGTCAAATTTATTATATTGTCTGAAAAATAACATTTTGAAACGAATGATAAAATCTGGTTACTTAACTTTGGACCATAAATTAATTAATAAGACTTTTTCCGCTATCAAACTATCTTTTTTTTCATTTTTTAGAATCTCTGCATATGAATCATACTTAGAGACGTCGTTCGGAAAGAGGCTGTTCACCGCGGTTTTTTTTTAAAATAGATATAACAATTGAAAAACTCAAGCAAAAGACACAAACTACTAATATCTGAACACGTGAAAACTCAAATCACCAGGTGACTTTTCACAAAAGAGCACAAAGGTGACTTCACAGTAACTCTAGGTTACTAAAAAGTAACCCTGCATCCTCACTGTGATATTAGTTTTGGACTTATCACAAGGCAATGCTCACAATGGCTTTAAAATTGAGTCTTCAAATGACAGATACATAAGAATCATTAGTTTAGCTCATTGTAATGCCACCTAGTGATCCATTACAAAGCAGCGGCCACTATGTCTTCTTTAGAGTCATGTTATAACGTTCATTTTTAGTGCTGTAATGAGACGAATGATAAAACGCATATGTTTTATTCATCGTTGTGACTGCGACACTTTAAACCATGTGTGAGAGATGTTATATCAGTTATCAGTCTATAATGATGGTATCTATTTTCTACATCTGCTGATTACATAATTTTTTTCTGAGTACACAAATTCTCGAATATTAGCATTTTGTGTTTGTTGCTTAAGTTTTGCACACCCCTGTGTAAACAAATTAAACCTAGAATTCTACCTGCCTGGCAGGATAGGTGGGACGAGTGTGACGCCATATCTACAACCTCATCTCAAAGGTATGCAGGGAACTCCATTTCTTTTCACCACCCATCGCAGCATTATTCACTGGCCCATGGACCCTTTAAAAATTCCATTGCGCCTCAACATAACTCTGCGAATGTAGCAAATGGGAAACCTCAAACACACCTACTATCACTGTACCGTGACTGAAACCTAGCACATTAGATATCACCCCTCTCACCTCCCCCTCCCCCGCCAATCTTGGCTACAAGGGTAATATCTCGGCCAGTGTTGCTGGCAAAACCAAAATATATTTATAATTATCTAATGGATGTCTTCATCCTAATCTCTTAACTGTGTATCTTTTTGTCTAGAAGCAGGAGATCGAGAGTGCTCCGCATTTTTCTACGAATTCCATAGCGCCCGCTGCCTGTCATCAGCGCGGAAAGTGTGTCTTAGCTACCTGAGTTTGTACTGTATTTTTTTTCTTCCGGCTTGAAATTGTAATTTTTTAAGACCTTAATAAAAGCGACCGAAAGAGACACTATTCTTTACAGACATCGCTTTTATGTCTGAGCCGTCCGTCTTACACATTCAAACAAATTGAATCATTTGTAAAATGAGCGTTATGCTTTTGTTTCACCTATTAAAAGTTTGTTAAAAAGTATTTTAATATGATCTTCGCAGCTGATTCTTTATTAAAGACGTAATAAACCCTAATAATTTTTTTTAAATAAAATGCGTAAAGTTAGGTAAAATATAAAGAATAATGCAGTAGGAATTAATGTGCTTTTATACGAAGGACAGAAGCTATAATAAAATAGTTATCTACAACTTTATGCATTTTTTAACCTTTTCAGACCTAATGTATCCTATACGATACACACATTTATGATTTTTTACGCATATTAATAACGTTAAAAAAGAGAGATTTGGGGTGAATGAAGCTTAAGGGGGCTCAGGGGTTGAAAACTTTTCAAAAAATCAATTTTTTATGATCTAACTTGATTATTCATTTATTTCTTAACTCAATACAAAAAACCGCATAAAAATATTTGCATTTTTAACGGAGTTATAAGCATTTAAGACATCAACACTTTCATAGCCTCATCCATACAATTTCAACTTTAAGTCGCGTTTTCTCAAAACTTGATTTTTGATGAGTAACACCAAGATTTAAAAAAAAACTATTTGATGGAATTGCTTAATCTTTTTTTGCATGCATATAACATCATTATCTAGATTATGAATTAATATATTTTAGATAGTTTAATATTTTGAGTATTTTTAATGGAAAAGAATTTGTATGTTTTAGGGGGTTCTTTTAAAGTTTTCAACTTTGAGAGATTTTTTAATACTGTTTTTATTAAATGATAGTTATATCCTTAATTCATAATCTAGATTATGATGTTATATGCATGCAACAAAAAATTTAAGCCACTCCATCAAATAGTTTTTTTAAAAATCTTGGTGTTAGTCTTCCAAAATCAAGTTTTGAGAAAACACGACTTAAAGTTGAAATTATATGGATGCGGCTATGTAAGTATTGATATATAAATGCTTATAACTCCGTTAAAAATGCTAATATTTTTATGCGGTTTTTTGCTTTGAGTTAAGAATTAATTGAATAATCAAACTAGATCATAAAAATAATCGATTTTTTGAAAAGTTTTCAACCCTTGAGCTCCCTTAACACACGTAAGAAGTAAACAAAATAGCGATTTATTTGCTTCTAGCCTTTTTTTCGAGCTTAAAAATAACTTAATACAGCTTAAACATAAAATTAGCTTATAGCAAAAATGTACTAATTGGGAAAAAAAATGAAGCATAGATAATTCTACCGCCCGTTAAGATATCATTTGTAGAATCATCTACGAATACAAAATTATGAAACATATATTTATTTCCTATTTTACAATGTTTCTGCAATGTAAAAAAAAGTAAAATAAAATACAATAACATAAGAAATTGTTAAAAGTTATTCCTTATGAGTCCCTATGCATCATCTAATTTTTTTCGCAAAAAAAAAAAAAAAAAAAAAAAAAAAAATAAATTTTTCTCTTTTTTTAATCTTTTATAGTTACTAGTTTTTCAATATTAATCATTACTGAAATTAAAAAGTAAAATGCCTTTTAACTATATTTCAGTAGCAATTGCAATATAGCAATAACATTAAAAGACATTGAGCTACTATTGGCTTTTTCCCACAATAAATCAAGAATAAAAGATGTTTGTATCATATTAACCAAGAAAAAATAAGGTAGACCTTTATAAATATGAACTCACCTCATTTATTTTGTCAACAGTCAGGCAAGTGGAACGTATTCATCATTCGATATTTATCGTATCATTTCTCAATGTCGGTCGCACAATGTGTGAGAAAAAAATATTCGATAAAAGTTTCATAATAGATATATTTTTTTCTTGATTTAATTTATAAAATCATATTCTTTCGAGCAAAATAAAAAAAAGTTTTGATTATTACTATTTTTATAAGAAAACAACACTATTTTAATGTTAGCATTGTATTCATAAATGAAAATAAAATTGTATAAATAATGTAATATCTAGAGTCAGGTGGAGGAATTATAACCAGGGAGATAACTATTACCACTTCCATATTGGAGAAAACTGTGTACGGTAAAATTTTGTTTCATGTTTAGATATTGATCTCATAATGTATTTTTCATTTTAGATATTCTTTATCACTTATCGGAAGCATTTTTGATATCCGAAAGCAGTTTGAAACATAGTCTACGCACATTTGTTAAAAATGAATTTGCTTGTTTAGAGTTCTAATGGTCTCAATTGCGCTAAACAAATGTAGATAGGGTAGTATAAAGAGAAATTATAGTAATCACAATTTCCCCACTAGTGATATTATTTATTCCAAACTTTGGTGATTGTAATATTTTGATAGAGTAATAATAACCATCCTTTTAACTTAAAAGAAAAAAAAAAACTATGATAATTTAAACTTTGAAGAAGTGTTCTTAAACGGTGAAAGTTACTTTCTATATATTAAAAATATCACTTTTAAAAATAGGGAAAAAGTGTTGAAAATGTACAATGTGGTCATAATTATGTGTGTTATGTAATAATTGTTGTTCTAAAAAATTCCTGAGCCTGGAACTTTTATTAAACTTTTCCTAATAAACTAAAAATATTTTTTTTACGCAGTGATATTTGCTTTTATATGCAACACAAATATGACTGGTAAATGGAAAATGAATAGTCCTCCATTATATAGGGTGTCCCAGAAGTAAAGGGACGAACTTTAAGGGGGAGGGCAGGGGACATCACAATGATTCAGTTTTACATAGCAACCCATAACCTGGAAACGTTTTCCTGGCACGGTAGGGATTACATAAAACACAAGAGAGAAATGACACGAACAGAGAAAGAAAAGACGTTTATTATTCTTAGTGCTACAAAAATACTGAGACAATGCTGGACAATGTGAAACTTGTTACACGCATCATGGCAGCTGTTGGGGAAGTTCGGGACATTCTTGACGTTTTCGCGATCATTAGATAATTCATGCGCCGGAGATGCGCTCCGTGCATCACGGCCCGGGATCGTAATTTTGAACACCTATTTTGAAGACGATCGTTGCCTCTTTAATTTTCTTTTAATTTTCTTTTTTCTTAGTTTTTTGCTATATTAAGGATAATAAACATGTTTTTTCCTCTTATTCGTGCTCGGTCTTTCTTGTGTTTGTGTCGTCCCCACTGTGCCAGGAAAGCGTTTCCGACTATGAGTTGCTACGTAAAACTGAAACCTTGTGATGTCCTCTACACCCCACTTAAAGTTTGTCCCATTATTTCTGAGACACCCTTTATAAATGCAAATTAAATGAATCAAAATGTTAATTTCACTTAACATTTTATAAATACACTGTAAAAATATGCCCTGAATTTTAGAGGTGTTACTCTGTGAATTTTTCTTGATTTAGCTGAACATTTCGTTTTAGAAAAAACCTGGAACTTTTCCTTTAAATACCGGAAATTTTTATTCCTGGACAGTCGTCTAATTTAAAATTTCCGTTTTTAAAAAAAGATCTGCAGCTATTCCTGGAATTACCGGAATTGTTGATTCTAGGGCAGTCGACTAACTGAACGTTTCCATTTAGGGGAGTAGAACGGAAAACCCTCAGCTCGGTTTTTTCTTCGACGCCTTAGGTCGAAGATAAAATCAGTCCGAGTTCCCGAGTACATTAACAAATTTGCTTGAAAACTGTAAACACAAACGCAACACGTGCATTACTTCTAATATTTACTTTGAAGACCGAATTTGTTATACAGAAAAGAGGTTAGTTATTCAATTACAACTTTTTATAATGAATATTATAAGTATTTTAAATAAACGTTGGTTTGAATAAAAATTCTTAAATGCGGTTATTACGCGTTAGGTCTATTGAAATTTTGAAATACATAGACTATATAATCAAAACGATTATTGTAAAATAGGATTTTAAGATGACTAATTCTAAGATTCAGAAGTTAAAACTGATTTTCTGTCGATTTGTAGACAGAAATTCCCAAATGCAAAATATAAAACTAATTTAATGTTTTAGTCACTTGTAAAGGTATTTTAACAAAAATTTTGAAAATATTTTTAGGAGACATTCATGAAAAAATATCAAAATTTATATTTAGTTGTCCCTTTCCGAGTGATTTAAGATATATTGATGTTGATTTCAGGGGGTGTCCGGGGGGGGGGACATTCCATCGAGGAATAATAACATGTATCTCTTGGAAGATTTGAGATTTTGTTATTTTAATGTCAAATGTGCAATCCCCAGGAACTCTATAATACCCCTCCTTCCGAAGCCGCTAAAATCCCTCCCGGAGAAAAGTGTCTGAATTGAATTCCCCACTGGAGTATATTTATTTTTCCTTTATATGTATTAACTGCAAATTCTCTGTTAAACTGAAAGAAATGGAGAGTGGAGTGGATTTTGACAGAGAGAGACGGATACCTTGACAGTAGCAGTGTTGAATTCAGACACTTTTCTCCCGGGAGACACTTTTGTGTCTTCGGGGGGGGGGGGATTTGCCCTTTTGGACCATTGAAAACCCAAAATATCAATTTTTCCGGGGGAGGAATTTCACTGCTCTGGGGTGGATGTTCCCCCTGGGCTATTCCCTTGAATTTAACACTGAAAAGTAGGATTTTCTTTTTATTTTGTCATTCTAAGCATTTAATCAATCGTACACAAAATGAAACAATGGTAGCCGAATCTTCAGATGAAAAAACATTGGTATGTATAAGCTTGCAATTGTCTAAAAGAAAAGAATATTTCAAGAAACAAGAATAAATTTGCTTCATATACCTTTTATACATTTTGCATATAGTGACTTATTTATGCATAGATGTGTTCGTTTTCCTATTTATGAAACATCATACTGTAAATTATCCATTTTTTAAAATAAGTCTAAAATCAACATTTTTGTTTATACAAAAAGTGTGACATAAAACATGGAAGTGGTGAGGAATAGGACATGTCAAATTATTTTTTTTTCTTTTTTAATAAGATGAATTTTCATTCCAGTCATGAAGATACTGGAATTTTACATTATGGTACATACTACATAATTAACCTGCAATCTTTGTTTGATTGTGTATCTAGCCGACACTATACAATTTGTGCCTTATAGCATTGTTTTATTCCTATACCATACTTTCCTGTATGTGGGGAGGCATGGGACACATTTTGAAACGTGCACTTTCTTTAATTATAAAATAGCTTATGTTTGCTATGTTTCTATATTGTTCAGGGATTTTAAAAAGTGTTTTACCTTGCACTCTATAAATAGAAATTTTTGTTTTTGTATCAAACAAAGTTTATTATCTTTCTTAATAAAAAGTGTCCTATACCACCCCACTCTCCCCTATATTATTAAGTAAACATGCTAAAATATATTTATTTCTGACAATTGCTCAAGTCTTTCTATTAAAAATTTTACCCATAACTAATGTTAGCGGTCTGACCGCAGAGTTTTTAAAGTTTCACAGTTTAACTCGTAATTTTTAGTTTAATTATCGATACTGGTCGAATTTTGTTTTGTTTGGAGCCTTATTACTATTTCTAGAGACTTTTAAATAGCTGAATTTTAATTATTATAATCAGATACATAAAGTTTAATACCTAAATAGTATTCTGAGAATTAATGTAACATTACATTCATGTTTAAATGAAGCGGTCTGACAGACCGCTCACAGTAGTTATGTGACAAATCTTGTCACAGCAGATAACAGTTAATATTTTTGAAGTAAAATTTCTTAAGTTGTATTTTCTAAATTGTTAAAATGAATATTTCGAATCAAAATTAAATTTTCGAATTGCTATTTCCTGAAAATAAAATTTATAAATTATTGTTATCGTTATTTTAAATGAATTGGAACTGAAAATTGAATTTTCTATTTAATTTTCAGAAAACGGTTAAGTTTATTTATTTATTTTTCCTAGTGGCTTTTTAATTATTGTTGAATAAACTTAAAATTAAATATTTTTAAATAGTTTCTAAATATATTTATACATATATTTATTTATTTATAACACTAATTATATTTTTGTTTAGCGAACTGTTTTTTCTAGTCACCATATGGCTTGAATGTTCTGAGATCTATAAAAATGTTTATTGCAGAAGTATTAAAACTCTGCTACTCTATAAAATCACTGTTTTAGAGGATCCATAACTTTCCATAGCTTCCAATGATGTTTGGGACACAGGAAGAGTAACACATAGTTGATGGTGCTCTTCCTTGGCCAACAATAAATGTCATGGAGAATCAGACTGGTTTACGTTGATGCTAGGTAACACATTAAGAATTAGGGTTTTTCAGAACTTATACTTCGAGACGACTTGCTGCACGGCATGTAAATTTTGTAGTGCTTATCTAGTTACATATTATTTTGTTACAAACTTTCTTTATTTTAATTTTTCAGAATCTTTGCTGACATAAATCGAGATACAGGAGGCAAAGTATCCAGGGTAAATAGAAAAAAAATGGTACAGTTGCAAACTGCCAATAAATCTAGTTAATATACATAGTTTATGAAATGTATTTTAATTTGTGATGTTTTAGCAATAAAGTATTTTTGATATTACATTTAGTTTTGCTTTTTTATTCATGCTTTTTTTTATATTTTCTACAAAAATTCTATTGTCTTTAAAATATGTAATTTGGATTTACTTAAATAATCATGATTGCTAATTGATATCAATAATTTGATCACAATTGCGATTATTAATCAGTAAAAGAGGGAGGGAGGAATTTATAACGACATTGACATGAATTACTGTCAAGATTTTTTTCTAGCTGAATGTATTGAAATAGTTGCATTTTTCATGAATCCTATTAAATCCTATTTTATTTTGGGGGGAATTCACAAGAATTCACAATATGCTCACTCCACCTCCCCCTCCCCCATAAAAGCATAGGAGGGGGGTGGAGTGAGCATATTGTGAATTCTTTTTCAGAATTTTGAAGATCTGGGAAAAATTGTATTGAACGGTTGATATCTTCTTGATTTTCAGCAAAATGTTTGGCATTTACTGGGATATTTCAAAAACAGGTCAATTAATTAAAAATCTGAGAACAGTCCTTAGTAACAGATTAATTGTTGCCATGTTTAATACGATTGATATTTCATTGCGTAAATGGTGGGTGCAAAACTGCAATTTTCGATGAACATAGATTTTTTTCAGCGATATATTTTGTTTTGAAATATACATGTAAATAAAATGCTTTATTTTATATATTTACTTAGATTGGTAAGAAAAGTTACTATTGAAGTTTTACAGTGTGCAAAGGTAGAATTATTAATCGTGAATAATAGGGAAAAATGTTAAACTTCTGAATTTCCTGTAAAGAAAATTGCTCCTAATTTTAGAGGTTTTGTCAAAAAAGAGTAGTAAGTGTTAAATCGTTAAATGTTGTATAGTACTAAATGTTATTTTCAAGGTACTATGTAGTTGCTAATCTTTTTGTCCTTTTTCAAGTTACCTAGCTACAATGAAAACTATAATGAAAGTGGAAGTGAGTTAAATGAAATGCTTCTAATTTGTATATTATTATTCACATTTTTTAAATAAAAATTATCTTCATCTAATTTTTTAAAAATAAAAAGATTGGCAGCTAGATATTTTAATGTGAAGTTTTAAATTACATTGATACAAAGGGCATGTCTAAAATATCATTATGGCGCATACTAAAAAAATTATTTAAACGGATTATGACATCGCAACGATAAATATTCTTCCCTCCAAGATTAAATAAAAGGAACAAAAACAATAGCCTACATATAAATATATACAAAAAGTCTTTATTATCATCAAGTTTGTAAAAGTTAAAAAAGTCGGATGTTTTAAGCTTATATACACAAATTCTATAGACATTTAAGAAGTACAACTTTTACAACATAAATAGAGTGATTCATAATTAAATTAAAGACTTGAAAATTTAAAGATTTGTGCATAAAAAGGTAAATTTATAGTCAGAAGTGATGATATATTGATTTTTAAAGTTATTAGGGGGTATTAACTGTCTTACTTTCTACCTGGCAGTACAACTTAGCAATAATGCAACATTTATTTTTTTCTCGATCTTTATAAAAAATAAATGCATACAATTTTTAATATAGACAACCTAATTTCTTTTCTATGTAAAATCATTTTTTTTTAACATTCCATACTGAAATTTTCTTTTTTTATGTTTAAGTTTGATTAAAGTAAATGTAAAATTGTTTTTTCAGTTTCATTCACGGCGCGTAAGACGGTAGCATAACTATTTGTTCAAGAGCCACCAAAAACATTGATAATGATGTAAAAGTAATGTAGTTTGAACATACATTTTATTTGTAAGCTATTTCTTTATCTATTGAAAGTTTAAATTTAAGCTATAAAAAATTTTAAATTTCATTTTTTATTGAAAAATGACTAATTTTAAATAAAGATATTAAAAATTTCTTACAAATGAAGTATACATTCAAGATACATTAGTTAAACATTATTATCCGTATTTTTTTTCGGGAGGTTGAACCAATAGTTTTACTACAGTCTTGCTCGCAGTGGATGCAAGTCAAGAACCAATTTTCAAATTTTTACCTTAAGGGGTTAAAAAGGCCATGGCACTTTTGAAAATGGAAAAAAAACTGATATCAATGTATCTTTTTTTTTCTTGAAAATTATTGAGGCAATTTAATATATATCATTTTATTATATTGGCAGCAATTATAAACATAAATATTTGTTTATTTATTTAGCATTATTAAAATTTCAGTAAATAAGAAAGATCTAAATATAGCAAATTATAATAACGCAAAAAATATTACCAGTAACAAGTGATAAACCAGTATCAAGTGGAATGGAAATCACATCTCTAATTCCCTCATCAATGTTAAACATATCTGTGTGTAGTACTTAATTCCATAGGTAATGGATATTTTACAGTGTGCAAAGTTAGTTCTTCAAGCATCAATTTTTTGTGTGAAACTATTTGTTAAATATATATTTAATTTTATTTCTTACTTTGTTTTGCAAAGTACCAACACTTAAATTATATTAAGTGTATATTTTAGAATTATTTTGATATTTTGATAACTAAAGAACAAATCATATAACAGTACACAGAAAAAATGAATTAAATATAATAGTTTGCTATTTTTTAAAATATATGTAGGCATTAATCCTCTCCCCTCCCCATACGTATAACATTAGAGTTTGAGATCTCACTATCTCAGTGTGAGACAAATTTTGAACGGATAATTGAATATGGCTGAAAATAACCGGGATAAAACTGAAGATACCAGTTTGCAAAATGAAAAACCTAGGTTTAAACCTGAAAGCAACAGTTTCTAAAAGTGAACATTTCAGTTTCTGAAACGAAACATTTCAATTTTCAAAACAGAACAATTTGGTTTTCAAAACGGTATATTTCAGTTTCCAACACGGAACATTTCAGTTTCTATAACGTAGCATTTCAATTTCCAAAATAGAACATTTCAGTTTCTATAACGTAGCATTTCAATTTCCAAAATAGAACATTTCAGTTTTCAAAACGGAACACTTCATTTTCCTAAAACGGAACATTTCAGTTTCGAAAACGGAAAAGACATAAAAGTAAATTTTACGTGAAAAAATGGAGCAGATACGGCAACTTTGCTGCCAGTACGTTTTCCGTTTTTTCAAGGAAAATTTTTTTACAGTGTAAACCGCATGCAAATATCTTTTCTGAATCATATTAAATACACAGTAATTAATTATATGCAAACTATAAAACATGCCACATCAATTTTAACATTTCTTCAGAATTTTTCGGTTTCTTATTGAATTGAAACCCTTCCTGGAAAAGCAGTATCAAAATTATACTGTTGCTTGTTGAACCTTTTAAACAATACTAAGTGACGTTATTGACTTTCTTACATAAATTCGATTTCTCAATAAATTTCTTGTAATGTTTCTCACTCTAAACTGCTGCTCACAGTCCACTAAATGTAGTGACAAAATTGCTGCAAAATGTAGCATGTTGAATTTTACAGGATAAAATTCAGCAGTAATTCAATAAAATCAATTAGTTTCTTCGAATAATATCTAGGATACTTTCTGAATTGTTAGCTCTGCAACCCGAACTTAAGAAACATTTAAAAATTACTTTTTAGAAAATATTTTACATAATGCGTTGTCTGTATAGTCCAATTACATAAGAATAAATTATGTTAAAATTTCTTTTATATCACAGTTTTTAAAAATACTTTTATTCATTGCTAACAGGAGGTTAAGGACCAAAAACAATCTTTAAAAAAGTTTAGTTTGTCTTGAACTAACATTCCGTCCATTTAAATGCACTTTTTGTAATCTTGTCTAGTTCTCCATAAAAAGTTTTTAATTTTTCTCATAAGCAGAAGGAATGTGTTCTGATCATTTAATTAATAATGTCAGTTTGACATTGAATTAGATAAAATATGGCCGCATAATTATAAAATCAAGTTTTCTTTTTTTTTTAAACTGGTATTTTCCCTAAAACTTTAAGAAACCTGATTTAATATATGCAATTATGCTCCGTATTTGCTTAGATTTTCTATTGGTTTCACAATCTAAATTTGTGTGGAAATACATGCTCATTTTGGTTTTTGAAGTCCAGTCAGTCTTAGTCACCCTCACTTACTATATACAATAATACTTTGTACGTGCTTAGATATTCTATTGATATCAGAATATAAACGTCATTTTTTGGTGTGTGGAAATGGCTAATTCCAGCGTCACAATTTTTCTTTCTTGGTACTTGTCGCGATATATTTTGTTTGTGTTTCTACTGTTTCTACGTTATGTTGTGTTTCTACTTCTATATTAATGATAATCTGACAATGAAGAGAAGAACCTATTAGCATAACACCTGGTGCTTTATCAACCTCCGGATAATTCTTGCTGTGACTTTGCTAATGACGATTTCATTTGATGCTGTGAAGTGTCTTAAAAATTGTAATTATGTAAATATTATGATAATTCATTACTGATTATGATAATTCATTACTGAGTATGATAATTCATTCACTTGTATTCATTATGATAAGCGATATAAATTTTTAATTACGCCAATAAAAGGACGCATAAAAAAACTAAAAGAGCAAGTATTGAACAGTCACAATTAAGCGAATCCAATGGTTCATTTAACTAACAAAACGGAAGTATTTTGTGCTGATTTGGCCTAATGGCGAGCAGCACTGAGAACTCTATATGCAAATACTATAATAAATAAATATTAAATATGAATATATCACATCATATTCAGATTAGAGTTCAAATAAATTATTAACATACATTTTGAAAATATCAGTTATTATTCGCATTGCTAATTTGTAGTCAAGAATATTTGAATAATTATTAACATCCCTTAGCATTACTTGAATTGCATTTAATTTAAATGGTTAAAATTAATTCCTAATAGATTTTTCAATTTGAAACAAACCAAATTACTTTTTTGTATCATTACTTCTTTAATTCAAAAATATGTTTCACGATTACAAATTAAAGATTTTGTGTAAATATTGAGAATTATGTTTGCAGTAACTTTTGTGTATGTTATATATCTTACAATATGCTTTGAATGCAATTGAAATTTTCTAATAAATGTGTCCAGAATTATATAATACAATGTCAAAATGTGAATTCGTAAAATTCTTTTCTTTACTCCCAATCCATAAACAAAACAAAAAAATTCTTTTATAGAATTAAAAAGAAAGATCTCGATTTAAACTCAAAATATTTTTACTTTTCCAAGGATAAATCCAACTTAACTGTACTGTAAACAAAGACACAAAATAATAGTAACTGAAAAATAAGACTAGAGAAAACATTTTCCAAAAATGCCTAAAGGAATATAGTTAGACAGACATGAAATTTTTAAAGTTGTTTTAGTGGTTCGTTTTAGCCTGAAGTCATGTTTTGTCAATATTTAGGATTTAAAAACTCAAATCAATACTTTTGAACTTAGTATATAAATATATATGTGTATTTGTTTAAATTTATTTTATAGTTTTAATTAAAAAAGTATTATTTTAAATTTCTATACATCTTTGAAAATATTTATCGTTTCTAATTTAAGCGAATCAGTCATATTAACTGTTACTTTTGTTTTTCCTTGCGGTTTGTTTCTTCAAAACTTTTAAAAGGGTTAAATTTATCTATAATATATTGAAGAAATTTATAATGTCTATTAATATAATTTTAAAGATATACAAACTTAATGTATAGAAATATACACTTAAGAGCCATTACATTATGACCACCTGTTTAATACGAAGTAGAACCTTTTGCTTACAAAACCACTGCCAACAGCCGAGTTGATATCAACTTGACAAGGCTCCTCTAGAAAACTTCTAGAAATTCTTGCATATTGCAAGGTGGTAACGTGGCATAAGGAATTGAGATTTTCAAGGGGAACCACAAATGTTCTACTGAATTAATTTCAAGTGAATTTGGATAGCAAGACATAACTTGAAGCTCAGTAGAATGGTTCTCGAACCACTCACTGACGATTTGACGTGTACGACATGGCGAATTATCTTGTTGCTAAATGCTAAATCCGTCGGGTTCATTGTTGTCATGAATTTGTGCACCTTGTTTTCAACGATATTCAGGTAGCACACAGATGTCTGGGATTGTCCCATGGGGACTATGAGTAGTAACGTGCATCACAAAAGCATCGCCCACACAATAATATAACTATCACAGGTTCTTCTCCGACTAACTGTACATCCGGCAGCCAGGTTGTCCGTTGGAAATCGGACTATTGATATGACCATCAATGTGGTGGACCAGAAAACGTAATTCATGGACCATCCAGTTTTCTTCTATTCTTTTGGATCATCCAATTACGATATTCATTGGTATGTTATAGGTGCTGCTAGCGATAAAGTACTGCCAGCGCAAAGACGGGTTTAGGCCTCCATAGGTCCCATGGGGACTATGAGTAGTATTGTCCATCACAAAAGCATCGCCCACACAATGACAAAACATGTAGGTTCTCCTCCGATTAACTGTAAATCCGTCAATCAGGTTGTCCGTTGGAAATCGGCGTATTCACATGATCATCAGTGTGATGGACCAGAAAATGTGATTCATGGACCATGCAGTTTTCTTCTATTTTTTGGATCATCCAATTACGATATTCATTAGCACGTTATAGGCGCTGCAGCCGATGACGTACTGTCAGCGCAGAGACGGGTTTAGGCCTCCGACTACATAAGCTCACATACATCAGTGAACACTGTGTTGAAAAACACTGCCTGAGTCTCCACTGTTGTAGCTGCTGATGATATCAGCTGTTGCAGCTGTTCGGTCACGACGAATAATTTATAACAATATCTGCTTTGCACTGGAATCAATGCGCAGCGGGCAACACCTCAGTTAGGAGACTTGTAGTTTTACCATCCATATACTACTTTGGATATGTGCTCACAAATAATTTAACTACACGTGAACAGCCCAGCAAATGCGTCATTTATTTGATGATTGACGATTCGCCCAGCCTTGATGATTAGATCTTTGTCAAAGTCTGATAAATCTACTGCTTTTCTCATTATGTTGCTAATCATGCTATGTTTGAATGCATGGGCGCTTTACATTCTGCATTATCAGCCACACACGCATGGTGGTTTTGTTTCTAGTCGAGCTCATTGTTATAAATGGAGGGTGATCATAATGTAATGGCTCTTCGGTTTATATTTATAGCTTTTAAATACATTAATATAAGTTAATTTTTTAATAATATTATAATTATCTGCATTTTTAAACACTTTTATTGGAGTACAGATATGACCTTTTTGAAAGAATATTGAGGTAGATTATAGTTATACAATTTATTTCAATATTATATTTCTAATTTTTAAAAGATGGAAGAGGCAGCAAGACACACTTTCTACATAGCAAAAGAGGTCCGTAAACCTTTTATTCAGTCAAAAATACAAAATGATTCATTCCAATTACAACTCACATTGTTGTTTGCGGCTGTTGTGAAATGAAGAAAAGTCTGGCAGAATGCGCCTAGCAGAATCCAGCGATAGGTGTGTTGATCTAATGACAATGGAAATGTTAAATGCAGGATAGTTCTTGTTTAAACTATCACATATATATTTTATTTAACGTGATCGCCACTAATCTTATTATATTTCTTCCATCAAAATATATCTTATATATTACTTGAGGATGCCTCTCAATAAATTTGAAAGCTGTAGGGAAAACAGTACTCATTACGTGAGATAAAATGCTTTTCTTACCATTCATTCAATTGGTTTAGAAATAAATTCTGAACTTTCAAATTCTCTCATTGATTCCGAAACACCGGAGCAAAAATAATAAATATCACAATATAGTGCATTATAGTGCACATAAATTCAAAAGCATACGTAAGACTCCTAAAACGCTTTTAATAAAGATTATTAACAAATGAAAAGAACACTTATTTAGGAGGGCGAAATACAATGACAACTATTGACGATTACGTTACTCAAAACATTTACATGATATCATAAAAACTATCCCTCTTTCAAAAATTATCCAGTCAATAGTTCAACGCACTTAGAGCTCTGTGCTGGATTTTCTTCATTTCGCAACAACTTCTTCCCGGTAAAGAATGTCTGGAGACGAAAAGTTTACATGCGGATATTGGTATTTCCACTACCTTCCACCATAATGCAATTGCATTTCACACAAAGAAAATGAATTGTGTTGAAAATCTAGTTCATATATCTTTATTATTGTTAAACATATGAGGAAATGCTGGCATTTTGGTAGAATGAACAAGCATATATTTTTCACGGAATATATGTAGTGCGACGCTAAATCTTGTATAAGGATTCTTTATTGTTGCGCGCTCTGCTTTCTTTCAGAATTTATAAATTTGACTTCGAAACATTCTGTATAACGAAAATTAATATGGATTACGTCTGAGAAATGTTGAAATACTTTTTAAACTAACAGTTAAAACAGTCTCAAAGAAAGAAGGCCAAGACAAACGGAAAGTCATTTGTCCTTGATTAATTAAAATTAAAAAAAATTTAAAATTTAAAGACCAAAATTTTAAGCAAGAATCTTTTACTACATTATTTCTCTTTTTAATAATTTTAAGATATAATAGAAAGTTAATATTACAATAATGTACATTTTAGAATGATGCATTCATTAAATCCTACTTGTTATATTGTTAGGTAGTTGTTTCCTTCGAATGGTTTTTCCAATAATATTTACAAAAAAATAACTCTTTGTATTATACAGGATAAACAATATAGCATAATAAAATAATAATAATAAAAAGTTAAGTATAATGAAAAGTATACAGGATTTTTTTTGTTGAAAATTAGAAAATATTTTCAGAATATTGTAAAATATTAAATTTATTATTGAATATTTTTCTACAGTATAAATGCTATCTAAAAATAAATGATTGAAAAATATGCCCAATTTAAGATACGAGTATATTTATATAGCTTCTTTCATTTATCTAAGCTTTATAAACAAGATAAAATAAAATAATTTGCATGTTTTAGAATATCTATTCTGAACAATAGATATAATGAATGAATTTCGCATAAAATTTTCTTTAATAGTACAGTCCCAATGGGACACAAAAAGTTAAAACTACAAAAATTACACTGTTGTCCTTTTATACAAAATATTCTCTGTAATTCTTTCTTTAGTCACGTACACTACATGCTCTTGTTTTTATTCACAGAATTGCTGGAAGTCATTACACTATCACCTTTGCCATTTTGAATGCACGCACTTATTTAAATTGTCTGCAATTATTCCCGATTCATAAAATATATATGTTTTTAATGATAACTTAAGTGTAAAATGCTATTAATGTAATAAAATATACTAGAAAGATGTTAGACTAATGTACATTTTAGAGATATTCATTCTATAAACCTCATTTGTTATATAGGTAGATGTTTTCTTTGTATCATTTTTACAATAATATTTACAAAAAAATAAACTCTTGATAGTGATCATACAGAAATGTAAAAGTGTATAAAATTGTTTTATTTGAAAGTTAGAGATTATTTTTGGGATAATTTTTCATATTATTTTCCATATTAAATTTACTACTGAATATTTTTCTACAGTATAAAAACTATCTAAAAATGATTGAAAAAATGCCGAATTTTACATACGAAAAAATTTATTTAGATTTCTTCATCTTTCTAAGCTTTATAAACAAATATAAAGAAAATAATTTACTTCTTTTTCAATATCTATTCTTAACAAAAGACATGATGAATGAATTTTTCCTTAAATTTCCTTTAATACTACAGTTCCAATGAGACACAAAAGATTAAAAATAGAAAAATTATACCGAAGTCCTTTTATGGAAAACGTTCTCTGTAATTCTTTCTCTAGTCACGTACACTACATGCTCTCCTTTTATTCACAAAATTGCTTGAAGTCATTACACTATCACCTTTGCCATTTTGAATGCACGCATTTCAATAAATAGTCTGCAATTATCCACGATTCATAAAATATGTATGTTCTTAATAATAACTAAAGTGTAAAGTGATATTAATATATATCTATCGTCCCAAAATACTTTGACACATCCTTATGATTCATATTTAAACTTCATTGCAAAAAATAATAAACATATAATTTAAAAAAGGTAACAGTATACACAGTGCTAAAATAGATTTAAATAAGAGCTATAACTGTTATCCCGGCTGGAATTAAAGGATGTAATGTAGGATTATTTTAGCTTCTAAAAATATCCGTTATAATTAAAAATGATAAGTTATTATTAATCTTTGTTTAAATTATGTATTTTTTACATGTAGCAAATATTGAAAAATGCATTTATAATGTATAAATATTGGTAGTAAATTATTCTTTTAAGCATTTGTACCTTTATTTTAGTAAATGAATAATCGATAATGTGCAGAAAAAAAATCGGGAGAGAAACATCATACACCAAGCATAGAATATGAAACATAATCCAGATATCTGTAATATCGAAATGAAACTTTACCGTTTAGTAGCATGAATGAAGTCATCTAAGTAGACATTAGAGAGAACACGTAATACATTTAAAAAGCAATTTTAAGAATTAGAGTCTATTGTCAACGAAGTATTCAACGAATTTACAGAGTTACATAATAGAAGCAAATTTAAACTTTTTTGTACCTTTGTAAATAATTTTTGCCAGTTTCTATTTACGAAAAAATTCTCCTGACAATGATTTAAAAAAATAAAACGTCATGCATAATTTTTATTTTTGTCATTTTGATTGTGGCATCTGTGTTTAAAATCTCGGACTAAAATATACATTGGTTATCAACCTTTTGTTTTATTATCTAAGACTAGTTCCTTGCAACAAATGTTCTTCCAATTGCTAAAAGTTGTAAAAGGAAAACTTAAAAACAGTTAAAATAGTTTTAATGAATTGTCTGTATGTTTCGACTCTATTCTGAACTATTTTCAAAACAAAATAAATGACAATACAATTCTTAAATTGTACGATTGACGATCCAAAGCTATAAAACGCCATCATTAAATCTTTCTCGTTTTCTTTCAGATTTCATGCGTTATTTTTCATTTTTATTTTTACTTAGATTTACGAAAAAATGAAATTTTCCGAAATTCGGTTTCATTTACAGTTTCGGTCGTAAAAAACTGTTCGGTAGATCCTTACTTATTATGTAAGCCAGGTCATATTCATTGCAATAATAATAACGATCAAAATATATACAGTATATGGCATCACATTTTTCTGAAATTTCAGAATTATAAAGAATATGTTTCTTCTCATATTTATCAACGTTTATTTCATAAGGATCTCAAGTGAGAAAGAGGAGGGAGACGAAAAATCAAAGAAAAATATTAATATTTGGGATCACCGTGTACATTAACCCTTTATCAAACGCATTATGAATTCATGAAGATTTTGCATTCTAAAACATTTTACGTAAATTGGTCAAACTAAATTAAAATATTTACATAATCATTTAATAGATTTTTCAAGAATTTTAGATGATTTGAAGGATATAGAAGGATTAATTAAATTTGAATTTACAGAGATTTTGTCCAATGCTTATAACCCCACTTAAATCTTTCATTTTAAATTGTTTTCTTAGTATTTTATAGAATTATAAAATGTGCAAATATGGTGTTCTTACAATATAAATATAAAAATATTATCGAATTGAAAAATCCCCGCCCCACAGCGCCAAGAAAGCTGAATAGATACAAAGCTAAAAGAAATCACATTTTTAAAAATATTTTTGTTTGGTGTAACCAATAATGATTTTGGAATAAAATAAAGTAATGTATTTGCAACTCATTGTGAACAGTATTACAACTAATTGGTGTATTAAAAATATTTTACAATAAGTAATTTTTATGGTACATGTAAGTCGGTAGATAAAGGGTTAAAATGCACAAAATGATCTATCGTGGCAGAATACAAATATTTCGGTACGGTAAGTCTAATGATTTTTGTTAGAATAAGACTTATATTTATTGAGATATTGATATGTTTTGGGAAAGTTAAAGAAATTCTTGCATTTTTTTTATATCATACTGGATTTTCAACCCAAGTTTAACGTAAATTTCAGAAATTTAGAAAAATGCAGTAGAAACTGTATAGTGCAATTGGAATATAAGTTTATAAAACATTTATGAAATATGAGTAGATGACGTGAATGAAACATTTATGAAATATTCTTTATCTGCGCATGCGCGAACGAGTGCATAATTTTCATAGTCAACTCTATGGAGCAACGCATAAAAAATTTCAGCCAAATAATTGTAAAAATTCAGAAAGATACAGGCAATAGAAGTGAACTGGTTACTGATGGAGCTCCTTAAAAGCAGCTAAATAATAAGGGGTTCTCCACAAACTGTCATTTTTTGTTAATTGAGTTTTAGGAAAAAGTTCAGTATTTAGTGAATATGAGTAAAAAGATTTGGAAGAAATGCTTCGATTTTGATACATCACTTTATCATGAAGTAGATTCGTTCTGGTAGTTACCCCCCCCCCCCCCCCAAAGAAAAAGGATCAATTAAAAATAAAAATAAGAATAAATGTAAATTAAAATTGAGAATTTGTGAATGAACCCCTTATTATTCAGCTGCTGAAGTACGCATGATTCTGTTACAAGAATGTTGAATTTTTTGTTTTATTTACATTGTATATATTTTATTTATTTATTTATTGATGAATATATAAAATCCTTCTGGAACATTTTAAGAAACCCTGAAAAGAATTATACAATAATATACAATAATATACAATAATATACAATAATGTTTTTTAAGTGCAAATTAAATAATCTTTTGTTATCTGGCTGAATGCGTCTGATAATATTAGATTAATAAATACTTCATGCTGTAAAATTATTTTAAAAAATCAATCAACAACGAGTAAATTGAGGGGCCGTGAGATTTTTAAAGGGGGTCCGAGACATATTTAAAAATAATTTTTATTTATTGAGATAAAATTTTGCATCTTTTTGCGATGATTAAACATATTATTAGTAAAAAAAATCCTATAATGAAATTTACCATAATTCTTTTAATTTTTGTTTTTTAAATTAAACATTTAAAAAAGTGGGGTAAATTAAAATCATTATAACTTAAAATATTATATGTTGAATCAAATATCTTTTCCATATAAATAAACAGAAAAATACAAGATTTAATCATCATCCATCATTTTTTAATATGAATATAAATAAGAATTAAAAATATTTGAAGTAAAATTTTGAAAAAGAAAATCATATTTTAAAAATTAAATTTTTTTTTCAAATTTGCTTAATCAAGATTAAAGTAAAGCAATTGAAAAATACATGCTCCAAGTCTGAACCATTTATTTTCAACGATTCTTGAGATATAACAATTTAAATCGGAAGAAAAGGCATTTTCATAAAAAAGTCGTTTCCATAACAACTATTGTTTGAAAGCTTAGCTTTTGAAAACAAAGAAAAACATAAAAATTGATATTTCCTTTTCTAATTAAGATAGAAAAATGAATTAAGCGTCATTTTAATCATAAAATTATTTAAAAAATAATGCAGTAAAATTTTTTTTTAAAAAAATGAAGATTTTTGTGACCCGGACTCAATCAATCAAACTATCAAGACAAAAGGTTTTTTTTTTTTTTTTTTTTTTTTTTTTTTTTGACGCAATATATCATTTTTTTAAGTCGTATCATTTATCCGTTGTGCAAGAAAATTAGAATACATAATACATTTAGCATAAAAGACACAAACTTACTAGACGAAAAGTAATTGCGATGATAATATATAAATATTATGTGAATGAACGTATAACATCTACAATGATAAAATCTGTAATTAATAATGCCTTTATATTGCTTTTTTGCATTAGTAAATTATTTTTTCATTTCTAAATACGAAAATCTGTTATATTTTTCGTATAAAAGACTCAAAAGTACAAAATAATTTTCATTTATAAAAGATCGTACAGTCTTTTTTGTGATGAGGAAAAATGTAAGACATCTTTTCCAGAGTTTTAATGATTAATGTGATGCCAAACTCATATGCTGCTCTACATTAAAAACGAATTACGTTTATTCTTCAAATGACGTTACATTCTGATAGGTTGAGAAAAATTAGATTTAAACTAAAGAATAACTGACTAATAATGATATCTTTATTTTACTTTTATGGATCAGTAAATTCTCTTTTCTTTCTAAATAAGAAACTTTGCTTATTTTTTTTTTTTTTTCATATAAAAATCTCGAAAGTACAAAGTAATTTTGATTTATAGAAGATCTCAACTCTGCTTTGTAATGAGGAAAAATGTAAGACATCTTTTCCAAAGTTTTAGTGATTAATGTGATGCCAAACACACGTGCTGTACTACATTAAAAATGAGTTACGTTTATTCTTCAAATGACGTTACATTTTGATGAACTGAGAAAAATTATATTTCAACTAATGAATAAATAACTAATAATGCTTTTCTTTATATTGCATTTAAGTTCCAGTAAATTATTTATTATTTCTAAGTACGAAATTTTGTTATTTATTTTTTTTTCATATAAAAATCTTCAAAGAACAAAGTAATTTTCATTTATAGAAGATCTTCGTCTGCTCTGTTATGGGTAAAAAATGTAAGACATATTTTCCAAAGTTTTAATGATTAATTTGATGCCATATTCATGAGCTGCCCTACATTAAAAATAAGTTACGTTAATTCTTCAAATAATTTTTCAGTTTAAAAAGACGATAAGACAGTGGTTCCCAAACTTTTCGGCTCGCGGAGCCCTTTTTTGAAAGAGTTTCTAAGGCGGAGCCCCTTAAACCCGCAGTACCTTATGGTTTACAAATTAATGTCTTCTTTTATGTAGGGGAGTAAAAATCTAGGTGCTAATGGGCAGTCTCTTACCAATATATTTTATTAGTTTTCTTTGTTTGAGTTTTATTAGCATTCTTATAAAATATTTAGATGAAAAATAATGAAAAAAATTTAGTGGTGAGAGATTGTCTGCCGGCACCTAAATTTTTATACTCCTGTTTTTATGCCTGTGGACCAGTGGATAAGTGTGCGAACCAGTACTTTCCAACATGGAGCAAAGGTTATCAGTTTGACCCTCTTCTTGATACAGAAATTCTAAATTTACATTACAAATTGTGAAAATCAAATTTTTTATTACTTAATGTTTGATATATTATAAATATTTAATTTTTTATTAATTAATTTTATTTAATTTTACATGTTTATTTATTATATTTAATATTAGCGTTATTCGACACAATAAATTAAAAATAAGGATTAAAAATCAATTTTTTTGTATTAAAAAATCTGATTGTATAAAGGAGATATATCCTCCAAACACAGCAACAATTATAGTGAAAATTTTCTGGTTTCTGAAAGATTTTATTAACAGAAAACAAACTATTTTTACTCGAACGACGTTCGAGTATAATTGCAAAGGCTGGAAAAAACGGCCTTTTTGGGAAGGAAATTTTGAAAATTTCCGAGAGTTTTTAGAACGTTTTAAACATTGAAATATTTTATTTATTATTTAATATTTTTGTAATGATTTCAATTATTTTATTCTTAACTGTAATTGCAAGAACAACTCAACTCTTCTTCTGAGCGAGCCAAGTGAAAATCAACATCAGAGCACGTTTTCTCTGATTCCGTCCTGATTTTATCCAATTTTATATTGAAAAGTCAAGGCATCAAATATAATAAATCTGTCATTACATTTATTTGTGTATTATGAAACTTATTGATTGAGTGCATAAAAATATTTACAATAAAAAACGTAAACAAAACCAGTAGAGTTTAAGTGAAAACTAAATAGATTAAAATATTAATAAGTTAGAAAGGGAAATGACAGATTTATATAAATGTAAACATCACTCTTGTTCTTAGATTCAACGTAAACAGAAAAATTTAATAAATAATATACGTTGGGTATGCCAGGTAACAGAAAGTAAACTATTATAATTTTTAAGAGAATAATTGAAATCTTCATTAACTCAGTCACCATTGTAGTAAAGCTGTTGAATTTTAGGAATTTAAAAAGTTGCAAATTGTTAAAATAATAAGTCTTGTTAATTAATAAAAAATCCATTTAAATTTCTCAGAACAATAAGCAATGATGTGTTAAAATGAAAATTTCAAGTTGAAAAATATTGGTTTCGTTTACTTTCAAAATTTCTTTAAAATTTCCAATATTCCTCAAAATTTCGGGTTTATTCCCCAAAATTCCCGGGCTTATTCCTGTCCCTGAAAAACTGTGGGTTTTTGCAACTCTACGTTCGAGCTATACTGTTAACACCTTGGAGACGAACGCCCGGGGAGGTATTTGCCATTTGAGGTACTCAGAGTTTTTCATTATAGCGCACGAGGTTATTTACTGTAAAGTTTACCTTATTTAATTAGAACATTTTCGCTTCTTCTTTTAAACCATTTTTTTTTAAAAATAAATTTAGAAACATATCATCTTTTCAGTGTTTTAGAGGATGGGAAAAATCTATAATCAGAATTGTTAGGAGCAGCATCGTTGACTTTTTTTGGTTGTTTTATTTGAAGTATTTAGCTATTAATTACAGTTAAAAAAAATTTCTTATACCTTTACTTTTGGCTCAAAATAGATATACGTTTAAAAACGCACGATTTTACTAATCATTTAACGCATCTTAAAAGTACTGTAACCAGAAGATAGACTTACTAACAATGCGGGATATACGGATGGAGTTAAATCTATATCAGAGCAACCACAAATTAACAAAAATTCTAAACAAGCGGTGGAGCTGAGAAAAGTTTAGATTCTTAGTGTGATGACAAATGTAAAGAGCCAATATATATATATTTAAATTACTGCGTCCATATTTCTGACAGGAAAATGTGGCATCATAACATAGGAATCTATTTCAGTGCCGAAGACCAATTAAAATAAAATTTTTAAGCGGTACTGTTAAGGTGTTATAAAAGATGTTATAAAATGTATTTTCATCAACATGTATTGCTTTGGTACTGCTTGGTTATCTCGTCGATCAGTTTCGCCAAATTATGCAAATCACTCAACTATTAGCCAAATTTTACAAATTAACGTATTTTTTTTGTTTAAATAATGAAGCAACAAATAAATTAATAGAACATTAATAAAAGTAAAAATAATAAGTTGAGTTAAAAATCACCTGATGACGTAATAAACATGCCTATTGTGCTTAATCTCGAGTGAATGTGACATTTACAATCATTCAGTATAAGCATTTAATCGTATTGGCGGTAGATTTTTAGTCGACGGGATAGCCAAATAGTAATATTTGGTTTTAAAATTAAGTGCAATTATGAAAAACAACATAAAAAATTATATACTTAACAATTAATAAAAAAAAAATAAACATATTAAAGGAATTAAAGGTACAAAAAGAAAACTATACACACAACATATACAAATATTATATTGTGATAAATAAGAATTATCACAGGTTTGTAAAGCAAAATAGCAGAAATATGCATTTATTTCTGAAATAGGCTTCGCCATAAAATTGTTAACTTAAAGCGACTCTCATTCTCAAAGTGAAACTGCCGGCGATATTATAAAGAATCGCTATATCATTATCGATCAACGAAACCAACAGGTCGGAGACAGTCGGATGAATGGGAGGACCACCTGCGTCACCCTTTGATGACACTCTGATGCAAAGTGAAAATACGAGACGGCCAGCAAGCCAGACATCCTGTCGCCATTACTGGGCGGTCTGGAGCAAAGCTCAGGTGCCAATAGGAGTACGATTTTATTATTCATTTAACGAGAGGAAGCTAATTAATGTTCGTGATTGGTTTGTGACCTCTAAGGGGGGGGGTCTAGAGAAAAACCTGGATAGGTCCAAAAGGAAGAAGCCAGAGAGGAGTTCAGTGTTCTCTTGGATAGAGTGAAGCAGCTCGGATTGAGAGCTGAAAGAGTAGATCCCACAAGAGGATCTTAGAGCCTGATCAGAGGCCAGTGTAGAATCGCGGAGTGTATTCTCTCCAGGAGAGACAGTGATTGCTCTCGTCTTGAGAGGTCAGATAAAGTGATTATCTGTGACTTTTAGTGGACAGTAAATAGCTCGATTGAGAAAGTTCTAACTTCTACATCTTGTGTAAGCTAACGAATCATCTAACGGACTTTACGTCAATTACGAACTTTGGGTTTAAGGAACTCTAACTGAACTAAAGTTGAAGCTGGTTGGTTAAAGAGCCTGTGTGCTTTATTGTAGTTTAAATGCTGTATATATTATTTCAGAGGATCTTTTGTGCTTCTACGGATAATAAATTGATTCTCCTTTCAATAACCTAGCCTTGATTATTTACCGAGCGGAACTCTACGCTACCGACCTCTTAGGTGATAATCTAAAGAGGGCTAACACTTTACAATACAAATCTAATGAGGGGTTTATTAAAGAATACAAGATTTTACAATAAAGGTGCGTTCGATAAATCGATAAACATTGTTTTACCAATGGAAAACACATAGAAAGTTTAAGTATACAAATAACATAAATAGATTAAAGAAACTAAAGTTATAAAAAAAGACATATACACATACAAAATGTGTGTTTGCTCCTTCTGTGTACTACCATTCGGTATGCACTGCAGAATATTCGACTGAGAATATTATTCAGGGTGGCGAGTGGTCAGGTAAAAATGTAGTTAAGAAACGAAAAAAACACCAGCATTTTCTTATAGAAAATACTTCAAAATAATAGATAGAGATATAAGAAGGCGAATTTATTTTTAGTAGAATACTGATATTGAACACATTTTTTGTCTGAGTTTTTCCCTGACCTCTCGCCACCCTGTTATTTTTTGTAGCTTATTTTGAATCGAATTTTTAAGCCGCATTGAATGCAGAAGTATAAAATAAAATAGTTCAAACCAAAAGTATTATATAGAAAAGGGATACATACATAGTACAAATTTTTCTATGAATTTAAGATACATAGTATTCTTCAACCCAAAGATAGGTGTACTTGTATTTGACATACACACTAACTCCTACATACTTTCGAAATATATTCTTTTGCAATATGCTAATTTATTTTTTATTTTGTGTATTTCTCTGTAACGCCGCGGAGCCCCTGAAAAGTATAGGCGGAGCCCCAAGGGCTCCGCGGAGCACACTTTGGGAACCTCTGCGATAAGAATTAGATTTCCACTAATGAAAAACTAATTAATAAATATGTCTTATTTCCCTTTTTTGCATTAGTAAGTTACTTTTATTTTCTAAATACTAAGGTCTGTTTTTTTTTTTTTTTTTTTGAATAAAAATCGCGAAAGTACAAAGCAATCTTTATTTATAGAAAATCTTACTTTACTTTGTAATGAAGAAAAATTTAAGACATATTTTCCAAAGTTTTAATGATTAATTTGATGCCAAACTCACGTGCTGCTCTACATTAAAAATGAGTTTACGTTTATTCTTCAAATGGCTTACATTTTGATAAATCTAGAAAAATTAGATTTATACGAATGAATGATTAACTAATAATGATTTCTTTATATTGCTTTTATGCATTAGTAATTTTTTTTTTAATTTTCTAAATACAAAAGTCTGTTTTTTTGTTTTTGTTTTGTTTTTTAATAAAATTCCGAAAGTGCAAAACAATTTTCATTTATAGAAGATTTGAGTCTGCTCTGTAATGAGAAAAACTTTAAGACATCTTTTCGAAATCTTTAATGATTAAATTAATGCCAAACTCACTTTCTGCTCTACATTAAAACTGAGTTACGTTTGTTCTTCAAATGATGCTACATTTTCATAAGTCGAGAAAAATCAGATTTCAACTAATAAATAATTAACTAATAATGATTTCTTTATATTGCATTTTAGTTCCAGTAAATTATTTTTCCTTTCTAAATACGAAAGTCTGTTATTTATTTTTTTTATATAAAAATATTCAAAGTACAAAGTAATTTTCATTTATAGAATATCTTAGTCGTCTTTGTAATGAAGATAAATGTACGACATCTTTTTCAAAGTTTTAATGATTAATGCGATGCCAAATTCATGAGCTCCTCTACATTAAAAATGACTCATGTTTATTCTTCAAATGACGCTGCATTTTAATAGTACGAAAAAAATTAGGTTTCAACTAATTTTGACTCTTTCTTAGACTTTTGTAACAAATCGATATCGATAAATCGATTTGCCGCACATAAAAGTAATCTTATCCATTGTAAGATACCTGAGAATACAGAAGGAGAGTCTTCACTCTAAAACTTCTGCCCCGTAATGTTAAACCAATAGGCAAGTTAATTACAAATTACTCGTTTAAATTTAAATAATTTTATTTTTTTTTATTTTTTTTTTTTTTGCAAAAAATAGTTTTGCTCGATCTTTAGTATTACTTTTTTTTTTACTTTTTCGATTTTGGCTACTCATTTTTTAAAAAAAGATACTTTTACTTTAGAAACTGATATTGAAATTGAAAGTACCTTTATTAAAAAAAATCTATAGATAAACAAACAAAGAAAAAAACTATCATACTAAAGATCGAGCTCAGATATCTTATGTGTAAAAAAAGTTTTAAAATATTCAAATTTAATCGAGTAACTCGAAATTAACCTGACCATTGGTTTAACATTACGGAGCGGGAGTTTTCAAGCAAGTGAAAACATTCCTTAAGCCTTTCGGTGATTGTGTATATTACCTTTTGATAATCGACTTGTGTGCTTTTTTAGCACTGAATTCTAAAATGGCCTTCATTTTTAACCATCCTGTCGGGACTCATTGTAAATCGTAAATTTTAAAGTTAAAAAATAGCAAAAAACTAAGATTAAAAAATAGAGGAGAAAGCAGACTTCGCTCCATGGAACTTACTTTTTCTCTTATTCCCTTCCCTTTTTCCATGATTGGTTTCGACCTTAAATATTTAAACTTGCGAAAATTCGGGAGATTTGCCGATTCCTTTTCCGGCTATTCCTTGATAATGACTAACATTTGGTCGAAAACGCTTGGAATATGCTTTTATATTTAACAACTCTACGTTGTTTTAATGTTTTAAAGCCATTTAATTATTTACACCTATTTAAACAATGAAGCTTTGAATCTTGTATGTATTCATGTTTTTAATTACGTTTGTTAATGTTGTTAATTATTTGTTACATGTTGTTAATTACGTATTCACGTTTCTCTCCATATAGATTTTCTATATATTTTGGAGGAGATATCTGTGTTTTAACTTTCGATAGTTTATTTTTATGACTATTTGACATCTAGTCTGAAAATGACCGTCAACAATCACATCATAATTTTTCGCAAGTCAAAAATTTCAAAATTAAAAAATAGCAAAAATCTGATATTATAAAATAAAGAGAAAGTATTTTTTATTTGATTTCATTTTATTTAATCAAACGATTTATTCAATGTTTTGGTTTATACTGGGGATTCTTAGAGCTAAACAAGTCAGTCAGGGTTCTGATGTTGTGGGGAATTAGGCGTGCAATAATAACTCTGAACATTTAAAGTCTAAAAATCACTTTTAGTCATTTGTAAAAAAAAAAAAAAAAAAAAAAAAAAAAAAAAAACATGTTTGAAAATGAAGGCTATTTTTGGATTCACTTTTTCAATAATAATAATAATAATAATAACAATAATAATATTAACAATAATAATATTAACAATAATTATTATTATTGTTATTATTATTATTATTATTATTATTATTATTATTATTATTATTATTATTATTATTATTATCGCATTTGTTTTATTGTATTAGATTTTCATTATTTTTTAACTTTGAAATTTACGATTTCCAAAATATTCCTAAGTGATAGTTAAAAATTAAGATTTTTCGTATCCAGCACCGCAAATTACGTAAGAATCAAAAGATGAGACTCGAATTTTGCACACTAGTGATTTGCTCATTTGAAAAGAAAATCCGCATACCATTTCAAAAATAAAGAATAAAAATTCGGCACTTTTTTTCAAAGAAAAGTAAATCGTTAATCAAGAATAATGCAAAAATAATAAAGTTTTTATTTAAAGATAAAATAAATTTTATTTTCAGTAACGTATTAGTTATTAGAAAGTTATGAGTATTAGGTTGACAGTCAATCCCTAGATATAGATTTATGTATGCATACTTGTGCGTCGTGCCTAGGTCTATACACTAATCAGGATGTATTTGATGTTACATTGTGTTATTTGATTTATCTAAGGGCATGCATGTAAAAATAAAATTCTTGTTTTGGATTTTTCCCTCACTTTCTGATATGCTAAAATTATAACAATTAATTAAATTGGTATTTTTCAGATAACAATGTATCATTTAAATATTTCTTTAACTTAACCAAAATTAATAAATTAGTTTTCAGGCAATTTAGAATTAACTAAGCTCTGGTGATAAGCAACGAAACATTTTTTATAGTTAGAACTGAATGTAAGTTGCATAAAGTATGCCTTATTATTATAAAAGTTGAACAACAAATTGTCATAAATTAATCTCCGGAAATAATCGTAGATAGAGCAAACAAGACCCTTTTTTCTCTCTTTAACTCTGGATTTACCATAGAGGAAAGAGATAGATGAAGATGCAGTATTTCGTAAAATCGGTTTGCAATATGATGCGCGTTTTTGCTCTAATTTATATGCCCTCATTTGGCCCCCTAAAAAACGGAACAGTGGCCGAATTCTTTGATATCAGTCGTGAATCTTTACTCTAAGTTAAAATGACCTGCTTATATTTAAGAATTATAAAGTAATGATTTATTGTGTTATGAATTAAAAACTGTATTATTAAAATTGTTCTTCTATTTTTGCAAAAACACGTGATTGTGTTTGGGTATAATATAACGGATTTTTTTCAGGCTTACGCTTTTGGTTTCCATCCCCAATTACTATATTTCATTTCTATTATTTCTTTTTACTTTGTGGGGATTACTTTAAAAAAATGCGTCTATCTTTTCCAACTTTTTCAAAGTGTATTTTGGATAATTAGTGAAATGAAATAAATCGCACAGTAATAAAAATAATTATGTCTTCTGAAATCAAGTTTAAGCTAGAAAAAGAATATCTTTCGCGATTGTTAAACAATATTTTAAACACTAATATTTAATTCTACAAAAGAAAAAACTTTCATTCAACATTGAATAATTTGATGGTTTAGAAAAAAAAATCGTAAAATTAATAAACAATAAAAAAAGAAAAAATTACAGAAAAATACGGTTTATTTGAATTTTTGAAACTTTCGATTCAGCAATAACTCCATTCTTCCCTCAATATGTAATAATCAAGCAGTTCTGTTTTCGCTGAATGTTCAGTTTTAGGGAACGATGACATCCATCTACTTTTATGATGGTTAGAACTCTTGCTGCACGACAATATGTGTCAGGTCATCTGTTTATCTAAACTGTAAAAAAAAAATCAAGAGGTTACTAAAAATTTGTTAGTAAATTTGTATTCCACAGAATTTTTTAGTAACCATTACAAACTTTTTTTTTGCAAGTGAAACGAGCATTTCTTTTGTAAAATGAACAAAAGAATTTTTTGTATAACTAACTTAAAATTTTTTAGTATGAGCCACCAAGCAAATTTTAGTAATAGCTCCAAAATTATTTTTAATAACAATTACGTGCGTCCGAAGGGCAGGAGCTTCCTTCGAACTGCATCCAGACTTCTGAAGCGATAGATTTTCGGCAAAAACGCAATAGATGGCAGCACCAAACATTGCGACCAGCTCCAACAGGAAATTCATAACCCCTTTATTATAGAGTGCTTACACTACATACATTCGGGGCGTACTTGGCGCTGTCCTGTTTTAAACCCGGGACCCTTCAGCCTGGAGTCCGTTACTATAACCACTATGCTATCAAGGCCACGTCAAATGTGTTTAAGTAATAGCTATTAAAAATATAAAACTATTAACTCTATTCGTTGCTAATTTTTTCTAGTAATTCTTACAGATTTTCTAGTAACCGACTAAGATTACTAAACATTTTTTAGTAATTACAAGGATTACTATAGTTTTTTTAGCAGATCGACCCTTTTTTTTACAGTGTAGACTCATACCTGAATAAACAGATGTATCAGCTTTCTTTTAGCGGTTTCGGTTTAATTATCCTTTGTTTTTAAAGATATTTGTCACCCAATTATGGTCTACAATTTATGAGTTTATTGGTCAACATTTTACCAAGTCATGATTCAACATACACAAGTTTATAAGTTAACAGGAGCAATAAATTAATAAAACAAGGTTTCACCACGAGAACTTAAAATGTGTTGTGTAAAAATATCATTAGTGTAACATACATGTATATTTCGAAAACGAATATTTTATAAAATTAGTATGTAAACTTCGAGAACATCTAAATAATAAAATAAATAATTGAAGAATACAGTGTTATTTAAATGACTAAAAGTTATTTTATGTTAATTTTGAAAATAATTAACATTCAAAATATCCTAGTATACCGTTTAAAATATAGCACTTCACGACATTAAAAAAAATAATAAAACTTTTAAATGAGATAGTACTTGGCGAAAATCGCTGTTTAATGTTAAATATACAAATTACATTCATATTTAGCATTCCATCACGAATTCCAGAGAAATTCCATTGAAATAATATTTAATAAAAAAATAGTATGTAATGATGCGCTTTTCTATGATATTCACGCATCTAGAGAAATTTTATACATGATAGTTAAACCTCTGTTTTTGAAAATATTTTCGATATTTTTTATATTTCTCACCTTATGCTCCGTACTCCTTTAAAATAAAGTCGACTGTTCCAGATGGATCTTGAGCAAAACAACTGTTTTAGAGTTTTTGCCACTGATGAGGACCGCATAAATGGCAGTTGGAAACGTTCTGATTTTTTTAAAAGGACTTGAATGCATTTTTAGGTGTTTTATGCACCTTTTAAACAGTATATACACATTGACGTCCATTTTATGAATTCATTCAGTAAACAAGATAAATTCTGCACTGAATCTGTTTTTATCTCTGTTTGTGCTAAATATACAGATACCAACAACAAACCAAGTATGTAAATTTATATGTATATATATATATATAAATTTACATATATATATATATATATATATATATATATATATATATATATATATATATATATATATATATATATATATATATGTATATATACCAAGTCATAATTCAACATGTACAAGTTTATAATTTAACATGAGCAGTAAATAATTAAAACAATGTTCCACCACGAGAACAATGAAACGAGAATTATGTTAAAATATTATCAGCGTAACATACATATATTTTTAAAATGAATATTTTATAAAATTAGTATATAAACTTCGCGGACATCAGAATAATAAAATAAATAATTGAAGACAACAGTTTCATTTAAATGACCAAACGTTATTTTGTATTAATTTTGAATAATTAACATTTAATATGTCCTAGTACATCGTTTAAAATAAAGCATTTTACAACATTAAAAAATATATAAAATACTACTTAGCGAAAATCGCTGTTTAATGCTGAAATATAAAGATTCCAACAACAAACCCAGTATCTAAAAAAAACTTTTTTTTTTAGAATCTTCGGTTTTATATTTCTTTGCTTATAAGAAAAACACGCATTTACTTTAAACAGAAACGTACCCGCATATTTCCGCGCATTTCTTAAGCAAATACTTTTACTTGCGAATTCAGCAAGCAACATGTAATAAATTATGATATAAATATCGAAATATGAATAGGTCCCACATGGCTGCCTGTTGACAGAATAAATAGGGTACACCCACATTTCAAAAGTATGTCTCATTTGTATTTTGTCAGCTAATCCGATAAGAACGTTTTTCATTCTCGATAGAAAGTGTGAAAACGAGGACAGAATATGATTTATTGTGTTGGATATGTTACGAACACTTCTTAAAAAATGGTGAAAATGTAATTTGCCCTTATTATGTCCAACTTCTTATCTTTATTATAACACTGAAGCAAACTGTTCACTCATTCAATAGTTTTAATAAAAAATGGTTACATAACCGTAATTTAACACTATTCTGACTATAATATGGAAAATAATATGGTAAAATAGTGATAAATTACTGTTATGTAACCTTTCTTTTTAGCACTTTCCAACAAAGTTAAAAAGTGCTTATGTATTCGGTTTGAATGTCCACGCTGTAACTCCCGTAAATGTACTCGGATTTTCATACAATTGATAAAATGTATTTAGGGTCAGCAAATCATGTTTGGTATTGCATATAAAGTATGTAGGATTAACAGTTCATTTACAGGGACACTCAAAAGAATTCGATTACATTATGGTATATGGGGAAATCGTGTTGCAGTATTTTAATGACGTTTCATTACATTATTTCAAATGTTTTGAAACTAATATAAATCCCTGAATTTTACTACGATCACGTTAAAACTGAGCATTCATAATTTTTTATTAACTTACAGGGACACACAAAACAAATCGGTTACAATATTTTCTTTGAGTAATGCTTGCTGAGAAGTAAATTTTAAAATTTGGTATGCGGTTTTAAATGTAATTAGTTTTTTTTTGCATATTATTCTTTATCCATAAATTCTACACCTCATACACAGAGCTGCACAAAAGTATTCTCATACCAATCTCCTTATTAGAAGAAATTGATGAAAAGAAATTTTCTGAAATATATGTATTTCTTAAATGAACTAAATTTTAGAAGACATATTGTTAATTGATACAAATCTTTATACAGGCTTGCTAAAAATGTGGATGTTTTTTCCGATTATAGATGGGAACAGTTGAAATTCTGTTTTGAAATGCGTTACATATTTCCATATGGTCCATATTCTGAATGTATCGAAAAGTGCTTCATAACTTACTCTTGATTTTTTAATTTCTTGTTAAAGGTTTTCGAAAAGTTCGACACTTTATTGGAATGTTTTAACAGTGTACTCTAAGAACAGAATAATTCATCGTGAAGAAATCAGAAAATTTTTTTTAAGAATAAAAAAATAATCCCGATTGGAATTATGTAAATATTAAATTAAAAACATTAGATATTTAACACTGTTATTAAATTTTTAGATTATACTAAAATAATATCTTATAAAGAAACTGTTGAGTACAAATTATAGAAACTTTTTCTCTCAAACATTTAAATTACTGTTTCGCAACCCAAGATGGTTTGGAGACATTGAAAATATAATTATATAAAATGATGATAAGTTATTTACATCTTTTTTCTTAAAACTATGCTTGTATAATTATCTAAAATACTTTAAATACTATATTCGTAATGCTACTGATACTAAAAGTTTTAAATAGTTTATATTGAAATTGAATAACTTGAGCACAAATTAATTAATACAAAATAATAATAATAATAAAGCATAGTTATAATCATTATAAATCAGGAGATAAAAATATATCAGAGTAAAGATGTAAAATGATATGGATCCCTTTAAATACGCTGAAATTAAATGCAAAAAAAATATGTATCTTATATATATTATAAATGTGAAAGTGTGTCCGAAAAATGGAATGAAATTGGCTTCAAAACGGATGGATTAATGTCTTTGAATCTTTGCATATAGATAAGTTAAAGCCCGGAAATGATCATAGGCTAATTTTTAATTGATTTATTCAATTAATTTCTTAATAATTCAAAATTTCATTATTTTTCATACAGAATCAATAGGCATTTTTTTAGATAAAATTTAACCATTTTCCTTTCCTGTTGCCAATAAAATAGAAATCTGTAATGATAATTTCCCAGCGGCAGTAAATTTTCAATGGGGCAATTTCCGTAAAAAAAAATTAAAAAAAAATTAAAAGATTATAAATATGACGTCATATTTGAAAAAAGAAATAAAGAGAGTATTTTCTGTTACATATTAAACATGTATATTTTTTCCATTAACAAGAATTTTTCTGGCAAAAATGGCGGCAAAATTAGAAGTAAAAAAGAATGAAAAATAATATTTCGAATGGAATATTTTACTGGGAAAAATGCGACGTCATAGTTGAAATAAAGCAGGTACTTTATAGTAGTCGTTAATATAGTCGTTTATACTAGTAGTTGAAGCATGAATGACAGTAGCTAATTGAGCTAGATAAATAATGACGTCATATTTGAAATGAATGAGAAATATTTTTTATTTATACTAATTAATAAGTTATAAGTTACATACAAATGAAAATTTTTATTCAAAACTCATAATTATCAATGGAAGAATTTTTTTGTGGGGAAAAGACGGAACATAAAACTACTGATTAATATATTTTTGACTCTATCTTTTGACACTTTCCAACAAAGTTGAAAAGTTATTATGCTTTCGACTTGTCTGTCCTTCTGGCGACTTTTTAACTTTCGTAAATTTCATGACAATCCGAGTAGCCATGAAATTTTTGGACTTTATTAACATTTACCTTAGCACAAATACCTATTAAAGATGAAGTTTCTACCATGATACGTATATTTATAGGTATAGTTAAAAAAAATTTTTTACATTATGGCATTAAGGAGAAAATTGTTTCAATTGAATTTTAACGATGTTACATCCTGTGAAACATATTCAAATCTCTATGCATCAACAAAGTACACTAAAATATGCTTTTTTGTAAAGTATGCGGTGAAAAGGACACTTATTATTCATTTACAGGGACACACAGAATAATTTCATTGCATAAGAATAAAGGCAGGAAGAGTTTGCGACACATTTCAATTATGGTAAACGATATCATGTATAATCAAATTGATATACGTTGTTGAGGCTTAATGTGAGTTATTTTATGTATAATACGAAGTGCATAGCATTTACAGGGACATACAAAAGATTTTAAATAGTATATATTCTATCCGAAATACTGTATATGATGGATGACGACTGTTGCATGGATGAAATGCATTTTGAATTATGATATGTGCCTTAAAGTTTCACTAAAAGAATGCATAATAAATGGTGTGTATAAATGCTGATATTTACACAAATTAGATATACAGGGTTACACAAAAGATCATGGAAATGTTACTGAATATGAGTGTAATTTACTTAAAGGTGGTTTTAAAATAAAATATGCATTTTTATTTTGAACTGCATACATTAAACTAAGAAATATTTGTAGTATATAGATAAAATGATATACAGGTTCACGCAAAAAACTAGATACATGGTTGTCTTCGGATGATAATTTCTGAAAATGTAATTTAAGTAGTAATAAGGAATATTTTTGTTTGAACTAAAGTTTAGAAAATACTTTCGTATACTAAAGGTACTTGGTAAACTATAGGGCTGAACAAAAGTATTCAGGAATATTTCTATCTATTAGTGAAAGTCGCTGAAAGGAAAATTTAAACCAGCAAAAAAATCGGCAAAAAAGGATCATCAGAATATTTTCACCATAAATCATGATAAAAAGTTAATTACACATGCTTTTAACCAACAAAATCTTTTGTTTGATTGATTAAATAATTATTCTTTAAATGTTATGTGAACGAAGTCTCGGATAACAGCTAGCATCAATATAAATCATACTTTTTCTATTCTTATAAATATTCACAATGTTTATGGAATAGTTATTTTATGTAAGAATAACACTGGAACTTACGCATTATTGTGTTGGAGAATATATTTAAAAAATTTGATGCAATGCTTTATTAGGCATAAAAGTTTGAACATAAATATTCTTTTGATGAAACAAAATCGTTTATTCATAGTAAACCAAAAAATAGGTTTCAAATTCACGAATTCTTAAATGCAAGATGTGGTAAATCAACATTATTTCTTTCTTTCTTTAGTACAAAGTTTCTTTAAATTGTTAATACTTAAATCGAAGTGTAGTTAAATTTGTGAAGATATCTCAACTGAAATGCTCAAAACAGCAAGTTTGAAATTTAGTTTAATTTCGTTTTAAAGTATTAAGCTTTTAGCAATTTGATATAATAATTCTATCAATCAGAATATATTTGCAGTCACGAATTCTTAAATGCAAGATGTGGTAAATCAACATTATTTCTTTCTTTCTTTAGTACAAAGTTTCTTTAAATTGTTAATACTTAAATCGAAGTGTAGTTAAATTTGTGAAGATATCTCAACTGAAATGCTCAAAACAGCAAGTTTGAAATTTAGTTTAATTTCGTTTTAAAGTATTAAGCTTTTAGCAATTTGATATAATAATTCTATCAATCAGAATATATTTGCAGTTTAAATTTACAAAATTAAAATTTTATATGCAAGACAAATCATTTCAGATTTTTAAATTTAATTTTAATCGTTTTTTTCTTTTATAATGACGATAATTTGATATGCGTTCCGTTAGTAATTTGGTTTAAAAATATTATCACTGTTTTATCAGAAAAAATATTAAATATTTTGAGATTGTTTGCAAAATTTTTATACAACATTTGAACTTTCGTTAAGCTTTAGTTAACCAAATATGTTTTCAAATTTTATATTAATTCAGATCAGAAAGGTTCCATGCCTTACTCAAAAAAATATCGATTTTTATTGATTTCTTTATAGCACTCTGAGAACGCCTCAAGCTACAAAGCAGTTCCGTACACGAAGTTTTGCTCTTGAAAATGAATTTATTATGAGATAAAACGATCAAACGACTCCAGAACAGATGTGAATCGATTTTTCTAGCTTGAAGTTATAATAAGATTTTTCTCTTTCTTAAAAAATCCTTCTTAAGCATTATCCAGATCTTGAATGTATGCTTAATTACTCCCTTTGTTTTATCATAGATAATTAGCATACATATTTACAAGAAAGAATGAATAAATTCAGAAAAGAATAAATATGGGGGTATTTGGATTATCTGCAATTTGTTTTGTGTCTTAGTTTTGATAAGAATATATATATATATATATATATATACATACATAATTCTCAACAAAGTAAAGAATTCGTCACAACATTAGTTTTTTTTTTACCTTTTTCCTTTTCCACTGGTTTAAATGCAGCAATTAAAAAAAAACCTCAGTAATCCAAACTAACTAGAAATGCTATTAGTTCAGATTAAAGAAATTTCAGTTTATCCAATTTTGGGATATTAGTCAATACAGATTGCCGATGAATATTATGTGGAAGTTTCAGTGTCATGTTATAACATTTATTTAGATTATCTATAAAAAAATCGTGCATGAATTTGAAGGTAAAGTAACATAGTTTTACGTACAAATATTCGATATAAGGACTTTTAACTATAGATACACATCCAACCTAAGCCCAACTCTTTGCTCATTTCTTTTAACATGTCCGGAGTATTGGAAGCAGTATCCTCTTCCATATTGCGTCTCATCTCTGGCAAATAATTTGGTCGTTGCAGAAAGTATACACGATCTTCTATAAACCGCAAAAATAAAAACTCGCATGACTCTAAAGGCTGTTAAATCTTCAGAAAAGCGATAGCGCTTTAGACTCAGGAGTCGCAATTTTTCGTATATGGTACTGTAAGAAAGTCAATAACAAAGCAGTATTCCTGTATGTTCTTATCTAAAATTATTTGAGTTACTTTTTTGTGAGCATGAGCCAACATTCTACAACGCTTACAAAAATTGCTTTTAAAATTTATAACTGAGACATTTCATAGAGCAATCTTAGAATTTTTTTTTTTTTTTTTTTTTTTGCTGATATTCTTTTTATTATTTTCTCTTATTAGCAGCAATTTTTTATCAAGCAAAATATTTTAAAAAAAAATGTGTGAGTACAATGTTGAAAAAAAAAAAAATGAAAAGAGGCTTGCTTTGTGGTACCTCATTCATCGTTGTGCCTTTCATATGTGCATAGAAACAAAGAAGTTGATATTGGAAAGAAAATTTATTTTTCTGAATTAGAGTCAGTTCTCTCACTTTAGTCTAATATTTTATAGCAAAATTTAATATTTTAAACACGGTTCTGAATTTAAAAAGAATATACTTATTTAGGCTATAAATATCGGTAAACGAAATTAATTAAGACAGAATATAATCTCATTAATTCCATCAAATTTACAGCGAAAGATGATTGAAGATATAAAAATCCGCGAGTGAGAAATAAATGGCATTCGCATTTTAACTGCATTAAAAGGCGATATAATTGTAAAAAAAAATACATTAAACATATACAGTGTGTCCAGTAAATAACAGACCCATTTTGAACTTAAATAAGAAATAAACGGTTTGAGATAAAAATACGCAGTTTTCTGTATTGTTATTAGAAAATTGATAAATTTTTAAACATGCACTTTGTTAATATAGTTCGAATTCTGGCCAAAATATGGCGCTGGCGGCAACAGGCTATTTAAATACAGAAATAACTCTAGTTTTCATAGCTGTGAGGTTCTCGGATGAATCTGAGTCTATATGTTGTCGAATCTGAATCTATATGTTGAATCAACTCTCGACCCAGCTTCAGAAATAGGGTATGTTGGTTGGAAAGAGATTTAAAATAATATTTATGATTGAACAATCTGTATTATACTTAATCTCCTCAGTCCTGTGACTGAGATATTATTTTAAATATTATTATATTATGTTAACAAAGTGTATGTTTTAAAATTTATTGATATTCTAATAACAATACAAAAAGCCGCGCATTTTTATCTCAAACAGTTTTTATTTACATTCAAAATGAGTCATTCATTTACTGTATGAAATTGAATTTAACTGAATATTACAAAGCATAGCGTTTAAGTTACACATGGGATAACACTGCTTCGAATGATCTATGATATATATTCTTATTACTTCATGGTCTTATAATTTCATTATTCCTTATTATTTTATTATATTTCTTTTTATTATTCATAACACAGTGGGTGAGTATTTAATGAACTTAATTCGTTCAAAAACAGATTTTAGGTTTATTTTATGTCGACCGATTATCTACACGTGGGATATAGGCCCTAAAGAGTTGGGATGCTTTCCGTGGGGGGTCTTTCTAAGGGAGCCTAACCTGTATTTACGGAAGGAAATTCAAGGTTTGAAGAAAATCACGGAAAACTCCGAACGGTTAGGCCGACGGCCGCAAATGGGTTCGAACCCAGCACCTGCCGTCTGCCAATTGAGAGGTCAGAACATCTCTTCCACAGGTTGTGGCCCATGTTCCAAAACAGCATCCCCAAAATGAATATTCCAATATGAATATCGAGGAAAATGTAAAATAAAAGCATCACCTTTTCTACAATTTACACAAAAATATAATCAACAATAATATTTATGAATCAGTATTTCCATGTGCACATGTCGTGTAAGTCACATACTACGATTTTGGATACCAATGTTTTAGAACGAAAAAAGTGCGACTAATTTTATCAGAGATATTTCATTAATTGAATAAGTCCATGCAAACCTTTCGAAATTAACGGTGTCCAACCATTTAGCAGTTACTAATAATGTGACTTACACGACAAAATTCATGAAAATACCGGAAGATAAATCTGAATGTTAAGTTTGATAAAAATTCTTGCATTACTTTCTTGAGATAGAGCTATCATGGGAATGGGGAGAAATTCAGCGCCACGCATGGGGAAATTGACTGCAAAATTTAAATAGAATCACTTCATAACAAGGATTAACTGAATCTGAAATTTTATGAAAATCCGTGCATTAATTCTTGAGTTAGAGCTATTGCGGAAATTGGGTAAAAGGTAGCAAAGCAGAGCCGCCTACTGGGCGATTTTCATCAAAATGTAAACAGAATCCATTCATCCATTCATGTTCACTAACCAAATATGAAGTTTGTGCATTAATTCTGAGAAAATTCGTGCATTGATTCTTGACAATTCTTGAAAAAGGCTGCATAGCAGTGCAAACTGTCAAGCGATTACGTAAACAGTATTATTGAAAATGTAAAACTAATCAACACCAATTTATACCCGGAAATACCTGAATATAGGTTTTTATCGAATTCCGTGCATTAGTTCTTGAGATAGAGTGTGCACAAAATTTATGTCACATACAGACAGACAGAGTCATAGACTCGCAGACAGACATTTTGTAAAAACATCTTTTTTAGGATCGGTTACTCCTAAAATGTATAAATCCATTAAAACCGGATTCGAAAAGTTTCACGAATCCAGTACTTTCTTCTTGTAAAGATAGAAGACAGTAAAAAAAAATTACTGACATATTTAAAGACTTTTTTATTTATATTTTCATTTTAATTTTTCCTTTTATGTTTATGTGTTTTATCGTACAATTTTAATGAATTTGAGGGGATTTTCATAATTGAGTTTTCTTCATAACGAAGTGTTTAAATGGAACAATGAGAGTTCGTTAAATGGAAGTTTCACTGTATTATACTCTTATTTCAAACAAAAAAAGCCCCTCGTAAAGTAAAGAAATCAACATTAAAACCATTTAGCTAAATTAAAGAGAAGGAGGAAGGGAGGAATTACCTACCCAATGTCACCCTTTGTACTTAACCACCGAACCTCCAAATCTAATCAGGGAAGCGTCTTATGAAAATAAACTGGTATGCCAAATTTGAGCAAATCGGATAATTATGCATGTAAAACTCATTTATCTAAATTAAGGCAGCAGATCATTCCCCCATTCCTCAATTTATACTTAACCAATGTAACCTCAAAACAAATCACTAAAGTGCCTTAATAAAATGAACTTATTTGCAAAATTTGAAGGAAAAATATACTAATTCTGCTTCAAAGAACAACCTATCTAAATTAGAGGATATACTTCCCCGTTTTCTCTATATGTTTGAATGAATTATATTTGAATTCCTTTCATGTATAATGAATGAGCTATAGAAACTAATCAGGGAAGACCCTTATCAGAATTAACCTATTTACAGAATAGGAACCAAATCGAATAACTTTGAATAAAAAAACCCATTTATCTAAATTAAGTGGGAGTTAGATAACCCTTTATTAGGTCAACCCTCTTAATGATTAACCAATGAGCCCCCAAAACTAACCAGGGAAGCGCATTATCAGAAATAATTTTTTTACAAAATCTGAAGACAATCGAATAATTCTGCTTGAAAAACACATTTATCTAAATTAGGGGATGATGGTTAGTCCCCTGTTCCCCCGTTATACTTAACCAATGCACTCACAAAACTAAGCATGAAAGTGCCTTAGCGGAAATGACCCATTTATGAAATTTAAAGCAAATTGAAAAATTCTACGAGAGTTAAATACATATGTAGCTCAGCGTTAAGTACATATGTAGGCTCATAATTACGTAGATGCGCACATATATACATACAGCGCCCGTGGGCACATTAGCTCTCAAATTTTGATATCTTGGGGGCTAAAAATTATAATTAAAAACACATATATTCATTAAACGTAATCACTCAAGTGCGTGGATAAATTCTGCCACTAAAGCAATTTTTTCATACATTTTTATTTATTTATAAATTTACGCATTTTAATATTTAAATAATTATGTAAATTATCGATTACCATCTTAGCTATAAAGTGTGTTTGAATATTGCACAAACGAGATAATTATTTATCTATAGACGGAATGTATTTTTTTTCCAGTGATTAATTTATCAGTATTTTCCTACATTTATTTCTATTTCATCGCTAATTTCATCAAACCCATTGCTTACTTATTGTTTTTCCCTTCCTTTTAACTTTCTTTTATCTTTCGTTTCTCCGATTGTTTATCAAATTACTATTGTTCACAGTGCTTCATTAAAGTAATAGTTTAAAAGAAAAGTATTTATCTCTTAACTCATATTAAATCAAATATTTACATTTGTCTAGAGACTTAATATACAATAATAGTTGCTACAGCACTTTAAGCAAGCTTATTGAATTTGGGGTTTTTAAGAGTAGCATTTATACAAGAAAATGAAAAAAAAGAGTAATTACTGAAATAAAAATTGATATTTTTTAACGATTATAAAAGTGTTGAGAAACACCGAAAATACTGGCGATAAATATATATCAATAAATATATCAATAAGAAGGCTACGCGAATTCCATTACTCTTCCATCGAGATTGACGAGATCCTGCAATTAGTTAGTATTTGTGTTAGGCAAACTGCTTTCCAATTTTATAATTCCTTTTATGTTCAAACGGATGGTTTAGCCATGGGCAATCCTTTATCTCCTCTTTTATGTGACATTTATATGCATTTTGTGGAAGAAAGACTCTTCAGTTTATTTGATTTTCCCTTCTGGTGTAGGTATGTTGATAATACTTTTATCTTAATTCCTTTTGAGCTGGATCTCCAAAATCTCCTTTCTCTTGTCAACTCTGTTGATCCTTGCATCCAGTTTACTCTTGAAGTCGAAGAGAATGATTCTCTTCCTTTCCTCGATGTCTTAGTTACTAAACACCCTGATCGGTTCTCTACCTCTGTTTATAGAAAACCTTTCGCTGTATCTCTATTTCCGCATGCTTTTTCTAACCATCCTCCACAGCATAAAGTGGCTTCCTTTTATACTTTTGTTTACAGAGCTCTTCGGATTTCTTCTGACTCTTCTGCTCTAAATAAGGAAATTAGTTACCTCAAATCTCTTGCCCTCACTCGTGGTTATAATCCCTCTTTGATTGACAAAGCTCTGTATAAATTTAATAAGCCTAAACGTCTTCTTACTGATTCTAATAATTCGTCTAATATTAACTCTATATATTAACTCTTTTTATTCTCCTCTTTGTTTCAAAATAGCTAAAATCCTTTCTCGTTTCAATTTTAAAGTTATCTTCAAACCTATGAATAAAATTAAATTCTCGTCTTTGAAAGATCCTATTACTGTTGAGAACCGGTGGGGTGTTTATTTTATTCCTTGCTCTTGCAATTTGGGTTATATTGGTCAGACCAGAAGAGCGTTGAAGAAAAGATTGGATGGACATCAGAGATACATTAAAAATCAGGAATTATCTAGGTCTTCCATTGCTTCTCACTGTTGGTCTTCCGGTCATTTTTTCAATTTTTCCATGGCCAGAATTATTTCTAATCCTGCCTCTCCTTCTCATTTAGATACTCACGAAGCTTATTTTATTTATAAAAATTGTAATACTCTTGTCAACGATCTCTCTTCATCCCCCTTCCTTTCTCCTGCATGGAAATTACTTTTGTAGTTTATTACTATAATTATTTTTAGTTTTTATTTAATTATTATTATTATTATTTTTTATTATTATTATTATTATTATCATTTTTTAATTAATTAATTTTATTTTATTTTATTTTGATTTTTATTTATTTATTTTTTATTTATTTATTTTTATTTTATTTTTATTTTTTATTTATTTATTTATTTATTTATTTATTTTTATTTTATTTTATTTATTTATTTATTTATTTATTTTTATTTTTTATTTTTTCAATTGCTTTCTTTATCTTTTATTAGTTTTCTCTGCCATCTGGGTTCTTTTAGCCAGCGCCACCTGGGGCACTCTGTGTAATCTCCTCCCTCCTTCTTTGAGTTTATCTTTACTTTTCTCTTCCTCCTTGGCTTTGGCAAGCAGCGCCATCTGTCGCACTCTGTGTAATCTCCTCCCTCTTTATTTCTCTGTTATTTCCACTCTGTCCGTTGTGACACGTGTTTGGACCAGCTGAAGACGAGCGGTAATTTTGCAGCTCGAAGCGCGTCCTGTATAATTTTTCTTTTATGGTGATTTAACAAAGTTTTTATTGATTATAAAAGTGGTTGTTGCTTTCGTGTGGAGAAAGAGTTAATTTAGATTTTGAACACTTGCTATTCTATGTGCATTTAACCCTTTATCTACTGACGGTACTTATAAGTACCATTAAAATTATTTATTATAAAATGCTTTTAATACTTCGGTTAGTTGTAATACAGTTTAGAATGAGTTACAGATACATTGCATTACATTTTTCCAAAAGCATTATTGGTTATACAAAACAAAAATATTTTTAAAAAGATGATTTCTTTTCACTTTGCATCTTTTCAGTTTTCTTGGCGCTGAGGGAGGGGGATGAGAATTTTTAAATGCGGAAATATTTCTATATTTCTATTGTAAGACCATCATATTTGTACATTTTATAATTCTACAAAATACCAAGAAAATAATTAAAAATAAAAGATTTGAATGGGTTTTGCACAAAAACCCTGTAAATTCAAATTTAATTAATCCTTCTAAAATTCTTCAAATATTAGTAAATGGTTATGTGAATGTAATAATTTACAAATTTAGTCTAAACAATTTGCGTAAAATGCTTTAGAATGTAAAATTTTCATGAACTCATAATGCGGTAGATAAAGGGTTAATTAAAAAAAGCGAATTTTTTTTAAATGTCCGTTACTGGTATAGTTATCTTAATCTGACTTTAGATTGAAAGTGTACTACAAATGGCATTATAGACAAAAAGTTCACTTTAATCATTTTTAAGATAAAAAATACTACAGTATTATAAATTATTTATAAAATATATTTCAAGTCATATAGGTAATTAAAAAAATAATCAATTCTTTATTAAAAAAAAACAGTGGTTTGCAAAAAATTACTTGGACTGTAAAAGTGTATCTAACAAAATTTAGAACATTTAAAATTAAAAATGAAAGCACTATTTTAAACACAAAATAATCGGTAATAATAATAATAATAATAAAGGTAGAATGAACGTAAGAAGTGAATTTCTGCTATATTTGATAAAATAATAAACTTAATAATAAGTTGGTACATTTATACAAACAGTTCAAACTAGCCAGATGTGGCAATCTCAAAACTTTCTTCTAACCGTATGCATGTTAATACTTCTTGGAAAATAAAGCATAGCTGCTCCAGCAGTTAGGTCGTTTGCACCAAAATCTAGTCAGCTACAAATGTCAACTTATAACTGAATCTGAAATCTGATGAAATTCCGTGCATAATTTTTGAGATAGAATTATTGCAAAAGCTTTAAAAAATCTGCATAACAGTGCCACATGATGGGTGATGTACACCGAACATTAATCAGGGTTAATTTTTTATCAGGCACTAACTGAATCTGAATTTTGATGAAAATCCATGCATTAGTTCTTGAGAAATCGTAAAAAAATCGTAATCGTAAAAAATGCAGCATGCGAAATCGTAAAAAATGCAGCGTTGCATCGCTATTTGTAGGGCTATTTATACCAAGTAAACAGCACTAATCTGTATAAGGGAATATCTGAGACTGAAGTTTTTGAAAAATTCGTGCATTAGTTCTCGAAACAAAGCTATTGCGATACTGACGAATTATGCATCATATCAGCGCCACCTGTTGAGCGATTTGCCCCAAAACGTAATCAGCACCATGTTATATCAAGTACTAACTAAATCTAAAGTTTTATGAAAATCCGTGCATTAGTCATGAGATATGGCTGTTGTGAAAATTTTAAATAATGGAGCATAGCGGTGCCACCTGTTGAGCGATGTACACCAAAAACTAATCTGATCTATTTTAAATCAAGTACTAACAGAATTTCAAATTTTATGGAATTCTGCGCATTAGTTCTTGAGATAGAGTGGCCGCAAAAATTTTATCTCATACAGATAGACGGACAGACTGACAAACAGACTCATTAGAGACATTTTGTAAAAACATGTTTTTAGGACTCCCTGACCCCTAAAACGTGTAAATTCATCGAAAACCGGATTTTGAAAATGTTCATGTATGAAATTCTTTCTTCTTATAAAGATAGAAGTAAGTAATAAAGTAAAGAAAAAAATGATTAAGCATACTTTGTTAGAAGTGTAAATATAATAAATGACTAGGTTATTCTTTTATATTTTTTAAATAAAAATAATCTAAACAAACCTAAACTCTGTAAAATATTATTAAGATCTATAATTACTTAAAATGTTATGTTTGCTTACATATTTAAAAATATTTATGCATTATTTAAGCGACTTTCATATGAAAAACCATATTATTAATAACGAAATACGAATACCTCTCACATGTCCGCCTATTCATAGAATAAATGAGGTTCACCTATATTGATTAAAGACTGCTTCGGTTATATTTTGTCAGTTATTCTCATACAAAGATCTTTCATTCTTGACATATTGTGAGAAAATATAATGCCAAAAAAGTAAGCTTCATTTAATATCGTGGATAGATTACGATAAAAAAATGTATAAAAATACAAAAGCATAAAAAATGTGTAAAATATAAAATTAAATGATGTTTAATAAAGCAAAAATTTAAAAAAAAATTACAAAAATATGATATTTATTATTTTAATTCCTAAAAGCTTTAAATAAAAATTTTTAAAAAAGTAAAATTAAGTTTATTATACTGTTTATTTTGGCTCTTTCGTCATTTTCAAAACATATAAATCAAAATATTTGAAAATTGCACTGTCTGTAAAACCTCAGTATTCAAATTTCTACTTAATTTTTCTTATTATCAGAGTTATTATTTTTTTATTATACTTTGTTGTTTTCTTTATTTTCGTAACCATTGAGTAATTCGAGCAATAATTTTGGCGAATTAAATGATCCTGCCTCGTTACGTGCTGAATTTTTACGTGCTACGATTTCTCAGTTTTCTCTTACGTTAAATGGATATTTACCGACTGAAGGCGAAAAATGATCGTAATTTCACTGAAATTTGTTTGGATAATTTCTTCTTGATATAGTTTTTCTAAGGCTGGTATTTTTGTGTTATGTTTAACATCACTACATGCTCCTTTTTTCTATGCTTAAATTTTCTGCTAGTCAAACAATTATAATTGTTCTTTGATCCGCCTGCTTGGATAAATGGTATTTCATAAACTATTGAGTAATTCTTAGTATTAATTGGGTAAATTTTAGTGCAAATAATTTTATAACTTATTAATCTTATAAAAAAACAATTTGTTTATCAAAGTATAAATGAATTGAGGAGGCAATAATATAATATTTTATAAAAATTTATATCCTTTAACTAAACATATATCAAAATAACATAACCTTCACTCGCTCCGCATTTCTCTTCTTCTTTTTTTAAGCTAAAATGCAAAATATAGTGACTAAAATTCAGTTTAGTATCCTAAAAATGATCTTAGCAACAAAAATTTTCTTGGTTAAAGTCTACAATATTTAAAAAGGGCGAAATCTATTGTTTTAAAATAGTTGCGTTAATATTTTTTTGTAACACCTCCACCCCATATCGAGTGCTGCGTTATCAAAAGATTATGTTGCAGTACTCTCAAAATCAATGATCGTTTTATGGAAATTCTGCAATGTATACATAAAATATATTTAATAAAGTTCTTAAAAATTGGGTGACAGATTTCAGTCATAAATATAATATTATTTAATTACTTATAATCGTAAACTTAAAATAATATAATATTATTATTATAAGTTTTGACTGACTAGTTTTGTCAGTAAAAAGTTCACAACCTTAATAGACGAAATCCATTAAAAAAATACAATCCAAAGGTGTATAAATTATCTTTTATTTACTCTCACACTGCACCAAGCTTGTGAATCTTTTTTTCACATTCGTTCTCATATAAGGCATCATATTAAATCTTGGTTCTATGAAGAAGTGAATGAAACAGATATTATGCACCTACTAAATGGACTATATAACTGTTTTCGTGATGTATTTAGTAAACTATGGTTTCTCAATTACTATTATATGCATTTTAATATTTTTAACTGTAAGTATTATAAATAATCGTTCTACATACAAAAAGAGCACAAGATATCAAATTTCATACATAATCGTAATTCACAAAATTACAAAAACATTCATATTTTTTGTATTCAAAATTAGAAACTGAAATACTGATATAACTATTAATCAAAACGTCTCCTTGAAATTCATATATGATATTCGACATTTTCATTTTATCCTGATCTGTCAGGTCAAACTTGTACATTTAGGAATAACTAATAAGCGTTTCTTATCAAATGAGCACTTAAGCACGCATTACACTGACCAGTTAATATAAATCAAAATTTTCTTTTAATTTCTATCATTAATCTCTCTGTAACATAATTCGTGACAAAATAAAAGACGTTTTCTTAACTTCATGATTATGTAATATGCTGTGAAATGCGTTATGCATATGTGAATATTTACATATATGGGTGATTCTCAAAATAGGGGACAATTTATGTCTTTCAGCATACAAAAAAAATTGAGAGGTTTTCTGTCATGTTTTTTTACTTAGATATGTTTGTCTTAATATTATTCATTGTTTGCACTCAAGAATTACTCACTTTTTAGTTAAAACACCTTAAAATAACAGAATAAATGTTCAAAATGTCATTAGCATGGATGTCCACAGCAGCTGTGCTTTGTATATAATAGCTTTTTCAAAAGTTAATATCATGTTTATAAAATAAAACAAATGTTATTCTTTCTTTAAATTAATCAAGGAGAGGATTTATCCAATAAATTTCTTTTTAAAAATAAAATTATAGTATATAAAAAGAGAATTAAAGTTTGTCCTCCATATTCTGTTTTCAAAACAAGGTCATACTATAACAGCTGTTTATTAATCAAAATTTCATTTTCACATATGACAATACTTTGAAAATATAAAGTTTCTCCATGGCAACAAGTAGCCATTTTATTCCAGCCTGAAAATAGAAGCATGTATTGTATTTTAAGAATAGAAGTTGAATATTAGGCGAGTACATCAATTGTATGTCATTAGAATGGATAATAATTTTCATGTTTATTTTATAGTTAAAATTTTTATTTTACTTATTTGCATAGAACTTTTGTGTTTTAAAAAGCCCCAGAAAGGACTATTGCATTGTGATTATATTATGGCTCATAATCTTATTTAAATTAAAATTTGTCATTAGCATGGACAAATATCAGTGTCATTAGCATGGTTTTTCTGTCCATGCTAAAGACTCCTATGTGCATAAATGTAACCAGTACTTATATTATATCCTTTTAAAAGTTTAATTTTACATATAAATTTAGGTATTACATTTATTATCCCTAAAATATGCATTAAATCTGTCAGAAAATCACTAAGACAGCTTCTTACACTGTAAGTGTCAGAATGTTGTTCATGTAAACAAAGTTTGCTCTTTGGTAATGTTTTTATTCTCCTTATATGTATATATGTAAAAATGGAAACTATTTGTTGGAAAGGAAGGTTAATAAACGTAGAAAAAAATATTTAAACAGGAAGAAAATAAAAATTTCTTAATATATTTATTCCATGCAATTTGTTTTGTCATTAGCATGGCTCAAAAAATACTAATTATTTTTTTTAAAGTTAATTTTTAAATATTTAGCTCTGCTGACTACAAGTAAAGTATACCTAATACTATATTAACAACATATATTTTTTAAAGAAATTTTGCTAACAGTAATTTTTTTAAGATTTCATTTTTGAAATCGTCCCCTATTTTGAGAATCACCCATATGTGAAAATGTTATTTTTATTTATTTTGTGAGAAAATATTTAATATTGATTCTAAACTTCTAATTATGATACATTTCTTAACTTTGTCAATTCTAATATGATCGTGACATTTTTTTCAAATACTCTTTTTTCTATAATATTTTTATATTATCCTTCTTACGTCCAAACTTATTGCACTAATTAAAAAAAAAAATACACTGTGGTTCAGCAAAATTATTTTAGAAAATCTTTGGGTTCATCACAATCTGTTATTTATTACTTGAAGGTATTACTGTAATGTTTTTTGATTAGAGGCTTTAAATTGTAAACAATATAATGCATCCCATTTCAGATGAATCAGAAAAAATGGGGAATGAGAAAAATACTCTATTTATCTTTTTTATGAAATTGAATTCTTGATGGTTGATTATATTACATACATTTAGATATTAGATTATTAGATACACTTATTAGATACATTTTGACAATTTCCTGTCTTTTCCGTGCTTGATAATATAATTTGCTCATAGAATTCGCCATAAGAAAGGTTCAGCCTTTTCAGAATCTACATAAGTGTAAATTAAATTTGAATTTAATTACTGATGTACTTTCCCCTAATTCCTTAAAATTAACACACCAATTTATTATACAAGAGCAATTCGAAAATTAATCCCGTTGCTGTAAATAAAAATCCTGCATACGTTCAATAAGTTTTTTATTTACATCTGCAAGATACAGCTATTCTCTAGTTTTCAATGTAATGTCCATGTACTGTCAAGTCTTTGTCATAGTGTTCTATTAACTTAGAAATCCCTTCTGCATAAAACTCAGCAGCCTTCAAATTCAACTATCTTGTTAATATGATTTAAAATTCTTCATCTTCAGCGAAATGCTGTGCTCCAAGTCACTTCTTCATTTCAGTGAACAGATGGTAATCAGAAGGAGCAAAGTCCGGGGTGCTGATGAGGTTATAAAATACTGTCTTAAAGCATCCTTAAAACAACTCAAGTTTTGCCGAAAATTCATACATCTCACGATTTGGAAGTCAACTTCTCACTAAGAGTTGAAATAACTCGAGTGAACAAATAAAGTAATTTTAAGTAATTTAAATCCAGATTTAAATAAGTAATTTAAATCAAAGTTAGTAAAACGTTTAAAAAACAACTCATTCACAATCCAATAAATTACAACTCTTTCCCGAGAAGTTAGATCAACTCTTTCGTTTTATGAGTGTACGTTCAATTTAAGTTGGCGCAAAAGATCTTATGTTCGCCAAGCATTCTTAGGGAGAGCAAGAAACCGTGTAGGGAAACAACCACAGATGTCAGCAGGCCGCGACTTTTACTTTAATGACTCTTAAAATGTTACAGTAAAGTTCAGAATTGATTGTTTTAAAATGCTGCATAAATTCAACAAGCACGAATCACCGAAAACAGGATGATTATAACCTTCTTAGTTGAATAAATTCTATTAGTTTTCTTTAGCCGATTTCGAGAGTAATTATGACCCCTTTAACTGTTGTAAATACTTCTACCCTTCCGGGTTGTATTATATCGGGAAAGAAAAATTTAAGACAGCGCCCATTAGATTGGTTTTGTGGATCTGTGGAGAATTTTCGGTAACCATCGAGCAAAGAAATTTCGATGAAGAAATTTTTCAGCAAATACCTTGTAAAAAACTGTCCAAGAAATGTTCGAAAATTGTTGTGAAAATTACGAGATTGTGCATAATCGCTTTTTAAAAACTTTGCCGGCAATTTGTTGGACAAGATCCTTACTCAGTACAGACTGTTTCCCAGTACCTGATTAACCGTGAATTTTTGTTCTTACTTCTTTAAAAAATCTAACCCACTGACTACTACTCAGTCACTTATAATATTTAGGCCACATACGACATTCAATTCACAATAAGTGTCTGCCGCTGTTTTTTAGGTGCGTTCGTAATTACATAATACGTAGCACCTATAGTGGTCGTTCAGTCCGTCCGTCTGTCCGTCCGTCTGTCCGCATATAACAACGCGAAAACCACCCAACCGAATCGTTTGAAATTTAAAATACATAATTATTACATAATTTTGTCGAGTCATTTCAAATTTTATGAAACTTGGATGCATAGATCAATTACAGGGGCTATCAAAAGTATTCCATTACATTACGGTCAATGGGGAAAAAAGTTTCAAATGCATTTTAATCGTTTGAAATTTAAAATACGCAATTATTACATAATTCTGTCGAGTTATTTCAATTTTTTTGATAATCGTGTGCATAGATCAATTACAGGGGCAATCAAAAGTATTCAATTACATTATGGTCAATAGGGAAAAAGTTTCAAATATATTCTATACGTTTGAAATTTAAAATACATAATTATTACATAATTTTGTCGAGTTATTTCAAATTTTATGAAAATCGGATGCATAGATAATTACAGGGACAATCAAAAGTATTCCGTTACATAACGGTCAATAGGAAAAAATGTTTCAAATGCATTTTAATCATGTTACACTCATGCGAACGTAATAAAATTTATATGCAACTATAAAGTACATATTATAATATACATCTTACATAATTTGTGGTGCAAAGAACATTTGTTATTGATTTACAAGGCCACACAAAAGTATTCCATTACATAATGGTATAGGAAGAACATTGTTTGATGAGCGTTTTAATTGTAATTCATCGATTTACAATTTTATGAGATTGTTATATGAAAGTAATATTTTTAAAACTTCGTTATCGTACGAACGCACCTAATTTGCTACGCTTCACGTGCAATTTCCAACTTGTTTTTTTTTTAAAGAAATTTTGTTATTCCTCCTAACTTGTATTTGGCTCGATTCTGAAATGTAGAGCATAATTTGTGACATCATAACCAGCAATCGCACCTAAGTACGACGCTTTCATTAGATTAGCTGTAAACAAACTGAATGACAGATTGCATGATGTAACAATTTCTCCGCTCCAACCATTACTGCCAGCACAATAAGGTTAGTTTATATATTTATAATTCCATAAATGAAATATTTAAATTGTTTTTACTTTCTTTGAAAAAGATATACGATTCGTGAAAATTTTTGACTTTCGGTTTTCGATGAATATAATAACGTTTATTAGTGTTTGGTGTAAATCGCCCAATAGTTGAAGTTGCTGTGCTATTTTTCACAATTTTTGAGGCAGCAATATTTCAAGAACTAATGCGCGGAATTTCATCATAATTCTGTTAGATTTTAACATAAATAGACGTTAATTAATTTTTAGTATGAAAAGCACGACAAGTATTGGTGCTATGCTGCATTTTTCACGATTTCAGCGATAATTATATTTCAAGAACTAATGAACGACATTCACGTAATTTTATTAAAAACATAAATCGATATAAATAAATTAGATAAATACCTCCTAATACATGTCACTGCAATTCTCTGCTTATCATGATTATTGTGAAATGCCTCAAGAAAGAATAGCTGTAATATAATTTTTGTTTAGAAGATAGATTTGTATAAAATAAAGTTTTGTTATATGCACAATATACAGTCAAACCGCGTTAACACTCGCGGGGAATTTATTTTTGTTCGCATTAAAAGTAGTCGCATTTCCCATAGTTTCAAATTATTATACCTGGTGAAGCAAAAGTTTGTTAAAAATTTAATTATTCATAAAAAAGGAAAGATCTTATGATAGAGAAGGACTGTTTATAACAAAGGATTCATAAGGTAGTCGGATTTTTTTTAGCCGAAAAAAACGTTTTAGATAAAATAGTCACTTATAGATGGCGCTGACATGCGAGGGATCCTGCAAAACTATGCATTTTAATCTAGTAATAAAAGACCATGATATACTAAAATTTCTCATTTGCTTTCAGAATATCATCATTACACGATTGATCGTTGTTGGTAAAGTTGTTCTGCTTGAACAGAAATTCAAAAACGTTGCGTTACGAAAATTTTTCACGGCGAAAGTATAAAAGACGATGAAAGGCCTCATATCATGTTCTGGAATAGTGAAGTTTGTCAAACGGTTCGAAGAATTTATCCCCTTGGAAAAGTCGGCCATGAAATGAAAGATTCTCGTTGACGGACGGCAGATATACTGCGGTGGAGAAAACTATGAATGATTTATTGGCGGTATCGTCCACGGGAAGTAGCAGTGCTTGTGCTCCCAAAGCTGGAAGAATATTGTTGTACTTCGCTCATTGATTTACACATCAACTCCACATGATATTGCATCTCTATCCAATACAAACTGCATTAACTGCAGAAGTTTTAACTGCGTTAGACTGTGCTAAATTGTGCATAATTTTTTAGCATATTTAATATGTCTCTTTTCTTTCGTGCTTTTCGATAAATTAATTCTATTTTCTTATATTTTGTACTGTAAAAAATATATATATTTATGATTTAAAATTATAATTTACTTACCATAATTGTATTTTCATTATCACATGACAAAAAATACGAATTGACGAATACAAATGACAGCCTAGTTATTTGATATATATATATAATAATAATTTTAATACTAATAAACTGTTATTCTGTGCATTATAGAAAATACATTATCTAATCTCATTCTCTGATTCTGTGCTTATATATCATAAAAACAAACGGCACATTTTAAACAAAATATTTTTTTTTGAAAATATATTTAAATGTCAGAGAAATATTCAGTTTTAACGTAATATTTTATGTGTAAGAAGAATTTAACATGTTCTACGTTTAAAGAATGCTTGATTAAAAAAAGGAACACTAATTTTTTCTGTAAAAATGTTTTAAGTCAGTCACGAATATGAACCGAAAATTATAATTAGCTGTCAGAGACTTGCAGTCTTTTTTTAGACACATTAATTGGTATTACATGCATTAATATTTTCAATATGCTAAAGTATGTAGGTTATGAATAATTATCTTTTTTAAGAATAATGGGGATCATGCAGAAAATATTTGATGAGTTTTTGGAATAAAAAAATTAAAGTTTAAATGTCAACACACTTGACAAGATTAACCTTTCTTTTGGAAGTTATTAAAATTCTTTACTTAACGGACAGTATATCCGTAACATACAATTTCACGATTCACTTACATAAAGGTATTCCATACGTTCTTGGCTTTTTTTCCTTGCAACATAATTGCTAAAATTATAAGATTTAGTATTGTATTCTGAAATAAAAATATGTAATTGCGTAAAATGTTAACTAAATTTTATGCAACTTTTTAAATCTTGGCTGATAGAGGCTAGAGGAGGATTAATATTTACGCTAGCAAATGCGCACTCATTTTTTATGCAATATTAATGATTTATATATACATTTAAAAGCATTTAGAATTCTTTTTAGTTCAATGATGTTCAGATAGGATTCTTTTTGAAAGGAACTCAAAGCTTAAAATCTTTTAAAATTGGCCTAAAGTATCTCAGCAGTTTTTAAAATGTTAAAATTTTTGATATAAAAGCTCTTTTTCTATTATTGGCCTTTCTTGCTGTTTAAAAAACTGTAAAATGTTCAAGTCTATATGCATTTATTTCTCATTTAAATAAAAATGATAATTAATAGAGAAAAATGTATAGATTTGTAGTATTTATTTTACAATGAAATTTACCAAATTTTCAAAAAATCATAACAAAAAAGTTTCCTTCTTTAAAATCAAAATATTGCATTTTAACCTTTTTTTTTAAAATCAATTATGATGTTAATGTTATAAAAATGACTTTTCTTTATATCTTTCTGTTCTATAAAAATAAAGGTAATTAACAATGTCAGCGCTGTTGTTAAGGATATTTTGTAACTTGAGGCATGTTTTCGATAATATTAAGAAAATTACTGCGTACGAAAATATGAAAATTCGTAGTAGTGTAGAAAAGGAATTGATAAACACTCTGAAGCAGACAGTTTTAGAATAGAATATTTATTTGAAGAGCTATTTAATGTTAAAATTAGTAAAAACTTTTCAAAAAAAATGAAAGAAAATTCTAAAATATTAAATTCCTAAATATGCATTGAAAGAAGTAAATGCGTAAAATTACGTCATATTTAAAGGAACAACAACAACAAAAAATAATATTGTCGAAAAGTTTAAAGTTAAAACTATATTTAAATGAGTCATTTATTTCATATTTTGAGATAATCTATTTAACTATTACTGCGAATTCTAGTACTGCGCAAATAATAATGTTTGCATTCTAACAATAAAAGTGTTTTCTCGTGAATATTAAAAAGAGAAATAAAACTTTAAAAAATTCATTAATATGCTTTAAATGTAGTAAATGTCAGAAATTATGTCAATCTTAAAATGGCCAAACAATTTAACTTTGAAAATATGTTTAAACAAGACAATTGTTTTAAATTCCTTGATTATCTTTTTCAAGGTTGTTGTCAATTCTAATACAGTGGAATTAATAATTTTTTTTCTAATAAGAAAAGTATTATCACGTGAATAATTAAAAATCAATGAAAACTTTGAGGAAAATTACATCAGAATTTCAATGACATATTTAAGATGTCTTATTTAACGCAATTTCTTATGGTTTTGTCAAAAAGTTTCGGACAACAAAGATTCTGTTGATTTAGCCCATTTTATATTATTTTATTTTCAAATGTTTAACTGGTATATTTAATAGAACATTAAAACAGCCATTATATAACGTAACAATAGATAAGTCGGCTTTAAAATACTCTAATCAATAGGGAAGGAGCAGAAACACTTCTCCAGAGAGATTGTCGATGGAATTTACAATTCAATCTACCTTAAAACTTTTGATGCCGATGAAGTTAGCGTGATTTCGGAGTGTGTGGGGTTTAGTGGAACGTTATTGAGTATAGTTCGTAATAGCGACAAAATCTATTTTACACACACATTAATACAGTGAAGCAGAATAAGTATAACAACGTCTTTTGACTAGTTAGATTTATGATTATTTTTCACATCTAGATTTTTTCACATATTCAAGGTTTTTTTTAAAAGTTTCTCAATTGATAGCTTATTAAGTACACTAGATCTAATAAAGCAATAAGAATATAAAAATTACACAAAAAAATTTGTGAAATACAATTTAAACATAAGATTTTTATCGCAAAATATAAATAGTCTCTCGAGTGCCCATCTGAATCATTACAATATAATTCACCAACTTCTGAAGAAACTTGATAAGTATTGCAGTAATGGCAGTTGATGTATAGTTCCCAAACTATGTTATGTGTACAAGTACTGATACGTGAAGTTCTGTTTACTGGTACGCGAAAAGGCGATACTGGTATACGAAATGAAATAAAAAGTACAGCATGTGAAATAAAAAAAAACAGCTCAATTCCCCACTCCTCTTTCTTCATTTGTCAGTTCACAGTATTGCCTGCTCTCTGTTATTACTGCTTTGACTTTCTCTCATTCTAATGTAATTTAATGTAATTTTGATTACACTTTTTTGATAAATTTAACTAATTCTTCGGTAGATGTTGAGTTTTCATTTCATTCTGAAAAAAAAAGTGTTCTTCTGTTACTGTATTGTAAGTATGTATATTACTTATTTCAAGTCCTTCAATCTCGCAATAATAAGCAGTTTATTTTCAGAATGTATGGAATTTCTTACGTAGGTTATTCACTTATTAGATTTTCTTATATATTTTAATATTGACAAAACACATTATTCATATAATAAAAAATATGAACAAGTCGACTTCAAATGTGTGTTTTTGTCCATGTTTAACAAAGCGTATTTATGTTGTCTATTTACTATCATAAAATGTCAGCCAAATTTAGCCGAAATTCGCTCATCTCACGTTCTGAAGGGTAGCTTCTCATAAAGAGTTGAAACAACTTAAGTGAGTGAGCTATTTTTTAAGCAATTTAAATCAAGATAGGTTATTTAAATAAGCAATATAAATCAAGATGAGTAAAACATTTTAAAAACAACTCATTGACTATTCAATAAAATACAACTGTTTCCTGAGAAGCCAAATCCAATTTTTCGTTTTAAGAGTGTAAGTGCATCTATATTTGCCACCCGAAAATGATACACTTAATATTGGTTTTTCTGCATTAGATTTAAGGTTTTTATTTGGGGATACGCGGAAGTATGAACCTCTAGGTAGTGGTACGTCAGCCTAAAAGTTTGGGAATCCCTGCACTAGATCATTCTCAGTTTTAAAAGAAAATGTGTTTTGAGCTTTGGTATATATATTTTTTCAGATGAAATCAGGTAGGCATACTTTCCATGACAATCAGGGCAAATGGAACCATTACAATTATCTTGATTTTCAATCATATGGTTTCAGTTCTGGATTGTTTGTAATATGATGCTAGTTGTATTGATTTCATATTTTTTTTTTTCTCTAATTTAGATATTTTATTAAAATAAAAAGTTATAAACATTTTTTAAAACACAGATAAAAGTTACATAATGAGAAATATAAAGACTGGTTTAATGGGGAGGAAAAGTATATTATCAGTTAACTCCGGAGAACTCGCTGAATGATATTTTCTTTATCCATCGTACCTTTTTAAGGCTCTTATTTAAAACATTTTTCATTTTAGTAAAATTTCAAAATGTGATTTCGATTACTTTACCTCTTTTGTAAATGGAAGTATTAAGCCAAACAAAAAAGTTGATATTAAGTGAATGTAAAGTGGGCACCGTGAGTGAAATTCTCACTTGCGAGCTCTTCCGGGTTAAATAACATACGGCAACGAAATTTTTTCCATTACTGTAAAAAAGTTTCTTTGCTGTTGAAACAGTATTTTTAAACAAAATTTAATACATTAAATTTATGATAAGTTTTTTGATATATGCACACTTCCACATTTAAAAAATTGTTTCCTTAAAATATTTTTTTTTAAAAATAAAATAATTTTCAATTGTTATTTTTTGGAATTTGGATTAAAAAATAGTTTGGCACAAACGAATGCTGACTTTACTGCTTATTAAAAAAATACAGAGCCGTTTGATTAATAGGCAACGTAGATTTTGAAATTAAGTAATAATGTCATCAACAAAAGCTGAATCAGAATTAAAGATAAAACGAGTTGAGGTTTTTTTTTTTTTTTTTTTTTTTTCACACTTAATATGATTTTTTTTTCTTCAACATTTTTCTTTTCACATATTGATTATATTTCCAGAATTATTGTCTTTTAGTAGAGTTCATCTTATCAACAGTTGTTGCTACAAAAGTTAAAATTAGTGTTAAAAAAATTTTATATTAAATTTAAACACTATGGAAATTGTTACATTAAATGAAATATTCAATACATTTTAAATCCTGGCGTTCTATTATTTGAGGCACGCGTGCGTTTATAATACACCTTATGTACAGGATCTCTGAGGGTCTTCAAAAATTCTCACTACGTCAATTTTTTTCGGAATCTAAAAAATCTTTATTGTTTACATTTTTTAACTATATTTTTATTTTATCTGTAATCTTCGTTTATTATTATTTTAAATTACTAAAGGAAGGTTTTGTCTTCGCAATCAGACAAATGTAAAACCAAAAATGTTTTTTTTTTTTTTTTTTTTTTTTTTTTTTTTTTTTTAATCTCAAGTGAATTAATTACACAAGACACAGAATTGTTTTTTCAAATTTTAGCGAAAATTACCATTTGAATACTTAAGCGAAGAATAATAGTTACACTTCTAAGAGTTTATTTTTTTGAATGTTACTAAATCAAACGCTTTATCAGTCTCTTTATGATATCTATGAATTGAAGGAAATTAAAAGTAAGTAAAAAATTCTAACTTTCGAATTTTATTTAATTGTGAGTAGAAATACGTACTTTATTGTAAAGTTAAAATTATTTTCAACGTTAGAACACCAGAATATTCGAATTCCAAGCATACCGGTTTCGGTTGCATATAGCATACCTTCCTCAGTGCTAAAGATAGTGGAGATTTGCTCATATATATATAGGGAGAATGAGAATTCAAGTGATAAGATTCTTGACCAATAGGAAAACAGAGGATCCTAGACAACAGCCAATAGGAAAACAGAGGACCCTGGCCAAGAGCCAATAGGAAACCAGGGAACAGCTAATAGGAAAATTGGCTGGGAAATGGAAAGATATTGCGAGAATTGCATTAAAAGATTAAGAAAAATTAGTTTTAATGTAATATTTCCAACATTCTGATAATGGTGGAATAGCAAAATCACAATTAACGAGATTAGCAAGATTTTTATGGATATGGAAAGCTTCAAGGAAGTTAAGTTCTTGTATAGAAGTAGGTTTAGTAAGTATCTTAACCGAATTGAAGTCAAAAACATGACTCGTCTCCCAGCAATGTTTTGCGATTGAGGATTTCTTGATTTCTTGTTTTTCAATATATTGCTTATGTTCTTTAATACGAAATTTTAGACTGCGTTTGGTTTGACAAGTATTGTTCTATGTAAGAAAGACCACACTGACAATTAATATTGTAAATGCCCCATGAATTTGATAATTCAACAGGATCTTTAAGGTTGGAAAGGGTGAGTTTATTAGTAGGAGTAAAAATTATTTTGAAGTCGAACCGACTAAGAATTTTAGCAATGGAAAAACTTGATTTTGGAAAGAAAGGTAAGACAATGCTAATATTGGAACGAGTAGAAGACTGAGATGAGTTTGAGGAGTGAGAGTTTTGCAATTTAGAAAGGGCAGTATCAATAATAGAAGGGTTGTAACCTCTATCAAATGCAATTGCTTTAATATATTGAATTTCATTATTGAGAGACTGAGAATCAAAAGAAACCATAGTGAAATTAGTCGGAGACAAATTTTGTATCATTTTGGCAAAGGTGATGGAATTCTTCACAGTGTATAAATTTGCTGATAGAAGGGGAGAAAATATTGTTGTTAAATATTTTGCTAAATTGTAAGAGGCTGTGCCAATATTTGAAACAATCGGACGAAAAGGGATATTGGGTTTGTGGACTTTAGGAAGAGCATAAAATCTTGCACAGTGTGCAGCAGAGGGAGAAATGTAGGGATGAGAAGACTTAGGCAAGAGAGGACAGGATTTAACTATGGACTTAATTACTGATAATTCATGATCAGAAGGGTCCCGAGATAAAAGTTTATATGGGCCATCATTAATAAGGTTAGTTACTCCATCAATATAATGCTTTTTATCTAGAACGACAATCTGGCCCCCCTTATCAGCTTTCGTAATTACAATATTGTTATTTGATTTAAGGTCTTTCAAAGCAGTTTTTTCGACAGGAGTGAGATTAGATTTTATACTGGAATTGAAATCAACATTAGCCATAATGAGATGACGTAAACTATCTTTCTGTACTTCAGTAAGACGACTGTTTTTGAATGCTTTTTCAATAGGAGCAATTAATTGGGGGAAAGAAGCTTTTTTAGATATTGCAAAATTGGAATTAAGTTTGAGAACTGAATATTGCGTTTCGGAAATATCAGAGCCAGAAAGGTAAGGTGCTCGTTCATGTCATCCTCCAAGTCAAAAAATGGCTGCCTTTTACACATTCATAAATCGTGCTCTTCATGTTTGCTCTGATTCTCAGTCTCTCAATAATGAAATTCAATATATTAAAGCAATTGCATTTGATAGAGGTTACAACCCTTCTATTATTGATACTGCCCTTTCTAAATTGCAAAACTCTCACTCCTCAAACTCATCTCAGTCTTCTACTCGTTCCAATATTAGCATTGTCTTACCTTTCTTTCCAAAATCAAGTTTTTCCATTGCTAAAATTCTTAGTCGGTTCGACTTCAAAATAATTTTTACTCCTACTAATAAACTCACCCTTTCCAACCTTAAAGATCCTGTTGAATTATCAAATTCACGGGGCATTTACAATATTAATTGTCAGTGTGGTCTTTCTTACATAGAACAATACTTGTCAAACCAAACGCAGTCTAAAATTTCGTATTAAAGAACATAAGCAATATATTGAAAAACAAGAAATCAAGAAATCCTCAATCGCAAAACATTGCTGGGAGACGAGTCATGTTTTTGACTTCAATTCGGTTAAGATACTTACTAAACCTACTTCTATACAAGAACTTAACTTCCTTGAAGCTTTCCATATCCATAAAAATCTTGCTAATCTCGTTAATTGTGATTTTGCTATTCCACAATTATCAGACTGTTGGAAATATTACATTAAAACTAATTTTTCTTAATCTTTTAATGCAATTCTCGCAATATCTTTCCATTTCCCAGCCAATTTTCCTATTAGCTGTTCCCTGGTTTCCTATTGGCTCTTGCCCAGGATCCTCTGTTTTCCTATTGGCTGTTGTCTAGGATCCTCTGTTTTCCTATTGGTCAAGAATCTTATCACTTGAATTCTCATCCTCCCTATATATATATGAGCAAATCTCCACTATCTTTAGCACTGAGGAAGGTATGCTATATGCTACCGAAACCGGTATGCTTGGAATTCGAATATTCTGGTGTTCTAACGTTGAAAATAATTTTAACTTTATCATATTGCACCAGGCAACAACCTATTATTACGTACTTTATTACCAAGAAAATATTTTTTTTTAGTCTTAAAAGCCATTAAGATGCTGATAAGAAGACCACTCTGCTATTTTTTAAACAGAAGCAAAAGATTTCCAAAAAAATATTTAAAAAATATTGATCGGATATGAAAATATGTTATGTAAAATTTGGATATATAAAATCTTTTATGTGCACAGAAGACAATTTGTGGCAACAATTGCAATTTAGATATCGCAGAATAAACTTTGAGATAAGAGAAAAAAGTATTGACTTGAAAGAATTATCGATATATTGTTTTTTAGAAGAATGTTTTCAAATTACCATATGTAAATGAAAATCCTGTTGGGATTAAAAAGAACGTTAAATATACCAGACGTGATACATGTCGTGGTAGTATAATTAGAGAAAGATTAAGTATCATCCAGCTGTGCGTTGTGAGACAGCATAAGTGGATAATATTAAAAATGTTAATAATAAGATAAGCAAATAAGAAAAAACGCCAAATTAGAATTATTTAAAGTCTATGATGTGTCTGAAAATTACCTAAATCATTTTTGGTTTGATATTTTTCTAAGGGAAAGAAAGAAATCGAGTACAAAAGAAGACACACATAGTTATACACAATAATAAATCATTTTTTTCACAATATCCTGCAAAATGTGTTCACATTCAAATAGTTAATGTGTTCTAAATTTTATTAAGCTATCAAGCTCTAACTAACCATTATCAATAATTTATTTTTCATACAAATCGTTACTCTTATTATTATTATTATTAGTTTTTTTTTCCTTTTTTAACTAATCATTTCATATTTTTTCTATTTTTTACATCAAAGTTGAGGTACTATACTACTAAAAGAAAAAAACGCATATACATACATATATCACAAAATAATGTATCTAAAGGGCTCATAATAGCCAGCTTGTGGACTTTACACATTATTATAAATATTAAACGCTTTTGTACCAATGGCTTTTTATATTTTTATTTTATATACTGCATTTATATAACCCTATATATTTATCAAAATTAGACGGAAGATATTTATTAGAAAAATTTTATATTTAAGTCTCATAAGAATATATATCACAAATAGTCATTTTAGAAAATCATTAGAATAATCAAAATTATCTGATCAATTTCACAACCGTTTCCGTGGATACACTTTAAAAGGCTTGCCAAAAAACATTTTTTTTCTTCATGTGATTAAAGTATCACACATTAAAATAGGTCTTCACCAATTGTTCGTTACACTAAAAAAGTTCTTGAATGATAGGTTCTCTTGTTCTAGAAAATAACTCCTTGGACTGAGCATAGTGAATTAGGGATTTTCTTAAGCGCTAGTTCCTGGATAATAGAGTTTCTGGAATTAGAGGACAACTCCTTGGAATGAGCATGGTTAATTAGGATTTTATTAAGCATTAGCTCTTGGATGATAGGATTTCAGCATTAGAAGATAACTCCTCGGAATGAGTATTGCTAATAAGGATTTTATTGAGCGCACTGAAAATTCACGTTAGAGTGTAAGTTCACAGGCCTATTAGAAAGGGTCAGCAAATTATTATAATGTGCAATAATTCTTTAAAAAATCGATTCTGTTTCATCATCTTCCACACTCCGTAACCTCTTAGTCGTCATAACGGAAAACTTTCTCGACTCAGGAACCTCCAATCTTCCTTTCCATATTTTTCGTCTCTTAAAAAATTTCAACCTCCGTACTCATGTTATTATTTTTTTTCTGAAATGTTCTGGGAGATATTTCAAGGAGACTGACTTTACTTTTTTTAAATTGTAACGCAAGACAATCCTATTATTAAGTTAATTGTTCTTGCATGCATAGCCTCAATTGCTTTCTCCTCACTAGTGTGTAAACTTCTCCAAAAGCAGATGCGTGCATGATTTCTAAGAGTCGGATAGATGCGCCTTAAAGATGCATCTATAGTTTTAGCTTGCTTTCCTACTTGGAAGGACGCATCACGTGATAGTGGCATCTAAATCTCTTCAAAAACTATCGTGTGTGTTTCCATAAATTTCTTCCGATTTGTGGTCAATATTCTTAAAAGCCCATCATAAATTGTTAGCTGACTATCGTTGAAATGAAAAGATCAGATGGCGTCTTCAACTGTTTTATTTCCATGTACAGTTTGCGTCATGCGAGAAGAATAACCATAGATATTTGCAATTTTTTCCTTTCATCAATTTATGCAAATAATTTAAGATATTTGCATGATTGCAAAAGAAGTTTTACTTTCACAAACTTTTCCTTTTGCGATTTTTATCGATATCAAATTCCACCTGTTTTTTTATTTTTATTTTGCATAAAAATATTAAAATATTAACATATCTTTATTAATTCTTCTAATTTTTCTTGAACTATGCATCAGAATGAAATATTTACAATAATATAAAACAACCATTTCTTGGATTTTTATTATTTACGGCAACTTCATCTCGTGCCACTGAATTTAAATGGTTACAGAATTTAAAAGATGTCAAAATTCGGTTTCGGATTAAGAATACATAGGAAGATCGTTGTCAGCTGAAGTCTCATAATTTGTACTAGCTGTATAAGAAATGCTAATCGATGACAATCGTAGTACCTATAAAATGAAACATAAGGAATTACTTAACACTATCCTCATCTATACATAAAATTATTCTTGAAGAACTACATAGGAAAAAAAAAAGTTTTCCCATAATTTAACACAAAACCAAAAATCGGGGTATTTCAGAATTAGTTCATAAACCCTTAAATTAATTAATGATGGTATCCAAATCCACCACATTATTTCAAAAATTATAACTTTATGAGACATATATATCTTTACTGATATTCTAAGGCGTCAAAAACGATAAGTCTGGGTCTTTGAAGATAATATTAAACCATCAATGGATGAAAAGATAACAGGCAATGAAAAAAGTAATGGTTGCCTTGTTTCTCAAGAGTACAGGTCTGGTCAAAACAATTAACATAGTTGCCAACCTCTTGAATTTAAAACCAATATTTTTAGACATAAAGAAATATTTTGTAAAACCGGACAGCACTTTCTGAAATTAAATAAAGTGAATATATTTTTTAAAAAGTTATTGATATTAACATAATTTGGGAGGTTGGCAATTATGCATTGAGGGAGAGGGACAGAAAAAAGTTAAAGCTAACCGGTATACCACTAAGTGTCTTCCAGACATTATTCAACCGGTGAATGTTTGGGACTTACCATAGCAATCCATCTTCTTATTCATCAAAAAGTGCAGCTGAATTTCGTGTCCAATTTTAAGATTTTTATGTAGAATTTATTGAACAAAAAAACACAACATCCACTAATTTTACTGATTGGACTATGTGTGAGTTAATTTTTAATCTAAAATAATTACGGACGCATGGTTTTCATTCCGAAGTTTAAATTCGCGAAACTATAAAATAAAGTTTGGTACTATTAGGTTATCCCGTCGACCAAAAAAATTATCGTTAAACTGTAAGATTAAATGCCAATAATGGATGATCGTGAATGTCACATTCAATAACATTAAATACGACTCACGTGTTTAAAATGTCATTAAGGGATTTTTATTTCGACTTTTTATTTGTATTTTTATTAATATTCTACTAATTTGTTTTTTCGTTATTTAAAATAAAAATTATGTCAATTTGTATAAATTGGCTATTAGTTTGGCGATTTGCATAATTTGGCGAAATTGGTCGACGGGATAACAGAGTAGTACCTAATGTTTTTTATAGAGTTCATGAAATGGATGGCTTGAGCAATTTAATGATTTGAAATCTGAACTACAAGACTACATTTATCGTATAGGGGACGACTTTGAATACTTCTAAGAGTTGGCAAGTTTAACTTGTACCATTTAGCCTTATCTCAAAGATTTCAAAGTGCTCCTTGTATTAATTCCTTATAAGAATGTAAAAAAAGAGATATATGGTAAAATGTTTCTAATACTTTGGGAAAATTTAAGAGAAATAATTACTATTTAATTCAATATTTTAAAAATGCATTCGTGAACAATTTTTGATTCAGTATTCTAATTTTATATAGTCAATATTCTGTAAGTAAAAATATATTTATTCAAAAGATAAAGTTCAAGATGCTTTTCATAGAAACAGCCATAAATGTTTTTGATAGTAATATAAAATAATAAAAAATAAATCTAATTCCGACATTATATTTTACTTAAAAGTATTATAATAATTCTTTATAGAAAATAGCGTCGTTTAAGAATAAATTTTGTGACCTAAATTTTTATATATTCCTTTCATTGTTTGTAAAAATGTGTTTTGAATATGTATAAAAAAATATGCTTGAACAAGCTGTAAAAAATAGCTATGCAGTATTTGTTTGGTGATCATTATGATTAATTATTGTTCGCTTAAAATTATTGTACATAGTTAAATAAATCTAATTATGAAAAAATGACTGCATAACGAATTTCATTTTATTTTCCTAAATTTTAATTGAAAGAGTATTGATTTAATTCTTTGCTTAAACTAACTAAAAGATTGTTAAAAAATGTAAAAAAAAATTAATCATTAAAATTTATTTATAAACTGGACATATTTTTCTTTTTAATCCAACAATTCTAGTAAAACTGTCGGAAAAATATGCACAAATTTTCATTGAAAATTGTTATGTTATAAAATACAAAAAATTTCATTCCCTTAGAAATACTTTATACTTTTTTCATCAGTAAAACAGATTAAAGTGACTTATTGATACTCAAATATAAAATTGTAAAAGTAATATTTTGAAATTTAATTAAAAACGTTGTTTAGTCGCCGTAAAAACTAATCAAACATTGAAAACATAATCTCTCCAATTATACCTATGGGAAGAATACAGACTTTAAACTTGATATTATCACGGCATTTTTTTCTGAAATTTTAGACAGTTTATTTTATAGGATATTTCTGGATTTATTTTTAATTAAATATTTACAATGAACCAAATTTTGAAGACAGGTAGTTTGAAAAGAAAATACCTGTTTAATTTTTAAAATGCACATACATTTTATTTATTAGTGACGAAGTTTTGAAAACAAATTTAATTTATCGCTTGAAATATTAACATTGCATTTTTATGAAACTATATTTTTATTGTATTATTTTTATATGGGCATTATGATGATGTTTCAGTTATGTACCGATAAAATTTTAATAAAATGTTTAATAAAAATAAATAATATAAGTATTGTGTGCAAAAACCTACTTTTATAATAGAAGCTGATATGAGTATTTAACAACTGTTTAAAGGTGATTTTTTAAGATTTTCAATTGTAAAATACCAATATAACTATTATGAAATCTATCGGTAAGAAAGTGCCACACTTAAACTGAATTATGATTCCACGTTAAGAATTTAATTCTGTTTTTTTTTACATTATGTACTTTTTTATAGAAAAGATTTTTGTTTCTCTTAACACATATAATAAAATTTACTGTTTTCATTTGTTTTACTAAATAAATTAATTTTATGCGATTTTGATATAAAAACAACATGCTACATGCATGCAAAAATCAGATATTTTTTACGTTTATTATTCAAGAGTTCTTTTGTTTTACTTTAAAGAAGTAGATTTCACCCATGACTCTCCCTGTAAATAAAATGCACATGCTACAAAATTCATTTCAAACAGGGATAATGCTAGTATAATTGTTAATAACATCCAAAAATTTCAAGAAAATCCGAAAAGAAAAAGCAAGAAAATGCGCACAGATGAACAGAGAAAACGAAATTTTAAAAAAAAAAAATTCAAATTGTTGAAAATGACGCACCAAGAATGCAGCTCATAAAACGTTGCATTGTTTTTATGTTCACCCATTTTTTCCAATATCGTCTAATAGTGGCTCCCATCCAAATGTCGAGAAATTCACCAATTACATAAACCGATTTCTTTAAATCCAACTACACTCCTCACTTTATTGTCGATATCTATGTATATTGTTTATGCACCTGCATGCAAAGCATAGTTACTGTCTGTAACACACGAAATAAAATTTGCAAAGAATTTTTGACCTAGAATTGAACTCTCTCTTGTTTAATATCTTGCCAGTTGCAGAGTTAAAATGCACAGCAGTATCATATGTTTCTTCATTAGATCCCAAACTTTATAATTTTGCATTGTCGGTACGTACGCGCACATTCCGTATGTCCATTGTACATGTATTAGTTTATGTCCAAGTTGCATTACTCTTTTTAGTGCTCATTTTTTTGAAATAGCCACATGTAATAGAAGTGTTATTTTTTTAGCATGAATTCCTGGTATATTTTAGGTAAACTACATATTCGTATTTTAGCTAACACTTTTAAAGCAGCTTCCTATTTGTTAAATATTTGTATATATATATATAGTTTGGTTTGGTTTATTTTTGTCGTCCGATTATCTGCGCTAGGGATAAAGGACCAGAGGGGGAGTGCCCTTCTTGGGGGTCTTTCTAAGGGAACCTAACCCGTATTTACGCAAGGTTCGAAGAAAACCACGAAAACTCCGAACGGTTAGGCCGACAGCCGCGATTGGGTTCGAACCCAGCACCTGCTGTCTACCAGTTGAGAGGTCTGTACCTCTCGGCCACTGGTGGGGGATATATATATAGAGAGAGAGAAAGACTAGCTGGGTAGAATTGACCGTGCGGGCAAATTTCACCCCCCCTTTCAATTTTCATATTTAAAACATTATTAAAATTTTGCCAGTAGGTGACAATTAAACCTACTGGAATGTCCAAATAATAGTTTTTGTTTCCCACACATAATTGGAACAGGAGAAGAAAAAATAATTGTAAAAATTTTTAACTCAAAAAGTGTATTTTTGTCACATTTTTGTGATAAAATATATCATAGAAATTAAAGTAAATAGGTTTTTAAAAATATATAGGAACATTGCAAAAAATTTCATTTCATTATAAAGGCTTTATAGTAAATTAGGATATTCATAATCACTGATATACTTAAAAAAGTTGTATGTGGGGAGGTTTCACCCAATTAGTGTGAGGGAGTGTTGATAAGTGTGTCTAACTTTCCTTAATTCTCTTTCGTAATACTTTTATTATAAATTGTATGTAATGAAAGGATAATGGTTATATTTCTAAAATAATGTAAATTTATTCTGAAAAGCTACAGTTGATAGAAAGGAAATGTTTAAAATTGAATATAGGAAGATTTGAAAGATGCTATAATAATAATAAAAACTAGTTGGATGTGTCAATCCCGAAACTTTCTTCTATCTCATAAGTACATTTTAATATTTTAAAAAAAAAGTGGTGATCCCAAAGTTACCCACTATCGAATTTCCTCGAACATTTGACCTAGTCTAATGAGATTCTAGTATCCAAAAAAGCCTAAAACGCAAAATTTAATTAATATTCTGAGAAAATGAGCTTAGTAGTGCCTCATGTAGGGTAATTTATGCTAAAACCTAATAAGCATCTATTGATGTCAAGACCTAACAGAATCTGAAATTTGATGGAATTTCGATCATTAGTTCTTGAGATATAGTTATAACAAAAAATTTGCAAAACGTAGCACAGCAACAGCATATCTTGGACACTTTATGCCAAAACGTAAAAAAGCGTCTAATTATGTTATGGTGTAAAAGAATCTGAAGTTTGATAAAATTCTGTGCATTAGTTCTTGAGATATAGCTAGTTTTAAAAAAAACCGTGTAAAATATAGCACAGCAGCACCATCAGTTGAAGGATTTATAACAAAACGTAATCATTGTGTAATTATATGTCATTTTGTAATAAAATCTGAAGTTTGATGAATTTCTGTGCGTTGGTTGTTGAGATATAGCTATCGGAAAAATCTTGCAAAATGCAGCATAGCTGCACCACCTGGTGCAAGGTTAATACCAAAATGTAATTAGCGTCTAATTATGTTATTTATTCTAGTGTAAAAGAAATTAAAATTTGATGAAGTTCTCTGCATTAGTTCTTGAGATATAGCTATCGCAAAAATCGTGCAAAATGTAGCATAGCAGCGGCACCTATAGGACAGTTCACACCAAAACCTTATCAGTGGCTATGTATCTCAAGGTATCGCGGAATCTGAAGTTTGGCAAAATTCTGAGCATTAGTTCTTGAGATATAGCTATCATGAAAATCATGAAAAATGTGGCATAGCAGCGCCACCTGCTGGGCAATTTACACCGAAATTTAATCAGCGTCTATGTATATCAAGGGGTCACAGAATCTGAAGTTTGGTGAAATTCTGTGCATTAGTTCTTGAGATACAGCAGTCTTGAAAATCATGAAAAACGTGTATAGCAGCGCCACCTGCAAGCCAATTTTCACCATAAACCAATAGGCTTCATATCAAGGTCTAACTGAATATAAAATTTTATTAAATTTCGAGCATTAGTTCTTGAGATAGAGCGCCGAAAAATATTTTGTCACATACAGACAGACAGACTCACAGACAGACACACAGACTAAACAGACAGACACACAGAATCACAGACAGACATTTTCTAAAAATAGTCAAAACGTGTTCAGGACTTTCTAAAACGTATAAATCCGTCGAAAACCGGAAGTCGAAAATTTTCATGAATCCAATACTTCCTTCTTCTAAAGATAGAAGAAAGTAAAAATATGGTATATAAAATAAAAAGTTGATTGAAACTTTAATTTCATTTAAATAGTACACATAATGGCTATCTAGAAAGAATGGAAAAAGCTAGGAAAAATTAAACCAGCAGCCATAAGAAATGTTAAGTATCATTCCTCTGAAAGAGAACATAACACTGATCAAACAGTTTAGAAATGTTTGTAGACAAAATTTACCAAAAGGGATGCAATGGGATGATGTCAAAGGAGAACGGTCGTTGCAGCAACTGAGAGCTAGCTAAAAAATTGACGTATGCGTATCTGAGTTCTGGTTTGTCGTCTGCTTGAAAATCGAGATTGAATGTAATCAAGTTCATCAATGGCAAGTGGCTTCGTAAAATGATCAGCAACATAAGGGTTGATTTTTCTACGTGAGTTCGAATTCACTTGCACTTATTTTGAGGAACGAAAATTTAAATTTTCTATTAAAATAATAGACTATGAGTTCAAATGTCTAAAAACTATTTTAAATAACAACAAAAAGCAATAGTTTGTAGACATAATTTTTTTATCCTTATTTATTTATTCCATTTTATTTATTTTTATTTATTTATTCTTCCATAACAGTTTTAAATATGCAAAGTTTCATATTTAAAGGAAGTACTTATATGCGATAAAAGGTATATTTAATGTATATTTTTTTGTAAATTTGATCTATCATACATTGTGGCTCAAAAATAATTCATAAAAATTTTCGCTCCAAAACAAACAAAAAAAAATGTCCGATTGACTTTATATCAATCTTTTGCTCTGTTTAGATTTAGTAAATGACAACAAACCAAAGTGCGCATGTGCCAACTTTGTGGCTCCCAGTTGCTGCAACCACCAGCTTTTTGAAGTCAATTTCGTGGACACTAGAGCTGCGAGATAACTTGTCACAAAAAGTGGATTTTAGAAATGTAAATTTTCTTCTGTTCCTTTAATCCCATGTAATCAGGTTTAATTACTCATCACATTTTCGAAAATATTTTTTTAATAATAATTAAACGTAAAATAAAGTTATTCTTCCTTTTTCAAACTGATTTGATTTCCCTTAACACAAATTTCACTGAAAATTTAAGTGGGTCCAGCTTTTTATATCAGGAAATCCTTGACGCATTTTTTTATCCTGATTAAAATCAACATTTTCCAAGTTTCTTACGTATTACGTAACTGTCTCAATTTGATTTTGATAACCGATTATATAACGAATAAAATGCTACATAAACATTATTCTAGGTTCATTATTTAAGAAATAAAAAATGATTTTGTGAAACATGGGACAGCTCTCTTCTGTCTTCCCTAAAAATTACTTTTAAGAATATTATAATGTAAAATGAGTTCAATTAACTTACTTCATATAACTGAAATGTAAAACAATATTTAATGATAAAACATACATTTTATAATCATTCAATTTCCTAAAATATTTTAATATGGATTTCGATATTCATTAAGTACTGAAAATACCAGATTTGTTTTTTTTTTAAATAAAGGAAAGAAAAACATTATTGTTAAGATTATTTTAAATAAAATCAATCAGTAAGTTAAATATATCTTAAAATCATCAAAATAATATATATATAAAATAAGAGATTCTGTATTCAGAATGAACATTCACAAACAAGTTAATGTTTCTGAAATTATTCTTTTATTGTAAGGTACCCCGGGGTAATAACGCCAAGTGCTTATATTTTGCATAATTATGAAATAATCAGGTAAATGACACCATTGTGCTCTGCGCAGAAGGGTTTTGAGTCATATAAATCGCAAAAACAGCTTCAAGTTAATTTTTTTCATTTTTAGGTCTTATTGTTTTTACAAGCAACTAAAATTAACGCTTGATCTAAAATTTGCGAGATAAGGTTTTTGATCTGAAGACTATATTTTTTATCCAGAAATACTTTGTTTATTATATAAATTTGTAGTGTATTTCATGTACTTTCCAATTGTTGTAGAAGATTTTCGATATCTTCTCGAGATAATTTGTAGTTTAGGATTTACTGCGCCATAAGTATCCCGGGGTAATAACGCCAATCCTTGGCATTAATACCCCGGTTGATTTCCTACAATGACCTAGCTACATCCTAAATACTGATTCAAATAAACACAGTTAAAACTGTGCAATGTTTCTTATAATTCTATTTAAGCGGTCCTTTTTAAGCAAAAAGAAGCTCACGGTCTGATATTCTTTTGCCTCATCCTCCCCCCCCCCACACCGCACCTTTATTTTTCTTACACTTTCACAAAAAAAATGAACATTTTCAATAGCTTAGAATGCAATTTGTCAATTTCTAAGTTTGTAGAGTTTGTATTTTTAGAATTGGGCAATCTACATGCAATTATTCCATCTTATTACATAGTTTTGTTTGCATGGCGTTATTCCCATATAGGTGGGTAATAACGCCAAATAGCATTGGTCAAGAAAAAACGCCATTACATTTTATGAATACATTTCTATTAAATTATTTTATTTTATATAGATAGTCAATGAGTTGCTGTATCAGATCCTATATTTGTTTGAAAAATACAATCTAAAAAAAAGCCGTAAAAATTGGTAGAACCTTAACGTGGCGTTATTACCCCAGGGTACCTTATTAAGGTATACCTCAAAATGCAAAAGTAAAGTGCTTTAAAAAGACGTTTATGTTGAAAAATTTCAACAATGTGAACTTTCCATTAGAATTATACAATGAAATGAATACTACACTTTTAATATCCAAAAAATAAATTCTAATAAATCAAGACTGTTTATTTCACGCTTTAGAAAGCCATTTACAAACAGGTAATTGTCAAAATTTGGTTTGTATGGTATTTACTTACGTAATATAGAAAAGAAAATGCTAATTGCTTTTTAGCGGATTTTGAAATAACAATCTGAAAATATATTTATATTTATTGTAGCGCAATCAAAGCTTAATTTTACAAATTTGATAGATAATGATCAGAAGAATAAAATATATTTCTAAATATTTTGAATCATTATCCACACGTAGATTAAAATATTTCTTGACATTTAATAAATAGATAAAAAAAAAATTGATATTTTTACATAACAAAAATCTTACATAAATTCTAGAAAATCAATACTTTTTTTCACGTTTTAGAAAACCATTTACTAACTGGTAACTTTCGAGCTTTTGTTAATATTGTATCTATTTAACTTTGTCCGGAGAATTCATTCAGTAGCTGAAAACGTTAAATTAGCAAACAAATGGATCGAGTTGTGTTGAGTAGATTTTGAAATAATAACCTGAAAGTATATTTATTTTAATAGTTGCGCAATCAAAGCGTAATTCGACAAAATTGATAAGTAATGAGCAAAAGTATAAAATATATTTCTAAATATTTTGAATGGTTACTCAAACGTAAAATAAAATATTTCTTGGTATTTTAATAAATAGATTAAAACAATTTTACTTATGTTCCATAACAAACAAATTACAGAAATGAAAAATCATTTTATAAAAGCTAAAATAAAAACTTGTCTTCACTTTTGCAAGAACTTGAGGATAATTTTAAAATGAAAACTATCCTAAGTAAAATTTATTTGTAAAAACTGTATTTATTTATAATCATATACTTTAATGTATTTATTGATCAAATTTCAAGCTAATAATGAAAAAAAATCTAAATATTTTTTAGAAAGTTTTGAAGACGAATGGATATATTCATAAGTGTGTAAATTCTTATAATATAAAGAAATGGAAAATATTGAGAAAATTCATGTGTTTGCTCTCTTTTTTTCCTTTCTGTTTTCTTTCTTTTTTTCCATAGATGAAAAATACATTTTAAAATTCCTTTATACGCAAAATTCGGTAGCTATGTGCAGGGTAAGATTAATCAAGTAAGATTATATGGAACCCCGATTTTGACGTTTCCTGCATATAACGCTTTGATATTTTTAACATCATCAACACTTTTTCGAACAATAATTTATCGTTCTCGAGAAATTTCGCGTTCTTCCTATTTATATTTTGGCTTTCCTTTGAATAGATATTTCCTGTAATCTACTAAATAAAATTTAAAGGAATAATAATTATTTCTTTCACTTCGAAGCTCAAAGAAACCTTCGGCTTGTTTTTCTGTTTTTAAATTTAGTTCTAAATAAAAGCTGGAAGAACAAATAATCATTTTTCTCGTTTCTTCATGCATGATACGTGATCACGTTGCCTGATAGAAGGAACAAGAGGAGTCCGCGAAAGGGGTTAGGAAATATTTCCTCAGAGATAGAGGCTGATAAAGCAGAAGTGTTAGTGTAAGTAGCCCTCCATTTGATATCGTCGGCATGAAAAAAAAATATATATATACAAGAGACTATATCCCTCCCAGCTTCAAAAAAAGTTGATTTGTGACCCCGGTCCATCGGAACCGTACGCTTCTGACACTTTTCGGAATAGTGATTCCATTGAAGTTGATTCAGCGGTACATCATAGGGATTTCATTGAATATGCAGCATGTGACACCGAAGAACTGACTTGAGAAACAAAAGCATTGCCTATTACCGAACTTGAAGAAACGTCTTAAGATGAAAGCGATAATGAAAATGACTGTGCTGTTAATCAATCAATGCCAATTTTCAGTAAAGTCCGAGTTATTTTGTAAAAGCTAATTTTATTTTCACGAACATGAAGTTTAAGAAATAGAATTGGATTCAGCTTTAATGCTTGAGAGTTTCTCGTGTTTTTTGAAACCTAAAACAAACATTCAAAACAAAATGTCGGATATTTTACGATAAAATGTAAGTTTTGATTTCATGTTAAAATGTTAAAATAACAAAATGTGTTTTTTACATGCAAATGCTTTATTTTTTTATACTTTTTGCTTAATTTAATTAGTTTAAACCTAATTTCATTATTTTGGCGTTGTAAATAACATGCATAGTGTTTTTCTAATCTCGATTAACAATTTCCTGCTTTTAATGACAGTTATGAGTGGTTCTATAAACGTCGTTAAATCTGAGTTCCACTGTATATATTCAAAATGTTCAATAATGTATATTTAATAATCTTTTTTCCGATGCACATTTAATTCAGGCTGAAAATCAATCAATGACACTCAGATTTCTCATTCCGCATCTAAAGCACTCATTTGTATTGGCGATCTATAAAAGTAAAGTTTAATTAAAAGTTACAACGACCTTCATTAATCCTTTAATTGAAAAAGTTATATGTTCTGCTCTAAAATTAATCATACTTTAATAAGCATTAGTCTTAACGAATAATACTAGGAAATGTTTGTATAGAGTTTAAAATCGATTTTGAATTGTGGTTGTAGCTTAATTAGTGCAATAAGATGTTTTGAAATGTTAAAAGATTCAAATGTCTGATTAAACGTAATTCACATGCAGATTTTATGTGTAATTGTTTTTAATTCACAGGTTATCTATAAATAATAATAATAAAATATATAAATAAGTGTATGTGTAATTCTAATAGAATATACAAATCAAGTCGCAATTTTCGCAGAAATGAAAAGAATTATATTGGGTTTTTCCAACTACGTATCTTTTCTAACTTTTGTGTCGTTGTATGATATGTGTATACCTGTCGTTTGTAGTAGACTCGTAATCAAAGTTCTGTATATAAGATCTGGAATTGGTACCTAATTCCTTTTCATAAACAAAAAAGAGATGGCGATACAATGGTCCCAAAATGCTGATCACATTTAGTTTACTTAGTTTAACGATGATCTTCTTGTAGGTAAGGCTTATAAGAGCACTGCATAACAATTACTTAAGAACCAACTTTAGTCTCAGTAACAATGAAAGATTTATTAAAAAATCTTTTTTTACCACCAGTATTTTTATTAAATTGTTCTCGTAATATGTTCAATTGCAAGGAAAAGTGATACTTTCAATTTAGATCTCTAGGCATTTGGTTAATTGCCAAATATTGTTTCCATCGCCATCTTTTTCTATTTCATTCAATTAATTTATAATACAAATTTTGATTCATTTTCTTTAAAATATATATGTTGTCGTTAAAGCGTATAATCCATTATTTCATAAAATACCTAGTTATTTCATGAAAAAACTTACCGCGTCCGTTAAATTGTGTATAATTATTAATTTTTATGATTGAACTAGTCATTTTATAGTATAACGATTGTCTAACCGTTAAAGTATTAAACAGGGCAGACGAAAACCTTTTGAGCAGATTATAGAATGTTTTAGTCATTTTTTAATCTTTTATGATTATTTTTTATGCTATTAAATGTCATTGCGTATTGAACTTGCATAAATTTGTAAGCGGTGTGTTTATGATAGAATATTTCATTTGGGATTATCCCCAAATATTTCTGCCTTTATGTTAAACAAGGATTTCTAAGGGAATGAGAGATTAATCCGTATTTAAGAAAAAATACAATGGAATAGTTGTTTGAATCCTTGTTAAATAAGAGTGAAACTAAGAAAAATAGTGCTATATAACTCGTGAAAAATTAAGTTCGATAGAAGAGGTAGATTATAACAAAGCAATGCAAAAAAAAAAAAAAAAATCTACTTTAGAATTGGTTAAATTCTAAAAATCTGAAAACTCTACGATATTTCCTGAAAATAATAAAAAGGGTGGAAATAGAAAGAAAACACGGAGACACTCAATTGCCTGGGGACCTCCGTGGTCGAATGGTCAAAGAACAACGCCGCTAAATGTCTGAGAGCGTAGATTGTGTGTTCGAATCCCACTAGCGTCATGAAATAATGAAAACACAAAAATTCCCTTTTAATTACATTTTTTCTGTTTATTTTTCTCTTATTTCTTATTAAAAAACTTTTTGATAATTAGCCTCCCCCCAAAAAAATAGATTGTGTGCGACAATTTCAAAAAATTCTCTATTACATTATTTTTGTAAAAAATTAATAAAAAATGTTTTTCATACATTCATTTAAACAAATAAATAAATATATATATATATATATAGTGATTTTAAACAGTAATTTTTTTATTTAAACTAGTTAAAAAATTAACATTCTTTTTTATTCGTTTTTAAAAATAATAATTATTATGCATCAGTCTAAAATAAAATAAAATAAACCGTTTACGAATGTTCTAACGAATATATTTAAAAAGAAATCATTGAAAAGCACAACAGAAAATACTAATTGATAAAAGACATATTTTGTGCAGACTGGCATCAGTAGCTTTGGCTGAATCAGTAAGGACTTAATCCGCTGTCAAAATGTCTCGAGTGCGATCCTCAGAACAGATTGATGTAAATTAGAAAAAAAAATCATTAATTTAAAAAAAAATTAAATAATACGACAACTCGGAAAGTCCGAATTCTTTGACGATTGTTCGGTTCATTTATATTTAAATTAAATTATTATCATTAAAAATCAAACCTTGAAACGAAAAGTTACCGCTTCTTCAAACGGAGAGTGATGCCAGCGCATACCTTTGTTCTCAAGCGCCCCCCCCCTCTTGTCTTGTAGCGCCCCCTCTTGGGAGCTGAGAGAAAACTAGGAGAACGAGAAATGGTCTCCACCTGAGAAGGTGCGATAAAGGGCGGTCCGGATACTCCGACCGTAGATGGAATTAATGTGGAACGAGATGTAAATGTCATCTGTATGTTGGTGATTTTGTGTCCCTGTTAGTGTTTTGTTGTGTTCGTCCAGTGAAGTCCTGCAAATAAAATATATTCGTAGGATAGAACTGTTCCCAGAATTTATTGGCCCACAAAGAAGCACCCACACCTAAGGAGTATCACATTGGCGTCAGATAGAGGGATATGTGGGCCTAACTTCCTCGAGTGTGCATCTACAGCATCCTAGTATAACTACCTTTGTGCGTTTGGAATAATTTGAAGAATCGATTTTATAGTTCAGGTAAGGCATTTTAAATATTATTCTGAATATGGCCGATAAAATTGCTAAAATTAAAAAAACTCGTGGAGTCACTAAATCCGCGATTACCTCAATAATTAAGAAAATCGAAGAACTATTTATAGCAGACCCACCCGATTTAGATGAATTAGAAGAGAATCTCGCCCAATTAGAACAAAAAGGGTGCGATTTAAAAGCGGATGATAAGGAAATTTTTAACCTGTTAGACGATTTAAACGAAATAGAAAAAGATGCGAAAGCGTCGGCAGAATACCACGATAAAATTAATTTATGGAGGTTCAGAATCAACAAAAAACTGAAAGAAAAACAAAACAATAAAAAAGAATCCCCCATTATAAACAACGAGAACAAACCCGTAGACGCGATTACAATTAAGCTTCCAACGCTTAAAATTGAAAAATATTATGGAGACGTAACCCTTTTTCAAAATTTCTGGAATTCTTTTAAAATAGCGGTACACGATAACGAACAACTCTCGAACGTAGAAAAAATGAATTATCTGTTAAGTTATTTAGGCGGGAATGCATATAACGCGGTTTCTGGTTTCGCTTTATCCGATAAAAATTATTTGGAAGCAATTGATGTTTTAAAAAGTCAATTTGGGAGAACAGATTTAATCGTATCCAGTCACATTAACACTCTTTTAACTTTACGACCTGTTACAAAGCAAAATGATATAATCGGTTTAAGAAAACTATATGACACGATTCAAACGCAAATACGCAGCTTAAAATCCTTAGAGATTGAATCAAATAGCTTTGACTCTGTTTTAACACCAATAATAATAAAAAGTTTACCCTACAGCTTGTCACTTAGCTTTGAAAAAGAATGTATTAAAAGTCCTGAACGATCGCAGTATAGTATTGATAAATTATTATCTTTTATCCGAACAGAATTGGAAGCGCGCGAAAAACAGAATCATCTAATTAATGCTTTCGATTCGAGAACGAAAGAATATCCATCAGATTTGTTACCTGAAATGAAACAAAAAAGCAATAAATTCAAGGCCAATCTAACTCATGTCAAAGTTGATGAAAATATTTGTGTTTTTTGTAATTCGCTTAGTCATTTATCAGAGAATTGCGACAAATATTCAGTTGAGGAAAGAAAAAATAAATTAAAAAGTGAAGGCAGATGCTACGCCTGCTTAAGGGGCCGCCATTTAATTAAACATTGTACCGTGAAAACTAAATGTAGGCTTTGTTTCAAATCGCATAATACCGCAATTTGTAATTATTTACTTGGAAAGAATAAACAGAAAAAAGAAATAATTGATACGAATGACGCATTCATCGCAAGAGTAAATTCGAAGGTGTTATTTGGTTTAAAACAGCCACGGGGAAAGGGAAAATTAATCGAATCACTTCAAACGGTAGAAGTCGAAATAGAAAATAAAATACTACAAGGGGTGATTGACAGCGGAACTCAAATTTCGATTATAAAAACAGAGTGCGTACCAGAACATTTTAAAAATCCTTTCGGGTCGATAATACTTAAATCTGCTTTCGGGCATGAGTTGAAAGCACCATTAATAAATGTTCCACTAAGTTTAGCGGCTGATAATTTACGTTGTAAGGTGTTTCCAAAAATGGTAATAACATGTGCGATGGTTGATAATTTAATAAATGATTTATTATTGTCTTTGAATGCATATAATGAATTGAATAATGTAAATGAATGTACCGAAGCTGACAGTGCAATAAATGATTGTAATAATGTAAATTTGCCCTGTACGAAAGAAATTAGAACGGCAGACGTATTCGGCGCTGCCACAGATTTAGTTCCAATTGAAATAGGGAATGCAAACGAGAACATTGATCCCGATCGTAGTAATAATACTGATAATTTTTTGAATGATTCGGAAAAATTTAAATATGAGCAGAGAAACGATGCATCACTTAAACAGTGTTGGATTGATGCTAATAATAATCGCAATAATTATTTTGTTCATGATAATCTTTTGTATCACCGAGATAAAATAATGGGAGAAACAGTGCATCAATTACTGGTACCCGAAACACGTAGAAAGCAATTGTTAGAGTTAGCACATTCAAGTCCTTGGGGTGGTCATTTAAGGGTAAAGAAAACTACGCAAAGGTTAAAATATTCCTTTTTTTGGCCTAGTATTAAGAAAGATGTGACCGATTTTTGCGAAAGATGTTCATCCTGTCAGCTTCGAGCGAAAACAAATAAGTCCGATAATGTACCTATAACCCCAGTTACTCGTCCTGATGAAGCTATGCAAATTATGAACATTGACATAATTGGTCCAATTGAACCCGCCAGTGGAGGATATAAATATGTACTGACCGCGATAGATCAGTGTACGAGGTGGCCGGATGCTGTTTGTTTACGAAACATTTTTGCTAAAACTACATGCGATGCCCTTTTACAAATATTTTCACGAACTGGAATTCCCAAATTAATAGCTAGCGATCAGGGTAGAAATTTTACGTCGGCTCTCACGAAGGAATTTATGAAACGTTTAGGGACCTCCCCGCGTTTTTCTGTACCGGGTTACGCACAATCCAATGGCTTAGTTGAAAGATGGAATGGTGTCCTTAAAGGAATGATACACCATGTTATAAGAGAAAACGCCGGAAGTTGGCATAAACATATACCCTTCCTTTAATGGGCTTACCGAGAGGTACCAAATGCTACGACAGGTGTTAGTCCATTCCAGATGTTATACGGTAGACATCCAACTGGTCCTCTTTCCATATTAAAGTCATCATGGACTAATGAAACACCGTTACCAATTGGTCAGTTAGGCTCAGTTACCAATTATTTAAACGATTTGAAAATGAAATTGGAAAAGGCCGCCGAACATGCCGGAATTTCTTGTACGGATAAGCAGCGAGCGTATGCTTATTATCATAACAGGACAGCTAGACATAAAGAATTTAAACCAAATGATCAAGTTATTGTATTAATTCCAGACAGTAACCATAAAATTTATGCTAGATGGACAGCCCCAGCTACGATACTCGAAAAGAAATCCCCCTATAGTTATTTAGTACAATTACCAGACAATAGTATAAGGCACTTACACGCTAATAAAATCCGAGAATTAAAGGCTCAAACGACACATATAGGAGTTATATATGATGACGATATTGATTTTGGTGAAATTGAAAATGTTCCGAAAATTACTAAACATGATCCGAATAAATTTGATAAGGAATTACACCTTGACCATTTAACACATAAAGAAAGGAAACAACTTATTGATGTTTTACACAAACATTCGAATCTCCAATCGGGTATCCCAAAAATTGCAAATGTAGGCGAACATCGGATTAAATTGAAACCAGATAGCCAAGCTAAACGCCAAAAACCGTACCGAATTCCAGAAGCACTTAAAAGTGAAGTAGATAGGCAAATTGAGGAATTATTAAGTTTAGGACTTATCGAACATTCAGAAAGCGAATATGCTCACCCGATTGTTTGTGTAGCTAAAAAGGATTCCTCAATCAGACTATGCGTCGATTATCGATATTTAAATTCCCAAACCGAAATTGATTCATTCCCTATGCCTAATGCAACTGATCTGATATACAAAGTAGCTTACGCGAAATTTATTAGTCTGTTAGACTTACTAAAAGGCTATTGGCAAATACGGTTAAGTGAAGATTCCAAACATTTGACATCATTTGTCACACACCGAGGGCAGTATTCCTTCGTTGTTATGCCTTTTGGGCTTCGGAATGCTAGCGCGACCTTTCAAAGATCAATGAACCGTACCCTTGTCCAACATAAAGACTATGCCGAAACATATATAGACGATGTAATTATTTTTTCGGATAATTGGTCTGATCATCTTAGACACTTAGATGCTGTATTGACCACACTGGAAGAAGCAAAATTTACAGTAAACTTTAAAAAATGTGAGTTTGCTAAACCACAAGTCAAATTTCTTGGACATGTAGTAGGATCTGGCACACATGCTCCTGATCCAGAAAAAGTAGCAGCGATCCAGAACTTAGAAATTCCGAAATCGAAGAAAGATGTCAGAAGCCTTTTAGGTCTTCTATCTTATTACAGATCCTATGTTCCTACATTCTCCGAAATAGCTCGTCCCTTGATTGAACTAACCAAAAAACGAGCACCTAATGAAATTATATGGACCAAGCCATGTGAAAAAGCTTTCAAAGATCTGAAGCAGGCCATTAGCGAAACGCCAATATGTTATTCTCCAAACTTTGAGAAACCTTTTATTATTCACGCAGATGCATCCTCATATGCGATAGGTGCTTGCCTATCCCAAAAAGATGAAAATGGAAGAGAGCATCCCATAGCTTTCTTAAGCAAAAAATTGTCTAAGTGCCAAGAAAGATATACCACCATCGAGAAAGAAGCATATGCAGTGATTTTCGCCTTGAAAAAGTTTGAACATTACATTTACGGATCACAAGTGACTGTCGTAAGCGATCACAATCCCTTGAAGTTCTTGTCTGATTGTGCCTCTCAAAGTGCGCGTCTTCAAAGATGGGCTCTTGCATTGCAGAGATTCCAAGCCCAAATCTCCTACCGACGTGGAAACCTCCATGGTAACGCCGATTCCCTGAGTAGACTGTATGCATCACACTGGACTTAGACCAAGAAACTTTGCATGTGAAATACACCAGGACGCTGAACTAGTTCCCATGCTGATCCTGTGTCACCTGCTGACTTTTACGTGTTATTTCTTGAACTCTTTTATTTTTTTTTTCTTTTGAACTTTGACATTTCATTCTAGAACTTTAAAGTTTTCATATTATTACAGTGTTGTCATATTGCATAGTATATTAGATATTTTTTTTTATTATTATCTTTGTTTTAAGTAAGTATATAATTTTGATTTTTACTAGTGATGTGTATTACTGAATATGTATAGATATGAGCCAGATTTTGATTAGTCATAGGGACTAAATCAAAACTTCGAAAGGGGGAGGTGTGATGCCAGCGCATACCTTTGTTCTCAAGCGCCCCCCCCCTCTTGTCTTGTAGCGCTCCCTCTTGGGAGCTGAGAGAAAACTAGGAGAACGAGAAATGGTCTCCACCTGAGAAGGTGCGATAAAGGGCGGTCCGGATACTCCGACCGTAGATGGAATTAATGTGGAACGAGATGTAAATGTTATCTGTATGTTGGTGATTTTGTGTCCCTGTTAGTGTTTTGTTGTGTTCGTCCAGTGAAGTCCTGCAAATAAAATATATTCGTAGGATAGAACTGTTCCCAGAATTTATTGGCCCACAAAGAAGCACCCACACCTAAGGAGTATCACACGGAGCTTTCCTTTCTTTTATTTTCCAAAACGGAAAATCTACTAACGGAACGGTAAAAGTTCGGCCACTTTGGTGCTAGTACTGTCACCGTGAATTCACATATTTATTTTTAACAGTGTGTCATATGGATTCGCATGACTTTCAGCTTCATTTCAGTGAGGAGAAAATTTTACAGCGATGAATACAGGAAAATTCCTTCCAAAAAATGATGTTTGCGGGTTTTTTTTTTAAACATTATTTAAGCATAATTTGTGAAGGGACCGTAGAAATAAAACGATCAATGCACGAAAACGATGGATGTCGGGACGACATATCAAGGTTTCAGTTTAGTAAGTTTCTTTATCATTGATATCGAAAACAAATTTTGTAAGCACCTTCTAAGGATGCATTGTAAAACATTTGTGTAACGTTACTCCATAAAACTGGTGGCAGCCTTGCTGCCTCCAATTTGGTGGAGTATTTTAACCGATATAATCGGTGTAACATTGCAATGTTACACCAGTAATGCATGTTTTTACTACACCATTATGTAAATGAAAAATTACTCAATGAAGTATAAATCGTAGCTGCCATCAATTTTATGGAGTAACGTTACCACAAATGTTTTACAGTGTGCATACATGAAACCGTGTCCCGAATGGCTTAAGTTTTTTCTCTAAGAACACAACATAAAGTACAAGTCACGCAACTGTACAATAGCTCCGTTTTTATTTAAGACATCACAATAGTCACTCAATAATGAATAGTCAGTTTTTTTTCTTTTGAGAGGAAGGGGAGGTTTAGGATAGCTGAGGACGATCAACAACCGGCCTAGTTTTTAAATTTCGATTTTGCTTACATATTTTTTTCATTATGATAGTTTCAATTTCAGAACCGGTTTAAACCGTTTTGAAAGTTAAAATATTTAAAAAAATCTGAAACCAAAATTTCAAAAGTAAAAACTAGGCCGTTTGTGGATCCTTCTGAGCTATCCTATGCAAAAAAACAGTAAAAATATTAAAAATTGAGCAAGATATTTGAAAAGAACGCTGCCACACACTTTACATTATCATCCCGATCTTCTTCTGTGACTAGTGTTGCACCTTAATCATTATATAAAAGTATTCTGCACAAAAACTATTCAGTTCGAAAACAGTTAAATAAAATAGATCTTAAATTTTTCTCTCAAGATTAATGCCGATCATTAAATACTTAAACAGCAACGGTTTAGTGATAATTCAATGTAACTGAAAAGCACCATAATATAACGATACTTTTTTTCATTATCAAGAAGTGAAACGTGGATCGTTGCCAATATGGTAAAAAATATATTTTTTTGAAATTTTTGCTCTTTTGTTTGATTTTACTAGAACAAGATTATAAAGCGACCAGGTGGAAAATTGTATGTTTTCCATATAAAACTCAACTGGTACACAGAATGTTACAAAACACGAAGCATTATTATGTAGTTGCATCTTCACATTACTGATACTATAGAATAGTATAACACGAAAAATGCACGTCTGTATTTGTAAACATGCATTTTTTTTTTACAGTTTATAAAACAGAAGCAATTTCACAAAAGAAAAACCTTACAGTTAAGTGTATGTCATAAGATTTATTTAGACAGCTAAAAAATTTCACAATCTTATTCATAAAGAAAAAAAAATCAAAATGGATTTTTATAGTTATAGATATGCATTCGTATGTACTAGATAGTAAATAATTAAGATTAGATTTAGTTATGCATTTAAAAATAAGACACTTTTTTTGTTTATAATTTGATTGAAAAACATATTTTAATCATGATGTTAAGAATAAATACAGTGATGTATAATCGTACGAAATGTTATCTGTCATTCAATATAATTAAAAATACTGCCTACTAAAGGACAAAAACACATTGAAATAGAACAGTTATAAATATAGTTTGTTAACTCGACGACCATTGAATTAATGTGAAAAATGAAATATTTGAAAATCGTTCTTAAACTCAAAGAAGCTTTCACTTACTACTGAATTAAAAGTAATTTATACAGAAAAAGACACAATATAATATGCACCTGTTAAAATATAGAATCAAATGAATGGACAAAAATTCATTCTAAGGTTTTATTGTAAAACATATTCTACTACAGGTTGTTTTAGAAACTTTTATCTAAACAATACACTGCCAATTATTATTACTGTACAGTTTTTTTCTTTTGTTTAATTGAGCTATAACATTTTTCATTTAGTATTCGTACCTTCTACATTTAAGTTTGTTTTTTGCGATTCTTATTGCATGCATCATAAGGATGTGTCAATTATTCCGTGTGTCAATTAATTCTTCGTCATTTATTAGTGTTCTTTTCCATATACTTGACAAACACAAGAATAAAATTTTTAAGCGTGATAGCGTTTTTTGATATTTTATTCCAGATAGAGTTAATATGTCTGTTTAGAATATGCGGCTGTCATATTTTCACAAATGAATGAATTATATTAGAAAGAATAGATTTTGCAATTACTGCCTATTATATAAAAAACAATATAAATATTCATTGTACTATCTGAAACATATGCGTAAAAGTGTATTATTTATGTTCCAGCCGAAAGACCTAGTTATCATCAATAGTCACTGAAGAAGAATTTTTCCTAAACGCTCTTAAGTTACAGTTTAATTAATTTCATGAAAATTTTACTTCAAATATTTTTTACAAATAAGAAACTTTCTTCAAGGTAATATGTATATTTATTTTTCATTTATATATATATGTATATATATAAACTGAAAATTTTACTGATTAAAAGGAAAAAAGAGAGGAATATGCTTTTTATTCGCCACTCCTTCAAATTACTCTCAATAGAAGTATATTACGCTACTTTAGAACAATTTATGTTCATCGTATTATACGAAATACTCAAAAGGGTTTCCGCATTCAGAAGAGAGATAATAAAAATAGTTTGAAAGACACCATCTTCACTTCCTTTTTCTTTTTATAAGAATAATACTGGTTGTTGATGATGACATTATATCTTCGATTTTTTTTCAAAGAAGTTATTGTAGAGAATAATATCAATGTTAGATATTTCTTGAGATTCTATATTCAATATATATTCATATTCCGAAAGTTAAATTTCCCGACTTATCTTAAAAATATTCTATGTATCTTTTTCTGTCTAACATAGTTTTATAATCACAGTTTATTTTATTATTTCTTATCTAAAAATTATTCAAATCATACATTTTACTTGAATTTTGTTTCTACTTGAATACATACATTAATATTTTATTTAAATTTCAAAATGTAAAAAAAAAAAAAAAACACGTCACGTATTGCTGTTTTTGTTTCAAAATATTTTTATATTTACGCCAGTCTTAAATGCTGATGTGCATTTAAACTGAGGAATCAGTTCATTTATAAAATCAAAAATTATCGGCAGTCAATCGGAACATTCAGATAAATTCTATGGATGTGAAAAGAAAAAAAATATATTATAGCTATATATTCTATAAAATTTCTTTTAAAATTCTATTTCATAGCTATATAAAAATATATTCAGCATGCAAAAGTTATTAACAACTTGTTTTTACAAGAAAAATTAAACTCTACACATTTATTTTATTTCTTAAATAAAAAATACTTAGAAATGAATTTGCTAAAACAGCTCAAAAACCAGATCTTGGTAAAACGTAAAATTTTTGTCAAACAAAATTATAAAGTATGTGCGTTTTTTTGGGAGGGAAATTATTGATTTAAATTGTATGTGTAATTTATTAGTTTAAATATTGTATTAAATTAAACTAATACAATAACTGTCTTTAAATTTACAAAAAAATTATATTTTCTTTTATTCAAAAGAATTGAATGATCTCGTGCAATTCAAAAGCAAAATTTTGCGTTTGATACAACTTATTTAAATAAAATCAAAATATAAATATATATGTAGAAAACAGTTAAGTTTTTCTAAAATCATTCATTTATTACACTGTAAAAAGAGACAGGCGATTCTTTATCTACATAAATTTACTTCAATCAAGTACAAAATGTACAATATACTCTTCTGAGTCAGCGAAGATTTTTAAAAACATTCCTTTATTTTTAAGAAACTCAAAAAACTTCTTATTTTCGAAATTTAAAAAAGAATTTATGAAAATAAGTTTTTATTAGCTGCATTTTTTCCCGAAAATATATCTTTGTGGCTTTTACAATGCAAAAATCAGTCATCTCACCAGGGAATATCTTTTTCGGATTGTACCAATTTTCAGGTAAATATTTTGGTATTCAGAAAATAGGTTTACCAGACAAATGTACTAAATTAACAGAAATATATTTAATATGAAAGTTAACGTCATTTTGTTACAAATGTACGCAAAAATGCAGTTTTCGAACTCAAACCGTTTACTTGAGAACTGATGGAATTTAAAAACCGGTTTTCCGCCTACTGAGAAGTGATTAATGCACATAAACGCTACCGGGAAAAGTTTGCATAGAGAAATTGACGAACAGTTAACCCCTTCGGATCGGAAGCCTTTTACGAAAATTTTAATGTTTTGTCACTTAAAAAAAAAAAAAAAGAATTTATTAAATCTAGGAAATGTTCTGATTGAATAAGGCAAATTTTACAGTAAAATTTTGCTGGTGGGGGTAAAGAAGGATTCTTAGGCTTTTTTGTGACACGTATGAGTGTCGCTCATCCCAAGGGGTAAATAAAAATATTTTTATAAATTCTTCTTTAAGTTCAAAAAATAAACTGTTTCCGTAGGTTTTTTAAGATAAAGGAATACCTTTTGAATCCTGGGTGACAGAAGGAGTAATTATATAAGGGTTAATTTGTGCTCCTGAGTACTTTACATTTTCGGAAGTGTTTCTACAATTGTTTTACAATTTTTTATTGTAGTTCTTACAGTCTATTTTGTAGAGTTTCACGTATCGTGTCTGTGTTCAAATCTTCTTAAGCTTATTATAACGCTTCATCTCATAACTGTTTAACAGAAAAAAAAACAGAACTTCTTAATGATTTCGTAAAATTAAGCATTAATGTAATTTTCCTTAAGCAGGACAAGAACGAGAAAAAGTATGTTACTTGAGTTACAAGTTTCTTAAATAAGAATAAATGTAACTGTACAACCTCCTTTGAATTTCATAAAATGTGTAAAAAGAAAATAAAACTTTGACCCTGTGCAACAGTATTTCAACAATGCTAAGTAGCTTTAAATTTCATTACATAAAATACATAAACTTTGCACTTACTCGAATGTTAGAAAATGACATTCATAAAATTTCGTGTATACTAAAGGGCATTCACCTTATTTATTCCAGTTTAATAATGTTTGAAAATATTCGAAGAATTTGTGCTTCTTTAATTTCATTCCCAAAGCAAAATCATTATTATAATAGGCATGACATTTTCCATCCATATCTGAGTATATTAAGAACTGAATTTTAAATTTCGTTATAAGTTTAATATTAAGGATGTAAGTTATGTATACTCTCTGAGCTGTTCTAGATAAAATAAAACTAATTATTATAATATCCTTTTAATATTGTTTTAACCAGCCCTGCATTTCTTATACATTGTACTCACCACACGTTTATATATTTGTTACTTTCTTCTGTTTTTTCAAGAAGAAAGTATTGGACTCGTGAAGATTTTCGAATTCCAATTTAAGACGAATTTCCACTTTTTAGGCGTAAGAGAGTACGAAAAACATGTTTTTATAAAATGTCTGTCTATGACTTCGTAGGTTTGTGATTCTGTCTGCCTATCTATATGCGACATAAATTTTGTAGCACTCTATCTCAAGAACTAATGCATGGAATTTTATAAAAAATCTTATTCAGTTAGTTCCTGATATAAATTGCTACTGAATAGTGTTTGGAAAAAATCACTCAACAGGAGGCGCTAAAATGCAGCAGTTTTCCCGATTTCCGCAATAGTTCTATCTCAAGAACAAATGCATGGATTTTAATACATTTCAGATTCTGTTAGTCCGTGAGATGAATTGATATTTTTTATATTTTGGTGTAAATCACTCGACAATTGGCACTGCTATACAGCATTTATCATGATTTCGGCAACAGCCCAATCTCAAAAACTAATGCACGGATTTTCATCAAACTTCAGATTCTCTTAGTCCTTGACATGAGTTAAAGTTTCTATATTTTAGTGTAAATCACTCAAAAAATGGCGCTGCTATACAGCACTTTTCACTATTTTCACAGTAACTTATGTCGAGAACTAATGTACAGATTTTCATTAAACTTCAGATTCAGTTAGTCCTTGATATGAGTGGACGTTTTCCATTTTTTGTTGTAAATCGGTCAACAGATGGTGCTGCTATTTTACGATTTCCGCAATAACTCTATCTTTAGAAATAAAGCACAGGTTTTTATAAAAGTTTTAATTAAGTTATTTCCTTTTATGAACTGGCGTTTTTAACATTTTAAAGTAAATCTCCCGACATTTCACATTGCTATGCTGCATTTTCATGATTTCCGATGTATGTCTAATTTTATATTCAGTTAGACGTTGACTTAAGTATTTGCTAATGAAGTTTCCAAGTAAATTACCTAACATGTGGCGCTGCTATGCTACATTTTGTATAATTTTTATTATTTTAGTGATAATCATATCTCAAGAACTAATATACAGACTTTCATATCATTAAGATTCCCGTGATGGACAAGATTGCCATTTAAGTTTGGCACTCAAAAAAATAGTTTGAAAATATTAAAATGGATGAGATGAATGGAAATTTTGAAATTTTCATGTTCGACAAATTTCTATGTGTTTTCAGGATGATCCAATTTTGATATTTCGTTTTTTTAGGTGCACTCAGAAACACGTAATTTTAGTGGTTATTTCGTGTAAAATTTATATTAATTAACAAATTCTACATTTTATTGTTTTTTTCTTCTTTCCACTCTCTTCGTATAAATTTTTCAATCACCAAGAAATTCAAGTTGGTTGTTAAATTATGTAATATAATTTTAGATTATAATATCTTTTATTGTTTATTGTAAGTGCAAAATGATAGAAATTTTATGGTATGATGTCCATGTTCCGATTTAATAGCACGGTAAATATTACTTAAAAATTGTCTGCAATAGCTGGTTTCTGTGCTGTAGTACTCGGACTAAAATATACGAATTGGAAAACAATAAAAATGTTACAAAATACGCAATTAAATCCGTCATTTAAAAAACAATTTCTTGAATTTTGTTTCTTTTTGTTCATACAAAATTATCAGATTTATATTTGTAATTATATGGATTATGTTATGTTGTTGTAATATTAAGCTGAAACATGTTAAGATGAGTTTCAAAATATCAAACAAAAATCGCGTATTAAGCTGGGTCACACATTAAACATAATTCGTGTATTCTTACAAGAGATTTAAAAAAATTACATGTCTTACTAAAATCTTATTGTAACTTTTTTTATGTTTGGGATCAAATTTCGTAGCTTTAACACCCATTTTGATTCAAGTTTAAATACATTCAATCCTTGTTGTTTTTTTTTTTTTTTTTTTTTTTTTTTTTTTTATTATGTACAATGGATCCAACAATAACTGAAAATAAGCATGAATTAAAATAAGGATTTAGCTTTAATTATTCCAAAACAGAAAAAATATAAATCAATAACAAAATGATAGTAATAATAATAATAAAAATTTCCTTAGTAGGCGACAGTTTTTTTAGAAAAATCATATATATTAATCATTAACAACTCAACACAGTTATCAAAGTCACAATTCTTGTTTATTATAACTAATTCTTTATATTCAGTCCTTAAACATTTTGGAATAAGAAAAATCTTTTCTTGTACATCTGTAGTTAACGAAGTACTGCATGACAAAAAGTATTCAAAACAGAAAATATAAAAAAAGAAACATTCCAATAATATTTGCTTTAATTGATAGTTTATTTCATATATTTAAAAAATGATATTGTTACATAATGCACAATGACTTTTTTGTGTACTGAATTTCTGTGACATTTAAGCATTCAGAAAAGTTAGCCATTTAGTCACATATGTTCAAAGATTACATTGCATACGTGTGAAAAAAGCCTCGCTAATATTAAATGGAATTTTTACATGGCTGCTCAAACATTCACATTGTCAGTTTATTCAAGAGCAGGCGTAAATTAGGTTGAGTGTTTGTTTTTATCTCCATATGTGTCCATTTTAGTATTATGAGTATCAGAATATCTCTTTATTTCATCTTTGATAATGTTGTCACAAAGTTTCTCAATTTTCTGGTACTTTGGCTGCAATGAATTATTCTACTGATCCGGTTTCCAAAAGGATTCACAGGCATTAATTCTGTTTTGAGTACGGGAGATTGTAAAATTCCTTCGTAATTACTTTTGTTTGATGTGTAATACCCTTATTCCGGAAATAGTTTCAAAATGTTTGGATTTAGTATTGCAAACTACGCTGAAGTATTGCGCTGTGTCAATCAAACTCAAGGATTGCTGTTACACTATGTCATTGGGGATGCATTAAACTAGAACTTTAATTACATCTGTATATTTTCCTTTTAGGATTTTAATTAAATTCTTATCCTATTCCAAGGAACTATACTTAATTATAAACTTACGGTAAAATTTTTCAAAAATCGATAAAAAACAAATAAGTTTTGAGATGTATTATAATTTTGATAGGGTCACTACAAAAAGTCACTACAAAAACAACGAAATTTATATTTTTATTTAAAAAATCTCTATTTATATAAAATGCAACGCATTTGTAATAAAAATAAAACTAAGATTTCTCCAATCTAGAAAACATTATTCGACACATTGTGTAGTATTTTAGTGATTCGTTATTAAAGAACATGTGTTAGAAATAAAATTAATTTAAGTGATATTAAATGATATTTCAATCAACAGTCACGTAACTCAAGTCTTTGTAAAAAACAATGCAGTTTGAAATAAACATTTTAAATAAATGTTGGCTGATCTTAATTAAAAATTCTCCCCTCTATCACTATGTGGGGATCACTGTTTGGTCATATTTTATTTATGATACTTGAACCTAATTACAATTTCGATATTATAATGATATTTTTAGAAGATGAAGATTCGAACCAATACAAAAAAAAAAAAAAAAATCGGAAATGATTCAAACTAATTCGAACTAATGTAACTAAAATCGAAATGAAAGAATAAAATATGAAGTTAAAAGCTGAAGTTAAAATAGGATAAGATTTTTAAATTTTATGTATCTCATTTTGGTTAATTTAACATTATGGTACTAAGTAAATTGTAAACTTAGTTTATCGAAAAACAAAACAGTAATGTCTATGAAAACGACACATGCAAATATTGAATATTTTGTTTGAATTAAAATGTCTAATGTAACATAAATATAATTTAATGAAATCCTAGAGAACGACGCATCTTCTAAAAGGAACACCTTTATAAAACGTATAGCTTTATTTTATTAATAAAATATTTAATATATATGATGCCAGATATGTTTATGAGCGAAATACGAGGCTAATAGAAAACGCAATTAATCATTTTTGATTAATGTTATACATGAATATATTCTAAAGATTCTTCCGAGTTGCGAAATAAATATTTAAGATACTTTATTTCATTCAGATATATTGATAAATTATTTGTACGCAAGTAGGGATATTTATTTTCTTGATTTAATAATTGACAATTCATCGACAAAAGAACGTATTCTTAGCGCATAGAAAATCTCGATTCTTCCATTCCAAAAAACATACTCCGAAACCTTTTATGATTAAAGAGACAATTTGGTAAAAAACTACAAAACATTGCTTTGTATTCATAAATAATTCAAACAACAAGACTTTAACAATAGCAAAATTAAATATTTATAAGTATAATTAATTTTAATAACGTTCTCTAAAACCGTTGCAAAAAATCTACTTTAATGTTATGATTTTTAAATGTTATATTCATATACTTGAAACACAACGTCAAAATCAATGTACAGAATTTCAATCATAAAATACTAATTTTCAAGATAAGAAAAGTTTAAATGGCGCTCAATTTTTTTATAAACTTAATAGGTTGATTAATTCTAATGTCTGTAGAATGAAAGAGAAAAATCTGTATATTTTAATCACCAAAATATAGCCAGAAAGAGCATAAATATACGTACATTGGAGTAAAAATGATGTCTTGTTTCAATATATGTTTTTTTTTTTTTTTTTTTTTTTTTTTAAGCTTATCCTGATACGTCTTCATAGATAAATTATTACAAAATCTGAATTTTTTAATACGAACACATAATTTTGACTTGATATTTTGCGTCTTTGATCCATGTTACAGTAAGATACCAAAGGAAATCATTTGGTCGAGTAGTTCAATGATTATGAAGGTTTAAATATGAAGCCCATAATGTTAAGTTTATTTATAATGATTGGAAAAGAGATTGCAGTGCAGATAATTTTCTTAAGCATAATTCAAAAACTACTCCGATAATGAGCCATAATTTTTCATTTGAATACTTGAAGATGCATTTATGTCAAAATGCATTTATGTATTCATACATTCTAATTCATATTTATCTCAAATATTTAAAAGTGGTGGTTTAAAAATAAAAAAGGACTTTCGTCTATAAAATATAAATTTACTATGAAAAATCTCAGCGTAAGTGTTTTAAGAGAATACAATATTTTACCGAACATGCTGTAGTGTCTATTATAGACGGTACTGTTAATGGCATGCTTTATATAACTTTCTTGTTACATCTTCTGTCGCTTTTCTTCATGACGCAGATCTTAAATAAGACTTTTGTCAAATTTATTTTAACCATTCCTGATTGAGTTTAAATCCGGAGAATCGCCGAGCCATGGCAAAGTATTTTCTTCCTTGTTAGATAACAATTCTGTTATTGTCTTAATTTTATGAAATGGCAATGAGTCATGCATGAAAATACATTAGGATGTATCGATAAACAATTCCTTTAGTTGAAACATCAACTTTACGTCCAATACTATTTTACACTAAACCTGATTCATAATACCATCGATATTGTATAACTTGTACTGATGACGGACAACGATTTTTTTGTTTTACCTGAACAAGTGGAGATTTGTCCATCATTCTTTCAATGTGAGACTCATAGCAGAAACACACCTAAAATTTTACAATTAGTTCAGAGTACATTGTAAAGAACTGTAATATGTATAGTATAGTAATGCAGTCATGGCTGAAATTATCATCGAAAACAAATATTTATAATTTCTTATTTGTATAAACTGTTGCTTGTAACTGTGACTGGAGCTAAAAAAATGAAAGAATTACGATAGTTAAAATTGACAATGCATTAGTTATCACGTATGCATAGAATTCACCATACAAATTTCGAAAAACATGTTTTTCCAAAACATTACTAATGCACGTTTTACAGTACACTTACCCAGTTAACGATATGTGTGAAATGTTAACTCTCAATTACATGTGTACTAAACATTAAGCTAATATTAACAATGTTATCCAAAGACATGCGGAGTAAATTTTTAAAAATTTAAGCTAGTTTTTAAGTCTACAGTTAAATAAAAGTAAAAAAAAATTGAAGTGCAACTAATAAGTAGGCCACTCGCTGTATATTCTTTTTCAAACATCAATCAGTTTTTTGAAATTTTAGTATACTTTTTCAGTATACTTACAGACTATTCTAAGCAGTATTTTTTGGAGTTATATCAATGAAACAGCCAATAAATCAAATAATTTTTTAACAATAACACACTAATTTAATGTTAGAAGATTCAAAATGTAAATCATTATAAATCTTAAATTTCATTAACGAAAGCATTCCGGTTTTGAAGCCATAGGTACAATTTATCGAAAAAGCTAAATATAGTTTCAAACATAGGTGTTCTTAGATTCATTTCAGACTTTCGTACATTTCAACAATGAAAGTGACGCTCTAAACTTATTTTTTTGCATAAATAGAAAGTTGATATCTGCGGCTTCCGGTAATAACCAGGTAAGGCACATTTTTAATATTTTGAGTAATTAATATAAAAAGTTATTAAATCTTTTAGATTTTTAAATAACAAGATTTTAAGAAATACACCTTTTACATAATAGACATTTCAATAAACGATTTTATTTTACTTGATAGGTGTAAGGGAAAATTAAAAACAAATATTGACATGTTTCGTTCCCATCTTATAAGAATCATAATCATAATAAAATAAAAATAAAAATACGAATCGTTTTACGGTCAATACAAACGGCTCGTGACAATGAGATGTAAATTAAAAACCACGCGCACAATTGTAAAAATAATAAATTAAAAAATAAATTAAATTCTGATCATGGTCTATTTTTAATTTATTACTTTTACAATTGTATGCGGGGTTTTTAATTTACATCTCATTGTCGCGAGCCGTTTGTATTTACCGTGTAACGATTCGTATTTTTATTTTTATTTTATTATGATTATGGTTCTTATAAGATGGGATCGAAACATGTCAATATTTGTTTTTTAATTTTTCGTTAAGCCTTTAAAGAACAAACAGTTTAAATAAACAAGTAAAATAAAAATGTTTATTGAAATGAGTAATTAACGTTTAAAGTTTTCAAAAGTCTTTTTATCATTACTTTTATAAAATAGATTAGAACTTAATAATTTTTACTGCATTCAATTAGTATATAAGAACCTCTTTTTTTGCCAAAATAGTTACATAAAAAGGGTTTTTATTAATTGAGAACCAATCAAAAAATTTTCAATTTTTAAATGAAAATTTGTAGTTGCCCTATGACGGGAAGTATTCGATTTTAAATTTTCCGTACTGTGGCAGATGAAAGTATTCTTTTAAAGTTACATTTTCCCAAATTATCTCAATTTTTTCAAAAATGTGCCTTACCTGTTTGTTACCGGAATCCACGGATATCATACCGAGTAACATGGTTATTTACATTTTTTTCCTATGACAGATTGAGGTTTAAAAAGAATTGTTCTCTTTAATTTCCTGGCCAGTTCAACAAGCAATTTAAATATGCGAACTATTTTTGTAATTGCAAAATTTTTATAGAACAATTATTAATTTTTAAATATACTTATGATATATAATTATTAATTTTTAAATATACTATTTATAATAACAATTTTTCAAGCATGCATTCTACATTTTAAAGATTTTTTGTATATATATATTGACTAATATAGAATCTTTCATTTAATTTATTATCATAAATCTGGGACACACATTATTCCATAAATACATTAAAAAATACAAGAAATTGGAAATGTAATTCTTTATTAATGAAATCTTTAACGTATATTAATGATTTTTTTAAGTCGAAAAGCAATAAATAATTATTCAACACCAGTTATATGACATTTAATTAAATGTCTTGGGACATAATTTTCCTTTATAGCACACGTGTTTATAATTATAAATATCAGAATGCTTTTTTAATCATAAAATGGATCAAAATATATTGAAAGAAAAGTCAGATATACATCTTCCCAAATACAATACATTTGAAAAATGTTGTGAGTGTATAACTTAATAATTGATTAATGTAAGTTATATATATGATGTAAAGCTATTTTTAAAGACTAAGTGGCTATCAATCTTTTAGTTACATTTCTTGTTTGACAGAGACTAATGAATCATCTCTTCTTAAATAGAGAAAATTATTTTTTGGTTTTTAATAATTCATTATTTATGAGCAAATTTACAGACTTTTAAAAGTTTGAAATTCCTTATTCTCCATTGAATGAATAAAGGTTTACTTTATTATTAAAGAGAGATTTTTGTAATAAAAAAAAGATTCGTAAACATGTATTATACTTCAATCAACATATAATGAAAAATTGTATATTCTAAAAATTAAATGTATTAATTAATCACTTTTACATACGTATGTGTGTCAAATTGCAAAGTTTAACTTTTTTCATAAAATTTGCTGTCTTGTAAAAACGTACCTGTATTTATGTGGGTTTATTGTCTAAATGGAAGCAGGTGTTTGTTTATTAATTTATAAAGTTATTTATTTATTTATTTGTATAAATAGAAAGTTAATTTAATTCCCATGAACATGGGTCTTTTCATCTTCTTCTGTGATAATTTGAAGTTTAAAATACATTGCTCGATTTTTTCTGGTTAATTATGCCAGCATTGTAAATATGTGAACTGCTTTTGTATGTAACAAAAACAATATTAATTTTCAAATATATTTTTTACAATAACAATTTTTAATGTATGTATTCTACATTTTAAAAAGTTTTTCCTGTATGCGTTGACTAATCCAAAATCCTTCATTTAATTTCTTGCTGTAAATCTGAAGTATACATTCTTCAAGGTATATGTTTAAAAAATACAACAAATGTAAAGTATAATTCTTGATTAATGAAATCTGTAAATGCAATTTAACGATTTTTTAAATTGAAAAAGGGTAAATTATTCAAATATTTCAATTATATGACAAATAATTAAATGTCTTAGGACACAATTTTTTTTTGCGAGTTTGTTATAGTAATTTATCAAAATGCCTTAAAAAGAAACAAAATATAGTGAAAGAAATGTCAGATATACATCATTGCAGATATTATACATTTGAAAAATGTAGTGAGTGTAAAACTTAATAATTTAATCAATGTAAGTTCTAAATATGCTTTAAAGTTGTTTTTAAAGACTGAGTGGCTATAAATCTTTTAGTTGCGTTTCTTGTTTGACAGAGATTAATAAATTATCTCGGCATAAACGGAGAATGTTATTTTTTAGTTTTGAATAATTCATTATTTATGAGCAAACTCAGACATTTAAAAGTTGGAATCCTTAAAGCAAAATTCTTACTTCTCCATTCAATAAATAAAAGCACTATTACAAAAAAATTGTGTTTTGGCATTTTTGTATTGAGAAAAACTAATGCCTGAAAGTGAGGTACATTTGAAATTATAAATAACATACGGGCATTAATATAATAAGATAATTCTATTAGGTATAACTGTTTTCTAAATGAAAGCTCATTTTATTATTAAAGAAATATTTTTTAATTAAAAAATATATTTCGTGTACACGTATTATACTTCAACCAACATATAATTAACAATTGTATACTTCAGAAATTAAAGGTATTACATAGTCACTTTTACATAGGTATGTATGTCAAATTTAACATTTTTCATAAAATTTGCAGTCTTGTGGTAAAAATGTACTTGTATTTATGTGGGTTTATTGTCTAAATGGAAGTAGTTGTTTATTAAAATTAATTAATTAATTAATTAATTTATTTATTTATTTTTTGCATAAGTAGAAAGTTGATTAAATGCCCATTTACACGGCTGTTTCAATTTTTTTCTGTGACAATTTGAAATTTAAAATAAATTGTTCGTTTTTTCTGGTTAATTGTCCCAGCATTGTAAGTATGTGAACTAATTTTGTATGTAACAACATTGTTAAAGAACAATATTAATTATTAAATATATTATTTATAATAACAATTTTTTAAGTATGTATTCTGCTTTTTAAAGGGTATTTTCTGTCTACGTTGACTAATCCAAAATCCTTCATTTAACTTATTATCAAAAATCTGAGATATACATTATTCAAGATATACGTTTTGTCCGACTACTGATAGGTTTACTTTACTTTATTTTTTTTATTTGCATTAGAACGTTTCCCAGGCTCTAGAGTCGGATGTTTCAGAAGACATAAAAGTCTATAAACATAAGGTAATAACGACACTTTATTTATAATTAAAGCATAATAAATACACTGTTATTATTCCAATACATTTATTGGGATTTTGATTAATAATATAATACAGGATTTTAAGGATGTCTAATTTTACAGATATTAATTTAATTCGCATACGAAAAGGTTGCTCTAATACTTAAGAAAGAACCCGCTCACCTCTTAGATATACTAGGAACGTCATCGTCGGGCGTCAGGCACATCCCCATACCGGTGCTCATATCCAAACCATCAACTTATTCTCTCATCCCAGGGAGAGCACAAAAACAACCACAGTCATGGAAAACTATTCTAATCTATCCTTTTTTTTCTTATTTTCCTAGGCACCGCATTTTACTAACTTCTCCCTGCCTGAAAATCCCTCCTAAAAATCTTATCCTCCTATAAAATTTCTCTCTCTTGCATATCATTATAATTTTTCAAGTAACGCGCAAATTCATATGCAGGTGGTCTGAAAACAAATCCTAGTAAACAGCTAAAACCCCTTTTACGATGTAATGTGAGAATCGTGTTACCGAATGCGACATTTTTTTAGCTAACATGTTAATCCCACTACTAAATTTGCAGACATTCAAATACCACAGTGGACATATTTATTACTTTGAACTCCTCTTCTTCTTACTCTTGTTTACAGGAAATTCAATCTTTTCCAGTCTAACTTATAAACAATCTTGACAAATTTATTGGCTAACTGACTGTTTAGCCAGAATTCACTAACCCCTTACCAAACATCCCGGTTAGACAAGTGTCGATAAATCGTGGAAATTCTATCCTTTTGACGATTTCCCGCATGCACGTGAACCTCAAACTATCTGGTGTGGTCTACATCCTGCATTCCTATATAATATTCTTTTATTTTTTTACTGTACTTATTACACCAGCGGGCCGCGTAAATGTGTCGGGTTTATCCCGACAGTTTAAAAAATACAAGAAATTAAAAATATAATTCTTGATTAATGAAAGCTGTACACACAATTTAAAGATTTTTTAAATGAAAAAGGAGTAAATCATTATTCAAATTCGCCAGTTATATGACAGTTAATTAAATGTCTTGGGATATAATTTTCCTTTATAATACATGTGTTAACTATAATAAATTATCAAAATGCTTCTTGGTTTTTAATAATTCATTATTTATGAGCAAATTTACATACTTTTAAAAGTTTGAAATCCTTATTTCTCCATTGAATTAGGGAAGGCTCATTTTATTATTAAAGAGACTTTTTTTATTTAAAAAAAATTGTTTCGTAAACAAGTATTATACTTCATCCAACATATAATGAACAATTGTATACACCAAAAATTAAATGTATTAACTAGTCACTTTTACATACGTTCGTGTGTCAAATTGCAAAGTTTAACCTTTTTCATAAAATTTCAAGACATGTTGTAAAAACCTACCTGTGTTTATGTGTTTTTATTGGTTAAATGGTGTTTGTTTATTAATTAATTAATTAGTTAATATTTTGCATAATTGGAAGGTTGATTAAATTTCCATTAGCATGGCTATTTCCATCTTTTTTCTGGGATAAATTGAAGTTTAAAATTAACTGTTAGTTTGTTTCTGATTAATTGTGCTAGCATTGTAAATAGGTGAATTATTTTTGAAATTACAAGATAGATGGTAGAGAAAAATATTTATTTTTAAATATGCTATTTGTAATAACAATTTTTCAAATATGAATTCTACATCTTAAATATTTTTTGTATACACGTTGATTAACATAAAATCCTTTATTTAACTTATTAATATAAATCTGAGATATACATTATTTAAGGTATACATTTAAAAAATACAAGAAATGTAAAATGTATTTCTTGATTAATGAAAGTTGTAAACGTCCATTAACTTTTTTAAAATCGAAAACGAGTAAATAATTATTCAAATACTCCAGTTATATGACAGTTAATTAAATGTATTAGAATATAATTTTCCTTTATTAAACATGTGCTTATTATAATAAATAGTCAGAATGCCTCTTGATCATAAAAAGGATCAAAATATATTGAAAGAAAAGTCAGATATAAATCATCCCAGATATTATATTTTTGAAAAATATAGTGAGTGTAAAACTTAATATTTGATTAATGTCAGTTACAAATATAATGTAAAGTTATTTTTAAAGACTAAGCGACTATAAATCTTTTAGTTACGTTTCTTTTTTGACAAAGATTAATAAATTATCTCTACATAAATGGAGACAGTTGTTTTTTCGGTTTTCATTAATTCATTATTTATGACCAAAGTCACAGACTTTCAATAGTTTGAAAATCCTGATTTTTCTTTTCAGTGAATGAAGGATAGCTTTATAATTAAAGAGATATTTTCAATTAATGACAAAAACATGTTTTTTAAACGTGTATTCCAGATCAAGAAGCGTATAATTAATAATTGTACACTCTAAAATTTAAATGTATAAAGTAGCCACTTTTATCTACGTATGTGTGTAAATTTGAAAAGTTAAACCTTTTTTCATAAAATTTATACTTTTATTGTAAAACATTACCTTTATTTATGTATGTTTATTGGCTTAATAGAATTGTGTAATTTCTTATCCCTTCAAAAATAAAAACAGGATAAAAACTTTCACAGATTTACCCAAACTGGTGTATTATTGTAATATACAATTTTTTAATATTACAGAAATATCTGGATATAATTTTATATTACACCGAAATATGTATAAGATTATTACACGGATGTATGCATAAGAACTAGTTAATACACAGATTTATGTTCCCAAATTTTACACACCTATATATATATAACATTATAACGTATAACAAAATATTTCACGGGTTTATGAGTAACATTATTAAGCATAAAAATGTTTCAGAACATTGTATTGCACAGAAATATGCATACATATGTGAACACAACTATGTATAAATATATATAATTGAATTTTTATTACTTTTGTTTTTGACCTTTTAGCTTATTTCAGGAACAATTTTTTTAAATAATGTAATAAATTATTAAAATTTATGTTCGATTATTCACTAGTTTGCTGAATCTTAAAGTTTTCTTATAAGCCACCATAAACCTTACACGAATTGGCAACAAAAATTCTTTTAAATTGAATCCCGATCCGAATCCAAAGTGAATTCGAAATGGAATAAAAATATTCAACATAAATACAGTTATAGGAAAATTGCCTACAATTATAGCTCTAATATAAATTTTATATTTTATGATGAAAAACACACACACACACACACACACATATATGTGTACTCACAATGGTAAAATACTGCGTTTCTTTCCTTTTTTTATTATTTGAAAAAATATTGGATCATCCGAAAAGTTCTGCAGTTTTTCGAAAAGAAATACGGTTTCGTCTTCTTATATTTTGATACTGCTAATAACGGCGATCTTCAATGACACAGATATATGTACTTTGTTAGTTTTCTGTTTGCACAATTCGCCTTGTGTTGTGTTTTTATTTATTTTAATTTGAGTGCTAAAATTGGGGACTCAAAAAGTTTTTTTTTACCTCTGTTATTTCAAGGAAAGTAAAAATGATAATCAGACTGTTTGTAAAATTTGTGTTGTATAGGATTAAAGCTATGTTTCTAATGATGATGTTTGAAAGGGATTTCAGAAACTTAAGCACGGTATTTATAATGTAGAAGGTCATTCCCGCTGTCGATGTCAATCATCATCATTAAAGAAGGACCTCTTAAAAAAGTTATTAAATGATCATACACTGTACATTTTGGAATAGATAAATTGTGTAATAGCTCTTGAACTGTGTAAAGACGAATTTTAGTTATAGCACATTTTAAGATGTCCTCCTTCATAGATGACGGTCTTCGAACACTTCATCATCTTTCAAGCTGATATTTCTACACTTAAATATTCCAAACTATCTCAAACCGTATCATCTGTTTATATACAGTGCAAATTTTGCTAAAAGTTTAAGTAACAATTTATTATTCCTAGAAGAACTGAGAATAATATAGCGAAAATATTCTTTCTGATTCTCCATTTGTAATACAGTACTGAAATTAAAATTATCTCACAACGCAAGAGAAAATTACGCAAAATAAACAGAAAAAAGAGTATTTATATATCTGGTTCATTCAAACTTGCTCCTTATCACCAATAACAAATAATTAAACAACACCGCGCTTCATTTTGAAAAACCACAGTACTTCCATATTTTAAACATTTGTAAAAAAATGAATCCAGTTTAGTCCGACGCGCATGAGTCTGACCGAAAAACGAAACAATAAAGTAAATGCGAACGAATTCGATTCAGAAATAAAGAATTTATTTCTTAACGACACGAACACATCATCCAATAGTTATAACTGGTTTGTCTGATCCACTGCATTGGGACCCAGGTCTTTAATTTCTTTGACAAAGTTCCCTTTTTCTACTATATAAGCAATTTAAAAAAGCAGATGTAAGATATGAAAAGAACATATGTAAAGTAAGTTTAATTTAAAATATTTAATTAAAATAAAATTGCAAGATGCTTGAATAATACATCAAAAATTATGCGATGCTAACTGATATTTATGTTTTTCTATCTACTCCTAGAAAGTAAAATGGATGCATAAAAAATATCTTAAATTGGAACTGAAGAAAATAAAGACATTCTTTTAAATGTAAAAGTGATTTAACCATTTAATGTAATAAAGTGAAAAAAGCAGCGACTAAAAATTATTTTTACAGAAAAAATTTCATAAAATTAATAAAAAATAATTTTAGGTACTGTACTTAAATAACATTTTCATCTTTTTGACTGTTTTGGGCTCCCTCTCCTTTTTACGATATGGGACATTGACATTGCTTGAACTCTTCTTCTTCTACTCGAGATGATACCACACTGTAAAAAAAAAAAAAAAAAAAAAAAAAATCAAGAGGTTACTAAAAAATTTTTAGTAAATTTGTATTCCACAGAATTTTTTAGTAAACATTACAAAGCATTTCTTTTGTAAACTGAACAAAAGAATTTTTTGTATAACTAACTTAAAAATTTTTAGTATGAGCCACCAAGCAAATTTTAGTAATAGCTCCAAAATTATTTTTAATAACCATTACGTGCGCCCGAAGGTTTCTTCGAGCTGCATCCAGACTTCTGAAGCAGAAGATTTTCGCAAAACTGCAAAAGGTGGCAGCACCAAACATTGCTAACTGCTCTGACAGGATTTTCATAATCCCTTTACTAACGAGTACTTACACTACATACATTCGGGGTATATTTGGCGGTGGCCAGTATCGAACCCGGGACCTTTTAGTCTGGAGTCCGTTACTATAACCACTATGCTATCAAGGCCACACCAAGTGAGTTTTAGCAATAGTTATTAAAAATATAAAACTATTAACTCTCTTCGTTGCTAACTTTTTTCTAGTAATTGTTACAGATTTTCTTGTAACCGACTAAGATTACTAAAGATTTTTTAGTAATTACAAGGATCACTAAAGTTTTTTTAGTAGATCGACCTTTTTTTACAGTGCATTTTCAGTGTCTAAAAATACTTTATACATTTAAAATATATTCCTTTTGTTACAGGTTTGCATTAATATACAGGAAATTCATTTATTATCCCTATATTTTACTTTCTTAATATGAAGAAGAGGAATCAATAACATATCGTTGTAATAAACTAAATAATTTTATTTTAAATAACAGTTTAAATAGAAATAGTAAAAGTTTTTAATAATACTTGAATATTACTTAATGCATTCAACAGTCATATTGTCTTCTTTGTAATTGGTCCCTGTGCGAGTATGCTGAATTTCTTATAAATTAGATAGCTTGAGAATATTCTTCTCTATCTATTATTAATAAACATGACAAGTATTATTTCGAAGATGATTTTTCTAATATTAAATTATATGCGCAGAATAGAAATGGAGAGGATTGGGATATTATATATTTTGCAATGAAATGCTTTTATAATCATTTAATGGTTTAATAATAAAATTTATTTTTCCATTGAAATAGATATTAGACTAAGAAAAATATATCAAGCCACATTAATGTAAAACAAAAGTGGTCAATAAAGGAAAATTTTGGTTAGATAAAAAATAGTAAGGATACCAAAAGGAAAAAAATCGCTGCCCCACAGGTATCTTATAATACATGTATTCACCCCACCCCATATTGCGATAACGTTATATATCCACAGAGTTATTTGGATACAGGCCAAAAGTTTGATCTTACTTTTAGTTTATCAGCAAACTATTCCTTACTTTCATTATTGAGTTATTTTAACTCTTGCTAACACTAATTTTATTTTATTACGAGCTGAATATAGAAATTTGCGTACTCTTTGTGTAAAATTGCAGTGTGCAAAATGTTATACGATGAAATTATTGCAATTGCTAAAATCTTGTTTTATTACAAAGTAATATATGTCCAACAAAAAAATTTCTTAAAGAGTTGGCACGTCATTAAATAATTCAGCTGATAGCTAGAGCTATTAACTGTTAGAATATTGATGAATTACTTCAATAACTTCAGCACGGTAGATACATAATGCATTTAATAAGATATTTTGTTTTCATTTGAAAATAACCTAATACAGTCGCATAAGCTTAAATAGCATTAAAAGGATTAAGAAATCAAAAATTGTAAATGAAAAAATACTGCTAATCAAAAAAAAAAAATCTATTTCTATCCTTACTATATGTATTCCGTAGTAAAATAAGACACATAAAATTATTTTTCAGAGAATATTGAGCTTAAAGTTATTAATGCTGAAGAATTTTAGGGTATCTATTTTAGATAAGTTTAGCTTTAAATCATTCGCTGCCATTAAAAAATGACATTTCCAAGCTTAAAAGCCGGTGTTTTAATCCCACCACGATAAGTTTTGTTTAATTTTTAATCTTTTACTTCCTCTTTTTAAAAACCGAAAATTTTCCGCGATTGATCGCGAAAATGCGCTGACTGAAAAAGATAAACTTTACAAAAAAAAAAAAAAAAAAAAAAAAAAAAAAAAAACATGTGATAATATTGAAGGGTTTTGAACACCTTAAGGGATGTTCCACACGCTCGACACTCTAGAGTGTTGCCGGCATACACAAAAGTGCCGGTTGGACGTGCTAGAGAGAGTCGGTGGCAGCGAACATAAACTTTTGAACATTTTTCAATAGAAATTTTCGTATAATTCAGATATCTATTATTATGAAAGTACAAGACAAAATTATAAGAAGATATAATTTGAAATATAATGCTATTTTAAAATATGTTCTGTATTATCTGAATGAACTACAACATATCAAACAATGTAGAATACATAACATGGCTGCGAAATATTCTCGATGACACTCAAACTAACTGATTATATCTTGCAACTTGTCATCAGGCATTATTATGATGAGTTTGCGCTAGAGAGAAGAAATCGAAAATTGTATGTCAAATGTGTCAGATGAGGTGCATTCATATTATGATGAGTTATATAAATATTCATATCTTAGTTCAATAGTACTAGCACTATTCTGTGAAAATACTTGACTGTAAAATTTATTACGATTACATAAATTCCAATAACATGGAGATATTAGGACTCCATCTTAAATAGGACGTAATTATCATAGCAAACAAGAAGCATAGTTAGGTTAGCAAAGGTTAGTAAAGTTTTGTATCAAAGTTAGTAAAATTAGGCTTAGCCCAAAAAAATTCACAAAAATACATACAATTTGAAAATCAAGTTTATTTTAGAATTAAAATTTGAAATTTGTTCTTTTTAAAGAATAGAAAATTTGAAAGTTTTTAAAATATAGTAGTAAAACATGTGAAAAAGAACCTACGTATGACGGTTCGATCCATGCAAAATTCATTACTAATATTTAAGAAAAGAACATGTACACATTTTACATAACACACTTACATAACATATTTGCATATTTAAGAAAGAACATTTACTCTTCTAAAAAGCGAACTTATGTATAACGCATTTTTTGTTTATTTATTTGTTTGTTTTGTATGCAATTGCGATTTAAAATATTTTACCGTATAACAGTTTTCAGAGTTTTACACTTCAATACATGGAATGCGGATTAACATATGAATGGTAACTGAAAGATTTACATACAAAAAATAGGGTAATTAAAAAAATAAATATTGCAAAAAAATAAATATTGCAAACTGCGGTACTTCTACAAAAAAAAGACTATAAACATGAAAAAAGTTAAGATAAAATTTTTTGGTCATAACTCCTTGTGCTCGACAAATTTTTATCGAAATCTATATAAAAATCTACGTTTTGTATAAATTCGCATTGCCAAGATTATAACTCTTTTTCGGGCAAGTCTGTGGCCGAACTTTTAGCTGTTATACCGGTACCGGTTGGGATTGAGCCGAATTTGTTTTTCCATGCGTCGGGACGTCTCCGGGCCTAAAAATTTCGGCCTGAGTAAGGCGCTAATACCTCCTGTGAGCGGTCTACTAGTTCGCTCGGACATTTTGGTCGAATGGGCTCCACGTTCAGAGGTTTAAATAGGTAATTAAGCCACGCATTGCAAAGAAAAGGGTTCACAGCTTCTTTTAGACTTTTACAATTTCAGAAAGTTTTATTTTGATAAATCAGATGAATATGACGAAGACTTACAACAAAAACTCAGTGACCAGGAACTAAACTTAATGATTTTTTAGTTTTTATTCGAAAAAATAAATTGTTTATAATATCTTTGTGTGTATCTGTGGACTTTGATCAAGTAAACTTAGGGTGCTAAAACTAAGCCCAGGTGACTGTACTAACCATTTTTATTTTAAAACATGTACTGTTTATTATTTAAAATATGATCCTTAATTTCTTGAGCTGCATCCTAAAAATTGACCAGAGAAAATTATGAGCTTTTAAAAAGAAAAATATTTAGTGAAATGAGTTTTCGCATATTTTTAAGCTAACGTATCCATATGACACTTCGCCAGAATACGCAAAGGTTATTTAAGTTGCTTTTTAATTAAAAAGAAAAATATGTTCCAATTTTTTATTTTATAATTAGTTTTTTTTAATTCCATTTATTGATTATATTAAACTTTGATTAATTTTTTTGTTGAAGTTCAAACGTTTATTTCATGTAATTACATTTATTTAATAAAGCCGTAATGAATACTACCAAAGCTGGACTGTGAACCAGACATCACAAGAATTTTTGGAGAACATTCAATTTAGGATTATATTTTTGCAATTCATCCTTAGCCAACATTTGTACCAAACTCTGGCAATTGGAAAAAAAGTGCATTTGCTTTCACATTTATTTTCATCATTTACACACTTCTCAAATATTTTGTTCATATGCCGAATTATTTGCAATGCCATATTATTAGTTTGGATTATTAGTTCCAAAAGGAATTCTTAAACAAAAATTACTCACATTATTGACTTATCCTTGATTTTAAAAGTTTAATCCTCAAAAAGGAACTATATAGATAATCATAAGTCAAATTTTGAGTCTGGAAACTTCACTATGATGTAATTTCTGACTGATGTAATTTCACTATAGGAAAATCACCAAATAATTGTCAAAATGAAATATTAGAGATTTCGGCCATCAATCTTGTGGATATCAAACATTTTATGTTTAATGACTTAATATTTATTCATACAAATTGAAACTGTCTAATTTACTGAAATTTCAAGTGCCCAAAAATTAAATTGCTTTATAAATCTAAACTGAATGTAACTACCGCGGTTTGTAATTCGGTTGATTTCAAAATAATCCAATTACGAAATTCCGTGCCAACTCACCGTCTCTGCTTAACTAGAATTGCGAATTTTAAAGTTCTGTTTCATAATCTATATTCGTTTGACTTATTACTGAGAAAAAAAGGCATTAAAATAAAACTGTGTTTTTTTTTAAAATCGTGAATATGTATAATAATATATTTTTTAAAAATTATATCAGTTTTTAGATATTCGTTTGAAGTTATGAAATAGTTCGTATGAATAAGACTAAGAAATAACTTCCTATTTGCCAGTAAAAATAATTGCACGATTATTGTGCAGAAATGCATCGTGAATATATAAATCTCATAAAATTATTTCACTTCAGAATGACAAGCAAAATGTTAAACCTAACGATTTGGTTTTTGGTTTGGTTTGGTTTTGGTTTATTTTTGTCGTCCGATTATCTGCGCTAGGGATATAGGACCAGGGGGGAATGCCCTTCGTGGGGGTCTTTCTAAGGGAACCTAACCCGTATTTACGCAAGGTTCGAAGAAAACCACGAAAACTCCGAACGGTTAGGCCGACAGCAGCGATTGGGTTCGAACCCAGCACCTGCTGTCTACCAGTTGAGAGGTCCGTACCTCTCGGCCACTGGTGGGGCCATTTAAACCTAACGAAGCCGTAAAAGATACGAAAAACGATGGACTATCAACCAGACATCATAAGAATTTTTAGAGAATATTCAATTTCGGATTATATTTTTGCAATTCATGCTTATCTTACCTTAATAACAAATGCTGGAAGTTGTAAAAATAATTAACTATATTTCGACGTAATAAAACGTTGTAAAAGTGCTAGTATTTACGTTGCAAAAATGAAGAAAGGCAAGATTCGAAACGATTTCTTTTATAACGTTCATTGTATTTTAACTTTACAAATCCGTTTGAAATAGTTTACATTGTTAGAATAATAATGCCAAATCTTGCTGCGAAATCAAATATAATTTGAAATGCAGTTATTTCAACTGCAGTTGAGAGTTCATCATTACCCATCGTACTCCTTTGTCTTAAAAACGTCATATTCTGACTTTTCAAACAATTAACACTTATATTTATCATTTTATTTATCATTTATTTATCAGCATTATGTTTATCATTTACAGATTTCTTAAATATTTCGTTTATACGCGGGGTTATTTGACTTGCACTATTTACAAAAGGAATTCATAAACAAAAAGTACGTGAATTATTGAACTTATCCTTGAAATAAAAATTTTGATCATCAAAGGCAACTATACAGATAATCACAAGTGGAATATGAGTCTGAAAACTTAATGATGTACTTCCACTATAGATAAATCACAAAACAATGGCCAAATTGACATATTAGAGAATTCTGCAGTCAAATATAGTACTTGTGGCTATCAAACATTTCACCTTTAATGACTTAGTATTTATTCACACAACTTAAAACTATCTAAATAGTTCTGAAATTCTAAGTGTCCATAAATTAAATCACTTTGTTAAGCGAAACTGAAATTAACTATCGCAGTTTGTAATTCGATTTCATTCAGAATAATCCTATTTTGAAGTTTCGTGTGAACTCACCTATCTCTGTTTAACCGAAATAGCGAATTTTAGAGTTCTGTTTCATAATCTATATTCATTTTATTTATCCCTGAAATATAAAGGTATTAAATGAAATTGTGTTTTCTTTGTCGAGAACATCTATAGAAGATATTTTTCAAAAAATTGTATCGGTTATATTCATTTCAAATTACGAAGTAATTCATATGAATTTTTTAATAAGACGGAGAATTAAACTAATTAGCTGCCAATAAACTATTACAATGCAATTACACTATTATATAATACTAAACAATTACACTGCTGTTGTTCGTAAATTTAGCGTGAATATATAAATCTCATATTTCATTTCGAAATGACAAGTGAAGTGTTAAAATTAACTAAAATTATATAGAAATTGCCTGATAAAGGTAGAACTGTACTTAGTTCATAGGAGAATATGAGTATTTTTCGGCAATATTGAAACTTAATGTTAAACTGGTTTAAACAGATAAAATTAGTATACATTTGAGTACACACACACACTTTTTGAAAATCATTTTAATACCGAAACTTCAATCTTCTCCCAATATAGTATTTGTAATTCTTTATTATTTTTACCATCGCATGCATTTTTGTTCTTCCGGAGATTTTGTTAACAATTACTTTTTCAAACCTATAATTCATAATTTATAAATCAATCTGTCTCTCAAATTCCGCTACTCGAATTAAAGGTTGAAAATTTATTTTAAAATGTTTGGATGTCAAAAATTTAAATTTTTATTCGCGAATCGTTATCATTTAAAAAAAAATATCGTGATTTCAAAACTATAAAGACAGACATTTTATTTCCATTTAAATAACTAAGCAGAATATAGAAACTAAATATTTAAACAAGTTCTAGATGTTAGCTTAAGTATTTTGAAGCCATCGAACTATCTTCTTTCGGGTAATATTTTAACTATTTTTCAATGACATTGTATAATATAAAGAAGACATTTTAATATTAAATTAATTTGAACGTAAAATTTCTGCAGCATTGTTTTGACAATATGCATTGTTTAAAGCAGTTATATCAACGTAACAGGTTGAATTTATTTTGAATTACTACAAATATTACTATAGATTTTACATTTGTGTCAGGTTTTCTTCATTTTAGAACAAATTCAGAATGCTAAATAATATATTAAAAAGAACGAAAACATAATAGAACTGCATAAAAATAATTTTTAACTATCACAAAAGATATTACAATTGCACTCAAGAGAAAGCTTGAAGTGAAAAACATACTCATTTTCATTAGTTTCGTTTAATCACGGAAATAATTTTGCTTTTATGGCTCAACAATATACTTCGAAATTTAGTTTTAAGATAATTGAACTGCATTCACATATTATTGATTTTGCTTGAATATCACGTTTAAAGGCATTGTTTTATACTGGGAGTAGTTAATAAAAAGAAAATACAAACATATTTGTAAAATATGATCAAAAGTGAAACGAATTATGATATATCAGAAGTAAAATTTCATCATAGATATTCCCACCGCGATACAAATGGATATTAAAAACTAGACTATAGAAAAGAGTGATTAATGATTAAAATTTAAAAAATTCAACTTTAAGAAAATAACCTCTTTAAAATGGGAAACTTATTTTTTAAATTTAGTGATAAATTTTGATTGCTATTTAATTTATCACCAGACAAAACGTATATAAAAATGAATTTAACAACATAATTTATATTTTCAATACTGTTTTGTATCATAAAAACGCTTTTTTTTTAAATATTTAAATAGAAATTTGCATACATGTACATTTTTTGTAAATTAAAAAATAATATAGTTTTCGATTCATACACTGTAAAAAAATCTATAAAGGTACTAAACATTTTCTAGGAAACTGGGATTCCAAGAACTTTTCATGTTACGACAACAGGAAAAATCCATGTAACCGATTCTAAAACTTGAGTTTTTGTTGTTACCGTTACAGGAAAAGTTCTTGGAATCCCAGTTTTCTAGATAAAGTCTAATATCTTTACAGATTTTTTTTTACAGTGTATGTTTAATTATTTGCCAAACTTTGATGTTGTGTTATGATCTAGATCTTTGATTATGTGTTTCAAATACTAATTGATTTTTCCCTCTTTTGTAATGTGAAAGTATGAATTGAAAATGTCAAAGAACGTTATTGTCTCATGGTACTTTGGTACAATATTCTGAACAATTAAAATATTGTTAATTTTGAACATGGACATTGACTTAACGAACAAAATGATAAGATATTAGCTCTTTTCAAATGTCTGTACATTTCATTTCAGTGATTGTTTGGAGTGGGATAACATAAGAAATAAAAAATTCATTCAGCTTGTTTTTGCGAAAAACTGCAATAAAACTCACTAAATACGTTATAAAGAACATATATTTGAACAAACTGTAAAGTCATGGATTCAATAACACTATAAAAATGATCAGCAAAGGCGCCTGAATTAGCTAAATTATTTTCATTAATTGTTTGTTTAGCTGTAAAAATTGCACTTGTTCATAAAGTATTTATTATTGATTGAGATATTTCTATTTTTAAAATGAAATACTTTAAACACGACATACAAAATACTAATGTTTATTTCCTCTTTCTACCACTGTGCATGTCTCACCAGGGAATACAAATGTTTTTGATTAATTCACGACTGATTATCACTTTACATACATTTATATCCCTATAGAAATAAACAATGATATCTAAACTTGAACAATCAATGTTAATCTAATATATTTGAGAATTCCCTTTGCTTACATAGGGTTTTAAATAATAATGGTCCATGTTTGCTTAAATAATTTAACTAAACCATATAATATTTGTATGATTCAAATGAACATAGTCAGTTAATTAAATTTCCTTCATTATCTCAACAAATTGACTAATTGTAATCTAATTATTATCCCTTTGATATTTATGAAATTTAATAGAATGAAAATAAAAGAATACGCATTCGGATAGTAATACGTGTGACATTTTTCCTGTTGACAACAGTGCAATCAAAATATAATCATAAAGTAAAAAGTATCAACGTACGTGTTGCTAACTCTCTCTATATGTCTCTGGTTACTTTTTTGTTCATTGATTTATGAAATTAGCATTGTTTTTGCTGAATTAGGATGCAATTTATCGACGAAGAAATCTTATGTTTTCATAACTAAAGCACTAGTGTTTGCTTTCGATGTATCTTTTACAATAAACATCTTCTCTTTCCAAACACAATAGTCATGGAGAATTTAACATTAGTAAATGATACTACTGAAAGCCTTGAAGAAGCAATTAATTAGTATTTAAGAGTATGCTAAGATCAAATGTACCTAGAATTAACCAAAATTCACTTGAACGCAATATAAAAATTAAATATCATCAAAAGTTACGAAAGGGCTAGATAATGTTTTCCAACACTTATAGAGTATTTTTACTCAGTTTCAGCTTTTTATGAGACGGTAGAAGAAATGCAATCTAAACTCAAATAAATATTTAAAACTAAATTTAAGCAATTATCGTTCATTTTCGTAAGGTATTCGAATTATTTTGCGTCATTCTGAATGTAATCCATACATTATACTTAAACCACACAATTAACTAAAATGTAACTCAGTTAGAAAATGCACAATTAGAAAAACATAATTTCAAATTCACTTACAGAAATGTTTGTTCATTAATTGTATTGTTTTGAATTGGATTGTTTTTGATATGTATATAATGTATATCTTTTTATACACTGTAAAAAAAATCTGTAAAGGTACTAAACATTTTCTAGGAAACTGGGATTCCAAGAACTTTTCATGCAACGATAACAGGAAAAATTCATGTAACCGATTATAAAACTTAAGTTTTTGTTGTTACCGTTACAGGAAAAGTTCTTGGAATCCCAGTTTCCTAGATAAAGTGTAGTACCTTTACAGATTTTTTTACAGTGTATTCGCAGCAAATCATTCTAAAAGCTAATTTAATTGTAATTCACAGAACTTTAGTAAACTTAATTAAAACTGCCCTTTCAGAAATCGCCATCCATACATGGCAATGTATAAAATTTCTGTTGCGCGGTCCTGTATCAGTTTATTTAAACTCTTTGAACATCTCAAAATGTACTAAAATATAGATCAGCTGAAAAATGTATGAAAAAATCAAAAGCACGCTTTTTGAAATTTGTGTCTACAGAAAATATCATTTACAAAGTCTTTTGTTTATCATATGTTCTGTAGAATAGATATGATATGTGTGATTGTTAAAACGATAGCTAAATTAGAACTATAATTAAAACTTAATGTATATTAAGTTTTTAATTATAATTAAAACCAAAATAAATTTTACAGTAATAATTGAAATTAATTTTAATCTTAATTAATATTATTTCTAAATAAAAATTTTTATTTTAATTATAAATATTTTCATTTTGAGAAAATAAATTTTAGGAAACTCTCATGAAAGTAATATCATGGTAGAAGTGAAAAATGTTGCATACACTTATAGCTTCTGTTATTAAACTTACGTTATATAATTAAATAAAAGGTAATTTTTTTTATACATAACTTTGCCCTAAAACCACCTAAGCGTACAGTGTCAAATCTGCAGAACAACCTATGGAATTGACAACAGAGAGACTCCAACCGACACCCTTATTTATTATAAATAGTTTATAGAAAGTTTTAAGCAACATATAAAAAGTAATTTTATTTAAAAGTCACAGTTAGTTGAAAATATCGGTTACAAAATCGAAGATTTTTTTAATTATTATTGAAATATCATTTTTCACATGTATTCGTCAAAAACTTGTTTACAATCACCATCTTTATTAATTTCATTTAGAATGCTGGAAAAAATACTTATTTACTTTAATGTGTATTACAATTTAAAATTTACTACAAAGAAAGATGCCTTTATTCTTAAAAGATGCCTTTGATGGTTATGAAAACATCATTCTGCGGATTTATAATATTTTTTTTTGTATATATCTGTAGAATAACTTAAATCATTAAAATTTATTTCTTGTGAAAATTAAATATTTTAGCTACAAAATATTACTAAATTAAAGTAATATTTTTTGTGAATTTTTAAATTGAACATATTAAATCAAATAGGTTATACTTAATCTTAGAAAAATAAAATACTTGCACCTTTTTGGTGCATTATTTTTGCGCATCAATTCGTGCAAAGTATGTATGTCATCACTATCTATATTTATTTCATTTGGAAAATTATAAGAAATGAGCAACAAATTCTTTATTATTGGGTATACTTTTAAAAATGCCTTTGATGGCTCAGAGCATATTATTGTGTACATTGAAAGTATTTTTGTTTTTAATATATCTCATGAAAAATTAATATTATTAAAATTTATTTCTTTTGAAAATTAAACATTGTAGCTCTAAAATATTTTTTCTGTGTTTGTGCGTGAATTTTTATATTAGACACATCACATTAGGTTAAACCTATTCTTGGAAAAATAAATCGCTACTTGGAAAAATAGATAGCTAAATAGATGCTATATAAAAGACCCTTTAAAAGAAACAATAAATTTACATTAATTTCCCACGTGAATTTACACCTTAATAAAAGCACAAAGTATAATCTAAAAGATTAATCATCCCAGAATTTCGCTTAAATAGGTCACTCGTTCTTAAAATAGTAATTTAAAAATAATCTTTAAATACACTATACGAGAAATGTTCTCTCTAATTTAAAAGGACCAATTAAACTTAATTAAATTATATTTTGAAGGAAAGAAGTAAGGCACAAAATCGCCATCTTCTTGGTTTATCTTTTCTCATTCCCTAATGAAAATGGAGCACTTTAAAAGTTTAAATAAAGTGAGACATTTTTATTGCCTTATTTTAATGCAATAAATTTAAAAGACTTACAGTATGTATTTTTTTTGTACAAGACAACAGCTTATAGAAGTAAATAAATTTAATGTGTATGAAAATATCAGTAATTGTACATTGAATGTGGCAAATAAGGTGCATTCGTACTAAAACTATTCAGACTACTTATAAATATTCAGATTTTGATGTAATAGCTGTTGCACTATTATACTAAAATGCATGAACAGAAAATATTTTACGGTTATGTAATCAACATGACAATATAAAATCATTACCTATAATGGTATAGCATAAAATTAATTACGTATGATGGGATTTAATAGAATTAAGAGACTTTTCATTAATATCTTTTAAGTTTTTATTCGGTTTTAATAAAATTAGAAATGGCTTAAAAAATTTCTGCAGCGATTATGTAAGTTGAATTTTAAACCATTCGGTTGAGTAGTTTTTGCGCTGTTATATACAGACAAACGGACATGGGCGGACCAAATGAAGACTCTAGGTGTATTTATATAATTACAAATGCCCCTAAAAATTATTTTTAATCAATCAGTAATAAAAAAATTCTATACAAAAAATAATAATATCATTAGGTATTTTTTCGTCAGTTTTTCAACTTTATAGAGTTCTATATTTCTATATATCGAGATCTTTATTTTGTTCTCTAATAGAAAGAACATTACGTTTAAATGCCCTAACTAATTAACACTTCAAAACGGGAGATTCTTAATGGGTTGCGAAAATATTGTAGAATAATTTTAACGTCTTTTAAAATAAACGTTAATAAACTTAACGGTACTTCATAATATAAACGTATAAACATGCTGGTTATTTTAATTTTTTTATTTCTTATAATTTTTAAAGTTTTAAAAGTTTAAAGTTTTAAAATGGAGGATTTTCTTACTGGATATTCTGATTGTAAGTAGGTAATTGCCGTACAAAACCAGACACTGTTACTTCTAAATCAAATCATCCATTAATAACAGAAGGTAGAGTTAATAAAAGTTCTAAGAAAATAGTTTATATGTCCTCCAGTCTTCAATAACATATAATAATCTTTAATAAATTATTCTATTACGGGACAATTAAGTCCCATTAAGGAGAGGATGGGAATTAGATCACCTTAAAACATTTTAGAAAGTCAAAAAAAAAAATTGTTGTCTGTTATGAAATAAGATATTACTTTTAATGGATTCGGCATACATTTAAAAATAATTTTCATTTATTAAGTTAAAAATTTCGAATTTTTTTGGGATGTTTAATCATAGTATTTGAAAACAAAATCACATGATAAAACTTCTCAATTTTCTTTAAGTTAAAATTTATTAAAAATATGGGACGATTTTCAATCGTTGTAACTCCAAATATTATTTGTAAAATTTCAATTATTTATCATTTTGAATAATCATAAATATTTAAGTTTTAATTTTCGTTCAGTATTTTTTGAATTATCAATTTAAATAAAATTAAATATATTTAAAGGAAAAATTAAAATAAAAATCTTGTAACTTTTCTGTAAAAATCATATTTTCAAAAGTAAATATTTTTTTTTACAAATTTTCTGAATCAAAATTAAAGCAATTGAAAAAGTCATTTTTAAGTTTTAACCATTTATCTTTAACAGTTCTTAAGTTATAATAATTTAAATAGGAAAAATGTCGAAAAAAATCCCCATTGAGATAAGTTCACAATACAGATACTTCCATTGTTCTCGTTAGTATTTTGAAGTTCTCCAAACTGTGCTTTTCTCAAACTAAAATTTTTTTTGTAATAATTTTTACAAAAAATCAATAAATTAAAATTAAATTAAAATAAAAAATAATGAAAAAATGAATAAAAAAAAAAATAAAAAACTTTCAGACCAACTTATTAAATCAGTTTTATTTAAAAAGCTACATAAAAGTCAAAATGTTATTATATAATTTATTTTGATGACTTCATGTATTGCCGAAGATTTAATTATAATAGATATAGTTATTCAAACGGGGAAAAATTCTGATTTATAATTCGGGACATAAAAGGTTAAGGGAAAGGATATGCTAAGATCCAAATCTTTAAGGATGAAAAATGATTCCTGTGGAAATCAAGAATTGTTTTAAATTATCTCATAGGAAATGAATGATCGTCAACTTAAATAATTTAAATATGTCTTTGAGACTATAATGCATCCTTTTGGAGAGTATCCAAAATTATCGTTAAACTCTTTACACCTAAATCGCGAGGTCATTAATCTCATTCTTTTCTAATGTACCTGTTATAATATTTAGGCATTTGGAAAATCATATAACCGTGCTATAATTCCATTTAACATTCAAGAGATTTCCGGAATCATTTAATTCTCTGGATGTATTTTAATTTATATTTTTATCAAATTAATTACTTTCATATGAAAACAATTTCATCACGATTGTAACATTGAGAAAGTTTGTCTTGAATTTAAATTTAATTATAAATCATTTCATTCGAAGAAAATAAATTTTAGAAAACTGTCATGAAAGTAATATCATGACAGTAGTGAAAATTTGTTGCTTATTCACTTAGCTCCTTTTTATTAAACTTACAGCACATCTTAAAAAAAGGCAATTTTTCTTTATACGTACAGTGTCAAATCTGCAGAACAATCTATGGAATAGTAACAAAGAGACATCCAAACGACAACCTTACTTGTTGTAAATAGTTTAGAGCAAACATTTTTTTAAATCCAAAATTACTTGAACCTATCAATTACAAAAACATAGATTTTCTAGAGATTCTTTTGAAATATATTTTTCACATGAATTTGTGAAAAATCTGTATCATCATCTATAATTATTTCATATGGAATGTTGTAAAAATGTTTATTCACTATTATGCATTCTTAAAAGATAGATTTAATGCTTAAGAAAATATCATTATGTGGATTGATAATATTTTTTTTTATTTATATCTGTAAAGTAATTCACGTCAGTAAAATTTATGTATTGTAAAAATTAAACATTTCAACTATAAAATATTTCGAAATTAAAATATTTTTCTGTGAATTTTTATATTTAACATATTAAAATAGGTTAAACTTATCCTTAGAAAAAAAATTGCACATTTTTGGTAGATTATTCTTGCACATCAATTAATCATAATTACAGAGGTGTGAAAATTATTAGAATAATTTTGATTATTTCAGTTTTTCTTGATTAATATTGCATAAACTTGCAATTTTTCAAGAAAGGTAATTTGTTTTGTTGGTCTAGTCAATTGTGAACTCCTCTAAATTACTTTTGGGTATAAAAAAAATTTAAATGTTGCCATTTTTTAAAAAAGAAAGGTATTTTATCCAAAGTTATCAAATTGTTTCCATTGCAAAAAGAGTTAGTTTGATTAGCAAACAAATGTAAAATTGAATTTAAATTTTGTCTGCATGCTGTGTCAGTATTTTTTCCCCTTTCTTGAGTTAGTATTAGTATTAGTTTATTTTTAAAACAAATCTTTTCGCTATTTTGATTAAATTATGCTAATTGACAGCTTTTTCCCGTTTGTTAAAGGATTATTCCATGATTAAGGATAAAGCAAGTGATATTTCTGTTAGAAGACTAGCTGTGATAAAGTGTCTCATTCAAGAAATAACGATACAGTGCACGAAATCGCTAAAAAAGCAGAAATTTTGCAAGCATATGTGTATAGAATGTAAAGATTTTTGAGCTCCAAATGTGAATATGAAACTTTTAGAATAAGGATATGTGGAAAGATAGGTAAATTTACTGCAAGAATAGAAGAGAAATTAATTAAAATTGTTAAGGTTAACAGAAGAGCAACTAGTCATAAACTAAAAATCTTTTTGCAAGCGTATGGAATAAATTTATGTGATTCTTATACTCGTAGAAAGCTTAGCTCAGCTGGAGCCAGTGCTCGTCATCTTCGAAAAAGATAAAAATCACATCATATAAGGCATAGAAGAAATTTACTTGGGCAAAAGTTGTGCAATAGCAATTCAGAAACTACTGAAGCAAATTGAGAAATATTAATATTCCCTTAATTAATCAATTAAACTTAAGTTGTTCATTTCTTTTCTTGAAATCATGTTTTTTGCATACTGTCTAAAGATGTAAAATTGTTTTTAAATTTCTTTGTAAATTTCTTTATAAGAATATTTCTCAACAAATTACATATTTTAAGGAGCTGTTTATTTTTTAGGTATGTTTTCTGATGAATCAATGTTGCCATATCAGAAAAAAGCACTCAGTATCTCAAGAGAAGTATCAGTGAAGAATTTGTCTGAAATTGCATAGTACAAACAGTTAAACCTCCTACTAAATTAAAGGTTTAGATCGTGATGCTTTCTTAGGGTACTGGACTTTTATATGTTGTAGAAGGCAATATGAAGAAGTAACAGTATGAAAAAGTGTTTGAACAAAGTCTAATTCCACAATAAAAAGACTGGTTTCCAAATGGAGACTTCATATTCATTCATAATGGAGCTCCGTGTCACAAAGCTTCATCTGTGACCAAATTTTTTGATGAAAAAAATATAAAGAACTTTCCATGGCCTAGAAATAGCCCACATATGAATCCCACAGAGAATCTTTGGGGCAATGTAATTAAAAATTTAAAGAATTCCAGCATCACAAACAAAAATGATCTTATAGAAATACTCATCCGAATTTGGCACTAAGACAATGAAATGCAAATTAATAGCTAAAAAATCATACAAAGTATGCCAAAACTTACCAAATCTTCAATAAAAAGTGTGGAATGCACACTAAATAATAAATATACGAATATTTAAAAAATAATGTGTTATATTTTTAATATAACGAGATTTTATTGAAAATTCCGCAATTATTCTAATAATTTTCACACCTCTGTATGTATATCATCACCATCTATATTTATTTCATTTGGAAAATCAAAAAAGTGCGTAAGGAATTCCTTAATATTGGGGATACTTAAAACTAAAATATTCTTTTCACGGTTATGAGCTTATTATTGTGCTTTCTGATTGTACTTGGATGCTTTTGTTTTATTTATATCTTATAAAATATCAATATTATTAAAATTTATTTCTTTTAGAAACTGAACGTTTTAGTTATTTTTTTTCTCTGTGTGAGTGTGTGTGAATTTTTACACTGGCACATAATAGGTTAAACCTATTCTTAGAAAAATAAATTTATACTTGTCGATAGATGCTGCATAAAATAGCAGTTTGAAATAGGCGTTAAAAGTAAATTAATGTCCCTGATGAATTTACACCATAATGAAATTACGAAGTACAATCTAAAAGATTAATCATGTCTGAAACCTTCTTAAAATAGGGCATTCGTCCTTAAAATAGTAACTTTAAAAAATAATGTTTAAATACCGCATGCGAGAAAATTTTTGTCTAATCTAAAATGAGCAATTTAACTTAATTAAATTATGCTTTGAAGAAAAGAAGTGAGGCATACAACCGCCACCTTCTTGGCTTATTTTATATTTTCAGTCCGCAATGAAAAAGCTACACTTGAAAAGTATAGCTAAAGTTAGACTTTTTTTGTTGGTGTTTGTTTTAAACTTTATTTTAATACAATTATTTTAATCCCTTGAAGGGCAACGGTATATTATATATACCACTTAATTTTAATTCCCTTATGCCACATTGGCACCGGAATTTTAGTATTAACATTTGCTTTTTACAATGTACGCGAAAAAAACTTTTATTTTCTATCATATAAATTTGTTTGTGAATTCCGGTGTCAATTAATCATTTGAACATTTTATGAACATAAGTGCTTTGCCTCTCAAAGGGTTGAAAGGTTAACTGTAAGTAAAATTTATCGTAAAATATTTACAATTTAAAAACGCAAACAAACTTAGTGTTTATTAAAATATTAGTAATTTAACTCCAAATGTACCAAATGAGGTGCATTCGCACTATAACTATTCATACTACTAATAAATATTTAGATTTCGATTCAATAGCTGTTGCACTCTTGTAAAAATACATGAATACAATACTTATTTCGATTATATATATTAAATCAGTAATAAAGTCTCCATGTCAAATAGACATAATGACCATGTCAACATAAAATATTTACCTAACTTGAGATGTAATTGATTAAAATACATATGATAGGATTTAATTGAATGAAGATAATTTTCATTAATGTCTTTTAAGTTTTATTCGGTTTTAAATTTGAAATGATTCAACAAAAATTCTGCAACGAAATTAACGAAATTAATTAAATTTTGTAACTAAATTAACAAATCTAACGAAGTGAATTAAATTTCAAACCATTCATTTGGGCGGTTTTTGAGTTGTTATATGCGGACAAATGGATACATAGCTCGTAGATGACGACTATAGGTGCCGTTAATACGTAATTGTATAATTAGAAACGCACATAAAAAGGTATTTTCAACAATCTCTAATGACAAAAACATAATTCTACATCTAATAATAATAGTGTCATTGGGCATATTTGCTGAGTTTTTAAACAATATTGACTCCAGTGCATTCTTACCTTATATATCTACATTTAATTCACAAACACAAAGAACATTAACTCTAAATGCATTAAATAAATTCTTCAATACGGAAGATTCTGAAAGATTGCAGACAGTTGCGAAAATATTGTAGGAAAATTTTAATGCTTTTTAAAATAAAGGTATATAAAATTGAAAGATGACATCATAATATAAACATAGAAACATGCTGGTTATTTTAACTTTCAATGTATTATAATTGTTGTGTTATTAAGTTTTATTGTGAAGGTTTCCTTTCGGGATATCCTGCATTAGAATAAATGTTTGCCGCACAAAATCAGACGCTGTTATTTCTGAAATAAAAAAAACAGCCATTTATAACAAGATAAAGTGATTAAAAACTCGAAGAAAATATTTTACTTGTCTTCCAGCCTCAATGACGTATAATACTCTTTAATTATTTTTAATCCGACGCAGCTTTAAGTCCCATTGAGGTAGGAATTTTATCTCAAAGCTTTTTAGAAAGTCAAATTTTTTTAGTTGAGTGTTCATAAAGAACATTATGTTACCGAACGTTTAAAAATATATATTATGACGATAATTTAACGAAACAGTCTAAGATAAAAAAATTTTAATGTTATTATTATCTCAACTATTTATACAGATTCAGCTGTTCTTCTATTAAAAATTTTTAATTACAAAATACTGCTGAGTTACAGATATGATAATAATACATTGATTTACATTGTTCATGTAAGAAATATAAGTTCACATAACTGTAGATTTTAATTCATTATTCTAGTATAGATTTCAGAATTTATGGAGTTTTTTTCTCCAACTATTCCTTAATTTATTAAATCAGTTTTACTTGAAAATCTATATAATGTCAAAAGTTATTTCGCCATCATCAGACATTAACGAAGATAATTATTGAAGGGAAGCAAATTTCTGATTTATAATTCAGTACACAAAGGGTTAAGTGAAAGTGGATGCCAAGATCCAAATCTTTAATGATGAAAAATGATTCCTGCAGACATTAAGAATTTTTTTAAATTATCTCGTAGGAAATGAATGAACGTCAGCTTAAATAATTCTAATATGTCTTTGAGAATATAATGTATCCGTATGGATATGTACTTTTGGAGAGTGTCCAAAATTATCGTTAAACTCTTTACATTTAAATCGTGAGGTCATTAATCTCACCCATTTCTAATGTATCTGTTATAAGATTTAGGCATTTGGAAAATCGTATAAGCGTGATATAATTTCATTTAACAATCAGAGATTTCCGGAATCACTTACTTCGCTGGATGTATTTTAATTTAATTTTCTATCAAATTAATTTATTTCATCTGGAAACAATTTCATCACGATTATAACGTTGGGAAAGTTCGTCTTGAATTTAGTCCAGACAGCTGCCGGAGCTTGCCGTCGCAAAGTGGAAGTAAAATTTTAAATAATTTCATTTATTGAAACAGATTTTTATTTGATATTTTAAGTTCTAACTGGAATATTTCAATAATTTTTAGACATTCCGAAAGAAAAAGAAAAATTATATGTTGCTCACAGATGTGTTAACCCTTTCGTGTCTGGTGTACTATTAATATTACATGTATTTTTGTTGAATATTATTTTGTCTTAACAATTATTTTGTTATTTTTGCATATATAAATGATAGTATATGTCTATGCCTTTCTTATTATGACTCATTTATGTTTTGACATTTAATAATAACAATAATAATAAAAGTTTATTTAATTATCTCTTACAATTGGCGATTCATTTATTTTAAACATGTATTTCACTCTTTAAATTTACAGTATAGGTTACTTTTCTGAACTAATCATGCGTAATAAAGCGTAAAAAACATTAGAAATTTGTAATAAGGTACCCTGGGGTAATAACGCCACGTTAAGGTTCTACCAATTTTCACGGCTTAGTTTTAGATTGTATTTTTCAAACAAATATAGGATCTGATACAGCAACTCATTGACTATCTATATAAAATAAAATAATTTAACAGATATGTATTCATAAAATGTAATGGCGTTTTTTCTTGACCAATGCTATTTGGCGTTAATACCCACCTATATGGGTAATAACGCCATGCAAACAAAACTATAAAATAAGATGGAATAATGGCGTGTAGATTGCCCAATTCTAAAAATACAAACTCTACAGCTCTAGAAATTGACAAATTGCAATCTAAGCTATTGAAAATGCACAATTTTTTTGTGACTCTGAAAAAAAAGAAAGCTGTGATGGTGACGGAGGGAGGAGGCAAAAGAATATCAGATTCTAAGCTACGTTTTGCTTAAAAATGACCATTTAAATAGAATTATTAGAAACATTGCAGAGATTATTTGAATCAGTATTTATATTCCCATGTATGCATTCTATGCGATAGAAAATATTGATTTTTTTGTGAAAGTGAAAGAAAAAGGAGTGAGGGGGAGCTTCAACAGAATATAACACCCTGTGTCTCTCTTTGCTTAAAAAGTCCCGCTTAAATATGATTATAAGAAACATTGCATGGTTTTAACCATTCATAATGTAATATTTTAATCATGTGAAGTTTTATAATAACAAGAGTTATATGTAATAAATATTTTTGTTAAACCTTAACTGCTGTTAGCGTCTCACACACCGCTGAGTTTTTCAAGTTTCAGAGTTTAACTTGCAATTTTTATTTTAACTATAGATACTGGGAAAATTTTGTTTCATTTGGAGTCCTATTACTATCTCTAGAAACTTTTGAATAGCTGAATTTTATTTATAATAGTCCTGTATATAAGGTTCAATACAAAAATAATATTCTAAAAGTTAATTTAACATTTTATTCATCATTAGATTAAGCGGTCTGACAGGCCGCTTACAGTAAGTTATGCGACAATTTTTGTCACAATAGTTAAGGGTTAATACTATTATAGTAATCTAATAAATAGTTTTTAACCCATAACTCCACACTAATGCGGATTCACCAAACCTAGAGTTAAGTTGTCGACGTTTTAAAGAGCATGCTTTAATAAATTTTTAATAAATTGAATAAAATTTTTGATTAAAAAATATTATCCCAAAGAGATCTCTTATCCAATTTTATACATAATTCATATGGTTATATATCATTATCTCTATATTAGCAACAAAATTAACCTTTAACTGCTGTTAGCAATCTGACTGAACACTGTACCCCCTCCCCCCACAAAAAAATAGCGTTTAACTTGTATTTTCCAGTTTAATTATAGTTACAACTGAAACTCTTTCGTTTGGAGTTCTCGTAATATTGTTAGAAATATTTGAATAAATTAAACTTAATTAGAATTAATTCTGTACAAAAAGTTTAGCGCAGGAACAGTATTCTATGATTTTTAATCATGGATCGCATTTTAACCTTTAACTAATGTCACCGGTCTCGTAGACCACTATTTTTCTTTTAGTTTTTTAGTTTAACTTGTAATTTTCAGTTTAACTGCAAACACTACCGAAATTTTGTTTCATTTGGAATTTTAGTACCATTCACCAGAGACTAAATAGGTGAATATTAAGTATAATACTCTTGTATAAAAAGTTTAATACAAAAACACAATCCTATGAGTTATTCCCACCTTTTATTCATCTTTCAATTTTTTGGTCTCACAAACCGCATCACATTCATACGTTACATTTTCTGTCACATCAGTTAAAGGTTAAATTTATAAAGTTTTGAAAAACCGAACGCTGGGAAAGCGGACAGTTAAAATTTCGATCTCAATTGAACAATCCAGTGAAAATTTAATAGAAACCTGATTTTGAAGATGTTCGAATTTGAATCTCGAAAACATTTTGATATAGTTTTATTTACAAGAGTTAAAAATTATTTTTTACATTAGTAAAAAAAAAAAAAAAATAATAAAATAATAATATAATAAAAAATAAAATACAGAGATTATTTTTAAGTATTGAGGACCTCCCCCCCTTAATTTTACCATTTCAACAATGATGATAATGCTGTCCCATATTAATATATAAACCCCCTTAGGATATAGTTCGGCCACTGTTGGGAATCAACCGGGGTACTTATTGCGCAGTAAATCCTAAACTACAAATTATCTCGAGAAGATATTCAAAATCTTCTACTACAATTTGAAAGTACATGAAATACACTACAAATTTATGTAATAAAGAAAGTATTTCTGGATAAAAAATATAGTCTTCAGATCAAAAACCTTATCTCGCAAATTTTAGATCAAGCGTTAATTTTAGTTGCTTGTAAAAACAATAAGACCTAAAAATGAAACAAATTAACTTGAAGCTGGTTTTTGCGATTTATATGACTCAAAACCCTTCTGCACAGAGCACATGGGTGTCATTTACCTGATTATTTCATAATTATGCAAAATATAAGCACTTGGCATTATTACCCCGCCTGGCGTTATTACCCCAGGGTACCTTATCTGCTAAATCCTGTTGTAAAACAATATTTTTCATACGTCTTTGGAAACTCTTCTCTAGCCTATTATCATATCATTATGAATAAAATATTACACAAAATAAGTATTCATTGTATTTCAGACTACCAGATAACTTTAAACATCAATATATCTATTTGGATAGCTACGATTAATATTATTAAAGTAATAATAATTTTGTTCTCAAAATGGAAACAAATGCGAACCCGAAAGGGTTAATTTCAAATTGATAGGGAATTGTATTAAAAAGTTATCTTTTATGGCTGTTATCTGTATCTTTTATCCCTTAAATTATCAGGCTGTAACTTCATGAAGTGAGAATGCCGTCAAAATGAAGTCCTGGTGTCCCGCACAGCTCATCTCGTACCAAAATATGACGAAGCATACTGAAATATTCTGCCTCGTCTGTATAATTTGTGCCTCAAACGTTCAGGTCGGAACTTAATGACCTAATAATACCCCTAAAATTAAGTACTGGCGTCCCGCTCTGATAACTCGGATCAAGATACGATGAGGCAGACTAAAATACAGTCGGATCTCGTTCATTCGAAATCGGATAAATCGAATGTGAAAAATAAAACTAAATAAGTCTTGATTACGTCCACTAATAACTAAATCGTAATACTAATAATGTATATTCTACATAAAAATATAAGAATTTATATTATAAAAAACATTTTGCTTCTAAGACGTTGCATAATAACAAAAACATTTAAAATATATTAAAGCATTTTTATTTACATGTTTCAACTCAAAAATTAATAGAGTCATCCACAGAATGTAAATAAGAAAATAAAAATTACAAATACAATGAACGTGAAAATCGGAATAAAGAGTTATTGAAAATAAATAAATTAAATGTATCACGCGCTTTTTAATTTGATATTGTCCTTGGTCTAGTTAAATAATTACCGTGTAAATTGTCTAACCATTCAATCCATATATTTGGGATGCGAAATGACAGTGTATCGTTACAAATATATACGGATAATACACGGATAAATCGAATCTTTGCTTAATTCGAACCAAACATAAAACCCCGAAATTTTCAATGGCAGAATAACGTTAATTTTTTTCATTTATTCGAACTCATTTTCTCTTGACTTCTTTTAATTCGAACTAAAGCAAACTCAGATTTCCCATTTTTCTATACTTTCTGACTGACTTCAGATCTTTCAAATAACATTTTTCTTTTTTTTTGTTAGAATTGATCTGAACTCCCATTAAAAATGCAAAGCGTACTTTAACATGTGCCAACTTCGCAAACTAGAGAATATTTTTTTTTTCAATTCTGATATTGGTAACAGGTATCGTGATTTTTGAAAAGAGATTAATGTAGTTTATTGAAATCGAATTTTAATTTATATTTCAACTTCTAGGCAGAATATTTTCAAATTTTTTGAAACTCTAAAAGAGTTTTTTTTCTACGTGAGTCAGAAATTTCAAGTTTGTAGGTGCGATATTTTTTTACATACGGATATCTTTCAAAACTTCCCGTCTAAACTTAACATCTGCAAGTTGTTTAAAAAAATTGTTTGTGCTTTGCATTAAAATCTATGCTTCAGTTGAATCTTGAAAGATTTTTCATTTTTTATTAGGATTTTCATCTAATTACTCAGCTAATTAAAAGTAAAAAAAATAATTATGGTTCTCTGGTGCATCAGAAGAAGCCTTCGACTTCCCTTAAAAAATTTTCAATTTTGCAAGGATGGTAGATTCTAATGATGAAACATACACACACAGAGATCGAAACTTTTTTATGTTACCATAGGTAATAAATATTTCGATTTTGTGTTTTTTGCTAAACTTATTTGCAGCATACAGTGATTAATTCGCATTTTTCGATGATTTTTGACCTTCATAATCAGAATCAGGTTTTCAACAAAGTTTGACCTGTTTTTATTAAAGATTATTCGGAATTCATAGACATATTTTTTCATTTTTCGCAAATTTTTTAATGCGATTTTTAACAGTTTTTGCGTACCGAAACGATTTTTTCTCTTTTTGTTTCCATCCAAAAGCAGATAATTTTTCTTTTTCTTTTTCTTTTTCTTTTTTTGTGATGGACTCTCTTTTGAAATTTTGTTGCGTAGTAGTTTAGCAATCGGTTTTAAATATTTTAGATCAATGAAAAAAAAATCTGTTATTTTTGGAATGTTTTCTATTTTTACGTGAGATTTTTAGGTAGCTTTTATTAGAAAAATTAAAAAGCTACATATTGCAGCCGTCCGGAAGAAAGCACTTACAGAAAATGTTGGTATATTTCCACCGATCATGACCCCTAAACCTCAAATCCACCTTCCGTTCAAATGTTCACACACACACACACATATATATAATATATATATACATATATATATATATATATATATATATATATATATATATATCTGATATTTGTCATGCGATAACTAACGTATTTATGAACCGATTTGAAAGAAACTTGTTATGTACATAGTGCATACAAATATCTCGACGGAATTCGTTGGCCAGCATCATCCGCCATCTTGTTTCAAAATGGCGGCCATTTAAAATTAAAAAAAAATTAAATTTAAAATTAAATGCGAAAAAATTAAAAGTTGAAAAATATTTGTATTTCATGTGTTATATCTTAAAACACGAATTTTAGAACACTTTTTATTTTGTCTATATCTTAAAAAAAATGATTGAGTTATAGCACTTTGAATTTTTCTTATGGCTGACATTTTGAAACGATCTGATATTTGTCATGCTATAACTAACGAATTTTTGAACCGATTTCAATGAAACTTGGTATGTACATAGCACATACAAATATCTCGACCGAGTATGTTGGCCAGCATCATCCGCCATTTTGTTTCAAAATGGCAAATTTAAAATTTTTTTACAAAATTTAAAATTTAAAATTAAATGCGAAAAAATTAAAAGTTGAATTTTTTTTTTTTTTTATGTGTTAGATCTTAAAACACCATATCCAGAACACCTTTTACTTTGTCTCTATCTTAAAAAATGATTGAGTTATAGCACTTTGATTTTTTCTTATGGCTAACATTTTAAAACGATCTGATTTTTGTCATGCTATAACTAACGTATTTATGAACCGATTTGAATGAAATGTGGTATGTACATAGTACATACAAATATCTCGACTGAGTTCGATGGCCAGCATTATCCGCCATTTTGTTTCAAAATGGCGGTCATTTAAAAATTTTTAAAAAATTTAAAATTTAAAATTAATTGCGAAAAAATTAAAATTTAAAAAATATTTTTATTTGTGTGTTAGATCCTAAAACACCAATTCTAGAACGCTTTTTAATTTGTCTATATCCTAAAAAATGATTGAGTTATAGCACTTTAAATTTTTCTTATGGCTGACATTTTGAAACGATCTGATTTTTGTCACGTGATAACACTCGTATTTATTAATCGATTTGGATGAAACTTGGTGTGTACATAGTATTTAATAAAGCCTGGACCGAGTTCGTTAACCACTTCCATCCGCAATCTTGTTTAAAAATGGCGGCCATTTAAATTTTTTAAAAGAAATTTAAAATTTGAAATTAAGTACAAAAAAGTCTTTCCGGCTGTGCCGGGAGGAAGAGGTAGCTTTCATATACTTATTTATTTATTTTAAATTATGTTATATAAATCAAATATACGAAATTCAAAATAGTGAAACACGATTATATAAGATTGAATACTAGCTTTTGTCAATACTGAATATTAAAAGGAATTTTTAGAAATTAGTTATATTTTATTCAACCTGGTTTTATTTTAAGCGATTTATAGGGTCGCCAAATTCCACGATATCCATTTTAAAGCAGCCTGATGGATAAAAAAACCCAATGAGCTTGATCGAAATCTTAATTCATGTGGACATTCACACTCACATCAACCTTTTTTCAATTTCTAATTTTTCGTTTTACATCATTATACACTTAAAAGTTTTTTGACAAATTTAAATTGCCGCCCATTTGAAACAAGATGGCGGTTAAAGTTGGGCCGTGAACTCGGACAAAACATTGGTATGTACCATGAACACACAGAGTTATATCGAAATCAGTTTATAAATATGCGTATTAATGCGTGACAAATTTCAGACCATTTCAAAATGTCAATCACACAAGAAATTGGAAGTGCACCATTTTTCAAGATATAGATGAAATAAAAAATGCTCTGGAATCTTTGTATCAAGATCAAGACGCAAAAGAAAAATCATTTTCAATTTCTTATTTTTGCACCTAATTTTAAAATTTAAAAAAAAAAAAAATACGTATTCCGCCATTTTGAAACAAGACGGCGATTGGAGCTGGCCAACAAACTCGGTACAGGCATCAGTATGTCCTATCTACGCATCAAGTTTAATCCAAATCGGTGTATAAATACGCGTACTGAAGTACTGTATACAAATGAAGTATTATAACTCAGACATTTTTTAAGATACAGACGAAACAAAAAATGCTTTGGAATCTTTGTATCAAAGTCAAATGCATAAAAGAAAAATCTCTTTTCAATTTCTCACTTTTTTGTACATAATTTCAAATTTCAATTTTTTTTAAATTTAAATGGCCGCCATTTTGAAACAAGGTGACGGATGGAACTGGTTAACGAACTCGGTCCAGGCTTTATTATGTACTATGTACACACCAAGTTACATCCAAATCGATTTATAAATACGAGTGTTATCACGTGACAAAAATCAGATCGTTTTAAATGTCAGCCATAAGAAAAATTCAAAGTGTAATAACTCAATCATTTTTTAAGATACAGACAAAGTAAAAAGTGTTCTAGAATCGGTGTTTTAAGATATAACATATAAAAAAAAATATTTTTCAACCTTTAACTTTTTCGCAGTAAATTTTAAATTTTAAATTTTTTTAAAAAATTTAAATTGCCGCCATTTTGAAACAAGATGGCAGATGATGCTGGCCAACGAACTCGGTCGAGATATTTGTATGTACTAAGTACATACCAAGTTTAATTCAAATGGGTTCATAAATACGTTAGTTATCGCATGACAAAATTCAGATATATATATATATATATATATATATATATATATATATATATATATGTCAACATTTGAACGGAGGTAGTTTTGGGGCCTGGGGGTCATGATCGGTGAAAATATACCAAAATTTTCTGGAAGTGCTTTCCTCCGGACGGCTGCAATAGGTAGCTTTTTACTTTTTGTAGTGAAAGCTACCTAAAAGTGAGAAATTGAAAAAGATTTTTCATTTTATGCATTTGACCTTGATACAAAGATTCCAGAGCACTTTTTGTTTTGTTTGTATCTTAAAAAATTCTGAGTTATAGTACTTTTAATTTTCTAGTGTTGCTGACATTTTGAAATGATCTGGTTTTTCGTCACGTGATATACAGCGATTTGGATGAAACTTGGTGCGTAGATAGGACATACTTATGCCTGGACTGAGTTCGTTGGCCATTTCCATCCGCCGTCTTGTTTCAAAATGGCGGAATATTTTTTTAAATTTAAATTTTAAAATTAGGTACAAAAAGGTAAGAAGTTGAAAAAGATTTTGCTTTTGTGTTTTGACCTTGATATAAAGATTCCAGAGCATTTTTTGTTTCATCTGTATCTTAAAAAATGGCTGAGTTATAGCACTTTTAATTTATAGTGAGATTGACATTTTGAAACGGTCTGAAATTTGTCACGCGTTATTACGCATATTTATAAACTGATTTCGATATAACTCCGTGTGCTCATGGTACATACCAATGTTTTGACCGAGTTCACGGGCCAACTTTATCTGCCATTTTTTTCAAAATGGCGGCCATTTAAATTTGTCAAAAATCTTTTAAATGTATAATTATGTATAATCAAAAAATTAGAAATTGAAAAAATGTTTTTTTCTTAACTATTTATCTTAATAATGAATTCCGGAGTATTTTTTGCTTTGTCTTTACCTTGAAAAACGCCTGGGATATAGCAATTTGAATTTCTAGTGTGGGTGACTTTTTTTTAAAAAGTCAATTTGCCCGCGACCGCACTCGTATATATTAATCGATTTCGATGTGAGTGTGCATGTTCACATGAATTAAGATTTCGATCAAGCTCATTGATTTTTTTTATCCATCATGCTGCTTTAAAATGGATATCGTGGAATTTGGCAACCCTATAAATCTCTTAACATAAAACCATGTTGAATAAAAGATGACTAATTTCTAAAAATTGCTATTAATATTCAGTATTGACAAAAACTAGTATTCAATTTTACATAATCGTGTTTTGAGCTTCGTATATTTGATTTATATAACTTAGTATAAAATAAATAAATAAGTATATGAAAGCTACTTCTTCCTCCTGACATTGCCGGAAGGACTTTTTTATCAGAATTTTTTCTCAAATCTTTAATTTAAGGCTCCTTTTTCGTATGTTTATCTATTCATGTCATTAAATTCCAATTGGATAATTTGAAATCTGTCCATTCAGAAACATGAACATTTGCTGAGAACAAATTCAAATGCTGAACATTTGAATTTGTTCTGAGTTGATTGAAGCATATTTTTAAGCTTAAACGCTTTACGCTTTTTTGAGCTTCAAATATATTCATTTGTGTATTCTGTCGATAACAGTGGAGTCTCCTACACAGTGGTCTTTAATTCTAAATTCGTTTTGGGAGAAACGACCAACGATGAAGATTAAATTCTGCTACTAACATAATAAAAAGAGATAGCTAAATAATAAATTGCATTTAGTTAGGTAATAAATTAATTTCATTTGACGTTGTTTAAAAGCTTTAATTCATATTTTCTACAGTAAGACATAATATTTAACTAGGTTCTCGAAAATCCTGTTATCAATAGTATTATGTTAGATAATCATAAAAGACAAATACAGCTCATAATTTTAAAGTTTCGCCTCAATTCTTAATCCAGTTAAGATAAATGCTGGGCAGATATTTAATGTGTCCGGAGAAATAAAAATTTACTTTGCTTTAGTAATTCTACTGAATTTTCACTGAAAAATGAATAAAAATATTTTAACATACATTGATATATAAATTTTCAAAATATGTTTAAAATTTGAGGTCTAAGTAATTTTAACAGACTATCTCTTCTTGGGCAGAAGGTATTTCATACTTTTCATGATTTTCTTTGAAAAATATTTGAAAGAAATCAATTTTAAATGCTTTTTATATCATAAGTCAAACTGTTATTTTTCTTATTAAACTATTTAACTGCATTAAAAATTAATATTTAATGAGAAATTAGTGAAAAAAAAGTTTTTTTTATATATTTTTTAAAGTCCTACTTATGAGAACATCAGTTTTACCATAACCTTTACATAGACTTGAATAGAAACTTACGCAACTCTTGTTCTATATGAAAATAGGTTTTATTGATACATAAATATTATTTAGTAAGATTTGCATTTGTGTGGTACATTTTGAAGGACACCTATTCAGAAATAGCATGTCAAGCGTAGCAAATGAAATGTTTTTGTACTATAACGAAGTTTTAAAAATATTCAGATCTTGTTGTAAAAATTTACAGTATTTCGGATACAATATATTAGCCGAAAACTTTTGCTTCTCTCTGTAAATACTATCTGCTTTCTATTATACAGAAAGTAACTTGTAGTATTCCTCAGCAAACGTACATCAATTTCATAAAAAGTTAAATACTTTAATACAATTAAAACGCGCTCCAAGCAATGTTTCCTTTATACCATAATCTAATGGAATTTTTTTGTGGCAATGTATCTCTGTACATAATATGTGTATAATATGTCTGTAAATAAATAACAAATGTTCTTCACACCAAAAATTGTACAGAATGTATATTATAGTATGTACTTCATATACGCATATCAATTTTAGTATGTTGAAAACCGTGAAACACCATAAAAATACACTTGAAACTGTTTTCCTATTAACGTAATCCAACGGAATACTTTGATTGTCCCTGTAATTGAACTATGAATGCCATTTTCATAAAATGTGAAAAGGCTCGTCAAAATTAAGTGATAATTATATATTTTAAATTTCGAACGATTCGGTTGGGTAGTTTTTGCGTTGTTATATGGGAACAGATTGACGGACTGTACGACAACAATAAGTGCTACGTATTTACATAAACGCACCTAAAGAGCAACACAACAAGGCTCACAATAAGCTTCAATTAAGTTCTGATTCTAAACATTTTTATATACTTTCTCCTTTTTTAATGCAATACCGATATATATATTTTTCAAAATAAAAAGCTCATATATGATGTCTGAAAAGATTGTGAACGTATATAATAGATATTTTTATAGATTAGAGAATTAATCTGGGAATATACCCCGCGAGACTCTCGAGTTTACTTTTCTTAAACAAGAACTGCAACCCGAGTGACACTCGGACTTAGACCTCAAAGTGCTAATAATGGAATTCTTAAAGTTTTACTTTGTATTATAAAATTGCATTTATAGAGAAAATTCTTGGTTCCTAAGATGATGTTTCTAAAGTTGACTCGTTTATTTGAATATTTAAAATAAAATGTAACATTTAATGGTTTCGTATTTAAAATATTCATAACTAAATCGCGCAAAACGAGAAAGGTACTATAAATAATGAAAAGAATATGCTAGTACTTTTTATTAAATTTTAAAAAAAATAGTCTTTGGACAGTTTAAATGAAATTCAAACAGTTTCAAAGTTGTAATATAAACCTTTTATTTTTATTCGTGTTAAAACTCAAATATAGTTAAGAAATTATTTAAGAGGCAGTAAGTGAAATGTTCTTAATGTAAAAACTTGCATTTTAGCATTGCTGCATTCATAATTTATTACTCTCTTAGAGCATGCATCATTTGAATTAACTAATCGAAAATGCGTTTGAGTAATGAAGTAGTACCTGAAAATTATTTTGTATAATTTATGCAAAAAAGGATACATTTTCATTGAAAATTCCGTAGAAAAAGCTATACAAAAATATTATTTCAGAATTTTTTTAATGTAAAAAATAATTAATAAAAAATTTTCTAGGCATAAATTTATTTGGCTGTTTTGTCAATAGATATATCAGTTTGATAAATGCAGAAAAAAATAAATTTTCATGAAAAAATTTGAAAACGTAAATGTAATTTTTGAAGAAAATATCAAAATGTTCAAAGCTGTTGAATTCCTAATTGTGCTCAGAATACATAACGCGTAAAAAGTATAAAAATTAAATAAATACAAAATACCCCAAAGTGGTATCGATTCCACAGAATCTTGATCCGTAAATTCATACATTATTGCTGTGCCAGGAAGCAAGTAATAAGGGATTGACATGATACCTAAATTTTTCAAAATTCAAAAACTTAGGCTCATTTGAAGAAACCCTTTCATCAGAATAATTAGTGATATAACCTCTACAGCATACTTTGAAATCATCAAAATCTTTTGCATCGTGTTTGGTGGCTCTTGTTGATAAATTTGTGAATATTCCTGCTTGTTTACTGAATAGTCCTATAGAAAAATATGGAAGAAACTCTATCCCTGCCCGATTTGTTCATATAGAGATGTTTTTAACTTTATATTGTAATATGGCTGCATTATTACGTGGCGATCTTGCATATATCGTTGAAAATTTAACTTTATTAAGCTACCGATAACTCTAAATGAGACTGAAATTGGCATGAACATATAAAAGCCACGAAAAGTTGTGCATGAAAATAAATAAAGTGTCTCAATTCTCATTTCGACATTTTACCAAAAGGTGCCGGTAAAACCAAGCATTTGCCAAAATGATTAGGTAAAAGTCGAAAACAGAAGCGCATAAAAATGTATGTTAGATATTTACCAACTTATCGATACCGAGATTTACCAAATTTCGAGCTTTTACAGTAAACTTTTTACATTTATATATGCATATACAGGGTGTATTTAAACTACTGGGCAAAACTTTAAGGGGTGATAGTAAACGTAAAGACAAATAATACTAAATGGGAAACTAAGGGTCCCAAACGTCTTCTGAAGGAGATAGGTGCCATCAAAGTTTAGAGTCCAATATTTGAAATGATTATAAAAAACGGAGTAATTAGTCGATTCGTTTGCAGTTTTCACTAAAACTATTCTTTATGTCAGTATTGTCTTGAAGATAAATTATAAACATAAATTTCAAAAAATGTCGATAGAGGGGGCTTTCGACTCTAGAGTATCGTACAACTATTTTTTATCGCTATTTTTTGCATCTCATAAATTTTTTTTGAAGTTTAGACATAAACTTAAATTTTGTGCTCAAAATCTGAATCGTTGAGAGTGGTTAAGTAGCCTTAACTGAACTGTGTTAAATGTGGGTGAAAAAGCTCAAATTTCAAATGATTATACAAAACGGAAAAATTGGTCGATTCGTTTGCGGTTTTTTCTAAAACCATTCTTTACTTCAGTATTTCCTTGAAAATAAATTTCAAAAATTCCGTTAGAGGGCGCCTTAAACTTTAGAGTAAACAACAACAATTTTTAACTATTACTTTTTATCTAATTAAATGCTTGCAAAAGGTTAGACTTAAATTTTGAGCTCAAATTCTGAATCGTTCGCATGGGTTAAGGAGCGCAAACTGAACTGTGTTCCTGAGTTTAAATGTTACTCTGCCCACCCTACAAACACAGCTCAATTTTTCGCTACTTAATTACTCACAACGATTCAGATTTTGAGCTCAAAATTTAAGCCTAAGCTTTTTAAAGCATTTATTTAGATAAAAAAAAATAACGATTAAAAATAGTTGTTGGTTACTCTAAAGTTTAAGGCGCCCTCGCACGGAATTTTTTGAAATTTATTTTTAAAAATTATTTTCAAAGAAATATTAACATAAAGAATGGTTTTAGAGAAAGCCGCAAACGAATCGACCAATTTTTCCGTTTTTTATAATCTTTTGGAATTTGAACCTCCCCACTCCCATTGAACACAGTTCAGTTTGCGCTACTTAACCACAGATTTTGAGCTCAAAATTTAAATTTATGTCTAAACTTCTAAAAAAAATGCAAAAATTAACTGTAAAAAATAGTTGTTCCTTACTCCAAAGTCTAAAGTGCCCTCTATCGGTACTTTTTGAAATTCATCTTTATAATTTATTTTCAACACAATAACTGACATAAAGAATAATTTTCGTGAAATACGTAAATGAATCGACCAATTTTTCCGTTTTTTATAATCATTTCAAATTTTGAATCCTAAACTTTGAGGAGCCTATCTCCTTCGGAACACGTTTGGGACTCTTAGTTTTCCATTTAATATTATTTGTCTTGATGTGTACTATCACCCCTTAAAGTTTTGCCCAGTAGTTTAGATACACCCGGTATATATATATATATATATATATATATATATATATATATATATATATATATATATATATATATATATACTGCTAAAAACGCTTAGAAAATTTATCCTTAATATAATTTCTATACACAATGATACAAATTTACTATTAAAATATGAGTTCACGGATTTCAATTTCACGGAACTTGAAATGATTTGTTGTTTAATTATGATTGTTATGTTTTAGGAAAAAAAAACATCATTCATTAGGGAATTTCATCCAATTTCAAATTTGCATTATAATAAGAATATGGGTCTACATTTTCCATGAGGAAATTTATAGCAACGATACATAACAGAATTTATGTGAAGGATAACTTCATTAATAAATTTCAGTCCCTTCTAACAAAGATCTAATAGAATGTGTTGAGTTTGCCAATTTATTGCAATCCACGCACACGACTGAAAAATATAAATTGCACTTCCAATTCGTTATTTTTAGAACGTGATATGGAGAGTTAAAGTTAAGATTCATGAAGTGGTGTGCATGCAGATAAATAGTGTGTCTCATTTCTCATTTCTGATTTTTACCAAAAGCTGCCGGTAAAATCAAGCATTTGCTAGAATGATTCGGTAAAAGCCAAGATCAGAAGTATACATTAAAAACATGTGTCAGACTTTTACAAACTTACCGATTTAAATGCTTAAATTTACTGGACTTCGGGATTCTACCGTAACATATTTACACATTTTTTATTGGTATATAGATAAAGGCGCTTAGAAAAAATACCTTATCCATAATTACTCTCCAGATATAAAAAATGATTCTAAATTACACTTAAAATATGAGTTCACAGGATTTCATTTAGGGAACTTGAAATGATTTATTAATTATAAAAGTTATGCTTTAGAAAAAACTCATCATTTATCAGGACGTTTCCTCTAATGTTAAATCTGCATGATAATAAGAATATGGGTCTACATTTTCTTTGAGGAAATTTATTTAGCGATTTCTAAGAAAATTTATGTGAAGAATAAAATCATTAATAAATATCAGTCCCTTCTATCAAAGACCTAATAGGAGTTAAGTTTCTTCATTAATTGGAGTATATATAGTATGGAGAAAAATATAAATTTCTTCTCCAGTTGATTAGTTTGAGAATGTGATCAGTAGTTAAATATTGTATGACTAATCAGCAACCAGTTGAAATTCCGTATGATTTCTGATGTTGACAATATTTTCTGTATTCATTAATCAAACACATAAGAGCAATTTTTAAGATATTTTTGGCAGTATAGTGTTTCAAAAAGAGGTGAATTGTTTATGGTTATAATAGGATAAAATATAATTTAGAGAAAACAAATTTAGAGATCTATAATCAAGTTCTGCTAAAAAAATTGCAAAATCATGCTGGCCACTTTTTTTTATTTAAAATTTTACGTAATTCTGTTGCATACAAATAATGATGACGTGAGTTTCTTAAAATTTAAAAAATCGAATTTTCTCTATCGATGTATTATTCTGTATCGAAAAAAACATTATCAACTACTTTTATCATGTATTTCTGGCATTATAAAATCTTGGTTTATAATGAAAATCCAAAATTTTATTTTATAAACGAGGCGAGTTTTGAAACGCACATTCTTAAACATATTAAACATTTTTTAATCAATTTTATCACATTTATATCTGTTTGCTATGATATGGTGTGAGGAAATATTATTTTTAAATTTTTAATAAGATTGTTAATTGTTTATAATAAAATTTATGCTTTGTAGTAAAATAATATATCTTAACATTTGTAATGGTGAGTAACAAGTGTTTGAAAGTTGTCAGCCTAGGTAGCTCAAAAAGTTTCAAAAGCCTCAAAATTTACGTCCCGATTAAGCATTCCCACTCAGTTGATTTTTTTCTTTTTTTTTCTGATATTTCTACAAATAAGTATGATGCAGTTGAAAAGGTGTTGTATTTCTGTTTTTCTAGTTATCCCTAGCATTCATCTTTTCATATCTTGCTGAATCGTTTTTAATCTTTGCTCGATTTGTTTGTTAGTTAATGCGAGCTTATTCTTCACTCTCTTTTCCAAGTAAAGAGAAATACTAGAATAATCTATTGCAATTTAAGTCTAAAATATATGAATCCAGTTAATTAATTCTAGAATTAAAACCATCAACGCGAAAAAGTGATTTTCTGTGCTGCCACCTGCCGGTCTATAAAGAATGGCTACACATTAGTGGCAACCAATTTTTTCAGACCAAATAAGTTGTTACCTAATATTATCATTTGGGCACTCCTGTTTCTAAAAAGATTTCTGTATTACTTAGATTATATAAGATTTTTGAGATTATATAAGTCAAAGATTTACAGACGACTACTTTTTAGGTGCGTTCGTAATTATGTAAATACGTAGCACCTATTGTTGTCGCTCAGTCCGTCCGTCTGTCTGTCTGTCCGTCTGTCTGTCTGTCCGTCTGTCTGTCTGTCTGTCCGTCTGTCTGTCCGTCTGTCTGTCTGTCTGTCCGTCCGCATATAACAACGCAAAAACTACCCAACCGAATCGTTTGAAATTTAAAATACATAATTATTACATAATTTTGTCGAGTCATTTCAAATTTTATGAAAATCGGATGGATAGATCAATTACAGGGACAATCAAAAGGATTCATTTACATTACGGTTAATGGGGAAAAAAGTTTCAAATGCATTTTAATCGTTTGAAATTTAAAACGTATATTTATTACATAATTTTGTCGAGTCATTTCAAATGTTATGAAAATCGGATGCTTTGATCAATTACAGGGACAATCAAAAGTATTCCGTTACATTGCGGTCAATGGGGAAAAAGTTTCAAATGCATTTTAATGGTGTTACACTCATTTGAATATAACAGAATTGACATGAATCTATGAAATATGTACTAAAAAATACATTTTGTACAATCTGCCATGCAAAGAATATTTATTATTAAATTACAGAACCATACAAATGTATTCCACTAAATAATGTTATACGGGGAAACATTGTTTGTGGGGTGTTTTAATTATATTAAACTACTTCACATTTTATGAATAAGATATACGTTATTGAAGTATAATAAAAATTACTCCCTGCATATTTACAGGAACACAAAGATTTCGACCACTATACTGTATCCAAAATACGCTCTACTATATCAGCAAGATCTAAATATTTTAAAACTTCGTTATCAACGAACGCACCTCATTTGCTACGCTTTACGTGCAATTTCCAACTTGTTAATTCTATCTTGCACCATTTTCTTTAAACAAAGTTCTTTCACATATACGTTGCAACACGTGCCAGAGAAATATACTAAAAAAAAATCTGTATTTTAGAAATAGTGGTGAGAAGAATATAAAATAATCTTCTGTGGCAGCCCAGTATAAGGCTTACTTTCCTGAAGAATCACTGGAATCCATTTCGAAAAAACACATTTACTCAGTAAAATTGCCAAGAAAATGAAAATATTCGTTCATTAAGTTTTTAAATACTTATAATACATATCACTTTTCAAATACTTTAAAATATGAATAGGTATTATTTTAGCTATTACATTTTGAAAACAAGTTTATAATATAAAAGAGCTCGTCGCTGTTAAATTTCCATTTTAACCGTATAAAAATATCTGCTATGTCCATTATTTGCATACTAATATCTAAATATAATCCATTTCGTTATAATTTTTTTATTTCATTAATTTATGTAGGTTTTTCCATCAAATGTTTTTAATGTATCGAAATAATTCTATAGTACTAAGTTAAACCTTAATTTATTAAAGAAGAATAATTTTAAAAAATGTGTATTTGTTTTGTGTGTTGAAGCTGTATTTGGAAGGCAGATTTTTAGAAAACTCATTTTCCTTTTCATTTATTTAAAAATTCCAAGTGCTTTCTTAGTTTCGAATATTTATATTTTTAATAATCAAATGCGCAATATGTAACTTCTACATTCTCAAAATAATCTAATCGCTACTTGATTTCAAAATTTTCTAAATAAATGTCGATTAAACAGGCATTTATTTTTCTGTTCTTATATAATAAGACGAGAACACCAGCCTGACTGACCGATTAAGTCATAAAACTTGAGAGGAGAAATCATAAAAGAGTCATTCCATGGTAACTTATGTTACATTTAGAACAATATACTGCAGTGATTTTAATAATTTAACACTAAAAAATATTCAAATATAAAATGAAAATGATTTGTCCATAAAACATATCTAAGGCAATTTTGATGAACATTACCTAAAAAATGATAATGAAAATTACAGTTTATAAGATAACTTACATTCTTTTTTCAATAATGGCAGTTACCATAGTAAATAAAGCTACCAAAATTTAAGAAATAACATTAAAATTAGGTAATTTTCATCTAAATTGGGCTGTGAATAAGTTTAATTAACAAACCATGTCAAATTTACATATTCAATAATTTTTTTCTTTGTGTTACAATACTAAAATTACTGAAAATAGTTCAAAATGAAACGTAAATTACCATGGAAAGACCCAAAAGTTACTATCATAAAACTTGGACATTACATTGCTGTTATGAGGTATGTAAGTAATAATTTTTTTTTAAATTCACCCTTTAAGATATGGAGATTAGAAAGTTTTACGCCATTTCACAGTATCTCAGTAGTAAGGTGAATATCACAAATTGTCGGATTTTGATCATCTCAGACATTAAAAGAATCAATCCAAAAGAATTGAAAATTTTAAGAGGTAAATTTATTTTAGAATATAGGATTTTCCATGTAAAATTGCTAAATTTTCCAAAACCTTAATATTAACCCAATTGTTATGCAATCATATGCAACTTATTGGAATGAATATGTATTACAGAATAATGACATTTGTTTTATGTGTTGAAGCAGTTTTTAAAAGGTAAATTCTTGGAATAAAAAATTTTCTTTTCTTTTATTTAAAAATTCCAAGTGTTTTTTTTTTTAGTTTAATTTAGAATACTTATATTTTTAAGAACCAAATGATCAATATGTATCTCCTCGAAATAATATAATCGCTAATTGATATCAAAATTAGCCATATAAATGTAGATTAAATACGCATTTATTCTTCTATACTAATATAATAAAGTGAAAACCCCAGCCTGACTGACTGATTAAGAAGTCATCAAACCAGAGGAGCTGAAATGATAATAGTCAGTATCATGAAATTTGGATATTAGATTGCTGTTATGATGTATGAAAAAAAAGAGCCTCTGAAAACTTACTTTCTAAGATGGATAAATAAAGTTAGAAAGTTTTATAACATTTTAGAATATCTCAGTAGTGGAGTGAATATAACAAAATGTAGGAATTTGATCATCTGAGACATTGAAAGTCTCAATACAAAATAAATGAAAATTTCAAGAGGTAAATTTATTTTCGATTAGAGAATATAGGATTTCTTATGTAAAATTGTAAAATTTTGAAGAACTAAAATAATTTGCTTTTTTTTTTTTTTTTTTTTTTTTTTTTTTTTTTTTTTTGCAATTATTTGTCACTTATGGGAATATGTATTCCAGGATAATAGCAATTTCATTCTAAAACTTTTTTTACAGGAAAATGTTTTCATTATAGTAGCTCAAATGCCATGTAATGTTTTGTTTTATTTGTTAATTTATTGAAGCCAAGAAAATGATATAATAAAAGTCTGCTCAATTTTTATAAATCACATTTAATTATGTTATTTTCAAAGAAATGTCTAAAATATTTTTCTAATAGTGATGATTTTATTACTTCTGACTTGCACAATTCCAAAAATAGGAAGAATTTCTCTACAGCAACATATTTATATCTGATAAAGAACGAAAGTGCAGGACAGGAAAATGACATTCATTTTCAGTGACATCCAAATATTAAATATGAAATTTTTTTGTAAAATGCAGAATTTGTTACCGCCTTCACATATTTGTTTTATAAGGTACAAATATTAATTAGAAATAAAAAAAAATCTAGAAGAAGATATTCACAATGTATAGCAGAATTCCTCTTTCTTTGCAATCATCACAGTATGACATGCCAGAAAAATCGCAAACTGTAATTCTCAGTCTTTTAATTGCTTTATTTATGTTATTCGAAATATAATGTCTCTTGTAAATGCTTCTAACAATATTTTCCCTTAGAATGTATTAAAAAAATTGCATTATTTAAAATTTAATAGAGATTTTATTGTGCGGACTGCAACTTCCGTATTTTTTTTTATATTCACCCAGAAGTTTTGTGAGGGAGCATAAAAGAAAGCTAAATCAATATGCTAAAAAAGAGTTATATACGTATTTCAGTGATTTTAGAGCTATTTTATCGCTTTTACCACCAACATCGGCTATAAATCCAATTATGCAGGATTAGAAGAATAAAACAGCTAATACAGCTTTTTGATTACATGTTTTGCATAAAACATTTTTCAAAGGAGATTTTTTTTCAATAATATATATAGATGCAATGCTGAAAAGATTTTCACTAAATGCTATGCCATTTTTGTTGATTTTTTTTTCTTATTGTCATGGAATTCGTATGTTTTCCTATCACATGTACCAAAGAAGATACACTTTTCCAAAATAGTTTTTTTTATGTTTGTGTCAAAGTAATTTAATATCTCTTGATTTTCTTTTAACAACTTATCTGCGGTAATGTATAGAGCTCCGCTGTTGTTGTTGCCAACTATTTCATATTTATTTTTTTTTACGTGACGCAAACCCTCGTATTTCAACCCGGTCAAAATTAAGAAGTTCTTTTAATAATTATTTAAATTACAATAGTATGTTTTTTAGGTTGGTGTATTGTTTATTTCACTTACTTTTAATGAAGTTAATTCTGATTATTATTCTTTACTTCTTTATTTCATTAAGCCAAATATTAGTCTACTTATGTTACCTTATCAATACGTATTAGTGCGTTACGTATTAGTAAAGTTATCTAATTTTTGCCTTTTTAAATGTAAAAATTCAAGTTTTCCAAAGAACCATGTATAATGAATGATAAAAATCATAATAAAGAGCACATAGGGACGATTTATGGGCTTTTACTGATATTTTGCATAAAAAACTTTCTTTATGGAACGAGAGAGTTTCAACTAAAAATATATAAAATAAAATAAAGCAATTCTACAATGTAAAAAAAATCTGTAATCCTACAGATGTAAGCTTACCGAAATCTGTATTGTTAAAACTATTTTATCTGAACACTGTGCCAGAAAAAATGTAAATCTATAAAACTAATTTTTGTAAAGTTACAGAAAACTGTAACTTTACAATCAAGTCTACTAAAATTACAGTTATCTTACTAAAATTTTACCTGTAATCTGAGTTGCAGTTACATGAAAAATTCTTGGAATCCAAGTTTTCTTAAAAAATTCTTAGTAACCTTACAGATTTCTTGATTTTCAGTGAAAATCTGTATCTGTTACGTGAATTTTTGCTGTTGCCGCTACATAAAAAATTCAAGGAATCCGAGTTTCCTAGAAAACTTTTAGTAATTTTTCAGATTTTTTTTACAGTGTATGCTTTTGTCTGCGGATGCTTTAAATAAAATACCTCTTTAAAGATTTGAAATTCAAAAGAATGAATTCAGATTCCTTTCCTGAAAATCGTTTAGTTTGTTGCATAAAATAGATTTATTTGTTTTTAGAAATATAACATTTGTATTTAAAGTATTATATTCCACATTTTCACCATTAGCTTAAGAAACGTATGAAGTAAAATGTAAGTATGATGGTGAGAATGGTGTCAGTATGGTGTGTATAATGTATTAATCAAAATGCTGTTTGAAGAACATTACAGTATTTTTATTTAAAAAAAGAATTAACTTTTTTGAAGAACATATATGAGGACCCCAGAAGCCAAGGGGTATAAGTGACAAAATTGAAAAAAATAAACTAAATACACAGACGACCTAAAATTATGCTTTTTTCATTTCAGGTAGAAAAATATAAGTGATTTTCTTATTATTTGCTAAATTATAGAGGCAAACCACTTTTTTGAAAAAAAAAACAATATTGATTAATTATACATTTAAAGAAAATCGTACTTTTTTTTAACATTTATTGAAATAAGAGTTCAAAGACCAGAATGCAACAAGCAGAAACTTCCTATTTCAGTTCACTCAATTGTTATTGGTGTTCGAATATGACATCAATTATCTTTCAACTCCATTTACTCCAAATCGAAATTTTGTCACTTGTACCTCTTGGCTTCTGAGGTCATGATATGAAATATCAAAGAACATCGACAATAAGAAATTTAACATTTGATGTTTATAAATACAGGGTGAATCTAAATATCGAAACAATAGGCTGTCTCCTTAAATATTGCCCCTAGACCCATACTTCCAGTCGCAAAAAATCATTAAAAAGGGGAAATTTTTGATAAGATAAGTCGCAACTCCATGGGGGGTCTACTTGAAAAAATACGAAAATTAAGTTTTTATACGGCCTCCGTAGGGCAAAATTCCCAATTAGGAAATTATTCCTTATCCATTCCTAAAGTGAACAAAAAAATTCATCTCCGTATCTGAAATCCTCACAGAGATATTAAATCCCTAAATCCTGAAAAAAATTCCTGTCTTGTACAACTTTTCCCTACCTCTAAACGTGATTTAATTGACTCGATTTCAACGCTAGATAGGGAACATTCAAAAATTGCACTTTAATAAAAATCGATTTAAGGTAGCGCTTTTCCTTTGGACATAAAATAGTAGCATATAGATTTTACGCTAAATTTGTATAAAAATATGCTAGTGACATCTGCACCAAAGGTCTGCATGGGGCGAAATATCTAGGTCCGGTCCCTAACTGATCCGTTGGGGAAAAAGTTTTGTCCGGCCTGGAAAAAATTAAAATCATAACCCGATCCGGCATGGAAAAAAGTTTAAATCATAGCCCGACTGAGCCGTGAATTTCTACATGGTTTTTTTCGTCGATATGGTTAAAAATTGTTTCATGTGAAAGAATTCTGACCAAAAATACGTATTACATTTTTCCGTTTTTTATATTTATACTTTTTATTATTAAAGAAGCGACAAAGGTTGTGATATATTTATTTTATCAATGAATAACTATTTACATGTAAATGTTTCACTTATATTTTAATATCGTTAATCCATATAGCATGCGTTGGACACTTTGAAAAATGTTATACAATAAAACCTTTTAAGGCGGAATCACACAGGAAAGAAAAATACGTTAGAGACAAATGCCCAGGAGGTGTAAATGGAGTTTTTCCCCCTCAAGTATTATTATATTTATTTTGCATGGACCAACTCATTTCCGTGTAAGAAAGGATTCCGTCATAGGCAGATTTTTTTCACTGGTTTTATTGTGTTTGATTTTTTTTGCCTTTGAATATACTATTCTTTTGAAAAAGGAATTTTAAAGTTTTTTTTGTATTTTATCTTATTTATTTATTTTTGATTCTATTTTAGGATTTTTTTATTTTGTAAAATAAAAGCAATCTTAAAATCTATGTGTTTTTCCCAAAAGTTTTCATTGAACCAAATTTTACTTATTTTAGGGGCGTATTAGGTCGGTCAGAAACAGTGGTTTTAATACGAATTGTTCGAGAATAATACCAAAATTTCGTCCAGTGCAGACCTAGGAAGACCGTTTCGGTCCTGGCCCGGCCTTGGCCCAGAATACAGATTTTGTCACAGACTCTCCAGGACGATAAAAAGCCTGAAGTTGTAAAGTTGTAAGAGCTAAATTAAAAAAAAAAACTTAATCGGCATTTTAGAAAAAGCATCGTTCTGAAGGATATTTAAACAGCACACTTCGTTTTTCTGCATAATAAGTTTTTCTCGTCTTTAAATTATCAGAAGTTAAGAATTGTTTTTAAAAAAAAGTGCAAAATTGAATCATGTCATTTTTTATTATTTTACATTAGTTTTGTTTCGCAAAATTTAAAAAAAATATTTACTTTTGAAAAAATGATTTTTTTACATTATGTTTTTAATATAATTTCGATATTTTTAAAGTTATATAATTTATTTAATAAATATTTTTAATAAATTTTTGTAAAATTAATATTGAAAAACAAAAATCCTGGAACAAAATTAAAATCAGATTTTCATCTTTAATTAAATCCGATAAATAATGTTTCGTGTTATAACAATTTTAAATTATCCCATTTAAACCAGTACTAATCATATGCAACTTTTATAAATTTTATGAGAAATTTTAGGATGTGATTTTCTTAGCAAATTATGTGGCTAACCATCACAAAAGAAGAAAAGAAATCAAAATTTTAAATCGAAAGATAGATTTTTTACATGTTTCCTAGAACTGTTAAAGTAACATTGTTTTTTGAATTGCGCGCATTTCAATTTGTGTCTAATCCCTTAAAACCACGTGAATTATTTAAACGGTTATAACTCTGCGAGTTTTGAAGATATGAAGATAAAATTTTGTCTCTTATTCAGGACTGGATAGGGAAAGTTTTTCCAATTGGGATTTTTATCCTACGGGGGCCGTATAAAAAAATTAATTTTCACATTTTTGTTTTACAAATAGACCTCCCATGGAATTGCAACTTGTCTTATGAAAATTTTCACCTTTTTATGAATTTTTGTAATTGAAAGACTGTCTAGGGGCAGTATTTAAGGAGATAGCCTATTGTTTCGATATTTATGACTCACCCTGTATATGTATAAATGTGTGTGCGTGTATAAGAGATTACAAATGATTGTCTAGGACTATAATAGTTATAGAAAGTAGAAGAAGTGAAATACGAACAAAATTGCTTATGCATTTGACAAGATAACTCTTCAGGATTTTGTAGGAATACCTATAAATCTTTGCCATGAATTTATTCTGTCACTAGTTTATATTAGTCCATACTTTCCTCATTTTCCTATAGTTGATGATTTAATTGCATTTTCGCTTTCGTATTCACTGCTCTTTCACACTTGAAAGAGTAGGCTTAACAAAACGTTAATTTTTGGCGTAAGGCAACACGAAAAAACTTTCACAAGATAATATTTGGAGAACAAGGTGGCCATGAATGTAACTTATAATAACTGCTATCTGTATTAAATTTTGTTGAATTTATGATTTTAATATGCGGCATAAGGGGGAATAATAGAGCATCAATAAGCACGAGAAAAATACTCTATTTTTTAGATATCCAAAATTTCGATTTGACTTATCTTCATGATACCTATCTGTCTATTCTAAAAAAAGTAACTAGTGCTGTCATCGCCGCTGACGATGAATTTTTTGTGATCTAGGGAATTTCTTCTATAATAATAAAAAAACTACCGCACACAAAAACATGAAAATTGGTGGTATTTTAGAGAAATGATTAATAAATACACTCACGAAGACAGTTTTTAAATCTAATAATTATTTTAAGGGATATTTAATACTAAACTGATGAAAATTGTTTCATTAAAAAAGTTTTATATTAGCAAAAGCTATACCTAGAAATTTAAGTATTTTTAAATGATTTTGATGACTCGGTATGAAGACTGCATTTATTTTTTGAGGATTTATTTCTATTTGAAATTCAAAATTACAGAACTTTGAGAGACATTTTTTACAATTTTTAAAACAGGTTATTATTTTAAAATGTTGCCAAATGATGAGAGAATAAGATTTCCTCAAAATTATATATATATATAATATTATCATAAACAGAAAAAGTGCTTTGAAATGAGAATTAATTAATAGCAACCTAAAAGCGGGAAATATTGAAAGTGCTTCATAAAACTATATAAATATTAAAAGAGATAGAAAATATTAAAATAATGTATTCGTCAAAATGCTTTAACTGTCATAAATAGAAAAATTATGCCATATTTAAACAGTTGTCATCACGTGAATACCAAAAAGAGAAAGAAAATTCTTAAGTAATAATAAATTCATGCATTTAAAGCAGCAAGTAAAAGAAAATACGTCATATTTAAAATGACCAAGTAATATCGCAAAAGAGTTAAAATTAAAAAAATATTTATACGAGATATTTACTTCATGTTTTGGTATGATATTTTTAACTATTGCTGCAAATTATAAGACGGCACAAATAATATTTACTCTCAAACAACAAAAGTGTTTCTGTGAATATTAAAAAGAGAAAGAAAAATTTATTGAAAATTATATCACATTCAAACGATACAATACGATTGAAAATTCATTACTCAATTTTTTATAACGCGTTTTTAAAAAATGCCAGGAAACAAAGACTCTGTATTTATTTCACTGTTTTTCTATTTTTTTTTATGAAACTTGTAAATATCCAGAAGATATTTAACAGCAACTGATTAGATCTTAAAATTCCCCAATAAAAGGGAAATTAATAGCAAGAATTTCACAAAGAGATCGCCACTTACGAAAAATATGTATAAAGAGAGATCAATGTTTAGCAGTCTTTTGAAAACCGATCAAATTAACGGATTTTTAGAGTTTATGCTGTCTCAACAGGTATTGACAAGAATAGATCGTGGAGGGTAGAGCCCCTTATCAATAATAATAAAAAAGAAATTAAAAATCTAGGCAACTGATGTGCTCAAATTATGTACATCATCTTCTGATGAAATTGCCTGGTCTTACATTTTTTGCAAACCGGATCCAATCATGCTTACTGAGTGAACAATATTTTCTTATCTTGAAAATTCCTCTTATTATGAACCATATTTGGAACTAGTGTTTATCAACTTAGTTTCTCTGCAATTTTAAATTTCCGAAAATCATTTATAATCATCTTGCATGTTTCGATGCATTTTTTTAAATAAAAACGTTTTATAAGTAATCTAGAAATGTAAAGCATTTTTATTTCGGGAATTATCTGCTAAATATTAGATCTTAAGACTATTAGTGCCATTACAGATAATTGTTTAGCATGTATTTAGAAAATATTTCAAAAACATTTTTGTTTTTTCCTTTCAATAAACGAATTAATTACTTTTATGGAAGCTATATTGAAAAAAAACCTATTTAATTTACCTATAAGAATGAAGAAATCTACATTTTTTTAGAGAAACTAATAACATACACATATTGCTGATTAGTTTTTTCCTATTCACAGCAGTGTTATCATAATGTAGTTAGCACATTAAAATAAATTATTTCTGTAGTGTAGTGAATGAAAAGCTTTCGCTGCATACAAAATTAAGGTAATTAACTTATTAAAGTATACGGTAGGAATAGTAAAGAACAATTATGTATCCATGTAAAAATTGCTTTTGCAAACGTTATAATGATAAATATTTACACTTATTTTTCTTTATAGGTTTTTATGTATATTGATTATATTTTTTTTTGTATATGGATACAAAAAACATTAAAAAAATCATTTTTACTTATTTTTAAACTACAGAACTTTCTCGACTTTCTGGCGACAATAAAAAGCCATCGTCTTTAACCGCCGCCATATAACTTCAACTTCAATTTAGACATGATTTTTTTATTGTTATCGGTATAATTTTAAATGAATTAGAAAAAAGGGATTTTATATAGAAAGTCTAAAGTTTTGGAAGCTATCCAAGAAAAAAAAATAAACTTCTTAGACATATTTTTTCCGCTTCATTATATTATTGGGTCTTTGTCTTGTCATAAAATATTTTTTAGATTGTTTGACATGTTTGAAAGTTTTTTGTTGTAAATACCTATTCGATATTTGCTCTTAAATACGCTGTAAATCTAGAAAATAACAAAAGAAAATATGGATTTCATGCTTGAAAATCATAATATAAAACCAGTTGCTTCGGATCATATATGTTTATTACAGACATATTTATTACGGCAAAAAAGTTTCTCTTTTTTATTTTTCTAAATTGTTAATGAGCCTATCATCGCCCTTTGGTTATCAAGTGAAATTCAAAAACACTGCAAGAAGATATGAAATAGAAATAACAATTCACATCGTCTTTTTGCAAATAAAGTATAATATTGAATATTTAGTTGAATTAGAACGATAATGTGCTTGAACTAAGCACATTCGTTTTATAGTTTTTTTTGTTTTATATTTTTATAATTTAGAAGAATAACTTGAATCATTTAATTTTTATAACATTATATAGTATGAGTGAGTGCACCTCCGAGTTATCCAAAATCAACCTGGCTTCGTCACAAAAGGATAACTGGGAAACGCCCCCGTTGCGATCACATCCATTTTGGGAATGACCGTTAAATGGGTTCCTTAACAGGTTCAATCTGGCGAATGATTCCCACATCGAATCCGGAACCTCCGTTTGCAATGTACATCTGACTAGTCTGTTACTGCGATATCTATAATCCACTAATAGTTCAAGAACCAACAGCACAAAAACTTATGTTATCGATAGGCCAGTCAAATTGTCATAAATAGATGCAAAAATTCTGCTAGAAGATTTTATGTTTTTAAACTGTTTATCGGGATGCTAGTAACAAGAATTAATGGTTTCCCAACAAAATATCTCGAGGCTAAACTTTTTGGAGCCAAAAAACCACGAAATTTTCGGACTTTTTTCAGTTTTTTGCCTATAACTCAAAAAGTATAGATTTTTTGTGCAAATATGCAATTAGAAAAAGAAAGAGCATTAAATTCTCTACAAATTTCATTATACATTTGTTTTTCTAAAGCTATTATGAAGCGTGCTACAGCTTTCTGAAAATGACTCTTTTTTTCTAACTTTGTGGAAATATTGCAAAAATGGAAATTTTACACCGTTTTTCATTATTTTATCCTCTTTAATGTAACTTATTTATATTACAGGCATTTGCATTATAGCAATCATGATTAATTACAACGGTAACATAGTAAAATAATTAAGAACAGTGTAACTTTTTTTGTATTTAGAGCTTAAGTGGAGAACATTAATATTAGGTATTTAACAGAATGTAAGTAAAAAATACTTACGATGATATTTTTCATTTATTTAATAACGTCTGGAACGCTTTCGGGTTAATTGAAATAATTCCTCAACCTCAGCTTGAGGGGCAAATGAGCAGGTTTCTTGTTCTTTAATAGCCTTGATATTCTTTGAGCAAGTTGCGACATCAGCTGCCTGACTGTGAAAGTCCATGATAAAACCAATTGATCCCATGAAAGACATGAGGAGATGAAAACCTCCAAGCCTCACTGTCACATTGTTCAATTCTGGATGTTCATTCGTCATTATGTCTCTAGCTTTCAAATAAAGAGGTTGGTCATACGTCACAAAGCATGTCTTCTGGTTGAGTTGTCTACATTTTTCAGCAGCAACCAATAGTGAGGTAAAAATAGTATCATAATGTGAAGGATGGGCATTAATAAATGGAAGATACTTTATTTTAGAACGTTTATACTCTTTGTTGGATGTAACTTTCTCCATGAAACCGTTCCAACCGGGAATGTTTTCAACATTTGACCACTTCCCATAGAGCCATACTATGTCTGTTGTTGAGGGAATTATTTCATTATTAAAGGGAGAAAGTTTTTCCAAACTTTCAATTTCTATATTTTGTAAGCCACTCATATCTGTTCTGTGAAATGTCTGTAGATCAATTTTTTCAGCTTGACAGACAATTTCATTTGTGGACTGATGTTTTACTTTTTGAATTCTTTTTTCGGGATGCAAGGCGTCGTGAGGAGTAACACACATTATACCTCCCATTGCATGAAATGTACCAGTCCCATCTAGAGTGCTGGCATTAAAATCAGCATTGTCAAAAATAAATTGGCAGAATGCATCATCTCGTTCTTTTGTTTTCTGAGGCCGCAGAATGGTAGACAATTCAAGAAGAGAGGCATCTTCATAGGACCCTGCAAAGCCAAAAGCAGACATAACTTGGAGCAAATGCTTTGAACCAAACTTTCTGTACAAATATGCACTGATCCCTGTCATGATGGATGAAAGGAATGATCTTGGTCTAACCGAACTTATTAGGGCATGTGAAAATGCAACGCACTTTTTTTTCCATTTCTCAAATGAACCACGTTTGTGTTTTAAAACTATGCTTTCAAAAAGCAATTTTACTGATTCTGGGATAACTGTCTCAGCGTCAGACAGAAAGTTATCAGATGGGGGTATTGTGTAATATCATACATTTGTGACCTTATATCTTCCACAATTATATCAGCGGCTGTTTTCACAATACGAAGTCGCTCCTGTTGAGGATCTAAATTCCTACTCAAATACCAATGATCAGTGAGTATTTTGTGCCCAACATTTTTGAAACAGAGCACTGTTTTCTTTTTCTTGTTTTCAGAAATCAGCACAGCATCCCCATATTTCTGGATTATACGGGCCTTAACAGTCCGTGAATCGGGAAGTTCTAATGACTGTGGTACTTGATTCATCAACTCATCTAAAGAAAACTGGCATTCTTCAAACTTTTCTTCAATGTACATAAATATAGCCTCCATAGCTTCGTCAACAGATGTTGCGGGTCGACGCCCTCTTTTTTCTGCAACTGTTACAGACTGATATAGTTTTACGCGACAAAAACTATGATACCATGCATCTACAGCTACCAAGTCAGGTTCGTGTTGAATACGTTCAATTATTTTCTGGGACCATTTATCCCCACGTTTTTCTGCAGCTTTCAGGAACGTAATTTTTGCTTCTAACTTCATTACTTTGTGAATCAAATTTCTCTTTGCGTATGGCTTTTTCGATTGTTTTTCGTTGAAGTCAACGGGATTACCTTTTGCACATAAAAAGCAATTATCTTGAAATTTGAAAGAAGTGCTTGATCGGAGGGATAAACTAGTCTGTGTAGAATCTTCATTCCGACGAATATATGCTGCTATCATTCTCTCATTCGTATATGTTTTTTGGCAATCATCATGTATTCTGACTTCCTTGCAACTTTTCAAAAAACGTTGATGAAAATTATTTTGCCGTTGAACGCTACATTCAAAAAGCCTGGCAAGTCCTTTTTTGCTCACAACGCGAGTATCACAATTTGAAGCCGTTTGGCAAACGAAACATAATTTTGGATCGAGATCGCTCATTTTTAATTACTGCATGCGAAGAATACTAGCAATACACTGAATAGTAACATATTAGAAGAATGTGCCTTAAAAAAGAGGAACACCTGCGACAGAATGAACGCAAATTGGGCAGCAGCTGACAAGTGGTCAGTATCTTCCGTCGGCATTCCTTTTTTCCTTTTGTCGGCATTCTACCCCCGGTATTCCTCCCCTTCACTCCCCCAACTCTTCCGTGATTGTTTTCGTATAGTGTTTCCAGAATTTCTGTTCTTTCGGCCTGCCTTTCTTAAAAATTTCAATTCTCATTCATTAATATGTGTATTTAATTTTCATAGTTAGCAATGAAAGAAAGTTTTTTAGGATGGGAGACGAAAAATAGATCTTTTTCTGTAAAGTTAAAAAAAAGTGACATTTTCAAAAAGCCCTAGCGCGCTTAGTAATGGGTTTAGAAAAACGTTTTTATAATGAAATTTGTAGAGAATTTAATGCTCTTTCTTTTTGTAATTGAGTATGGTACACAAAAATTTTATACTTTTTGAGTTATAGGCAAAAAACTGAAAAAAGTCCGAAAATTTCGTGGTTTTTTGGCTCCAAAAAGTTTAGCCTCGAGATATTTTGTTGGGAAACCATTAATTCTTGTTACTAGCATCCCCCTAAACATTTTAAAAACATAAAATCTTCTAGCAGAATTTTTGCATCTATCGGCCCTTTTTTCTGACAATTTGACTGGCCTACGAGTACAAGATAAAAAAACTTTATTTTATGTGATAATAGTTATATTGGAATATATTGGAATCCATGTCTGCCGGAAGTGAAGTACTGCATAAGCCAAAAATTAATACCAGAGGGGCTCATTTGTAAGGTTATCATTCTGTTTTCCTGCTTCCAATTTTCCATGCTGTCATATCTTTGATTGTACGGCAAACACAATGTTAAACCTACGAGTAAACCACTAGTGATATTAATTTTTGGCTTATGTACCACTTTACTTTCGTCAGACATGAATTGTTAGATTCCGCTATTACTACTTTTCCGTAAAATAAAGGATTTTTCTTGTGCTCGATAACATAGGTTTTTCTGCTATTGGCATTTGGACTATCAGGGATATGCACTCTGTGTCTGAGGGGGACTGTGAGGCAATAACACCATAGACTTGAGTCCGTGACGTAATTGACATGATGAGACTAACGAGAGGATCTGATGAGACTAACCTTCCTTTTTTCCTGTGTTGTATATATATGTATATATATATGTATATATATTTACCAACATTGATGCTTGTGTTGTCCTTCTGTCTAGCTTGAATTGAAGAGGTAGCCTGTTCATAGAATTCATAGATTAAATTTCGGCTGACTGCAGAGTAATTTCGAAATGAGTCTGACTAGTTCCTTGATAACTGAATTCGCGAGTAAAGTTTCAAATTCGGGTAAATGATATGACTGTTGTTAAAAACTTGGACAGTTCTAGCCCGTTTCTAATCTGTTGAGTTGGGTTTTATCGCAACTTTCAGAGTCGTTGGTAGCACATCGTGTCATAGTCTGCATTGACCACTCACTTGTGTAAAACTCATATAAATAATCTTATAAAATTTTCTAAATTCTGTTGACACCCAAAGGCTCATTTTGTTCAACACTTATCATACTGAACACAAAATGATAGACGAATGATAGCCATTCTTCAGATGACCTCGTGTTATTAATGCAAGTCCAATTTGTTGGAATAAAAGTTCAAGGCCTTTTGTGTTTTTCTTGCACAAGGACAATTATTAGGATAGCTTTTCTTTCAAACGTCCTACCTGCAGGCAACACCTGATATCAATGTGGTGAAGGCGGACCAATCTTTTAGACCGTGATCTCCGAGCAAAAGGGCGAAATTGTAACATTATTTTTCCTATATTTTTTATGTGTAAAAAACATGTTTTTATAGCATGGTATAAAAAGATTTATTACATGTACGCATTTAATCCATGAAAGTCTTAATAATAACTTTTATTAAACTGGATTTTTTAAACATTAAATAATATTTAATGCTTATTTTTTAAAAGATTTAATATTTTTTTAAAGATATTTAGTATCATCATATAGTATTATTATCTGTAGAATTATATTAATTTAAATATTTCTTCTATATTAGTGAAAACTACAACTTAAAGAACCGATTGGTAAATTCATCTTTTTCTTGGTATTAACTTCCAAATATATTATTTGACTATAACTGAAAGTTTGGCAATAATTATCATTGGTCAATTTTACTATAGTTTAATTTTTAACTGTTAAATTATGCTCATATAGATAGATAATGTCGTTTATAAGAACACGGGCACTTTTTAGTGGCTTTAAAAAAGTCTTTTGTTTTTCGTTCCCATATATTTTTATGCATATTTTCATATTAAATGTAACTTTTGCACATGCGATTATAAATAGAACAAAAATAAAATTATGAAATAAATAATATATCATAAAAACACAATATAAACGTTAAAAAGCTCACTGAGTTTCTTAAAAAGCGACTAAAATAATAAAATATAGTTGTTACAAGTTAAAAGTAGACATTAAATTTAACTATTCTTAATACTTTTTGCCTGCATATCATCGAAGCCTATCATCAAAGAATGTTTTAGTAATCGATTGCTGTTCATTTATACAAATGCGTCACTCAGTTTTGAAACAGAAGACCCAATAATTATTAGAGTTGAAAGTTGAAGTTTTTTCTATAGTTCTTTGTAGTAGTAGTTCTTTAAATTAAATTTATGTAGAGAAAAATTATTTATAAATTGCAGATCTAATTATTCTATTACATCAGTTAATTCTCATGCGTCAATTTCATTTTTAAATGCGTAGCTGGACAGTCGAGCTAAGAGTGTTTCAAATTAAATTTTCGTTGCACAATCCTAGGGATTGCTACTTCTACTTTCAGCTCTAATAATTATCAGCTCTCATATTTTAAAAATAAGCGATATATTTGTGTACATAAACAGAAATTAGTTATTAAAATATTCTATGGTGACGGTTCAAGATAAATGCAGGTCGAAAACCTGAAGAAACTGTAAAAAAATGCATATTTTTAACTTGTAAAATCTATTTGTTTACGTTTCCGCCTTTTAAACAATCCAATGATCTTTTTATAATTCTTATTGTGTCTTTTACAGATTATCAAAGTGAAGTATTGCATTTTGTCCTATGGTTTTATTTATTTAAAAAATACGTGTATATATACATTTAATAGGGCTCCCAAATGGTCCGCCAGCTGAACATCAATATTTTCGTAGAAATATTTTCGTTTTATATATTTATTGCAAATTATGCAGAAATCGCCTTCAGAGGTTAATTTTAGCATAAATGCTGTAGAAAGCTACTATGAAATTTTATGTTAAAAAACATCGGTGTTCAGTTCGCGGTCCATTTGGGAGCCCTGATTTAATCAATAGCACAGCGTCACTCAAAATTTGATATCATTGTTCTTAAGATCCACATTTGAAATTCTTAGAGTCATAAGATAAAGTGCTGCACAGCATACTTTTAAGGATTTTTAAAAGTATACATAATATAAATATTTCTCCATAAGAACAATAAAATATTCAGACAGTAAAGACTAACGAAAACAAATAACAATGCCGGAAGCCAATTTAAGTTTTATTTTTTAGTTTAGATTGTCTATAAGTCCTGCCCAATTTTTTTCTCAGCAAAAGATAATATAAGGTAAGCTGTATAAATTTTAAATATAAAAATAGTTCAATTAATAAAGTATCAAAGAAATAATTAATAAACTAATAGCAATAACTTAAAACAAATTTTGTAAATGTCATGTACTCATAAATGTACATAGATACGGCTTGAAATAATTTTTTATAACATATTTGAACATTTGCGTAGGTATAAACTATAAACAAAATATGTAATTCACAAGATATAAAGTTAAATAAATCTGTATACTTGCTGAAATTTTACCCGTAGATTGTGTAAAAAAAAATTGTAAATCTACAAAATTAATTTTTTTTAATCTACATACATTTGTAGTTTTACAAAAGACTCTGCTAAAAGTTAGGTAATCTTACTAAAATTTTATCTGTAAATCGTGTAACAGTTACACAAAAAGTTCTAAGCATTCCAGTTTCCTAAAATATTCTTAGTAACTTTACAACTTTTTTGATTTACGGTGCAAACGTGCATGTGTTACATGAAGTTATGTGGCTGCCATTACATAAAATATTCTACGCATTCTAAAATATTCTATTCTATCAGTTTACTAAAAAGCATTTATTAAGATTACAGAATTGTTTTACAATGTACACCATGTTAACTGAAACAATTTCATTCGAAATGCATGACATTAAATATAAAATATAATACCTCCTTACGAGTTCCACATATGTGTTTATGTATAATATCTAAGATTTTATACTTCCATAAAAATATATATTTCGTGTTAGACTTAGAGTTAACGCTTATTATGTTACTAAAAAAGGTCTCATATCTAATTGACAGTTAGATTTCTATAAGTTACAACTTGGAGGATTTAATTCATATATCTACTCGTGCTCTGACTTTTCAAATTTCAACAACATTCTAACGAGATGTAAATTTATGGACATGGATATTGCCAGTGAAAATAATTAGATTCCCAATGCCTGAATCACCGTAATTGCGAAAATGCAGGAGTTAAAAAGAAAATTCTATAGTATGAGATAAAGTATTAAAATAATACTGATTTCAATCATTTAATGATACATCATTTTGTAAATACTCTATGTATACTGTAAACATTTTGTTTGTATTGATGTAAAAATGTCTAGATATATTATAATAATTTTGATAATAATTTATTTCAGTTAGATATTTATGTTTCATTTATGCATCATTAAAATATCTTCACATGCTACAGTTAACCTAATCGTATAACCATAAATGCTGATTTACACTCGAGAGCTAAATCATTATGAACAGCTACGTAATAACGTGTTGGCCCATCTTTGATCCGCAAAAAATGGAAACTACCTTGGCATAAATGCCACAAGTTCTTGGTAGATGATTAATGATAAATTGTATTTGTTTATTCAAGCAACGGACATGCATATCCGGGATATCCCAAAATGCTTGTTTTTGAGTTCTGGATTGCCGTTGAATGACGCATATATTCCAAAATATACTCTGTCGGATTACGATTCGTCGTTGTAGACGATCAGAACGTTAACTGGAATTCAGTAATTATGTTCTTGCAACCAATCGAGCACAATTAAAATCATGTGACATGGAGCGTTGTCTTGCAGGAAGACTCCATTTCAAATTCGGAAGACATATAACATGTAATAATTCAAATAATCCCCAATGATGTTCAAGTAATTCTTGGCATTCATAGTCTGTTCTACAACAGCCACAGGTCCGAGAAATTCCCATGAGCAAGTTCCCTAAAGCTTAATAACGCCACAACTGGCCTGTGTGTAATCTATTGTATAAGAGAGAGTAAGAGTTCGCACTGAAGGCGACGTACCCAAACACAAATCGACATTTTGAAGGATGAATCGTGTTTAATCCGACGAAATTACTCTTCCCTTATGTATCCCAGTCCTGTCATGATATTCCCGAGCCTAGTGTAAGAATATTTGATAATGATGCTGCTTGCTCAACAAGGGCACACAAGTGGGACGTTAGTCCTGTAGTCTTACATTCAACAATGCTAGTTGAACTGTATGCTCTTAAAGATTTTTATTCAGACCTGTTTTGTCTTGGGATATAAATTGAGCTAGTCTCTGCTGCTGATATTCCTTTACTCATAGTGATGGTGGGGGGGGGGTCTTCGAAGTTCTTTTTACTTGATAATGCCTGGACGTCCAACACGTTGATCACTACTAGTGGTTTCACCATCATTTATTCACTTAGTACAAGTACTAACAAAATGATATGGCTCAAACAAACTATGAGAAGTATATTTCGAAATTAGTCGCTCTAAGTCGACTAAGGTGACTGAATTCTGTCTTCTATCAAAATAGCTAAAATCTGCAGTTTTTACTCGCACAAAGAAATAATCTCAAAAATGATTCCTGAGATTTCCTAGAAGCATTTAAATACCGTATTATGTGCCCTCCACGCTATCGAAGCGAGTTTTTGCAAAATATGAGGGTAGTCATAATGTTTTGTCCCTTGAGTGTAATATACGAGTATGTGTAATAGATCATTTTATAGATACAAAGATCGTAAAGCATAGTGAAAAATATTTTCGCTATTAAAACATTTTTTTCATAAAAAAAAATAAATTTTTACTCACATTGCACCAAAATATAATACGTTTTGCAATGTACATTTCCTTAAGTACAAAGATCAAGATATAAAATAAGTAAATGCCGACAGACATGTCTCAATTGATAGATGAAAGACTGCATATATTAAAAAAATTGTTTTCTTCTTAATGAATAATTTTTAGAAAATTTTTGTTATTTAAAGCATAAACTTAAATTGCTTTTGACAAATCACAAATAAAAATATGTCTTTATAAAGCAGAAATTTTATAATTCTGGGAAAGCTCAGAGTGGGATGAGAATTTTGTTTGAGAAATTAAGAAAATGTACACTACATTTTGCTATTTAATTGCAAGCACATCAGTAAATCTTTTCTTATCCAGTTTTAATTCGAAGAAAGTTAGATTTTTTTAGAAATAGAGTTTGTAATACAACATATATATTTTTTATATCTAACATGAATAAATAATTAAATATTACTGAATTCTTAAAATTAACTTAATTAATGTAATTTAAATAAAAGGCGATTTTAAAAATCAGAAAAAAATAAGATATACATTATTAATTAAACACATTATTCGAAATTTCTTTTTATTATTTTCTCACATTCTAAAAGTAAATCTAAAAAGAATTGAAAAGGAATGTACAATGGTGATTTATACTATACAATTTTCCTATTCGAACTACGGAATAAAATGAATTTCACACTCTTGATTTTGCACTCTAAATTCCGACAAACTGTTACTGTTTATTTCACACTTTGGCAAGTCATTTATTTTAATCATTAACAGTTGTCGAGTATTGTAATCAGGATGCATTTAACTTCGCGAGGCAAACTGATTAAAAAACCTGAAACCATTAAATTTACAAAACAGTTCCATCGCGTATTAAATTCAGTGTTGATTTACTTCTGAAATGAAATTCTGGTAACATAGGGAGAAGTATCGTAAAATAAGAAGTTTTATTTTTAGATGCTTTTCAAAGGCATAATTTACAATGTAATTTAATGAAAATAGTTTGCAGTTATTTTTGTAAAATAGATGATAAACAAATCACCTTTCCATTAATTTTTTTTTTTTAAACAAAAGTTGTGTTATTCAAGTCTACGCAAGATTTGGGTATGACCGTGTGGATATGTTAATCTTACAGAAAATGAAAGATTTTACACATTCGTTCGAGAAAAACAAAACCTTTCACTTTTTAAATAAACTAAGCAGCTCAATAAAAATATAGGGATTTTTAAGTCTAATAATTGAATATTTAAAGACTAAACCATAAATGACGGACTCACAACAATAGTAGATAAGATCCATTAACCCTCAATTAGAAGGACTGACGTATAGAAAACGTCAATCAATTCTTTCATGTTGTAGATAACAAACTAGTCAATCATAAGTATTGGCCCTTCATCTGCCTTCCTAGAAATATCTCCTGCGTTCAATGAGCCTAGTCAATCCATTCAGTCTGACTTCTGATTTCCCCTTTAAATCTGATCTTGTGAATGCTTGACGTTGATGAACTTGTTACGGTGACTCTTCAAATGTATCAAGAATGTTTTCTGTTCTTATCCTGAAAATTATTTGTGTAATTTGTAAGAACTTTAAGATGAAGAGTCCTTTAGCAGTACATGTGGTATCGATGAATCTGAGTTCATTGAACTTTTGATCATGTCACGGACTCATAAATTGATGGAAGCATTCTAGACGAACTAATTCTAGAATTTTTTTATTAGAGAATTAAAAGTATTTTTTTCTTCTTTTTCCGTTCTTTATGTAATTACCTTGCATAATTTATTTTTAATATAGTTCTTGTTCATTTTAATAATATAAACTAAGAAATGTATCTAAAAATTGAAAGCAGAAGATATACAAATAATTTGGCGTTCTACATACTCCACCCCTACAAAATTGTACTGTACACAAGCCTCTCTAACTAAAGGTTAAAACAATAAGATCGCGCATTTAAAATGTACATAAAATCTACTTCATCTACTTCTGTATAGAAAAAAAATATTGTAAACAGATGACATGTATGAGAATATTCATATAAAACAACTTGGTGAGTTTGTTGTGAGAGTACATAAAACAGGTTTTTTGCACCGTCTAAATCTATTATTTCATTTTTTTTCAACATAGACTTGATATACTCTGGTTGTGAGACTTTTATGTATCTGCATTATATATTGACAAATTCCCAATCCCAAGATTTACCAGCTTTATAGATATCGACCATTAAAAAATGATTACGATTCTTGGCCATTTAATTGTGTTTGAATTTTAGTCAACCCTTCCTTACGAACTATTAATGCATTGTTTTTCTTTAATTTGGTTCTATCCATGCAGGATATCCGAAAATACATAACAAGAATAAAAATGAGAAATCAAGAACATAAAAAATGCAACTATGAATTGTAGCAACGGTTTCATTGGGAAAAAATTAATTTTTAATATATATGCTACACATAATAATTTAAAAGGTTTTGGTAACTTTAAATGTGTTCATATTTCAGAATTTTAAAAATTAACAAACATTAAATGAGAAAACAGAACATTCAACATTGAAGCTATATAAAGCAAATCACTTAAACTCATATAGTAATACTTGTTTCTTCTTTTTCTTTCCTGAAGTTAAATATTTCAATCCGTACCCGAATGTCTGTTCATATTGAATCAATATGAGGATAGATGTTTCACCTGAATATCCAATTCTACTCTACTTTCTCATTACTCAGTTTAAAATAGCTTGTTCAAAGTTTAACTACACAAAAACAAAGGTTAAAATAAAAAGACATAAAGTAAACGGATGTAAAGTAATTTATGTTGGGTATTTAAACTAAATTATTTTAGTTATATTTCTATTTATCAAAGCTTAGTAAAAAGGCGTAGTATGCATCTGTCTTATAATTTCTCAAGTCAGAGACAATTAGGTTCGTATTTAAACCGGTGAGTAATATTTTAGGATTTTATAATAAAGATTTTTTTTTACAAGTAAGACATCATTTCATGCTGAATGGAATACACTCTACACTTTTCAAATAAAATTTTATTTTTATTTTATTTATTTATCTGCATATTTATCTATTTATTTTGCTATTTCGTATAGGTTTGAGAAGATGTCTACAACTTCCAAAATACACATAAAAAAGCTGCAATTAATCTCATTTGATAAACAAGTTTGCTTTCTCATAGACAGATACATGATTCAAATTTCCAGATATACCTGTCAAGATTCATTCCAAGATGAGATCATTTTTTATTCAATTTGAACACAGAACAACATTATCAATGAATATTTTTTATTATTGGTCTGTTTCTGTTTTGTCAATGAATCAAATCTGACAAAAGATTGCTCTCATAATAAATGATATATTTTTCATCAATGTGAATTCAAATAGTCATAAAACATACTGTTGCAGCGTATATAGGGTTCTTTCGATCTTATGGTTAGACAACTTCAAACTCTTTTCTCTTAGAAAAGTAGAAAATAATTTATTTACAGATCTTCAGAACAACAGAGTCTTCGAAACTCACAAATATTACAAGATATTCCAAAATAACTGTTTAAATCTATCGAACAAGTACAAATATAGGTCGCAGAGACTCTTTATACAATGTCTCAACACTATATCACATTCAAAACAACGTAGATAAAACTCAATACATCAAGCAAACTTGCTTGGACAATCTCTAGTAGCTCACTCAATGACTGACTGGTAAATAATAACAATAACCGCTCGTATCGCTCTCCTTATATATAGTCTCGTAGCATGTGCTAGAAATTTCTAGAAAAACCTGGAAAACCACGGAACAACAAACAATGTATCAGTAGACCTAAGGGGGGTTACCATAAATAGGGAAGGGTTACCATCGCCAACAATCGCCAAGTTTGTCGCCAACTTGGCGATATATCGCCAAATTTGGCGACCAAAATTAGTCGCCAAAAGTGACGCCAACTTGGCGATATCTCAAATATTTCGCAAAGCTGCCATAGACATTCACTGAAAATAATAGACAAGTTTGCTTGATAACAGAGACAATGTAACAAAAACTAATATTAGTAAAGAAATGGAGCTTAATAAGATTAATTACATTATTTTACAGTACAAACACTAACTATTTACAAAATTCGTAACACTACCCCCTCCTCAAAGACTGCACGTCCCGGGCAGTGCAATCCTTGAGTTAGATGAAAACACTTAAAATAAATAAACAAATAAATAAATAAATAAATAAATAATAACAATAATAATAAAATTTACATAAATAAGAACTAATTACTATTTACATATTTACAAAAAGTGACTTTCATGACCATGGTCTGAAATTCAAGTTTCGAATTTCTAATCACTTTGGCCAAAATAAGGGGCTAGCCGGTTATAGTGTACGACCTTCGGTTTGGCGTGTGGCGATTTTTGTATGCGTACAACGACGTCATTCAGCCTGTTGACGACTGTGTAAGGACCGTCCCAGTTTCTTTGTAATTTTGGCGACAGTCCCTTACGACGTATCGGATTCCACAACCAAACTTTGTCACCTTCGTTGAACTCATGTCCTGTTGCCTTTGTGTCGTACCGTGTCTTCATCTTTTCTGATGCCAGTCCAATTCGGTTCCTCGCTAGACAATGAATCTCCTCAATCCGCGCCTGGAGTTCATCGACATATTCCTCAGGCGATGAAGGAGCATCAGGAGAACGGCCAAACAAAAGATCCGCAGGTAGACGAAGATCACGACCAAAGAGCATTTGAGAAGGGGAGTAACCAGTGGCCTCATGAGTGGCACTCCTGTAAGCAAGCAGGAAAAGAGGCAATTTCTTGTCCCAGTCCTGTTGGTCTCTAGACACCAGGAGAGAGAGGCTATTTAGGATGGTACGATTGAACCGCTCTACCATGCCGTCCGATTGAGGGTGTAGAGGTGTTGTTCGGGTTTTGTCCATGCCGAGTAGTTCACACATTTCCTTGAACACAGCCGAATCAAAATTTCTTCCTTGATCGGAATGGATTTGAAGAGGAACTCCGGATCTGGAAACCCAGTGTTGAATCAGTATGTCTGCTACGGTTACCGCCTCTTGATTAGGAATGGCATAGGCTTCAGGCCACTTAGTGAAGTAGTCCATGACAACGAGGATGTACTTATTGTCATCAGATGTTCTAGGAAGTGGACCCAGGATGTCTAGGGCAATTCGTTCGAAAGGAGCTCCTACATTATAACGTTGCAATCGTCCACGGGTGCGCCTCTTAGGACCTTTACGTGCTACACAGGTGTCACAAGCTCGACACCACTTCTCCACGTCACTGCAAACATTATTCCAGTAGAAATGCTCTCGAACCTTTTGCAGGGTCTTCATTACACCAAAATGACCTCCTGTGGGACTACCATGCAGTTCTTGAAGGACCATAGAAATTCTCGACTTAGGGAGTAGTAGTTGCCATCTACATGTCTTTCCATCGTCAGACTCCCATTTTCGGTACAAGATGCCGTTCTTCAAATGTAAGGAATCCCAGAGAGCCCAATAACGTTTAGTCGTAGGGTGGTAATGGGCCATGTCTTGCCAGCTGGGCTTCCTGTTGGACTCCTCTTTCAGCTCTAGAATTGGCTTAATTTCAGGATCAGCAAGTTGATCTTTACGCAGGCTCTCGTCACTCCACGGATCTTGCGATGATGTAGACCCAGTTGTAACTTGTCTTACTATAGGACCTTTGACATTAAATTTCTTCTCAACCCGGTCGCAGTATCTACAATTCTCTGAGCAGGGTCTTCTTGAGAGAGCATCTGCATTTCCATGTGATGAGTCTTTTCGATGGCGTATCTCCATATCGTACTCTTGAAGCTTTTGTATCCACCTGGCTATCTGGCCTTCAGGGTTCTTAAAATTCAATAGACAAGTTAGAGAAGCATGATCAGTTCGGATCAGGAATTTTCGACCGTAAAGATAGTGATGAAAATGGTCTATGGCTTTCACTACAGCAAGAAGCTCTTTTCTTGTTACGCAGTAGTTTCGCTCTGCCTTTGATAAGCACTTGCTGAAATAGGCGATAACACGCTCCTGGCCGTCGATTTCCTGGGACAGTACAGCGCCAATGCTTTCGTTACTTGCATCCGTATCAAGTATAAACTGTTTATCGATTTGAGGATATGACAGAATTGGAGTGGATGTTAAGGCCTCCTTAAGCTTTTCGAAAGCAGAGTCACATTCCTGTGTCCACATGAATTTTTGATTGGCTTCTGTTAATTTATGAAGTGGCCTTGCAATCATGGAGAAGTCTTTGACAAATTTTCTGTAATAGGTGCATAATCCTAGAAAGCTCCGAAGCTGGTGAACATCTGCTGGACGACTCCAATTTTTCACGGCCGATATCTTCTCCGGATCAGTCCTAACTCCTTCCGCCGAAATGATGTGTCCAAGGTAGGCGACTTCATTGCGAAACAAACTGCACTTCGAAGGGCTTAACTTCAAATTAGCTTCCTTTAGCTTTTGTCGCACCCGCCTGAGGTTGTTCAGATGTTCATCAAAAGATTTTCCTATGATTATCACATCGTCTAAATAAACAAGACATGCCTCATATGACAGTCCCCGAAGAACCGTTTCCATAAGGCGTTCAAAAGTTGCAGGTGCGTTACATAGACCAAAAGGCATTACCTTGAACTGCCATAATCCTTGTCCCGTTGTAAAGGCAGTCTTCTCGCGGTCGTCGGGATGGATCTCTACCTGCCAGTAACCACTCTTCAGGTCTAAAGTCGAGAACCAAGTGTTGCCCGCAAGTGTGTCAAGAGTGTCGTCAATTCTTGGCAGAGGGTAACTATCCTTTTTGGTGACGTCATTCAGTCGACGGTAGTCTACACAAAATCTTGTAGAACCATCCTTCTTTCTTACTAATACAATGGGAGACGCCCATGGACTTGTTGATGGTTCGATGACGTCATTTTCTTCCATATCTTTAATTAAATTCTGCACCTCTTCTTGCTTGGCAAAAGGTAATCGTCTAGGGTGCTGTTTAATAGGAGAGTGATCTCCCGTGTCAATTCGGTGTTGTGCCATTTTAGTTCGTCCAAAGTCTTCAGATGTTTGGGAAAATAAACTTTGGAATTCTCTAATTAAATTTTCCGCAGCTTCCAACTGTTTTGGATTTAAGTCTGTATTTTGTAACAAATCCTTGACTAAATTATCTGAAGATTTCTCAGAGTGACTGGAATTTTGACTTATGCACGTCACAGGAGCACATGACGCTATCACCTCTCCTTTCTTGATAGTCCTCGTCTTATCACTGATGTTAGCAATTCTGACTGGAATGGTCTTTTTCGAGAGGTCTACCACAGAAGAAGCCACCAATACTCCTGCTTGTGTACTATTGTCTTCTGGATAATCTAAATGGCCAAATCGATAATTAGTTTTATTTTTAATTACAGCAGGAACCAAACATTCTGTTCTTGCATCTAGATTAATGTCTTCTTTGGCTATTACTATTTGTTTACATTCAATTTCGTTATTTAATCCAAAAAGACTTATTTCTTCAAATTTTGAGATCATTTTGTTATTTTTGAAATCAAGTCTGAAGTCAAACTTCTTCAGAAAATCTAGTCCGATTAAGCAAGGATCTGTTATGTCAGCCACATATGCCGTATGGTAATATTTCGTTCCTCCAAAGTTGATAGTTAAATTGGCCTTTCCATATATGCCTATCTTGTCGCCCGTCACAGTTTGCAGGGTAACGCATGGTGGAGTCCAGATGAGTTTACATTTCAATTTTCGAGTCAAATCTTCTCTTATTATTGTCACATTGGCTCCTGTATCGATAATCATACGGCACTGAATTCCGTTAATAAAGCCTATCACATATAATTCGTTATCACCGCCGCTCATTTTTGATATCTGGAGGATCTTCAGGTGGGGCTTTTCATTCTCTGGCAACCTCCGCCCCGCGAGATGGCCAAAATTTAGTTTCCCTGCTGACTGTTTGAATTTATCTCACGTTCGTGGATTTTGGGGCAATTTCTTCGGAGATGTCCTGTATCACCGCATCTCCAGCACGTGAGATTCTGTCTTCTTGAACTTGTTCTTCCGTATTTTAAAGCTTCAATTTCTTGATTTATTCTCCTAATTTCTTTCAAGACGTCGTTCTCAGTGTCTGAGCTTTTGTTCACCGTTGCCACTCGGACTGAATGACGATCTCTTCGGCTGGCTTGTGTAGCTGCTTCCAACTTTAAGGCATATAGTAGTGCAGCCTTTAAATCCTGTACATCTGCCATTCGTACCGCTCTCTGCACTTCTGGATCTTTTATTCCGTCTACAAAATATTGCAGTGACAGCATTTCCCGTACATTTGTTGGACAGTCAATGAATGCTAAATTTGCAAGCCGTTCAATTTCCGAGACAAACTCTTGAAGGGTTTCACTCGATTTTTGATGGCGGCTCTTCATTTGTATTCTCGTATAATCCTTGAAGAATTTTTCGCCGAATCTCATTTCAATTGCACAACTTAAAGTCTCAAAATTTAGTTGCGTCATATCGGGCAATGTTTGCAGCACGTCGGCGGCTTCTCCTCTTAAAGATGCTGCCAGTTGACAAGCTTTCACCTCGTCACTCCATTTGTTCGCTTCAGCTACAATGGTGAATTGGGTCTTGTAAACTTGCCAGGAACTCTTTCCATCGTATGTCGACAGCTTAATGGGCACGGGAGAAGCAGGCGGATTCCTAAATTCTTCATAATTACCACTAGACGCTGAAAGTTTCTTCTCAAGATCTTGTACTTTTTTATTTAGCTTTTCATCTACTTCACCTAGTATTTTCTCTTCAACGTTACTGATTTTCTCTTCAACTTTACAAACTTCATTCTGAATTTTCTCTTCTACTTCCGCCATTTTCCGTTCCATTTTCTGTTCAACATTACTAACTTCATTCTGAATTTTCTCTTCTACTTCCTCTATTTTCTCTTCTACCGAGCCTATTTTTCTCTCTACCGACGAGAACTTTTCTTCTAAAGTTTTCTTCATTTCTTCTTGTCCTTTATTAATCTTTTCAGTCACATCTTCTTGGCATTTGTTCATCTTTTCCGCCAACTCTTCTTGGCCTTTATTCATTTTTTCCGCCAACTCTTCTTGGCCTTTATTCATTTTTTCCGCCAACTCTTCTTGGCCTTTCGTCAATTCTGCTTTTATTCCATTAATAGCTTCTAACAGTTCTTTCAGTTGACCATCCATTGTTCTTGTTTTCGCCATAAGATCTCGACTCCTGACACCAAATGTTGCAGCGTATATAGGGTTCTTTCGATCTTATGGTTAGACAACTTCAAACTCTTTTCTCTTAGAAAAGTAGAAAATAATTTATTTACAGATCTTCAGAACAACAGAGTCTTCGAAACTCACAAATCTTACAAGATATTCCAAAATAACTGTTTAAATCTATCGAACAAGTACAAATATAGGTCGCAGAGACTCTTTATACAATGTCTCAACACTATATCACATTCAAAACAACGTAGATAAAACTCAATACATCAAGCAAACTTGCTTGGACAATCTCTAGTAGCTCACTCAATGACTGACTGGTAAATAATAACAATAACAGCTCGTATCGCTCTCCTTATGTATAGTCTCGTAGCATGTGCTAGAAATTTCTAGAAAAACCTGGAAAACCACGGAACAACAAACAATGTATCAGTAGACCTAAGGGGGGTTACCATAAATAGGGAAGGGTTACCATCGCCAACAATCGCCAAGTTTGTCGCCAACTTGGCGAGATATCGCCAAATTTGGCGACCAAAATTAGTCGCCAAAAGTGACGCCAACTTGGCGATATCTCAAATATTTCGCAAAGCTGCCATAGACATTCACTGAAAATAATAGACAAGTTTGCTTGATAACAGAGACAATGTAACAAAAACTAATATTAGTAAAGAAATGGAGCTTAATAAGATTATTTACATTATTTTACAGTACAAACACTAACTATTTACAAAATTCGTAACAATACATATTACGAGGGAGAATCTGAAGATAATTTTTCGTGGTGACTATGGTCAGAAGTGTGTATGAAAGACAAAACATGTAATATAACGTTAAAGATAATGTGTAACTTTACTTTACTACATAAAGGCTAACTGAGTTGAACATTTGCCATATCCTCTTATAAGCTTCAAAAAGACCTCTGGGAAAGCATCAGGGCTTTGCATACGAAAGAAGCGTTGATCTGCTTGTGTGATTTCGGCATTGCTTTCAAAGCTATAGTCAAGCATTGCTTTAGTCTATAGTGGTCGTCCAGGTCTAGGTCTGACATTTTTTATGCTTTTCTTCGCAAGTCTATAGACGAGATGTGATATCGAAACAAAAGGTGCGGAGATAGTGCCGTCAATTCACTGAAAGCCATCATCAAGTGATGGACAGACCGAGACCTGGACAGGCGGGGTCGGGCACTACTGATGAAAAAAATGCTTGACTACAACTTTGGAAGCAATGCCGAAATCACACAAACAATTCAACGCTTCTTTCGTATGCAAAGCCCTGATTTTTTTCTGGAGTTCTTTTTTAAGCTTATAAAGAGATATGGAAAATGTCTCAACTCACTTGGCACTTATGTAGAAAATTAAAGTTACATCTTATTTTTAATGTTTCATTATATGCTTTGTGTTTCATGCACACTTGTGTCCCCAGTCGCCAGGGGAAACTAATTTTCAGATTCTCCCTCTTAATATAAAACATGCGATAAAATTCTAATTTTACTTAACTTTTCTATTGCGCTTTGGACTAAAAATATAACAATAAACAATAACATATTTGAAATAATTTTAATAATTTTATTTTATTGTGTTTTTTTTTTGGCAAGAAACACATTAATTCATATAATACAAAGTGAAAGATTTGGTGAATTTCGCCATGGTTCTACTATAACATCATAATATTTTATTAGAGCATAATTACATACATGAAAAGGCATAGAAATTCCTAAATATACCATTTCACATATGCTTTGATTGACACAAACACACAAGCGTTTGCATATGAATAAACCAATGACTTATTTGCTGCTAAACTTGGAACATGTTATGCTAAAATAACTCTACATAGCCTAGCTAATTTACCGAAATTACGAATCGAATCTATTATTTATCTATAAAAGAATTTTCTTTTATTCATATTTTATCATGATTAGATTTATCAAATTTTCACAAACCATATTGGATTTTTCATTTTCTTTCCGCTTCAAACATTGACTTTTAGATATTGATATGAGCCATTTGTCATAATATTAACTCTAACATTATATGTATTTTTTTACTTTTTGTAATTTGCTTACCATTTTAACTGATATGATTTTAAAAATATTTTTGTGTGTATTTTTGACCAATGTTTTTGTTAATTTTAATCATGATAAGTTATGTATATATTTTTTGAGTAAAACTATCAGAGTAGTTTTGCGGTAGCTGTTGAGTTAAACTATCAACTAACATATTTCAAAACGTACAGGATGTTTCGTAAAAGATAAGCAAATCTTTAGAAGATCATTCAAACAAATAACTTTCATCAAAGTACGCAAAGTCGAAATTGAAGCGCAAAGTTTCTAGTGTGTGTCAAGATAATGTTGAAATATGCGGGAAAATGCACAAAGAACGTATAATGGACAAAAGCAAGGTGGGAAACTACTTTTCATACAATCTTTGAGCTTTTGTACCATTTTCATTTGAAGTTCTGTACACAAAATTCATATCAGTTTTCTTCCTATCTGTCAAGGGCAAGATCACAGATGCATATATGGATCAGGGATGTTATGTGTCAATCGAGGCGAAAATTTGCATAAGTGCTCTTATTCTTCCCCATATCATACTTACATGCTAATATTGCCGTTCTTCCCCCTCAACTCGCAACAGAATGTGGCTTTATTAGTTTCATAAACCAAGTTTCCAAATGCGCTATCAACTTTCTGTTATATTCCCTACCATGCTCTTTGATTAAAGTTGTTTATTTAGATGTTACTATCACGTCTTAAAATTTTGCCTATATTTTATGAAACAGTCTATACAAGTCGATAATTTCTATCTTTTATGAAACTGTCTATATACACCTATAACAGTCACAATTGGACAGTTTATAGGAGTATGTCCTTATGCTCCCATCATAAAACACGTACAAAATACAGACTAATCGTTGGCATTAGAACCAGGGTTGTCAAAAACCCGGGGTTTTGTACAAAATACCAACCCACCCGTGTTTTTCTGGGTATTTGTGGGCTTTTGTGGGTTTTAGTTATTCTTCTGTATATTTTCGTATTTAATTATATATGTGTGTACTCAATTAAAAACATATTGATTAAGTTACAATTTTTAATTTCATCCGATTTATTTAATAAATTTATTCTATTCTGATATTAGTATAAATACATCAATAAAAAACTTAAAACTAATATCAGAAAAGGTTTATTTACTGATATAAAATAATTTTCATACTATTAATAATTCATGTTAATTATTACTAAAACTATTATTAATACTACTTTAAGTGATAAAAGTGAATTCTTACCACTTTTAAATACATTTTAGTTATCACAATGAATAGTTAATTCTATTTTTGTAATAACTATAATAATTAAAATTGCTATAATAATTAGTAACTATGACAGTTAAAATAGCTGGCTTTGCCTGCTAGTGGGACTGGTTCTTTTATAGGTAAACCTCGAAGTGAACAAACTTCGATTTGGATCCACACTGCCTATGGCACTGCATAACAGGTCGAAAGCATGCACTGCTATGCCCCTCCTTTTAAACAAATCTCTAATTCAGATGCACATCTCAAACCGTATCTCCACTGTCTACAACACCATATACAGGATGCTGCGCATGTACAGAAGGATCCTTCCTTTCAAATGAATCTGTAAATTATATACAAATGTCATGCAAAACGTATTTCGAAATGGGCTCCAGCTGCATACAGCACTGTATAGCAGGCATACTGTGCACGCACTACCAGGTAGTGCACTATATTCTTAGCAAAAATATATTTGAACAAAACTCTGTTAAACAACCTATCTGTAGATAAGTCAAGGGAGTGGCGTTTTAAGACAAGAAATAAAGATTTTTGCAGAAATTACTATAGCAAATAGCAGTATTTGACACAGCATTCTTTTTTATAAATTTTTATCGTATGTAATAAACTAAGCTATCTAAAAGTTTTAAACAGAACAAGCAAGAATTTAAGATTTTTACAAAAATTAAATAAAACAATAGTGGTATTTGAGGGAAAAATTGTTTGAATTTTAAAAAGCAGCTAACAATTATATCTTCAGCTCTTGATGAGCTGCAAAAAAATACAACTACACTGCCATGTTCTGTTAAGAGTAGTATTAGATTATTACTCTTATTAGTACTCTAGACTTATTTGGAGAAACTTAATGAAATCAGAAGAATTGAAACAACACAAGGGAATTATGCTGAATTGCTACAAACAGGTAATCGGGACTGAGCATTTTTAGCTAATATAATGGATGTAAAGTTTAGCGGGGAAAGACTTAATTTAATGGTAAAGGAAGAAACTGATGCTTGGATAATGCAGTATTATTCACAATAGTTACCTGCGATATTGGCTTTTAAAGTTAAAGACAAACTATTTTCCTAAATCACCTTTCTCAGATAGTATTATGTCACAATTCTCAGTTTCAAAATGGTGGGAAATTCTTAAAGGAAAAATACATAAAAAGAAAAACAAGTTAGATTCTAATTTTTGTAACTTTTTCCAATCTCTGCATTCTGTTTCATCTCACTCTACTTCCATCGAGAGGATTTTCTCTACATTTGGATTCATATAGTCTAAATCACAGAACAGACTAGGCTCAGAGCAGTATGAAAAATGAATAAAGAATTATAAATATTACCATAAAAATTAAAGTGAATGTGATTTTGATAGGTAAACTATAAAAAAAAATTAATTATAATTATTTTGTATTACATTGCGTAAACTATGTGAAATATCTTTTTATAAAATAAATAAATTGAAAAAATAAATATTCTGAAATAAACTACCATCTAATTACCACAAATATGACTTTTTTATGTGATTTTGCAAACAAACACCTAGGGCTTAAAAGGTAAATCTATATTATACTATAAGGAAGATTTGCAGATTCAGAAATGGTTTTTAGCAAAAACTCACTTTTAACAAAAATCCAGGTGGGTTTTTGTTGGTGGACCCGCCCATAAAAACCCACCCGGGTTTTTCTGGGCGGGTTTTTCACCCTGGGCCCACTTTGCCAACCCTGATTAGAACACCATTTAAAAGAAATTTTCATCTTATTTAAAGAAATTTTTGTATTTTGACAGGTGAATTTCAGGAAAATTGGGTAAATTTCTGTTTTGTTGGGATTTTTTTAGCATTTTGATAAATACGTGACATTTTCAAAAAAGAAAAAAAAGTTTCCTATTTGAAAATGTTAAACGCAAAATGTTTACTGGAAAATACCTATAATTTGATGAAAATTGAGTTTTCTGAGCTCCCAAATCGTCCACTTTTTAAATACTAGATTTTCCAACAAAACATTTCCTGTATGTTTCTGAAATATTTTTAATAGAAACAATCTTCGGAGCCGGTTGTTTTAAAATGTGCATTAAAAATCTAAAAAGAAAATGTTTCTAAAAAAATACTCATATAGAAAAATGTATCATTGACTTTTAAATTGGCCAATTTCAGATTATTTTTATCTTCGATTGTTGAATTTATTGTTTGTTGAAAATGGGGAATATAAACGGAAGTAAAGAACAGGCATGAGAGTGTTCCGACCCAAATGACCGATTACTACCAATAAATTTTAGAAGTATACTTTGGTTATAATCGGTCATTTTGGTCGGAGCACTCTCATCCGTGAAAGAAAAAACTTTAATTTACTTTTTTTTCCCGAGCATAATTTAGATGATTGTGGTGATGAAAAATAAACTTAAAAAAACTGTTAAACTCCTAATTTTAATAATTATATTTGTTGTTCGATAGGCCCCTATTAGAAGTTTTTGTAAAAACATATATATATATATATATATATATATATATATTTGTAGGTAACATATCATACGTTAACTAGTATTGATACTTGCATGACAAATTTTAATTGTCGTGTTTTGGGCCAAAATTAATTGCGTTATTTCAACAAATATAACTTTGTCTGACAAAGATAACTTCATTACATTTCGCTCAATGCATTTTTTTTTCTTTACCGCATTCAAGAATAACGTTAAGCCGGGCAGATGCTATCCGAGTACTCGTATGAAGTTTAAATTACAATCTTGCCGATATCGCATATAATACTCACCGGCTCTTGTGTAGACCCAATTAATCTTTCAGTAATAATAATAATAATAACAATAACAGTACTGGTTTTCTTTGTTATTATCTTTCATTCACTTATGATTTTACATACATTTCGAAATGATTTTTGCCTTATTCTCATTATGCGTATATAATATTTTCGAACCGCCAGCCTCCAAATAAAAGAAAACATTGTTAATTAACTCTTTATTTTAAAAACATCGAGTTGTACTTTAGAATTTTAAGCTATTTTAAAATTTATTCTATTAGTTTATTGTGACTAATATAATAGAAAGATTTGGAATAAATAAATGTAAACTAATCTGTTCCATATGTTTTTCAAAAATGTAATTATTTCGAGTACTCTCACCAATCTATCTGTAAAAATGTATAAAATCTAACAATAAATAAAGTAAATAATAATAATTATTATTATCTCCAAATATTTTAAATGACTCCCTTTTAAAGAAAATTGAATTTTTCACTTTATGCCTTCATTTAATAAACGCTCAGGGGCAATAAAGCGAGAAATATATCCATGAAAGAATAACTTTTTGAACAATTTTGAATAATTTTTAAAGCTTTTGTTGTGCACTTAGAAACGGTGCTACGTTTAGGATCAATAATTCATTTTACTTCATTTTAATTTATTTCAATTACTCTAAATTTTGTAATAAAAAGAGATAAAATTAAGAATAATAGCAAATAATAATTACTTCCTGCTCAATTTTTAAATAACCAACTGCATTTAAGAAAATTTAATGTTTTCCTTTATGCCCTTATTTAAGGGTGTTCTTAAATCAACAAGGGCAACTTTTTGACCTAAGATTTTAATTCATTTTTATTCAGATATGCGTGAAACTAGCAGGTGTTATTTTTCAAAAACTATCTAATTGCATTTTTTTGTGCACACGCAATAGATATTTCAGAACACGCCGTCAAAAATGATGTTCTGAACTGCACTTTCCGACGAAAGAAGAAAAACCAGTAACTAAAGGTAGAAAATCATGTGATCAAAATAGCTTGTATCTCGATAGGCAATTTAATTATCATGAAATAGAACACTGAGTTCGATTGGAAATTGCTTACACAGCCAGATCTTCCAATTGTATACCTTACCGCTAAAGATGAATTCGTTTATCCCTTTCAGGGGCGGGTTATTAATAAACATAAATTACATTAAAAAATCACGTTAAAAGTGATTAATCAACATTCTAAACACGCAATATTGAGTTTAAAAAAATTGAGTTACCCTTTAGGCGGTGGGTGATGATCACAAATGTGATCACCGCCCCACTAGAGCAGTCAATAGTCGATGAAAGCGTCAAAAGTGACCGCGAAAGTTTCTCATTGAAAACACTAATTGCAACTATTTTCATTTAGACTTATATCGTACATATTTATATAGATATATTTATGATATATACACAAATTTTACACACATTATATAAAGGATTATATTTAAAAAATCATGAAATATGAACACAAAATTTTCAGGTAGAGCTGAACCTAAATTTAATTTTAAATGTCAATGAAAAGTATCAATTTCTAAAGTTAATGTAATTTAATATTGAAATAATAAAAATTTAAATTTAAAAATAAAATATGTGACAATTCATATTTTCCTTTCATTTAGAACGGAATTTTTTTAAGCAAGTAGCATCGTCTCTCTTTGTTACACATAGCGCGACATTGCAAGTCTTACACATTGTCCTTGATCTGTGTATTTCTTTTTTTTGTGCTACAGAATGCACATCGTCTGAGTGTACACTTTACAGGCATGTGTTCAGCACTTTTAAACCTTGTTTCTGTTGGTATGAATGGCTTATTTTTCTTTATGGTGACTGGAACTACTGTGGCTGAGGATCTCTTTCTAGGCACTTCTCTTTCCATTCCTAATAGCATCAGCTTCGTGATCAACTCTAGCCTAAAATCTTTTAAGGTTTTCACTTCACTATCTTTGTAAATGTCAGAAAGCAGTGTATGCAAAATGTAAGCAATGGTGACACATACATCAACAAAGTGGAAGAACAGCCTGTGCCACCATTTTCTGCTTTTACGGTCTATTTCGTACAAACTTTTCATATGATCAAAGTGATCCACAAAACCCATTTTTTTTATAATCCGTAACAGCTTTGGGGCAATTAATTTGCTTTTTCGACCCATCCTTCTCCTTCCTTTCAACATGGCACACAGCTGTCGAATTTTCTAAAGTAGAGAGCACACTAACACATCGCCTGTCCTTCCACTTGATGCAAACAATATTGTCATTACTTTCTGCACATTCAAATTCCCCTATTCTCAATGCCTTATCAGCTCTGAAAAACATTGGAAGATTTTTTCTTGTTAAATTTACAGTTCCGCAGGCAAAAATTGCTTTGGTTTCCAAAAATTTGAAAAAATTTTAAGAAAAGAAATAATTGTCCATAAAAATTCGATGATTTTTACCATATATTGGTTCACAAAGGGATTTTACTACTCTCTGTCCCAGTTCTTTTTCAACAATTTGATCCACCTTGCCTGTATAAATTTGAAACTGGAAGGTGAAACCACTCTCATCACACCTCATCCAAATTTTGTACCCGCATTTTATGGGTTTTTTGGCATGTATTGCTTCAAGGAACTACGTCCCTTGAATTTTTACGATTGATTCATCGATTGCCTGGCTTTCTGATGGATGAAAAACGGATAAGAATTTCTCTGACAATTGTGAGAGTAAGGGGCGTAATTTATACAGCTTATCAAAATTTGAGTCAGCTCTCTTGGGTTGTAAGGCATTGTCATTGAGGTGCAGATGGCTTAAAATCCACGATAATCTTTTCACATTCATTTGCTTTGAGATATAGTTATCATGAAGCAACTCAGAAGAAGACCAATAGTCTCTATAACTAGGAAGTTTCTTGACTCCCATTAGCAAGTTTATAGCAAGAAACTGATGAAATTCATTTACTTTCAAATCAACAAACTGCTTCCCCAGTTAGTTGGCATATAAATTAGTTTGGAAAACTATGCCTTCCATTAGTGAAATGGAAAATAATGCCAAAAATAGTGACAGAGGAAAATGATCTTCAAGTTCCAAAATCTCCTTTGACGGCCCTGAAATTTCTGTAAATGGTGGAAGTGCGGTTCTCCCTTTTCCATCTTAAACCCACTTCACACTTTGTGGTGTTGAAGGCCCAGGAACATTAACATCTAATACTTCATCCTCTCTATCTGAGTCACTTAGAAGATCATCATTACCTAAATCAAATTGAGGAACATAATCTTCATCTGTAGAGCTCTCAAAGGACACTATGGAGTCGTCATCTGAAGGAAACTCTTCAAATAGAACAAGAGCCTCTTCTGCCGTAAGATACCTCTTAGACATTTTTGAAGTCCTTTACACAATGTACAAATCACAATAGAAATTAAAAATATACACCTATATAACAATTTACAGTAAAACCAGTTTGAAATGAAATATAAAAATGCGTCCACAAGCTGCAAAAATCAACTCTCATATGACATCTCTTTTCCAATTTCAAGTGTTTTGAATGTGTTAGAATTCCTATTTTTTTTCTCTTTTTTCTTACACGCAGGGATATGTCTGGCTATGTTCCGTATATGTCTACCAATGTCTAAATAAATAAATTCCCCCTCGTTTCCCGATATCAGATTACATCTGCTGAAGATCTGATTCAGTGCGCTTGCACTGACGAGATGTCATTGCTCTAGCGGGGCGGTGATCACAAATGTGAACACCTTTAGTGTTTCGTAAATATAAAGGTTCCTTTTGAGTTTTAATTCTATATAAATTCATCCCTTCGCTTATAAAGGGTCTAAGAGATAAAAAAATAATTGGTTTGTGGAAATCGTATGGTTTAGGTACTGTTATGAAGCCATGAAATTTCGCAATGAAAAAAAAAGGATATCTTTCTTAAACTTGAACAGATAAAATTATAGGATTTATTCTAGCGCTGCCATCTATTTTCAAAAAGAAGAAACTAAAGTTTTAATTGGAATATTTGGATTTAGATTACTTGCAGTAGTTTTTTTTTTAATTTTTGAAAATGGTGGTTGCGTTTGCGATCACCGCCTCTCAGTGGGTTATGTGTCAAAACGTTTTGAGCTTATTGAACAGAGGAATTGATAACAACCTTATGGGAATATTTTTCTTCAAAATTGATCAAAATGTCTATATTGTGTTTATTTTAAATTAAATACCGTTTATTTGTAAATATTTTTGACACTTCAATTTAATCTATAGAATAATTATATCACGATTATTGTATATTTTGTTAATACATACAATTGAAAATGCTAAGGTTTTTTTGTATTTGAAACAGAGATTTAAAATCTTATATACATATTCTTTAATATGTATGTAAGAAATCTGCGTAAAGAATTAGCCATCATATTTTTTGTTGTTTTTGTTGTTAATTTTTAAAAATAAAAATATATGAAGATGCGTTACATTTCACCAACTTACATTATACCTATCAATAAAAAAATGTAATATTAAATGCAATATTTATTGTGTCTAATAATCCAAGCGCAGTCTTCTGTAATATTTGAAAATCAAAAACAAATTGGGCAAAAATATCAATTCCTAAAAAAAAACTGCAAAGGTTTTTAAAAATTCAAAAATTTTTTAACTTAAAAAAATAAATAAATATGTAATTATTTTTTTTTAATATTGAAGTGCAGTAAATTATTTCAAATCATCATTTGAAACATATTTGTTGAAAATGTAAAATATCCCTGTAAAAACCTGTAGTGGCGAAAAATAGCGAACTGCATCTGTTGTTAAATTCTAAATAACTTTTAATAGTTTTGCTCGCGACTAAGAGATGCTGTTACTTTTAAAGTACATTAATTCAACTTACTTTAACTTAGCTAAATTTATTCCAATATTAAGTCTGATAATATATAAAATAAATACACCTTATAATTGCTCTCTTTAAAACTTTCGAATAACCCACATTATTAATGTATATTGTCATTTCTGCTTTATGCCATCATTAAATAAGGCGCAGTGGTGATAAAGAATAAAAGGTCCCTGCTGTTGTAAAATATGAATAATATTTAAAACATTTCGTGGGAGTTTGACTGAGAGACACTGTTAAATTTAATGTACATTAATTCGATTTACTTAAGTTTAATTTAATTTATTCTAATTACAATAAACCCTGATAACAGATAAAATAAATACTACTAATATTTTTTATCCAAATGTTTTTAGTAACCCATTTTAAAATTAATTTCAGTTTTCTGCTTTCTGCCCAAATATTTAACACTTTGGATTCTTTTGTCGTGTCTAACGCAACATCATTTTATTTTGCAAAATTTGTTTTTGGCTTCAGTAACGAATGAAAATAAAATATGCTTTACTTTATTAAAGAATTTTTGATGTATTGCAATTGTAGGTAATTTTTCTTTAAAAAGTGCTACCAACCAAATAAAATTTGTGTAAGAGATGAGAAGATCGAAAGGGTTAATAAGGCAAAGTCGTGTTAAAGAGTGAAAAGTCTGAAATGAAATGTTGTTTTTATAAAAATTTTTACAAAATTGTCGATTGTGAATTCACTATCTCCCCATTATCTGATTGCTGGAACTCCTTGCTGGTAAAACCTCTTTTTTTAATTACATTTTCCTCTCTACCCATTTTTCTCTGCTGCGGTTCCATTTCCCATCCATTCTGCTATTGGCTATTACTTGCACTCCGCTGTTGTCCTATTGGTTATTAAACTTTGAACTTGAATGCGCATCTGTGCAATATATATAACCAAATTTCCACCTATCTTAGCACTGACAATGGTAAGCTATATATTAACGGTTTGCTTGTAAGTTAATATAGCTGGTGCTTCTAACGTTGCTCCCTTTTAAATCCTTTAATATATTGCTCGAAGCTCCATCTCAATAACTATTGTGTATATATAGCACACACCGCAAAATATCAAATTTTAACTGAAAATTCGAAAATATTTTTTAAGACTTTCCTCATATCAGAACAATACATAGATTTTAAATATTTTTTCAATAAAAATAGAAAAGTCCGTATAAAGTATTGAAATTAATTTAAGTGTAGGCGGTGGTTTGAAAAGTGGAATTAATTTACAACAAACTTTCGGTTGAAAATTTTTACTTTTTTGTTTGAGGCTAATTTTATTCTTTAACTTTTTTCAAACCTTATATCAAGAGATTGAATACGAAATGGAATCTGTACTATGCATGTAATGCCTTCAATTAATCTAACATACATATTTTATCTAACTTCTCTAATCAAAATTAAATGTTAGATAGAGTGACAGTCAATTGAAAATTACTTCAAATAATATCTTATCCAGAAAATATGAAGATAAATCAACATTTCTTTTACAGATATCTTTAAAGACAGTATAATGGTAAAATAATTACATCTCTCTCATTAAAATGACAAAATTTCTTACTTCATAATAAGATAATAAAAATTATTCTTGAATTGCCAGAATTCATTCAAAAAGAACAGTGATACTAAAGGGTTTGAATTTCCACAAATTTTCTTCTTTCTTTTGCATAATGAAGTGTAGACGGTGGCTTTAAAAGCGGAATTAATTTACAGCAAACTTTCAGTTGAAAAGTTTTTTCTTTCCTGTTTGAGACTAACTTTATTCTTTAACTATTTCCAAATCTCTTATCAAGGGATTACTTATATTTTAATTTCATAAAGTTAGTTTATATTTTCTTTTAAAAAATACTTTAACATTTATTATCTATGTCAGTTTTTATTCTGCAGAATATATCTGTGGGCAGGAAATGGTTTCAAGAGTTTCTTATATTTACATTAATAATATCATATACTTAAAATTCTCTTTACATGTAATCTAATTATTGAAATGATAACAGTTGAAACTATACAAAAAACGGCCAAGTCATTAAAATTAAAAAAAAGCATTTGTTATAATTTACTCCAGATAATTACCAATAGTTTAATGATTATTATATAACTGGTTAAGCAAATTTCATAATCAAATAATTAGTAATACGCGTGCTCATAATTAAAAATTTTCATCAGAAGAAAAAACTTTTAAACAGAAAATGGTTGTGACCACTTAAAGAGAAACAAAATAAAACAGACAGGCTATGAATTTTTGATTATTTAATCGTAATGCATTAAAACATAGAAGTATTTTCTATATTTTGCAAGTAGAATAATTTTGATTGTTAATCTACTTTCGTGACAAGAAAAAAAAAGTTTCAAATTAAATGATATATGAAAGACAGCGAATATTTTATTTTAAGGTATCTGTGCCCAATATGGACACCCTAAGGAAAATCTTTTTTTTCACCCCCATGCACACGTCATAGGACTCCAAAATTATGGGACCACTATCCCCGGACTGTTGACTATCATTATTAAAATTAGCGACCTTATAAATATTCTGGTTTCATTAAAATGATAAAAACAAAAAATGTTTACAAGTGTCCATATAAGGAACTACCTGTTCCTATTATGGACATGTATGTTCATATTAGGGACAGGTGGCTCCTATTAATACAGGGTAAACCACTCTCCCAAGGGATTTTAGAGGAGAGGGAATAAAAAAATATATCTTAAAATTATTTCAGGGGAGGAGGGGGCAGAGTAAATATCTTCAGAACATGCACTTTAGAAAGGAAGGGCATTCTCGGTTGTGACCCTTCGAAGACCCATGCAAAGAACCTCAGTTACTACTAAATATTTTGAAATAATATTGTTGGTTTTGCTTAGCTTTATTGCATCTGTATGCAGAATTTACATCTGTTATTACTCAGTCCTCACAGGATGGACAAATAAAAACTTCTTCATCGTGGGCGGTAAGTCCCACACAGTCCACATGAACATACCTGCCGCATGTGATGCGTAGCCTTATGTGTGCAAGTTTATCAATAATGCCTGAGAAGCAGTACCAGATCTCCTTTGTTTAGGAAGTCATACCGTTTGTACCTGTGATTTGGCCAACAGATATCCTACTGAGGGGAGGCTTCTTTTGATTTTTCTGCAATGGATTTTTGGAGGATTGTTTTCCTTGGAGGATTGTTCAAATAGCATCTTGTTGAACAAAGATTCTGCTACTTTGATGCCTTTTAAATTTATTGCCTGGCGACGTTGTTTCTTCTTCCTTAATATAGTTGGAGACGATGGGGACATAAGGTGTCCATATTGGGAATCGGGCGTAGTTTTACTAAATCTTGTAACAAAAAAAAGGAAAACATTTTAAAGCAAAATATGATATAGCAATCAAAAATATGAGTTATTAGCTTTCTAAAATACTCCACTTTTCAATATTTAATGTAATTTTACCATAACTAATAAGAAATTCAAGCTCATAAGTAATTAAGATCAGCGCACCTCGAAACAACAAATTTCCTCCTAAATGGAGAACAACGCGCTTTTTTACACTTTCCAGCCTTAATTATCTTTTCAACTGCTGTTCTTCGTGGACATGTTGAGTCAACTCTCGATCAAAATTATTACTTATAAAAATATTAGGGGAGTCCATATTGAGAGCACTGTCCATATAGGGTACAAGTGTCTTATATAAAAAGTAAACTCATTTACGTTATTAAAAAAATTCTTATAAATTAATATAAAGTTTTGTGAAATCTAGAATGTTCCATATTACAAAACATAAATTTATACATAATCACAAATATATATATTTAGCGGGAAAAGTATTATTTTTCTTGAGTCTGTTCCAATGTCATTAAAAATTACCGTATTTACTCGTGTATAAAGCGCACTTTTTTTCTTAAAAATTAGGACAAAACTCCTAGGTGCGCCTTATACACGGAATATTTTTTTACTGTTGGAGGAAGTCGAACGATATACATATGAAACAAGAAATTATTCAAAGAAGATATTAAAACTCGGAAAATGTTACTTAATTGAAGTATTACTGCTTATTTATTTCATTCCTTACAGTTTTTTATACAACAGAGCTAATGACATTATCTAAACGCTAATTAGCACTTCTCTTTACCGCAACTCATTCCTATTTCCCGTCATTTTCTTAAAACCCAAAGTCTAAAAATGCATTTTCGTCTTGTTTTCTGGTCTGGTGTAATGTTTGTTTCGCACTTTTTTTTTTTTTTTTTTTTTAACTGAAATTTATTTGTTTATTCTTCATTAGCGTATCAAATTTATGGTGCGCTTTATACACGAGATTTTAAGAAATCGCCATTTTTACTTGTAAAGTAAGGGTGCGCCTCATACACGCATGCGCCCTATACACGATTAAATACGGTATAAAGAATCATGCTATTTAATGTTTTCTGACTTTCTTCTTCTAAAACATTGAAATTATTTCTTTTTCACGCTTAAATCACAAAGATTGAGTTGTTTGGATTTTTTTGTTGTTGTTTTTGCTTAATTGAGGAAAAAGTCATAACTGTTTTCAATAAATAAATTTTACAGCACAAATATATGATAAAAACAAGCTTGTTTCACACATTTCTTTTTCATTTAGAAACTTTTCATAATGATTTATTTTATATATCCCATATTACAAAAAATAAATTTATAGATAAACACAAATATATATATATTTAACGGGAAAAGTATTAAAGTATTATTTTTCTTGAGTCTGTTCCAGTGTCATTAACAATTATAAGGAATCATGTTATTTAATGTTATCCGACTTTCTTCCTCTGAAAAATTGAAAGGATTTGTTTTTTATGCTTAAATACTCATTTTTTTTTCTTTTGTTTGAGGATGGCCAAAATTATAAATGTTTTCAATAAACAAATTTTACGGTACAAATATAATAAAAACAAGCTTGTTTCACAGATTTTTTTCATTTAGAAATTTTTCACAATGATTGTTTTTTAAATTATTTACAGAACCATTAAAGAAAGGTAAAGCATAAACATGCCAAAAATTGTTTTAACGACTTTACACTCTCTATAAGCTACAGTAAAGCTGCTGTTTTAGTTATCAAGCAAGTTCTTACCTATTCAATTTATTACTCTTTCTGAATTTAGAAGCGTATTTTTTATAAATTGCGTATTTTAATACTTTATGGCCTTACAGTAATTTAAAATTAAAAAGAAAAAAAATCCCTTTCGGCATGGCCTATAGGCGGAGGTAGATTTCGAAAAGTTTTCATTTCAAAAAAAAAAAAAAAGCCTATCTCTATTCAAATGCCCATTTTGGCAATATATTTTGAATTATATTCTTACTTTATTTAAAAAATTTACCAATATGCTCATTATATAGTTCCTAAATAACAAAAAATTGTTAATTAAATTCGTTTGACAGCAAAATTGAATTTAAAAATGAGTCATAAAATAACCAATTTATTATTTTAATACATCCACAATTCTTTAATCAAGATCGCTTTCAGAAATTTTGTGCGAAGCGCCCACTTTGACAGATTTTTTTAAATATATCAAAAATCTTTATATATCAAAAGCCTTTATCAAAAATCTGACCGATACGGCACATTACACAGTTCCTAAATAACAAATAACTGTCAAATGAATGCGTTTGAGAGCAAAATTGAATTTAAAAATGAGTCATAAAATAAACAATTTGTTATTTGAATACAACCTCAATTCTTTTATCTTGATCGCTTCGCGAAATTTTTTTGCGAAGTGCTTACTTTGACAGCTTTTAAAATATATATATTCACCCTTTATCAAAAAATTGACGAATACGCACATTATATAGTTCCTAATTAATAAAAAACTGTCAATTGAATGCGTGTCAGAGCAAAATTGGATTTAAAAATGAGTCATAAAATAACCAATTTGTTATTTGAATACCCACAGTTCATTAATCATCTCGCTTTGGGAAATTTTGTGCGAAGTGCCCATTTTGGCAGCCTTTTTTGAAATATATTCTGCCTTTATCAAAAAACTGGCCACTCCGTCACATTATATAGTTCCTAAATAAGAGAACCTGTAAATCGGATGCGTTTGAGAACAAGAAAAGATTTTAAAATGACTCGGTAAAAACGCAATTTCTTAAATTTCCTCAAATTTTAATCACGATAACTTCGTGAAATTCTGTTCAAAATACTCTTTTTGGCAGCCTTTTAAAAAATATATTTTGCCTTTATCAAAAAACTGGCCAATACGTCAAGTTGTATAGTTTCTAAATAATAGGACCTGTAAATTGGATGGGTTTGAGAACAAAAATGAATTTAAAAATGACTCATAAAAAAACGCAATTTGTTATACTTAATGAATTTTTTAATGATGAAAACTTCGGGAAATCTGTTCAAAATACCTTTTTTGGCAGTCTTTTTAAAAATATATTCTGCCTTTATCAAAAAATTGGCCAATACGTCGCATTATATAGTTACTAAATAAGAGGATCTGTCATTTGGATGCGTTTAAAATCAAAAATGAATTTTAAAATGAGTCAGAATATAAGCAGTTTGGATTTGAGGTTTTTTCTCCAATTCCTATTTTTGTTTAATTTATTTTTGCTATAAGAATTGGTTCTATGAAAAACTTGTCAATATAAAAGTTGTAGATATTATTGTGAAGATGTAAAATAAATTTAATTAGATTTAATTGCTTAAGAATAGAGTAAGTTATGGGTTTTTTTCTTTTTCCTCCCCCCTTTTTCTTTTCGTTTTTAATTTTTTTCATCGGTAAAAATTGGTCCTATCAAAAACCTGTAAATACAAAAGTTTTAGATAATATTGAGTACATTTATATAAAATTTAGTTGGATTTGATATCTTGAGAATTGACGAAATTATGAATTTTTTTCTCCCAAAAACCATGTTTTTTTCGCCCCTTGAGCCCATTTTTAACTTTATCAAAAATCTGTCACGCATAAACTTTTTCCTCATTTTTTAGAAGTAATATAAACTTTAAACGGATTCGATATCTATTTTAATTAAAAAGTTATCGCGTTTTTTCTGTTTTCACAAAAACCCTCCTAACTTCCACCCCCTTGGTCCGATTTTGCCCATTAACGAACTTAACCGAGATTTTATGCCCCTTGATTTTATGTAAAAGTTTGATGAAGATCTGAGCATAATTATGGAAGTTATCGTGTCTAAAAGAAAGTGATATACGACAGTGAAATCTAAAATATCCTTTTACAACGGGAGAACTGACGCGATTTCATCCCCCTATCTTAATGACCCTTCACCGCAGGTGACCAGAAAATGCTGTTATCATTTGGAACATGTGTTAATGATTTATCCGTCCTGAAACGGTAAGGGAATTTTGTTCCCTAAGAGAAAGTTGTTTGTTTACTTGTGGGAATCGAAAGTAATGCTTTAGATTCGTTGAAAAGATCTAATTTATAATGATAAAAATGATCTTTTTCTGTGAAGTGCGTGTCATTAAATAAAACGTATATTACTAGTGATTGAGCGGTCTTTTTAAAAAATAATTAGAAAACTTGATGGATGTTTATTGAATGTTTTAATAGCATTTGGTTTCTTGAAGGGTATAATCTAAAAATGAAGGTTTGTTATAGGCAAAATTACTATATGTATATATGGTAATACAAAAATACATTATTTTAAAAAATGCAAAATTTTCAAATATTTAAATAACGCATAAGTGATTTCCTTAAGAATCATTGTTAATATTATTTCAACGAGTTAAATTAAAACAGAAAAAGAAATTTCACGATAAGAAAATATTAGAAATTAACATATAAGGAATCGTTAAACAATATAGTAGCAAATAATAAAGAGATATCTAACGTAATTTATGTTTCCTATTAAGGTCTTCGTTTTTAACTATAACTAAAACGAATATTTACGAATAGTACTACTTTAATTTAATCTGTAAAATAATTAACCGAATATTACTATAAAGAAATATTGGATGAAGTCTGAATATGAAAATTCTGTCAACACATCAGAGAAGAAGATTTTGGTGTTAAAATTTCTTCAATGGCTTTCAACCCTTCCGCCGTTTGCAGTCTGCTAACTGTTACTTTTAATGCCCAAAACACCAAGTGGTACCAGTAATTTTTTTTATTACAGTTTGAATTTCATAGTATATGTGAAAAAGAGCTTTTAGTTATTTTCAAATAAATTTGTAAATTTCGGAGTTAATAAATTAATTAAACATTTTTTGAACATAAATACCTTGCCCCTGAAAGGGTTAAAAATTGATAAATACATACAGTCCTCTTGTATTACTATAAAAAGAGACAATCAAAGCTATCTGGCGCTTCTGTTTGTATTTTCGTGGTTTAAAAAAATAAAGAAATAAAAAAAAAAATAATAATAAATAAATAAATAAAACGGAAAAAAGCGCTTTGACTAAAGCGCATCCATAAAAAAGCTAACATATTTAAAATCACATCATATTTAAATGAGTCCAATAATAATACACTTGGTTTATCTTAGAATATAAATACTAGCAGAAGATGATTTTTTGAAATTTTGACGTTCTTGCTCTGCCGAGGCTGAGGGAGGGAAGAAGAAAGGGCTTTAAAAATTATCTCAAAACCTCTCATTGTCATAATGATCAATTTTTGTAAGATATGGAGAATTAGAATATAAACACTGGGTACTATATATATATTTTAAATTCAGTCTCCCTTGTTCTTCTGTGCATGTTGGTGGGGGGGGGAGGTATCTATAAAAGTTGTAGATATTATTGTGAAGATGTAAAATAAATTTAATTAGATTTAATTGCTTAAGAATAGAGTAAGTTATGGGTTTTTTTCTTTTTCCTCCCCCCTTTTTCTTTTCGTTTTTAATTTTTTTCATCGGTAAAAATTGGTCCTATCAAAAACCTGTAAATACAAAAGTTTTAGATAATATTGAGTACATTTATATAAAATTTAGTTGGATTTGATATCTTGAGAATTGACGAAATTATGAATTTTTTTCTCCCAAAAACCATGTTTTTTTCGCCCCTTGAGCCCATTTTTAACTTTATCAAAAATCTGTCACGCATAAACTTTTTCCTCATTTTTTAGAAGTAATATAAACTTTAAACGGATTCGATATCTATTTTAATTAAAAAGTTATCGCGTTTTTTCTGTTTTCACAAAAACCCTCCTAACTTCCACCCCCTTGGTCCGATTTTGCCCATTAACGAACTTAACCGAGATTTTATGCCCCTTGATTTTATGTAAAAGTTTGATGAAGATCTGAGCATAATTATGGAAGTTATCGTGTCTAAAAGAAAGTGATATACGACAGTGAAATCTAAAATATCCTTTTACAACGGGAGAACTGACGCGATTTCATCCCCCTATCTTAATGACCCTTCACCGCAGGTGACCAGAAAATGCTGTTATCATTTGGAGCATGTGTTAATGATTTATCCGTCCTGAAACGGTAAGGGAATTTTGTTCCCTAAGAGAAAGTTGTTTGTTTACTTGTGGGAATCGAAAGTAATGCTTTAGATTCGTTGAAAAGATCTAATTTATAATGATAAAAATGATCTTTTTCTGTGAAGTGCGTGTCATTAAATAAAACGTATATTACTAGTGATTGAGCGGTCTTTTTAAAAAATAATTAGAAAACTTGATGGATGTTTATTGAATGTTTTAATAGCATTTGGTTTCTTGAAGGGTATAATCTAAAAATGAAGGTTTGTTATAGGCAAAATTACTATATGTATATATGGTAATACAAAAATACATTATTTTAAAAAATGCAAAATTTTCAAATATTTAAATAACGCATAAGTGATTTCCTTAAGAATCATTGTTAATATTATTTCAACGAGTTAAATTAAAACAGAAAAAGAAATTTCACGATAAGAAAATATTAGAAATTAACATATAAGGAATCGTTAAACAATATAGTAGCAAATAATAAAGAGATATCTAACGTAATTTATGTTTCCTATTAAGGTCTTCGTTTTTAACTATAACTAAAACGAATATTTACGAATAGTACTACTTTAATTTAATCTGTAAAATAATTAACCGAATATTACTATAAAGAAATATTGGATGAAGTCTGAATATGAAAATTCTGTCAACACATCAGAGAAGAAGATTTTGGTGTTAAAATTTCTTCAATGGCTTTCAACCCTTCCGCCGTTTGCAGTCTGCTAACTGTTACTTTTAATGCCCAAAACACCAAGTGGTACCAGTAATTTTTTTTATTACAGTTTGAATTTCATAGTATATGTGAAAAAGAGCTTTTAGTTATTTTCAAATAAATTTGTAAATTTCGGAGTTAATAAATTAATTAAACATTTTTTGAACATAAATACCTTGCCCCTGAAAGGGTTAAAAATTGATAAATACATACAGTCCTCTTGTATTACTATAAAAAGAGACAATCAAAGCTATCTGGCGCTTCTGTTTGTATTTTCGTGGTTTAAAAAAATAAAGAAATAAAAAAAAAAATAATAATAAATAAATAAATAAAACGGAAAAAAGCGCTTTGACTAAAGCGCATCCATAAAAAAGCTAACATATTTAAAATCACATCATATTTAAATGAGTCCAATAATAATACACTTGGTTTATCTTAGAATATAAATACTAGCAGAAGATGATTTTTTGAAATTTTGACGTTCTTGCTCTGCCGAGGCTGAGGGAGGGAAGAAGAAAGGGCTTTAAAAATTATCTCAAAACCTCTCATTGTCATAATGATCAATTTTTGTAAGATATGGAGAATTAGAATATAAACACTGGGTACTATATATATATTTTAAATTCAGTCTCCCTTGTTCTTCTGTGCATGTTGGTGGGGGGGGGAGGTATCTATAAAAGTTGTAGATATTATTGTGAAGATGTAAAATAAATTTAATTAGATTTAATTGCTTAAGAATAGAGTAAGTTATGGGTTTTTTTCTTTTTCCTCCCCCCTTTTTCTTTTCGTTTTTAATTTTTTTCATCGGTAAAAATTGGTCCTATCAAAAACCTGTAAATACAAAAGTTTTAGATAATATTGAGTACATTTATATAAAATTTAGTTGGATTTGATATCTTGAGAATTGACGAAATTATGAATTTTTTTCTCCCAAAAACCATGTTTTTTTCGCCCCTTGAGCCCATTTTTAACTTTATCAAAAATCTGTCACGCATAAACTTTTTCCTCATTTTTTAGAAGTAATATAAACTTTAAACGGATTCGATATCTATTTTAATTAAAAAGTTATCGCGTTTTTTCTGTTTTCACAAAAACCCTCCTAACTTCCACCCCCTTGGTCCGATTTTGCCCATTAACGAACTTAACCGAGATTTTATGCCCCTTGATTTTATGTAAAAGTTTGATGAAGATCTGAGCATAATTATGGAAGTTATCGTGTCTAAAAGAAAGTGATATACGACAGTGAAATCTAAAATATCCTTTTACAACGGGAGAACTGACGCGATTTCATCCCCCTATCTTAATGACCCTTCACCGCAGGTGACCAGAAAATGCTGTTATCATTTGGAGCATGTGTTAATGATTTATCCGTCCTGAAACGGTAAGGGAATTTTGTTCCCTAAGAGAAAGTTGTTTGTTTACTTGTGGGAATCGAAAGTAATGCTTTAGATTCGTTGAAAAGATCTAATTTATAATGATAAAAATGATCTTTTTCTGTGAAGTGCGTGTCATTAAATAAAACGTATATTACTAGTGATTGAGCGGTCTTTTTAAAAAATAATTAGAAAACTTGATGGATGTTTATTGAATGTTTTAATAGCATTTGGTTTCTTGAAGGGTATAATCTAAAAATGAAGGTTTGTTATAGGCAAAATTACTATATGTATATATGGTAATACAAAAATACATTATTTTAAAAAATGCAAAATTTTCAAATATTTAAATAACGCATAAGTGATTTCCTTAAGAATCATTGTTAATATTATTTCAACGAGTTAAATTAAAACAGAAAAAGAAATTTCACGATAAGAAAATATTAGAAATTAACATATAAGGAATCGTTAAACAATATAGTAGCAAATAATAAAGAGATATCTAACGTAATTTATGTTTCCTATTAAGGTCTTCGTTTTTAACTATAACTAAAACGAATATTTACGAATAGTACTACTTTAATTTAATCTGTAAAATAATTAACCGAATATTACTATAAAGAAATATTGGATGAAGTCTGAATATGAAAATTCTGTCAACACATCAGAGAAGAAGATTTTGGTGTTAAAATTTCTTCAATGGCTTTCAACCCTTCCGCCGTTTGCAGTCTGCTAACTGTTACTTTTAATGCCCAAAACACCAAGTGGTACCAGTAATTTTTTTTATTACAGTTTGAATTTCATAGTATATGTGAAAAAGAGCTTTTAGTTATTTTCAAATAAATTTGTAAATTTCGGAGTTAATAAATTAATTAAACATTTTTTGAACATAAATACCTTGCCCCTGAAAGGGTTAAAAATTGATAAATACATACAGTCCTCTTGTATTACTATAAAAAGAGACAATCAAAGCTATCTGGCGCTTCTGTTTGTATTTTCGTGGTTTAAAAAAATAAAGAAATAAAAAAAAAAATAATAATAAATAAATAAATAAAACGGAAAAAAGCGCTTTGACTAAAGCGCATCCATAAAAAAGCTAACATATTTAAAATCACATCATATTTAAATGAGTCCAATAATAATACACTTGGTTTATCTTAGAATATAAATACTAGCAGAAGATGATTTTTTGAAATTTTGACGTTCTTGCTCTGCCGAGGCTGAGGGAGGGAAGAAGAAAGGGCTTTAAAAATTATCTCAAAACCTCTCATTGTCATAATGATCAATTTTTGTAAGATATGGAGAATTAGAATATAAACACTGGGTACTATATATATATTTTAAATTCAGTCTCCCTTGTTCTTCTGTGCATGTTGGTGGGGGGGGGAGGTCTTTAAACTTCAAATCTATCACGGCTTTAGAAGATAACATTGTCAGAATGTTTTCTAAGTTTATAAATAACAGATCAGATGAGTTTCTGTTAATTTGCTTATCTCCCGCTTTTCAGAAGGGGGGAATAAATAAGCTATGATTATCTTCCTCATAAAACTGTACAACGGGACATTATTATTTTATATAAAAATACCCCAAATTTCATAAAAAGCTGAACGTAAAAGCTGAAGAAACTGTCTATTTTCCCCTTGTTCTTCTGTGAGGGGAGCGGAGTGTCTAAAAACTCCGAATCTATCACGGTTTTTTTGCACATGCTATATTTCCCTTATTATACTCTCTATTTATGCAAAAATCAGTAGAAATGTTGTACAATATCCATATATTTCTACTCTGCATCGACAGATCGTTTCGTATAATTTAATGTAAAGAGGGTTTCCAAATATTATAGTTTTTCTATGTTTTTTTTTTTTTTTTTTTTTTTTTCCTACCGGCTCCCTAAGTTTCCTTCTTATGAAATGGGCATTCATAAATATGAGGTCAAACATCGTCTTTGTCATCCTGGATTTTCAGAAGAATCCTATAAATATGTCTTTATTTTATATTCGACAAAATGTCTATAATTGAAAGTGTCCGGCCATTAATAGCCATATAGTATGTAGTTCTGTAACATTTTACTTTAATCTCTTACATTTAAAAAGCACCCATACGAATTCCTTTTTTCTGCGAATTAAGTGTGGAGCTGGGGAAAAAGTATGAATTTAAAAGTAAATTTTTTTCTCTATACAATGTGTAAAAATTTAAAATGTGCGATACTTAGAAGTGTAAAATTTGCAAAATCGAAAATTGCAAAACCGAAATTGCATGGAAAAGCGCTGCGCATTTTAATTTCTTTTCTTTTCTTTTCTCTCCTTTTTTTTTTTTTTTTTTTTTTTTTTTTTTTTTTTTAATTTCAAGAGAAAATGGAGTGATTCTCTTGCCACAATTACAAAAGTGGTACTAAAAACTATAAAAAAATTAATATCTCAAAAATAAATTGAGATAGAGTTTTCAAACAAATTGCACTTAAAAGTACATTTTTCTTTCTATACAACAGTATAAAAATTTAAAATGTGCGATGGTTAGAAGTGTAAAAATTTGTTGTAGTGAACATTGCAAAACCGAAATTGCATGGGAAAGTGTTGGCATTGGCAAAATTACGTATGCGTTACGCACAGATACGTTTCGCCTTTATAATATAGATACATATTTATGGTATTTTTATTTAGAAACAAAGAGATTGTATAGTATTTTCTATTTTTCCGTAAAGGCAAGACACTGTGAAAGAAGCTGTAAAAGTTAGCTTTTTAAACAAAATTTACCAATGAAGGTAAAAAAAGACATTAATTATTTTAATTTATATGAAATTCAGACTTTTGAACCATTCTGTGTTAGAGTAACAATCCCACCACCATAGAAATATGATTCTTCAAATTAAACAAGTGTACCGCAGAAGTTTTGAAGAAATTCAAAACTCTTTCCAATTTTTTAGAATTTATTATTATTATTAATTATACTTTTTGCTTTTACTTTTAATTTAATTATATTATTATTTATTATATTTTTTAACAATTGTTTCGCCATGAAAGTTTTTAATAATTAAATCATTATTTTTTGTTTTCCCTTGTTTTATTCGAGAATAATAGCTATATAAATAATAATAATTATTACAAACTTTGTGGTTGCAACATTCTAGCAAACAAACAAAAAAAAAGAAGAAGAAGAAGAAGAAGATAGAGCTACTTAATTTGATCAAAATCGTTAAAAATTAAATATTTTAAATGAGTTTATTTATTTTAATTTATTTATTTGTATTGTTATTAAATTTCTAAAAAAAGCCCTGCAGCAATTTTCATGAAATTTAAATTCAGTCCTTGACCAATTGCAGAGAATAATCTTTCAATAAAAAAAAAAAAAAAAAAAAAAAAAAAAAAAAAAAAAAAAGGCACATGAATCAGTCGAATAGTTTCGAAGTAATTGATAAGCGTACAAAACGATAACAACAACAAAAAAGTGCTAAATTGAGAACTTCTTTTTCTTTTTGGAGTCAGATGAAAAATAACTAAGAAATTATTAATGCAATCTTTATTATGGTTTGCATAAATAAAAATTATTTCATTTGAATTTGACGGTGAATAAGTTATATAGAAATGATAAATAATTCTAGAATTCGACAATTTTCTGAAGCAGATAATGTATAATTCCATTCTCATTTATGCAAAAGGTATAGTTGCGCATGACTTTTTAGTAGGCTGTGACCATAGGAATCTAGGAAAAAAAGTGACCGGAAAAAAAGTTATCGGAAAAAAAGTGACATAAACTACAAAAGCGGAAAAAAGTGACACGGAAAAAAGTGACGCGGAAAAAAGGTGACAAGGAAAAAAAGTTACCGGGAAAAAAAGTGACAAAGAATTGATTTTGGGGATTTATTATTGATTTTGGGGATTCATTGCTTAAGTATGAAAGGGGGATCGGGGAGGGGGCTCATAGTTTAGGTAAATGGGTTTTTCATGCTGAATTAACTGTTTTGGTTCAATTTTTGGATATACGTTCATCCTGAAACGACGCTTGCCTGATTAGTTTTGGGAAGGTACGATTACTCCCCCCCCCCCATCCGTCCTGAATTAGATGAATGGGTTTTTATGCAGAATTGTCCAACGTGACTCAAATTTGTATATAGATTCTTTTCGATAAGGCTTATATATTGTATATAATGCCTGAAGAGATTTAGGAGTTCTAATGATTAAGTATAGAGAGGAATGGGGGATAACCTTTCTAAAATTAAATTAATAACTTTTTATGCATAATTATCCGATTTGCTTAGAATTTTGGACATAGGCTCTTTATGATAAGACGTATTTCTGATTAGTTATGGGGTTCTTCTGCTTATTATAAAGGGGGGCGAGCAATTATATCCCCCTTAAACTAGAAAAATAGGTTTTTATGCAGAATTATCCCATATATTTCAAATTTTAAATATAGGTTCCTTCTGATAAGGTGGATCTCTGAATAGTTTTAAGGATTTAATATCTAAGTATAGAAGGGGAATAGAATATAACCCACCTTAAATTAAATTACTTTTTACGCAGAGTTATCAGATTTGCTTCAAATTTTGGATTATAGAACCATTATGTTAAGGCGTATCCCTGATTACATATGGGGTTATTTTGCCAATTAAAAATTGCGGCGGGTGATTATTCCCCCCCCCCCCGCCCTTAAATTAGATAAATTGTTTTTTACGCTCACTTATCTGATATATTTCATATTTTGGATATATGTTCTTTCTCATAAAGTGAATCCCGGAATAATTTTAAAGGTTTAATGGCTAAGTAAACACTGGGGGAACGGATGATCCCCCCCCCCTTAAATTAATAAATGGCTTTTTACGCAGAATTATCTGATTTGATTCAAATTTTGATTGGGCGTTCATTATGATAAGGCGAAGTCCTGATTAATTGTGGGTTATACCCCGTTCATCGCTCTATACTTAGCCATGAAACCCTTAAAACTATTCAGGGATTCACTTTATCAGGAAGAACCTATATACAAAATTTGAAATACGTTGAATAGTTGTGAAAGAAAGAAAACAATTTATTTTATTTAAAGAGTGGAGGATTAATCGCCCGCTTCCCCTATTTAATTATCAAAAGAACCCCATAATTAATCTGAGATTCGCCTTCTTATAATGAATATACATCCAAAATTTGAAGCAAATCGGATGATTCTGCGTAAAAAGCCATTTATTTAATTTAAGGGGGTTTATCCCCCGTTCCCCCTCTATACATAGCCATTAAACCCATAAAACAATTCAGGAATTCATTTTATGAGAAAGATCATATATCCGAAATTTGAAGTACATCGGATAAGTGTGCATAATTTTTTGAAATCTAATTTAAGGTGGGTATAGTAATCACCCACTCTCCTTTTTAATTACCAATAGAACCCCATAACTAATCAGAAATATGTCTTATCATAATGAACCCATGTCCAAAATTCAAAGCAAATCAGATAATTCTGCATAAAAAGCCATTTATTTAATTTAAAAGGGGTTTTCTCCATCTCCCCTTTATACTTAGACATTAAATCCTTAAAACTCTTCCGGAATTCACCTTACCAGAAAGAACCTATATTTAAAATTGAAATACACGGGATAATTCTGCATAAAAACATATTTATCTAGTTTGAGGGGGATAATTGCTCGTTCCCCCCCCTTTATAAGCAGAAGAACCCATAACTAATCTAAGATACGTCTTGTCATAATGAACTTATGTCCAAAATTTTAAGCAAATCGGATAATTATGCGTAAAAAGCCATTAATTTAATTTAAGAAAGGTTATCCCCCGTTCCCCCTCTATACTTAACCCTTAAACTCCTAGAATCTCTTCACGCATTTTATACTATACATAAGCCTTATGGAAAAGATCCTATATGCAAATTTGACACACGTTGGATAATTCTGCGTAAAAACCCATTCATCTAATTCAGGACGGATGGGGGTTGGGTTAATCGTCCCTTCCCAAAACTAATCAGGCAAGCGTCTTTTCAGGATGAACGTATATCCAAAAATTGAACCAAAACAGTTAATTCAGCATGAAAAACCCATTTACCTAAATTATGAGTCCCCCCCCCCCTCGATGCCCCTTTCATACTTAACCAATGAATCCGCAAAATCAATAATAAATCCCCAAAATCAATTCCTTGTCACTTGTTTTCCGGTAACTTTTTTCCTTGTCACTTTTTTCTATGTCACTTTTTTTCCGCTTTTGTAGTTTATGTCACTTTTTTCCGATAAGTTTTTTTCCGGTCACTTTTTTTCCGTTTACCGACCATAGAATCAAGCTGGTTTCTAATGTGAAACTTTCTGAATAATTCTTAACGTGTCGGCATAAAATTGGCAGACCTGGCAGGATAAGATTTTGATAGAATTAGGAATCGAATTCAGTTTTTCCATTTTCTTTTGTTATAAATAAATTACTTATTGACATTACCGCAACAAAAATACAACCAGCAAATTCCCACCTTTCCCTAAATTTCGCGCTCGGAAATTTTGGTCAAAACGCCAACTTTAACATTATTTTCTGAAATGTTTTTGCCTTTATTAAATAAATTGAAAACGCCATTCTATTATATAATTTTTATTAAGAATTTCACGTCTCGTTCATATGTTTCATATGTTAGCAATTTCGTATGTTTTTGAATAATAAAAACGAATTCAGAAAAGCCACAAAAACTAACTCCTTTGGGCTTTAGAACAATCATAAGTTCCGTAAATATAATAATAAGTATAAACATTTGATTTTTTTTCAATTCAGTGTGTAAAATTACGCACGTAATTTCTAATATTTAGTGCATTAGTAAGAAAAAAAATAATAATGCTTCATTTTACATTCTAAGAGCAAAAGTGTAGTCAAAATTAGCAACACTAAATCTCTAAAACTACTTGCTGAATATAATCTATTCATTATTATGTCTCACAAGCAAGAACTATCTAAAAATCTTGCAGCAACTGGGGTAGAAACAGCTTTACGTCGTCTACGTAAACAATGTTTATTTTTTTGCCAAGTTCTTTTCCCGGCATTTCCCTTGGATATTTAACATCCTCCCTACAGAATTTCCCTTGCTCGATACTCAGTCGGACCCCTATTGAGCGAAAGGACCTTAATGATTTCTTCTTCCGCCTGTTGGAGGGGTGGAAGTTTTCGGGATAACGATAATCCCAACCCCGTATTCTTCAACATTTATTTTCTTGGGACTACGGTAATCCCCCCGGAAGCTAAAGGTTAAGAATAGAGTAAGTTATGGGTTTTTTTCTTTTTCCTCCCCCCTTTTTCTTTTCGTTTTTAATTTTTTTCATCGGTAAAAATTGGTCCTATCAAAAACCTGTAAATACAAAAGTTTTAGATAATATTGAGTACATTTATATAAAATTTAGTTGGATTTGATATCTTGAGAATTGACGAAATTATGAATTTTTTTCTCCCAAAAACCATGTTTTTTTCGCCCCTTGAGCCCATTTTTAACTTTATCAAAAATCTGTCACGCATAAACTTTTTCCTCATTTTTTAGAAGTAATATAAACTTTAAACGGATTCGATATCTATTTTAATTAAAAAGTTATCGCGTTTTTTCTGTTTTCACAAAAACCATCCTAACTTCCACCCCCTTGGTCCGATTTTGCCCATTAACGAACTTAACCGAGATTTTATGCCCCTTGATTTTATGTAAAAGTTTGATGAAGATCTGAGCATAATTATGGAAGTTATCGTGTCTAAAAGAAAGTGATATACACCGATAGATAGATAGATAGATAGATAGATAGATAGATAGATATATAAACTTTTTTACTGATGGTAGTTTTGGGGTCTAGGAGTCATGATTCGTGTAGATCCGCAAATTTTTTTCAGAAATTCCAACATGGGAGACAATGCAATAGGTAGTATTTCATACGAAATCTACCTAAAAGAGAGAGAGAGAAATTTGATATAAAATTTATTTAATCCATCTATTTTCGTCATACATATTAGAGTGGGCTATTAACACTTTATCTCATTTCAAAAGCATTATTCGTTGAACAAAACAAAAATATTTTTTAAAGAATAATTCCTTTTTTCATTTGTATCTTTTCAGCTCTCCTCACGTTAAATGATTGTGCTGGGGGAAGTTTCAGCTCAGGAATATTTCTATAATTCTATTGTAGGGACATTATATTTTTACAAGACCTAATCCTTCAAAATGTTAAAAAATATTTGAAATAAAATGTTTGGATGGAGTTGCACTGTAATGCATAAAGCTCCTACCAATTCAAACTTAATGAATCAATTTTAATTGGCAAAATTCTTCTAAAATGTTCAATGATTACATAAATCTGCTAATGTAATTAGAAAATAAATCATGCTTTAGAAAATGAAATTTTCATGAATTTTCATTTAGGATATACATACTTAAGAGATATTCTGCCTATACTAATATTACAAAAAAGTAAATTTTGCCGGTTTGTTTGTTTGTGGAGGTTACCTCTGGAACTACCGGACTGATTTCAGGGGCTGAATGTTCAAAAGATATTTTAAATTGTAATTTTTTCAATACTACAGGTGCTAACAACTTCAAATTTGGCATGGTAATTAGTAATAAGATATACTCTCGGCATACTCTAAGCACTCTTCCAACCATTTCTAAAAAAAAAAAAAAAAAAAAAAAAAAAAAATGAAACTTAAAAGAGTGCTAAATCTGGGAAAGGCGTTTTGAATTACAATCTTTAAGCAGTATTAGGAAATATCAATACGATTTCAAAAGTGATTGCTGCAAATTTATGGTAACTGCCCCTTTCCAACATAGGCTATATTTTATGATGTTGTCACTACCACCTGGGGATTGTAAAACCAAAAAATGTTCTAATTTGCGTTTTTTGCGTTACAGAAGCATCTGTCATTTTGAAAATTTGCCATATTAATTACTTAAAAAACACAGATAATTTCTAAATACAGTCGGAAGTAAATTTCAAATATAAAAGAAAGAAATGAGAGAAAACACTTAAAAAACGTTCCAATTTACTCTTTTTATGCAATCTTGTGAAATACCTAACTAATTTAAAAATTAATGTTTAACACCTTCGCAAACATAAGCTTTATAGTCACTACCCTCTAGAGGGTTGTATAAACTAAAATCATCTATATTCCGATTATTGTGATACTGAAGAGGTTAGAAACTTCAAAAATATCAAAATGTGAAACAATTTACAAGTTAATCTTTTTAAACTAATGTTGGCAGTCTTTGTTTAAACATAGTCATTTTATGTTGATGCCACTATAAGCAGAGAGAGAGTAGACTGTTAGGCAAGAAGCTTAGAATTTGATATAATTATTAATATTAAGATGTAAATACATACGAAGAACGGTTTGTAAAAAATTCAAAACTTTAAATGAATACAGAAAAGAGCATAAACAGTTCAAATTACTTTCTAAAATATCATTTATTTATAATTAGTTTTAGTTCTTGTTATTAATTTAAATTTTATTTCTGCCTAAAGAAGTGTAATAATGAAGTTTAGTCAAGCTTTGACTTAATTAGTGATTTTTGAATTATACTTAAAAGCAAAAATTCTTCTTATAAAATTTAGACACACATATATTACTTGGCATATTTTAACCATTACACGATTAAAATCGTGGGTTTGGTTAGTTTTTATTTAAAACAATATATATCTGCATACCTAATTGAGAAAAGACATAAGCGAAGTGTATTTTGAAAATAAATCCTCTATCAATTAGTTTGAATCGATCCCATGCCTGTCGAAAAATACTGGTAAATGATTAAAATACTGCAGTGTAATACATTTATAAGCTATCCGATCTTTTCACCTATATTTACAGCATTTAGAATTTTTTTAATACATGGTTATAGATTATCTATTATCTAACTCCATTATGATCAAAATTCTCATTTTTTCTAGAGGCGTGAGCATTATATGACGTTAGCTTAGATTAATAGTTCATTTTATATCTATACCAAAGCGAATTCATGCTTTTATAAAATTTACTAGTAAAACGAATTTTCAATTCATGAATTATTTTCCACGTGCATTTTTTAAATTTTCTGATTAAATATCCTTACATTGTTCAAGTTACTTTTATTTCTTAATATAGTTTTATTTAATTTTATTAGTAATAATTAAAAACGTACATGTTTAAATATTAATTAATGTGTCATTGATAAAATATCTCCCTGTTTTCTATTTTGTCCATCATATAGATAAATATGAAAGTAATTCCATACGTATTTTTAATCACGCAATTTGTAAAATCGAGATGTATGAAAGAAAAATCAAATTATACTTTATTATATATATTTATATATAAGGACCCCAGAAGCCAAGGGGTATAAGTGACAAAATTGAAAAAATTGAGTTAAGTGCACAGGGTATCTGGAAATATGCTTTTTTCATTTCAGGTAAAGAAATATAGGTCATTTTCTGATTATTTGGGGAGTTATAGAGACAAACCACTTTTTTCGAAAAACAAACAATATTGATTAATTATACGTTTAAAGAAAATTGTACTCTATTTTTTTAACAGTTATTGAAATGAGAGTTCAAAGATTAGAATGCAACAAGCAGATGTTTCCTATTTCAATTTAGTCAATTGTTATTGATGTTCCAATTTAACATCAATTATCTTTAAACTCAATTTACTCCAAATCGACATTTTGTCACTTGTACCCCTTGGCTTCTGAGCTCCTCATATATATTCATCATTTTATGTATAATAGCACCATTATTTTTCTCAGGTTCATTTCAAAGAGCAGAGATCGAGTAAACATATGGTATACATATATATTTGTGTACACTGACGGGACATAAACTCATTATAAACATACTTGTAGCTTTCCCTTTCTCCTATTACTTGTTCAAATGTCTCTCAATAAAAGTACATTAAATCATTTTATGACGCTATATGTCTTATATAAATACTCCTAAGTGCTTCCGCATTATATAAGAAGCAGGAAAATGCTTCAAATAATCCAAATAGATTAATTTCCTTTTCTCCACGCTTTAAGAATGCGCTAAAAGTATTTTGTGTTCCGTATTGTTTTAGATACATGTTTTTTATGCGAAAAAATAGAAAAAAAATATTTTTTATATTCAATGCTGAGTTTAATACCTTAAAATATTTCAATAAATATTTCGAAAAAACTTCTCAGATGGGGATAAATGGTTAAACAGAACTTAAATAATACAACTGAAATTAATACGCTTTAAAATCCTGAATATTTCGTAAACATTACATTTTTTCTGAGAATTAGTCATGGTAAAAGGCAGCTAAACTATGAAGATAAGGAACTCCTCGTGGATATCAGGTAGAATCAGGGAAATAAAAAGAAAATAATTTCAGATTTATTTTTTTATGTCTATTGCATTAAAAAATTCTAGAATATGCTGCGAAATTCAGGAATAATGAATGAAGTAAAAAAAAATATTATTTAAAAAATTATTATTTTTAAATTTTTTTTTTAATTTTATTGCATTAAAGTATTATACAATACGCTATGAAGATCAAACAAAATCAATGAAGTAAAAGTAGGATAATATAATTTTTTTTTTAAATCTTTACTGCTTTAAAAAAATTCTAGAATATGCTGTGAAGATCAGGAAGAATCAATAAAGTAAAAAAAAATAGAAGTTCAGAATTAATATATCGAGTGATAGATAGATAGATAGACAGATATAGTGCATTATAGAGTTCTAGAATGTACTATGAAAATCAGGAAGAATTAATGAAGTAAAACGAAGATAAATTAAGATTAAAAAAATACATTATTAAATTAAAGAATTCAATACGATGATGTGGATATCACAAGCTATTTTCTGTATAATTCTTATTGAAATTTAAATAATTTTTTTAAGGGAACCTCACGAAAAAACCACTATTATTTAATGGTAAATCTCTTATTATTTGTTTTTTTAGAGGGAGGAGGGGACAGTTAAAAATCTTCTCACTCTATCACTGATATATTTCTGAATTTTCAGGATATTTGACTGGCATTTTTTATGAGCTGCCGCAATTAGTTGACTATTGAATCTTGATAAACATACTTTATGTCTTGCGTGTATGAGCAGATAACAAATATTTAATAAAACTGCCCGTATTTTACCAATCTGTTAGTATAATAACATTTACACCGTGCAGCACCGTATTATTTCTAGTACATTTAGTGAAATTTTCTCAAATATCGTTAAGTTTTATAGAAAATCTTGCATGTATACACAAAAAACTGCAAGAATAAATTTTGTATCTTTAAAGTTCAATAAATATACACTATGTGGCCAAAAGTGTCCGGCCACTTGCAATTTTAGACATTTTGTTGAATATCTAGAAATATAGATGTGGAATGAACTTGAAACTATAAGTGTGTAAGCAAAATGTTGCAGTTCAAACCTTTCCGTGAAGGTTTTTTTCCCCGAAACTCCATAGGCAACCGCTAACAAATTGAAAAAGAAGGAAAATCTTTTGTATAACCCTGTCAAAATATTGTAGAAAAAACATTCAAATTGTAGATTATAATTATGCTGCTTATTGTAATTGACTGTAGTTATTTTTATGCGGATAGCATGAATACCCGTACAGATATTAAGGTTTTTATAAAAACAGTCCTAAATTTTCCCAAGTTTTTTTTCTTATAATTTACAGATTTTTTAAAATAACATAATATTATTTTCCGAAAATATGGCAAACAACATTGCACACAGCAGCTTGTAATCAGAGTTAAAAAGTAATAAACATTGTCAAAATACAGCAGGTTTTTAAAATAACTTTTTACTTCGCATGCGTCAACGCTACCAAAATTTCATTTGCATATATTGTTAGCTAAATGTATAGAACAATTTTTGTGAAAACATACCTTGAAAATTTTGATCATAGTCGTCGCTAGAATAAGCCCAAAATCCATTATTCCTGAAATGAAGCAAAAAGATGAGGGACTGTATCCATGTATCCATTGATTAATGTCAGTATAGAATTCACAATGTGACACGTACATATTTGGGTACATCCCTCATTTTTAGGTAGATTTCGTATGAAATACTACCTATTGCATTCCCACCAGTTTACACACACACACACACACATATATATATATCACTTTTTTTATGGACACGATAACTTTTATAATTCTGCATCAATCTCCACCAAACTGGTACATAAAATCAAAGGGGATAAAATCTCGGCTAAGTTCGTTAATGGGCAAAATCGGAACAAGGGGGTTGAAATAGGGGTCATTTTTGTGCAAACAGAAAAAAACCTCATAACTTCTTAATGAAAATAGATATCGAATCAGTTTAAAGTTTATATTACTTTTAAATAATGGGCCAAAAGTTTATGCATGACAGATTTTTGATAAAGTTAAAAATGGGCTCAAGGGGCAAAAAATATAGGGTTTTTGTTAGAAAAAAATCATAACTTTGTCAATTCTCCTGATTTTGAATCAAAATAAATTTTTTATAAATATTCTCAAAATTATCTAAAACTTTTGTACTTGCAAGTTTTTGATAGGACTAATTCTTACCTGTAAAAAAAATTAAAAATGAAAACAAAAAGGGAAGGTGGAAAAAGAAAAAAATCCATAACTTTCTCAATTCGTAAACTATCAAATCCAATTAAATTTATTTTACGTCTTCTCAATAATGTCTACAACTTTTATATTGACAAGTTTTTCATAAGACCAATTCTTATAGCAAAAATAAATTAAACAATAGGAGGAGTTGAAGAAAAAACCTCAAATCCAAACTGCTTATATTCTGACTCATTTTTAAATTAATTTTGGATTCTAAACGCATCCAAATTGCAGGTCCTCTTATTTATAAACTATATAATGTGATGTATTGGCCAGTTTCTTGATAAAGGCAGAATTTATTTCAAAAAAGTCTGCCAAAATGAGTATTTTGAACAGAATTTCCCGTAGTGATCATGATTGAAAAATTGAAGAAATATTCATATAACAAATTGCTTTCTTTTTTACTCGTTTTTAATTCAATTTTTGCTCTCAAATGCATCCAATTGACAGGTTCTCTTATTTAGCAACTGTATAATGCGGCGTATTGTTCAATGTTTAGATAAAGGCAAAATGTATTTAAAAAAAAAAAAAGCTGTCAAAGTAGGCACTTCGTACAAAATTTCCCGTAGCGATCGTAATTCAAGAATTATTGATCTATTCATATAACAAATTCCTTAATGTATGACTCTTTTTTAAATTCAATTTTGCTTTCAAACGCATTCAGTTGAGATTTTTTTCTTATTTAGAAACTATATAATGTGCTGCATTTACCCATTTTTTAATAATGTCAGAATATGCTTCGAAATATGCTGTCAAAGTGGGCATATGAGCGAATTTCAATTAAGATGATTCTGATAAAATTAGTTCTTACAGAAAATTGAACATAATTTTTTTTCAAAATTTGCCAAAAAAAGCTGTTAAACTGGATTTTATTATTTGTTTTTGAAATGAGTACTCTCTGAAATTTGCCTCCGCCTATAGGCCAAGCCGACAGCGATTTTTTTTGCTTCATTTTGGGAACAACGGATTTTTAGATTTTTCCAGCGACGAACGCTTTCAGAATTTTTAAGCTATGTTTTTGATACTTTCACAAAAGTTTCTCTATATACATAGGTATCAAAATATGTAAATGAAATTTTGATGGCGTTTATACATTTACAATGAAAAATAATTCAGAAAATCTGCTCATTTTTAATATATATATATATATATATATATATATATATATATATATATATATATGTATGTATATGTATATATATATATTAATTCTGATTACAGGATGTTGTATAAAATGTTGTTTGTCATATTTTCGGAAAAGACTATCATTTTATATTAAGAACTCTGCAAATTATAAGCAAAAAACTTGGAAAATTTTGAGACAGTTTTTATAAAAAGCTTAATATATTTACGAGTATACATGATCCACATAAAAATGAATACAGTTTATTACAATAATCCACTTAATCATAATCTGCAATTTGAACGCTTTTGCTTCATTAGTTTGGACAGGGTTATCCAAAAGATATTCGTTCTTTTTCAATTTGTTGACAGTTTCCTATGGAGTTTTGGGAAAAAGTCTTCACGCAAATGTATGACCTGTACTATTACGTTTACACACTTAGAGTTTCAGGATAATTCTCATTTATTTTTCCAGATATTAAACAAACTGCTTAAAATAGCAAAAGGCCAGTCATCTTTGGCCATATAGTGCATCTCCATGAATATACGTGTATTATTAAATCAATACAAAAAACCCTTAACGGGTTAAAAGCTTATGACGCAGCAGTTTATCTTACATCTCTAAGAATTTTAAATTTGGGACTTAAAACTAATGATATCAAAATTTATGTGACGCTATGCTATTAATATATATATATATATATATATATATTAAAATTTATTCATTAATGCTTTATCATTTACATCTTTCTTAATTTCGAAATATGAATCTCAAAAGTTATGATATCAAAATTTAAGTGACGCCTTGATGAGACTTTAAACGATGTTTTAAAATTCTATTTATTTATTTATTTATTATCTAAATACATTTACATATCTAAACAATACTTTTCATTTTCCAATACACTGTTAAATACATCACTTTCACTGAATATATATAATGCACTGAAATGTTTTATTTGAATAAATTGGCTTATCTTTTGTGCTACGCTATCCAAAATCAAAAGTAACATTTAAATAAATATTTTTCCACCATTGTATCTAAACTAAGTTGAATATATGCAAATAGATACAATGACGCAAAAATATTTATTTAAATGTTACTTTTGATTTTGGATAGCGTAGCACAAAAGATAAGCCAATTTATTCAAATAAAACATTTCAGTGCATTATATATATTCAGTGAAAGTGATGTATTTAACAGTGTATTGGAAAATGAAAAGTATTGTTTAGATATGTAAATGTATTTAGATAATAAATAAATAAATAAATAGAATTTTAAAACATCGTTTAAAGTCTCATCAAGGCGTCACTTAAATTTTGATATCATAACTTTTAAGATTCATATTTCGAAATTAAGAAAGATGTAAATGATAAAGCATTAATGAATAAATTTTAATATATATATATATATATATATATATATATATATATATATATATATATTAATAGCATAGCGTCACATAAATTTTGATATCATTAGTTTTAAGTCCCAAATTTAAAATTCTTAGAGATGTAAGATAAACTGCTGCGTCACAAGCTTTTAACCCGTTAAGGGTTTTTTGTATTGATATCATTGCTTTTTTTAGGTTAATGATAAAAAAAAAAAATAAAAGACTAACGCAAAAAATTCATATTCATGATTCATTCGCCTTTAATTACCCCTCCCCCATCCACTTAAAAAAAAGATATTTCATATTTTATTAATGTGTGCTGTACTACTTGATTTTGTTAAAAACAACTCTGTAGTAAAATAAGTTAGTAAAAGATAAGAAGGTAATGTACATTCAGCACCAAACATCTCAGAAAGGGTTTTATAATCTATGCTGTATGTATCATTTCTCATTCTTGTTAACTATGTTTATTCTTTACACATGTTGATACATATACTGCAGATGGATTAAAATGATCAGGGATACAATATTCAGAATATGCTGGAAAGTATTTCATAATCTATGCTGCATGCATGATTCTTGTTAATTATGTTTCAACCTATGTATAGGTTGGTAATATTGCAGATTGATTAAGACTATATGCGTTACAATATTCAGAATATTCTGGAAATGTTTCATAATCTATGTTGCACACATGTTTTTCTTTCTTGTTAGTTATGATTTGTTCTTTATATAGATTGGTAAAATTACTGCAAATAGATTAAAATGATAGGTTTACAATATTGATCATGTATTGAAAAGTGTTTCATAATCTGTACTTATGCGTAATTTTTCATTCTTGTTAGTTTATTTATGTTTTCCTGTTTGCATAGGGTGGGAAGATTACTGTACAAAGATGAAAACTATAGGTTTAAAGTATTCAGAATGAATTGGAAAGTATCTAAACATACTGTATGCAAAAATTTTTATTGTCGTTAATTATGCTTTGTTTTTTGCACAGAATGGTAAAATTCTTGTACATGAATGACAATAAGTTTACAGTATTCAGAATGTGTAGGAAAATGCATCATAATTGATGCAGTATGCATGATTCTTTGTTCTTGTTAGGTATGTTTTGTTCTTTGCACTGGGTGGAAAAATTACTGTATATGGATGAAAATAGTAGGTTAATAGTATTCAGAATATGTTGGAAGTTGCATCATATTCTATGTTGCACACATAACTTTTCGTTCTTGTTTTTTTTTTCCTTTACACATTGATAAAATTATTGCAGATGGATGAAGGCATTTAATTAAATCAGGCTTATATTAAAATTGACAATATATATTCTAAATTAATCAATGTACCTATCATTTGTACAAGAATGTCCTGATTGGTAATTGCCCCGGTGTAATTGATAATTACAATGTTCCCAGGGTAGTTACCGAGAATCAAAAAATTTTAATTAAGCAAACTTTAAATAATATTTTAATCAAAGCCTATATTTTATTGAATAGAAACATGGTGAATCATTAACCATGCTAAATTTGGTCACATCTATTGTAAATATTAAAAAGATATTTTGATGTTAGTGTTTTTTGATCAGGAATTACCCCGGTCCACCCTATAAGTTTCATACTTCAATTAGGAAAATGTTTAACTGACAAAGAAAGAAAATCAGGACTCTCTTATTTATTAAATATTTTCATTTCATATGAAACTTTCCATTCTTGGGTGACTTAACTTACAAATAAACTAACGACTATAACGACTATACTATAACGATATACTATAATGACTTAACTTAACCAATATATTTTTATTGAACATTTCAGTCACTAAGCATAAAACATGCAAAGTACATAAATTTAAACATTTCATGTTTTTTAGATTTAAATTTTTTTTTTAAACATAATTTTATGAAAAAAGCAGACAGCTATTAAAAAATATTCCATATTTTCTTAGGGTTTCTTGCAGTGCAATACATCAAAAGTCTTTTCTAGATTTTCAACATTGTACGTAATATTTTGACGACTTGAAATTTTTTTATTTTTTTCTTATGGATGTATAATCATGTAAAATAACATTTATCCATTAAGAACCACATTTGATTTACTAAACTGCTATAAATACAAATTCCAATTGAAATCTACCCTAAACCCGAAAAATTTAAACCAGATTCAAATGGAATTTTCAGGTGGCATTTCAAAATATATTATTTTGTCACAGGTAAAAGGGTTCTAATTAAAAGTTTTTTTTTTCTTGTGTTTTTTTCAATTGGGTTAAGGATAGATTTCAATAGGAATTTTCAGGTTCTGGGTAGTGCATGTTGACAGAAATTAATTCGTCTTTCTTAAACAGATTAATGTTTACACTGATTTTCATTTCAGTTCAAATTGGGTTCTTGTCAATGTGTATCAGCAGAAATTATTTTTCCTTTTTTGGATCAAGTTAAGATTCCATAGAATTTTTTTTTTTTTTTGGGGGGGGGGATGTTGGAGTGAGTTCAATTCAAATGTAATTTTCAAGTTCTGGTCAGATTGCATTTCCACAGAAAATATTTTGTTCTGTGCAGGGATTGGATTTAAAATAGACTTCAATCGGAATTTACAGCTTCTAGTCTGTCCGTATCAATGGAAATTACATTTTCTTTCTCGTTTCAGGATATGGTTGGATAAATTTTTTTTAAGGTTCAAATCTGGTTATGGGTTGACTTGAAATGAAATTTTTAAGTTCTTGTTGAGTTACATTTCAATCTATAATATTTTGTTGCAAATAGATTGACTACTGGAGGGATTTTTTTTTTTTTTTTTTTTTTTTTTTTTTTTTTTTTTTTTTTTTTTTAGTGTTTGGAGTGTGTTTAGGATAGACTGCAATTGAAAATTTCCGGTTCTGGTCAATGTATGTTTTTTTTTTTTCGGGTTTGAATCTCGATTCAGTTTGACTTGAATTGAAATTTTCAGGTTCTTGTCAAGTTGCATTTCAAGTACTAGTTTTCAATTCTGGTCAGTGGATGGGGACGGAAATTATTTTGTCTTTCTTGAACAGATTTATATTTCCTAATTTTTTTATTTTACCTTTTTTTTGGGGGGGGGGTTGGATTGGGTTTCAGGTTAAGAGTTCGGATCGTGTTTGAGATAGACTTCTATTGGAATTTCCATGATCTGGTCAGTACATATCGACATAAATTGTTCTTTTTTTTTTTCTAAAATCTTGATTTGATTGGATATTTTTTTTTGAGGGGGGGGGGGAATTGAATCTGGTTTCGGATTGACCTCAAATGGAATTTTCAGGTTCTAGTTGAGTTGCATTGCAAGTATATTATTTTGTCGCAGATAGATTGGGTTACAATTGGATTTTTTTTTTTTTTTTTTTTGGGGGGGGGGGTAGTATTTGAACTGGGTTTAGGATAGATTTCAATTGAAATTCTTGTCAATGTATGTGGACAGAAATTATTTGGTGTTTCTTGGACAGACTTGTGTTTCCATTGTTTTTTCCCTTTCGGGTTTGGATTAGGTTACATGTTAACTTTCAGACTCTTCTCGGTGTGTATCGGCAGAAATAATTTTCTCTTTTTCGGATTAGGTTAAGGTTCGATGGAAATTTTTTTCAGGTTTCAATCAGGTTCAATTCAAATGGAATTTTCAAGTTCTGGTGAGGTTGCGCTTTAATGGAAAATATTTTGTCCTGTATAGAAAATACTGGGCTCCGGTTATATGGAATTTCCTTTTTCAGGTTCAGATTAGGTTTAAGATAGACTAATTGGAATTTTCAGATTTCTGATCACGCGTATCTATGGAAATTAAGTTTTCTTTCCCGAATCGAGATATGGTTGGATAATTTTTTTTCTTTTTTTTTTTTTGGGGGGGGGGGGAGTTGAATCTGGTTTCGGTTTGACTTCAAATGTAATTTTCAGGTTCTTGTTCAGTTGCATTTCAATGTATTTTATTTTGCAGCAGATAGATTGAGTTACTCTTGGAGGGATTTTTTTCTTTCTGGTTTTGGATTGTATAAGATAGATTTCAATAGGAATTTTTCGATTCTGGTCAATGTATGTCAATGGAAATTATTTTGTCTTTCTTGGACAAATTTATCTTTCCATTAAATTTTTGTTGGTTTAGAATGGGTTTCAGGATTACTTTTAGGTTCTTGTTGGCAGAGTTGTATAAAACCAAAAACTTTCTGCAAATAAATTTAATGTTGGGTGTAATTCACATTTTTTGCGCAATTTATGGTCATCATTCATGATTTTTATGCGATTTATGAATGTAATTTGCATTTTTGAGCAATTTATGGACATAATTTGCAATTTTTATATGATTAATGAATGTAATTTACATTTTACATGATTTATGGACGTAATTTGCTATATTTATGCGATTCATAGACATAATTTGCGTTTTTTGAGCTTTCTATCAACGAAATTTGCGTTTTTTGATCGATTTATTGACGTTGTTTGTGTTTTTATAGGATTTATGAATGTAATTCGCTTTTTTTACCAATTCTTGGACGTAATTCACATTTTTTGCAATTTATGAATGTTATTCGTGTTTTTTTGCACAATTTTTTTATGCAATTTATGAATGCAAATACTTAAGATTGAATCTAGTTTCGGAATGACTTCAAATGGAATTTTCAGGTTCTTGTTGAGTTGCATTTCAAGTATATTATTTTGTCACAGATAGATTGGATTACAATTGGAATTTTTTTTTTTTTTTGGGGGGGGGGCGGTAGTATTTGAACTGGCTTTAGGATAGATTTCAATTGAAATTCTTGTCAGTGTATGTGGACAGAAATTATTTGGTCTTTCTTGGACACACTTGTGTTTCCATTGTTTTTTCCTTTTCGGGTTTGGATTAGGTTTTATGTTAACTTTCAGACTCTTGTCAGCGTGTATCGGCAGAAATAATTTTCTCTTTTTCGGATTAGGTAAAGGTTCGATGGAAATTTTTTTCAGGTTTCGATCAGGTTCAATTCAAATGGAATTTTCAAGTTCTGGTCAGGTTGCGCTTTAATGGGAAATATTTTGTTCTGTACAGATATTGGGTTCTTGTTATATGGAATTTCCTTTTCCAGGTTCAGATTAGGTTTAAGATAAATTTCCAGATTTCTGATCACGCGTATCTATGGAAATTAAGTTTTCTTTCCCGAATCGAGGTATGGTTGGATAAATTTTTTTCTTTTTTTTTGGGGGGGGGGAAGTTGAATCTGGTTTCGGTTGGACTTCAAATGTAATTTTCAGGTTCTTGTTCAGTTGCATTTCAATGTATTTTATTTTGCAGCAGATAGATTGAGTTACTCTTGGAGGGATTTTTTTTCTTTCTGGTTTTGGATTGTATAAGATAGATTTCAATAGGAATTTTTCGATTCTGGTCAATGTATGTCAATAGAAATTATTGTGTCTTTCTTGGACAAATTTATCTTACCATTAAATTTTTGTTGGTTTAGAATGGGTTTCAGGATAACTTTTAGGTTCTTGTTTGCAGAGTTGTATAAAACCAAAAACTTTCTACAAGTTAATTTAATGTTGGGTGTAATTCGCATTTTTTGCACAATTTATGGTCATCATTCATGTTTTTAATGAGATTTATGAATGTAATTTGCATTTTTGAGCAATTTTTACACGATTAATAAATGTAATTTACATTTTACATAATTTATGGACTTAATTTGCTATTTTTATGCAATTCATAGACATAATTTGCGTTTTTTCAGCTTTCTGTCGACGAAATTTGTGTTTTTTGATCGATTTATTGACGTTATTTGTGTTTTTATAGGATTTATGAATGTAATTTGCTTTTTTTACACAATTCTTGGACTTAATTTGCATTTTTTGCAATTTATGAATGTTATTCGTGTTTTTTTGCACGATTCATGGAAGTGATTTGCATTTTTTTAGTGATTTATGAACATAATTCACATTTTTATGCGATTCATGGACGTAATTTGCATTTTTTGAGCGATTCACGAATGTAATTCACGTTTTTTATGCAAATCATGAATGCAAAACGCTATTCTTTATTTTTATGCGATTTATAGACGTAATTTGCATTTTAGCTTTCTGCTGCCAAAATTCGTGTTTTTTGAGCGATTTATGAACATAATTCCCATTTAACTACACAATTCATAGACGTAATTTGCGTTTTTCATACAATTTATGAACGTAATTCTCACTTTTTTACCAATTCATCGACGTAATTCACGTTTTGAGCGATTTGTGGACGTAATTCGCATTTTTTTATGCAATTCGCTTTTTTTTGAGCGATTCATGGACATAATTCGCGATTAATGAATGTAATTTACATTTTACATGATTTATGGACGTAATTTGCTATTATTTATGCGATTCAAAGACATAATTTACATTTTTTGAGCTTTCTCTCAACGAAATTTGCGTTTTTGGATCGATTTATTGACGTTATTTGTGTTTCTATAGGATTTATGAATGTAATTTGCTTTTTTTACCAATTCTTGGACGTAATTCGCATTTTTTGTAATTTATGAACATTATTAGTGTTTTTTTGCACGATTCATGGAAGTGATTCGCATTTTTTGAGTGATTTATGAACGTAATTCACGTTTTTAGGCGATTCATGGATGTAATTTGTGTTTTTTGAGCGATTCATGAATATAATTCGCCTTTTTTATGCAATTCATGAATGCAAAACACTATTTGCTATTTTTATGCTATTTCTAGATGTAATTTGCGTTTCAGCTTTCTGCTGCCAAAATTCGTGTTTTTTGAGCGATTTATGAACATAATTCTCGTTTTACTACACAATTCATAGACATAATTTGTGTTTTTCATACAATTTCTGAACGTAATTCTCACTTTTTTAAACAATTCATGGACGTAATTCATGTTTTGAGCGATTTGTGGACCCAATTCACGTTTCTTATGCAATTTGCTTTTTTTTGAGAGATTCATGGACATAATTCGCGATTTTTATGCGATTAATGAATGTAATTTACATTTTACATGATTTATGGAGGTAATTTGCTATATTTATGCGATTCATAGACATAATTTACGTTTTTTGAGCTTTCTATCAACGAAATTTGCGTTTTTTGATCGATTTATTGACGTTGTTTGTGTTTTTATAGGATTTATGAATGTAATTCGCTTTTTTTACCAATTCTTGGACGTAATTCACATTTTTTGCAATTTATGAATGTTATTCGTGTTTTTTTGCACAATTTTTTTATGCAATTTATGAATGCAAATACTTAAGATTGAATCTAGTTTCGAAATGACTTCAAATGGAATTTTCAGGTTCTTGTTGAGTTGCATTTCAAGTATATTATTTTGTCACAGATAGATTGGGTTACAATTGGAATTTTTTTTTTTTTTTGGGGGGGGGGGGTAGTATTTGAACTGGGTTTAGGATAGATTTCAATTGAAATTCTTGTCAGTGTATGTGGACAGAAATTATTTGGTCTTTCTTGGACACACTTCTGTTTCCATTGTTTTTTCCTTTTCGGGTCTGGATTAGGTTTCATGTTAACTTTCAGACTCTTGTCGGTGTGTATCGGCAGAAATAATTTTCTCTTTTTCGGATTAGGTTAAGGTTCGATGGAAATTTTTTTTCAGGTTTCGATCAGGTTCAATTCAAATGGAATTTTCAAGTTCTGGTCAGGTTGCGCTTTAATGGGAAATATTTTGTCCTGTATAGATATTGGGTTCTGGTTATATGGAATTTCCTTTTCCAGGTTCAGATTAGGTTTAATATAGACTAATTGGAATTTCCAGATTTCTGATCACGCGTATCTATGGAAATTAAGTTTTCTTTCCCGAATTGAGATATGGCTGGATAATTTTTTTTTTTTTGGGGGGGGGGGAGGAGTTGAATCTGGTTTCGGTTTGACTTCAAATGTAATTTTCAGGTTCTTGTTCAGTTGCATTTCAATGTATTTTATTTTGCAGCAGATAGATTGAGTTACTCTTGGAGGGATTTTTTTCTTTCTGGTTTTGGATCGTATAAGATAGATTTCAATAGGAATTTTTAGATTCTGGTCAATGTATGTCAATGGAAATTATTTTGTCTTTCTTGGACAAATTTATCTTTCCATTAAATTTTTGTTGGTTTAGAATGGGTTTCAGGATAACTTTTAGGTTCTTGTTGGCAGAGTTGTATAAAACCAAAAACTTTCTGCAAATTAATTTAATGTTGGGTGTAATTCGCATTTTTTGCGCAATTTATGGTCTCATTCATGTTTTTTATGAGATTTATGAATGTAATTTGCATTTTTGAGCAATTTATGGACATAATTCGCAATTTTTATGCAATTAATGAATGTAATTTACATTTTACATAATTTATGGACGTAATTTGCTATTTTTATGCAATTCATAGACATAATTTGCGTTTTTTCAGCTTTCTGTCGATGAAATTTGTGTTTTTTGATCGATTTATTGACGTTATTTGTGTTTTTATAGGATTTATGAATGTAATTTGCTTTTTTTACACAATTCTTGGACGTAATTCACATTTTTTGCAATTTATGAATGTTATTCGTGTTTTTTTGCACGATTCATGGAAGTGATTTGCATTTTTTGAGTGATTTATGAACATAATTCACATTTTTATGCGATTCATGGACGTAATTTGCATTTTCTGAGCGATTCATGAATGTAATTTGCGTTTTTGATGCAAATCATGAATGCAAAACGCTATTCTTTATTATTATGCGATTTATAAACGTAATTGGCATTTTAGCTTTCTGCTGCCAAAATTCGTGTTTTTTGAGCGATTTATGAACATAATTCCCATTTAACTACACAATTCATAGACGTAATTTGCGTTTTTCATACAATTTATGAACGTAATTCTCACTTTTTTACACAATTCATCGACGTAATTCACGTTTTGAGCGATTTGTGGACGTAATTCGCATTTTTTATGAAATTCGCTTTTTTTGAGCGATTCATGGACATAATTCGCGATTTTTATGCGATTAATGAATGTAATTTACATTTTACATGATTTATGGACATAATTTGCTATATTTATGCGATTCATAGACATAATTTGCATTTTTTGAGCTTTCTATCAACGAAATTTGCGTTTTTTGATCGATTTATTGACGTTATTTGTGTTTTTATAGGATTTATGAATGTAATTCGCTTTTTTTACCAATTCTTGGAAGTAATTCGCATTTTTTGCAATTTATGAATTTTATTTATTTTTTTTTTTCACAATTCATGGAAGTGATTCACATTTTTTGAGTGATTTATGAACTAATTCACATTTTTATGCAATTCATGAATGTAATTTGCATTTTTTGAGCGAATCATGAACATATTTCACATTTTTTATGGAATTCATGAATGCAATTCGCTATTTTTATGCATTTTATAGAGGTAATTCCATTTCAGCTTTCTGCCGCCAAAATTCGTGTTTTTTGAGCGATTTATGAACATAATTCATGTTTCACTACACGATTCATAAACGTAATTTGCATTTTTCATACAATTAATGAATATAATTCTCGCTTTTTTACATGATTCATGGACGTAATTCACATTTTAAGCAATTTGTGGACGTAATTCCCATTTTTTATGCAATTTCCTTTTTTTTTAGCGATTCATGGATGTAGTTCACATTTTTTATGCGATTCATGCATGTAATTCATATTTTTTATGCGATTCATGCATGGAATTCATATTTTTTATGCGATTCATTGATTGAATTAACGTTTTTATTGCGGTCTTTGGACGAAATTCACGTTTTTCGCGTAGTATTTTGTCGAAATGTTGGGGTTTTTTTACATGATTCTTTGTTGAGATACACTTTTTTTTTACGCAATTCTTTGTCGAAATAAGTAAATAAAAATTGTTTCTTCATAAAATTTTCTGCACATGGCATGCGTGTATATTATACAACTCTGCTTGTCAGTGTGTATTGTCAGATTTTTTTTTTTTTTTTTTTTTTTTTTTCAGATTGAATTAAGGTTTGATAGAATATTTTTTAGGGTTTGGATGAGGTTCAACTCAAATAGAATTTAAACAATTACATTTTAGAAATGACAAAACTAAAATATTTAATTATTTATCGCCCATTATTAGCTGTTAGTATTTTAAAATATTTACTTGTTAGTGTGTTAGTAACAGTAACTTTACATTATTTGAATTAAAAATTTTTAATTTCTTGTATTAAAATGAATTTTAAACATGTTTTCTTCTTAGGTATGTTATGCAATTTATTTAAATAATGGATTCAAATTTATTTGAGGATTTTGTGTTCATAAGTAAAAACAAGGACTTTTTTTTTTTTTTTTTTTTTTTTTTAAGATAAAAAAAGCCTTAAATTATCAAACATTTTTGTAAAAGAATGTTAGAAATACTTCAATTTCGAGACAATGAATATGAAATTAAAACATCTATAGAAAAAAAAGGGGGTAAATTTATATTTTATGAAACTCATTATTAAAGCATAGAAGTATAAGTTATTTCTTTTTAAACCAATGTTATCGTTAATATTTGGTTAAGAATTATTTGCTTAACCAACTTTAAATGCTTGTGAATTCTAACATTATAAAAATATATTAAGATTTTCCATTTTAGATGTCCAATTTATAAATGCAGTTAATTAATAATGCTATGTTCTAAGCTGTAAGGCTAATGCTTTTATATTTTGATTATTGATTTCTATAACGTATTATTAACTATTATAATACTTTTGTATTCAGTTTGTGATCTGAGACAAAATTTTTCATGCTTGGATTTAAATAATCAGATTCTTAGGAAGAAACAAAAAAAATCTATTTTGAACAGCATCTAATGCAGACTACAATGATGCGCTGTAGTACCTCCGTGGCAACTGCTAAATAACATTTTAAAATATAAACATGGAAGTTCGAAATTATTAATGAAATAATAGGATGCATGAAATATGTTAAAGCTACAGTAACTAATGGATAATGAGAGCTGAGTGCATGTCAAATTACTGGATGCAGCAAACTTATGCAATGGTCTCTAAAACACATGAAATTTCTCAAAGCCACAGTCAATAACAAATGTATGAACATTATGCCCATATGAAAACAAACAACAAAAATTAATAGATGCAGCAAACTATGCGGTAATATGCAGATTCCCAATATTTGGAAGAAATGAGTGATACCTGAACTAAAGAAATCCAGTGACAATATTGTGAAACAAATACATTAAAACAACAACGTTTACATTAGAAAAAAAGGGCCTAAAACTCTCACTCGCTAAAATAAAACTCGTTAAAGCAGTCCAACTACTGCATGTATAACACTTAGAGCACATGAAAACAAAACAAAAACAAAACACTCAGGCTGCAGCAAAATTGCTGTGCAACAATCCGTAAAATACACAAAATTAATTAAAAATGCAATCACTAATGCATGTTGTACAAGCACTGTGTGTACATGAAGAAAAAAAACAATGAGTGCAACTAATTTGTTTTTAAATCTCTGAAATCTTTATAGCCACAGTCACTAATGCATGTAAGAACAAATTAACTTCATTACTTTCTTTTGAATTATCAAAATACTGCTGTAATTTGTTGATAAATACTAGTTTGTTCACAATTTCCAATAATAAGTGCATTTACTTATTTTAAAAATTGTTTAAAACCTGGATTTACTGGCCATTAAGCTAAGCTAAAAAGGCACAGTTTCAAAATGAAAATTAATAGCGACAAAAATGCATAAGAAAAAATAATAAATACATTTTGAATAACATATTCAAGCAATTTTAATCTAAAAATTAACATCCTGGGTTATTAATCACAGAAATTAATAAATGAAATAAAAAAGCACAATTTTTACAACACTTAAAACTTAGTATTGTTAATTAATTCATATAATTATTGTTAATTAATTCATATGATAAGGACATCTATAAACTTAAAAACAATCTATTTTGAGAATTTTAGAATTCACAAGCACTTGGTTTAACTGTTGGTCAATTATAAATATAGTTTGTTTACCAAAATTTAGCAATAGTTTACACATTCTGTGATAGTTTATGTTGGTTTGAAATCAAATCAACATGCTAACTAATGTATACACCACTTTTTAAATAATACTTTAATAATGAGTGTCAAAAAATATTTATTTACCTTTCTTTTTCATTATAGAGGGTTTAGCTTCACGTTCGTCTCCTGGAATTGAATATTTCGCAAATTACACAACATACATGCTAAAAACAACAACAAGTGCCAAGTACAAAGCTTACCGCCAGCGAATTCGATTACGATTAAAAAAAAAAAAAAACTATCTAAACGCGTATGAATACATGGGATTCTAAAGTAAATTATTAAAAATAATTCTTGTTTGTAAACTTAAAAAAAAAAAATCATAAGTCGAAAGTATATTGAATATGTATAATTAAAAAATATTTTCCTATTTCAAAAAAGGATTCAAAATATTTTTTCCACAAAATGCAAAAATATCCAATGTAAGAAACGTAATATTTTCTTTTTACGAAAAATAAAGGCAATATAAATAGAAATTTGATTTAGTATATATTTATTGAATGTTTTAAAGCACATGATAAGATGTTTTTGTAGTTTAAAAAACATTTATTGCTTCGATTTGGGTGTTTTAACTGTGACCATAAGTACATAAGGTTTTTCACTCCTGCTCTGTCTGCTAACCCATAGAATAACATGTAATCCGCGAGCTAATATAGTCCAATTTTCCAAGACCAATATATAACAAACAAGAGTTTTCCTAGAAACAAGGCAAGTCTTATTACCTCTATCTTAAAGAGATTCATATTATATATAAGTTTTAATAAAATCTCCCAGCCCATTTTCTAGATCTCATTATCAGGAACAAACACCATCAATTTCAGTTTTAAAATGGTTATTGAGATCTGAAAATATACGGCACGTACAAATGTAAAAATTATAGGATAGGATTAGACTGGGAATATAAGACTATATTAAAAAAATTGGACCATTTTGACCAATATTTGCTGAGTTATTAGAAGGCGGCTTTTCCGATTTTCTTTGATGTTGAGTTAGCTGTATATATGAAGTTCCGCATCTACCCTTATGACGATGGTAGGTTTTGACGATGGTAGGTTTAAAGCTGCGTCACTTGAAGGCTGCCGCCTTCTATGATAAATAAATACATAAATAGTTCTACATACACATAGCCGTAATATACAGCGATATATCATTTCGTGCATTTTATTTTACAGGGTGATCCCATTTTTTCCTTCCCAAATGTTGTTTTTTTTTTATCAAATCACCGTTCATAAATACGTGTAGTCAACATATTGTTCATAATCCTGGATTTCTAGAAATGTGCAAGAAGCATATATTTAGTTATACGATAAAATGTCTAAAATTGAAAGTGTCCGGTGATTAATGAGTATATAGTGTAAATATCATATAAGATGTCACTATCAGAAAAATCATGAAAACACATAGATGAACAGATATTTTAATAAAATAGAAAAATTGCGTAAAATAGTTTCTTAAACTTTAAATCTATTAAAAACGGAAGTCAAATATACGTTTTGTAGAATATCAAGAGAAACATATGAACATCTTCTGAAACCTAATAGGTATAAGCAGCATAGGTATAAGGAATGTTTGGGATTTAGTCATGAAAGCAATACGAGATTCAAAACTCAGTTAAAATATATATATATGCAATCTTGCTGTGAAAACACAGTTAAAAATATTTGTAATAATTTGTAGTTGTAGCAGATTACCATGTCAGTTATGTCATTAGATGTAGCATATACTTTTCACATTTTAATATATTCAATAGTTTTTGTGAAAAATGTGGATATAAATTCATACGAACCAAGTACTTGTATACAATGATGATCAAAAGTTTCCAGACAATTAGTTTCTTTGATTTGTTTGCCAGAAGGATTCAGCAAAGACAAAGAGCAATGTATAAACGACTTCTTATAGCGTACATAGTTGATCACATACTGAAGACATTTGATGTAGGGAATTTAAAATTCATGTGTAAAATGTTTTTTCTATCGGTATCGTATTTTTTGGCAAAGTTTGTGAACTAATCAACATGAAAAGCATGATTGAAATTGAAAAATGAAAAGTTCAACAATTATTGTCCGTAAATGAGTGATTTGTTTGTCGCTAAAGGGCCAATCTTCCAGTGAGATCGCGGCAAAGTTATCAATCCGAAAATCTACTGTGAATGATATTTTAAAAAAAATATGACGATAGCCATTGCCATCAAGAAGTAGTATGGTGCGGAAGACCCCAAAAACGACTATTCGTGAGGATTGAATTATCAGGAAAAAGGCAAACGATTACCTGCATAAAACAGACATTGCAAAATTTCATTCATGAAAATATTGCTGAAACAAATTAGTCTACCGTGTCAAGACGCTTACGTTACGTGGGACTTTATAGAAAAGTCGGTGTTAAAAAACTTTCATAAGTTAAAAAGAAACAATGGCAAACAATAATATTTCAAACACCATAGGGATTGTCAGTTTTCTGAATATTGTATTGTTTGTATTATTAAAGCATCACAGCAATAAACAAGGAAAATAATGATGAAATTTATATGATACCGTTTATAAAACGAGTTTTTTTAACAAAACAAATCATTATAATTTGAGTATTTATTAAGCTACTATGCGGTGAAATGCATTAAAAAATAGAAAAACCAATTAAAACTTCGTCTGAAGGTGGTTAAAAATACTTTAGATATTTTATGTGCCAAATATAAATCCTGTTGTTATTAAGACTTATACACAGCATTTTTATTAATTAAGAAAGTAACAATTAAGTAAAATCAATAGTGTTTTTGGGGAGGAAGGGGATAAGAGAGATGGGAGGGAAATAGCTTATTCATATATTCATATATAAAGCAAAGAATACTAAAGGATTATTTTTTAATTATATTTCTTCAAACTCATCTTACTAACATAATGAAGTTTTAAGTTTTAAAAGAAGTTAATAAATATATTTCCTTACTTGGTATTCAAGTTTTTTTCTTTTAGTAAAAAAAAAATATTTTTGCACTGAAATTAATCTTTAATAATGAAGAAAGATTTTTTTTTTACTTTGAAAGACTTTTGTCTGAAATAAATTCATTTATCTTTACCTAAATTTTTTATATGTATGTTTTTAATTATTTTTATTTTAAGTATAAAGACTAATTTCAAATTTTTCTTTTGTCTCAAATCGAGTTCCTAATAGTTGATATAATAGTATGATTTTGATTCAACTGAAATGACTGTTTACACTTTGTTTTGTTTCAACAGCAGAAGTTAAAATTATAATTGACAAAACTGATAATACTGGTTTATGGACCGGTATTACTTCATAGGTAACTTCATAAAAAACAAACATTATATGAATTTAGATAATTATATGCTTTAAGAACTTTAAAACATCAAAATGGCCCAAGACAATATTATATTAATAAACACAATTTGCTATTATAAAATTATTTTTTCCTTGAAATGCAAATGTCTTTTGTATTTCTTTAAAATGTTAATTTATTAAAAGATTTAAAATATCTAATTTTTTAATTTTAAAATTTTTAGTTTTAACAATTTTTAAAATAAAAAGATTAACTTTTGCTGTCTTTTGAAAGAATAACTGCTTTTGAATCCTCTTTCATTATTTTAATCCTGGATTTTCCGGAAGTACTATTACTTTAACGGTGGCTTCCAAATGTGAAGGCTTACTGAAACGATTATTTGCTCCTCTATGTCGACTATAAACTTCGAGCAAAGCCCCATCAACAAAGTCCCAAGCCCAAGCCTACGAACTTCCATACGTGAGATGCTCACATATCTCCAGAAGCGAGATCGGACGACGTTCTCTTAGGGCGTGGACACTTCGCCTGCCTCCTTAAGAGGAGGTACAGGGTCTGGAAATATAATAAATTAAATAAGCTTAAATATGCACAGCTTGTTAGTCACCCCAGTGGAGATCCAGTGGCAGTGACAAGCAATAAACATAAGATATAGCAATCACTACAGTATATCAAAGTTGAGATTCAGCCAATGCTGACAAACGGACATAAATAAACTTACAGTAAGAAAATTTAAAATATATAAACCTTTTATGATGTGCTTTGCCATGTAGATGGTCAATAAACCCCCTTAACTACATTTAACTTATTTTATTCCTTCTCTTTTTTATGCAATGCTTTTCTCAGATCCAAATTGGATACTTATTGATCCATTCATGAAGCCATTTTTATTAATATGCACATACACAGAGAGTTATTTTGTTACTTTTCTATCATGCATTTTCCAATGCATGTGGATTATCTTAATTTATTAGTTATGTGAATTCTGTAAATGAGGCATAAAACTAGTTCTATTAATCTTCTCTTTGATATCTTTTTATAAGCTAATTTTTTTTTTTACGATTACTGAAGCACTTCACCCCCTCCAAATTATCTCAGATTAAAATTCTTTTATTATCTTATTCATAACAGCCTTGTTATATTGTGATATAACTTTCGTGTTATTTTAGAAGTAGATCTATAGTTATTTTTGCATATCGTCATAGTACAGAGCTTTTTAACGAAATCTTTACTTGCTTATTTATAGTTCGTTGTTAAAAAAAATCATTTTCAAAATGTCACAATATCTTCTATAAATCAGTTCCGATGTTTTTTTTATGTTTTTATCATTACAAATAATAAATATTTACAGGTACATAAATTTAAAAGTATATTTTAATATCAATTGTTTTAGCAAATATTTTAGCTGTGTTCAGAAAAGGAATTATCAAGCATGCTTATATATTCCGAATCGTTTAATTTATAGCTCTAATTTATCATTGTCTTCACTTCTTTCTCATACGTTCAATTAAGACTGGAAATCAATCAATGACACACAATTATTTTCTTATTACGAATTTCAAACGTTCATTTGCATCGCTGACTGATAAATGTTATTTTTAAAATGTTTAACGAACTTCATCAGTCATTTAATGGGAAAAGTAATTAGTTTTGCTCTGTAGAATCTACCATACTTTAACAAGTGTTAAACATATCACATAACAACGGGTAACGTTATCACATATGTTAATATATTGCAAAAATATCGTTTTAGAAACTAATTTGTAATTTTTTGTATTTAAAAATAACATATGGTTTTCAAGTATTTAAAATCCTTTATTGTTAAATTATTTTAATTCTTAAAATACTAATCGGTTAATCCAAAAGTGACGGAAATCAGCAAAAGTTCGTAATTTTAAAATATATTTATGACCATTAAGCGATTATCTTATACATAAAGAAAAAGAGGTTGAATTATTTTATGGCTAAATTATTTTTTATTGCTGAAACATTTTATATGAACAAATAATGTGTCATAAGTTTTAGCTCCTGTACGATGGAGCAACACAGTTTTCAACGCTACTAGGATTTCGAATATTGAATTTGTACCGTATCATACAAAAAAATGAAGTTCAGGTACTTTACATAAATTTGCACATGCGTTCAATTCTAATGGCAGATTATAGAGCAGACATTTATTCAACATGGACAATGACTTCGTCTGACATGTGTACATAAATTTTAAAGTGCGAAGATTTAGCAAGTGTTCATACAAATAATGAGTAATTGACAGTACGATCAACGCCTTATGGTAATGGCAGTAGGCACTAGGATCTATGCAGAAGAATTGCATTTTGCTTAAATGTTTTCCAATATTAAGTAATTGACTGCCTAACAAATAGGAAATGATGATGTCTCCTAATCACAGTGTATAGCACTCACGTGTGAATAGAAAGGAAATCTAATGCCGTCGAATACTTCAAAGAAACATTTCAACTAGCGTAAATTGGATAGGCTAACACTGCTTAATTTTTAGCTATTTGTTGTCTACAATTGGCCCACAGTAAGCGATATCTGACTTAATGAAATCCAACAGAAATACTATTGTTTGTCCAACCATCGTCTTAAATTAGAGAGGGCTCAATTGGCTTATTGCTGGTATATCATACCCATTATGTCCCAATGATTTCTGCGAATTACTGACGACAGGTAAAAAAACTGCCGGAAGAATGATTTTGCACATCATTCCTCCATGAGTAAGGAAATTGCATCATTCCATTTTGAAACATTGTCAGATGGAAAATGCTATTTTCTCTATCATGTGTGAGTTTTTAATCTCACACATGATAGAGATCAGTTATGTGGAAAATGTTTGTCTGTAATCCACAGTCTGTTTAAAATCGAGTTCCAATTCTTTTCCGTAAATGGGAGAAAAAAAAAACGGAAAACTGTTTACAATACAAGTGTATTGATGACCACTTGCGATTTTAGACATTTTGTTAAATATCTATAAAAATACATGAGGAATTATTCCAAAATTCTTAGTGTATAAATATAATAGTACAAGTTATACATTTCCGTAAAGATATTTTCTCGAAACTCTATAGGGGATCGTAAACAAATTAAAAAAGAATGAATATCTTTTCGATAACCCTTTCAAAACTAATGTAGCAAAAGCCCTCAAACTGTAGATTATGATTAAGTCCCTTATTGTAATAAACTCTGTTAATTGTTATGCGAATAGCATGTATACTCGTTGAGAAATTAAGGTTTTTACAAAAATGGTCCTAAATTTTGCCAAGTTTTTTTTGCTTATAATTTGCAGAGTTCTTAATATAAAGTAACATTCTTTTCTGAGAATATGACAAATAAAATTGCACATAATACCATGTAATCAGAATTTAAAAATAATCAAAACTGTATGATAAATGAGTAGGTTTACAAAATTATTTTTCACTGCACATGCATCAAGGATATCAAAATTTCATTTGCATATTGTGTTAGCTAAATTTATAGAGCAACTTTCATGAAAGTCTCAAAATCATAGCTTAAAAATTCTGAAAGTAATTGTCAATGGAATAAGCACAAAATCCGTTGTTCCCAAAATCAAGCAAAAAAAAATGAGAAATTTTATCCAAATGTAGTAGTACGTCACATATTGTGTATTTTATATTGACACTAATCAATGAATATATGAATACAACCCCTCTTCTTTTTGCTTCATTTTGGGAATAACGGATTTTCAACTTATTCTATTGACGATTATTTTCAGAATTTTCAAGCTATGATTTTGCAACTTTCACAGAAGTTGCTCTATACATTTAGCTAACATAATATGTAAATGAAATTTTGATATCATTGACGCATGCGCAGAGAAAATTATTTAGTAAACCTACTCATTTTTCTTACATTTTTTATTATTTTTAAATTCTGATTACAGGGTATTGCGTGCAATATTGTTTGTCATATTTTCAGAAAAGAATATTATTTTATATTAAGAGCTCTGCAAGTTATAAGCAAAAATCTTGGACAAATTTGGACCTGCTTTTATAAAAACCTTAATTTTTCTAACCGCATGCATGCTATTGACATGAAAATGAACACAGTTTATTCCAATAAGCCATTTAATCATATTCTACAGTTTTAGCGCTTTTTCTACATTAGTTTTGACAGGATTATCCAAAAGATATTCATTCTTTTAAAAATTTGCTGACGGTCCCCTATAAAGTTTCGGGAAAAAATCTTCACGGAAATATATGACCTGTACTATTATATTTATACACTTACAGTTTCAGGATAATTCCTCATGTGTTTTTCTAGATATTTAACAAAATTTCTAAAATCGCAAGTGGACGGTCATCAGTGACCATGTAGAAATAAAATACAATGAATACTAATAAAAGTTATTTATCGTATATACTGCGTATTAAACTGATTGCGCAACCTGCAGATATCTCGACGTATGCAATTGCATGGATTTAACGTGGAAAGAGTTCAATATTGTTTTGTTATTTGCTCTTCCAATTTTCGCACGTTCTTCTTAGGTGTCAGCATCTACAAATGTTTTATTCGCAACTATATGTGTAAAATACTGTATCGGCCTTTTATCTACTTTTCATACTACATTTTAAAAGATTAGATCGCGAATTGAAGATATAACTAAACTATACTTTCGAAAGATGATTTTACTTGTATATAAATATATTTACTCAAGTATTCCTTATATGCTTTTATTTACCCCGTATAAAAATAAGATTTATGAAGGCCTGAAAACAAAGACTTATTGTAGCGAGGGGATAGACCCATTTATTTTAATATAGACAGGCAAGAGCTCTGATGTCGTTAAGAGGACAGGGGATTTTTCAGTAAAAAAAATGCCTATGCTTTTTATAGACATTGTCCAATATAACCTTCTTTCTAATAAATTTACGAGTATCAAATTTATCACCATACGTATTTAAAATTTTTAAAATTATTTAGTCAAATCAAACTTATTTCAGAAAAAATTACTACTTTTTAATTACAATGTTTTTACTTAAAAAATAGTCATAAATAAGTACACTTTTTAAGAAGATTTTACACTTACTTATTTTGAAATACTTCAAAATAATCTGAAATACATTGTTTAACATAGTGGTTCTCACAGGGCTTAGCATAATGAAAAACAAGTTCATGTTTTTCAGTTAACATTTTAAAACTTTAAATGAAATGAAATCGCTTAAAATGGCATTTTTTATCACAGATATTTAGGTGTTATAAAGATATAATATGAGTAAAAATACCAGAAACTGTTTCTTATTTACTAGATGCTGTTTTGCAGTTTTAACATTTTATAAATTTGTAAAGTTTTGGCTTAGCAAGAATATTAAAAAAATGAACCTCAATATGAAAAAAAAATGAAATAAATAAAATAAAATAAACTCATTTTCAGAATTTTTTACGAAACAATTTGACAAGAAAATTGTTACATATATATATATATAGGTTTATTCATATTTAAAACATCTAGAAAATTTAAAATATTAAAATATCCAGAAATTGCTCAAATGACCATAGATGATTTTATTAGAAAAAGTCGAACTTTTTAAAATTAATAATTGAAAAATAGATTTTATGAAAGTTGTTAACGAATCTTTCCTCGTATAATCTATATAGAAATTGAATGTGTAGCTATTTTGCTGATTAGTTTATTTTTATTGAAATGAAAATTCCATAAAATTTTTGTTTGCAGCTTTATTTAAAAATGATGGTGTAACGTCCAATTCTGTTTGGATTATTAGCTTTTTACCCTTTCTGTTACTTTCGAATGAGTATGTATTATGTATACAGAAAATCAAAATCGAAAAACAGTCACAACTCAAAGTCCATTTTTTATCGTTAGTGAAGAATACGATATTTATAATAAACTTAAAAAGGGAAATTATCATGTAACTATTCAAAGTGAATACTTTAATCTGCTTGGCCTCAAATATCTGAGGAATCAAATTGGTATGTAAAATGGATATACATTAAATGATGAAGTACCTAGCTGCGCCTCTAGTGATGTGATATATTCTGGAGTTATATATCTTATCTTACAAAATAAAGATTATACAACCGATACTTTACAAAGATTTTCATTTCAAGATTTATCTCTACAGGTGCTACAATGTGCTACATTATGTAGTACTAATCTGTTTACTAAAATTACACACCACATTATTTTTTTATCTCTAAATACGTATTTTTTGGATATTTGTTGAGTTTCACGACAGTCACCTTTGATTAACACTGAACTTTCTGTTTAGGCCGCGTCAGTCACTGGCGTCTGACATAATAAAATATGATATAAAACTAATATAGATATGCATATGCTGTTTAAAGTAATTATTAAAAATTCATTTAGAATTTGCTTGACTTTTATTTATTACACTGTAAAAAAAATTCTATTAGGTTACTAAGAATTTTATAGGAAACTGGGATGCCTAGAACTTTTCATGTAACCGCAACAGGAGAAAATCATGTACAATTACAAAAGTTGCTTTAGTTACCGTTACTAAATATTGTTTAGTAAACATACTAATGGATTTTTAGTGAGTTTCCTAAAGAATCGTCTGTGAATTTACTAAATATTATTTAGTAAACATACTAACGATTGTTTAGTGAGTTTTCTAAAGGATCGTCTGTAAACTTACTAAATATTATTTAGTAAACTTACTAATGGTTATTCATGGAGTTTAGTAAGGAATTTTTCGTAAATTTACCAGTGATTATATTGTATATGTAGTCACGATTTGTTAGGGAGTTTTTTTAAGAAATTTTTGTAAACTTACTATTGAATATTTAGTAAATTTACTAATGATTTGTAAGGGAAGTTCTCATATTAGTTTTTATAAATGTACTAAACATTATTTAGTAAGCTTACTAGCGATATTTTAGTATGATCACTACATATATTTTGGTAAATTTTCTGAGGATTATTTAGCAAACGTACTTACGAATTTTTAGGGAGTTTTCTATATATCATTTTGTCAGTTTTCTAATGATTTTTAGTATTCTTACAAAACATTTTGTAGTATATTTATTGAGAATTTTGTTGTATATTTGCAAGGGACTTTATGGCACATTTACTATGGGTTTTTTATGCTTGCATCTTAAACCTTTTATGTACTTTATCAAAAAAAGTAACTTTAATGAGGTACCGTTCGAAACATTACCAAAACATTTTTAGCATTGTATTCAAGCCACATTTTGTATTCTCGCCAGAAAGCTCTTTGTAACCGTACAAGTGTTAATGGAGTAAATTTGTAAATGCTTTTTTAGTATTGTATTTAAAATATTGTATTTGCACTTACCAAAATGTATTTGTAATTGCACAAATTTTTTGCAGTTTTATTATTAATGTTTTTACAGCAGTATTCCGAAAAGATTTTACGTAATTGTTTTTTATACTAATACTTAAATTAATTGGAGTTATTATAATATTTTTTCAATATGAAGTTAAATTTTTACAGTTTTAAATATCCAGAGTGGAGTTTTCCTCATGTATCAAAATATTTCGATGTAAAATAAGCAATATGGCCTAACATGTGTTTCAGTATTATAACAGCAATTGACATAAATGTAACGCATGAAAAAACTCACTGAAGTTTCACTGTAGATATTTAAATAGGTGCAAAATCATATTTTTTATTAAATGAGCATTATAACAGCACTAAATGGAGAGATAGGCTGAAGCAGATCTTACGGTCTTTAGTTGAACTAAAAAAAAGCAAATATGTACAATAATGTAAATAAAGTATCATAACTGAGATTTAAAATATGCCTAAAAGAAATATTATGATTTTAGATGAAGCACAATGCTTAAATTATACATATAAAACACTGAGCCTCACCAACTCAATACATGATTTGAAAATCTTTATATCATGAAAAAACATTGTCCATTCATTTTATGTGAACATGCTTCTAAACTAGAAGGCTAGAAGTGAAAATATAGTAGTCTTCTATTTTAGGTGTTGTATTCAGTTCTATGGTCCTATGAATTTCTTTAAAAAGTGTCTTCTGTTACATACTTTTGAAACACTACACAATAACTAATTCAATGGTTCAAAGCAGATAAGAGATCTGCAAAAAATTTTATGTCTTTATCTGAATGTCACATTTAAGAATTTTTTTAAACCTTATTCTTATTTCAGGTGGATATGCCGTACAATTCTTACTAATTACTAGAATCTTTTTCGCTTTAATTTTTTATTGTATTTTTTCTCGACTTATTCCTCACAAATTTCTTCCACCACCTACGTTTATTACATTATGCATTTTTTAATACTTTATTTGCTTGAAAGTGTTGTTTCAAATTAAAATATTAGAGAAAAAAATTTAATTATTGATAGGATCACAAAATTTAAAACTCTAAATTGGCTTAAAGATCTGGAAGAATGAGTTGAACATTTAGTAGAATTAGTAAGTGAATTTAGTAGAGCTCTTCTGTGGTTAATATTGCTCTGGAATTAGAATCTTTAACTCAAATAGCTACATATAGGAGAGATAATATACACACCTTAACATATGTACACAAAAATGCATCTTTGACTTATCAACTGTAATTGTGGGCAGGTTTCGCAATTTTAATGTTTATCGGTATGTTATAATCAGAGTTTACTGAGCAATCTTTCTAAAAGAAGAAAACTAGAATGGAAACAAAAAGAAATACATTTTGATTTGGAAAATATTATGAGCTGTCGTCTTTGATGTAAATGTAATATGCATATCTGTACTACCAATAAATGCAACATGATTAAATAACAAAATACAATGAAACATGAATAAATTTTATTAAATAACTATTTAATTCGTTACAATAAAAAATACTTGCATACTTTTTAAAGATTATTTTTGGATATATCAGAGAATGAATTTAAAGATGTATTGCAATAAAATAATTGGAAAATTCCAAGGCTACAGAATGAGGTTCGCAAGATTTTTCTCAGTCATAATAGTGCTTCTTTTTCCTCCATTTTCGTCGTCAAGGAGGCTCGCATTGTTTTTAAATTGAACTTCAGTTTCTTCCTGCATCTAAAATGATAAGTTAGATGTTAACATAAAAAAAAAGAAAAATTTCGTAAAATTTATAATGAATATAATATTATAGAAAAGCCAATATTCATCTTCGTATTGAATAATTGAATATTACAACTATTTAAAAATTAACTAGATGAAGAAAATCCATGCATTCTAAATTCAAGCTGATGATCGGCATTTTGACAAAGTTAAAGTCGCATATGCAGTCATAGGATTTTCTCATCTGAGGTTTTTCCATTTACTGACATAGCATCAATAAATAGTAAATTGCTCTCATTATTCATTACTCATTTCATCTAAAATGAACTCGGTAAACCCGATTGAAAAGGTCTTTTTTATAAAGGCTTGGAATTCTTGTAAATTATGAAATAAAAATAAAAAAATCCATTGATAGGTGGAATTTTAACACATAAAAACTATTGAATATGCTTTGTAAATGTTAAATATGTATCAATAAAACTGCTGAACTGTTTTTAAAATAATGTTCTGGAGGCATCCATAATGTCAACGTTGTGGATAAAAAAATCATCAGCATTGTATGTTGCCATTGTCTTTTAACGGCATGTTTTATAAGTAAATAATGCTGAAACACAATCCGCCTTCTTACTCAATAAATAATGCCAATAGGCATGCGTTGTAATACAAAAGCTTAAGCTTCGAATATATGCAAACAGCCATCATTTGACAGGCCCATTTATTAGAGTATTTGGGTACTTACAATTTTTGTTATTATAGAGGAAATTGGGGTGGGGTACGACACTTTTTTAAAACTTAGAAAATCAACTTTGTTTAACTTTAAAACAAAAATTTCAATTTATAGAATGCAAGGTGAAACACCTTTTAATGTTCTTGAACAATATAGAAACAAAACATACAAAAGGTATTTTATAATTAATGAAATTGTAAGTTTCAAAATCTGCCCCATAACTCACCACTAACAGAGATATATCAAATTGCAATAAAATAAAGCTATAAGTCACAAATTATCAAGTGTCGGCTAGATATGTAATCTAATAAAGATTGTAGATTGATATAATGTGTGTGGCACAATATAGAATTCCAGGATCTTCATAACGTAATTGGAAATTCAGGATTGTTAGCCATGAATAACATTAAAAAATTAGAAATTGAATTTTTTTACATTTTGAAGTAAATGAATATATTATCAATGTTATAATTAATATATTACCCTCTAAATATGTTTGTATGTTAGGAATTTACATTCATCTCATTAAAAAAAAGCGAAAAACATATCCTATTCCTCCCTTTACTGGCATGTCCCATTTCTCCCCACTTTCTTTTTTGTGTTAAACTTCTTGTATAAACAAAAGTACTGCTTTTAGACTTGTTTTAAATAATGATGTACAGTATAATGTTCCATAAATAATGAAACTATTACACCTATGAATAACAAATCATTAATACACAGAAAGCATAAAAAGTAAATTTACTTTTGTTTCTTGAAATAATCTTTTATACAATTGTAAGCTTATACAGACCAACAATTTTTTTTCAACTATAGATTTGGCTACCATTGCTTCATCTAGAGTGTGATTGATGAAATGTTTAGTATGATACATAAAGAGAAAAACCTACTGTCCCATTTCTACCATTCTCTCACACCACTCTCCCGTATATATTAACATTTGATAAAAATTACGTAAAACCATATCAAATACCACTTATATTTACATGTATAAAAATTAATTAAATTTTAACAAAATTATTAATTGAATTTTAATTCTTTGAAATACACTGGCGAAGGCAGATTACTTCACGCCACAAGGAAACTATATGTTTATTTACTATATGTACTTTTTTTCATCGTAAATGTAACTAAACTTTCGTATTTGAACATTTTTTTAGAGCACCTCAGTAGACCATACTTGCATTACCTACGAAAATTTCGAAAAATTCCGACAATTAGAAATATTTTTTTACAAAATAAAATGTGTGAATATTTTGACAAAGTTTGTTAATACCTGAGAGTTTTATCGCGGTAAAAATCTTACCAGCCTTTTTCCACTAAATATCAATATTTTTTCACCCAGTCTACATATATTTCATTTTTAACATAACAAAATTCAAAGAGTTTGGATGATAATGTCAAGTTTTTTAAGAATGTAAGATATCGGAAGTACCTTGTCCACAATTCCAAATCCCACAACTTTCTTCTATCTTATACATAATACTATTTCAAAATTCGCCAACGTACCAAAATTAAAAGACTATCTATACCCATCATGGGGATTCTAACGATATGAAATTCCGTGCATTAGTTTTTAAGATATGAATATCGGTAAAATCACGTAAGAAATGCACCATAAAAGCGCTTCTTGTTTAGTGATTTAAACCGAAACCTGTAATGGTGACACTACATTAGCTGGTGTCAACATGTAACTGAATCTGAAGTTCGATGAAAATACTTACGTTAGTTCATAAGATTGGAATTTGTAAAAATTATGCAGATCCCCTCTCCCCTCTATTGTGCAAATTATGAAAAATGCAACACAGCAGCGCCATATGCTCGACGATTCACACCAAAATATAAAAAACACCAAATTATATTAAAGACAAATTAAATCTGAAATTTGATGAAAATCCGCCCATTAAGCACTCAGATAGAGTTGTTGCAAAAATCTCAAAAATGTAGAACAGAAGCACCATTTATTAAGCGATTTTAAGCCAAAAAAATAATCGGAATCAATTTATAACAAAAACTATCTGAATATATATTTTTTTTAATGAAAAGCTGTGCATTTGCTCTTGAGACAGAGTGCCCACGAAATGTGTGTCACATGCAAATAGAATCACAGACTCGCATTTCGTAAAAACGGGATGTCTGGCCCCTAAAATGTCTAAATGTGTCGAAACTGTTTACGAATCCTATACTTTCTTTTCGTAATAGTAGAAGAAATAAGAAATACAAAAATTATCTTTGAAAAAATTGATTGTTAAAAGTCTTTTTCTGTATATTTTACTGTACAATTCATATTACGTATATTTTAAATAAATACGTACACCTGATTTTATGCAATATAACTATAATTATAGTTGCATAGCCCCTTAATGATTGTCTAAGATTTTAAAAACAATTTTGAAGCATGAAGTGGTTTTTTAATTATTCCTTATCGCGTATACCTTGATTACGAAAGGGGTTGTGCAAATATAATTTTATCAACTTTTTGTTAATTTTGGACCCCCTTCCGATTCATGCGTTATCATCTCTTGAACACAACCCCCCCCTCCCCCCCGGTTATGACATCATTATAAAAGTGTAGAAAATTTTGATTTCTATAATTTATTTTACTCGAAAAGACACACAAAACTTGTCTCATTTATTTTTCGCATACTTTTATGATTCAAATGCTGAGAAGTTAATAAAATATCATTTTTCATATGAAAAAAAACTTTGTATCACATAACAATTAAAAGAAATACTATTTAAATGAATCTTATGATACCTTTTTGTAACATAATGCATTCAACAATAATAAAAAATTATGGTACTTGCAACGAACGGAGAGGGGTCAGGAGCAGAAAGAAATTCATACCAACAAAACGAAGACACCATTCTTTCTCTTTCTCTTTATTTATTAGTAAACATAAGCTTCATTTCAAATACACTTTACATACGGTTTCTCCAACTGTGATTATATATGCATACACATATGAAGAAAAATAAGAATTTTAAACGTTGCAGTATACTAGATTTTAGAGTTTAATAATTTTATAATAATTTAGCAATTTTAATAACTTTGTATTTAAAAAATATAGGCAACAGGCTATAAAAATAGCGCACTATTTTGTACTAAAGACCATGCTACAAACAGTGGCGCAGCCAGGGGGAAGGTTTTGGGGTTAAAACCCCTCCCAATGCTAAGAAAATCGCTATAATTGCCGTTTATATGAAAAAAAAAAAAAAACTTAATATTTAAACGTTTTGGTGTATTTCAGAATCCGCTGGTTTATTGAATCAGATTCCATTTACGAAAGTGATTCAATTAAATGGCGAAAATTCTATTTAAAACAGTGAAAGTACATATTATATGGATTAGTAAAGTAAAAATTGGTTATTTGAACTAAATCACTTTTCTGAGACGCATTATGCTAAAAGAATGAGGATTTCTTGGCACACAGATACTCTTTGAGTTTAAATATTATACATTGAATATTCTAATAAGAGCTGATTCTATTAACCGATGATTCAAATAACCGACAAATGCCTTTCGACAAACCTCAACCCCCCCCCCCCCCTAAAACCGAATTCTGACTGCGCCACTGGTTAATAAACAATTGATGATCAGAAATGATATTCATATCGAAAGACAATCCTCCTCCCTCCTGAAATGATAACATTATATTTGTACAGCCCCTAATATTAATTTGTTCTTAAAACAACATGAAGAGTTCATCCTTATTTTACGTCTGATTTTACATAAAAATAAAAACTTTCTCTATGAATAATTAAAATAATATAAATAAAACAGTTATAACAGACATGCAATTCAACTACTCACTTAAAGCTCTGAAATTATTGGAATATAAAAGAAATTATGGGAGAAACAATTTGCAGAAACGATTTTATAATTAAAGAAATTGTAACTAAGAGAAAAAAAAAAGTGTGAAAAAAAAATTGGAATTGTCCCATTTCTTCTTTTGCTGCTATGTCCCATTCCTCCCTGTATTCTATGTTAAACTTCTTATATCGACATAAATGCTGCTTTTAGACGTAGTTTAAATTATGGATGATATACAATATAATTCTCTATAAATAGAGAAACAATTACATATATACATAAAGAAGTCATTAATATGCAGCAAAGCATAAAAATATATAAACCAAATTTACTTTTGGTTCTTGAAATATTCTTTTCCTTTTTACAATTGCAAGCTTATGTAAATCAGCTATTTTATTCAACTGAATATTAGTGATGCTTTTGCTTAATGGAAATACGTAAATGATGAAATGTTTATTAATGGAATATAAAGAGAAAAATGTACTGTCCCATTCCACCCCACTCTCTCTTATTAAGTAACAAAATCTTGATTTAAGAGATTTAGGGAAAAATTCAGGTGTTTAACTTCTATCATAATAAAGAAACAAATACAGCAAGAAGAAAAATAGACATTTAAAGATTTTTAATTCAACGAGTAAGAATGGAGACAAAGATAACCATATTTTCTTTATTAATTGAAGGAAGGGAGAGGGATAGTTCAAACGATTGATAATATAACTTATCGAAGACTTACAACTAGCGAAAAAAAATGAAAATTAATTAGGGTGAAAGACTAAATTTTGTATGCTTGTAAGGCGAGGGGGGAGTGATGATGATTATTTGGATTTTATGGATATGACCTATTATTTATTTTTATAATGAAGCAACGGATCAGGATTATTTTTAAAGAATGATTTAAGGTTTTAAAGTTTATATATTGAGGGGGCAAAGAAAATAGAGATTTATTTTCCTTTTTAGAAAGGGGGAGTATTAGATGACTTATTTACATTAATAAAAATTTACAAATAAGTAAAGTACTAATAGCCCAGTGATTATTTGGTAGAATTCGATATTAAGGGAAAATATGAAATTGGTTTAATCCCTTCAGTTTAGATCTACAATGAATATATTAAGTTTTCTTCACATACAAGGGGAACGTTAGAAATATATTAAATGTTCAGTTTAATACCATAATAATATCTCAAAAGAATTAACAACCAAAAACATTGTCAATATAGGTGTTGTAAAGCTTAAAATTTCGAGTAAAATGAACACTTACATTTAATATTTATGCTAAACATTAATTCCACAATTCTATTTCAAAGTTTAACCGCAGTGGTCAGGAGATTTAACTTAAAATTAATTAGGGAAAAGCTTGGAATTAATGTAAAACTTAGAATTAATGTTCTGACTTTTTACCCACGTACTAGACGAACGTTAGAAAATATGTACATACAGTGAAAATATACTTTTTAAAAAAATATCTTAAAAATATTCCAAAATAACTAATTCTATAGAAATCGTTGTGAATAAAATGTCTTGGAGTTTGAAATTCGCAATAAAATGAACATATTTTTGTCGCAATTCTATTTCAAAATTTTATCTTAATCGCTAATCCAAAGCTCTGAACTAGGAGAGATCAAGTTATCCATCCGCTTTGTCTCCATTTGTTAAATACGTGTTCCTTTTTAGGTGCGTTCGTAATTATATAATACGTAGCACCTATAGTGGTCGTTCAGTCCGTCCGTCTGTCCGTCCGCATATAACAACGCAAAAACTACCCAACCGAATCGTTTGAAATTTAAAATACATAATTATTACATAATTTTGTCGAGTCATTTCAAATTTTATGAAACTCGGATGCATAGATCATTTACAGGGGCAATCAAAAGTATTCCATTACATTACGGTCAATGGGGAAAAAAGTTTCAAATGCATTTTAATCGTTTGAAATTTAAAATACGCAATTATTACATAATTCTGTCGAGTTATTTCAAATATTTTGATAATCGTGTGCATAGATCAATTACAGGGGCAATCAAAAGTATTCAATTACATTATGGTCAATGGGGAAAATGTTTCAAATAAATTCTATAAGTTTGAAATTTAAAATACATAATTATTACATAATTTTGTCGAGTTATTTCAAATTTTATGAAAATCGGATGCATAGATCAATTACAGGGACAATCAAAAGTATTCCGTTACATTACGGTCAATGGGAAAAAATGTTTCAAATACATTTTAATCGTGTTACACTCATGCGGACTTAATAAAATTTATATGCAATTATAAAGTACATATTATAATATACATCATACATAATTTGTGGTGCAAAGAACATTTGTTATTGATTTACAAGGCCACACAAAAGTATTCCATTACATAATGGTATAGGGAGAACATTGTTTGATGAGCGTTTTAATTGTAATTCACTATTTACAATTTTATGAGATTGATATATGAAAGTAATATTTTTAAAACTTCGCTATCGAACGAACGCACCTAATTTGCTACGCTTCACGTGCAATTTCCAACTTGTTTTAAATTATTGAGGTTCTTCACAATGTTTTTGTAACTATGTTAGAATTTTATTTTGCATATTTTGAGAATTATAATTTAGTAGTTATTGAGAAAGTGGTGCATGAATGATAGCTGTTTTACATTTCATTTCGCAACTGACACCGCTAATTAAACCATTGGTTTAAGTGAAAGATTTTTTATTTAAAGGCTAATTTTTTTTTCAATATTCCTAAGGTTTTAAACTTTTATGAATTTAAATGAAGATTCCTGTATACTAGTCGAAAATCCTTTTATTAGAACGATCTTATTCCTTTACACAAAATATGGAAGTTTAAAATCGCGCTATTGATTGACCTTGAACTTCTCTAAGGGAAAGTCTTATGCACACTCATTTGTTCGCTTTACACCCCCCTCCCATCCTTTCTCTTTATTTTCAATTTCCTTAATTCTAATAGATGCGCACTGTTGTTCATTCTATATATATCATATTAACCCTTTCGTTCCCAATGAGTCCAAATGGCATCATGGCATTTCTTATTTTTTTCTCTATATTTAATTCGGAAATTTCAAATTTACACCAGAAAATTAAAATAGCAATACTTGTTTTATTTAATAACAGACATTCCATATTTAAAGACAGCGAAATTTATCATTGAGATTTTCTGGTGTAAATTCGGATTCTTGGAGTTGCTGAATTTCCAGAACGTATTATATCATGGTAATGAAAGGGTTAAGTGCTACACACATTTCATACTGGAAATAATAAAATATTTCCCATCGACACAAATCACTTTTGAAATATTCTAAAAATTATGAAAATATGTACTTTTTAAACTAATTTTTTCGTAGCGGCAAAAGCTCACCTAGCAAAAGGAAAAACATACTATATAATTTTCTAATCTATATCGATGGGATTAAAACAATTTGCGGATTTCCCACAATTAAATCAGACTTCAGCATGTCTTTCATACCCCACCACTGGGGTATAACCCGCAATCAAGAGGTTATGCCACAGTTCAAAATATCTATCCTAAGTAATGCACAAATAACTAAAAATTACATGTACATAATAATAACAAGCACTGTAAACTGATAACCTTGTTTGTTAACAGTTCATCCCCTTGTTTAGCGATTTAGGCAATACTTTGAAGTAAAATTGTGAAAATTCAACTAAAATGTTAAACATTGTTTATCATTTTATTCAGAATTTTAAGTTCTACAACATTTGCATTGACAATGTTTTTGATGAGTTTAATTTTTTAGTTTATTTTTATTGTAATTATAAAAACGTGTTTCTCAATTATAAATCTGTACATATTTTTTAACTCACACCTAACAAGAGTGGGAAAACTTAATACATTCATTCTAGACCTAAACTAATGAATTTAGATGATTTCCAGGTTTCTCTAATTCAGAGTTCGGATTTTCCCCCCCTCCTCTACCACTGGGCAAGAAAGAGTTTTAAAGACTTTTTATGTGTAATTCTATGTGTTCTTTAAGTTGAAAAAGAGGTGGGAGAGGAACAAGAAAATGACATTTTTGGATTAGAAGAAAAGTCTTGATAATTTATTATGACAATAAAATAACGCAAAGAGCACAGATTGTATTTTATTTTATGTTATTTTAAATAAGGCAGTTTTAAAGAGTTTTTAAATTTTGAGTACTGTTACTCCGTGAAAAAAATTCGGAAGCAAAATTTTAAGGGTGAAATTCATATCAAGTTATAATGAAATGAATGTGATGTAATGAATGGTTAATGCATTTCATTCACTATAAAAAACAAATAGTAATAAAAATTTAAAGTTTTAAACACTTTAAATTTTGGTATTGTGGAATGAGGGCAAAAAAGGAAAGTGAAATTTCAGAAAAAGGAACAAGTAAATTTTGTTTATTACATAAAACGTCTGAAATTTCATACTTGTAATAAACTCACACGTAAAGGATAGTTATTTGACCAAAATATAAATATGTAATTAACAGAAAATAATAGGAATATTAGCTTGATAATAACTAAAAATCAAATAGTCCTTTTAGAGTCTTTGATTTTTACTTATTAATCAAGTAGAATGGAAATATAATTCAACTCATAAAAGATAAAAAATTACTTACTCAGTAACTAGAAATTTTTATCAGTTCCTGATTCAAAATGGATGCATTTCACGCCTCTGTGGTTGCGTGAATAGTCATTACGTCACCACTAAAGCCCTTTCTGATTGGCTAATCGATGAAATTAAGATATTTTATGTATTTGTACTATGCCAGTGGTAAATATTATACCTAGTTACAGATAAAATTTTAGTAAACATGCAGATTTCTGCAGCTTTACAAAAACTAGTTTTGTTGGTTTCCAGATTTTTTTTTACAGTGTAGAGGATTAATACTGAAAAAAAATGCGTCCTAAACGGAAAGTTCACTGTCAGTCACTAGTGATTGACATGGCACGCAAAGTGTTAAAGAATTACAGATTTTAAAAAGAACAGTAAAAACAAAACTCGTAATGCTCAGTTGTGTTTTAATTCTCTGATATGATAATTCACTGATACGATAACATCCTTATTAAAATTTTTGAGAATATGTTTAATAATAATATTTTTCTACAAACAATTATTGAGTTTCAGCAGACATGTTTACCTTTATATTTTATTGTTTAAATATATTAACAGATCTTTTGAGACATTCAATGTAAAAGAGCTATCATTTGGGTTGCAATAAGGCTCTTTTAATCAACAGTTCAAAGGTTCGTTCAACGAGAATAAGGTTCTTTAAAAAATGCACCAATGAAAAACTATAAAGTAAATGCTTTTTGTTAATATTTATTTTGCATAATCAAACTTTTTTACTTAACACACATTTCAGAACAGCAAAGAAAATAATTTTAAAGTAGAAAAATGACTCAAAAATGATTTATTGTAAGATTAAATAACTTAGAACTACAAGATCATTAACACTGCTCAATTTATGTTTTTCATATTGAGAGGATTAGAAGCAAATGGAAAATATCTGTTAAAAGTTTTTAAATTAATCTCTATCAAATATTAAAAACCAGTCCAAATTTACTATATGTATCGATACAAGGTTTCGTATCAAATAGAATAATTTAAAAACTAAAGTAAATTTTTTTAAAAGATAATGATTAAAATAAATGTTATAGTTTAGAAAAAATAATTTCAAATTTTTAATATTATTTTACATGTTTTATTTTTTATTTTATATTTCATAAAAAAAAGTATTTTTTAGTTCTGAATGTGTTTGAATACGTTTTGGCAAATGTTTGAGAATCTATAAATAGTAACCTATATCTTTAATTTTTCATATTTCAATATTTAATTTTTCATCATTATCATCTATTTCTTTTTCATCAAAACGGCTAAGTACAATTTTGTATTTTTTTCGTAAAAGTACAGTAATAAGCCATAAAACATTAGAAACGAGTCTTTTCATTTAAACGTTACATAAAAGTATTATTTTCTTAAAATACACATAAGAATATAAAATTTAATTCTAGTTATAACAGATACCTTGTAACAAGATTAATCATTGTACTTAAATACTTAAATGATACTGCTTTCATAATAATTCATAATATTTCAAAATAACTACTTAGAAGGCATTTTTCATCTATTTATGATGATAAAGAAAATGGAACGCTGCCAATAAAGGATAAAATATCATTTTTAGTTTTGTACTGTTATGTATTTGATTTGCTATAATAATATTATGTAACACGTAAGAAATAACTAGTCTATTTCTTGAAAGATATGCATACTTGTATCATGTAGATAAAATGTCAGGAATTATTAAGTATTATAATACTATCTCTGACAATAAAGTTCGGTGAATAGTCCTGTAACATTAATGTAGATAAAATATTAACGAAAGTTACCATACCAACTTTCGAAATAGTCATTGCCCATAATTCTGCACTGTTGAGATCTGCTATACATGTCCTGAGAAATTCGCAAAAAGTCTTCTTTTGAGATGGAGTTCAAAAGTTTCGTCACGTTCCGTTGGATGTCAGCAATATCGTCAAATCTCTTCCAAAGAGAGTTTGAGTCGTGAAAATAGAAGAAGTCTGGAAGATTAAAATCAGAAGACTACGGTGAATGTTTAATCTGCACCACCCCTCATGAATTTCTTTCGGTGTCTTGCAAAGCTTAAAACCAAACTTTAAACTGATCTTTTCTTCGTTAATTTTACTGTTCTCAGTTAAGAACCAACACACTGAACAAGCACATAGTAAATCACGTATTACATAGAACATAAACGACGCTCAACTAATCAAAGGTGGGGGAAGATGGGGAACACTTACCTCTATGCAGGTGCAGATTTTTGTTTCTCCAGTATTGCTAGATGTGTCGTTCTGAATTCATTCACCGAACTTTATTGTCAAAGGTAGTATAACACATGTTCAAATAAAACAAGTGACAAAGTGTGATCGCAGATCGAAAAGAGGGTTTTGTTGAGTATTTCTTTTAAACATTCATTTGTTAAATAATTAAGCAAAATTTGTTAGTTTATAATTATTAAATACTTACATGCATGACAGCACCAACACATTTAATTTAAAAAAAATAAAAGATATTTTAAAACCAAATTAAAAATATTCAAGAAAAAATATTTAAATAAAATTAAAAATCCAAATAAAAAAAATCAACATTTTTAAAAAACTAACGAAGATTTAAGTAATTTAAAATTTTTTAATAACATTGAATTGTTTTTAAGATATTTAAAATGCTCAAATAATTCAGAAAAATTCCATATCAATTATTTGACTGCCCCAAACACTTCAGTTAGCACCTAGCTGAGTAAAGTAGAAGCAGCAGTAAACAAAAATATTGATTCTAGATTTTCTCTGTCTGAAAAAAAAAATAAATAAAAAATAAAACAAGTTGAATGTAGATTCTGCCAGTGTACGCCTCCGTTTAGAAAAAAAAAATATATAGAGACAGGTCTTTTAGAAGGGCGACCCCGTTTAGAATGCAATGAACTAAATTTTTTCTTGTATTTATCAATATAATAGCAAATAGAACGGCGTGAAATACCCAATTGATTAGCAATTTCTCTCTGAGACATTGGAATTGCGGAAAAATAAAGAGATACAATTTGACGTGCTACTTTTTCATTGACTAGATTCGTCAAAAACGGATTTTTTCTTTAGTTTGAACGCTTTTTTATAGACTCTGAGAAAAAGGAAATGCATTTTAACAATAAAACATATGTAATAAATATATTTCCAAACTTAATGTCAAGTTTGTCAGCCACAATTTTGCATGCACATCTTCAGTTAAAATTGTAATCTGAATGCCGGCAAAATCAAGAAATTTTATTTTATATGCATTTACAGAAAAATAGTTTTATTAAAAAAAACTAATTTCAATTTTACTATGACATTATTTTCACTAACTGAAGTCATCTGAAAGTAAAATCTCAATCTCAGTGTCCATAATGAAAAGAAATATTGAAATGTAATATTGTTATGAGTAAAAATGCGATGTTTTAAATAGTGACGCCATTTTCTCTTCAAATGTTTTTTAAAAGTTACTGTTATTAGTAATATGAAAAAGGCATCCGTATTAATTTTGTAATTCCCATTTATCTAGTTGATGAATGACATCATTTTCCTCATTTGAAAATTTTCTTATTTTGCTTTAGACATTAATTTTTATCATAAATTATTTTCTGTTATTTTATTTACATTATTAATATTATTTCTCAGTAAATATATTTTGTTTTACCTCAACTAGTGCATGATTATACGCAATCATTTTATTGTGGTTACATTTTACGAAAACAATTAACTTTTTTCTTTTAAATGCGAGGACATGTTCACTGATGAAATAAAGCTTCTGACTGGTGGAAAGCGATAATGGAAAATAAATTTTTATTATCGAGAGAACAGCTAAATTGAGTTGCCACCATTTTGAAGAAATATCGTAAAAAGCATTTAAAATTAAAAATAAAATATAAAAATGGAAATAAATTAAAAAATAGCTAAAATGGGCACAACTACGAATAAATAGCTTTCATAAAAAATAATTATCAAAATCGGTTAAGTAGAAAATTGAGGGCTGATGACTAAAAATAAAGCCAGGTCTTTTAAATATATAGATTGTATGAATGTCTCGTTTTAACGGTAGATTATGAAAAAATGGGCCACAATTTTTGACACGACACTTTATAGCTTGTCTGAAAGAAATAGCATCGGAGGCTAATAAGTCTTTAAAATTCACAAAAATGTGACTTTTCTTTTAATTAAATCTTTCTGAATAAAAGTGTACAATAATAAAAATTAATATTTTAATGTTATGCCTGATAGAGTCAAGCACACAATCTTCGCATGGAATACAAAACGCTTTACCACTAAGGTACAGACACACGAAAAAGGCTGGTAATTAGATAACGCCTTCAAATCGAAGAAAGGAGTTCATTTAATTAAAGAAAAAATAAGCCTTTTTAATTTTTTATGATTTTCGATATGACAAAGTGTATTCAGATTTACATAAAAGAAAAAGAGCAATTCTGTAACCTAAATAATTTCCGAATACGAGTGCTGTGACGGCCAAACAATGAAGCAAGAGTTTAAGAGATTCCTGAGATGAACAATATCCTAAAAGTACACATTCCTATATTTTTCGAATAATGTAAACTACGCAAGCCTGCGATGGTGTTGTTTTTTAACTTTGTCGAAAATGACCTTAATTTTTAACTATCATATCAACATTTTTCGCAAATAGTAAATTTCAAAATTAAATGCAAAAAACAAGGTAAAAATCTGATGCTTTTAAATATATCTGATGGTTGTGTTTTTTCACATTTTGACAACTATATTATGTACTTTTTATTTATGCTTGTTTTTTATGTTTTTTTATATCATTAAATTAAACTATCCTTATCACTGGAAAGAAAATTCAAGATTGTTTGTTACATATGACATTAAAAAATCATCATATCACTTTATTTATATTTTGAAGCAAATGAATTACTAATGTTATAATCCATATATTATCCTGGAAAAATCTTTGCATATTAAAAATTTACAACGAAGGATTTTGGCATGTCCCATTTTTCGCCACTACATTCTATTGTGTTAAATTTCTTTTGTAAACAAAAATGCTTCTTTTAGGCTTTGTTGAAATTATGAATAATATACAGTATAATGACTAAGAGATCTAAGTATAAAACAAGTCATTAACATACAAAAATTTCAATGTATGTAAAACAAATCCATTTTTGATTCTTGAAATAATATTTTTGTTTATATACTTGCATGCTTACACAGATTAGCAACTTTTTTCAACTGAAGATTGGGCTACCGTTGTTTCATCTAGTTTGTGATTGATAAAATATTTCGAATGATATATGAATACAAAAATCTACTGACGCATCCCTCTCTCTGCCACAATCTACACCTCTCTCTCCTATATAATAAAAATGAAAAAATTCAATTTTTTCACTATCTAAACTGATCATACAGTTTTACCGTCAAATACATTATTTTTAATCTCAGCATATCTTTTATTATGCAGATATAAATTCCACTACTTTGAATCAGCTATTATGCAAAAGGTCTTTAAAGAAGCTTTTAAAATAACGTATTCTATTTTGTTCAAATATTTGATTAAAACTTGCAGTTAAAAAAAAAAATAAATTAAGTACATATCGGTATACAACACCATCAATAATACACCATCAACACTAATCAATACCACTTTCTAATTGGTTCTATCATAAAAATATGAAAAATCTTAGCTTCTCTAATAAAACAATGATTTTTTCTTCAGGTCTACAAAAAATTGAAATTTGCGAATAGTCATAAGGAAGCGATTATGGAAAATCTCAATGACTGAAGGTGCTTTGAAAAGTAAAAGTAAATATGCAATAGTACCATATTTATGAATCTAAAAGTAATTAGTAATCAAATGGGACTTTTCGGCGATATTAGGAAAAATTCTATTAAAATAGTAGTACGAGAGATATAAAAAATCTAAAAGTTGATAGCTATGTAAATATCACTGCGACAGCCACAAAATAAAGTTTAAGATGTATAATCACTCTGTTCCAGTGTTTAAATTGGAGCATTACTTAATTGAAGTATTACTGCATATTTATTTCATTCCTTGCCGTTTTTTATACCACAGAGCTAATGACATTATCTAAATGCTAATTAGCAATTCTCTTTACCGCCACTCATTCCTATTTCCTGTAATTCTCTTACAACCCAAAGTCTAAAAATGAATTTTAGTCTTGTTTTCTGGTCTGGTATAATGTTTGTTTGGATTTTTGTTACTGAAATTCATTTGGTCATTCTTCATTAGCATATCAAATTTATGGTGCACCTTATATATGAGATTTTAAGAAATCGCCATTTTTACTTGTAAAGTAGGGGTGCGTTTTATACACGCATGCGCCCTATACACGAGTAAATACGGTATTATTGTGTTTAGGCTGTTCTCAACTGCTCTACTCAACAAGCACAAAACATTTTGATGCATTCATTTTTTAGCAGAAAGATATAGGCATCATCCCATGGTAACTTACATTACATTTCGAACTGTTTTGAGTAATATTAGTAATATAACATACACAAAAACATATTTAAAATATATATTTGACATGGTTTGGTAATTAAACTTATTCAAGCTCAATTTAGATGAAAATTATCTAATTTTAATGTTTTTTAAATTTTATTAGTTTTATTTACTATACTAACTGCCATCACTCAAAAAAAGGAATGTAAGTTATCATATTAAGTGTAATTTTTATTATAATTGTTTAGGTAATTTTCATCCAAATTGATCCTTAGATAGGTTTCCTTGACAAATCATGTTAATTTTACATTAGAATATTTTTTAGTGTTATATCACAAAAATTACTGCAATAAATTGTTCTAAATGTAACATAAGTTACCATGGAATGACTCATAGAATTGGAAAACCTGCCAATGGAAGCGATTTGGAATTGAACCAAGTTTTCCATTTTGTAATCAATAAATTAGAGTTATAAGCATTTTTATCATGTGACAAATGTGTTTTTCACCCCGGTTTGTGTGGTTAGACTTTTGGGCAGAAATTTGGTTCACAAAGTTGCCCTTTTTGATTTTAGAACAGTTTTAAATAATAATTTAAAAAAAAATCACAATGACTGCTCATAATTTTTGTAAAGAATTAAGGAAGATCTAATATTTTTGCAGAGATGTGCCAAAAAAAAAAAAAAAAAAAAAAAAAAACTGCGCCTGGGGCAAAGTTTCAATTTGATGCAAATTATGAGCAGTCATTATGATTTTTTTAAAATTATTATTTAAAACTGTTCTAAAATCAAAAAGGGCTGTTACATGAACAAAAATTGCTTTGATAGTTATTACTATTCTCAAAAGTTTATTTTTTGTTTATGGACTTTTATTTTGGGAAAAGCACAAGATAATCCCAATAAATCGACATTTTAATCCTATTCATGGATAATTTTCTTATACTTTACAAACAACAAATAAATAATGCAATTCTATTTTATTTGAATATGATTTTCTTTCTAATTATTTTAAATATATTTATAAATTGACAGTTAAAAGTAGAAATTGTGAAAAGTTTTTAAAAATGTGTTATAAAAGGTTTTACAGTCGAACCTCGATTTAACGAACTGATTGGGACCCTACGCAATGCAAATATATTTGCACTGCGTAGGGGACAACTTACGAGAGAAAAATCCAAGTGGTTTTGGACCATCGGGCGTAATTTCTTGTAACAGCCCGCCCATAGCAAAATCGCTGCAATCCGTTATAAGTGCAAGCTTCGCGTCTTGTGAGGGGTGATAAAGCAAAGTCGCATTAGCTATATCTTGCTTAACTTGCTCGAAACTACTCTCTGCATCCGCATCCCACTGAATTTCTCTTTTATCCCTCTTTTTGCGCCATTTAAGAAAACATTTAATGGTCTCAATATTGCTGCAATATGGGGTACAAAACGATAATAGCAGTTCACCATACCCAGAAATCTACGAAGGTCGCTAACAGTTTTCGGCTTTGGAAATTCAAGAATAGCTTTCACTTTATGTGGAACACATCCCTGGCTGTCAATAGTATGGCCCAGGAAATCTATAGTTTCCTTACCAAACTCACATTTAGATTCATTAATTATAATCCCGTAATCTCTAAACCGCATAAATATTTCCTATAAATGCTGCATATGCTGAGCGTGCGTTTCACTTGCTATTAAGATATCGTCGAGGTAAGGAAAACAGTAGTCCAAACCTCGCATTACCTCATTTATGAAGCGTTGAAACGTTTGCGCCGCAGAGCATAATCCAAAATTTAAAAACGGAAATTCAAACAAACCGAAAGGAGTTATAATAGCAGTTTTAGGGATGTCGGGAGGATGAACCGGAATTTGGTGATAAACACGGACTAAATCTACTTTAGAAAATACTTTTTTACCTTTTAACATATATGTGAAATCCTGAATGTGCGGAATAGGATATTTGTCCTGTACAGTAATTCGGTTTAATGCCCTATAATCCCCAGTTGGTCTCCAATCTGAAACGCCCTTAGGGACCATATGTAATGGACAGGCCCAATTACTTTTAGATGGCCTACAAATACCTTTCTCGAGCATGTAATCGAATTCTTGTTTAGCTATCCGAAGCTGCGCTGGATGTAAACGCCGAGCTTTAGCAGTAACAGGTGGACCAACCGTAGGGATATAGTGGACTGTATCATGTTTTACTATTCGCTTATTAGTATTATTTAACTGCGTTATGTCCTTATATTTTTCCAACAACTTTATATATGGAGAGTTTCAAATGATAGTCTTAACTACAGGAACGTCACACAGACCGGCGCGACCACGAGCAGAAAAATTTTTCACGGGGTCCAATAAACGCCGCTTTTTTAAATCAACAAGCAAACCAAAATGTTGTAAAAAGTCAGCACAAATAATTGGTTTATTCACGTCAGCTATGATAAACGGCCATTGCAATTTACGTTTTAATCCGAAATTCAGTGTCAATAGTTTAGTACCGTAAGTGCAGATTTTTGTACCATTAGCGGCATACAATGTAAAATCCCCCTTTTTAGTACTTTTAACTAAAAATGACCTCGGAAAACATGAAACATCGCTGCCCGTATCTATCAAATTGCTGGACTGTGTAACCCTATCTGTGACATACAACCTGCGACTTAAGCTCATACGTGCAGTAGCCGTCGCTACTCCTGCGAGCGAAGGTCGTTTTTTGGTTTATAAGCGCACGGAGGTAGACATTTTCGAGCCTTTTCTTTAAATCGAAAATTATACCAACATAGCCACCCCTCTTTGCATGACCTATCCCCTGAGTTAAAAGAATTTCTTCGGCTAGACTTCTTGGGAGACCAGAAACAAGACTTTGCTTTAACCAGTTTTGAAAACTCCTGAACCTGAAATTGCAACTGCTCCAACTGTTTATTTTGCTGATTAAACTGAGTTTGTTCAGTCCCTCTCGAATCCAGAGAGTTAACGTTTACCTGCGTACACTCGCATATCCTATCCGCCATCTCCGCTAATTTATTTAAACTCTCAGAGCTTACAGACAAAACTGTTTGTACCGAAACCGGTAATCTTCGAAGCCATATATTTTTCAAAAATCCATCATCAACATGACCCTCGCTTAACTCTCTCATCTTACGCAATAATAATGAGGGGGACCTATCACCCAGTTCTAAATCTTCTAGCAAAGTTTTAATCTTCCTATTTTGAGAAACTTCGAATTCTGTTAACAAACGCGTCTTAAGAGCAGTATACGGCTCCTCTGGCGGTTTAAAGATTATATCGGAAGCGAATGATAAAGTTTCCGCATCCAAAGATGCCACTAAATGGTCAAACTTTGTTTGTTCCACCGAGATTCCCGCTAGCCTGAAACTAGCTTCCAACTGAACAAAAAATAACTTTGCATTACTTGGCCAGAAATTGGGAACTTTCACCGACACTCTATTACAAACTGTACTTCCCCCTTACACAGTCTCCTTAGAAATGTCGTCCGGCATCCCGTATACAGTTAAAAACCAGTAGAAATCTCAAAAAGCCATACTAGACAAAAATTTAAACCACACTGAGCAAAGATTAAAACATCTTAACAAATAAAACAGCAATATAAAGTTCTAAACAACCATTATAAACTAAACCACTTAATTATCTAAAAAATCTCAGAGGATACATGCGAAAGGAATAAACAAAATGAAATCTCATACCTTAAACTTTGAAAAGTATTCCAGTAGCTTTGACGAGAACTATTGGGGATAACTTTATATTTAATTTATTTTAAATCACAGCACTAAGCGTGACAACCGGGTCACCACTTGTTGTGAATTGTAGGTGAGCTGTGATTACACATTTCCTTTTAACTAAATAAATATTTATTAAACATATAAAAACTCAACTGTATAAATAACATATTGTAAATAAAACATATTAAATATTATATTTGATGACCGATTCACGGCCGTTAACAACACGACGCTTCATCGATGAAGTCTTACACCAAGTGATCGAAAAGCTCTACTAAATTCTCCAGCCAATCTGCATTCTCGCCTAAAGCTTGCCACACAGGACCGGAGGACGCTAAACCGGAGTATGCCAATGTCCCATTCCACTGGCTATCCGCTAAAACTTTGAAATGTTTTCGTCCCGTTCCATTCACTCACCGCTACAACCTTGAACTGAATTATGAATGAGTTTCCATTTTTCATATCAGGTGAAGTAATGTCGCTACAGGTATAAAAAATAAGAATTATTTTATGTTTACAAATTAATGCAAAAACATATTTTCAATCATACACGTTAGCAATAAATATGGTCATACATGATTTTGATAAATGTTAATTGTTATTAAATAATGTTAAAAAAGCTGTTCACTACAGCATAAATATAGCACATTAAAATACAACGGATATAAGTTAAGTTTATTATAACGAGGAAATATTTTTCATAAACATTAAATGTTAAAATTAGAACACATGTTTTTTGCTTTCTAAACGTTACTGAAATTAGAGAAATTTTTACTGAATTATAAATGACATATTTATACGCAAATACCCGCCTTTCATTACATTGAATACCTTAAGAACAAGAGTAAATTTGATGGATTTTTGTCATGTTTCTCTCTTAGATAGGGTAAGTATACCTGTCGAAGCATCAAGGCTACACAAATTTGATTAAACTTCACATATATTACATTATTTTTGCAACCACTGTGCTGCAAGAATTAACATTTATGAAAAAAATATGTCCAAAACACTTTGCTAGTAAATACGGTATTTGTGTATAATTTTAAAGCAATTCTTCATCATTGGCAGTAACTGAGAACTTTACAATATTTTCTACAATTTAATTTGCATTTTAACTTATTTGCTGAAAATTTCAAGAGCTTTCTTTTTCAAATATAGAGAGACATCATTTAATATTGATGATAATTGGTGTTTATTTGTTTCATTAATATAATATTTATTCCTTTTCTCGTGATTTTTTTAAACTGGGAGACATCATTTATGATAATATATTTATTTATTTCACAATTATCTAACTCGAAAAAGTAAAATTTCACACATAAAAAAAACAGGGAAAAAAGAGTTAAGGGTTTTATTTTTATTTGCCACTCCTTCAAATAACTCTCAATACAAGTATATTAAGTCACTTTAGAGCACTTTACGTTGATGGTATAATATGAAAGGATCTATCAACAGCGTTTCTGTATTGAGTGAGAGAGATAATAAAAACTACTTCAAAGCTAATACTTTTACTTCCTGATTTTTCTCGATAATCGCCGTTTGCTTATTATCATTATATGTCTGTCACATTTTCAATGGTGCTATTTTATAGAGCAATATCTGTGTTAAAACTTTGTGAAGATTTTATATCCTATTTGTACACTCACATACACATATGTATAAATACACTATATGGCCAATGATGACCCTCCCCGTCAATTGAGATTTTAGATTTTTTAAAAATACCTAATGAAATATATGAGGAGAAATACCCTGAAACTCGGGTTGTGTAAAGATAATAGTACATACAGCCCTTCAAATTTTGCTTCCTTTTGGGGGTAACGAATTTCGTGCATATTCTATCAATGATCATTTTCAAAATTCTCAATGTTTTTTGTGACTTTCACAAACGTTGCTGTATACATTTAGTTAGCTAATAAATTAGGCACATTACATTTAGATTGCATTCGTTCATGTGCAGTGGAACATTATTTAATAAACCTGTTTATTTTTCATTCAATTTTTTAACACTTTTTAATTCTGATTACAGGATATTGTGTAAAACGTTATTTGTCATATTTTCTGAAAAACGTTTTTGCTTTACATTTAAAACACTGAAAATTGCAAGTATAAAACTTGCCAAAATTTGGGACTGTTTTTAAAAAACCTCACTTTCTCTACGAGTATTCATCATTATAAAAATAAGCACAATTTATTATACATCTTTTAATCCAGTTTTACAGTTTGAACACATTTCTACGTTACGTTTTACAGGGTTATTCAATAGATATTTGTTCTTTTCAAATTTGCTGATGGTACCCTATGGGGTTTTGCGAAAACATCTTCGCGGACCTATATAACCTATACTAGTCTGTTTAAATACCAAGATCTTCAAGATAATTAACAATGTATTTTTTAAAATATTTACCATATGGTATAAATCGTGACTGACCGGTCATCATGGGCATTAGTGTATGAATTTTGTGGCATTTGACAACAGAAAAGCCACATCCCATGGAAACCCTCCTTATAGGTATGGACATATATTAAATGCTGTTCCACGTTTTTAACGGGATTCCAGAAAACTCTAGCATTAGAAATTCGTGCAATGCTCTCAAGCGTATACACTAACTTGGGCCCGGAATCGCTCAGTGAAACAAAGGAAACCGTTGAATGTCTCATCTATGTATCAAAATTATCCGATGATTGCACGGGAAAAGAGTGTTCTAGATACATCTAGTGCATTAGGTGGTTTCACGAGGATTGTGGAAAAAAGGAGACAGCCTTACTTTTATGCACCTCATGCTTTGAACTTTTTTATATATATATTTTTTTCAATTTTGTGTTTATCATTTATTTCCTCCTGTTTACTTTTATTCCTTCATAACGACTTTCAATATTTTTGATTACCTATCGAAAGCTATAATCATAATGTAGGAAAAATCTTATATGATTCTTTTTCACCAGCTTCGTTTTATACTCCAGAAAATACTTTTTTGTGGATTAAATATTCTAGTCAAATACACTTACTTTACATGAAAGATGTATCGTTTTATTTTAATACACTGAAATCTTGATTAACTTTGACATTTTTTGTGTGGATGCCAAATATGACACTGAATGCCATTTTAGGTACCCAGTGAATATTATATTAAGAACACTTTTCGCTGAAACCTGCAAATGACACATCGCACATTTTTTTTTTCAAGCTGTATTAATTTTTGAACAAATTTGACTACAGAATCTCATGGGGAGGAAATGGAGGAGGAACAACAACCAACATCTCATGGGGAGGAACAACTGCTAATTTTCTGGTCAAAAAACATTGTTTGAAAAAATAAAAAATAACCATCAACTTAAAAAGTGGTCCACATTTGGGCACTTTCCCCAACCACAATTATTTGAAAAGTGGTTTAAAATTATCGTTTTCTTACAAGAAAATCCCAGAAGCTTTCACATATGTTCTGCTCATTCTCGCTAACATCAAAATCGTCGGCATGGGTCTATGTGCTTAATTTCTGGCCGGCATTTTAACCAATATACTGTGTGGGCCCTTTAGATCTTGAGATCCATCTTTCACCCATTCTCTATTTTCTGCCGTTTCTCGCGAACATCAAAATCATCAGCATGGTTCTATGTTGTTTAATTTCTGGCCGGCATTTTAACCACTATACTGTGTGGGCTTTAAATGTTGAGATCCATCTTTCACCCATTCTCTATATTAAAAGATATAATGTGCTTTAAATGCCAATGTATTTAAATTTGTTTAAGAAAACAACGCAAATTTATTTTACAACATTGAAAGAAAGAAAGCACGTTGAGATAACCAAATAATTTATTAGAATGTTTTGTTTCTAAAAGCAAGTATTTTTTGGGGTTAAAAAGTACATGATATATGTAATAAAATTAAATTTAAAAGGACTTTCTATTCTGTGAACATTCGTTAAAATAAAGTTAAATTTTTTTTTATTCATTAAAAAATTCTTTATGAGTTATGCGTGACCTTTTGTAGTGTTTTCAAAAACAAAGTCCTTTAAAAATAATGAAAAACATTTATTGTTTAAAACTGGCAATTTAATTAATAATCAAATAAAATATTCCGAAAATTTAATTATTAAAGTGCATTCACCCTATTTATGCTTCCTTTATTAATATTCAAAACATTCCAGGAATCTGTGTACTTGGAATTCTTTTTTTTTAAAGAAAATTAATTAATCGAATAGAGAAAATATATTTTACAAGTATATCTGATATATGAAGTATTTCTTTTTAAATTTGGCTATAGAGCCTCAAATATATTTTATACGATTTTGAAAAAAAAAAAACGTTTACTACTTTGTTCTGAACAAAACAAAGTAAGCAAATGTGATACACACACACACATTTATGTATGTATACAGATATGTATATATCTTAATTTTGATTTGTATATTTATTTATAGACTTGAAAATAATTTGCCCTTTTTTGGTGTGTTCTTAATTATTTATAAATATCTATCAGCTATAGTCGTCGTTCAATCTATCCGCCCGTCTGTCTGTCCGCATGTAACATCGCAAAAACTATTTAACCGAATCGTTTGAAATTAAGAATAAATAATTTTTGGATGATTTTGAAGAGTCAGTTTTTATTTTATGAAAATCTGATGCATAGTTTAATTACAGGGACAATCAAAATATTCCGTTATATTATGGGATAAAACAATTTCAAGTGCATTTTAAGGATGTTACACTCTTTCGAATTAAATAAAATTTATATACATCAATGAAGTGTGTATTTAAACATACATTTTGTACAACTTGTGATGCAAAGTATATTATTTATTAATTTACAGGGTGACAAAAAATAATTCCTTTACATAAGGTTATGTGAGCGAAAAAATCCCAACCGGCTATCGCCCGGTTAGCTTAACAGGTACAGCATTGGCCTTGTAAGCCAAGTATCCTGGTTCGATTTCCGCCCTGAGTAATTTTTCGCACCGTTCGAAATATTCAATTCATATGATAACTTTACTAATCAGTTAGATCGTGTTAAAATAATAATATCAGTATACAAAATAATTGTAAAAGCATTCCTGATACGAAACATTAATCCCATGATTAGCATATTTAAAAGGCATTTCTTATACAGGCAATAAATACATTGTAATAGCCATACTGTGTATCCATTCTCTACAATATCCAGTGGTTAATTTCAAAAGCATGACTCATAGACATACAGTTTCAGTTACAAAAGTGTTTTAAATAGGGTAAAAAAATAACATTTTTAAAAGCAGTTTTGACTAATAAAATAATTCTCAAAAAGTTACGAAGTTTAAATTTTTATACACTCCACCAGTCCTATACTCTTAATTACATTTTATTTTATATACAAACAAAATGTTTTTTTCACAGTTACAGACAGCGACCTTCATCCCCGGGGATAAAATTTTCAAGTATAAGCGCTATTTCAAAACCTGCTTAGGGTGGCGTTCGAGAGGAGAGGTTATGCATTTTTTTTTTTTCAAATTTATGCATAGATATGTGTGATATAGATAGTATGATATACACCCAGCAAACACAGAGCTATCGGTAAACAATTGGTCCACAGTCGCTTTGCCGTTACCAACGGTTTCGGCACGATACCGTCCGCCGTATCGGTTCCATTCCTTTCTCGAAACGCCGGGCGAGTGTTGCCCGACAGGTAGGCCCACAGCTAAAATTGAAAAAAGCGCTTAGTGGCGCCATCTATGATTCATCTTGGAACTACATTTGTTAAAATTCCAAAAATAGTACTTCAGCCTAGGAAGACGTTGGAGTCGACCTGAGGCCCATAAGAACAGAAGGTGAGTGCTTTAACTACCTGATCAGTGGGCCTCGCTGTAATTAGGATTTTATGGGATAATAAGTGGAAGGTATTTCGTTAAGGGAAGTGTTTGTCGTTGATGTGAATTAGTTTATGGAAAAATTGGAATTTTGATGTTTTTTATTTTATTTTTTATTTGTGTATATTATTATTATTATTATTATTTTCCAATTGTCTTATGCTGGAGTATTGAAAAATTTATTTAATATTTGAATGAATGAAATAAATATCTTAATTAGTTAAAGCAAACGAAATTATTTTTCTTATAAATTTAAGAATCATTATGTACTTAATAAAGTGAATAATTTTAAGATTTTGTATTTATTAATAAAATCTTTCTATTAGAATTTATAATGCAATTATATGCATTTCATTAATTTATAAATTATGCATTTTTAAGATGGAAATTTTTTTAACAAATAATAAGTTGATAATTAATATTTTTTGATTAGAATAAGAATTCATTTTATGCCATTTGTTATTTATCAATGTTTTTAAATTTAAAAACAAACAAAAATATTGATTTATATCTATATTTTTTTTTCTTTCGGTAGATAAATTTTACAAAACGGATATTTCTTAATTTTTCTGTAAATTTAAAATTACTTTAATATTTAATAAAATCTGTGAATTTAGAAATTTTCTGTTAATGCAGTTTTTTTTTTAGGAATTCAATGCAATCAAATGTGTTAAATTAAGAAATATATATTTGTAACAGAAAAAACAAAAACAAATTTCAATAAGAAAATAAGTTGATAATTAATCACTTTTAATTAGAATAAAAAAATATTCTAAGTCATTTAACGATTTACTGTAGAATATATTTTTAATGATTGATTATCATTATTATTACTATTATTATTATTATTATTATTATTATTATTATTATTATTATTATTATTATTATTGCATTTAGATTTTTTTATGGAAGAAGGATATTTTTGAATCTGTCGTTTAAAATTTAAGGCCAAAACGCTGGGTAGAATTGTTATATTTTTATAGCTTGTAAAATAGTTTTAAAGAATTTTTAGTAAGTTCTTTTTTTTAAATAAAATAAAAAAAACAGCCATTTCTTTGAAAATTAATGTAATTAGAAAATAAATTAAATTAACTTATGAAGAATTTTATTATTATTATTATTATTATTATTATTATTATTATTATTATTATTATTATTATTATTTACGATGAAGTTTGTAAGGAAAAATACTTTTAATAAGCGATAAAAATAAATGTCTTTTTGCTGATTCAAATAACTATAAGTTTTTTTTAATGAATTAAAATAAATAAATAAATATTGATTATTTTTCACAATTTTTCTGGATCTGACTATTAGAATTTTACATGAAATACATGAAATTAGTTCTATTGTAAAAACTCAAATATAATTTATATTAAAAAAATTAATGCCGGTTAAAATAAAAAATTTCGACTTCGGACCGATGTTGGCAAATCTAATCGGGCTACTATCATAAATCACATATCGATCCTGCATCACGTGCCACTATAGGTTGTTTGCCGATATAGAACCATAAAAGGACCGATTACGATAACCGGCAGCTGAAAAATCAGATTCTTAAGTTTGAGTTGCCGACAAGCTGCCGAAACTTCACCGAATCTACTGTGTACATGCCGACACATAACCGACACTGCGGGCTGTGGTCCGATCAAGTGCCGGAAGATATGTGTTTTCTGGGCATAGATGTATGATATACAGATATATTTTTATTTTTCTATACACGCATTATTAAATGATAATTTTGTGTTTTTATTAATGTGTGTAAGCATAAATCACCTTTTTTATCTTTTCGCTTTAAAACGAAAATAGGAATATTATTGGAATTCTGTTTTGGTCTGTAAAACCTGTTTCGATCGCGTTCCTCATATTTTCAGGAAATGATATTTCTTGAGATTACGTTCTGGAGTCTCACATCAAATACATAAACATTTATTAAAAGTTGATTAAATAACAAAAAAAATTTTGAAATCGACTTTTTAAAACGCTTTGATTCTAATGCATATCATCGTAAAGCTTTAATAACATGCTGCCTTGAGCGAAAACATCAATTAATTTCATCCTTAAAGAACTCTGATATATCATTCCAAATCTAATACGTTTTAAAAATAAACCAAATGTAAGACATAATTTTTGATTAATTGTAAAGTTATAAATGTACTCTAAAGATTTTTCTTAAGTAATGGAGAGTAATAAATCTTTAAACTGCATTATGCTTTTGACAGAGGCTAATAAATTATTTCTACATAATCGAAGAAAATCTTGTTATTAATAATTCGTTATTTAGGTTCAAAAGAACACATTTTTAATTCGTAGAAAATCAGAATTCCGACGTGAATTATTTTTCAACTAGTTTTATAATTAAAGAATATTTTGGTAAATTCATGTGTATATGCATGTGTTAAACCACATGTGTTATAAATAGACTGAAACCAACGACAAAAAAATTCAAATTAAGTAAAATGAATATTGCTTCTAAGAACATTTTGCCTAAATGAAACGCCATTTCCTTCAGTTTTGTTGCATTTAGTGTAGAAGTAGCATTTTATCAAATAAATATACATTTTATTCAGCAAGAAGTTATTGAATTCTATGCTTTTAGTAAGCTATTTTATAGAAAATTAACATTTATAAGTAGTTTACACTCGTAATATACCGTTGTCGCATTCAGGTCATTAATGTCGCCTTTTTGGTAGTTAAAAATAAACAGTAGTAACATAAGTAGTTAAACATAAATGAAGCGTTCAAAGTCCTAAATATGACGATGCGTAATATAAAGGGTTGTTATAATTTCAGTTCGCCTATTCAAAAGGCTCTAAAGCCGCTTGTATGGCTCCAAACGAAGCAAAATTTCACGAGTACGTAGTTAAAAAAATGCGCTCTGCAAAAATAGAAAAAAAAATAGTTAAAATATTTGTCAATAGAAGGCGCTGCGCCAATATTTAAGCCGATATTTGCAGATTCTTTTATTTTGTAAAAAACAAAGTACAGAAAATTTTATTTCACAGTTGGTGAAAGTAAACTTTTTCAGATTCACTGTATCATTTTCGCTCAATCCAGATGAAACACACGAAATAACAAAATTTCATCCAACGCTTGAAAAAACTGACATTTTATTCAAATTTTCAACGAACGACGTCAAAGTGACGTCGCAACTTCGAAAACTTGAAATACCCTTCTAACCAACTGACGATTCAAAACTTACCGGTAAAGTGTATCTGTGATTTCGTTGACACTGGAACAGTTGATTGTTTCTGAAAAACATTTGAATCTATGCTTTGTGGAGAACGGTAACATTGAAAGAAAAGGCATTTCTTGTAAAGTTATTTTATCAAAATAACAGCAACACGGCTGCAGCTCTTCGAGAATTCCGGAAACTAAAAGATATTAGACGTGGACCAAAGTCGGATCGTGGAATTCACAAAATGATTAAAAAGTTCAAGAGAGCGGGAAAACTCGACACTCTTCCTGGGAAAGGACGAAAAAAAGTAGACATTTCTAAAAGGTAGACATTTCTAGAACTGAAGGTATTGGTACTGCTGCCGTGGATTTAGCAAGCCGGGGTGATACCGAAAGTCAGCTATCATTTTCACAACAGTTTCTTGCATGAATGTGGACAATTCTTGGCCCTGGAATATTCTATGGAGTGATGAAGCCCATTTTTATTTAAACGGACAAGTGAGCTCACACAACTGTCGAATTTGGTCGAAAAATAATCCTAATGTTGTCCAAGAGGTTGCATTGCAAGTAGCTAAAGTGATGGTGTGGTGCGGTTTTACTGCGACGTTTATGATAGGGCCATATTTTTTGAGGAACTAACATCCACGGGACCCATTACATGTTTCGCAAATGGAAGAAGGTTTCTCATTATGTTGTCGAATTTCCTGATTCCCGAGCTGCGACAGCGATGGTGCATTCAAAATATCGTGTTTATGCAAGACGGTGCACCACTGTACATTACTAGAACATTTCGGACTTTCTTAACAAGTCATTTTTCAGATGACCGCATCATAAGTCGTTATTTTCAAACAGTCTGGCCACCACGATCGCCTGATATAATCTTATGCGATTTTTGGTTGTGAGGATTTATGAAAGATTCTGTATCTAATGACAACTGTCAGAAAATTCTGATCTGAAAGACAGTATTAGACTTTACATTCACTCAATCTCACAGGACAGTTTACGCAATGCTGTAGAAAGCAGAATTCTGAGAATGGAATGCGCTATTGAAAATGGTGGAGGATTCATTGAGAATGCGTAATGTTATTCTTCGTTATTTCCTTGCCGCCGAGCGAAATTTTTTATTTTTGTTGATGCGGATTACATCACATAAAATAAAATTCATTTTTCTGTATTTGTTGGAGTCATAGGTTAGGCTTTAGAGCTCTCTAATTAGATGAACTTTAATTATAGCAATTCGCAGTTCGTCAAAGTTTGTTGAAACTTTTAAATCTGCGTGCTTCGTCAGAATTGACTGAAATTGATATAATGATTCTGCAATCATCGCCTTAAATATAGGTGCAGCTCCACCTATTGACAAAAAATTGACTAATTTTTTTTTCGATTTTCGCAGAGCACATCGCTTCAATTACGCACTACGCGAAATTCTGTTTCGTTTGGAGCCATAGAATCGGCTTTAGAGCCTTCTGAATAGGCGAACTTTAATTATAGCAACCCCGTACATGCAAACTGATCTAAAAATATACAGTTAACCATTCACTGTAGTGACAGAAATTATCAGGTAACAACTGTGAACCAAGACCACTCGATTAAAAAAGTTGCGATTAATTCAGTGACCACTGTTTCTGCATTAAGTGTTTAGTACAGAATTAATTCTAGTTAAATTCCATCTATTCAAATATTTTAACGATATTACTAGATCTCCAAACGAGTATTTCGAAAATGACAGATACACTCAATTAATACTATCTACATAAGTAAATTTTTATATAGATTCAATCCTAGTGCATTTTCAATTAATTCGCAATAGTAACGGATATTAAACTGGAAATTAGAAATTAGACTCTGAAAATTGTGAAAAAAAGCAATTATTGATATTACTAGCAGAGGTTAAATGTTATATTTGTTCACAATATAGTGATCATAAAATATCTCATGAAGTATATAAAAAACGTAATAAGGAATCTAACAGGAAATTTTTTTTTTTTATCGAAATCTTGTTTTGTAACTTGAAAATGCAAATTAAATAAATCATTATTTAAATAACCCAGACGTTTTAAAATTTGGTCGATGCGAATCTACACTAGTGTTGAATTTATGAGGTAATAAGACATGTGTATTTACAAGACATTTATAAAATTGTTATTAAGAATAGTTATTAGATATAATTCTACTTGTTATAAAATGTTTCATGATAAAAATATTAGACTTAGAAATAATCCAATTTGTGCAATATTTCTAGTAATTTTATTTAAGCGGGTCTTATTAAGCAAAGATAACCTTTTAAAGAAGACACATTCAGAAAGCTTTAAATATAATGAGTATCTTGTATAAACAGAAATGTTCTTTCTAAAATTTTCGGTGTTGAGACGAGATTACTGAAAGAAACTTCTAAACATGATATACATTCTTTTCTGAAACTTATGATCGTCTTTACATCTTCTGAATCAAAATTAATGAATCAATTAAAATACAAACTTAATAAATATAAAGAATGTTTTAAAATAAAGCTAAAGATTTTCTTACTAACAAGGAAGGTCTCCATACGGCATACCCCCAAAAATCTGAAAAAGTTACAAAATGTTCTTCTCGTGTGGATATATATGTTTATAAAAAAATTTCGGCGGAACTTCCATTTAGTATCCGTAAAAAAATAATAAAAATTTCGTTATTTGGCGATTTATCGCCAGTTGGCGAAGGAATGTAATTTAAAAAAATATTTATGTCAAATACGCTTAAAAAAAAAGTTTCATGTTGAACTTGTTTTGATAAATTTAATTTAAATAACTTTAGTTTTGTAAGTTTTAGTTTGTTTTAAGTATAATTTCGTTGTAATGATATTTTTATGTCTTTATAGTCACATTTAACCATCAAAATTTGAGATTTAAAACGAAATTCAAATTAATTAAATTTTTTTCAAGTTCAAAGTTCAGTTGAACATTGTCTATTCGGTTTTGTTGCTATGGAAACATGTGGCTTTTATTTTTGAATACGTTTAAATGTATGAAAATAATTTTAATGAATAAGAATTTTTTTATACATGAAAATATTTTCTACCAGAAGTAAATTAAATAACTACAGCAACAAATAATATACATATATCTGCAATTTAATATATTTATATGTGTATAGTATATAAAACACTTTCATTGTTTATGTTTAAATTCCTTAAATATCGTTTACGTGGATTCTAAAAATCCAAAAGTTTTCAGTTGCATTAAAATCGTTTGCTTTTGGCGAGGAAAAGAGCTGCTCACCAAATCGTGTGACACTTTCATCTTTTTACGCCAAATATTCGAAACTATTTTATTTTTTACATGTTTTTTAATGTAATTCCGCCGCTAATTTTCACTGATTCTTTATTACATACATGAGTAGTTTAATTAGTATTTTTTTTCAAGAAAAATCTGAGTATGCCTAGTATGGAGACCTTCCTTGTAAGTCTGAAGAACAGAGCTGTATGTTATAATGTACACATACAGGGGTTGGACAAAAATATGGAAACACCTTTTGAAATGCATGTTTGAAAAGAAAGATTGATTATAATGAACTATGTTGATGGCACTGGAGTTTTCGCCTACTGACGCCACTTATACAACTTCGTAAAATCGCTGCACCGTTCAGTCGTTGTTGGAGCACTGTTATGTGAGGTTATCATTGCATTATGTCAGAGTTAACAGACTTCGTACGTGGACAAATTGTTGGCGCGCGTATGGTGGGTGCTTCCGTAAGCAAGGTAGCCGAGGTTTTTAGTGTTTCAAGAGATACTGTGTCGAAGATTTATTCCGCATATTTGAAATGCGGAAAAAATATCATCCGCTAAATCACAGCGCTGACGAAACTGTGTGTTGAGTGATCGTGACAGACGATCATTAAGGAGGATTATCGTGAAAAATAAGCAGACCACAGCTGCAAAAGTTACTGCTGAAATGAATGTCGTGTTACCAAATCCTGTGAGTACCAAAACAATTAGAAGGGAGCTTCATAAATAGGGAATTGCTGGCCATGTTACAATTGAAAAGCCATCCATCAGTAATGCTAATGCCTGTAACAGGAAAAAGTGGTGGTAAGTCATAAAGCCTGGACTATAGAGCAGTGGAAGAGCGCAATATGGTCTGATGAGTCTTCTTTCACATTGTTCCCCACTTCTGGCCGAGTTTACGTCTGGAGAACGCCATCTCAAGCCTATAAAACAGACTGCTTGTTGCCAAGAGTGAAACATGGCAGGGGTTCGGTGATCGTTTGGGCAGCCATATCGTGGTTCTCTTCTGGCCCCATGATAACTCTGTAAGGGCGTATTACTGCTCAGACTTATGTGAACATTTTGGCCGATCAAGTCCATCCAATGGTACAAGCTTTGTTCCCCAATGATGATGGTATCTTCCAAGACGACAACGTCCCCGTTCACACAGCTCACATTGTCCAGGACTGGTTTTCTGAGCACGAGGATGAATTTTCGATCTCCCCAGGCCACCACAGTCATCAGACTTGAATATTATCGAACCTTTGTGGTCTACATTGGAGCGGAAAGTGCGTTCTCGCTATCCACCGCCAACATCGTTATCTGAACTTGCCACCGTTTTGCAGGAATAATGGTACAATATTCCCTTGGCAAACATACAGAAACTTTATTTATCCATTCCGAGAAGACTACAAGCTGTTTTGAATAACAACGGGTACCGTACACCATACTAGGCAAGGAAACGTGTTTTTTTTAAGGTGTTTCCATATTTTTGTCCAACCCCTGTATATAATATGAAGACTCAGAATCAAAGGGATACATTGTAAAGACAGATCAGTGAAATTACTAAGAACTTTCTAGGAAACTGCGATGCTTACAACTTTTTACGTAATGGCAATATTAGAAATTTATTTAACACGTAGAAGTTTGCAGTGTAAATTAAAACATCTGTAAGATCACTAAGAATTTTTTTAGGAAGATGTGATACCTGAAGTTTTTAATGTATTGTAATTCGGATTACAAGTATTTCTATAATTATAGTAGATTATTTTATAAAAATACAGATTTTAGAAGCTTTATAAAAACTAGTTTTGTAGATTTACATGTTATGTGTATTGTGTTCAGATAAAATTTTAATAAGCTTACATTTTTCTGTAATTTTTCATTTTTTACGAATTACATTTTTTTCTACACTGTACAAGTGAGAAAATTTAGATTTGGAGCAACTTGAGTTCAAAGTTACAACGTGAATGATAATTGACTGATTAAAATATGAAATTGTTGCTTATTTTATGGCAGTCTTTGAACTATTTTTTCAATAACTGTTATAGAAAAATAGAGTACAATATATGTTTTTAAACTTTAAGTAGAGATAAAATAGTTAAGTAGTTGTTTAAGGCGACACAGTACCTTAAAGTTGGTTAAAATATTGATTTTCTTTTCTTAATATTGACTGAAATATTATTTAATTGTGAATATTTTGACACCTCTTTTTTGCCTCTATGACAGATATACCGAGAGATATTTTAAATGTTGTTAATAGATTCAGCACAATTACCGATACAAATGAAAATTTTAAACTTTCTATAACTTGCTTGTTCGATAAACACTTCAGTGCTAATTTAAACAGGGGTTTGAACTTGTTACCCATGTTACCCTTTTACTTGTTATCCATGATATATTTAATATTTTTGCATATGGATTTAACATTTTAGTTTATAGTTATTAAAAAAATTAAATTGAGTTTGTTTCATTTCCTTAATTTTTTTATATATATAGGAGAAAAAAAAGTCATACTATAGTTAAAATCCCATACATCTAAAAAGCCATACACAATATTATTTAGTGTATTTAAATAAATGTGTAAAAAAATCTAAACCAAAATATTTATATTTATAAAAGTAGTAGACATCTTCGTGGTTCGTACGGGTCCTGGAATTTTATGAGCAGGAAATTCTTTGGTACCAGTATTTTCTTATAGAAAATCCTTAATTAAATAAAACGAAATTTCACTTTTTTGAACTATATGTATTTTTCTGTAAAGAAATGCTGGTCTATCACCTGGAAAATAACGGTACCAGTACGAACCATGATCTTAAAGAAGTTAAATATTTTTAACGATTTCAATTTTAATAAAATAGGCAGTTTTAAAATCTTTTTTTATTTTATTTTATTGAATTTTTAGCACCATGTATAGTGTCACCACATATATTCCAATATTATTCAAAATCGAAGAGATTGTTTTAAAGGTACTGTGTCCCCTAAAAGCTTAAGTAGTTGATCTCGAAAACACAACAGTAACTAGAAAATCACTCATATTTCTTTAACTCTAAAGAAATAGGCTTATTTCCGAGTAGTCTGTGCACTCCTCTCAGTTTTCTTCAATTTTGCAATTCATGCCGCTTGACTTCTTGGGTTCTTGGCTTCTGGTTCTTATTTATATTAAATGTAATACATTGGGTTTAAACTCTTTGTTTCGCACTTTAATTGATGATCTCTAATGATAAAAGTAAAGATGATTTAAATCCATGATAAATCCATGTATATAACTTTCACTTTATAACTGAGGGAGCATATTATTTCAAGACTTCACGATTAAAATGTCTTATTAAAAGCACCTGATATGGCACTGCAAAGGAATCATTTCTTGTTTCGTAGTTTTTAAAAACAGGAAAAGATTGAAGCACGCTCTATTTTTTTCATAAGGTACCCTGGGATAATAACGCCACGTTAAGGTTCTACCAATTTTCACGGCTCAGTTTTAGATTGTATTTTTCAAACAAATATATGATTTGATACAGCAACTCATTGACTATCTATAAAAAAATAATTTAACAGATATGTATTCATAAAATGTAATGGCGTGATTTCTTGGTCAATGCCATTTGGCGTTATTATCCACCTATATGGGTAATAACGCCATGCATACAAAATTATGAAATAAGATGGAATAATGGCATGTAGATTGCCCAATTCTAAAAATACAAACTCTACAAACTTAGAAATTGACAAACTGCATTCTAAGCTATTAAAAATGTTCAATTTTTTGTGAAATTGTAAGGAAAAATAAAGGTGTAGTGGGGGGGGGGGAGGAGGAGGCAAAAGAATATCAGACCGTAAGCTTCTTTTTGCTTAAAAAGTGCTGTTTAAACAGAATTATTAGAAACATTGCACAGTTTTAAGTGTGTTTATTTGAATCAGTATTTAGGATGTAGCTCGGCCACTGTTGGGAATCAACCGGGGTATTAATGCCAAGGATTGGCGTTATTACCCCGGTATAGTTATTGCGCAATACATTTTAAACTACAAATTATCTCGAGAAGATATCCAAAATCTTCTACAACATATTGAAAGTACACGAAATGCACTAAAAATTTATGTAATAAACAAAGTATTTCCGGATAGAAAAAATTGTCTTCACATCACAAAACGTATCTCGCAAATTTTAGATCAAGCGTTAATTTTAGTTGCTTGTAAAAGCAATAAGACCTACAAACTTAACAAATTAACTTGGAGCTGTTTTTTTGCGATTTATATGACTCAAACCCCTTCTGCGCAGAGCACATGGATGTCATTTACCAGATTATTTCATAATTATGCATAATATTACCACTTGGCGTTATTACCCCGCCTGTCGTTATTACATCAGACTACCTTATTTAAACTTTACACATGTACAACATTTACGACGAAATATTTCATATTAATATCAATGTAAATATCAATTGAAGCAAGTTAATTCAAGATATTAAAAAATACTTTCCTTCATTTTTGAAAGGTACCACCCACCACAGCTACTGATGCAATCACCTTTTTTTATCAGAATATTTAAAAAAAAATAAATAAAAAAACAATTCTCTAGAATTACATGACCTCGGCATCTAAAGCATGTTGGAATGAGTCCCGAAATAAAGGAGTTGTAAAATATTGCACATATGATGGAGGTGGTAAATAACATCACTAATTTAGGAAAATGATCTCTAAAATTCCAAATATTTATTTGTGTTTATTGTCAAATGCCTCGTTTATCAATGGAAGTGTTTGTGAGATTAATTTTCGTTTCAAATAGTAAATTAAAAGATGGTAAAGGGGCATTGATTAAAATAAATCATATAATTAATACTTTTTTTATGTCCTGTACCACATTTATCATGTGAAATTTTAATTATACAGATTTAAGTATATATTTTATCATTTAATGCATGATTTCTCACATTTGTCCGAAATACGTTTACATAACAATGTAAAGAATAATACCATTATTTAATTCCACTTCGACTAATTGCTATAAACATTAAATAATTTTAGCAAAATCATTAGCATAAAAAGAGTTAATGATGCCTTAAAGAAATTTAATTAATGGTATTGTGTTTGTAAAAAAAATATTGCATTGGCAATCTTCAAAATAATTAAATTTTCTTCTCTTGATTCATAAACTGACGGTATTAAGTTTGTTTTATGAAATCAACCATGAATTTACAACAGAATCTAATCACAGTTTAATTGTTCCTTTATAATTTAATTTTCTGATTTTCATGCTGTGTTATTTCGATGTAATTTAATTTAATTAATGATAACATTGTTTCATTGCTTTGAAAATTATACCATCTCATATCCATTTTTTATAGTGTTTACATAATTAAGTGCAACTCATTGTTTTTTAGGTTAATTTTCTTTATATTTTCGCTTATTTTCTTTTTTTTTTTCTCGTTGTACATAAATTTTTATGTTTATACATACGGGGTGGCAATAATTGAACTATATGAAATTAAACCGTCATAATTTCTGAACGTTTTGAGTGTTATAGTCCAAACTTCGTGGTTGTCCGCAGGGCATGATGGGAAGTAGTACGCATATGAGCACACAACTCGTTCTTGTCAGCTCACTTTCATTTGGATGGGATTGTTAATAAGCAAAATTGGCACATTTGGGGGACTGGGAATCCGAATTTCGCAATCAAGAAGTCTCTCCACCCTCAACCGGTGACTCTGTGTTGTACAATGTCCTGTCATGCAATAATCGGTCCGATATTCGTTCACGGCACGGTGTCTACTGAATGATATGTTTTGGAAAATGGTTTCTTCCCCATTATCGAAAGAGAACCTGATTTCGACAGATGTATTTCATGCAAGACTGAGCTACACTTCATCGGACCAAGAAATTTTTTTATGTCTTGGAGGAAAATTTTGGGAACTTCAACCTGGCTCTGAAGTACCCAGAGTCAACTAGAATGGGACTTGATTGACCGCCATATTCTCCGGATCTCAACACATGTGACTAATTTTTGTGGGGTTCCATTAAAGACAATGTGTACAGTAATAAGCCCAAAAGCCTTTCTGAGCTGAAAATTACCATTCAGAAGATAGTCGATAGCAACAACGTTCCGAAACTTCAGAATGCAGAATTGCAGGATATGCAGAATTTTGGTATTGGTGTGTGCCAGAGTATAGTCAATGATGACAGTCATATTGAATGAATTATAATCTAAATCCGATTATCTGTAGTGACTTTTACAGTTTTAATAAATTTTGCGCACTCAGAAGTGTTTAAATAATTCACGTTTGATTTCATACACTTCAATAATTGTCACCCTGTATTAAAAATTCACAATTAAAATGTTGAAGAAAACTCAATATTTTATCTTTTTTTTTTTAAATATGAATGAAATCTAAATAATGATAATTGCTTAAGAGGACAAGTGATATCTATATGGAAAAAGTAAAGCAATTTTAACGTTTATGATTATATATTTCATAGAAAGAAAAATCTGTAAACGTTAAGTTTTGTAAACAATAAATGATTTAGTGTACATACAGCAAAAAAACGAAAAATAATTTCTAGAGTTTTATTAAAAACAATTACTTAACTTATACACTTTTTTGATTAATGGGCTTTCATAATGTGTCTGTTACATATACTTTATTCAAACTCTACAAAACTATCAATTTAATTATTATTTGTTTTGGAAGGGGGGGGGGGGTTATCATTTATATCTTTTAATAATAATAGGAAATAATTTGTCTGAGTTTTTAAAAGAAATTAAAATTTAAAAAATTAGCAAAGTGTTTTCATTATCATGAAAAATTACTATATGTATTTTTTCTTATAATTTCCAAATTTATCTATTAATAACAAGAAATATTTATGTTCTGTTTAAGAAGAAATTAAATTTTTAAAAAATTAATAATTTTGAAAATCGTTAAAAAATACTGTATGCAGTTTCCTGTAATTTGAAAAACCATATATTGACATCTATTATTTTTCACGTTATTTTTAAATATCGTGTTTCTAACTATCATAAAAAATAAAATAAATAGATTTTGTGAAAAGTGTACCAAACAGGCATAGTATGAAAACTATGTAGAAGTTAAGTAACTGTATTTAATTACCATACATATATATTTATCTTTCATTATATGTATGGCAAAATATTTCTATTTTAACTAATATAATTTTTTTATCTTAAAAAAAGAGAAGACACATTTTAAAATGCACGATTTTTTTTTGTTTTAACATGCGTTTATTCAACAGATTAAGATATTATTTTCTTTTTACTTTTATTGTTCATCTTGCATTCCGTGAGACTGTTTCTGAAACATATTTCATAAACATAACAAACGACATTTCTATAAATATTGCATAGCATTTTTCATTAGGTCAAAAGTTTTTGAAAAAAGTAAAAACCATAGGAGACATTTTGAATATGTATATGATTGGTTGATTTTCGATTTCTGTAATGATCATCATTTTCGTAGCGTTTTACATATTAGGGTATACTTTGGATAAACTCAGAGTGTTATTCTATGCATTTAGTGGGTATTTTTTAAGAAAATAATCTAATTATAAAACAAATAATACTAGGAAATATCCTATGACATATTTCATTATACAAGCCGCCCTTGGCGACCAGGTTGGCCTCCCTTGAATGTACACAAAGCATAAAATCATATTGCTTTTATTCATAATTTATTTTAACTGTTCATTTTTTTGCCAAACTAGAAGCTTCTGCTAGAGAAATAGACACGGATGCCATATGCGCACCACATTGGTGCGATTGCAGGAAAATGGCTATTACATGTGCCTCACATTGTAGCCTGTCTATTGTTATTTATTTATTAATAAAATGTTTGCTTGCTTTTATTTTCTTTTTTAAAATGATATAAATTGTTTTATTCGATAATTATTAACTAAGCATTTTTTTAATTATTATTTAATTTTTAAAATAACAGAAATTAGTTAAAAAATGTGTATGTACCTGGTATTTGAGAACGGATTTTTTGCCGAATTGGCGTCAGAAAAATAACGCTCCAATGTGGTGCATATATGACATCTGTGCCGATAAATCAAGAGCTCATTACTTTTATGCTATCAAGGCGCAGATAATAAATCGCCAAATATTGTACCCGTGGCATTTTTTCGTATTTCATATATCTTTTAATTATTTAAAACACAATAATATAATCCTTTCATGCATTCCATTTATAATACATAACTTTAATTTAAAAGGTTAAAATTCATGACTTTTATTTTTTTTTAATAAAAAGGGCCAAAAAAATATTTTGGAGCTCCATAATTGCAGCGAAGAAATAACAAAACATAAATAAATCCAATTTACCACAGCCTAAATCTTATTAAAGGACTTTTGCATTGTAACCTATATAATATGTTTCATTTGGATGTTGTCATTAAACAATTAACAAATAATCGTGACTTTTGTGTCACATACATTACTGTAGTATATATATAGATCAAATAACATTTCTAGTGAATATTTCATAAAAAAATTTCATTAGGTGAATCTTTTAAAAATCTTTAAAAACTATTAACACATTATAATATGTACAAATGGCTGTTTTTCTACTTCTATATTCAACATTTTCAACGAGTTTTGTGCACGAAAGTATATTTGCGTTTTACTTTTGTTATTATTCTGAAAGTTGCGTGCGAATATTTCTAGGACATATTCGTAAACACACAAAATTGTTACGTCACATTATTATGCATGTGTGAGTGTTATTATTGTTTGATAATAAAAATAGGATTTGGTCGATATTTTACATATAGCTATGTAAATGCGTAATAATAATAATAATAGTAATAATAATAAAACATTACCAAAAAGAATTGATACTTAAAAAATTTATATAATGTAATAAAATGTTTAGATTTAATATTTGACCCCCTATTCCTCGTGTTAATAATTGTCCGTTATAAACACAACTAACACAATTAACCTATATTTTCTATTCCGATATTTGTAGCTAAATTTTTATTACAGAAATATTGTTCGTTATTTCAACAAATTCTGCATTAAATTTAAAAAAATATATTATTTTCTATGATTTTCATTGTGTTTAACATAAGTGCATTTCATGCAACTGACCGCATGCATGCAAATGAAAAAAAAAACTGAAAAATTGTGGGTTTTTATATATTTTAACAAATGTGAAAGAAAAGAAAATCGTAATCATATTTTTATAATAAAATAGAAGTGAAAAAGAAATCTTATAAGAAATTTGTAAAGACATTTAACTGTTTTCCTACTTGTCATTTCTTAAATACTTAAGTAATTTAATACAAATTTCAAGCGATCTTTCTAAAACAGAATTTTGGTGATACAATAACATATTAGAATGCACTGAGAGGTAGTTCATCGGGATTAAAGTAGCAGTTTATTATAATTTATGTAAACAATGTGTAAATAAATCTTACCGCAACAATAATTAACTTTATTAAGATTTTTATTTAATCAATTGCAGCTAGTGTTCCATGTAGAACTCGTTGGGTTTAAAATAAATCACTTGTAATTCTGAAGTTATTTAAACTATTCCTCGTACAAAATTTAATTCCACTCTAGTTAACCTCATTACAAAATTTAATGTAATTCTATTCGGGATTTATTAAAATTATTTATGATTATTCCTCTTGAAATAGATTTAAATGCTTAGCTGAAAACTTGTAATATCGAAAAGCGATTGAACTTATAACAGTAATTCTGAGAACATAAATGCGAGTGTATAATTTATTAAATCTGCTTTCAATCTGTTACTAAATGCTAATTTTGTTAAACAAAATTTTTATTTCACAGTGATATTGTCGAAATTTTAATAAAAAAAAATAACTTATTGCATAGATATTTTGTTTAAAGTATAATATGGGAGTGAATTTATTTAATTTTTAAATAATACAATTTATAAATTCAAGAAAAATTTCCTATTGATACTTTATAATAATACGCTACCAAAGAGAAATGGTACTTAAAAGAAATTCGAAATGGAAAAGAGACACATACACAAGGTAATAAAACTTCTATATTTAATATTTGGGCCCATATCCCTTGTATTCATAATTGGCCGTCATAAACACAACCCACACAATCAACCTATATTTTATATTCCGATGGACAATATTATATTTGTAGTTAAACGTAGTACAAAAATTATTTACATTACTAGCGAGCTTCGCCCGCTAGCGGCCCCTTTCTGAAAAAAATAATCTCTCTAAGGCCCGGTGCACACTTGCGTTTTCTAACCGCTGACCACAAACCATCAATCATCCTCAATATTGAAATTAAGTAAAAGTTGTTCCTAAAAATATGAAAAAAAAAAAAGATGTTCGTTCTTTCCCCGTAATTTCGCGGTTTTTATTTATTTAAAAATACTTCTAACTGTTGTATCGTTTCAAAATAATGATGCAATTGGTACCACGGTATTGTCTAACTGCTTTTATGAAGATTTTAAAGAAATGTCAAATTTTAAAATGTATTTATTTGCAATAATGTTCTCTAACGATATTTTAAAAATATACGGATTACCGAGTGTCGGATTAGTGAGGTCGCAATGTATTACTATTACACACTTTGAAAAAAACCTCGAGTATAATTTTCGTGTAAAAATATGCATACTTTGTACAAAAATTTTAATTTTTAGTTTTTTCCTTTTTCACATTTAATAATTTAAATTAAAAAATTCGCCTATTATATTATTTAAAATACAGTTATGGCCTCCCGATTTTTTCAAAAATTTTATGCAAGGTGTAAAACCAGTACCCCAAATACACATATAAAGATCATTGAAGAATACAGGATTTAAGGGCTACTTTTACCTAAAGATATGGCAGAAAAAAAAAATCGCCCGTTTTACGCCGTGATTTCGCGGTTTTTACAGATTTAAAAATACTTCTAACCGTTGTATCTTTTTGAAATTTTGACACAACTCAAAGCGATGTATTCACTAAGAGGTGTATAAAGATGGAAAAGAAATATTGAAAATTAGGGATTTTATTCATATAAATATGAGCGGAAAAAGTGTCGAAAAAGCAAACAAAATTGTACGATCGGAGACTCTTTTTCTCATTTTTTTTTCAAAGGGTTAATATTAGAATATTTCAAAAATAAACACACCGTTTGAAATTAGACAGAAGCGTCTTTGAGGGGGTATTTTTTTTCTTTGTCGTGCCTCCAAAATTAAAAAGGATGGAATCGTTTTAAAATTCTATAGTTTTCGGTCGAAAATTCTGCGGAGAAAAATAGAAAATGGAAGCCTTCGGGAAAACTTTTTTTCAAAAGATTAATGTTCGTATTTCTTGAAACCGAATAGACCGTCAGAAAGGTCTTTAAATTTCCTTTAAGAATATGTATTTTTTTTTAAATCCGTGAATCTGCAGTGCGGATTCGACGTTATATAAAACTCCTTAATTTTCGTATTTTCGACACCTTCGTGGTTCTTCATCCCGGAAGGCTAGTTTCTACCGGAGAGCTCCGTCAGAGAACCGTCTCGGAACTTGGATTTTTTGTCACGTTTCCCCGGGTGGTTTTTAATTAATATTTCGGGTAATTACCGGGCGATTTTCTCGAAAGTCATTATCACAAAAGGCCAAATCGTCCCGAGTCGATAGGCACCCAGAGCGCCACTCTACTCGGCCGTTCAGAAAAGTTTTTAGCGGTACAGACAGACAGACAGACAGACGTTTACTGCGGTTAATAGTATAGATTTTAATAAACCCTGCATTCAATTTACAAAATACATTATTTCTTTTGTTTTTCATTGTGTTTAACCCTCTCGAGCATAAATTATTTTTCATTATTTTGCATTATTCACTAAAAATAATTTTTTGTGATAAATATGAATTCTTTTTAAAATAATTTTATTATTGTACAGCATTTCAGCTATTATCTGTACAGAAATCAAATCTCTATAAATAAATGCTTAAAAGTTTTTTGCTTAATAATGCAATAATTACACGACTTCATATGAGGTTCGTATGCACGAGAGGGTTAAAATTAATGTTTCTTGTGCAACGTACCACATGCGTGCAAATGAATAAAAAAGGCAAAACTGTTGTTTTATATACATTTTTTTTAAAGTGAAAAGAAAAGAAACTCATAATCTTATTTTTATTGTGAAATAGAAATGAAAAAGAGCTTTTATAAGAAATTCATAATAATATTTAACTTGTTCTGTTTTCCCACTTGTTATTTCTTTAATGCTTAAGTAATTTAATTCATATTTCAAACGATCTTTCTAAAACAGAATTTTGGCGGTACAATATGATATTAGAATGCACTGAGAGGTATTTGCATAAGGATTAAAGTAGCGATTCATTATAATTTATATAAACAATGCGTAAAGAAATCTTGCCACAACAATCATTAACTTTACTAACACTTCCCTCAGAGGGATTAGTCTGAGCGATATTGCTGTGAATACACATTTAATAACTTGCGATAAGTAAAGAAAATGAGATGTTACCTTTAATTGGTTATAAAATATGATGAAAATAAGCATATTGAATCATAGAATTACAAAATCTTATATATAAAGTTGCATATACTATTTTTATAAAAGAAAAGCAAACCATGCTGTTGTGTTTGGAGAGATAAGAGAAACATTTATTGTTTCACTTCATAAGTAGGCTAAGTGATCGTACTAATTTTGTGAGGGACATTGCGTTGAATGCAGGCCAGCAAACGACCCAAAAATGCTACCAATTATAGTACTCTTAAATTATAACAATCTTTAACCATGAAGAATAAAAATTCAAAGCAAAGTTGTAAGAATAAAAATGATAAAAATAAAGTTACCTGTGAGTTTTTTTGGGTGTTGAGGAACAAAAATCCAGCCAGACAAGTGCACAGGAATCAAGACACAAATTGATGAAGATAAATATTTTTTATTTATGATAACTTGCAAACTTTGAATATTTCTTTATATATATAAATATATTTTGTTTTTCGTGTACATTACATCATTTATTTTGTTGCAAAATTTTTACAATGGTGTTACTTTACGAGTTGACATATTCGAAAAATATAATTCTTCTTCACAAGGTATTCTTATATGTATCTTTATAGCAAGAATTAAACAATTTTCTTGATCGAAAACAAAGATAATATCATTTTTCAGAACATCAATTATATATATTTTTCAAAAATATGTTTGAAAAACTTCACACCGAGATATATCAATATTTGCTCCTGGTGCGCCGTTCCATATTCAAAATTTACACATATATTTTATGGCCAAATGACAATTATGATGAAGAGATTATGAGAAAAAACTTTATGAAAAAAAATATATATCCTCACTTCTTGAATGAGAATCACCACCTCAGCATTTTTTTTTCAGAGGGAAAGCGAGCTTACAAAAAGGCATTGAAGAAATGAGAAATGAATCGGTTAGAGAGATTTCGATGAGAGATTGACGAGTAAAATATTAAAAATAACCAAGACGTCATTTCACTTATGTTGTATAGCCAGAAAGAAGCAACAAACACATGATTCAGGATGCGGTTGAAGAGGAACTTACTGCGCGTGGACATTGAAGAACAAAAAAAAACGGTTGTATTCAACGGTCTCGGGGGCGCACACTTGCCCCGAACTCCGCTAAATTTTTCCGGCATTTCGATCAACCACCAGCATCCATCACGGCTGGGGTCTAACAGCGCAACTCCGCTGACCGCGGGGAGTCAGGAGGGAAAAAGAACTAGGGTTACTGTAAACCAGGCATACGCCAAGTTGGCGACGCACGAAAGAGGGGAGCGAGGAAAATTAAGCCAAGTTACGATACCAAGTATGGTGAAAAATGAATTTATTAAGGAAAGAATTGATAAACACTTAAAGAAGGAAGGCCAAAGCAGGTGGCCAGGCACTCAACGGTTTAAAACACGTCACCTGCGGAATTTAATTTGATAGGCCAAGGGGCGGGCCAGATTAACCGGAAATACCACCCATAGAACAAACTAGATTGTTCTAGAAGGATTTCTAGACCGGAAGGAATGATTTCAAAACAAGATTTTACCGGCTTGGAACATTCGAAAGCTAGGAAAAGAAGAAAACATTACAGGCGACAATATCAAAAGAAACGAAATCGAAATAATATTTAAATTAAGAACATGAATAAAAAAAGAGATGATATGAAATAAAATAGTTAATAAAATTGAATTAAACTAAAAAATATGGGGGGGGGGTTATCGAGTAACCACCACATATCTACCCGGGGCTCCCCAAAAGAAAATATTGGTGAGATGACAAAAATGTAACAATTTTTTCATCGAGACAATATTTTCTAACACATGTACAAAGATATAAAATAATTACACAAAATAAATGTATCAGAAATAGTTATATGAATATAAATAATTGTTTTACATGATATTTAAATAATAAAAATAATTACTATTATGGTAGTAATCCTTATGTAAATACACCAAATATAGCAAATATTAAAATGGAAGGTATACAAAAATTTTCTTCCAGAGGTATCTTATCATGTATCAAAAAAAATTATTACAGTCTATATCTATGTGTAGAAACAACAGTCCTTAACTATGAAGAGTCTCTTGTTAAGCTGTGCAAAATACAATATGATAACTAAATACTTTAGCATATGTAAAAAAAATATTGGATTATACAACACCATGTATATTTATATTTTCAGTTGGCAACAAAATGAAACATACTATAACAGTATATAAAAAAGGATGGTTTGAAATACCACATGATAAAATTGAATAAATTTGTAAGTTGAAGATTTGAAAAAAGAAAACTACATGCAAATGGTGCAGAGAGATTATTTAGGCTCTCATAAAAAAAAATTACTTATATCAACATATAGCTTTTTAAGCTTTTAATTAATCTTAAATGAATAACCTTAGCATTATTCAATAACACATTTTCAAAGAAAATAACAAATTCCAAAAAAGCATATGTTAAATTGGTAGAAAAAGTAATGTTATTTTCGAATGAAAACATCATGAAAATGAATATATCAATTTTCAAATAGCAAATGTTGATACTCTCATAAAAGGAATATTCTTGAACACTTTCAACATAAATTTGACAACAATTGCATAAATACTTTTAATACTATACTTCATTCAAAATAAGCATAAAACATAAGATATTTATATTCTGATAAAAGGAACTTATATGAATATGTCAATCTTGTATATGACTTGATAATGTCAATTTACAAACAAAAAATCAATTATGTCAAAGAATTTATATAAGACCCTTTTTGAATATGTTTAAATGCAATTTTTCAAACACTTTTAAAAAAACAAGTGATCATTTTTGTAATTGTTATATAACAAGTATTTTACCTTATATAAATATATAATGAGTCAACCAACATCTTTGGATCCAAATTATAAATACTCATAAGTATACAAAAAAATATAATACTTATTGTGTGTCATTCATTTTTTCTATATTTCACTAATAAGAGTAAAATTATTAGTATGCATAAGTTTATCATGCATTTTCCTTTTTTGTTAAAAAAGGTTAATTGTTAGAGCATGCATGCATTGTAAAGAGAAGTCACAATGGGGAAAATAATTTTAAGAGTACTCTTATTCATGTTTATCTTACATCAATTACAATTCCACCTTTCTTATTAGAATAAACATTTGTCACAAAAAAAAATAACTTTAAATAATGACATAATATTAGAACAAGCAAATAAAAGGATAAATTCTTTCTCAACTTTAGCACCAACTATTGCAATTAAAGACTTTGTAAGGCTAAAGAAAGTAGCGTATGGCATATTTGAGATCATATATACTTATTACAATAATTAAGGTTTGAAAATGAATACAGAGAATGATAAAGATATTTAAAACCATACATACATCAGGAGGATGACTGTTGTATTGCTCCAAGGATAAAGAAGACTTAAATAAAGAAGCAAAAAAAAAAATAACAACAGCTGCCTGCAGCTTGGAGGGAAAATAAAAAAAATTACACAGTCATTCTTCTTACTGGAATATCAGTCTAACTAGTATTAACTGACTATACTACAAATCAAGAGTCATCCTGAAAAAGGAAAAAGAAGATTAGTTTATTTTTTTATACAATTTATGATTGCGAGGGCGAAGATCATAATTTTTAAATTGAGTAGACTTGTTTTTAACACCAGTATGAGTGCTATCAGGAGGAGCTTGTGACAGTACTGATTTACTTGAACATGAAGATGTTTGTTGACACTTAGAAGAAGAAAGAATTTGAGGAGATGTGTCACAAGCAGCATCATGATTTGAAACTTGAGTAGGAGAGTGTTGTCTCACAGGAGTAGAAGATGCATTATCAACAGGAGCTTGATCATGTGATACACTTTTAGAAGAAACTGAAGGATATTGCAATGCTTCATTTCTCTTTTGAAGCTTCAAGATTCTGTTAGTGTGAATCAACATGGGTGAAGCGTGACTATTATTAGAATCTTGAATTTGAATAAGCACAGGAGAAATTATTTTCTTCACCAGGTATGGGCCTTGTACTTTTTTGTTAAACACAGTGGGAAATTTTACGTAAACAATGTCATTAACATTGATGTTGGCAAATTTTAATTTTTCTCTCGATTTTTGGTACACTTTTTGTCTAGAAGATTCATTATTCTTGTAAGCTTGATAGTATATTTTCTCAATAACATCCATTAATTTATGAATTTCATAGGCAGTATTGAGAATTTTCCAGGAAACTTGAGATTTGTAATTGGAATAAATGTCATTTATTTCTCTTCCAAAATGAAGAAGATTTGGAGTGAATTTTGTGGCTGGATGAGGTGTAGCATTATATATGGATTGGTGAATTTTTAGAGCAGTTGGTACATCACATCCTTGTGAAGCCATTGTGTTCACAGACGATTTTATTTGAGAATTAACTCGTTCACTTAATCCGTTAGCCTGGGGATGGGCTACAGAACTGTGTTCCAATTTAATGCCAAGCTTTTTATTAAAGAAAGAAAACATATCACTAGTGAACTGAGAGCCATGATCAGTGAGGGTTAATTCAGGCTTACCATGAGTGGAAATGTAATGTAATAAAGCTTTTGTAACAGACTCAGCGCTGATATTATTCAAGGCATATAATTCTAAATGACGAGAAAAGTGATCTATGATGGTCATCACATATTGACGATTTCTTAATGGGCCCAGTAAATCCATAGAGACTTTTTGATTGGGAGCTGTTGGAAGTGGTGCTGGTAAGTATGGAGCAGTATTTTTTTATGATTTTTGTTTACTAAACAAATTTCACAAGAGTTGACATAATTAATGGTATCAGAAACAAGGGTTTTCCAGGTAAATCTTTTCTTTAAATTAACAATTGTTTTATGAATGCCAGTATGAGTAACATGAGCAATTCTTAAGGCTTTTGCTCTAAGTGACAAAGGTAAAACAGCTTTATGCAGCTCAATATCTTCTGAAGAAAAATGTCCATTGTAGCAAAGTAAATCATTACTTGGATTAATATAGTAGCCATTTAAACTTTTAGACTTTTTGTTATTTTTAAGATCTTCATAAATTTGTTTAATTTTTGGATCTTTTTGTTGTTCAGAGAAGATGGTGTGATCAAGAATTTCTAATAATGGATCTTGATTATTATCATAATTTGGAGGTGAAGAGTCATTTTGAAGATGACATGTGTGGTGTGTTTTGTCAACTAAACCACATGGAAAGTGAGGAATTTCATTATGTAAATCTTTTTGATTATCAACAATGGGTAAAGGTTCTTGTGTAGAAATAAGATCTGGATTATTATGGAGATCTTCAGTAGGAATGTGAGGTGTTCTACTCAGAAAATCTGCTAACACATTCTCTTTGCCTGGTACATGCTGGAATGTGTACGAATATTCTGACAGTTCTAACATCCATCGAGTAGTAATATCAGCTGGAGATGTAGCCTTTTTATAATTATTAAGAGGTTTAGCATCAGATAATAGAATAAAGGGTCGACCAAAAATATAATATTTAAAAGCTGTTATGCCTTTGTAAATGGCATAAAGTTCCAACTTGATGGCAGGATACTGTCTTTCTGACTGAGATAGTGTTTTGGAATAATAGGAGATTGGTCTGAGTTCACCATCAAATTTTTGCATAAGAACAGCTGATATTGCTGTCTTTGATGCATCTGTATTAACATAGAAAGTCTCATTCCAGTTTGGGAGATTGAGCATAGGTTTTTGGAAGAAAATGTCTTGTAATTTTTTAAATGCATTTTCTTGTTCAGATTTCCAAGAAAATTTATTTTTAGGTTTGGTGACTTCAATGAGAGGAGTAATCAATTTAGCAAAATTAGGAATAATTGATCTATAAAATGAACACAAACCTATAAAACTTTTCGTTTGCCTCTTGGTTTTAGGCGTTGGAAAAGAGGTAATTTTTTAAATGTTACTTGTAATAGGAAGAATTTTATGATCTGTGAGTTGGAATCCTAAAAAGTTAATACTTGTTTGCATAAAGATACGTTTTTTTCACAGTTTTGTTACACATTTTTCAGGAGACAGAGTAATGTTATTAGCAATAAGAGTGTCTAATAGCTTTGTGAGTTTCATAGACATTTCTTCAAATGAATTAGCACCAACTACAATATCGTCTTGGTATGCATAACATGAATCAATTTGAGATAATTGAATAACTGAGTCAATTAATTGTTGGAAGGTGCTTGCAGCCGTCTTCAGGCCAAATACGAGACGTAGGTAGGTAAAAATTACCCATGGAGTAGTAAAACTAAGCTTATCCTGCATATCTTTAGGTACAGCGATCTGCCAGTATGCAGAGGGCAGTATCAAGAGTAGTATAATACTTAAATTTTGATAACTTCACCAATAGATTTTGAATTCTAGGAAGAGGATATGAAGATGGAATAATAATGGAATTTAGCAATCTTAAATCTAGAGCCAAACGATACTTTTGAGGTTTTGACATATCAGTTCTCTTCTTTTTAACAAGATGCATGGGACAGGCCCAAGATGAATTTGATCTCTCAATAATGCCAGCATTTAACATTTGATTAATCTGGTCAAGAGCTTCTTGCTCAAGTGCCTGTTGTACAGGAAAAGGTAGAGTTTTGACTGGATGAGAATTTAGCATAGTGAATTGAGGATTGACCAGGTCGGTATGACCTAAAGTGTCAAGAGATTTTGAAAAAGCAAGAGCTTTACTGCACAATAATTTTGTAAAAGATTCTTTTTCATGAGGAGGTAAATGTTTTAAATCAAAGTCATTTGGAGACAGTTCTTGAATTCGTTTTCTCTTAATCTCTTCAGATGGTAAAATTAAATTACAATAATCGTTCTCAAAATCCAAATCAAAAGAGTATTCCTCAATATCTTTCTCATCTACATTGATACATTCGCCAATAATTGAATTTTTATTTAAATGAATGTCCAGCTTTGATATATTCTGACATACAACCAAAAATAAATCATTTTGAATTGCAGATTTGGAATGCAAAGATTCATGTAACACAAGACCTTTATTTTTTAAATTGGGTTTGAAAATAAAATATTCAGATGGAGGATTCAAGTACTTAACATGTAAATAAACAAAAGAATTAGGAGGGATTAATTCTCTATTGAGTAATTGTACCATATTGGAATTCACCAAAATTTTATTACCAATATTTAAATGGGTTTGCTTTTCACCAACATAACTAAGATCATTAGTATTTTCAGATGAAAAATTCTTGCCAGGCATATTATTATTAGAAGATAAATAGTTCACAACATTACCATAATCAGTTGGAACATAGTTAGAAAAATAAGTAAAATTACCATCAATATAAGGATTATGAAAATTCATAGCAGTACTAGCAACATTATTTGTAAACAAACCATTATTTTGAAAATTATAATTGTAAGGATAGGTTGTATAATTGTTGACTAATTGTAAATTTGTATCATCATAATTTGCACATATATTATCAGTATAAATACCATTACATAGATTATTTGACATAGAATCTTCATAACAAGGCATCTTGTGTACATCTAAAGAATATGGCACATTTGAATTAACATAAGTATAGTCAGAATTCATAAAATAGCAAGTAGGAGATTCGTTATAACTATGAAAAGGAATATGTTTGTCTTTAATTAAAATAGACTTAAAGCTGGGTGATATGGTAATAGAATGTTTGTTGATAAACTCAAATCCAAGTATGGCTTGAAAATGAACATTTTGTATCTTTGTAAGGTAAAAGACATGATGAAAGAAGAATTTATCAATTTTAAACGCAATCTCTATGCATCCCTTGAAAAAAACTTTGGAATTTATGGTAGACACAGATACATTACGGGATAAGAATTTATAGTGAAGCCTGAATTTAATGCTATTAAAGCATTCCTGATCCAAGAGTGACAAACTTGATCCAGTATCAATTAACGTTGAAATCTCATTATGTTGAATGTTTATGAGAATGCATGGAAGAACATATGAATTATTAAATGAACTGCAGATGACATGTCTTTCTTGTACATCATCATCAACTTCTAAAGTTTGTTTGGATGTCAACGAAATATAAGAACATGAAGATTTGTTAAATTTAGGTGTCACAGGGGAAGTTTGGACAGCTCTGGACGATACTAAAGTGACTGAAGAGCTTTTGTCAAGTTGTTGTTTGCGTTTGTTACTAAAGTGTACTGACCCTGAATGAGAATTACGGGAGAGAAGGCGGTCAGTAGAACCAATCTCCCTTATTTGTTTAAATGCTAAACATTGTTTTTATTTTGAGAAGAGGTATAGTTTTTCCTTCTGTGAGAGTTAGACGAAAAATTGGATGAAGAGTTTTGATTGGAAGCACTAATAATATTTTTAAATTTGAAGCACGTATCCATACGATGATTGAATTTCCCACAGAACGCACACTGCACAACATCTTGTTTGTGATAAAAGGAAGCAGAGTTTTTTTTGTGAGAAAATCTGTCGAAGGTGGGTTGATGATAAGGACGTTTCCGATAAAAATTCTGTTGACGAAAATTATTTTTACGCTTATCTGTAGCCTCTTGTTTATTTGGAGAAGGAGAATATATTCTAGGTTTTCTTTTAAAATTACGAGAAGCATGAGAACTGTCTTTTGGAGTTTGCGAAGGTGAGAAGGTAGTTTGAGAATTGACATAAATTTTATCCTTCGTATGTTTTATAGGAGTCTTATGGAGCACATTACTAGAAGGAATGGAATTATCATGGCTTTTTTCAGTATCCAAACAATATGCTTGATTATAATTTTCATACGATTTTTTAGGGGGAGAGTCGTAAATATCTTGAAGAAAATTTGCTCGTTCAAGAGCTAACTCAAAAGATGAAATATTTTCTTCAAGAATTTTTCGTTTAATTTGTTTAGGCAAAGCCTCAAGAAAATGGGTGAATTTTAATGAATTGAGAGCAGGAGGATCCAATTTAGGGTAAGCAAGCCGAAGTTGTTTATCCAGCCGAAAAGCAAAATTTTTGACTGATTCATTTGAATCTAAGCTTAAATTCTGCAAGGATTTAAGAGAAACAGTCTTCTTTGAGGGTAAGAAATAGTCTATAAAAGTTTTCCGAATGTCCTGGAAATTAGAGTTCTTGAGCTGAGACTGAGTTTCAAGAAAGAAGAGTAAGGCGTTACCCTCCAGTTTCGATTTGAAAAGAACAAAAAGTTCTTTATCTGTGAAATTATTTAACTCTTGTATATCAGATAATTGATCAAAGAAGAATTCCACAGTCTGAGGGTTGCCGTCGAATGGCTGAATAGCAATATTTAATTTAGACTTGGGAGGCATTATGAGATAATTAAAGTGAGAGCTCAATAAATGACAGGTTAGATTTGGACATAGACTGGTCTTATAATAAATAATATATAAATCGACCCATTATTTAAAAATATTGACAAATTTCATTTACGTTATACATCATTTTTATATATATTAAGAAGAAGAATAATTATGTGATGAAGAGGAGAAAAATACCAACATATCTTTGTTAGCATCCGATCAAAATAACATGGCCCAAAAATTTTATGTAAATATATATATCATATGGCTCAAAACAAATATTCTTATATTTATGACAAGAGGAATAATTTATATTAGCATAATCAATTATATTTAGCAGCACCTCCGTTAAATAAATAATATATTAGTTATAAATCATATCATGGCAAGAAAAAAATATATGAATAAATCATGTTATATATACTGTACTGCTCCAAAAGAAAATATTATCTCAGCATAAAATCAAAATATATTATGCATTCATTTATTACACCACACTCAATAAAATAGGAATATAAAATATTGATCACTGCATGAAGATATAATTGGAAAAATAATGAAGATATAATTGAAGATAATGATGATATTATTGAAGATAATGAAAGATAATTGAAGATAATTGAAGATATTTTTTTTTTTTTTTGTTGGAAAAATGTATATATAACGAAAACACAATGGTAGCAAAGGAAAAGAGATGGTCAAGCGTTGGTCATTGCACCAAAGGAAAGATTTTCTGTTGTGTTTGGAGAGATAAGAGAAACATTTATTGTTTCACTTCATAAGTAGGCTAAGTGATCGTACTAATTTTGTGAGGGACATTGCGTTGAATGCAGGCCAGCAAACGACCCAAAAATGCTACCAATTATAGTACTCTTAAATTATAACAATCTTTAACCATGAAGAATAAAAATTCAAAGCAAAGTTGTAAGAATAAAAATGATAAAAATAAAGTTACCTGTGAGTTTTTTTGGGTGTTGAGGAACAAAAATCCAGCCAGACAAGTGCACAGGAATCAAGACACAAATTGATGAAGATAAATATTTTTTATTTATGATAACTTGCGAACTTTGAATATTTCTTTATATATATAAATATATTTTGTTTTTCGTGTACATTACATCATTTATTTTGTTGCAAAATTTTTACAATGGTGTTACTTTACGAGTTGACATATTCGAAAAATATAATTCTTCTTCACAAGGTATTCTTATATGTATTTTTATAGCAAGAATTAAACAATTTTCTTGATCGAAAACAAAGATAATATCATTTTTCAGAACATCAATTATATATATTTTTCAAAAATATGTTTGAAAAACTTCACACCGAGATATATCAATATTTGCTCCTGGGGCGCCGTTCCATATTCAAAATTTACACATATATTTTATGGCCAAATGACAATTATGATGAAGAGATTATGAGAAAAAACTTTATGAAAAAAAATATATATCCTCACTTCTTGAATGAGAATCACCACCTCAGCATTTTTTTTTTCAGAGGGAAAGCGAGCTTACAAAAAGGCATTGAAGAAATGAGAAATGAATCGGTTAGAGAGATTTCGATGAGAGATTGACGAGTAAAATATTAAAAATAACCAAGACGTCATTTCACTTATGTTGTATAGCCAGAAAGAAGCAACAAACACATGATTCAGGATGCGGTTGAAGAGGAACTTACTGCGCGTGGACATTGAAGAACAAAAAAAAACGGTTGCATTCAACGGTCTCGGGGGCGCACACTTGCCCCGAACTCCGCTAAATTTTTCCGGCATTTCGATCAACCACCAGCATCCATCACGGCTGGGGTCTAACAGCGCAACTCCGCTGACCGCGGGGAGTCAGGAGGGAAAAAGAACTAGCGTTACTGTAAACCAGGCATACGCCAAGTTGGCGACGCACGAAAGAGGGGAGCGAGGAAAATTAAGCCAAGTTACGATACCAAGTATGGTGAAAAATGAATTTAATAAGGAAAGAATTGATAAACAGTTAAAGAAGGAAGGCCAAAGCAGGTGGCCAGGCACTCAACGGCTTAAAACACGTCACCTGCGGAATTTAATTTGATAGGCCAAGGGGCGGGCCAGATTAACCGGAAATACCACCCATAGAACAAACTAGATTGTTCTAGAAGGATTTCTAGACCGGAAGGAATGATTTCAAAACAAGATTTTACCGGCTTGGAACATTCGAAAGCTAGGAAAAGAAGAAAACATTACAGGCGACAATATCAAAAGAAACGAAATCGAAATAATATTTAAATTAAGAACATGAATAAAAAAAAGAGATGATATGAAATAAAATAGTTAATAAAATTGAATTAAACTAAAAAATATGGGGGGGGTTATCGAGTAACCACCACACATGCATGGCTATAAAATTGGAAATATGCAAAATGTTAAAAGTAATACAGAAAATAAAACACCAGATTTTCCTACATTGGAAATATAACTCTTTGAAGTGATGTCATGAGCATAAACAGAAGCTTCGAACCGATTTTAGAAACTACCCAGCAAGCACATAACTTTCGGCATACGATCGGGCCGGAGCCGTCAGTGTCGGTTAAGTGTCGGTAGCAGGTTGGCACCTGAAACTTAAGAATCTGCTATTTTGACAGCCGGTTACGGTAATCGGTCCAAATTTGGTTGTCTATCGGCAAGCGACTTATACCGGCAAGTGACGCAGGACCGATATCTGAGCTGTGATAGTGGACCGATCAGATTTGCCAATATCGGTCCGAATTCAGAATATTTAGTATTAACCGATTCTTTTTCATTTTCTCAATTTTATTCGAGTTTGAGTTTTGATAAGAAATGTACATTTCATGTATTTCATTAAATTCTGACAGTGATAAGCAGAAAATATGTCAAAAATAACCTTTATTTATTTATTTAAAATTATGATTTTTGAATCAATTTTTAAAATGACTTACAATTATTTTTTTCACAAAAGAATTTTTAATTTTTTTTATTATTATTCACTATTAGGAAATTAATCATAGAAAAACAGAAAAAATCTTTGTATGGTAATTGAATTTATTTTCTATTTATCTATTCATTTTAAAAGCAATAACTTCACTTAGCAATAGTTTCACTTTTTATTTTAATATTAATTACTAGAAAGTGCATGAAATTATTTTAGAAGGTAAAACATATAAAAGAAATCTACCCATTTTTTTAACATAAAAAAATCAGTTTTTTTTTTCTAAAATATTTTCTCACAAACGAAAAAAAATTAATATTACAATTTTATTTAAAGATTTAAAAATTATTATTGCAACAATTATTCAGAATTAATATTGCTACTTAAAAACATATTCTGTATTAAATAATGAAATCTCTTAAAGTGAATTCTCATTCTAATTAAAAGTGATTAATTACCAACTTAATTTTTTTTATTAAATTAGTTATTTTATGTTACAAATATACATCTCTTTTTTATTATTTTATTATTTACTTTATTATTACATTTAATTACGTTATAATTCTCAAAAAGAAAATTGCATCAACAGAAAAACCACTAAAATTCATTTATTATATCCAATACTTATGCATTTTTAAATTTATAAAAAGGAATATGAAATATCTCCTATATAAAAAAATTGTGTATAAAAAGATAATATACATATATATATTATTTTTATTTTATTTTTTACTTAATAAAATATACATAATCTACAAAATAAAATTCCAACATAGACGTAAAACATAAATACTAATTTAAATCATCAAATGGCATAACATAATTTTTTATTCTACTTAAAAGTTAATTTTTACCAATTTATTATTATTATTTAAAGTAAGCTTTTCTATGTTAAAAATATATACATTAGAAATTAACGCAAAACCGGTAATTATGTTACAGTTTTTAATAAAAAATTTTATTTATTTAACAATACTTCTGAAAAAAAATTATTTTTAAATTTTAAATATACTACTTAATGATTCTAAAATTTATAAGAAAAACAATTCGTTTACTTTAATTAATTCGCTAATTCATTAATTTAAATATTAAATTAATTTTAAAAATCAGGCGCATAAGACAATTACAAGTAAATGAATACATAAATAAAATAAAAACACTTTAATATTACAATTTTCCAATCTGTCATTTACGTCAACGACATTTGCCATTCACATACCACTTACTGAAAAGTCACACCCTTATTACTACACATAAACCTCCCCTAACCAGGTCTGACTCGTCTAGTGGTTAAGGCGTTAACCTTCTGAGCTAGGGATTGCGAGATCAAATCCCGCCTGTTCCTGCACTGAAGTATGTTCATTGGCTCTCAAAACACTTGCTAGAGTGTTTAACAGATGGCGCCACCAGAGAAATTTTTTTGCTTGTGCCGGGATTCAGCTGGTATTCGTGTGGTTAGCTATCGGCATAGTTTTTTGCCGATACCGGACCGGCTGCGTGCCTCATGAATCGGGCGGCATTCGCGCGGCGTATCAAAAAAGATACGGAACCGGCAGCCGCAAGTGGCATCGGTCCAATACCGCTGGCATTGGCAAGCGGCTATCGTCCGATTGCTTACCGATAGCTCTGCGTTTGCTGGGTATAAATAACATAAACTATTATGTTTGAAGAGAATGGAGTTTATTTTATTTTATATGGTGTGAAATCCGTCCGAATAGTTTATAATATTGAATATCTGTTTTCCACGGATGCAATGAGGTTGTCGATAAGAGTTAAGGAATCCTTTTTTAAAAATTTGTCCTAAACGAGCACTTACATCTTATAAGTTAATGTGATGCCAAAGTTATAGTTTCTGACTCCAACAGTATCCTAGAAATTGCAATATTCTCAAAAAATTGGGTTTAAAACTTTTTCTAGAAAAAAAAAATGTTTAATTTGTGAAATTAAATTATCGAATGTTTTAGAAATCGTTCATAACGAGAATATTATATCTTAAAAGTTTCCAAAAAAAAAAAAAAAAAAAAAAAAAAAAAAAGATTTTAAATTTTTAGTCATATCAACCAAAGAATTCTCAATTTGTGAACTTTTTTTTACTCGTGCATTGACGGTGATTATTGTTCCTACGCAAAATACAGTATATTTTGCAGCAAAGATGGTTACCAACATTTTTTGCCCACATTATTTTTTAAATCGGCTTGGTACTCCCAATGATAACGAAAAACACACAAACGTTAATGCTTTATACCATAGAAATACAGAATCAAAAGCTATTTATCTCCTATTATATACACATAAATTATCTAATTAGTGCTAGCAGATGCATTTTTAAATATACTTAGATCAATATAATGCTTCATTTTTCTTTTATTAGTATTTCTTAGCATTCATTTTTCATTTATTTGTATTATTCAGTAAAAAACTCACTTTCTTAAACCCGAATTACTTCAAACTTTTTATAAAAGCGCCTAAGTCCATATAATAGCGAAGTATTGTGAAAAGGACTAAATACAAGGTAGTAAGACACTTAGCCAAACGCAGGTAATAAATCGCCAAACATTGTTCTTTTCGCCCTCTCTCGAAATGCATTTTTTCCGTAGATTTAAAAAATACGATTTTGAGTCAGCTTATTTAAAATTCAAATAAATAAATAAGAGGAAGCAATAATAGCATAAGTCAAAAATTTTATTTCAGCATCAAGGAATTGTATCGCAGTTACACATGTGGAAAAAAGCTGCTTTTGGCCAAAAAAGTTGTCTTCACTAAATTTGAATCCGATTAAAAAAAGTACTTTGATTAATTAAAATGTCATAGGCAGAGCTGCCAAGTCTCCGGCATTTTGGATACCGGTATTTTAATACAGAAAATGTTTTGTTAAATTGGAACATTCTGCGGATTTAAAAAATAACTTTTCTTATAAGAAAATTCTGCTGTGCAATAAGCGGGGGCTTGGCATCTCTATATAGGAATATTTCGTAATCTACTTTTTAACCTTAAAAAAAGCAACGACCATTTTTCGGGTACAAAAAGTATTGCTAATTGTTTCATTTTGCATACAAAGTACTGATTGTAATATTGATACATCTATGGTGATAAATTTCCAATAATTTTTCAATTCCCATTTATTTCATTAAAAATATAAATCTTTTATTCATTTAGTTTAAAATAAATGGTTTTAAACTAATTTCATAATACTTTTGAAATATCACTTTTCATTGGCCATTTTTTTTAAGCATTTAGAAAATGGTTGTTGTTTTCAGTCAAATATAGACTTGGTCTGTCCGCATTTTATTTTATTATTACTATTATTTATAAATGGTGGAGAAATATTCATACTTAATCCATAACCTGTTATTACATAAGTCACATTTTTATTATCATAAAAATTATGTTTTTACTGATTTTTATTAACTCAATAGGAAAAATTTTGTGCTTTGAGCAATAAATGTCCGCATTTCATTTATTTATTTATTTTAACAAAATTCTTTGTATTTAGAAGAATTTTTATTTAAATAGGAAATCCAAATGTCGCTGTTAATAAAGAAGAAAGTTACAAAAAAAAGGTTACAAAACGAGTAGACGCATATTATAAAATATGGAAAAACGACGAATCCAAAAAAGTCGTCGTATGAAATATCATCTTTTAAAGCAAAAAAAACGAGGTCTGATTATCGAGCCTACTGATTACAATATGTGCATTATATAAAAAAAACTGCAAATATTGATTTTTTTTCTTTTGTGCAGTTTTGGCTTCGAAAGGTGCGCTATGTTGCAAAAATATATAAGCGACTATGAAAACACACTTGGTAAACGTTCATGCTCAGTTTTACAAATAAATATGGCACATATATGCCCTATACACACCGAGGTACCTAATTGGTGCAAAAATGGCGTTCAGTTGCCTAATATGCTGGTTATCATATAAATGTTATAATGAATTGTTTGTTTTAAAAATATTATCATTTATTGATTGTTATTTCTTTTTTCTTAATAACAGAAAATGTTTCGTTTATTCCTTTTTTTTCATTTTGAAATAAATAAATAACGTGTTATTATAGCATGCTATATGTATCTGGTAATCAAAACGATGTTTTCGCCTAATTAACATAAAAAATCTCGCCAAACTCGGTGCTTTTATCTCTATTACATTATCTCAAGTATTTTATTTATGTATACTATAATTTTTTTTACATACCACTTACTTCTTCTTGTATATAAAAATAGGTAATTGGCTCCTTTATGCATTATAAATTGTATAAATCTTTAAAAACTAGCCCCCGTTGCCCCTTTTTGGATCGAATTAAAAAGAAAATCAATGTCTAATTCCAATATTTTTCCCAGGTATGCATACATATTCCAAATTTCAAAGTTGTATACCAACAAGAAATGGACGAAAAATGGTAAAAGATGTCACATATGCACCAGGGTACATAATTGGCGTCAAAATGGCATTATTTTACCTGAGATGGTAACCCGGCTTTATTTATTATTATTTGTTTATTTACTCATAAAATGGTTATTTCCTTTCATTTCCTTTTTTTAATTATATAAAATATTTCTTTTTATAGTTATTAATTATTATTAGTATCTTATTTACTGTAAGTTCTTTTTGAAAATAGAAAATAATTTAAAAATGTGTATGTAAGCGTTATTTGAAAACGGAGTTTTCGCCAAATGGGCTTTGAAAAAAATTGCGCCAAATCTGTTGCGCTTGTGGTATCCGTGCCGAAAAATTAGTGACCAGAATTGACTTCCACACACAAACAAAATATACGTTAAAAGAAAACATGCAATAAAAATAAATATAAAGGGAAAATGATGTCACAAAAGAAACTTTTTATTTAAAAACGTAATTGTTTCTAATTTTCATACGCGAAATACATAAAACATTCTTTTAGCGATCAAAAAATGCTATTAAGAGATTATCATAAAATCTCAAAATCAAAGTTTTTATGACATTTTTTTTAATATAAAAAGTAACAGTTTTACTTTCCTGCATGATTAAATTTTAAAATGTTTCGTTGCATTCAATATTTCTGAGTGCGTAAATGATTATTATTTACTCCATGTACTGATTCGGTTATCTACGAAAATATCCAGCCGGTGAAAATCACGCACACCAAATTTCTGTGACGTATGCAAATAAATTGTGCTTTTTTATCAGTTTTTTTAATATAAATTTTAAACTATTTGGAATTAATTTTTTAGAGTAGGTGCATTCACCAGATTACCTCCATAGGTACCTTATGGTACAAACAGAATCGAAATCCGACAAGTACTTTTTGAGATTTGCTTGACGAAAGAATTTTTTTTTACTTCTAATATCGTTACGTACTCTGAGTATAAGACTTCGCTACGCTCAGACAATTAAGATTTTCATTTAATCAATTACTGCTAGTGTTCCAAGCAGATCTCGTTGGGCTTAAAATAAGTCACTTGTAATTTTCAAATAATTTTAACTATTCCACGTACAAAATTTAATTTCACTCTAGTTAACCTTATTACAAAGTTTAACGTAATTCTGTTCACGATTTGTTAAAATGATTTATGATTATTCCACATGAAATAGATTTAAATGCTTACCTGAAAACCATTGGACTCATGACAGTAATCCCGAGAACATAAATGCGGGTGCATAATTTATAATATCTGCTTTCAGTCTGTTACTGAATGTTAATCTTATTAAAGATAACTATTATTTAACAATGATATTCTCGAAACTTTAATAAAAAGCAAAAATGAATTTGTTTAAAGAATAATATGATAGTGAATTTAGTCAATTAGTTTATTTATTAATAAACTAGCGAGACGGATTGTTCTATAAATGTTATCTTATCAAGAGTTTTAAAATAGGTTATATGGTTAAAAAAAAAGATTAAGCTAGAATTTTAAATGAACTCAAGCATTCATATGTACTAATATGTTATGGTATTACTGTCTATGAATTATAGTGGTTAACTCATTATATTATTTGTTCAAATATGCAATAAAAATTGTGTAAAATTTAAAAAGAAACAGATTTATTTATGTTTCGTTATACGTTAAGCCAGATTTTAAGTGGTCATAAAGCCAAATCCTACAATACTTAAATAAAGTAAATTTCAGAGTCTACGGTATAGCAGTTAATACAGACATTTAAAATTGTTTTAAAAATCCATGATTTAACATGTTTTCAGTAATAGTATTTATTAGATGAAGAAGATGTATTTTGTACAATTCTTCAGCAGCTAGTTTCCTTACGTAAGTCGAATATAAATTGATAAATTCGCGTTTAGGATATTGCGAGTTAATTGAATGAGAATTCAAAAATAGTAGATCAGTTTCGTAATTGCAATGCAAACCTCATTTGTTTATCAATTTTAAATAAACTTGTCGTATAGTACAATTCCGTGTGATGTCGACCTTATAATATGCCATTATTAAGTAGTGTGTCTGTTTTAAAGATTTCCCATCAAAAACATAATTTTATTTGTTATATCAAATTATTAAATCATCCCGTTTGAGAGATTATTAAAAAATACGGTCTGTTACTTTCCGGTACTGTTACTTGTCATAACGACAATCAGAGATTTAATTCTAATCATAAAGATACCTTCAGTAACACAAGATGTAATCTTATAAAATTTCTAAAGCAAAACCTACAATACAATTATAAAACACTTAGAAATAGAAATTAAAATTTAAAAAATGCATTAAGATCTACAAGCTTTTTGCTTTTATTATAAATTTCTAGAAAAAAAAACTTGCTACTTATTGCTTTAAATAAATCATAAAAAAGATATCATAGCAATCACTGATGACAAAGCGTTTTATGTTTTTAAAACTATTGAAGCATATTAAACTATAGTTTTTAATAAGGTTTTAATTCCAATAAATAATTTATACATAAAAATACTATTCTAACACTGCATCTGAATCATATATATACTGTTTAAAAATTTCTTTTTTAGTTTAAATATTGTAATAATTAAAAACTCTATTTTATTAAATCAGGAATAACTTTGAGACAGGACAGACTAAGACAGATGTTTCTAAACATTACACTTGACTATAGAATTTTCTAAATAAGAATGCATATTCAGATTCGTATTTTAAATTAATGTATTTAAATTACTTTTCAAAGTGCGTGGTATTTTAATAACAGTATTGAAAGAAAATCTATAATCTCAAAAGAACTAGATCAATTAAAAATATATATCACGTACAATAAATATTCTTAATAATGACTGCAAATTAATAATGACTGGTAAGAGAGTGTGCTTTAAGAGGATGTTACTTTATTTTTTCTTTCAAATCTCATGCCAAAATTCAAGTAATAGTTGACTCTTGAAAATCAAACTTTCTTTTTAAACAATTTTTTTTACAAAATATTTAGATTTTTTTTAAGTTCTTTTTTAAATAATTTAAATAAATAAGAATCTTCCGAAATAATTTATATTTTTATTAATCTTGTTTGAAATTTACATTTTCTCCTAACTGTATTCCAATGAAATCGTAACAGGGAAAATGTATATGTCACATTTTCAGAAATTTAAAATGCCATAGAAAAGCTACATTTGATTCAAAATAATATTTCAGATATACAGCCAATTGACGTATTTTACAAAATATGTATCATTCTCAATGTACATCTGCATCATATATAATGAAACATGTGACTAAAGCTCACTGTGATGTCTGCCCTGATATAACTGATAATGCTTCTGTGAGACCCGTGCCGATTGAAACATTTCTTTTTTCTTACTAATGTCACTCATAAAAATATAGATATTTAAAAATTAAATATAGACTGCTAATACCAAATTAGCATTAAGTTCAAGGATTTGTGATAAAATTTAAAGCATTATAAACGATTAATTAAAATTAAAATGATATAACTGACACGTTTGAAAATATATAACACATATAAATGCTGTAGTTAACCAAAACACACGAATGCTAAATATTTAATGTTCTTTCTACGGCTTGAATCTTAATACCTTTAGTTTCATTCTCCGTATAACAAATCACATTACAAATTTAAACCTAATTTAACTACCCAGATTAGTAATCGGGTTCAACTCAAATCAATCCCACTACGAAGTTCCGTGTCAAGTTATTTGTCACCGCTTAACCAGAATGATTAATCTTGAAGTTCTTAAAGTTTAGTTTATAAGCTGAATTAAAATTAATTTATTTCACTTCTATAGAAAATCATATTAAAATGAAATATATATACCGCATATACCTGCATGAATGCGAGTTAAATAATATTCACAAACATTTTCTAGATAAGCATTTTATAGTATATCCATAAGCAATTATAATATACTCAGTATAAATTTATACAAAATACTACGATATAATTTATACTAGGAAATACAATTCAGAAATAAATGTAATTAAAATAACGTGGGTCATAAAATTGCTGTGAATATATAAGTCATAAATGTAGCTCATTTCAAGACAGCAAGAGAAATAATAGAACAAAAGAAACCACTTTAAATGCGTATGATTAAGGCATAGCTATATTTTGTACCAAATTAAAAACACCAAAAGTGTGCAAAGTTTTTTCATTATAGTGTAACTTAATCAAAATTTTGAACTTAATCAAAGATGATACTGACAAAACAATTAGTCAAACATATTGTCTTAGTTTTTAACACTTTCAAATTGCTTGTAAATTATTTGTGAATTCGGTTTGCCTGCCTTTCATCTGTTTGTTATCTTGCGTAAATATACTCATACTGCCACGAAACTGCCCTGCGTATATGTTATTTTTTTTAAATTCTGGCATGCTTATAGTATTGAAAACAAAGTGTCTTTCATATTCCAAATATATTGAAATTTATGTGTCACCAAGCTGCAAAAAAGCATGTTTACTAGTGAATGCGCTGTGTATAGAAAACACGTTCATTTATACACAAAAGAAGTCAGTTACAGTAATGTTTATAAACAATAATTACTGGAAGGGAGTTTTCAGTTGTCATACTCTTTTTTAAAAAACAACTAACTTTACAATTAATTCAATGCAGCTAATTCTAGTGATCATGTACATTTCTGTACAAGAGATAATAACTACATTTCCACTTATATAAGAAAATTGATAAAGAGAAATCTTTGACTGTACAATTCGTTTTCTAACCGAAATAAAGTTTACGATTCCATTTAGAATACGCGTGAATCCACAATAAAATATTTGTACTGCGAAAATGGATTTGTTTTTCTCGTACTGTTAACGGTAATTTCTCAAATCATGTCTTTAAATATATGTTTTTCAAGTTCTTTACAGTATTCAACTTGTTCACTTTTTTCAACTTTTTGACATCAGCTTTCATCTTAACAAAATTTGAAATTTGATTACAGTATTTTGTAGCATTTTGAATGTACTGTTTCAATATCTATGCGTTATGAATAATTTTTCGCTTTTGTTTCTTGTTTATGGAGCATATCTATAATATAACATGCAATATCGATATTACATGTAACTTATCTGTTACTTCATCATAATTATTGTGCAAGATTTCGAAATTCTAACCTTCCATAGAATTAAAATTATTGGATATGCTATAAATAGCAATAATAGGATAAATCGCCCACTTTCACTAAATTTTATAGACTAAAAACACGTATCCGGTTCTTTGATGTTACAAATTTCTAATTAATCTAATCATCGTCATCTTGATTAATCTATTGTAGGATAATGACATATACTATCATTACAAAAATAGCACTGGTAAAAATGTTTCTTTAACAGAATTGAAATTAGTTGACAACATATCTGGTTGTTATGCTGATTCCGAATATGTTTTCAGTTTTTCTCAACGTGGTCCAGTTTCTGAGAAAGTTACAGATGAAATATATGGATTCAAATTTTAGATACAATAAATGTCATATTGGGTTATTTTTTCTAAATAATGATAACTGGTTAATTTACTTTAGATAAATGTCACAATCTGCATATTCATAATATTTATTTATTAGATGTTAGGCCTAATTTGCATATTTTTAATAATATAGCTTTTATATTATTATCAGCTTTAAAGTATTTCCCACAGGATTGATGGATTTATTTTCTCACCTAGATCTTTATTTTGAATTTTAAATATGTAGACCGTGTTCGTATATCCTGTCAAAATTTTGAATAAAATTATTTTCTATTTTTGATAGATATTGACACATGTTTGGTATAGGATACTTATTAGGGTGTTCATGTCACTGTCAAAAAGATGAACAGTAACACATTCCCATCAGAGACAAAAGCAGTAATTTATATAATCGAAAAAAATTTGAAAAAAGTTGTAGAATCTGCATAAACTAGTGAAAGTGCATGACAGAGTAGCCTAAAAGCAATTTCTGGCTTTTTTTAATTACACTTTTTCAAAAACTAGACAGGATAGAAGAAAACAGACACCAGGTTTAAAATAAGATCAACACACTTATTCAGAAACACATGAGCGTGCTGGTGAGAAAATATATGGACGTCAAAATACATTAATAAGATCACGTGTAATCTCAAAAACTATGTTTTTGTTTATAATGTAAACTAGACAACTGTCATAAAACAAAACAAAAAGGCAGTCTGATAATGTTTGGTGCCTTAAATTTGTTTATAATTATACAAAATTCATTAAATTTGGATAATTCAAAGTATGCAAATATCTAAAAAGACAAGACACGCTGGAGTAATTCTAAAACTAGATTCGGAATCAACACACACAAAGAAAAACTAATTTCGAGTTTGTGAAAAAGAAAAAGTTAAGATTTGTTGACCAGTATAATTCTTTATCAATGGTAAAATAATCATTAAGAAACTTTAAAGTATGTGCGAACCTTCGGGGAACTTTTTTTTAAAAAATATGACATTTTTATAAAACACATGTGTTTTTAGTTATAACAGGTAAGTAAAACTATAAATTTAAATAAATTTCTTATGGAATTTTAATTAACTTTTCAAATTCAGGCAATATTAAGTCAAATTTCAACAAAGAATTATGTTTATAACAAATCTTGTACAGTAAAATCTACTCAATATATTTCATTTCTTAAACAATATGTGAGCAAACCACTTACTTGTATTATGAAGGGTTTGCAGTATCTCTTAAATTTACGAACATATACAAAATTTTGTATACAAAACATTATTTTTTTCAGTGTATTATCTAATAGCAGCAACTCTTGAATTTATATACGCATGCTCAAAAGCTATATTTTGCTTTATAACATACCAATAGATGAGCAGAACCTTATAACCTAGTTTTGTTTCAATATCTTAAAAATAATTTAAGAAATGAATGTTTCTTGTAAACATACACAAAAATAAACGCGGTTCAAAAAACGAAATTAGGGTTTTAACATAGCACAAACACTTATGTCCACTGTTAAAAGAACTGCCTGGGAAATTACTGAATTTATTTTTCTTAGTAATAATTTAATTTAATTATCAACATCAGTGAATCTCTGAAACTTCAGTGAGTTTCAGAGAATTTGAAATTTTCGAATAAATTTGAAGTTCTGCATTACTGAATTTTTCCACAATTTGTTTTCGTTGTGCTGAATATTACTATTGCACACGAAGTATGTCTTTAATGATTTAATGAAGAAAACTTTCCATTAAATCAGATCAGATAATTTTCCCCTTTCTAAATTTAAATAAGTTTTAGTAAAAAAAAACCTTTAAACAAAATTTTCATTTTTAACATTTCAAATAAAATTGTAGAAGAAGTTTAAAATTGTATACTTTGAATTAACAAATTGAACAAAGATAAATATATCTAAATAAAGACATGTAACTATTTACAGTGAATTGGTTATAAGAAAAACTCAATGGGATAAGATCTATAAGAGATTTTTTACTTTATAAAATTGATAATCTAAGCCATAAGTGGTAATTTTTCATTTTCAAAATCTTAATTTACTTTAAATAACTAGAAAGTTTTATCAGCAGAACATGTTTAATGATTTAGTTTTCAATAAATTCCAGAATATAAAACAAACACAAGAGACAAGAGACAAAACAAGAGACATTTTGCATTAAAAATATTCTCATTGGAAATCAACATATGTTCTATGTATTTAAAGTCAGAGTATTAGGATATGCAAAAACAGTGAAATAAAACTGTAATTTATAAAATAAAAAATGATCGACTGCAGTACTTTTTAATAAAAAATCTAAATTTATTTTTGAGGAAAAAAAAAACTAAAGTAAAAGGATAAAATACTTTGATCGAGATCTGGGGAAATTTATAAAAAGGAAACTGGTTCATCCGTTTTTGAGTTACTTAAAGCATAGATTTTTAAAATGACGTATGAGTAAAAACGCTTTTAATATTTTGCAAAAACAGCTGTGTGACAATCGCTATAACTTTTTTTAATAACGACTTGCAGTGTACGTTATATATATATATATATATATATATATATGTACACTGGTGTCCAAAAGTTAAGCATAATTGGTAATTAAGTAATTATTTTTAAATAATGAAAGAAATATGAATCGGAATGTGCTGAAACTCCAGGTGTGTAAACAAAATAGTACGCGTCACATATTTTCGCGAAGAGTTTTCCGCGGAATCGAACAGGGGACCGTCAACAAATTGAAAAAGAACGAAGATCTTTTGGATAACCCTGTCAAAACTAATGTAGCAAAAGCGTTCAAACTGCACATTATGATTAATTGGCTTATTGTAATGTACTGTGTTAATTTTTACAAGGATAGCATGTATACTCGTAGAGAAATTAAGGTTTTTATAAAAACAGTCCCAAATTTTTCCAAGTTTTTTTGCTTGTAATTTGCAGAGTTCTTATTATAAAATAATGTTCTTTTCTGAAAATATGACAAACATCATTGTACACAATACCCTGTCATCAGAATTTAAAAATAGTAAAAATTGTATGAAAAATGAGTATGTTTAGTAAATAATTTTTCATTGCGCATGCGTCAACGATATCAAAATGTCATTTGCATATTGTGTTAGCTAAATGTATAGAGCAACTTCTGTAAAAGTTTCAAAAACATAGCTTGAAAATTCTGAAAATGGGAGCCTATAGAATCAACTGAAAATCCTTTATTCCCTAAATGAAGCAAAAAGATGAGGGGCTGTATCCATATTCCATTGTTTAGTGCCTACACAATATTGCACGTACAACTATATTTAGGTAAAACCCCTGATTTTTTTGCTTCCTTTAGGAATAACGGATTTTGAGTTGATTCTATAGGCTCCCATTTTCAGAATTTTCAAGCTATGTTTTTGAAAATTTTACAGAAGTTGCTCTATACATTTAGCTAACACAATATGCAAATGACATTTTGATATCGTTGACGCATGCGCAATAAAAAATTATTTACTAAACATACTCATTTTTCATACAATTTTTATTATTTTTAAATTCTGATGACAGGGTATTGTGTACAATGATGTTTGTCATATTTTCAGAAAAGAACATTACTTTATAATAAAAACTCTGCAAATTATAAGCAAAAAACTTGGAAAAATTTAGGACTGTTTTTATAAAAACCTTAATTTCTCTACGAGTATACATGCTATCCTTGTAAAAATTAACACAGTACATTGTAATGTACCAATTAATCATAATGTGCAGTTTGAACGCTTTTGCTACATTAGTTTTGACAGGGTTATCCAAAAGATCTTCGTTCTTTTTCAATTTGTTGACGGTCCCCTGTTCGATTTCGGGGAAAATTCTTCGCGAAAATATGTGACGCGTACTATTTTGTTTACACACCTGGAGTTTCAGCACATTCCGATTCATATTTCTTTCATTACTTAAAAATAATTACTTAATTACCAATTATGCTTAACTTTTGGACACCAGTGTATATATATATATATATATATATATATATATATTTAAAATTTGATTATTTTCATATAAAAAAATGCAAATTCAATATGAGATAAAATTGACCTTACTCCTTAACTGGTTCTTTTTTTTTTGTTCAATAAATAGAAAATATGGGTTCATACCACTTTTTTTAAAACTAAAATATCCTTAATATTTATTCTAAACATTTCTGCCTTTGAATAGTATGCTATTCCATTTAAAAAAATAGTTGAGTGAAAAAGCTTTAAATGATGAATTAAGCAAATTCGTCTTAACCGAACGGCGTACGGGCAATGGGTAGGGTGTACTACTACGTACTACTACTACTACTACCTACCACGGGGTATGGTGTACTACTAATAATACATCATCTTTTAACTAACATATTTTTACAGCATTTAGTAATTATTTTCAAAGAGTGGTATTCTATTTTAAAGATTCCAGTTGAAAGCGTGCATTTAATTTTTTCACCGAAAAAATAGCCCTTCAAGTCCGGGAACACTCATTCAAAATGAATGAAACTTCGAATGCACATAATGTAGTGATTTTTTTTGGATTTGCTCTCATTATTGGTATTATAAATAATTAGAATTATTATTTGAAATTATTTTTTTTAATTATTGAAGCTAATGTTAGATGTAATTTTTGTAATTAAAGCCACATAAAAGTTATGATTTATCAATCTTTGAATATGTGTATTATTAGTAGTACAGTGATCTTTAAAGGAAATAGTTTTAAAAAATATGCACATTGTGTTTATTATTTTTTAGAAATGAAATTCATAATAACTTAAGTTGAGTATTTCTGTTTTATAACAATATTTCTCATTCTTTTTGTCATATAATGTTGTTATGCAGTATTATTAACTATAATTTATAAAAAACTAGATTTATTAGATTTCACTTTATCAGTTGAAAGCGTTGGCGTTCAAAAAGAAAACAACAAACTCCGTGAAACGTGGTCGTCCAAGTAATTCACCCACCGTGACTATTCCCTCTAAAAAAAGTTGAAATCATCACTTCGCCCAATTGAGAATATAAGATATGATAATACTGCCCATAGAGAGAAGCAAGGTGCAACAAAGGTACAAATTAGGAGGATGTAACTTTAGAAAAATATCTTTTTCTAAAAAATGCAACGTCTACTCATGCTTCCATGACAGGAATTGCTTCAAAACTTTTCATACCAAATAAGGGAGGTCACCAGACTATGCCAACAAATGAAAATTTTGTATTTATTTTTTTCAATTTTTACACGTTTTTGTTCGGTTTAGAAGTGTACATTGACTGTCAACTATTGCGAATTATATAATGCTAATTGCATATTTTTAAATGTATTTTTTTCATTCTTTGTATATCTTTAAAAATTTTGATTTTAAAATGTACTACATTTATCTTTTTGAGCGCATTGTACTAATAATAGAATTCCCGTAAATGACCACTCTTTCCTCGAAAGACCACTTTACTATTAATAGTACATAATGTATTTCCTTAAATAATTATAACATTTTAAAAAAGCTTAACTTTTGCCTTTCAGAACAATACCTTTTTATATTTAAATCGAGAAAAAAAAATTTGGAACATAAAACAAATTCGGACCCGAAAACGTTAAAAAAATAATTGCAGCTTTAATGTCTTATTCATTATACTTTGATTATGAATAATCCTAATATTATTAAGAATTAAAAATTATTTATAAGTTCCATCGTTTTATAGGTCTTTTCCTGTAAAGTAAACGTTAAGCCATTTTATCTAAGTGTACTTAATTTGTTAAGCTATGGTAAATAAAACATACAAAATAAAAATAGATAACCCGAAAAAAAGTTCTTCAATCAAAAGAAATCAAGCTAATCAGAGACAGACTATAAGTAATGAAAGAATTCTCCAGACTGCAACACACGAGGAAGAATGAACAAGTTTCAGGCAATTTTTCTAATCTCTGTCCCATATAACACAAGTTACAACTCCTTAATTTGTTTCAAGTACTTTCCACTTCAATTGTAGGAAAGAAACGATATATCAAACATAATTAACAGGATAAATATAGATATAAAATAAGTATGCATACAGCAAAATATTTAATGCAAACATTTTGAAATTAGGTAAATTAGTTTACTTGCATATCATCATTTTTATCATGATAAGAAATACAAAAAATAAATGATACCACAAAAGAACTTTTTTATATAAACATTTAAAGATAACTTTACCAAAAAACTCCATATAAACATTTAAATTATCTGTATTGGCATAAGTGTTTGATTTAGTAATATGCTTATGTTTTTATATTTAAGTAATTAAGTGATTAAAGATTTTATTAGGAAACACTTGTGTGTATTTTTTTTTCAAATAATGTAAAATAGAAAAATATAATTTTACCGATGTTTCGTATTAACTAACTCATCCTCAATATGCTAGTAACTTTTTTTAGCTATTTAAGGGACAGGTTTAAACACTCATTTTACTGATAATCATTTTAATGATTTGCGTTCATGTAAGATAGTGTATTTGCATTACTTTTCATCTTTATTGATATGTTTTATTTTGTTTTTGCCAGTACAGGAATTGATTTATTTTATATAGTATAATTGTTAACCTTTAACTAAATCATAGACAAGGAGTCTGTTAATTTGTAATAGAAAAAACTAGAATGCTAATGTCTTATTCGTTATTACCTGTAATACTGAAATTGTTAAGAATTAAAAGCAACAATAAATTACATAATTTTAGAGATTGGTTTTAATATAAAATAATCTTTAAGACATTCAGCTAATGGAACTGAATTTGCTATGTTATAATGATGAATAAAAATAGATAACCCGAAAAAAATCTTCGATCAAAATACATCGAGCTAGTTAGAGACAGACTAAGTAATCAAAGATTTCTCCAGACTGTAACACACGAGAAAGAATTGACAAGTTTCAGGAAAATTTTCTTAACTCTCTCCCATATAACACAAGTTACAGCTTCTTAATTTGTTTCAAGTACTTACCACTTCAGTTGTAGGAAAAAACGATATCTCAAACATAATTAACACGATAAATACAGATATACAAATAAGTATGCATGCGGCAAAATATTTGTTGGAAACTTTTGGAAAATTGGAAAATTGTTTTATTACCATATCATCATTTCTATCATAATAAGGAATATAGAAAATAAATGATACCAAAATAAAACTTTTTTATAATAACACTTAAATACAATTTTTGCCGAAAAAACCCAGAAAATCATTAAAATTATCCTTATTGTTCAGTTTAGTAAGATGTTTAACTTTATAGAAATAAGTATTAAAAAATCACTTTTTTAAAAATATAACATTCGTATTTTTGGCGTTTACATTTTAACCCTTTATCTACCGAATTATTAATTCATGAAAATTTTATATTTTAAAGATTTTACGTAAATTATTTAAACTAAATTGAAAGATTTACATAATCTTTTAATAAATTTTTGTAGAATCTTCGAAGGACTGAAGGATTAATTAAATTTGTATTTACAGGGATTTTGTGCAATGTAACCCCACTTGTTGTGTAATCTCACTCAAATCTTTTAATTTAAATTGTTTTCTAAGTATTTTGTAAAATTATAAAATGCACAAATATGATGTTTTTACAATATAAATATAGAAATATTTCCGAATTGAAAAATTTCCATCCCTCTCCCTCAGTACCAAGAAAGCTGAAAAGATACAGCGGGAAAAGAAATCATCCTTTTAAAAATATTTTGGTTTTGTGTAACTAATAATGCTTTTGGAACAAAATATAGTAATGCATCTGCAACTCATTCTAAACAGTATTATAACTAATTGATTTATTAAAAGAATTTTATAACAAGTAATTTTAATTGCACTTACAAATACCGCCGGTAGATAAAGGGTTTAAAATGCACACTAAATATAAATTAAAATACACTAAATATAAATTAAATACACTAAATATAAATTAAATACACTAAATATAAATAAGTACAGAAAATATATTCGTTATTTAACTAACAAAATATCTCAAGAATTAAAAAGTTTGTTTGTTTTTGCCTTAAGACTAATAATGAGTATGATATTTTTTTAAATAAATAAATAAATATATATACATTTAAATTTTAGTTAGCATAAATGCCTTTTTTCATTTATTATACGCCTCTTGCTTATGATTCGTTTTGCTAAGAAAATAATTAACCATTATAAGAAACAAAGAATAACTCCATATTCTCTCAACATTTAAAAACACGAATGATTGACAATAACATAAAACCAAAACAGCATACCGTATCAACCAGCGTTTTCTAAAACCTCTTTAACAATTTTTAGTGATATCCTTGTTTAATTTAATATCGAGGAGTGTTATAAAAGTTACCAAATTCCAAATTGATAAAAAAAGACTAATTATATCAGAATTAATAGTACACAGACGGTTTGTGGCAAAACAACAACACGTTACAATTTCTCTCTACAAAAATCTTTTTAAAGCCCAAATAACAACATATGGTAACATTCTTTTTTAACACAATGTCAAATTTACAGAAAATACAACTTAAGGAAATGGAATAAATGGAAAGCTTATTAGCTATCCAGTGGTGGCTTACGAATACAATCAAAGAAATAAAGGAGAAAAAATTGAGAATTTCATCTTGACAGCTATTGAACACTAGAGGATTAATGATGAAGTTGTTAATAACATAAGTATTTCGGAAAGTACGATATAGGCATTTGTATGGTGCTGTTATTGATTGGTGCACTCAATGCACCGTCCGTGTGTTTATAAATGTTAATTTATCTGGCATCGATACTTTTCTGCGAATCACTTTCAAAGATATAGGTGAGAAAGTTATGTTATGTCTGATATAGAACTCATTGAGAGTATTTTAAATACCCCTGCTAGTACTTATGCATAAAATTAAAATTTAGCTGTCATTGTGACTGTACTATGTTATTTTATCACACGTTTATGTGACAAAAAAATGTATTAACGAAATAAAATAACGTTAATAAATTTGCTGAGAATATTTATTAACGTCCCCTTTTTCAACTTCATGGTTTTTCGACAATTCATAAACCACATGCTCATGTTAGATTTTTTTTTACTCTCAGAAAGGTAAATGCATCGTGTAAAGCCATCCTCGGTGTTAATCAGTTGTTTGATGATTCATTTTTGCCTAACGCTAACGTTTTGGAAAACGCAAAAAGAATTGAGATATTATCATAAAATCTGATCAAAATAACTTCCAATACCTTTACAGGTGAATATATATATTTGAACGCTAGAGAAGGACTAACCCCATAAGGCATGGTGACGTCACTGCGACGTCGTTGTGAAGTCACATTGTGACTTTGTGACCATCGATTGTCGATGTGATGTCACGTAACGTCGATGTGAAGTCACAGTGACTAAAATGTGAAGTCGTTATGGCCGTTTTAGAGCTCGTTTGTAGCGTTTCACAAAATGGTCACAATGTGACTAATTTGTGAAAAATGTGTCATTTGTGAATAATTTGACATTGACATTGTGACGAAGCTGTGACAAAAGCAACGATATTTAACTTGTCAGAAATATGTTTTTTAAAGTAAATAACATGTTTTGAAGAATATTTTTAATTTTATAAAAATTTTTAAGAAAGTCACATCTTAGTCACATTGTGACGTCACTGAGTGGTGGCATTTCGGTCACAGATGTTATGTGACCAAAGTGACTCATAGTGACGTCATTGTGACGTCACTGTGACCATGCATGCTATGAGGGACGTAAAGTGATATTCTTGTCTCGTGAATAAGACTTTTTTCGTCAAGGAAATGATATCAAATGTAACCTAATTATAAAATAAATGCATTTCAGAGTTTTTAGCCATCTTTTAAAATTATCTTAGCTATCACACATAAATATGTTCACTTTTCAAAGCTTCATAAATATTTTACAAATTATCGTATTTCTGAGTGGCTTGCACCATAAGAAAGACTTTGAACTATAGTAATAAAATAAGGACAAAACAGTTAAAATTCTTACCGATAGGTGGCGCTATTAAGGTTTTCAAAATTTAGAGACGCATAAAATATTTAAATTATGCAATTTAGTTGCACTTGAGAACCTACTGTGTTATTTTGTCACACGCTCTATATCAAGATCGAAATAAAAGTATCATTGTTTAGTACACTGTGGTGAGAAAATACATTGACCCTCCCCCGCTCCCTATTTGAAGGATGTACATTTCAGACAAACAGGAAAACTTTTACGGAAAAAAAAATCTACATAAAATACTGGTCAATGAAGTTGCACCGTTGGAAATAATTTGAATAACATGGCCATAAAAATGAATCATAAAAAATAGAATATCTACAGAAATGTTTTGAACATTAAGGTGTATTCACTTTTTGACGTTACCGTGTAGATTTTAGCACTTTTAGTGTTAAATCATAAGACCCAACTAATTAGCAGCGAATAAACATCTAATAAAGCATACTGATTCGTTAATTTTTTACGATTTAACTTCAATAAAGCCAAGGAATAAAATGCTATAAAGTAAATGCGCATTTATTTAATCAATTCGGGAACACCTTCTTTTACACAAATTTTATTTGATTGGTACAACTTCTTTTATAAAAATTACCTTTGCTTAAATGAACACGAAAGTAAAAGTTAGATTAAATTAGAATTGTCTTTATATTAAACATAAATTATACATAAAATTATATTATATATAAAACAGCTTTTTTTTAAAGAATTGGGCAGCTTAACATATAACTTTTTGCTTATGGTTTAATTTTGAACACATTATTTTAACTCAAACTCTTTTATACTTTATCTACCATTTATATTCTTTATCTATTTTAGTATTTTTTAAACTCCAGTAGCACCCAGATATAAATTTTCAGCTTTTTCTTTTTACCTTTGTTGTTTTTTCTTATTAATGTTTTAGCACTATTTTTTCAATTGTTACACATTTTTAATAGCTCCACTATGATTTGCTATACAACCTACTCATATACAGGAGTGGGTCAACTACCTCCTATTTCGTATCCCATCAATCAGATAAACTGTTCAATGTTAATTTAAAGAAAGGAAATATAACTTTTCTTTTTTACTGGTGCGAAAAACAAGGTCTGTGTGCTCTTTTTTTTGCGGATGCATGTAGGCACCCATGGTTTCGAACAGGTTGATTAACTTAATCCTCACTGAAAAAAAACCTTCATTGTATTAAAATAGTTTTACTGAAAATTTGTGTGTGTATACCGTGGATAAATAAAATTACACGAAGACATTTCGTATGATGGTGTTTTGGGTAGTGCCATTTTATATTCATTATTTGAAACCCTTCTCGGCAAATTTTTTAACTAAAATTTTGTAATGCAACATTTATTTTACCACGGTTTGAAATTTATATTTTTTAAATATGGAGGTATTGCATCCTCTCCAGAGCGTTCCAAATATGGGTAATTAAACCGGTATATCTTTGCTAAAAGTAAATCTCATTTATTGACAAGTCCTTCTGTCTAAATCACACATATATTCATTTAATTTAATGAATTATAAATTATGAAAGAACTCTTGAGGCACCTGGTATTCCAATAAAGGGCGTAAATTAGAAAATAAAGAAAATACGAAAAAGAAAATCTAAGTCGTAGGATATTATTGATTATATAGTATGAAGTACGGTTTTAAAGAAAAAATAATTCATATATACTGACTGATGTAATCAGAACATATATTAACAATTCAAAGTTATAGTTTTAAATATTTTGTTTTGGGTTTAATGAACTTTTGATTAATGACTTATCTTTGGCTGATGGCTTAAACCTTAGCTACAAATGTTAGAACTAGAATTCACCATCTTGTCATTGCAGTTACAGAAGCATTAAATTTGGTTTGACACAACATAAAACTATTAACAGTGTAAATCAGTAGTTGATAGTTAAAAATCAAATTTGAAAACCTCCAAGTTAAAAAAAATTACCTTTTAAAATGCAATTAATTAAACATTATTGTTGTTAATATAAACTACAAATTTAATATTTAATTTCTTGCATGAGAAGTCTGGCATTAAAGATACATCTAAAGAATATATTTACAAAATAATCACGATGCCGAGTTAACTTTAATATAAACGCTAAAAAAACAGACATGGTATCAAAGAACCGGAACAAACTGTTCTAAACATCCCCATTAAATTTATACCCGAGAGAAAATTTGAAATGGAATGACATTTTCATTTTGATTAGTTTAGTAGGATATCGAAAATAACTCACTTTTACGGTTCAGCGAACTATTTTGAAATTAAAATGTAGAATAAATGAATTGCTTTTACGGTTTAATGATTTATAAAATATAATTTCACTAAAAGCATCGGTTAGAACTGAGAGAAATAAAATCAGAAACTACAAACATATAATTTCCCCTTTAGCAAGGATGGCAAACCTTATTGCGTGTGCGTGCAAGAAAATTTAAAAAATCTATGTTAACATTTTAACGTACAAAAATACTACGTAAATATGTATTGTAATTATTTTCCTTGCCTGAACACTGGCTATGGGAGTCAATAGCTTTACTGCATCAAATAATTATGAACAATTCTTTTTTTCTGTATATTGAAATAGGCCAGTAAATTAATGAAATTTTAATCAAAAATATAACACACTACAGTGTTACATACATAAGGTACAAAAGAGAAAAAAGTAACTAAGGTAAAAAAAATACTAAATTTTTAACTTATCATTAATGCAACACCTCAATATAATAATCCACCCTTTATTTCAACAAAAGGCGTAAATTAAAATATAAATGAAATGAGAGAAACAAAAAAAAATTGTAGCATATTATTGATTGTGTGAAATACGGTTTGAAATTAAAAATCATTTGTGACTACTGATTGAAGTAATCAGAACATATATTAACAATTAACAATTATACTTTTAAATATTTTGCGTTGGTTTTAACGAACTTTTGGTTGATGGCTTTAGTTAAAACATAGCTACTAATCTTAGAATTAGAATCCACCATCATCTGATTGCAGCTACAGAAGCATTAAATTTGGTTTTACACAGCACAAAATGATTAACCCTTAACTGCTGTTAGCGGTCTCACAGACAGCCGAGTTCTAGAGACAGCCGAGTTTCAGAGTGCATCTCGCAATTTTTAGTTTAACTATAGATACTGGTCAAAATTTGTTTCATTTAGAGTCTTATTACTATTGCTACAGACTTTTGAATAGCTGAATTTTATTTATAATGGTCCTGTATATAAGGATTAATACAAAAAAAGTATTCTGAGAGCTAATTTAATATTTTATTGATCTTTAGATTAAGCGGTCTGACAGGCCGCACACAGTAGTTATGCGACAATTTTTGTCACAGCAGATATGGGTTAACACTGTAAATCGATTTTTGGTATTTAAAATCAAATTTGAAAACCTCCAAGTTTCAGAAACTAACCTTTTAAATTACAATTAATTAAAAATTATTGTCGATAATATAAACGTCAAATTTTATTTAATATTTAATTTCTTGCTGGAGAAAATTGACATTAAGGATACATCTGAAAAATATATATTTAGAAAATACTCACGATGCCGAGTTAACTTTAATATAAACACTAAATAAACAGACATGGTGTCAAAGAACCGAAACAAAATCATTCTAAACATCTCCATTAAATTTATACCCAAGAGAAAATTTGAAATGAAATGACATTTTCATTTTGATTAGTTTCGTAGGATCTCGAAAATAACTCACTTTTCCGGTTCAGCGATCTGTTTTGAAATTAAAATGTAGAAGAAATGAATGGCTTTTACGGTTTAATGATTTATAAAAAATAATTTCGATAAAAGCATCGGTTAGAACTGAGAGAAACGAAATCAGAAACTACAAACATATAATTTACCTTTCAACAAGTATGGCAAATCTTTTTGCGTGTGAGTGCAATAAATTTAAAAAAAATCTTTATTAACAACTAGCTGACCCGTCCGGCGTTGCTCGAGTCCGTGATAATCATGATGCATTAAAAAAACCTATAATATTGACAAAAATGGAAAAAAATCGATTCTAAATGCACAAAAACTCGAAAAATCGTTAAAAATTACATCGAAAAATCGCACTGAAAACCGTCAAAAATCGATGAAATTAAAAAATCGTAGCAGGCAAAATTTAGTAAATTAGGCGAAAAGTTTGAAACAAATTTCCTTTTATCAATGTCAAAAAATAGCCGCAAAATGCAAAAAGTACTTAAAATCCCATTTAAAAAATCGTTAAAAATTCAAAAATTGCTGCTCAAAAACCGAATAATCTTTATTGAAAAGAGAACTAAATTTACTATGCTAGGTTAAAAGAATGAAACGCTAATGTTGAAAAATGTCCTTTCACTAATGTTGAAAAATCGCCTCGAAACATAAAAAGAAAGCCAAGAATCGACTAAGAAATTAAATGAAAAAAATCTAATCAAAAAAATCGAAAATCGGACTTCCAGATGCAAAACTTTAAATAGAGAGGTACCTTCCTTCCAAATTTTGTAACTCTGCGTGCAGCGGTCGCTTCAGAACACAGCTGACTCACTCACAAACTTCTTTCTTTATTATTATACACTGTTAAAAATCTGCTGCATTTTGCTGCAACGCCCTCCACCACTTGTATATAATATCTTTATTCCAACCAATGAGAAAGCGCCATTTCACGGCCAAGTAACCGTTTTCTATACAAGCAGGGGAGTGCGTTGCAGCAAAATGCAGCAGATTTTTAACAGTGTAGAAGAAGATGTAATACACAAAAGTGCTACGTAAGATTATATTGTAGTTTATTTTTTTAAAGTATTTTAATTATTTTCTTAATTATTTAATTTTTTTAATTATTTTAAAATTTATTGGTTAAGAACAAAAATTTACATGTTTTCTTTTTGTATATTGAATTAAAGCATTAAATTACTCAAATTTTAATTCTAACATGTGAAAAATTAAAGTGTTGCGTACGTAAGGGAAAAATGCGAAATTTTTAACTTATCATTAATACAGCATCTCAATATAATAAACCAAGTTTCATAATATTATCGTTATAATTTGTTAATCAGATTTCTGCGCTTGTGTGTTCTACCTCGTAAAGATTTCATTATTTGTATAGTAACACACATAGTAAAATTAGATCCACGGGTCATTTTATCGCATTAACTATCGATGAAATTCATTCGAATAATTAACGTCTTTTAAAAATACAAGGTATCCCATTAAGAACGCCCAAACTCTGCACAGCAGATTCCTCACTTATAATATATAAACAATATCCAAGGATATTATCTTTACGACCTATATACTGTAAAATTTTTGCCATAATTATATTTTTTATAATTTTTGGGAGCTTGTTGCACGCGGTTTTATGGAGTATTGAACTTATATAAATGTCTCAATTTTAAATGATATTACTAGTGCAATTTTAACTGATGTATCTGCCGTAACATTTTTCCATAAAAATGTGGAAATAACATAATTCATATTATTATGGTGTAACGTTACACAAGTTATATCAGCTAAATTGCTGCCACTAATTTTATGGAGAAACTTTAGGGTAGATTTTTTTTGCAGTGTAGTTTTAGAGACAAAATTGAAGGTGATGTATGATGAAGCAAGAAAACCTTTATTGGAAACATAAACATCGGAATTTCTATACGTTTGCAGACAAAATATGCACAAAATATACACCGCATGTATCGAAGCATACAATGACGTTTAGCCGCGTTTTATTCACTTTTAAACATTTAAATAGCTGCATCTATTAGCTGCTGGTAAGCCTGTAATAGGATAACGCACACCGTTCATGAATGTTGCCTTTTGCCTTTTATTTTCGGTTAATGGAAGGTTAATGGCTTACAAACAACTAGAGAGTATGTCCGTCGCTATTCATGAAATCTTCCTAAAGATGACGTGAACGCCCGATTTTATCAGCAATATGATCGTCAGGTATGTTACCTTTGGTTTAATTCCTATAAGTTTAAGAAGAAATGGGACCAGTTACTTCAGAAAGTAACTTAGTTACTTATGTTCGTACTTCATTTACTATTGTGGGCACCATGCTGCTGCAACATGTGTAGTCGACCATTTCATGGATCGTTCATGCATACCCCGATTTGTTCTTCGGGCCTTTTAAACATCTTCCTGTGTAAACATATACAAATATCCATTTTTATATTTCCAAATAACTTTATTTTTCATGCATCGGATATTATGTCATAATTGAGGACCCCAGAAGCCAAGGGGTATAAGTGACAAAATTGAAAAAATTGAGTTAAGTGCACAGGGTATCTGGAAATATGCTTTTTTAATTTCAAATAAAGAAATATAGGTCATTTTCATATTATTTGGGGAGTTATAGAGATAAACCACTTTTTTCGAAAAACAAACAATATTGATTAATTATACATTTAAAGAAAATTGTACTCTATTTTTTAAACAGTTATTGAAATGAGAATTCAAAGGTTAGAATGCAACATGCAGATGTTTCCTATTTCAATCCACTCAATTGTTATTGATGTTCCAATTTAACATCAATTATCTTTAAATTCAATTTACTCCAAATCGACATTTTGTCACTTGTACCCCTTGGCTTCTGAGGTCGTCAATTATCTTTCGCATTTCCCTGAAAAACTATGAATCGCAGAAGTATAGTTCTTTGGACACTTTATGTTAATGAAGCTTTTTTGCAAGAAAATTGTTTGCCATCAAAATGTTTGAAATGTGACGTTTGTTTTATTTAATATCAAAGTTTCTGTCATCATTATAAGGAAAATTTTTCGGCAAGAAAATAGTGGTAGCTTTGTGGCCAGGTTGTGGACCCTACTTTATATCCACCGAAAGACAGACATCTGTCTGTACACAGTTTGGGCAATCTTGACGGGACACTCTGTACGTATTCATACATGCGTAAAATATTTAGCTGTCCAAAACTTAGCATGTTATCACTAGAGGTTGTTTTTTCAACACGCATTCAAAGAACAAATAATTCGCAATAGAATGACTATTTTCGTTTTGTCTGCGCTTATGAAAAATAGTTCTCGGTTTTTTATTTCAATGGCACACTTGTAATTTCGCAATTGTTTTTTTTTTTTTAATTAAAAACAAGAATATGTATGACATTAAAAAGCAACTAATTTCAAGAAATCAACTGCGTGTGAGTTTGGTATATGCTTGTTTCATAATTGTCAAAGTAAGTGAAACACACATTGCTGGTTTACTTTCGATATGTTCTAAAATATGTTTTATATTGTTTAAATATCTTTAAAAGTATATAAGCTTGGATTTTGTATATTTATCTAAAATATTTTTAAAAAGGTCTTCTATTATCGATAGTAAAACTTTTGCTTGCAGAAAACAAACGGATTTTTATCCTTATTTCGGAGCAAAATATTCTTAATATTATAAATTTCCGTTTTTTATCAACTGTCAAGAATTTGAAACAACGTAAACTAAAAGTAGAAACATTTTTGCTACCAAAACAGAATTGTGAATAATATTCCCATTTTCTATATATATATATATAAACTATTACAATAAACAAAATAATTCAAGCAAATTCTGAAAACAAAATTGAATAATTCAAGAACCAATATAGAAGAAGCGATAAAGTAAAGTAACATATTTAAAAAGTAAATTATATATACAATCAATTTAAAATATTTCAAGACCTATCCAATATATGATTGGAATAAAATACTTTTATATAACAATCTAAAAGTTTAGCTTTATTTTTAAGAATGTCAAGCAATCTTCAGGTTTTGAACCTTATATTCTTTCCGCGTATATATAAAAAAACTGTGCGAAAGGTACATTTTATTTAGTTTACCGTATCAAATGTAGAATTGAAGGTAGACAAACGCCTTGTTCTCATCACAAGTTTTGATATTTTATAAATTACAGCATATAAGATATACGAGATGCTGTATAAACGTATCACGTTTTTAATCTAATTGATAAATAATTAAATTTTAAAGTTATTAAAACACTTTATACTTACTATTCTGCTTATAAAATGAGAGGCTCACAACAATAGGAGACCAAGTCCATTTTATGCATAAAAAATAAGATATTCTATTTAATTTACTGAAATCGGAATTTCTATTTTAATTTCTGAAATTCCGAAAGTCCAAAAATTTCGTTCGAAAAATTGTTAAGTTATGGCATTTTAAGCAAAAAAGTTCGTTTTCTGCAAGCAATCTAAAACAAGAAAAATTTCAAATCCAGCATTTTTTGCAATCAGAACACAATCTCTTCAAAATATTCTTCGTTCGAAACTTCTGTATACGATTTTTACAGCATATTAATAAGAAAACTGCTTATTGCATAATGCTATCGGTATTTGTTTTTGAGAAATTTATTTTGAAATCGGGGTCTTATTTGCTGGCTACCCTGTGTGATATATATTTGAGAAAATGAGTGAAAACCAAATTGGTTCCCTGTGCCAGTAAAACAAACAGATGTAATCCACCTTCTAAATAGACTATATCTTTTAAAGAAATGGAGTTGTTCTAATATAGTTATGAGCTCCTCAAATAACAATAAGTATTTAGTTAGACTATATTAAGGGGGCCCAGGGACACATTTTAAAATAATGTTTATTTACAGAGTTAAAATTTTGAAACATTTTGTGATTGTTAACCATATCATTTGTAAATAAAATCACATGGTTAAACCCATCAAAAAAATTTAAGTGGAGTAAATAAAATCTTTATAACATATATAGAATTTCAATTTGTTTTCATATAAATAAACAATAATATATGAATTTTAATTTTTATTCAGCATTTTGAAAAATAATTTAAATAAAAGCCTGAAATATTTAAATAAAGATTTGGAAAAAAAATAAATTTTCAAAAACAAAGATGGTATTTTTTAAAGTAAATATTTTTTCACATTTGTTGAATCAAAATTAAAGTAATACAGTTGATAAAGATATGTTTCAATTTTTAAACATTTATCTTAAGATGATTTTGAGTTGTAACAATTTAACCCCTTCGCGACGGTAGCCTTTTACGAATTTTTCAATGCTTTGTTACCGGTTTTTGAAAACAGAAATATGTGCTTTATTGAAATAAGAATTCTTAATCCTTTTTGTGGGCCACCGGTTGTAAGCGCCGGCGTGAACATATTAAATAAGAGAAATGGTAAAAATCCTATCATGAATAAAAATCCATTTTCAAAAAAAGTCGTTTCCATAACAGCCATTGTTTGAAAGCTAGATTTTGAAAACAAGCTAAAACATTTAAATTAGTATTTCCTGTTTTAATTAAGACAGAAACATGATTTATATATCATTTGAAGCATACAGAAACAAAGAAACAACAACATAAAAACAATTAATACAATTAAATAAATAATAAAATTTTGGAATTTTTTATGTTTCTAACCCTTCTAAATAAATTGTATTTAAAAGTCACATTTTGATATAACATTAAATATTATTTTTATTTCGTGTCGATTAGAATTTCGCCACACATTTAAATCAAGGAATTCAAAGTTTTTTCTATCCAGAATTCTCTAAAATGAACACTGCAATTAATATTGCAACCCGTATCTTTCATAAGCATATGCATAAATTATGAATGGTTTACGAAGAATGAAAAGGCGTAATGACCTCATAGTTTCATACCCAAATGTATATTAATGTATTTGGATAAATTCCAAAAGCTATTCAAATCATTTCAGATCGGGGTTAATTATAGAAAATTCGATTCTTGTTGCATATTTTTATTACGTAATTCATGTAATCCATAACTACGTAGCTATAAATCATTTTACCAATTTGTCATTAACAGTTTATAATCATACATTCAATTCCCTTTTCACAAAAGTATCATTAAAGTATAAAAAATAAGAAAACATTGAAAAAATGGCTTCACTAAATTACATTTATAAATAGGTGGGATAAAAATTACAAATGGTTTTTAGAATTAAACACATTAGATGCCAAAATTATACATAAAAAATGCAGTTTGTAATTTTGAATTTTTTTTTATACTTTATACACCTATTTAAAATAAAAAAAATTTTAATTGCTTCCATATTTTTATGCTGTAAACCAAGATAAATCTGGTGTTCCGAAATTGACTATTTTGAAAATCAAATAATTAATATTATTACGATATAAATCGGTATGTGAAAATAAACAAAATAAATTTCTTGATAAATTGTTTTGTTTTTAATTTTTCTTGCGAAATATATAAATATTCAAAGAAACATCTGTATAGTTATTTTTATGACAGTATTTATATTTTCTAGTAAAATTTTAATACATCTCAGCTTCATTATGCAAAAACGAACTTTTGAATAGTATTAATTTGAAATAGCAAATTTTGGAGAAAACATTATAGAAGCTTATATCAGAATTTAGAAAAAAAACTAATGTTCCGTAGGGGAAATATTTTTTCCTTTTTATCAAGGGGGAAATGTACCCCAAAATGGGTCAAAAGGTCGATGTTCTCTATTTAATATTAAATGAAATCTTGTTTAATTGCGTGTATTCTGAAAAGTATTTTTTACCCATATGGCAATTATACCGTTGATATTGTAAATTTTGTTAATGCATCCATCACAATTACCCACACAACTTGAAACCTCAAACTGCTATTCTCCACATTAAAATTTTCGTCACATTTTTATTTTAAAAATACAAACGCTTCTTTTTGTATTTCAGATAGAGATTTAAACTTTTTTGAATACGTTCTTTGTTATTTATGTGATAAATATATGCGTGAAAGTAAAATGAATTTTCCTCTAACATCTAAATCAATGAAGGTAATATGGATTAATAATCTTAATGACAGATTACAACTTAATAATTTGTAAATTTCTTCGGTATGCTCTCACATTATCTATGAAAATTAATGTAGTTCATATGTCTTATTTCCCTGCATATTAATATTTAAATAATTTCCTTGTTTAACAATGTATTCTTGGATCTACAAAGCATTTAGGCTGTATTTATTCTTCCTGAAATTAAAAAAAAAATAAAAGCATTCCCATGAGAAACTTCGGGAAGCGATATAAACTAAATAAATTTAAAATTAACACCTCTCAAAATTGAATTTTTGTTAGCGATACATATAATTAAGAAAATGCTTCTTTTAACGACTGGTCGAGTCGAACGGCTGGAAAAAAATGTTCAAAAGTGAGTTTTACTATTTGAAACAAAAATTCTTCTACTTAAATTTTAATGTATATGATAAAAAGTCCTATTCTGATAGAAAACATTATAGACCAGATGGCCCTACCTCACAGAATTGAGGCTGAATTTTCAGTATTAGACAGAACCCGATTATAATATTAAAATGCAACTGGGCTGCCTAGTCCTATCTTAGTGAAAAGCAAGTGCAGAAAAAATTTTAGTGTTTGATCTGTAGATTTACTGTTGTGTTTTCGTGAACCAAAGGTATGAAAACATGAAGCACAAGAAGGAAAAAAATGGCAAACCTACCAATCAATCAATAAAGTCACGTTTGTAAGAGTTTTCCCACCAAGATATAACATGGGAGACCAATTTCATTTTATTTTTAGAAATACATGGACAAGTTCTTGAGGTATGGCTATTGTGGAAATTGTAAATAATGCAACATAGCAACGCTACTTGTTGAGAGATATACGACAAAAACTTATCAGATCTGGTTTATATCCAGATCTCACAGAATCTAAAGTTTTGTAAAATTCCGTGCATCTGTTCTCGAGTTACAGCTATTGCGATAATCACGAACAATGTATCATGGCAGCATTACCTGTTGAGCGATTTACACTAAAACGTAATCAGCACTGTTTTATAACAAGTACTAAGTAAATTTGACGATTTATGAAAATATATGCGTGAGATAGGGTTATTGTAGAAATTGTGAAAATTGCAGCATAGCAGTGTCACCTGTTGAGCGATATACACCAAAAACTAATCAGATCTAGTTTGTATCAAGATCTAACAGAGTCTGTAGTTTTGTGGAATTCCGTACATTTGTTCTTGAGATAGAGTGCCCACAAAGTTTTTGTCACATAGAGACAGACACACTGAGAGACAGACTTACACACAGGCATTTTGTAAAATGTTTTTCGTGTTCTCTCACCCCTAAAGCGTGTTAATCCGTCGAAAACCGAATTTCAATAATTTTCCAGAATTCAATACTTTTTTTTTTGTTAAGATAGGAGAAAGTAAGAATTAATGAAACGCGCATTGATATTTCTTTATAAACAATACTTAAAAAAAAAAAGACTTTTTTTTTTCAAAAAGTTATTGAATTTACATATATATATATAATTCGGTAATTACAAGTTTTGAAACCAGAAAAAACAATTTCTCCATAAAATTAAAACAATTAATTTTAAACTTTAAAATTCTTACTTTACCCTTTAAACAGTGTATTATACATTTAAAAATTTTTCGTTTGAAATTGAAAGCAATTAAACACGACAGACAATATATAAATGCCAATTTCCTTTTTCTATGTTTTGCAACTCATGCATTGGAGAATACAAATCAATTAGATTATGTCGAAACTGATCATTATTTCCCATTTAAATTGGTCTCATAGGAATTAATTAAGAATATCTGGAAGTCAACAATCACTGATAAACTTCAAAGGTTGTCGTGCTTAATTAGTGTTAAAAATAAGAATATTCCTCCGTTTCTAAATTACCCTTTAACAGTCTTGTAAAAGGGCAAAAATGTAATGTTATTTTGTCTGCATTTGGTATTAAATATTAAAAAAAATTATTTTTTCAAAATTATCTAACAAAACTTAATTACGAATATGAAAGTAATTTTTGAGAATATTAATTATTGTTCAAAATGTATTAAAAAATCTCTTAAATCAATAGAATTAGAGTATATAAATATTAAAATAATAAAATCTTTCTTAAATCACCAGTTTAAGTAAAAATTTACAAGATATTGTAACCTATCTTCCCATTATCATTTACCCCCATTACCTCTATGACCCTCAGAATCCATTCATGCTTACAACCCCTGTACGACTCGTCATTCTTTCACTTACGCTTTTATATTAAAAAACGAAAGGAATTTAAAATTCATAAATCAGCAATAAAAGCAAACACGAGATTTTTTTTGTGTGCACAATTCTTCTGATGAATAGCTGCAATCAATTTATTGTTTACTTTTTTATGATTTTGAAATCAAAAAGTGGATAATTGTAAGACCATTTTTATAATTAACATTACAACAGTATGCAACTTATTTATGCCCTATTTAAAAAACTCGTAATCATAAATAAAATTTTCCACAAAGAATTTTAAAAATTAGTGTTTCACAGAGAAAAGTAATATACACTGTAAAAGTTAATTGATTACAACTATATTATTAATCTAAAGTTTCCAACCAAACAACCTGCCAACAAAGTTGCTATATGTGCAGTTTTAAACCAGATAAATATCAAACTAAAAATTAAAAAAATATATATCAATGCAATTGAGTACATGTGACTATACATTTACCGTAATTCTATATGTAATTTTATCAATATTTGGATTTTTCTTCTGAGAACATTTGGCAAAATTAAAATACTAGAGTTTTTTATTAAATACGTTGTTTATTTATAATTTAATTCTAAATTAACAATACTTTCATTATTTTGATATATTTGTTTTTTTATTAAGAATATTTTATAAAATGCCAGGCTTATCATTTTATAAATTAATTAATTTCGAATAGATAAAAAAAAAGAATATAAGTAGTACAAAACACGTAAATTATTATCCTGATTGTACTTTCCAGTTGACAACAGCAGAAGCAGAATATTGCTATGAAATTTACAGAAAGGTGACACACATTCTCAAAATAGAAATTAGGAAAGAAATTTTTAAATGCATTATTCAAAAGTAGCCTCATCAAGTTAACCTAATTAGATTATAACAGGAAAGGAAACAGTGGAGATAATACCATCATTTCTTAATTTCACTGACTTTCTTATTCCCTAATGTAAAGTTTCACAATAAATGTTAAATTAATGTGACATTTAAATCTTTATTCTTGCTTCAAAGCCTTATTTTTAAACGGCTAATTTATAAGTAACTCTTAATTAAAATTATCGCGCATTAGTCAGTCTCGTAAATTCATCGAATGTTTTTAATAAGATAAAAAAAAAAAAACCTGGGTTTTTTTTCTATCTAAAGGTCGCAATATTTATGCTATTATTGTTTATCAACAAATGCAATTATGCATTTAATTTAACCATTTAAATATTTTAATTTTATTATTACTCATTTTAAATACTGTAAACATTGAACTTTAAGTAGTTTATTTATAAGTTAAAATCTTTTCGAATATCCCACAACCAATCAATGTATTTTTAAAATGTTGAAGTACAGAATGAGTAAAATTACACAAACTTTTGCAAGATATCTTGTTTTACTCAAGAATCATAGTGAAAGTTCTTTTTTTAGTTCTTTTTTAATTTCATGTATCGTTATACGCTAATATCAGTGAAAGATTAGAAAAAAAGTAATGCCAACATTTTCAGAATCTCAGACAATTGGAGTAAGTACTTTGCGTATTTCACGGAAATACACGAAACGACGTACGGTTTATTAATAATAACAAGTATTTTGCAGTCAGAATAGTCATATTTGCGAATTACAAGAGATTCTTCATTTGTATTTATTATCGTCAATTATTTCAAAAGCCGCCAAAACTTTCCCAATGCAGTCAGAATTATAAAAGATTTAAAGTGCCTATTATGGTAGGATGATTAACTATCAGGTACACCATGACGCTTTGCATGGTATTGATTATTTTTATGGTTTAATTCTTTACCCTAATGATTCAAACAGCAACAGGCATTAACTCCATGACTACTACAATGCTTATTATCAGTGTCAAATGTAACTGTGATGATAAGTTCATTTGGTAATATCCCAATTATTAATGAGTATTTTTATAAAAATCGTATCAGGATTTTGTCTTAACTTTCAGAAATATTGACGTATCTCAGGTGCGTTCGTAATTATGTAAATACGTAGCACCTATAGTTGTCGTTCAGTCCGTCCGTCCGCCCATCTGTCTGTCCGCATATAACTGTGCAAATACTATCCAATCAAATCATCTGCGATTTAAAATACATAATGGTTGCATAATTATTTCGAATCATTTCAAATGATATGAAAATCACGTGTATACTTTTATTACAGGAACAATCAAAAGTATTCCATTAGGATCAATCCATTTCAAGTGATCCAGAAAATATTATTTTGGTCGCTCGACCAATTTTAAAAAAATCTGAAATTTTTTGTGCAACAACCCTAACATGATGGAAGTTCAAAATGACTATTATTTTATTTTTATTAATATTTGTTTGCGCATGGCAGCCATCTTTGTTTCATCGTTTGCAGCGATTTTCTCACATACTAGGGTATACGAAATTGTAAATATCTCGTCTTTTATTTTCCCAATTGAAATGGTGTGTGCAACATTTTGTTCAGAATAAATTAGGCTAAAACTATGGTGGTAGAATAGTTTTTAAAAATAAATTTTTACTGGTAAAATTTTAGCACAAAATGAAAGATTTTTCCAAAATCTGTCCGTTTACAAAAGAAAATTTTTCATGCAAGGAAAACTGTCAATATGACACAATTCATTTTACAAAGAGGTCAAAGGTACATGTACTCACACACCGAGTTCAAGATCTGGGAGTTTATTTCTTTTTGCGAAAAAAATTCCAAAATTTATGAAAAATTCCAAAAATTGCACTTTTTAGGCTTTGATATCTCTGGTGGGGCACGAGATAAAAATCTGAAATTCCAGCCTTTGATAGTACTGTATGAGAGTGTTATGTAAAAAAAAATGTCAAGAAGGAGATTTGATTACAAGCTGAGCTATGAAATGTGCAATATGTGAAAACGATGCTGCCAAACTATTGTATCCTACTATGTGTTTGTTCATACCTCCAAAATGTTATTGATGATCCAAAGTAAAATGTTAATTAAAAATACCTTCCTCAATTGCGTGTGTGTTATTTAAACAATTCAAAATGTAAAAGCCACTTCACTATTTCCAGATGACTAAAAGCTATTAGAAATCATACTGCAACAATTTGACTCAGAAGCATCATAATATCTCTCGTAAATAGTGTGAAAATATTTCTCAGTTCTTTGTTGAGTATATACAATATCTTAATTAATTAAACATTTTGTTATTAAATTGCTTTCAACAAACAATATTTTCTGTGTAAATATTATAGTAAAAGAGATAAATCTCATTTCTCTTATCATACTCGCATTTTTTAACATTTTCTGACCCGCATACCTCAGCTTTTCCTCAAATCTCCTTCTTGAAATTTTTTGCGCATAACACGACCATAAAATACTAACAAAGGCCAGAATTTCAGATTTATATCTTGTACCACACCAGATATATCAAAGTCTAAAAAATGTGATTTTCGAAATTTTTGACAAATATTAAAATTTTTTCGCAAAGATGAATCAATTTCCACTTCTGGGATTTGGTGTGTCAATACAAGTACTTTTGACCTATTTGTATAACAAATTGTGTTATGTTGACAGTTTTCCTTGCATAAAAAATTTCCTCTTGTAAATGGACAGATTTTGGAGAAAAAAATCACACGATGAAACAGAGATAGTCACCATGCACAAGCAAAAAATAGTAAAATCAAAATAATAATCATTTGGGCACGTGAGGCACGAGATAAAAATCTGAAATTTCAGCCTTTGATAGTATTGCATGAGAGTGTTATGTACCAAAAATTCCAAGAAAGAGATTTGACTACAAGCTAAGATATGACGTAGACAATGTGTGAAAACAATACTGCTAAAATACAGTAACCTACTATGTGTTTATTCATACTTTCAAAATGTTAAATTATAATTGATTGATGGTGCAAAGTTAAATGTTAATTACAAAGATTTAATACTAATTTAATTTAGATTTAATACCAAAGATTTAATAATATATTAAAGATTAATTACAAATGCTTTCGTGTGATTTAAACAATTGGGAACGCATGCTAAACCAAATGCACTATTTGTCCATATGAATAAAACCTACTAGATGATATTGTGTCAAGCCATTTCAAGTGATGCGGAAAATATTTTTTGATTGCTTGACCATTCGTAAAAAATCTGAAACTTTTTGTACAACAGTCCTAATATGATGAAAATTCGAAATGATTGTTATTTTGATTTTACTATTTTTTGTTTGTGCATGGTGACTATCTTTGTTACATCGTGTGATCTTTTTTCCAAAATCAAGCTAAATCAACTGATTTAGCTTGAGATTTTCATTACGAATGTGCTTATATATTCCGTATAAACAACTCACTTTTGTTAGACATATCAAGCAATTGTGATTGCATAAATTTGTTTTAGTGTGCTGGCAAAAACTTGACAGTAACAGTTATTTGTTTATTAGATCAGAGGCTATCAAATCCTGAGAGCTAATGTGCCCGCCGGTTCGATAAGTACAGTCATGGAAAAAAATTAAACATCCCCTACTAACTCAACAAAAAAAATATCGTAGACACAAAATACTGGTATGAAATGATTGTAAATGTATGCTTTTAAGTAATGTCGATAAAATTTGCTTAGGAGGCCATCTACATATTACAACGAACCCTAACTTTGTTTAGTTCAATAACAATACTCAAGTCTGACAGCATAAATTTATTCTAGACCAGGGCATGACATTTCAGTTTAAATGGTACTCGCCAGACTAAAATTTTTACTCGCCACTATTTTACATTAATTCAGACAACAACGTCAGCCCCCATACCTGCTCAGAAAATGAAATATTTATGACAAATTTAATTTAAATTGACGATTGTTAGAAGGAGCTGTCTGTTAAATCTAGGATATTTTACATTTATGAAAAATATGGGATATTTTAAAAATATTAACAAATGTAGTATGAGAACTTTCTATTTACCGAAAAAATGAAGAAATTCATAAAACGAGACATATTTGCTGCAAAAAGAAAAAAATAACAATAACTCAAATTAAGCTTGCCGTTAGGTTTCAGTGGTTACAGAAATACATACCTATGATAAGTTCCTGTACTGTTAGCACTTCATGTTTGTGTAACGCTGTCTTTTTGCACTGAAATTTCCCTTAACAATTGCAGCTGTAGGGTCAAACTCTGTCAGGATGGGTCCATTAACAGAAATTCTGGGCAAAACATTCATTGTCTCAGCCTTCAAGAGAGTTCCTGCATGCTGTCTTGAGTCTGTTGTAACAGCTGAACCCTCTCTCATGAAGTCGTGCTTATTGGAAAAACAGCACAAAATGTTAGGGTCTGGAGCAAATTGGGGAAGCCTGCTGAACATTTTTCGCTGTAAACTTGCTCCAGCATCTCTTTCAGCGTCAGCGAAGGGCACATAAATTTAAATTCTGCCCACTCTGCCAATATAATATCTACTTTTTCATTAAAGAGATTTGAATTACATAAAGAACTTCTTTATTTCTTCTATCCCAAATTCAAGAATTTTTTTTGGAGAAGCCAACCCATAGTGTCAAAAATATGCAGACATGCTAACACATATGATGTCATATATTGCAGTCTTTCTGTAATGTATATCTTTGTATGTGCAATTAATGTCCTTCTTACAGTCTGAAACTCTTCTTCCCCATTTTCTATATTTGTCAGCTGCACATCCTTGATTATCCCTGAAATGGATTGTTGGTCTAAAAAATCCTATTCACTTGTTCCAACACTAGATTCGAGATCTGTTAGAACTGAGATGCAATGTTTAATTTTTATTTTCAAAGATGAAATGAGAAGTTCCTTGTCTTGTAATGCCAAACTTAAAGGGCTGAATTTCCGGCAGAAGTCCAAGAGGAAGTACAAAAATTAAGCTATTTATAATCCTTCAAATTTTTCAGCAAATCCTTTGCTTTAGAACTGCCAATGTTTCTTCCATGGGCCACTTGTTCAAGTAGGCTTACAACAGTGTTCCAAGATTGCAAGAGAACTTTTACTGTAATTTCTTACAATACATGCATTATTTTCCTATGCCATACTGCGTTAAAATATCCAAATTTAATTTCTCAGCCAAGCACAAAAGATCTACAAAATCTTTAAACGGTTTTTCATGTTTTACAACATAGTACTCCACATTGAATATATTTTTCAAATGAGAAAACATCTGTTGGTCCATTCTCTTCAGACATTATGCCATTGATGTTTCTGATGGGTTGCCTTTACAATGGCAACATTTTCACTGTGAACTTTGCTTTGGTTTTGAAAAATAAATGTAAAATTGTGTAAAATTCTTTTTTAAATGGACCACAAAAGCCATTTATCCACCTTTTATCAACACTACTGGAAGGCACCTGCTGGCATTTGCAAGGCTAGTTTTATCATCATATAAAAGCCATTAAAAATGACTTAGCCATTCTTTGTTCAATTTTCTTTTAACTGGAAGTGATGACTCGAAATCGCTGCCATATTTCCTTTAGCAGAACTGGAAAAGGAGTAAAGGGGATTGTTGCAACTATCATTCTCATTTTGCTTAACTTGAGTTTGCACGTGTTCACTTTCAACATTTGTGATCGCAACTTTATCACATTTTTCGTTTGATGTATTACTTTTAGTAAAAAAGGACTCTACATTATTCCTTTGTCTTTTCTTCATGGCATTAATAAAAAAAAGTAACTAAAACACCACTTTAATTGCCGCCAACAACCACAGAACAAGAAAAATGCTAAATCGAAAGAAACAAAAAACTGAAAGAGAAAGTATATTTTTTACCATATTTCAAGCAGCTGCGCTTAAGTGACGAAACCTGAATCTCTTCGGGCAGGAAGGCAGAGCAATCTGATTCGGTATTTTCGCGTGCGCGGTACGAAAGTGGGGGGGGGGGTGAATGCAGACAGGGGAATTCCATACCTCCGAAAGAAAGACGAAGAAATAGTCGACGGAGCATTTTTACTTCTTTTGGAAACTAAATACCATCGCTTCATTTTGAAATACTTCCGTGTATCGCTGTGCATAGTTTGATTTGAAGCACAACATTTTACATGACGAAACTTACTCGCCAACCTTAAATATTTACTCGCCAATGGCGAGCTGGCGAGTGGAAATTTCGCGCCCTGTTCTAGACCCTTTCAGTTAGTCCAAAAATAAAGTTTTATGCAATTCGATTTCATAATTTTCCGCGAAATTTTTTTTTAAAAACGAGAATATTCTAGGAGTTGTATCCAAATTGAAGTTCGGTGTTCGGTTGTTGACCGAGGGAGCCCCTTTTTTGATAGAGGCATCTTAAGCACCACGAAAGCAATCATTGAAGACTGCTAGATTACTGGATCGCATAAGAAGTTTCAAAATATCCAGTCACTTCTATCGTAAATGGTCCTTAAAACATCATTTTGCTGTTTTTAAGCATAATTTAAAAACTACTTGGAAGAAAAATTTGAAATTAGGGGTTTCAATAAAGCAGAATTTAATAAATCTAAATCTATACAAAATTCTTGGTTATAATTCATATTTATTTCGAATATTAATTTTATAAAGCATAATTTATATTATAAAATTACAGAAAATGCAAATTCATCATATTTATATTTGGGTATTTTAGTAGTATTAGTATATAAAAATCTAGTACAGTAGGAGTATAATTTCATAAGATATTATAAAAAATATTAAAATGTAATTTCTCATTAGATTCAATAAATTATAACTGTTATAATTCAGAAACGTATCATTCAAACGACTTGAAATTTGATGTTTAAGCATAGTTTGAACTAGGCAGTAGCAGTGGAAGTTGAAAATTCCGATACCTAGAAATTCCAACTAATTCTGTTTAAGATTTCAATGTTAAAATTGTAAAATTAAAAAGTAACTCAAGTTACTGAAAATGTAAAGAATTGAATTCGTTTTCTGAAACAGCATCATTAATAAACCCTCCCTTTCAAATTTTATTTTCTGACGTTTTCAATTCGTCTATTGTTTCAGAAAATTCCTTAAGTTTTTGTTTTTATATCGCCTAAATGAATATATCTTGTACAATTTATTCTTATCTACAGGGCTCGCTTTGATCCTTTTTTTTAAATAAGTACTACTTCAGAGAGAAATTCATGGTAGGTTTCTGAAAAATCACAAGAAAAAGCAATTCTGCGTAACTTTCTACGATATTTATCAATAAGGTTTTTTAGAAAAATACTTGGTGTTCAAAAAGAGGGTCCAAGTGGTTGCCTTGTTATATAATCCCTTTATATGTCGCTATATCCGTATGGTATATTTCGCTGCGAGACCAGAATTATTAATAATAACCGGTTTTAATAATTAATGAACTTATCAAATTAAGAGTAACATATCGATTATAGTGTAAGCATTTCGAACATTACAAAGACGAAAATTTTAAGCTATGCTGGAGAGAACTTCAGAATTAATTATTGCATTGTACACTAGGGTGGGCCGAAAAAAATTTTTTTTCGATTTATGATAATGGCGGATGCAGAAAAGTGGCCACTGGTGGCACTCAATTCGCACAAAAAATTTGAGACTTTTTGGACATTTCCTTATCCTGCCGCAAATGGCTTGAAGTTTTGCAAAAATGCTGATTTTTTAATTTTTTTAGGAAAAAATTTTAAAATATTTAATTTAGTTTATTGTTGATGCATTTACTTGAAAAGGCATATTTAATGTACCTAACGTTTAAATAAGTTCTGATAATGCATTATTTAATTGCTATGTGTATTTTAAATTAGACGATTTTTATAGTTTTTTCGCGTATAACAGGCAAAAGTTGTATTTGTTTGAATAGTTTATTAGTTTCTCTATTATTTATGTCCTTTGGACTTCCTTATTTTTTCTAAGCATCAAACGTCATACATTTAGGCAACGGACAACAGTATACTTCAAAACCAAATCTGGAAGGTGAGATGAGGATGAAGCGGGACTCTAAGCGAGCGCTATGACTCGTCGTAATACTGAGAGAGTGAATGGTGAAATAAAAGAGGGGCGAAAACGCGATAAGGGATTTCATGATCCTTGCGTTGATTTACCTTGCGAAATTTGTTCAATGTGAGCCTGAAACCTTTTCCTTGTGAGGTACAGTGCTTTTTGGATCGTTTAATGTGCCATTATGATGTTTTGCGTGTTTTATTACGATGATCTTAGAAATGGCTGGTATGAAGGGTCATGGCAATGTAAAGACACGAGATACAGGGCCGTAGCTAAGGGGGTGCTATGGGCGGCTCAGCCCCCCAAAATATTTTGAGCCCCCCCCCCCCCTCCTCCAAAAGATTCCACTAAATGAATTTCTGTTCCTAAAATTCAAATGAAATTATATTCAAATATCTCATTTAATTTTGAGACCCTTTCACAGTTTTGCAGAATTACTAAATTGTATCTAATATAAGTGTTTCAACAATTCCTCATCCTATTTCACATAGGAAGCTAACATGATGTTTAATGTTGCGCCAGTTATACACTCAAAATTTCCATTATCATATACTTGTATGATAATTAATTTACCTATCAAGTTATAAGCTATTTCGAGCACGTGATCACACGTTTTTCTCCTGTTTTTCGATAGTATTTTCTGCTTTCGTCAGGAATCGTGTTCAAAAACGTCAACTTTGAACGCTTATTATGAAACATTTATTCTGTTTTTTTTTTTTTTTTAACAGAAAAATGAGTGCAATTAGACAGTTTCTGAATAACAACACCTGCTATTTTCATGCATTTCTGAACAAAAATAAATTAAACCATAGGTCACAAATTTGCCCTTTTTGATTTAAGAACACCTTTAAGCAATCTTAAGTACGAGAAATTTTGTAACCTAACCTTAAGGAACGTATTGAAAAAAATATATTTTTACAATTATACTTGCATCTGAAATATAATATTTATATACTAAGTACATGAAATTTATATGATTTCATGAACTTATCTAAAATCACGCTTGTTACAAAAAATAAAATTCGCATAAAAGTAATGTAAATTCAAGTAACTTCTTAAAACGGCTTGTATAAAAATTTGTCATGCGTTGACTTTTTTAGAGTTAACTTTACTTACTAATTTGAATACTCATAATAAATTCATCAAAATTCACCTCCTAACAATTTCAACTTTAAGATAAGTAACACTCTGATATTCTTTAATAAAGGAAACATTCTTTTAATGAATTTTAAAGCAGACTAACTAGATTCTTAAAATATTGATCGATGGTTTTCATAGAAGACGTAATTAAATAAGTTAAAACTTACTGTTTTGCATTTAAGAATAGAATATTTTACCTGAATAATAATCTTTTGTTTTAAGACTTGTAAGCAAATTTTAAATAAGTATTTACAACAGAAGTATTTAAATTTCTTATTTTTTAATTATATGAAGAACATCTTTAACAAATAGAAAAAAAAGATGCAAAAAAGTCTGCTATTCCATTTTTATGTAACAATATTTGTAAGTCTTGTTATATAAGAGAAGCTTTTGATTATGAAGAAAAATCGGTACTTACGTATTAACGCTACCGCAGCAAAAGTGCTAAACTAAAAAAGCAATAAAAAAGTAATAAAAATTGGCGTTTTTTAAAAAAGCATTTTTAGTGCTCTTTTTTGCGCATCTTTGACATAATTTTTTTTATGAGTGTTTGAACAATAAGATTGTTCTTTATATGCGCATTAGCGCATTTTATGCTACGGTGGCGTTAATACGTAAGTACCGAAAAATCGAACTTCTATTGAGTAATAAGAACCATAAAATATATTTTTGGTTTTTTTGTCATTATTGTATATGGAAGACTAAAATTTTGTTACATTACATTATGTGAAGATTGCGTTCGATGATTATAATTATTAACTATTAATGATGAATATACTTTAGAGATTTATGTAAATTGTTTCAATTTAAACAGTAAGAAAAATTGAATTACACAATGCAAAATCAAACAGTTCCTTTTGCAAAGATTTGACAATCTATATGTATATATATATTACAAAATTTTATTTTTTTTCGCCAAGATTAACCTTTATACTATGTTAATTTCCTTATAACAATATTCCGTACTCAGTTCAACTTATTAAATTAAAATCTTGTTTCTAAATCTAATCTATTAATCTTTATGGAAACGATATAAATTCTTAATTCGCCTTAAAAAAATTTATTCCAATATGTGTAAATATAAAAAGATGGCTCTAAATTAAAAATATTCTTAATTAAACTTTATTTCTTAATATTCCAAATAAAACTCATTTTTTCTATGTTTTTATCAACCCTTTTTAAGAAAGTCTTATAAAATTTATTCCAAAACCATAGTTTTCAAAAAATATCATTATTTTTATTTATCTATTTATTTATTTTCCTCCTTTAACATACGATATGTATGCATAACGATAAATTCATTTCATTTCTTTTTCTTTTAAAATTAATCGTCTGCAAAAAGATCGTTTGCACAGGATATTTGAAATTCTGAGTCGATTATAAATTAGTTAAATAATATTTTTTAAAATAAAATTATCGTCTGTCGAATACAATCTCGACTCTGGGCATGAGTTATGTTTACATGGAAAACTGATGGTTCGGGAATAGAGAATTTTCTACAATTTTCTTTTTAGATTTAAGAAAGGATGCCTCGAGGTAAGAAAAAAGGATTCTTGCTTTCATTATTTTTATTTATCTATTTATTTTTTTTCTCCTTCAACATTTGATATGTGTGCATATCAATAAATTCATTCCTTTTCTTTTTCTCTTAAAATTAATCGTCTCTAAAAATATCGTCTGCCTAATATATTCGAAATTTTGAGCCGACTATAAATTAGTCAAATAATATTTTTTTAAATAAATTTATCGTCTGATTAAATAAAAATCTCGACTCTGGACATGAATTATGTTTACATGAAAAAATGATGGTTCGAGAGTAGAGAATTTTCTAGATATTTGTTTTTAGATTTAAGAAGGAAGCCTGGAGGTGAAGAGAGAGATTTTTTGCTTTTCTTCGGTGCGTACGTTAAGTATGGCTTGCTAAGTAATGATGGAATATTCTTTTTGATGTTTCGGTTCAAGACGACTTTGCAAAGGAGTATTTTCCTCTGTTATGACTACAGTTTAATAAACTAACATGCAGCAGCCAATGTGTAATTTAATGAATCTTCTACATTTATTTTTTTTTTCTCTCGCTTGCCACGACTGTGTGTTTTAAAAAAAGGGAATCAGTGAAGAATTTTCGAGTTTCTCCCTAAAATGTCATATCCAATATAAAAGTCGCACAGGATAGCTAGTGCCTGTGCTAGTGCCTGTTTCAGATTTTGAAAGGAGTCTACTATGGAACGAAGTGATGATAAACCTATAGATCGCCGAAAATTTTTCCCGCCATTGTTAAGAGTGTTATTGAGTAAGAATTGTCATTATCTCTTGATTCCTCCAGTGACGACAATCTTCGTGACAGTTATTGAGATTTAACGTTTGAATTTATGTTTTTGTTCACCAAGTTTCGGCGCTCATTTATTGCAAGTTTTTATTTTCCATTTTCTGTTAATAAATAGGAGATAACAAACATTCGTCGTGATGAAAAAGAAGAAGAAAAAAATTAATTAAAAGACAGTTGCTTGTAAATTTGTGAATATGCAGATTTTTTTCTAGATATTTGTGCCCAATAGGATTGTGGTGAGAATGTTTTCGTAGTGTTTTGATTATTATTATTTGTATACTTTTTATGCATTTATTTAGATTAATTATTCTCTGTTTGTCAGAATTATTTATTTTGTTATTTGTCTGTGAGTCTTATTTACATAGATATTTATGAGTATTATTATTATCATTATTATTTATTGGAGTTTGAAACATTTTTGTTCTTAAGGATTTAATGAAGGGATATGATGTTCTTAAGATATTTACTGTTGCTTATTAAAGACTATTATGATATTTTAATGCACGATTAAAGGTCAATTTGTCATAATCATGAAGTATAAAAGAACTTAGAAGATCAAGTTTATTTCTATAAAGTACATTTTCTAATTTATTGGTATTTGTTAGTTATAAAGAACTTGTCAGGTTCTGAGACTGCACCTGCTACAGATTGGATTTTCCGTTATTTCTCTATCTTAATCTTTTGTACATTGTAGTGGCTGTGTACTAGAATTTTCAAGGTGATATTCTTTCTTTGTTGAAGGGAGAATTGACAGGTAATCATGCACAGGTGGTATTGGGAGAAAGAGGAGATTGCTGAGAGGCGTGATCATCCGTCAGGGATGTATGTGGATGATAAGTAAACAAGGAACATGTCACGGATCAAGAAAGTAATGCGAGATGTGTCCAATAAAGAAGCTCCACAGGGGGTGACCATTGGGGAAAGCAGTGATTTGAGAAGAGCAAGTTTTGTCTCAGATGAGTTCAGTTCGTATCTGGGGTTCGTACCTAGAGTGTGTGTAGGACAGAGGTCCTGGTAGAGAGTGCTCTGTGTTGTAGAGCGTAAGCAGTTCGTATCTGGAGAGCAAGGGACACAGACGTCCTGGTGTTGTGCTCTGGGCCAGATAGCATAGGCCGAGTATCCTTGTGTTGGAAGATTCGAAATTGATCTCCAGTAAAGTGAATCTAACGTGCATTGAGTGTGAGGAAGAAGGTGTAATTTGAACAGTACACAGCCAACCTTTACTGTATTTAATTTAATGTTGAACCGGATCACCTATATCCGAATTGTATTTGTATATAATTGTAAATAGCGTATTTAGTGTGTACATATATTCTAAATAAACTGTTGATTCAGTTAATTGACAGCGTCAGTGTTCATTTACACAATCCTCAAAGTGGGTGACCGATATCACCTAATAATATCGGTGGTGGCAGCTATAACTAACACGGACTTTCTTCAAAGTTGTGCGGACTGAGAGGAGCGTCCGACACAACTATTCTCAGAATGCAGTATTTTCATGATAATGTTCCTACTGCTAGACATTTGAGCTAGAAAACAAAGTTAACATTTAAGTTTTTTCTTTTATTTGTTAGAATTTCTGGTGGCAGTGAGCTTTAGTTCCCGCATTCTTAGAATTTATTTAAATTCAGTAAGAAAAATGAAACTGTACAAAGCTGCTGCTAGAGTTTTGACTGATAAATATAATTAATTTTTCTCAGTAAATTTTGTGATTTTAAGTATGAAATTACCTATAATTAAAATTTTTGAATCTGTTTATGATTTATAAAATAATAGAATTAAATAGTTGATCCTAATTTAAAGTATAACTGTGATATTTACAATTTGTATTTTTATTAGATAAAATTTCTGGTTAAAGTTAACAGCTAAATATAGTTATAATTTTCATGATAATTTTGTGTGAGACAACTAGAAAGTAAACATAAACAGTAGACAAAGCCCTCAAAATTGCGAAAGCGCGAACTCGTGAATTTCACCTTTAAAGTAAAAGACTGTGATCGAAATTTTGTCGGACTTCATTAAAGATACAAAGACTCTGTAATTTATGAAGAATTTAAATACCCTAACTCTCGAAAATTAGAACCTACTTTCTCTGGACCATACAAAATTATAAATAAACTTTCTGATGGAACTTATGAAATAGATAAATTTAATTATGAGACAGGACAGAATTCAGTTATTGTGCATGTTTCTAAATTAAGACCCTATTTTTCCCCCGAAGATTTTAAAATGTTTCATGAGCAACCAAAAAACAAACAAAACCTCAGTTACAATCACAATCACTACATCAAATTAAAGTCAAGGCAGTAGATTAAATTTTATTTCTTATTCTTTAAATATTTTATCACCATAATTTTCAACATTAGCAGATATGTTCTTGGAGCGCTACAAGGATATTACTTGTTTTGGGGAGTTTTAGGGGTTAAATTGGGCTCCTTATGCAGATAAAATGTGTACACTTTGATTGTAAAAGCTTTCAAATTTATGTTGATAAGTTAATTTTAAGTGTATTTAATTTTAACTATATTTACTCATTTATTTTACATTAGTATTATGCTATTTATTAAACAGATATTTATGTGATAACAGTTATAAAATTTGATTATTTTATTCAAACCTATAAGTTAATATGTGATTTTCAGTAAAACTACAGATATTAAAAAATTTTCAAAAAGCAAATTATCTTTATTTCCATTTCTCAATTAAGAATGACACCTTTTATTCCTATTTGTTTTATTATTAAAGTTTATAAACCATGTTAACATTAATCTACTTTTGGCATTTGAAAACTTATAACCAAATTTGACAATTTTGTAAAAGAGTATCAGAGAGTAATTATTGTAAGGAAATACTGGTTGAGAGTCCATTTTCTAAATAGTTAGATATAATTTTATTTGGATTTTGGAATTATTATTATTTTTTTATGTATACTTTCGGTTACAAAAAATACTTTCTTTTTGCTATTAGAAGATAAGAAAATTATTTAATTGCTATGTAATTATTTTTATCCTCAACCAATATTTTCTCTATCAATAATAAACAAATTGTGATATTTTCTTTTAATTATACTCTTGTTTTATTATTATTATCATTATGATTTCTATAATGAAGTATAGTATTAATTATACTCTTATTGAGAAATAGCAGGATATGGAGAATAATTACTATAGTTGCTGTAAATTTTGAGTCTTATTATACTAATTATTATTGTTGTTATTATTATTTAAATTTTTCTATATTATTTATTATTGATATTGAAAGTGATACTATTTATTATTAAAAAGTTTGATATATTATTAAAAGATGTTGGATCCAACGTAAAATTAAAACCAAAGATTAAACTAGATATCAGGAACTTTAATTAAAGATACCGTATCCAGTGAACTTTGGAAAAGACTTTTTTATACTATTGAAAGACTTTTTTCATTTGAAGAACTTTATTTAATAGAAGGACTGCATCTAAGAAATTTAATTTTTGAAAAAAAGTAAATTAAATAAAATAAACTATTCATTAAGTTATTGTAAATATTTAAACTTCCATGAGAAAGAGTTTTCATTGTTTTTATTATATTTTTAATCTTTCTTGCTTATTAATAACTTATTTACTGTTATTGTATGTATTATCTCCTATGCACTTACAAATGGTAAGTGATATTGAAATATTATTGTATTTTTTTCAGGGAAATGCTCCTACCTAATTTTAATTCTATCTAATTTACTCTTAATTATTTTTTATTCGCTATTTTTTTATATATTGCATTAATTTTCTTTTTCTTCTATCTCTTAGCTTCCGGGGTTTGGCAGTTTCATTAAAAAAATTAACTGTTCTAAGTTATTAGATTTCTGTTGTCTGAACTTTTAGTTTTATTTAACTATCAATTTCATACAAAGTTTCGGGGAGGGGGGATAATATTACTAAATTTTACTTTTTTTGCCAAGATTAACCTTTATACTATATTAATTTCCTTATAACAATATTCCGTACTTAGTTCAACTTATTAAATTAAAATCTTGTTTCTAGATCTAATCTATTAATCTTTACGGAAAAAATATAAATTCTTAATTCGCCTTAAAAAACATTTATTCCAATAAGCGTAAATATAAAAAGATGGCTCTAAATTAAAAATATTCTTAATTAAACTTTATTTCTCCATATTTCAAATAAGAATCATTTTTTCTATGTTTTTATCAACCCTTTTTAAGGGAGTCTAATTAAATTTATTCCAAAACCATACCTCTCAAAAAATATTATTATTTTTATTTATCTATCTATTTTTTTTTTCTCCTTCAACATTTGATATTTGTGCATATCAATAAATTCATTCCTTTTCTTTTTTCTATTAAAATTAATCATCTCTAAAAATTATCGTCTGCCTAATATATTCGAAATTTTGAGTCGATTATAAATTAGTTAAATAATATTTTTTTTAATTTAACTTTATCGTCTGAATAAATAAAAATCTCAACTCTGGACATGAATTATGTTTAAATGGGAAAATAATGGTTCGAGAGTAGATAATTTTCTAGAACTTTGTTTTTGGATTTAAGAAGGAAGCTTGGAGGTGAAGAGAGAGATTTTTTGCTTTTCTTCGGTGCGTACGTTAAGGACGGCTTGCTGAGTATTGATGGAAAATTCTTTTTGATGTTTCGGTTCAAGTCGGCTTTGTAAAGGGAGCATTTTCCTCTCTTATGACTACAGTTTAATAAACTAACTTGCAGCAGCCAATGTGTAATTTAATGAATCTTCTATATTTATTTTTTTTGTTTTTTTTTCCTCGCTTGCCACGACAGTGTGTTTAAAAAAATGGAACCAGTGAAGATTTTTCCAGTTTCTCCCTAAAATGTCACACACGCACACACACACATATATATATATGAGTGTGTGTTATGCATATTTTTTGTATTTTAAAAACACACACACATATATATATATATTTATAGAATTTGGGACCTGAAGAGTCTAGTTTGGTTCTACAATTCCAACTATATAGCTATTTTTTTTCAGGTTTTATTAATGTATATTGTTTTAAAATTAGTGGTTTACAATAAATATAGATATTTATCATTACTACATTTTTTTCTGACATGTGAAAAATGTGCATTTTATTACCAGTATTTCATAAAAATAATTTCCCTTTTTAAATCTCAGGATTCGAAATTAAAAAGGCACAAAGTACTGTTAGAAAATAGTTGTAGCAAACTGCACATGAATGCAACATATTAGCAATTCACATTAGCAACTGATCTTTCTTTCATTTGCACATGGATGCATCAATTATTAATTACACCCGCAATAGACTTTTTATTTATTATACATTCTATGTTGGTTTTTATTTATTTTTTACATTACAAAATAAATTTGTGCAAAATATTTTTAACAAAAATTTGCAAGTTTTGTCAGGAATAAATTTTCCGAAAACGATTTGACTAGGAATACAATGTATTTATGTTTTATGCTTTATTTTGTTACAGTATGATACAATACACTTATTCAATGTAACTAGTATTTTTTTCAGCATTTTCCAAAACATTTAATCCAATGTATGAATTTATATACCTGTAATAATATTTCGCATGGCGAAAATGACTGCATAAATCTAAAAGGCGCACTAAAAGCTATAATTTAAAAAACTTTAAAAAGAAACATAATTCCAATCTATACAATTTATTAAACATATATTGTATTTTTAGGATTTTATCATTATTTCCTAATACTTAGAACAGAATGATAAATAAACAATGCGTTTTTCCTATTTGAAACTCAAAGTTATTACACTAATGTAGAATAGTTTTATCTGTTGAAATAAACAAGATTTTATTTCGGTATAGTGTTAAAATTAAAATCAAAGGTTAACTACATTTGTATGCTTTAGATAGTGATAAAGTTTACATAAGTTTTGTATTTTTTGAAGTGTATTTTATTTTTGTTAATGCATGTGAACTTTCCCAAATTATTAATCTCATAAACAAATTTTATGGTGTGTTATATGTAATAATATATTTTCTTATTTAGTTTTGAATTATACAAAAATATTTTACAAAATTTTATTTTTTCAAATGAATTGTTATTCAATGCATAAGAAAATAACATATTTAATATTTTGTAAGTAAATTCATTGGCATATTTTGTTAGATTTTAGTTTAAAATAGTGGGTGTATTTTAGAAATCAAAACAGAAGATTTAGGAAAGGTTTTTGAAGAAATTCAGAAATAAAGTCATTTAGAAAAATGTAAATTCCTTTCTTTAGAAGTAAGAGCAGTTTTGTCGGCAAACTGCCAAACTTCAAAATTCTTGTAAACATAGCTCAAAAATATATCTCTTCAAACCATATTGGTCGAAAAAGATTTTGCTTCAAAAACTAAAGGGAAATATATTTTCCACAAAGAATACTAAAATGTTCAAAATTAAACAGAGTTAAACTTGTTGGAAACATATTTTATTTCAGCTGTTTTTACGTGAATATTTTTTATTCTAAGATTTAAATTGCATTTCTACGAATGATTTATTTAAGTATAGAAACACATAGCGAAATCTTATAAATAATAAGAATAGTTTTCAAAACATTGTATAGTTTAAAGCATTTTCTCACTAAGTGTATGCGTGTTTGTTGTTGGAAAAAAAATGAAATTTCGATAATAAAAAATAGATATTTCTATTTAAATATATATTTCTTGTATATATATCATTCATTAATTCATACATAAATTAAAATTACATATTTTAATATACATATGCATGTGAAATATTTTCTACACTTCTTTAATTTGTAGTTAAATAAAAAGATAAATTTATATTCAGGAAAATCTGAATGTAATAAAACAATGTTTACAGTATTATAATTATTAATATATATACTAATCATTTTAAAAACTATTACTCCTAATTGATCAAAATTTCGACAGCATAGAAGATCAAAATATCCCCCCCCCTTTTTTTCACAAGTTCAATATGAAATATTGAAGATAAAAATACACCCTACCTTTTTCTCATAATTAGGATAACACAAAGTATTGAAAACAAAAATTTAACCTTGCTTTTTTTTAAGTTGGATAACATAAAATATTGAAGATAAAAATGTACACTTTCTTTTTCTCATAAGTTGGATAATATGACTTAATAAAGATAAAAATATTTCCCTCAATTCATTATTTATGTGACAACATGGAATATTGAAATTCATATTTCCGCTCCATCGAAATTTAAATTTACAGTAAACAGAATATTCAGAAAGTTCCGGATTATAATAAGTTATGTAGAATGAAATATAAAAATCAGTTATATCCGTGATATATCGAAAAAATGCGATGTATGGAAACCTAAAATTTTCTTATAAACATAGATAGATAGACGTGAAGTTCGTAAATTCATCTGTTTGCATCATCATTCTTTGGACCAGTTTAATAAGGAAATGTTTTTAAACACGACAAAAAAGGACAATGTAGATTAACCAAATCGTTTCATAAAAATGTAAATTTATTTCAAATTTCTCCGAATATTAAAATAATTCCTTGCATCATAAGTGGACAAAGAAGAATGTTGAAATACATCATGATACATCACCAGATTAAAAAAAAAAAAAAAAAAAGGTTTAAGAACGAAATAAATACATTTGCTTCTCACATTAGACAATGCGAGAAATTGAAGTCTACAAATCCGTTTCATAATCAGCTACTAATTATATCATTTTTTTGTCACATTAGGCAAGACAACGCAGAGATTATAGATAAAAATCATTAACTATTACTACAAATAATATTTTAAAGATATTATGAAATTGAAATGTTTATGAATTCTGTAAATTGCATTTAGGATTTTTTTAAGAAGTAAGCTGACCCAAACTTCATTTTTGTTACAATGAAACTTAATGGAATATGATTCTTTGAAGTTTATGAATTGGTAGCATCTTGTTGCCCATATATTTCTTTTCGTTTTTAGTGTGAATAAACAGTAAAAAATTCCCGATTTATCATCATTACCTGTTAAGTTTTAATCAAACAAATATGATTTTTTTAAATTGTTTACATATCAGAACACAAAAGATTTTTTAAAAAATATAGCACCAAGGGAACATATATTAATTTACATTTCGTAAGCTTTTAAAAATACTTCGTTTTCAAGTAAATTAATTTTCATGTGACAGAAAACAACATTTGAAACATTTTTACGGCTGCAAATATAAATAAGGTATTAATAATTAATTATTGATAAATTGTAAAAAGAGAAACAAATTATATAAGCTTATAATCAAATTATTATCAAATTATATTTTTGCAGCTGGAAATATAACTCTATAAAAAAGGGTTTAGTGACTAGTTATTGATGAATTGTAAAAAGTAAAACAAATTATGTAAACTCTCTAATACAGAATAGTTGATAATGCAGATTAAAATGAAGAATTTTTTTGTGTTATTAAGATAGATTCATAGTTTTTAATTTCTCATAACTTTCCAATCTGCAACTCTCATGATCCGATTAATTTCAGAGAACACGTTAATGTCCTATTTTTCTCGTGTAACGTTTTATCATTTTTGTTCTTAAAAAAATGGTAGTAAACGATATCAATGGGATAATACTCCATCATGACCCTGTATAAAAGCCTTCAACTCTTTGATATTGTATAAATTTAACATATTATTTAAATGTAATACGTTACATTTAAACAGAAATGTGATAAAAATGTTTTATAATTTTTTTTTCGAATGTACATAAATGCTGAATATATAAGAAATTAATAAACAATTTTACTATATTCTTTCGAGACTAGTTTCATAGATTATTAAATCAGAATTTGTTAGCGTTTATTTATGTTTAGGCAATAAATTAATTTAGACAAATTATATTAATGTAATGTAGGATGATATAATTTCATTGTTTATCTTAAATAAATAAAAATAGACAATTAATAAGACAAGATAAATAACTGTAAGTATGATACAAAGTCAAAATTAAATTACGGAAATTAACAAATATTTGTTGAATATGATAAAATTAAGTTAGTCCAAAAAACTGAATATAATTCGTTAGAGAAATTATAATAAGCATATCATATTCAGTCAAAAATACATTGTTTTCAAAAAATAAATTATTTATCTGTAATAATAAAGAAAGAAATTTGTGTGTGAGGGGCATCAACGGTGTTCTGAAGAGTTGCGGACAGAGCTAGAACATTTTTGGGGGAAGTTACCTGTATGTGTAAAGTTTAGCCTTTCGAAGCCCGATTCTCGATTTTTTACAGATTGGTTAAATTAATTTTATGTAATTGTTAGCTTTTTTTAGTTTTGATGCATTTTTAATGTGAAGAACACGATACAATTATTTTAATCCAATATAGTAAATTCTCTTTACTTTTCAATAATGTTTATTAGGAATTTGTACAGTGATTTTTGTATTTTCAGAAATTTTTTTAATGTAACGTCTTATGTTTTTTGCTCTTTGCATCGATGTTTACTTTCTTCTATATTTACAAGAAATAAGTATTGGATTCGTGAAAATTTTTGAATTTCTATTTTCGACGATTTTACACATAGGGATCAGAAATTCCGAAAAATATGTTTTTACAAAATGTTTGCCTATAGGTGTGTGAGTCTGTGACTCTGCCTCTCTGTAAGTATGTGATATATATAATGTGGGCGCTCTATCTCATGAACTAATGCACGGAATTGACGAAAACTTATATTCTGGTAGTCCCTGATATACATTTATGCTGATTAGTTTCTCGTGTAAATCACTCAATTGGTAGCGCTACTATCTTGCGTTTTTTCGATTTACGTAACAGATGTATCTCAAGAAATAATGCTCGAATTTAGAAATCTTCAAATTCCTTTAGTCCTTGATTTGAATTGATGTTGTTGATATCTTTATGTAAATCGTTCAATAGGCGCTGCTATGCTGTATTTTTTTATGATTACCAAAATAGTTATGTCTCAAGAATTAATACATGGATTTTCATCAAGCTTCTGATTCAGTTAAGATTTGATATAAACGTTTATGTTTTGGTGTAAATCACTAACTGGTGGTGCTGCTATGCTGAATTTTTCAAAATTCCCGCAATAGCTCTATATCTAGAGCTGATGCACGAATTTTCACCAAACTTCAGATTTAGGTACCTTAATAAATATTATTGCCGATTATAATTTTGATATAATTTACCCATCAATTGCGCTTCAGTAGTCCTATTTCAAGAACTAATACACATAATTTAGTGCATTTATAATCCTCACGATAGGCATAGATTGTCGTTTAATGTTTTCACTGCGGCAGCAAATTATTAAGTATTAAAATGTATGAAATAAAAGAAAGTTTTGCGATTGCTACATTCAACTAGATTCATGTTGATAAATGGAATTTCGTTTCAAACTTTTAACCTAATGTGCTAAATTTTCTCTGTTTACGATTTTTGAATATCAGCGATATTTAATGTTTCGAGACTGCTTGCGCATAGTATCGATTTATTGTAATTCATGACTTATTTCAGATTACAATGTTTTACTCCGTTACAATAAATTTTGACTCCAGCGACTTTTTAATATTTCGTGATTTTTGATGCATTTTCAATCCGATTTTTATTCTTTCTTCGAATAGTACTGCAATTTCTAGACAATAGAACTTTATTTCAAACTTTTAGTCAACTATCATAAATTTCACATTTACTATTTTGAATTTTAGCGAATTTTAATGTAATTACAATGCAATTTTTGAAAAAAAAAATTACGTCGATTTTTTTATTATACTCAAATTATTTCCGATTTCAATATTTTATCCATCAGACCAAATTTTAATTACTGATATTTTTTTCGTAATTTTTAATGCATTTTCCCGTACGATTATTAAGGCATTTTTAAACGCGATATTTAGTATTTTTTCAGTTCTCACAATGATTTTTTCGCCTTTAAAGAAGAAATTTCATTTCAAACGCTTAGCCTAATACATCAAACTTTACAATCTATAAGTTTTTTTTATTTTAACGATTTTTAATGTGCTTTTTAGCGATTTTTCGAGATTTTTTATACTTTGCATCAATTTTTTTAATTCATGAAAAACTTATGATTGAAATGTTTTACCTGATTAGAGTAGATTTTTAGTCCTGGGATACTTTTACATTCAGCGATATTTAATGCATTTTTCTACACCGTTCAAACAGAAGCAGTGTTCCAAATTGGAATGGTCACTTTATAGCTGAAAATGGTTTTAAAAAAGCGACAGATCCTTAATAATATTAAAACAAACAAAACATCGTAGATAATATATACATTATATCTAAGAAGTTTTGATTGTTTTAATGTTATATAGGATCTACTCTGTCTAGAACCTTTTTGGGTTAACTATTTTGAGAAGAGTGATGTACCATTTTAGGAACAAAACTGTAGCATTTTGGGAAACTACTGTACCATTTTTGGTTGACCTATTAGCGCTATTATATTCAGAATTCTTACAACCGATTTGGGTCTTTAATTTTTACAGTGTATATGTTTTTAGTGGGTTTTTGAGTCCTATGGCGATTTTTTGACATTAGAAAAATGAATCTGTTTTCAAACTTATAACCTAATATTTTAATTTTTACTATCTATGAATTTTGAACTTGAGCATTTTTCTAGCGATTTTTAGTGATTTTCTACGATTTTTCGTTATTTTTTACGTTTTGCGTCGATATTTTTGTCATTTATGAAGATTTTTAATTTCATTTTTTTACGTTTTCGAGCACTTTTTAACTGTTGTCAACATTTTAATATATGGCGATTTTAGTGTATTTTTCAATTCGACATTTAACGGATTTTCTGTTGTGCTAATGTTGATTTTTAGTCGCCTTTTATCGATTTTTTTTTAATTCCGTGTTTCACGGCTTAATAATTTTGACCTAATAGTATTTTTTGTCAGTTTTCAAATGAAGTATTTGGATTGAGTATAGCAATTTTCAAATTTTATGAATGTGAATTTTGTGAGTTTTCACGCATTTTTACATATTAGTAAAATGAATTCAATTTCAATCTTTTCACTGAATATAGCATTTTTTCGATGAAGTTTATTCGAAATTCGTGCTTTTTCGAATTTTTTTATTCGTATTTTCGGAGCTTTATCGAAACTCTTACTGTTTTCGAAGAACCGAGGTTATTTAGTTATTATTAGTTATTATTAGCAGATTATTTAGTACTTCAATATGCTACTTATAAAAGATATATATATATATATATATATATTGAATACCAATGCACAACTATAATGTTTGATGTAACATTACTTTTTTAATTCCTTTTTCATGAACAAGCAGAAAATAGTAAAGGAATAAAATACATTCCTATGGCTGTTTACGCATTGAGTTATCTCAGAAAACTTATGCAGAAAAGGAGAAAAACAAGCCTAATTTAATTAGTCAAAAGCAGGTTTGCCTCAGGACTAATTGTTTGAACCAATTATTTTTAGGGAGATTTAGCAAAGTGATATATTAATGAATCTAGCACTTAAAACTAATTGCTTTGTGTTGTACAGAATTACTGCCATTCGCATTCGAACTTCATTTTAAAGATTATGGTGGTTGATAGAGCTTACAAAATACAAATATTTGCTGAACAATTATTTTGCATTTCCGTAAAGTTAATATAAATCTTTAGTTCTTTATACAGATAAATATAATATTATATCATAAAAGATAATTTTATTTCGCACAAATGATTAAGCCAATGTACTGTACACCCTCTCCTAACTTATGATAACTAAATCACAACTAATTATAAAAGAATAAATTTACTGATAACAAATTATTTGAAAAATCCTATTTTTAAATTATTTATGTAAAAGTTGCCTAGGCGACCATTAGAAAATCAAAAGCAGAGCAAATATGTTTTTTGAATAGCTACGCCCAATTTTGACAATATATATTAAATCTTCTGTGCAAATTATGATTACAAAAGAATTTTAAAATTATTTGTAATACAGTTTTGAATTATAAACATTCAAAATTTAGAGGTTCTAATGTAAAATTACGATTTAATATTTATATTAATATCCCCTGAAATGTCAAACCCAGTATAATAACAGTTTATGTGGATATAATACTAAAATTCCAAAAAATAAATATTTTGGTTATGTTATTTTAATAATTTAATAATATGAATTATGAATTATGAATTTATTCAAAACAACTACTAATAATTGAAATCTAGATTTTAAAAATAGTTAAAATTTACTATGTCCTGATTTATGCAAATTCTCAGTTTCAAAAATTTTCTACTAGTAGATTTCAAATTAGGATTTTAAAAAGTCAAAATGATGGTTTAAAATCTATGATGTTCAGTAAAGTATAATTTTAAAAAAAAACACTCTGTTTATTGAAACATACGGGCTAGCAATAGTCGAACCATGCTAAGAGAATGAAATGATCATATTGTGAAGGAACAATGCATTAATATAAGTGACTTAGTACTTTAGTAACATTTCAACAATAGAGTGCCAAACTTCAGTTGGGATATAGACCCTAAAATATGCTCATTTTACTAATTTACTAATTTCATACCAATATGCAATTAGAGTAATTGAAGGATGTAGAATTATGATATCAAACTTAAATATTAATATTCATAAAAAAAACGCTTGGGTTCATTCTGATATGTAAATGGCCACCTAAATATATTTTTTATGGGAGAGACTAGAGAGGTTTGACCCTTTTTTTTAAAAATATATTTTTTTAAATATTGAACCTAGTATAAAGTTAATAATTTTTTTCATTATAGAATCGGTTATGAAAAGAAAATCGCTACATAAGTGAGACATAAATATACTTGAAAACAATTAATTTAATCATAAGAAAATAATGGATCATCACTCCTCACATACAGATTGTTCGACGGGCAATATATGAGACTTGACCCACGTGATTTTACATAGAAATATTTATTAAGAGAAATAAAATTAGTTTAAAAGAAGTTAATTAATTTTATACTGTATGATTTAATTATTATAAAAATATTTTTGAATATATGATGTTTAAAGAAATCTTTTTAGACGGAATCACAACTCACAAGTGAAGAATTCTGTTTTAAACAGTTTTTTATCCGAGCAAGTATAATTGTTCTAAAGGTCAAAATAAACTTTTAGCATTTGATACAGTATTCCGTAAGAGACAAGTTAAGTTTTAAGAAGTTTTCATGTATTAATATGTCCATATTAGAAACCACTCTCCCCCTTTTTGTCTCCTTGTATTTTTTTTTTTTTTTTTTTTTTTTTTTTTTTTGAAACACTTGATCTGGCAAACACTAGTTGTCACATAGTTTGACTTCATCTCACAGTATTTAACTTGATAAAATTTGCCTAAATATCTTCCTAAAATTTTTCGATCAATACTATATTCTTTTTGCAACTAGACCGGTTCAATACCAGTTCAGAAAGTGAAAGTAACTTTATAAAACTATCTGCGGCCAAAATCGAAAAAGTAATCAACGAGCTACCTTGAGAAGGATTTCAGATATCCAATGCAAAAAAAAGATTGTCAAAATGCGCAAGAATTGTTAGAAAAATACCTCCCCATAGGAATATCATTAGCTCGCGAGTGTTTTCGCGGGCAGGGACAAGACCCTTAAAGCCTACTAGCTCAAATTTCTATGATATATTTTATCTGTTAAAAGCCTACAAAATATTTCTAAAAATATAACTTTTAGCTTGAAAACACCTCACAATTTATTTTTCCATAAATATTTTGATTATCTGTATAAAACAAAGACAGTTCTTGAGTAATGCAGTAGTTTTGGTTGACACCTATTTTTTAAACTTTGAAATCTTTTTAAAAAACGAAATCTGAGTCAAGTCTCTCTTACGGTCGACCTTCCCTTTCCCTCCCTACATCACCTGAAAGTAGGCTTTCTTTTCAATCGCTTAGTACCAGCAACTGTGTTATACAGAATTTGTTGCAGAATTTGTAAGGACGGGGAAATCTTTCTTTTCCCATGACTATGTATAAGTAAATATCATGCTAAGATTACAGTTGAACCTCGTTAACATGAACCTCAATGGGAATGAAAATTTTGTTCAAGTTCACAGTAATTCATGTTATCAGTATCAAATCTTTGTATTCGTTTTTATAGGGAACTGCGAAAACAATTCATGTTAAAAGTAATTTATGTTAAGCGTGTTCATGTTAATGAGGTTTAACTGTATTTTTATTCTTCAAAACTATTAAATATTTCAAGCGTATCAAAATTTTCATATATCATAATACATCAAAATTTTCATATAAAATATTTCACGATAAAATGAAAATGAAAAAAAAAAAGGCTAAAATAAAATGTTGTCATTTTTTAAATATGTGATGTTATGTTATATAAAAGTTTACAATTTGACTTACATTTAATTGACTTCTCTTTTTTTCCGAATTAGAAAAACAGAATAGTCTTTTTCATCAACTATCTTCTACAGGGCAGATTAAGTTTCAAAACTTTGTTTTTGAAAACTATAAACTGGCATTTTGACAAAATTACAATTATAGCAGTCTGAAAGTAATTTTACGTTACAAATGTCTAAGTTCAAATGTGATATAGTTCTCTAACTAGAAATTTATTACTTTTTAACATTTTTAGCTTTTTTTATTGTTAAATAATGCATGAGACGAAAAATGGAAATTGTTTTTTAATATTCCATTAAAATATTACATACTAATCTTTCTCTATAGATATTTATAAAGTTAAAAACTATTGCCAGTAGATTCGTTATATAATGACTAAATGTAATGAATTGTTTCCGGTTGCAATAATTAAAAAATATATATAAATTGAATATAATCATAGAATATGATAGAAAATAGAAAAAAATAATTACAATTTGAAAAGAATAAAATGGAATATAGGATAATATAAATGAATATGAAGTTCTAGTACAAATAGAAAACTTCAAATAATTCTAAATATAAACGTGAAAACATAAAGATAATTTTTTTTAAAAAATGCTTTAATACATTGTAAACATTTACAAAAAATATGTTTGTTCAACAGTTTGTTGTAATATTATAATAATTTATTTACTAATTAAGAAAACCTTAGTGATTTAAACTTTTGAATCTCAGATTGCAGATAAAAATATTTCATAAATATGAAATAATCTTTAAGAGGATGCAGGAACAAATTAAGCTCTAAAATTGAAATTTCTTTGGAATACTTGCAGCTAAAGACTCAATTTTTTTTTTTTTTTTTTTTTTTTTTTTTTTGAGTGTGTAGTTATTTTTAAGATGTTAATATATTCCTTATGAACGGTTCCAGAAAATGTAAAATTTAAACATTAGAGTCAGTAAAAAATGATATAAAAACTTTAGAATAGCACTAGAAAATTGACTTTTGGTATAAGTGTTTTTTAATGCTCTCAACAAAAATCTTTCTAAAAAATCTAATGTAAAAATTGTAAAAAAAAAAAAAAAAAAAAAATCAATTTTGAGATTTTTGAGATTTTGCTGCAGCTGAAAACTAGAAATTTCGCAAGATGGTTGCATTTAAGATTTGTTTTTAAAATGATTTCTAGAAATGTCGAAATTTGAAAGGGTAAAAGGAGCTTACAACTTCCTGAAAACGTTCTAAGTTACGCTTTTTTTAATTGATAGCATTATAAGTGTGAATTGTGTGCAAACCTATATTTCTTTGTCCTCCAAAGATTTAAAAGATCTCATGAAATTTTATGCAACACTATGAGGTGCTATACAACTAATATAATATAAAACTGATAACTAGCCGCTGGGTCGACCGCAATACTTATCCATCATGGATATGCATAATACAATGTATGAAAACAAAACATGTGTAAGATATTTACAAAATGCATTGCAATTCCAATATAAAATTTAAACGTATATTTAAGTATTTTTAACACATAATCATGCTCTATTAATGAATTGCTGATGGACCCATTTCGACAAATTATATAAAACGCCAAACTATTTAAATAGTACTGAATCGCATAAAAAAGCAGCCTTATAACTCCAAATATAATAATCATATTCACTAACAGTTTATTGCATCGAATTAAGCGTCTCATTTCCAATTAAAATATACCTTTGAATTGAAATTTGGAGGAAATACAGGATCATGAAAAATTGAAGAAAGTAGAAAACAAAATTACAATTATCTTGACAACTAATAATCTGAACTACTTTGTTCATTATGCAAAATGTGTGTTATTTTATTGCCTTTCACGTCCATACCTTAAAAAAATTAGAAAAAAATTATGTACCTTTCATCAGAACAAACTTTGCGAGAGTCCGAAGAAAATAGTTCCGAATAATGGAGGTTACTGATATTAAATAGACTTTGTCCCATTCTTACATACAAAGCACATACAAAATTTCAAGTCTTTATTTCAATTTTTTCGGGATATAGAGCGTTTACAGACAGACAGACACATAGACAGACACACAGACGGACGGGCGGCAATTTTTTTTTCTAAAAATATCTTTTTCCGAATGTCCAGTATCTGAAACGTGCAAATTAGTCAAAACATTTTTTTCGATGTTCAAAACTGTTGCTAGATTTACTTTATATTACGTAAATAGGTAAGTAAAAAAGGTTTCTTTGCCACAGAATATAAAAAGGAGAAATTCTTCGAAAATGAATGAACATTAAAGAAATAAGACGCAATAGACGTAATACCAAATCCATAGATATTTATTCGAGAAAAGTATCGATAAATGTTTCCTCAAGTCATTAAATGATAAGTTTTCGTGACTATCGCTTTTATGATAACTGGTGAAATAGCAGAACATTTTTTCTGTTTTTATATTTATCTCATTTGTTTAGTTTTGAGTTATGTAATTTTGTCAGAATATGCAATAATAATACTTTAAATATTTTATTTTTCTGCTTTTTTATGATTTGTTAAAAAAAAATTAATAAAGTTTTTTTTATATGATTTATATACATAAATATGTAATTTATTTCTCTTTCCCATTTTCCAGTATATTTTAAGAATTCAATTTAGCCATTACACATTTTAAACTTTCAATATAATTACTTTAAAGATCAATCATTAATATTTCTTTCAAAAAACTGAAACTGGAAGTTTTTAAGGAGAGGTTAATATACATTAATGCTTTCTATCACCTCAACGAGTATGCTGCATACGTTACCATTAATGCATTCTCAGCTGTTATTTCATTGCGAGTCGATTTCCTATCTATTTTACTTTAAGGTTTCTGTACCATCAGGAAAAGATAGTCGTGAGCTAATTATAAACTTATGGTGATGTTTTTTGCTAATATCAAATTTGCATTTCGACATTTCAAATTATTTTTCTTTTCTTGGATAGCTGAGGTCGATCTCTATAGTCGCACTTTTTTTACCTTTTTCTATTTTAATTTCAGTTTTTTTTATGCATTTTAATTTTTAAAACACGTACTGAAAGTGAAAGCTACTTATAAAAAAGAGTGTAAGTATCAGTTTCTGCTGTCCAATGAGTTTTTAATGTCGAAAAGCAAATTAGATAGTAGCAAAGATTCCCTACATGTTTAACATCCGCTCGCGAGTAACGGGGAAATATGGGATAAGAGCCTTAATTGCTTCGAGTTAGAGATTAACTGAATCACTTAACAATGCATATCCTTTTAGGTAGCTTTCATTACAAAAAGTAAAAAGCTACCTATTGCAGCCGTCCGGAGGAAAGCACTTCTGGAAAATTTTGGTATATTTTCACCGATCATGACCCCCAGACCCCAAAACCACCCTCCGTTCAAATGTTGACATATATATATATATATATATATATATAACCATATATATATATATATATATATATATCTGATTTTTGTCATGCGATAACTAACGTATTTATGAACCGATTTGAATGAAACTTGGTATGTACATAGTACATACAAATGTCTCGACCGAGTTCGTTGGTCAGCATCAACCGCCATTTTGTTTCAAAATGGCGGCCATTTTAAATTTTTTTAAAAATTTAAAATTTAAAATTAAATGCGAAAAAAATAAAAGTTGAAAAATATTTTTCTTTTACGTGTTAGAACTTAAAACAAAGATTCCAGAACACTTTTTATTTTGTCTATATCTTACAAAATGATTGAGTTGTAGCACTTTGAATTTTTCTTATGGCTGACATTTTGAAACGATCTGATTTTTCTCACGTGATAACACGCGCATTTATGAGCCGATTTCAATGAAACTTGGTATGTACATAGTACATACAAATTTCTCGACCGAGTTCGTTGGCCAGCATCATCCACCATTTTGTTTCAAAATGGTGGCCATTTTAAATTTTTAAAAAAATTTAAAATTTAAAATTAAATGCGAAAAAATTAAAAGTTGAAAAATATTTTTCTTTTACGTGTTAAAACTTAAAACAACGATTCCAGAACACTTTTTATTTTGTCTATATCTTAAAAAATGATTGAGTTATAGCACTTTTAATTTTGCTTATGGCTGACATTTTGAAACGGTCTGATCTGAACAATCCACCATGTTGCTTTAAAATGGCATACACTTCATGATATCGTGGAATTTGGTGACTCTCTAAATCGCTTAAAATAAAATCAGGTTGAATAAAAATGACTAATTTTTAAAAATTCCTATTAATATTCAGTCTTGACAAAAACTAGTATTCAATCTTATAAAATCACTAATTTTATAAGATTGTTTCCACTAATTTGAGCTTGGTATTTTTGAACAATGTAACTTACTTTAAAATAAATAAAAAAATATATAAGTATATGAAAGCTACCTCTTCCTCCCGGCATTGCCGGAAGGACTTTTATTATTCCTTTTAAATCGTGAACATTTTTCTGGCATTTTGAAGCATTACTGCCAAGATTATAAATGCACTTCAACTAGTATCATGAGAGTGCAACAAACTTCAAATTATGTAAAGTAGGCCACATCGGTCCACGATAATGTGCCAATATAGCCTATTAAAAAAATGAGAAGTAACACATTTGTGCGTACTGTCACAATTTTTCGTGGTCCATCCTGTATCTTAAGATTTCTTTTCCAGATCATGAACACATTTCCAAAAATGAATTAATTATCGAGTATATTTAATGAAGGGATCCTGATGTTAAAAGAGTTATGTAAAATTTAAAATGAAATGACTCCTTCCTAAAACATTATTACTAAACGAATAGTAATGGATTTATGTAAGTTTTCATTAAAGATTCCACGTTCTAAAATCGATGAATCAACATCAAATGGGCAAAAATAGGCTCGAACCATAATTTCTATTCCGATAAGTTTCTGAGCAATGCATTTCTGTAATTTGCATGTTCGAGCACCAGATACGGACCACTTAAACGCCACTGCAAATAACCTGATACGAAGGAAAATCAGTAAGTAGGATATAGAAGCCAATAAAAAAGTGGAAACAAAGTAACATACTTGAAAAGTCTGTTTAATTATCTATATAATCAACATTTACATTGATATATTTGAGATTTCCATTTTTGAGTTTTCCAATATCTTCTGCATAAAAGTCTTTGGAATTAATTCCCTCTCAGTAATCTGCATACATCACATTCAACATCTGCATCTATCGAGAAATGCAATATTAGTGGAACAAAAGAGGTGACGATATCTTGGAGTCTGGGCTGTAAGGTAGATGTTGAAGGATTTTTAGCGAAACTCTTCAAGCACATCCTCGAAGCGCAATCACCATTTTCAAATACAGCAGCTAATTTTCTACAAATGTTGTCTCCTAAATTAACATCTTATAATTAGATAGTGCTGCCACCTATTGTCATATTTAGAAATAATTTATTTCTAATTTCTGACATCTTTTGTTTGCAACCTACTTACTGAGCTTCCACCGTATAACACACTACACACTTTTCAGAAATTCCAGAGATAAAAAAACAAGCAACGTTATATACATTATTTATGGTACTCTAATGTTAAAATTAATAGCGATTTGGTAAATGACCGAGTACCGAATCTTACAGAAAGAATCTCAGTATAAATGAAAACCTTTTCGACCACAAATCGAATATTCGTCTAGATTTTTTTTTAACTTTATGCTTTCAGATTATTATTCCTCGTACGCATTTGCAAATCTTATCTGCCACCATTAGTTTTTTTTTTACTTTTCTGATACAGATTGTGATTTTTTAACTCACTAACATTAGCATTTCATTTCTGTTGTAATGTTGTTCATGTAATCATAATTTGTGCTTACATAATGGCCTAATCGATAAGTACTCATAAAATATCTTTTCAATTTGCTATAGCTATTCTTATAGACAAATTTTGCTAGAAGGTAATCATACCCATGTCCCCGGAATGCTAAACCTCTATTCATACTCTTCCAAAATACTAAGTGAAGTATTTAGGATACTATTTTCCCTTTTCCTATCATTCATATACTGAACGCAAGTTTATTCGAATACACATGTGAAGATTAATAATAGGTAATAAAACGGAATTGCTATAGAAAGAAGATTATTCATAAATTTTAAGATCTGATATGAAAATTAAATACATAATAATTAGAGTAATTGTGGATCAGATCAGTCTGACGCCCTGTGTGTTTATATCAATACGGTGACTTTTTGATTTATAAAAAAATGCATAAAAGTGATAAAAATAAAGGATCAAGGGCGATTATTATTTGAGGTTACAGTGTTCCATGTAATAAATATGTAAATAAGCGGTTCCCAAACTATGGGTCGCAACCCACTGGTGGGTCACGATGGCTATTTCAGTGGGTTGCGGAAACAATCGATGTTTGTCAAAAAATATATTTTGTATTTCATTTGTAAAAATAAAACATAACAACTTCATCAACAAATAACATTCAAGGGCCTTATTTCCATATGGTATGATGGAAATAAGGCCCTTAGGAGGGATGGTCCATACCCCTTGAGTGTATGGTCCTTAATTTCCATACGAAAAAATATGCGAGCAGAATATCCTGAAACATCTAAATGAGCTTTGAATTCCGTGATGGAGTTCAACACAACATAATCGTGTGGACATGCTTTTTGTTATATCAATTGTAATTTTTCCAAGTGGGGGAGAAAAGTCCGAGATATTTTGGATCAGCTCTACAGAATCACTCGAAGGTATCGATTCGATTGATTCTGTTGAGCGTATAAAAAGTATCAGGCAGATTCTGTGATCATTAAAGTTACTTTTGTGAGATAGTTCTCAAGTATTTGTCCGGGATGGTTCGGTTTGAAGAGCATTGGCGTTTTCAACTAATACATCCTTGGTTTGAATCCTGGCCCGTACTTTTTCCCCCAAATTGAAAAATTTACAACTGACATAAGTAATTTTTACAGATTGAATAATGGTGTTATAAATTAATCTAATATGCTTTTTTTTCTTTGCTGTTTTTGAAAAAGTATGAAAAAACTGTGATTTGAAAATGAATTAAGGTTAAAGTTAACAAGTTTTAATCTTTACATAGATGCTTTCATCGGTAAACATCATTCCAGAAATAGCACTGATTATAAAGTTATGTTTTGACAGTAATTAAATGCATTTTTAATAATCATTTTAGTTTGTGTGTTGTGTTAATTATTATTCTATTTACACACATTCTAATTACGAATTGGATAGGTATTGCATTATATAAATATATAATTATTTTTTTTTATCTAGGGTTTAAAAACCGATAATACATAAAGTATGCCGCCCCTGTCATTATATATGTTCAAACTGTCTGTTTCATTAAGGGATAATATCTCGGCTAATTACAAACACTTTTTTTTCGAAAATAATTATCAACAAGGTTATTATACTTCTGCTACGATAAGTGCCTCCCGAACCCTTGAACGCATATGCTGAATGACCGCAAATCGAAATTTACGTATAACGGAAAAATGCGCTTTTCTCAAAAAGTTATTCGATCTGCGATTTTCGCTATAATTTTCCTACAAAGTTTGAATTAATATCTATAACCTCTAATTTTTTCATAATTTTACTTTCAGTAGATTCGAAATTAGATGGGGGGACACATTTTGCATTACATTTTCGGCGATGTCTCTGAAAATATAATACCTAAAATTAGAAGAAATATGTTCTCTTTTCGTGTTACAAGGCCTTCAAATACGAAATACAAAGAAAAGATTTTTTTTTTCGAGTAAAGCTATAAGCCACTCTATTTTTTTTTTAATATGTTAGTGAATTCTTAATAATCTATAAATTTATGGATCAATAGACTTTATTGCTTTCCATAATTAGAACTTCGTACGTTCCATAGTTTACCAGTAAATGGTTGTGACTTACAATAACAGAAATTATCTTATACTGGTTCCTTTTATACTTTTTAAGTACGAAGAATTAAAAAAATGAAAATGAGTATAATGTCTGAAAATGTTTTGTAACAGACAGTTTCACAGACTTTATTTCTTTATTGAACAATGTAGTAATGAAGCTATATTTATAATCATCTATGAGTCAAAAACCACTAAGTGTCTTTGGTGGAAATTTACACCTTATTATTAAATCAAATTATACAAAATATCTACTAAAAAGGTGTTGAAAAAATATAAATATTATTTATTTAATTTACCTGAGATCTTTCGAATGCCCACGCATTCATTATCAAAGGAATGTAAAAGAAGATAATTGATTAGAAATAGAAAACATCAAAACAAAACAAAAACAAAAACAGTCCGCTTGTATAAACAAAGTCAAATTTTTGTAAAATCTATTGTAAGATGGATATAAGGCATCGAATGAGGATCAGTATCATATAATACATTTTTGAATGCAATAAAATCCTTTTTGCTCGGGAAATACAAATCCTCTTATGTCTTTAGAGGAAATAGGATCAACAATCTGAAAGCGATCCGATAAATGAGTCTGCGATTTTTCATGTGTAACATGGATAAAATTTGTGTTTCAATTGTTTGTTCCATTATAGTATTCCCGTTTGTAAAGTAACTAATAATATCTTAAATAGATAAAAAGTGTTTAATTGATTAGAAAGATAATGGAACGCTGTTTTTTGTCGATAATTTTTATACATTAATCTTCCAGCTTACGTCTCCTAGACTTACGTCATCTCTTATTTCCATGGTATGGTTGGGAAAAAATTCTTAACCCTTTTGGCCCTGGCGTCTTGTTATTAGAATATTCTTTTGTTTAATATTATTTTACCTTAAAAATTATTTTTATTAATTACAGCACATAATAATAATAGATGATGTCGATACATTTACTATTATGACTTCACATGTTTTAGTATTTTATAATAATAATAATAATAATAAATGTTTTATTTATTAATAGCAAAGCGTTGGCATTTCTTTTAATTTAGACATATGTTTAATTATTTAAATTTAAATTAGGTACTCTTTTTCCGAATTAGCAATTTGTGATAAAAATTAAAAAATACCACTAAATTTTAATGCTTGTTTAATCTGGTTGAAATACAATACTTTTCAAACATTTTAAAAAATTCTTCCTTAGACTACTGTCATATGAAAAACACGCAATATAACTATATTCGTTAGGTTTCTGTAAAGAATATATTCGTTAAATTTCAGTAAATTGTAATTTCTATGATTTCGAAAGCTACTTTTAATTTTGTTAGCATTAAAAAAAAATTCCTTCAAAATTTGGACAAAATTCAGGGTCGAAAGGGTTTATTATGGCGCACTTGAAACTCTTTTGAAAAAAATTAAACATCTCCGATGTTGCAGTCATATGAGACTAATGGGGTTGAGTTCACCAAACCAAATGAAAAATGCATGAAGAAAGAATCCCTTTTCTTTTACAGAGACAAAGAAAACATCTTAGGATTGTAGTTATATATTCAATTTAATTGATTAAATATTCAAAAATGGAAGAGAACTCAAACTGAGATGGATATTGAAAATCGAATTAAAAAAAAAAGTACTGTCGAGGATGAAGATATTGAACACTGGGGAAAGGAGGAGAGTAAGTATTACGGTTGTAAAAGTAACTGAAGGACTAAACCTTATTTCAGCTGGAATGATTGTTCGTTAAATACTGATACAGACGAGTAAATTGCATAAACTTTTAGAAAAACTTAGAAAACTCACTTTGTTGCTGCAAAGAACTTCTAAGAGGGAAAAAAAAGAAAAATTTATCGGTTCAAATATCATTGCAAGAATATTTCACATACTCAAAGATTCGAACTGGGTAACTAGAAAAATAATAAATTGTAAGTTAATAGACTATTGATTTATTCGAAAATATTGTATTGTAAAATTATTGTTTTGCTAAAGTTACATGCATGTAATAATAATCCATAAATACAATAGAATATGTTCATTAGATTTTGTGGAATTTGTATTACTCATCCTTTTTTTTTGTTTGTTTGTTTGTTCATCTAAATGTACTTCGACTTACGTCGCAGTCTTTTAACGAATTACTGAGGTAAGTCGAGATATTACTGTATCTGTAAATTTGTTTTTGTTTTCCTTTGAGTCACATTTTTTTCATTATCTCTCTATCCTTCGTTGGTTGTAGGTGTGTTTCCAATGGTGTAATGTCTAGAAATTTAATTACAGTCAAAGAAGATACGTTTTAAATATTGCTATAAAAGTTTATTTCCATATCTGTTCGAGCAAAATGCCGTGAATAAATTCAAATTACTTAAATCGTGTGGTCTGATTTTTTGAAAAGTATATGATAAATACGGTTCGATTGTACACATGTTGTGTGATTTTAAATGCATTACGCGAGACCTCAATGATTCCTTTGTATAATTTGCTTTTTTTCATATTTAGTACTCATAGAAATCGATGTTTGAGCAGCCAGACTGAAGATATGATTTTTTGAAAATCGTACATTTCAAAGATTAAAAAGTATTATAAAAATCCGGTATTATTCAATCGATGTGATACTTGTAATTTTTGAACATAGATAAATGATTTTTACTTAATTTTTAGAGCAGAATTTGAGAATAACCTTGATTTTTAACCATCACGAAATACTTTTTTGTAAAAAATAAAAAGTCAAAATGTAGCGAAAATCTGCCAAAGCCTTAAAAAAATGTGGGTAAATGTTTTAACACTAGAATTAATAACGTTAGTAAACCGCGACCCAAGTTCTTATCACAGCTGTTTTTCCAAATTAAACTTTGATACTTTTTGAATTTTCTTAAATTATCAGTATAGTACTTTAATACAAAGTTAGTTGAAATTGAACAAAAACTTCTTTATCTACATGTCGGTATACTTAGAGTTACCATGCTGGGCCATCACTGACTCAAACAACATAATGGCTCAATAAGTAACCCATTTTTTCATATGCATTTTTGCTGTTACCTTCACATGAAAAGTTCTAGGAATATCCTAGAACAATTTTCGTAGCTTCACAGATTTTTTTACAGTGTGCATGATTATATCTTAGTGTTTTATGCTGTGACAGTGATAGATAAGACTAACAATTGGTGCGTTAATTTACCACATGATTCATTTCGTCCTATTGCTGAGAGCATTTCACTAATTAACGCTATTTAGCGCTTATTTTCATCGAATGGTTAGCTTTTTTAATATCTTCAGTTTTGGGCACCTTTTAAATTATAATATCATGTATATTGGCTGGATAAAATCGCTGGCTGGAATATTAGTGAATAAAACACGGTCATGTTGGCAATCAGTTATTATAAATTATCTATATGCAAAGTTCTGCTCATTCCTGAAGAACTAACCATTATATTGCAACATCATTTCCAAACACTTCTACATCCTTAACAGGAGACGTCTTGTCAAAATTAGGACAAGGGAAAATATATGTATGCGATATTAAACAAAGCTGATGATTTATTTTTATGTGAATCTCAAGTCATGGGTTATTTTCTTTTTTTCATGTAATATTTCCACAGTATCGGTTTAAAACAGGAAAGTACCCTATTAGCAGACACAATTGCAGTAATGTAAGAAGTATAGAGCATTATTTGTTTGGAAATTCTTCATCATTAACTTGTGGATTTAAATACTACAGGAAATTTACACTGAGATGGAACACTAGAAACGATCTCGTTCAAACTATGTAAAACTGTGTGTCATGTACTTATTTGGTGTGTGTCGCACTTAATGAGGAGTATTAATTTATCATGTATAAATATTAATAATTTTACTTTTGTAACTGTTTGCTTCCTATCATTTTATTAATGTTTATCAATGGTTTACTACGGACATTGTGCTTTTTTTACACTGCAATAGCATTCAAGCTCATTATTGCGCTTTGTAAGTAACTGTACTTTGTCTGACATATCTTTTAACGGTGACGTACTCTTGAAAAGTCTATGCTATTTTTTTTTCAAGCTAGTTTTTATTTTAATAAACTGTTGTGAAAATGTTTTTGACCATTGAACGTATAAGAACATTTTTAGATAGTGAACTTTATTGAAAATTAACACGCATTATCTTGAACAAAAAACTGTCGTTTTGTCTTTTGTTGTACATTCAAGACACCTGACTATTGTTATATATATTTATATTTTTACTAAGATAGTGAAAGAAACATCATTTGTTTTAAAACATTATTTTACTTATATAAATACATAAAACTATGTAATATTTCCTACTAATTGTTTTGGATTTGTTCCTTTGTCTGCGGTATCGGTGACTGTAGTAGGGATTATCTGTGCCATTTTTTGGTTGGCACGCCGGTTAAAGTAATTTGATTTTATAAAATAAAATATTCGCATCCCTTTAATATGTAGTCATTTTCATCATTCAAACATTTCATCTAACGTCTTAAACTCAATATGTACAGAATGTAAAAGTATTGACATGTAGCAACTTATAAAGAAAGAAATTTTTTTTAATGTGTGACGTCAATTTCTGTTTAATTTTTTCAAAGCTACTTTTAGAGTTAAAGAAAAGAAGGCACCAGTAAAAATATAACCAATAAAGATAAATAAACTCCATAATACTCTATTCTCTAACAAGGACAGTAATCGATTACCACAATTTTTGTCATTTTTAAAAAGAAACAGCTAGTGACGGTATATATACAGCGCGGCAGCTGTGATTTTAAAAAAATAATTAGTAAATTATGTTTAGTAAAAAATTCAAGGCAGGTGACTAAAAACTGCCTTGTTTTTAATACGAAATGCAAGTAGAAATATCTGAATAACTAATATGACAGTAAATAAACTAGAAAATGTCTTTAGAAGATTTCATTAAACAAGATAACCAGCATTTCTTTTTCCTAATGTAGCTACAATTGTTTGATTTTTTACAGCTATGATGAATATTGCATATTCATTAAACATGGTAATCATTCCAGTTTCCCTATCCCCTCTGACAAAATGCTATTAATTTGTGCCTTCAACATAAAAGAATAGACTATACAAAATCCAATTATTTTTCTTTTATAGCTATGAAGAGTAGGGTAAATGTAATCAATTATTAACGGTCTTCAAAATATCTATTTTTTACATTGTGATTAACTTTCTAACATACTAAAGTAAAAAATGCATTTTAACTGCAGTAATTTATTATTTATCAGATTGATTTTCTGTTAATGAGTAGCATTTATACGATTTTTACTTTGAGAGAAAAGAATATTTTATTCAAGATTGGCATATTTTATGCAATAAATTGAAGAATTAGCTTCAGTGCTCTAAATATAATGAAATATAATAAAATCCATATTGAAAAAAAAATGTTTGTCTGTAACAAATATTACATTTCGATACATTTTTTTTAATTTTAAGTATAATTTTTTCCTTAAATAAATAAGAAAAAACTGTAAACTAATTTCTTTCAAAAGTGTTTTTTGTATAAACGATAACAGGTTAAGTAGATCCGGAAGAAAGAGCAAATCCGATTAAAAGCTTCATAATACCAAAGTCAATAGAATTATTTATTAAGGCTTAACGATAGTTCTTACCGGATACGAACTTTTACATTTTTTCATCTTTTATTTTTGTAAATATTAAAAGAATTTGACAAAACATGATGCTTTTTTTAATATTTTCTTTTTTTCTTTCTTATTTTATGTAATCCACTGTAAGAAGATTCATGTAACTTAAATTCAAATGTCAAAAGTTGGATTAAATGTGCCATAGTAGTTTATTCAATTAAAATTTTAATAAAGTACTTGATACGCTTAATCTTTGTTGTTTCAAATAAAATTAACTTTAGCTTCGGGCTTTCTTTATTGTAAGTTAGCGATTCATCCAGGGTGTTTCTGTAAGTCTCTTGTATTTATCAACTAATTTCCAGGGATGATAAATATGATGCTTATCGACTTTATTTTTTACCCAGTTTCTCACTATTTTTATTATGAAACATGGGTAGTAATTTTTATACTTTGTCAAAAATGCAGTGTACTTCACTTTAATCGGAAGCCAAATTTTACATCTTAACTTCGACGTAAATAAATATGCATCTATGTTTAAAATTAAGAGAAGTTTCATATTTAGTCATCTTTCTCCAGAACTACTGGTGGGATTTTAATGAAATGAAGTAGGTTCATAAGTGGATATAATGCAAAATAAATAACCATTCAACAGTTCAAATACACGCATGTGGTCAAATGTAAGAATCATCAGCATCAGAAGAGAAAATAATCAAATGTAATGAATGAAGTGAAAATGTAAAAAAAACAAAAGGTGATAATAATGGACATGGTTCCGTCTTATAGTTCTTATAATCATAATTCTCTGTAAGCAATCTAACACAAGAAAAATGTCAAGTCAGGCAAATTCTTTGCAATCAGAACACGATCTTTTCAAAATATTCGCCGTTCGAAACTTCTGTATAAGAATTTTATATTTTATCTGATAAGCAAACCGTTTACCGCATAATTCCAACTATCTTTTTTTTGGAGAAATTTAATTTGGAAATCGGAGTCTTATTTGCTGGGCACCCTGTACGTTTCTTTGTTTTATATGTAATATTTTTATATGCAATAGTTTTCTTAATATAATCTGAAAAAGAATCCCTCTCAAAATAAATTCAATTACCGTAGAGCTAGCGTTTGTTAAATTTTTTCTTTTTAGATTGGATAGATGTAGAATAAAGGATATTTCTTCATGCTGACCTTTCAACTATCCCTAAGCGAAATTGCAAACAGTCTAAATTGAATTTGTTCAACTGTGTGTGGGTTTAAATTAATTATGTGGAATATAACCATAAATGGGATGTCAATGCACTGAGAAATTTTTTTAGATTAATCTTGTCATAAACAAACATAGACGTATCAAATTATTTAAGCAAAGATATGAAATGTTCTCGTCCAAAAAAATATTTAACATGTCGTTTTTATTTACTTCTGTAAGCAATATTAACAGTTTTATTTCTATTGTTTAATGGATATTTTTCATCAAAATATTTAAAGGGTTTGTTAGTTTTCTGCTGACTGGTAAAGAGATCTACAAATTGAATTTTTCCAATTGAGAGGGAAAAGTCTTTCCGGCGGTACCGGGAGGAAGAGGTAGCTTTCACATATTTATTTATTTATTTATTTTAAATTAAGTTATATTATTCAAAATTTCGAAGCTCAAATTAGTGGAACCCTGTTATATAAGATTGAATGCTAGTTCTTGTCAATACTGAATACTACTAGGCATTTTAAGAAAGTAGTCATCTTTTATTGAACCTAATTTTATTTTAAGCGATTTATAGGCTCGCGAAATTGCATGATATCATGAAGTGTAAGCCATTTTAAGGCAATATGATGGATAAAACAAATCAATGAGCTTGGTCGAAATCTTAATTCATGTGCGCATGCACACCCATATCGAAATCGATTAATTGCCGAAACGTCAGTGAAGGCTTACTTTGGAGACACGAAATTTTTTTTGTGTCTGTCTGTCTGTCTGTCAGACTGTCAGTCAATCTGTCATTTTGTCAGTCTGTCTGTTCCGCGATAACTACCGTAAAAAACATCCGATTGGCTTGAAATTAAGTAGGTATGTTAGTGAGGTACTGGGATTAAGCTGTATAGTTTTTGAAAGATTTGATTCATTCGTTCGGAAAATATAGAATATTTTATTTTGCGCAATAATGCTTTTCTATGGCAAATCCAATGATTTTTAATTTTTTTTTTTCCTTGAGAGAAAATGTCTCACTTCATTAATGGAATTCAATGATAAATGGATACTGAAATTTACCAGTTAAATTATTCGTATTGTTTTCAAATTTTGTCTACACATTTGTCAGATTTTTATAAATTATTACTGTAAATTTTGGAGATTTTTTATAAACGTGTTCCAATAATATAAACTAATTTTTTTTAGAGATTTACTTATTTCAAATGTATTTATTTCATTTTATTTATTTTCTCTTAATGGTTGCTAAGCAACCATTCATCAAAATCCTTGTTTTTATAATGTTATAAATTTGAATGCGTGTACGAAAATTTAAATGAAGTCAACGTTAAAACTGATGAATTAATGTGTTTCTATCTTTGTGTATAACTATAACATAGACCAGAAAAGAACATAGGCTATGTTTTATTAATTTTATTCACATATTTTCCTTAATAATTCAAAATTTCCTTCTTTTTCATGCAGAATCAATAGCGATTTTTTAGATAAAATTTAACCAATTTCCTTTATCATTGCCAAAAAAAAATCAAAATATGGAATAATTTTTCAACGGCAATAAGTTTCAATTGAGCAATTTCCATTCGAAAAATTAAACTAAGAAAAAATAAATATGACGTCAGAATTAAAATAAAAAATATAGTACTTTGTTAAATATTAAACACGGAAATTTGTTTCGTTAATAGGAATTTTTCTGACAAAAATGGGGGCATACTTAGAAATAAAAGAAATAAAAAAATAATTATATTTTTAACAATTATTTCACCTGATAATATTTGACGTCATAATTGAAATAAAACAGGTATTTTATAGTAGTCGTAAAAAATATTATAAACATGGATAGCAATAATTCATGAATAATGAATTGCCGAACCTTCAGTGAAGGGTTACTTTGGCGACACAAATTTTATTGTTTTCCGCCTGTCAGTGTGTCTGTCTGTCCGCGATAACTGCCACAAAATGCAATCAAAACATCTTTTTTTCGGAAACAAAATTGTAAAACCCTAGATTACTGAGTTTACACTTTCAAAAGTTCCTGATACATCAGATTAAGTGTTTGTGGTGGGTAGGTATGTAGAAATATGAGTATAATGAGAAATGCTTACTAAAACTGTTACTTATCCTTATAAATCAAAATGTATAAAGAAACACAAGATATACGAACCATTAGAAAATTGATAGAAAGTTACAAATTTAAGTTTAATGAGATTACAGAGGGGTTCAGGGGGACAGAGCCCCCCTGAAGAAATCTACTATGTTATGATAAAAAAAAAAAACAAAAATAGTGGATCATGAAAATTTCAGAATATCCTAACATAACTAAATCTTTAATTTAACGCTTTTGATTGCTGAAAACTTCTCATTTTTATTTTATTCTTATAAATAATTACGTAATTTGAAAATTTTAAATTACAGTTTCCAGGAAGTTGAATAAGGTACCCTGGGGTAATAACGCCACGTTAAGGTTCTACCAATTTTCACGGCTTAGTTTTAGATTGTATTTTTTAAACAAATATAGGATCTGATACAGCAACTCATTGACTATCTATATAAAATAAAATAATTTAACAGATATGTATTCATAAAATGTAATGGCGTTTTTTCTTGACCAATGCTATTTGGCGTTATTACCCACCTATACGGGTAATAGCGCCATGCAAACAAAATTATGAAATAAGATTGAATAATTGCATGTAGATAGCCCAATTCTAAAAATACAAACTCTACAAACCTAGAAATTGACAAATTGCATTCTAATCTATTGAAGATGTTCAATTTTTTGTGAAAATGTAAGAAAAATAAAGGTGTGGTGTGAGAGGGGGGGATGAGACAAAAGAATATCAGACCGTGAGCTTCTTTTTGCTTAAAAAGGACCACTTAAATAGAAATATGAGGAACATTGGGCAGTTTTAACTGTGTTTATTTGAATCAGTATTTAGGATGTAGCTCGGCCACTGTAGGGAATCAACCGGGGTACTAAAGTCAAGGATTGGCGTTATTACCCCGGTATAGTTATTGCGCAGTACATTTTAAATTACAAATTATCTCGAGAAGATATCCAAAATCTTTAACAACATTTTAAAAGTACATGAAATGCACTACAAATTTATGTAATTAACAAAGGATTTCCGGATTAAAAAAATAGTCTTCACATCACAAAACGTATCTCGCAAATTTTAGATCAAGCGTTAATTTTAGTTGCTTGTAAAAACAATAAGACCTAAAAATGAAACAAATTAACTTGAAGCTGTTTTTTGCGATTTATATGACTCAAAACCCTTCTGCGCAGAGCACATGGGTGTCATTTACCTAATTATTTCATAATTATGCAAAATATAAGCATTTGGCGTTATTACCCCGCTTGGCGTTATTACCCCAGGGTACCTTATTACCCAAAATGTTTTTAAAAAAATGATGTGCAAAGCTGACGTTGAGGCTCCTAATCTGCAGATTTACTAGTATATACGAATGCTGTCGCGGGCAAATTGATTTTAAAAAAATGTCACCTAGATTAGAAATTCAAACTGCTATATCTCAGTCGTTATTTAAGGTAAAGACAAAGCAAAAAATACTCCGGAATTCATTATTAAGGAAACTACTTTAGAAAGAACCCTTTTCAATTTCTAAATTTTTGTTTGTACATCATCATATATTTAAAAGATTTTTGACAAACTTAAATGGCCGCCATTTTGGCACAAGATGGCGAATGAAATTGGCTAGTGAACTCGGTCAAAACATTGGTATGTACAATGCACACACGAAGTTCTATCCAAATCGGTGTATAAATATGCGCATTATTGTGTGATGAAAATCAGACCGTTTCAAAATGTTAACCACAAGGGAAATTGAAAGTGCTATAGCTCAGTCATTTTTCAAGATATAAATTAAACAAAAAATGTTCTGGAATCTTTGTATCAAGGTCAAACACACAAAAGAAAAATATTTTTCAATTTCTAACTTTTTTGCACCTAATTTCAAAATTTAATTTAAAAAAATTAATATTCCGTCATTTTGAAACAAGGTGGCAGATGGAACTGGCAAACGAACTCGGTCCAGACATCGGTATGTGCTATGTATGCACCAAGTTTCATCCAAATCGATTTAAAAATACGTGTGTTATCACGTGGCGAAAATCAGATCATTTCAAAATGTGAGCAACACTAAAAATTAAAAGTGCTATAATTCAGCATTTTTTTTAAGAAACAGACGAAACAAGAAATGCTCAGAAATCTTTGTATCAAGGTAAAATGCATAAACGAAAAATCTTTTTAAATTTCTCACTTTTTAGTACCTAATTTTAAATTTTAATTCTTTAAAAAAATTTAAATGGCCGCCATTTTGAAACAAGATGGCGGATAAAGCTTGATAACAAACTCGATCCAGGCCTCATTATGTACTATGTACACACGAAGTTACATCCGAATCGATTCATAAATCTGCGTGTTATCACGCGACGAAAATCAGTGTGTTTCAAAATGTCAGCCATAAGAAAAATTCAAAGTGCTATAACTCAATCATTTTTTAAGATATAGACAAAATAAAAAGTGTTCTGGTTGCGTTGTTTTAAGCTCTAACACATAATAGAATTTTTTTTCAATTTTCCAATTTTATATTTTTTCACATTTAATTTTTAATTTCAAATTAAAAAAATTAAATGGCCGCAATTTTGAAACAAGATGGCGGATGATGCTGGCTAACGAACTCGGTCGATACATTTGTATTTACCATGTACATACCAAGTTTCAATCAAATCGGTTCATAAATACGATAGTTACAACATGACAGAAATCAGATATATATATATATGGAGATTCTTCTTATAAAAGTTCTTTCGAACACATAAGTAAATAAACTCGGAGGTAAATTAAATTCTGACACCGTTTTTAAACTTTTAAATGACTTATATTAAACGTTAATATTTACAAAAAAAGATATTTACATATTAATATTTACAATTCGAACATTCAAAAGGAAACTTTAATTAAAACATCTTAATCGCGTCATCTTAATCAACTTTCTTCTAAAGTCAACACCAACTCTCTCCACATTCCATCCAACGATCTCTTCCGTTCATTTCTTTTTTCTTCGGCTTTTCGTCTGAATGGAGTTTTTTCAGAAAATCGTCTGCTTTCTAAAGACCTTTTCTATCAGAGTTGCGATATGAAGAACCTTACAAGACATGATACTTGGTTGTTGGAGAAAGAATCGCTCCCACAACGGCCGTCCTGACTAGGCTTTCGTCCTCGAATGCTCGTCCCTTTGGAGGCAGCAGCAGTTGGATCATCTGGAAAGATAAAGAAAAAAAAACACAGCAGCATCCAAAGTCTTAATTGAAAAAAAAGAAGTCATTATTCAAATTGTTTATCAAAGCTTAGATTATTTCTTGAAAAAATTCATATATTTTTTTTCGCGTCTTTTCGTCTTCTCTTTCTTACGTCCTTTCATCTTCTTTTATCTTACATCTTTTCGTCTTCTTCTTTCATACGTCTTTTCATCTTCTATTACCTTACGTCTTTTCGTCTTTTCTTTCTTACGTCTTCCGTCTTCTTTTATCTTACGTCTTTTCGTCTTCTTTCATACGTCTTTTCATCTTCTTTTACCTTACGTCTTTTCGTCTTTTCGAGAATAAAGTTAAAATTCTATTAGTTGTCAGTCCAGAGGTTTGTCATAGTTGGTATAGTGTCACAATCGGTGAAATTCTTTTTTTTTTCAAGCTTCGTCCGTCCACGGCTTCATGTACTCTGCACATGTACTGGTGACCATGGGTCCTTCGTTGAATCCAAGTTTCTTTACATCGTAGGTGTCATTATTTTTTTACTTTTATGATTTTGTAAGGACCTAAATATTTTGGTTTTAACTTCAAACCTGGACCTTGTTGTGTGCGTTTTATAGCAACCACATCATTAATCTTAAATTTGTTAGCTTTCTTTCGTCTGAGGTTGTAAGTTTTACGGTTCTCTTCTTGGACTTTTAAAATCTGTTTTTTAGCATTTTTTCTCATATCTTCGCGATTATTTGTAAAATCAGATTGTATTTCAGCATTCAGAAGACTAGTAATTTCAATGTTATTTTTTAGTTTCATTTTAGTACCAAACATCAATACAAAAGGAGTTGTGCTTATACTTCTCTGAAAAGTCGAATTTATCACCTGTTGGACGTTGCTTACATGTGTATACCATTTTTTAGGATTATCGACAGACAATTTAGACAGAACAGATATTATGACAGATTAGACGCTCAACTTGGCCGTTAGACCTGGGTAATCCAGTGGTAATCGGGATATGTTTAATATTTTCATTGATGCAATAATCTTCAAAAGCTTTAGAGGTAAATGCAGGACCTTTATCTGATATAATTCGAACTGGATTTCCAAAGATAGATTTTTGGATTTCTAATTTAGAAATTACTTCGGCAGCATCGGTAGATTTTGTGGGATACAACCAAACAAATTTTGTGAATGCGTCAATGACCGAAAGGATATGTTTGTAATTTTTATTAGTGCTTTCTAATGGACCTAAGTGATCAACATGGTACGTATGTAATGGAGTTTCTTCTTTTTCTATTGGGTGAAGTAAGCCTTCTTGTTTACCACATTTTCTATTAACTAAAATACAGGGAACACAATTTGCTATACATTTCTCAATTTTTTGTTTAACTTTAGGGATGTAAAAATCATTTTCTAAACTTTTCTCTGTTCTTGCAACTGCGTAATGACCTTTTTCGTGAGCGGCCTTGATTATATTCATTTGCATGTCTTCCGGTACAACTAATAAATCATTACCATTAACACATTTATAAAGAACATCATTTTTAACTAGATAATCATCATAAGATTTCACCTTTAGGATTTCTTTTATTGTTTTAATATGGTCATCGGTTTCTTGAGCTTGGATAATTTTTAAAGTTAAGCTATCTTGGATTACCATACAAATAGGATACCTACTTAATGCATCGACATGTCTCATACTGCTACCCTGTCTATGTTCAATAACATAATCAAAATCGGATAACATTATTGCCCATCTAGCTATTTTTGTACTCATTTCTTTTTTATCCCTAGTCATTTTAAATTCATTACAATCGGTTACAATTTTAAATGGGATACCTAGCACATATACTCTAAACTTTTTCAGGGCTTCAATTACAGCTAAAACTTCTAATTCGTAACTAGTGTACTTCCGTTCAGCTTCGGTGGTTTTTTTACTTGCGAAATAAACTAGATGAAATTGATTATCTACTGGAGATTGTTGCATTAAAACAGCTCCATAGCCATCAATACTGGCATCACAATGGATTTCGGTCGCACTTTTGGGATTGTAAATTAAAAGTACTGGTTCTGACGACAAAATACGTTTGAGTTCATTAAAAGCTCTTTGTTCTTCTATATCGAATTTAAATTTTGAATCTTTTCTTAGCAGGTCACTTAACGGTTTAGCTATAACCGAATAATTTCTTATAAATTTTCGAAAGTATCCTGTCAATCCTAAATAACTTTGAACATCTTTGGTATACTTTGGTTCGGGAAAATTTATTACTGCTTTAGTCTTCAGTGGAGAGGGATACAATTTACCATTTATGATTCTATACCCCAAGAAATCAATTTCACGCTTCAAAAAATTGCATTTTTTAAGATTTAATTCTAATCCATATTCCGATGCAGTTTCGAGTACAAGTTTTAATTTTTCTAGACCTTCAGCTTCGTTTTTAGCAGGTATTATTAAATCATCCATATAAATGACAACAATGTGATCTTTTAATAGGTTTCGAAATACATTATAAATATACTTTTGAAAAACACTAGGGCTATTGGTCAACCCGAATGGACATTTCAAAAATTCGTACTGTCCTTCATGAGTAACAAACGAGGTGTATTTCCGCGAGTCTTCTTCAACATCTACATGAAAGAAACCGTTTTTCAAATCTATGGTGGTAAATACTTCGGCAGAATGTAATTGGTCTATTACATCATCAATACCCAGGTCAAAATTCATGCTAGTACCAGCAACAAAAATATGCTAGTTATTGCTATATTTTGCTTTGTCTGCTAGATATCCCTGCTATTATTTGCTTTAAATTGCTAGCCAGCATCACATGCTATATGGCTAGCTTACACAGCAATAGCATGGCAAGCTATGTACAAGCATCTTATGCTTATTTGCTGATTAAGCTTTTTCCAAAGCATGCAGAGGTAGGTACCTTAATATGCTATAATATGCTATTTTATGCTTTCCAGCATAATATGCTATGTAGCAAGTTTAGGGAGAAATAGCATGACAAGCTATGTACAAGCATTTTTTACTTATTTGTTATTTAAGCTATTTTCAAGCATGCACAGTTAGGTACTTTAACATGCTGTAATATGATTCTTATCTTGCCAGCATAATATGCTATGTAGCCAGTTTAGGGAGAAATAGCATGACACGCTATGTATAAGCTTTTTATGCTTGTTTCCTTTTTAACCTTCTTCCAAAGCATGGAGAGGTAGGAATATTATATGCTTTAGCATTACATGCTTTTTGATGCTTTCTAAAATGACATGCTAGGAAAACAGCATGAAGCACCATGTGCCAATAAAATATTCTAATTCAATAAACAAGAATAGCAGCAAAAAATTATTTGTTGGTTATGAATTTCTGCTAGAATAACTTTATAAGCAATATTCTGCACAATTTTGCAAAAATGGGAGATAGTATACAATAAATTCATAAAGAGTAAATATTTTTTAATATTGCAAAAGCATATTTTTTTCTTAAAACTATCTGAATTTTTTAAGCTTTCATATCAAAGCATATTTTATGTTTCAGAAACTGGTCACATTGTTTGCATAATATAAGTGCATATTCGTTTATCAAAATTAAAAATACTGGAGAAGGATTGTTATCACCACTTAAATTCAGGATTACCTTTAACCACCGATTTGAGATTAATTTTTAACTTATAAAAAAAAAAAAAAAAAAAAAAAAAAAAGAAAAAAAAAAAAACAGAACAACGAATTTGTTTTTATAGCGGATTTATAATAGTAAGTCTTCTCTTCTCCTAACGGAAAATTAACTGACATTTTAAGTGATCTTTTAATTCATATTTTTGTTAGTGTTGAATTATTTTAACTTACATGAAAATTATAAATTTATTATTTCTTTAAGAAGAGGATGAAAATAATTTTTTTTTTACTAAATTTAAAAAGCTGGGTAAGGAGAAGAATAGCTATGCACCACCATGTGAATAAAACACTGCCTTTTGAACTCTTGAGATAATGCTTTAACACACAAACTTAACAAAAAATAATTACAATTGATTTTTATAGCCCCCTCCCCTTCATGAAATGGAAGAAAATCACCGTCACTTTCTCATATTATTTAGTTCTTTTAAGTTACTTCAAAAGTAAAATTTTATGTGTTTATTAAAATAAGGGGAAAAATATATTTTTAAAATTTCAAAATCAAGAGACTTTAGATCTTCTCTACGGGCTAATACAACGTAAATTCAAAACTTCCTTCGTCCACCCGAAAATTATTAGCTTTCAATTTTGCTAGTGTTAATTAACTTAAGTTATTAAAAAATAATAAGTGTGTTTTTCAAAATCGGTAAAAAACAAAATTTAGTCATTTAAAATTCAATATTCAAGGAGCAATTTTTCATTTAAGAATTATGTTTATAACAATCGATTTAAAAATATGTATAATTGATTTTTCCTCTCTTTCCAATATGCATTATGGTTTTTAAATCCCCCATCTTATACAGTATTTACCTGAAATTTATTCTATCAAAAATACATTTCATAAGTATTTATTTCTTGATTTATATCAATGTAATAATATTCTAATTACCCATTAATTATTTGAAAAAAAAACTAGACATAAATTAATTTTATTCATTGAAAATTTGAGGATACAGTTGCATCGATAAACTCACTCTTATCCTTGTAAAAATAATAGCGCATAGTAGAATTAGCTTCGTCAACAATCAGTAGCAGTTACAGGCGTCTATTGACAGGTCCCCGATGGCAAGGTAAGTAGCGCGCGCTTCTTCTAAACCACAGGTAGTCAGTTCAACCCTCAGGGGTGAAAAAGTCCGATGCCGTTTCTTCCATCAATATCCGTAGACGCTTCCAGTGTTGTCGATAGATGGCAGCACCTGCATTTTTTTAACTAGCAACTGATACTAGAAAAGTAAAAATTTAAAGCAAATGATGGTAGAAAATAGTGCTAGACTAGCAGAAAATACTAGCAAGTGATGGCCTTTATTGCTGCTAGGCCAGCTACATATTCAAACAACACATGCTGGATTATGTATGCTGGCCAAGCAGCAAAGTGGGCCAAAACACACCATGACATGCTGGTAATACTGCTAGAACCAGCAAATATGTAATGGTAGTTTGTGCTATTTTACTTGCTGGGATATAGCAAATAATGCTTGTCTAGCAAACAAATACCAGCATGAATTTCGACCTGGGTAACTGGCAAGGGGAAATGCTCACGTACTGTCTTTTTGTTAAGACATCTGTAATCAACACAAAGTCTCATTGTGTTATCTTTTTTCTTGACTAACACAACCGGCGAAGAAAAATTAGAAGAACTTTCTCGAATTATTCCCTGAGCTAGCCACTCCTCAATTTGGTTTTCGACTATTTTTTTCTCGCATGGCGGTAATCTTCGAGGAGAAGAACAAACTGGGATTTCGTCAGTTAAATTAATTTTCATTTTAACATCTACTGTTTTAGTTTTAATTGGTACATAATTTTCAATTAAAGAGTATAACTCTGAACGTAATTTTTTGTCAGCAATGTGAGTTAAATCAATTTTAGGCTCATCCAAAACATTTACAATATTAACTAAAAAGTCATTAGACTGAACTTCAGCTTTAAACAGTTTCACTTTATTCTCAGAAATAGTTAATGTACCTTGATGAATAACATCAGTGCCAATAATTAAATCGAAATTAATGCAACTGTCCTTAACGACAAAAATAGTAACTTTAAATTTTGAACCATCTACTTCGATTTCTGAATTGAAACAACCTTCTGGTTTAATTGAGGCTTTTCCTAGACCGGTCAAAGAGATACTCGTAGGTTTTAATTCTACAAAGTTCTTCAAATTATCATAAATACTTTTCTTTAACAAAGTCTTTTGGCTACCAGTATCTATTAAAGAGATTAAACGCAAAGAATAAAGCTTTATCTCTTTCAGAATTAAATCTTGGGATGTAATAATGTTTACTTGTGACTGAGCATTTTTAACACTTGTATCTTTAGATTTATTACATTGAAATGATTTATGACCATAAGCGTTACAAGCAAAACAAAGCGGCCCTTTATCTTTATTTACACAGTTAATACTCTTATGATTATTCCCGCCACAATTAAAACAACGCATATTTGGCTTTACAGGCTTAAATTTGTTCTTAACTTCAACTTCGGATTTAATTTTAGGCTTAGCTCCTTCATATTTATGAAATTTTGCATTTTCATACTCTGATCTTATTTTTTCATAAATCTTTAATTTTTGTTTAAATTCAGCAATATTGGGACAACCATACAAAAAAGATTTTTTAGAAATGGAGTCATTAATTCCATTTATTACATACTGAATAAGGGCAGAATCTTCAATATTGCCTTTTGAGCATAATTGTTTCATATTTAAAAAATATTCATCTAACGATTCATGTGGTCTAATTTTTCTTTTGGACAGCAATTCGTGTAATTCAGCTGAATTGCACGTTTGACCAAATTCAGATATGAGTAGGGCTTTTAATTTAGACCACGAATTAATATTTGTTTCACTTTCAAGAAATAATTTTGCTTTGCCTGTCATACGGCGTTTAGCCAAAATCAATTTGTGCAAATCACTAACGTTAAATAATGAAACAATATCTTCAAAATCGGCAATCCATTTATTAATATTTTGTACTTGAGTACCTTCAAACATTGTAATCATACTTTCAATATCATTAATAGAAATGCTTGGTTTAATAACATAATCAGGAATTAGAATTTTCTGATTTTCATTACTTTCACAATTAGAACTACCAGAATCATTTCTCATATTATTCTCAAAAACAGTTGAAATATTTTTAGTTTTATCTTGTAAATCATCATTAAATTCATCAACACTTTCGTCATCACTAAGAGTACCTACATCGGCTATCATATTAATTTTTAAAATATTAAAATCACATAAACTAGAAATTATTCTGGCAGCAATTTTATCAAAAGTTCCCGAATTATTTATACACAAAACATTGCAAATGGTAATTAAGTCGTTAACAGAAAAATTATCTTTAATTTCTTTGAATTTAGTTTGATATTCATCGGAATCTACTTCAAACGTAAACCCAGTAAAATTCCGAATTCTACGTCGATTATTTCTGTCACCGATTTCTCCAAAAATTAATTTGTGCAATATCTTAATACTAGCTGATTTTTCAGTTTTCAAAGAAAACTCTAATTCCTTTAAATCAACTAATTTTTCCATTATTGAAAAGAAAAATGAAATAATAAACTCACTTCATAATCAGATGCTCAGCTTCACACATTTAAACAGCATTGTTGTCGCAGTATCCAACAGCTTCATATCATTAAACATATATTCAAAAAAGATTTCCTCATAATAATTTCCAGCAAGGATTCCATCACAATTCTAAATAATAACTGCTTCCAGATTATTTAAAGTATATATATTTCTTCTCTGTGGGCGTTCGTGACACCAAAATTTATGGAGATTCTTCTTATAAAAGTTCTTTCGAACACATAAGTAAATAAACTCGGAGGTAAATTAAATTCTGACACCGTTTTTAAACTTTTAAATGACTTATATTAAACGTTAATATTTACAAAAAAAGATATTTACATATTAATATTTACAATTCGAACATTCAAAAGGAAACTTTAATTAAAACATCTTAATCGCGTCATCTTAATCAACATTCTTCTAAAGTCAACACCAACTCTCTCCACATTCCATCCAACGATCTCTTCCGTTCATTTCTTTTTTCTTCGGCTTTTCGTCTGAATGGAGTTTTTTCAGAAAATCGTCTGCTTTCTAAAGACCTTTTCTATCAGAGTTGCGATATGAAGAACCTTACAAGACATGATACTTGGCTGTTGGAGAAAGAATCGCTCCCACATATATATATATATATATATATATATATATATATATATATGTCAACATTTGAACAGAGGATGGTTTTGGGGTCTGGGGGTCATGATCGGTGAAAATATACCAAAATTTTCCGGAAGTGTTTCCTACGGATGGCTGCAATAGGTAGCTTTTTACTTTTTGTAATGAAAGCTACCTAAAAATACTCAAGCAGGGTTCAGAACATAGAATCTCCATTCAGTTTCATTGATCTGTTAGTGCTCTACTAGTTTAATTATCTGGGCCGATAATCACGGAATATTTCCCTTAGTAAAATCTTATTAGCGATTGTGTCTGATCAGGGTGCCTTAGATTGTTCTCATGTAGAGAAAATCAGATTTAAATGCGGTTCCATTTATGCGTCACATTGTTAACATACGTCACTTTCATTATAAATGTCGTATCTGGGTAGTAGTAAAATAAATGTAAAATAGAAGCGGAGAAAGATTTTGAGGAGAATTTGGCGGGAGAAAATCCGGTTTGGCGCGCTAAATTTGCCCTCCGTCGCGTGACTTAAGGCAAATATCTCGGTTTCAAGAAAAGGTTACTAATGTGGCATATACTATGAGAAGTCTATGTTGCTTTTAAACAGAATTTCTATTATTGTCTGATACAGGATACTTCGTAATTAGATATTAGGTTCAAAATTTATTGTGATAATCTGATCAATATATAAGCGTGACAGAACTATAACGAAAAATAATTTTATCGGCTTTCTGCTCGTTGTAAATATTATATCAAGACAAAAGTGTCATAACAAAACAACGAAAACAAAGTGTCAGACAAAAGGGTCCTGAAAAAATTTCTTTTTTTTTTCAGGAAATGCGAAAAACTATATTAGGTTGTGGTAGGCTCAATGAGCATGTTGCAAACAAAACTTTTACCTGGTTGATGTATCTTAAGTATGCCATCCTCTACTTTATGTGATTGATTGATGAGTCACAACCACGTAGAATGACACTCCTAAATCAAATAACCAAATTTTTTTAGTTGTGACAATTTTGTAGAAATTGTGCAAGATTATTATTTATTTATTTATTTGTTTTTTTTTTTCTAGTCTTTTAAATAAAGCAGTTGGCTTTATAAATTTCATATTGTAATTGAATCAAAGTAGTACATTGCATTTTGTCATATAATTTTGCTTTATTTAAAATTACTTTTAGAAGTTTAATTATAGCTATTTATATGTTCAAAATAGCATCCGAAAACGAAAATTCCTGACAAATATTTCTTTAAAATGCACAAATCAATTATTCAGATATACTTTGATTCGTTTAAAACACATTATTGCAGGATTATATACTTAAACACTCATGATAGTAATTTGATATGACCCTAACTATTCCCAACTTTAAATTACGGTCATCACTGCTGACGTAAAGAGCTTAACTATACAACAGGATTAATGAAGTTCAAATCTCTTCATATCATTAACGAATGACTTTACACGCTTAACTGATATACTGTATGATTCAAAAAACGTGGACAAAATGATATGACAAATCAAGCATACAAGAAAGATAAAAAATCGCATAGGAACATAGGGTCACAAACTACTTATTGAGTCACAAATACAGGGTGTTTCATTCTATCTACACCCGGTTTGAAAGTAATAATTTGGAGGAAAATAAAAATATTATAATGAAAATGCAATGGTATGTGCCTTATTTTGTGTGCTATTTTAGTATTCAATTAGCTTAAATTTTGAAATTAATTTTTAAAACCAATTAAGCTTTTAATATTATCATTTATTATTATTATTATTATGGTAATTTTACTGAGATTTTTATTTTCTCTCTTTTGTTTTGGTAGTTCATTTCCTTGCACTTGAACTGAGTGTTTTTTCCTCCTACGAAGCGACATGCAATGTTTATTTATAAAATTAACAATAATACAAATATTACAAAACATATCATTTTGTCCACGTTTTTTTACCGTATAAACTGATTATCACAGTCCAAAACGTGAGGTGCTAAGTGCATATTGCTGATACGCACAATGCAAACTTCTACCACTTCTGTTTGGTGATATCACATATAAAGCAAAGGTGAGAATGTCTGTTAAATGTTTTATTATAATATACTTCAGTTTTCTGAAATTTATTACCGTCAACCCAAATTGAGTTAGGATGGAAACGCCCTGTATTTGTGACTCAATAAGTGGTTTGCGGCCCTATGTTCCTATGTGATTTTTTATCCTTGTCGTATGCCTGATTTGTCATATCAATTCGTCCGCGTTTTTTTTTTTTAATCATCCTGTAGTCAGAATCTCTTCCATAATGATATTGAAATATATTTATTTATATATATATTTTTTGTACTGTTGTTTTACTATGTTTTGTTTTATAAATTTTCTGTTTTTCTAATAAAATAAACTCTGTTTTGATCAACATGCTAAGATCTAATAAATATTATTTTTAAGAAAAATTATACAAAATATATAATATGAACTTTCAAATGTTCAGGTTTACTTAAAAGGCGATTAAAAAAAATAAAATAGAGTTATTAATAGTTAATTTTATTTAAAACATCTTAGTATTTTTAAGGCTTAATCGGTCTGATTAAAGATTGAAAGTACTAAGATGTACTAGAAGTACTAGAAGTTTTAAAATATACAGTATTATTAGTTTTATCAATCGAAATTTACGTGTAACGCGAAAATGCCCTTTTCTCATAAACCATGAGACCAAGGATAATCTCTATAATTTTACTGTAAGTTTTAAATTACTTTCTACACTGTAAAAATTTTTTGTAAAATTCCAGTAGATGTACCATAAATTTCACGGTACTTCTACCATTTTCACTCTTTACGGTATGAATACCTTATTTCTAAGGTATATTAAGTGTAAAAAACATTTTTTTGTACTGTTTCGATTAAAAACGGTATTTACACAGTAAAATTATTGTTTTTCCGTAAAAACTCGGCATTTATACCGTAAAATAATTATTTTTCAATAAGGAAAACGACATTGTAAAAATGTTCGTAGCATTTCAATAGATGTACCTAAATTTTACGGTACGTCTACTGTTATCATTCTTTACTGTATGAGTACCGTATTTCTAAGATATATTAGGCATTAAAAAAACCAGTTTCTGTGCTATTTCGATTATAAACAGTATTTATACCATAAAATGACCAATTTCTATGCTATTTCAATTATAAACGGTATTTATACCATAAAATGATTGTTTTTCAGTAAAAAGGCGATATTTATACTGAAATTAATTATATTTCAGTAAGGGAAAATATGGCATCCTCGCCTCGGTGTACGGCATTCTCTCAAGCGATGTTCTTGTTGTTGCTATGTAAATGCGCGCAGGTCTGAGGAGATGGGGGAGTGCAGCCGTTAACTTGTTTTGGAGTCCAAAAATCTCAAAGGGTCACAACTCCTGCAATACACACTGTTTATTATAATTTTTATGGATACCATAATGTAACAATAAAAAAAAAGAAAGGAATGTATTTACTTTTGTTAAATAGTATTAAAGAAGAATAGATAATTATTAGAATATATAATTATTATCTTTAACTACAAGAAAATAAATAATGTAATTTATGAAAGATGACTAAAGTAGTCTACAAAGTAGACGAGGCTTTATTAAAGATTCACATGCATTTTATGTGTCTTGCGTGTCTGTGTAAGGGGGGGGGGGGTGACTGATTCTGGGCCCGTCACGGTTCTCGACGGCCTGAATAGATGTCCTCTTTCTAGTGGGAACTTTTAATCTATCATACTGAATGATGTCAAATCCATCCTTAATTTTTATTGGAGAATTATACAATTCATAGAAGTGAAATTCTATGATTTTAAACTAGTTTAATTAATTACTTATTCATAGTCATGCAATTGTAATTGTAATATTATGTACCATTGAATATACAGGGTGTCCCTAAACAAATGGTATATACGCTAGGAGGTGATAGAACACATCAAGACGAGTAATAGTAAATAGGAAACCAAGGGTCCCAAATGTTTTCCAAAGGAAATAGCCTCCATTAAAGTTTGGGGTCCTAAATTTCAAATACACATAAAAAACGGAAAATTGGTCGATTCATTTGCGGTTTTCACTAAAATTATTCTTTATGTTGGTATTTTCTTGAAAATAAATTATAAAGATAAATTTCGAAAAATGCCGATAGAGGGCGCTTTAGAATTTAAAGTAATGAAAAACTACTTTTTTGCATCTCATTAAATGGTTTCGTAAGCTTAGACTTAAATTTTGAGCTCATAATCTGAATAGTTGGAAGCGGTTAAGTAGCACAAACTTAACTGTGTTCAGAAGGTTTAAATTTCAAATGAATATAAAAAACGGAAAAATTGGTCGATTGATTTGCGGTTTTCACTAAAACTATTCTTTACGTCGGTATTTTATTAAAAATAAATTATAAAGATAAATTTCAAAAAATGCCGATAGAGGGTGCTTTAAACTTTGGAGTAACGAACAACTACTTTTTACGTTATTTTTTGCATCTGTTTAAATGTTTTCGTAAACTTAGACTTAAGCTTAAATTTTGAGATCAAAATCTGAATAGTTGTAAGTGGTTAAGTAGCACAAACGGAACTGTGTTTAGAGGGTTCAAATTTCAAATGATAATAAAAAAACGGAAAAATTGGTCGATTTGTTTGCGGTTTAAAATAAAACTATTCTTTAAGTCAGTATCTTATTGAAAATGAATTTTAAAGATAAATTTCAAAAAATTCCGTTAGAGGGCGCCTTAAACTTCACAGTAACCAACAACAAATTTTAACCGTCATTTTTTGTATCTAATTAAATGCTTTCCAAAACTTGTTAAATGTTTTCAAAATCTTAGATTTAAACAACATTTTGCGCAAACTGAAGTGTGTTCAGGAGTTGAAATTTTAACCCCCCCCTCCCTCGAACACAGTTCACTTTTGCGCTACTTAAACCCTCGCAACGACTCAGAATTTGATCTCAAAATTTAAATCTAAGCATTTGAAAGCATTTAATGAGTTTTAAAAAAATAACGGTTAAAAATAGTTGCACGGTACTCCAGTGTCTAAGGCGCCCTCTATCGGCATTTTGTGAAATTTATCTTTAAAATTTATTTTCAAGAAAACACTGATTTAAAGAGTAGTTTTAGAAAAAATCTCAAACGAATCGACTAATTTTTCTGTTCTTTTTTATAGTATTCCATTTCGTTTGAAATTTAAACCCTCTGAACACACTTCAGTTTGTGCTACTTAACCACTCCGAACTATTTAGATTTTGAGCTCAAAATTTAAGTTTAAATCTAAGCCTACGAAACCATTTAATGAGATGCAAAAAACAGTATTAGGATGGACTATTTCGTCAAACCAAAGTCTAAAGCGCCCTCTATCGGCATTTTTTGAAATTTATCTTTATAATTCATTTTCAATAAAATACCGACATAAAGAATAGTTTTAGTGAAAAACGCAAATCAATCGACCAATTTTCCGTTTTTTATAATCAATTGAAATTTAAACCCTCTGAACACAGTAAAACCTTTTGCAACTTAACCGCTTCCAACTATTCAGATTTTGAGCTCAAAATTTAAGTTTAAATCTAAGCTTACGAAACCATTTAATGATATGCAAAAAATCACGGGAAAAAATAGTTTTTTATTACTTCAGAGTGTAAAGCGCGCTCTTTTTCGAAATTTATCTTTATAATTTATTTTCAAGAAAATATCAACATAAAGAATAATTTTAGTGAAAACCGCAAATCAGTCGATAAATTTTTCTGTTTTTTATGTGTATTTGAAATTTTGGACCCCAAACTTTAATGGCGGCTATCTCCTTTGGAAAACGTTTGGGACCCTTGGTTTCCTATTTACTATTACTCGTCTTGATGTGTTCTATCACCCCCTAGCGTATATACCATTTGTTTAGGGACACCCTGTATATACCAATGATATTCTTATGTGTTAAAAGGGTTTGTTCACCTTTGTGTATGCTCTTTGTGTTTCATTCAGTTGGATCCTCATACCGGACGTGCAGGACAAAGAAGTATGTAACATTTTAACTATTTTTAAGTGAAAGTAACTATTATGCATGTATTTTTATTACATTTTTAACTTGCATTAGTTCTTAATAAACTTCTTCTTTACTGTTATATATTTGTCTTATTAATTTATTTTGGGTTTAAAAATTATGACATTAATAATTATTTTTTTTTAGGTATGACAAATAAGAAAATTTTCAGCTAAAAATTATTTGAAATTAAAAAAATTTTCAAAAAAAAATCTAATAATACAATGTTAAAAATTTCCGTGGTGGAATTTCAAAGTGGAGTCTATTCATGAAGTAAAATAAAGAGAAGCACCGAAATATGGTACTGCTTATTTTTTTGAAAACTACAAGCTGGGCAACACGATGCGTTTTACCTTTTTATTTTTCCTTATTCAGCGACACACTAGTAACACGCATGTCCACGTTCTCTACAATTCTAATGTATCGAACGCCGCCTCTCTCAAATAATGAAGATCGGCGGCTAGTAAGTTGTCTGTTAAAAAAAATGAAATGGTATAACGTATCGTGTGTGCTCAGATGGTGAAATTTTGGGGCCTATAAAGACCCGTCCCCCGCGAATCACCACGTTCAAAATTTAGACAAAATTATCATAAAACTAGAAAAAAATACATCCTTATCAGAAAAAAATAATAAAATACCAAACAGTCAGTTGGCTAAGATTTACGCTTAAACCACCAGTAAAACTGCAAACACCGGTCCCCTTTCCTCTACCAACCTCATAAATAACTAAAATTCAAAAATCTTTTTCGCTTACGTTGTTAGAATTTTATCGAACTCAGACCCCAATCTCTATGAGCTCAGGAATTTCGTAATTAACAATTCTGTTGATCTAATCCTTAAAAAGGTGGTAAAGTTCAAAAACTCTAAAAATCGCAAATCAAAATTTTAGAACCTATCTCACTCGACGCTCTTTCCCCATATGGCTCAGTATTGAATTCAGACACTTTTCTCCGAGAGGGACTTCTGGGGCTCCGGAGAGTGGGAGAATGAAACCTTTTTTCCCAGTGAAAACACAAGAACTCTATTTTTCCGGGGGGGGGACATTTTATCACTGGGGGGGGGGTCCCTCTGGGGCACCCCATTAATTCAACACTGATATTTCAAGACTGTTATTTTTGTTAAAAGAAAGGTCTTTCATTCGGTAACTCAATCTCTCCCTCCAAATTCTGGAAAATTAAACATTAAAAACCATTTAGAGAGTTAAAGTTAATTCACAGTCTCATCCATATGTCTTCAAATCTTAGACAATCCCCCCTCCCCCGATCTCTCTTCAGTCCGGCTTGGATAAATTATTCAGACTAGATCTTGAATGATATTTTCCTGTTACTTCAGTGGTCATCAGTGGAATTTTGATGCAAACACTACCACTGATGTTTTTAAAAGAAATAGTCGATGCCTCCTACCCGACTCAGTATGATCCATCGGATGGATCGACCTTGCTCTGTTAAAGATGTCTGTAAAATAATGATTCCCTATTCCCTGATTTTGCACTCACTTTACCATATTTCAAGTAAATTATAGAAACGCGGTTAATTTACAAAAATTCCATTCGACCAATAAGGAGCTAATTGCAAATATAACGTTATTTACTTTTTGGTAATTTTGGACCCTTTCCCTCCCTTTAGATATCATACGTTACTTCCATCAAACTCCGTGCCCTCGTTATCAAAGTGTAAAAAAATTTTTTTAGAATTAAATTCTTTTGTTTTGAGTAACATACAAAACGGGTTAAATTTATTTTTTGCAAACTTTATTGATTCAATTGAAGATAATTCAATAAAATATCGCTTTATTCAAACAAAAATAGTTAACAAAATATAAAAAAAAAGATAATGTACTATTTTGAACAAAATACCACGTTACAGAGAAAAAGAGATAATTCTAATTGGGTCAAAAATGATATCGATATCAAAAGGATAATCCCCCCCTTCCCCTAGAGATATCTTACGATATCATGTGTCAGACCCTCCCTCCCCCCTAAAAGAATAATGTTATATATACACAACACCTAATAAAAAAATTAATATATCATTCTTGTTTCTAGTAAAACCATCGTAAATATTGACTGAGCAAAACATTTTCTTTGAAAATGTCTGATTATAGGTAAGATAATACAAAGCGTGAAAATTTGCTTTCGGCCGAAGTAATGTTGTCAGATTTTCGAGGCAACCGCCTTCTTTAAGGGTAGCAGCATAAGTTTCAGTATTCACCAACCAACCAACAAATCTAATGGCGTCAGTTTGTTGATTTCGGGCAATGGAGAACTTGAGATCCGAGTTATTTATTTAAGTAAGTTAATCGGATGTATTTCTTGTTTTCCTTTAACTTACATAATTAGATAACTAATTTGAACTATACATGTTTTAAATTGTTTCTTCTTAAAAGTATGTTATTCATTTCTTAGGCTAAGTTATATAAAAATTGGAAAATGAATTACTTTGTTAATGAAAAGTGCGTGTTGGATTAAATTGTGTTTAAAATAGCAAACTGACATCTATAAAATTTTGAATATTTTCTGTTCAATATTTCAACTATTTCCTTTTAAATTTAATCATTTTTACTAGAATATATGCGTAATATTAGTAATTTACATTTATCTTATTCAAAAGAAGGAAATCGACTTATTTCATTCCTCCTTTTGCTAGCAGGTCCCATTCCTTCCCATTATGTTCTGTTATATTAAACTGCTTTTAAGTTTAGTTAAAATTATGGATAATGTATAATATTAGGTTTTCTAAAGAGGGGAACTATTACAGCTACAGGTAAACAAGTCATTAATATACTTCAAATATTAAAATTATAGTAAGCAAATTTATTTTTTTAATAAACAATTTTTTTTATACAAATCTAAGTTTATGCTGAAAAGCAACTTTTTTCAACTGAAGATTTGGTTGTCATTGCTCCATCTCAGTGGCGTAGCTAGGATAGGTGACACCCAGAGCGGATGTAAATTGTGTTACCGCCAGCCACCATGGTGTCACCCCCCTCCCCCCCACCCACACACACACCCCGATCCGTTATATTTTTTCATTCACAATTGTACGGTATTATAACAAATGACCATATCATTTCTCATTTACCTTTTGCTTAGCATTGAGAAAAAAAAACAGAGGGGGGAATTTTTACTTAACCCATAATCCGCTTAAATCAATGTGGTGTCTGTATGTCGAAGAAAATTCTTTCTTTTAAAGTTTGTTTTTGTTATCCACTCGTTGGATAGATAAGATTTTTGTTCCCTGGTGCAAATATCTTATTTAAACACACCAGTCTGCATAAAATTTCAACTTCTTTTAGAAAAGAAAATTAAGTCTATTTCGTCGTACGCTAGAAATTTAATTTTATTTCAGAATTCTTTTTCCAAATGGTGTAAGATTATAAATATTTATTTTCAAATAAATATTGGGTGACAGCCGGGTTGGACCGCCCCCCCTGCCCCCCACTAACTACGCCACTGCCTCCATTTAGTATTGTGATTGATGTTTAGAATAATACGTCATGAGGAAAAATTTCTGTCCTATCCCATTCTCCATTACTAACTAATATTGTAATAAATATTAGTACTATTTATTACTAATATTAGAACTAGTACTAACTAATATATCCCGTACTTGAATAACATTAATTAATTAAAGTTTGAAAACATAGTATATTAACACACGAAAAAAAATCATAAAAACCTGATTTAAATAAAAAGAATCTGATTTAAACAAGGATATACATATATATTTTTTAAACTATAATTGTTTTGCACCTTAGTTGCTATTTAAAAGCATGCATATTCATGCATATTCCATTCATAATACTAATTTTGAAAATAGTGAGAAATGGTGTTTACATTAAGACTTTTTTGGTTTTAAATGTTTATAAAAAAAGACTTGTGCATTAGTTGCTCTTAACCCGGGAGAACACGTCCTTACCCAGTGTATGAATGGTCTTAACTTTGTCACCAATAAAATCAAATTATAACAACTACTTTATTTAGACGGAAACAATTCATACAAATTTTGTGATAAAATAAGTTGCAGATTACTTTTAAAAAATTAGTGGTTACAATTGTAAAAACCATACGCACTCAGGGTCTTTTAGGCCCTGTGCGCGTCCTCTCGGGTTAAAATTAGAGTCATCGTCCTGTTTAATTTCATAGAACACAGTAAAAAGAGTGGGGGGGGGGAGAGGAAATTAAGTCAATGTAAATCAGAATACATTAGTTGATATGGCCCTTTTAAAATTCAGCTGGCATATTTGCAAATCTGATTAAAAAAATTCACTGGCAGCTCATATCTATGTGTTATTACAGTATTTATGTTTTCACTAGTGAGAAACTGGGTTATTTATTAAATTTTAAGTCAATTAAATGTCATTAAAACTAGTGTTTGATTAAATAGTCGATTCGGTATTTTGTGATTCCGCATGTTATACGATTATAAGTGTCATTAAACTAATTAAAAAATACTTAAAAATGTGTAGCCTATAATTCAAATACTTCGCTGAATAAATGCGAATTACGGCGTTTCTTGATCACCCCCTCCTCTCTAGAAAAAAAAAGCGCCCAGTTAAAGTCAAATTTCTGGAGTGATACTTTTTTAATTTGTCTTTTTTGCACACAGAGAGAGTTTATTGAATCGGATTTAAGTCTTTGTGTTAAAAATTTACTTTCTGGTAAACTTTTTTTTAGGTAGATTTCGTATGAAATACTACCTATTGCAATCGCTCCAGTTTATATATCTATCTATCTATCTATCTATCTATATATATATATATATATATCACTTTTTTATGGCCACGATAACGTCTATAATTCTTCAACAATCTCCACCAAACTGGTACATAAAATCAAAGGGAATAAAATCTCGGCTAAGTTCGTTAATGGGCAAAATCAGACCAAGGGGGTGAAAACCGAAAAAAAGCCATAACTTCTTAATTAAAGTAGATATCAAATCGGTTTAAAGTTTATATTACTTCTTAAATATGGGCCAAAAGTTTATGCATGACAGATTTTTGATAAATTTAGAAGTGAGCTCATGGGGCGAAAAAAAACAGGAGTTTTGAGAGAAAAAAATTCATAACTTCGTCAATTTTCAAGATATCAAGTCCAACTAAATTTTTTGTAAATGTTCTTAAAATTATCTAAAATTTTTGTATTTACAAGTTTTTGATATGACCAACTTTTACCGATGAAATAAATTAAAAACGAAAAGAAAAAGGGCGGTGAAAAAAGAGAAAAATCTATAACTCCGTTAATTTTGAGATATCAAATCTGATTAAACTTATTTTATATCTTCTCAAAAATATCTACAAATTTTATAGTGACAAGTTTTTCATAGGACCAATTCGTATAGCAAAAAGAAATTAAACAAAAATAGAGAAAAAACCTCAAATCCAAACTGCTTATATTCTGACTCATTTTTAAATTCATTTTTGATTTTAAACGCATCCAAATGATAATAGATCCTCTTATTTAGAAACTGTATAAAGTGACGCATTGGTCAATTTTCTAATAAAGACAGAATATATTTTTAAAAAGGCTACCAAAAAGGGTATTTTGAACAGAATTTCTCAAAGTTATCAGGACTGAAAATTTAAGGAAGTATTCAAAGAAGAAATTGTGTTTTTTTCTGACTCGTTTTTAAATCCATTTTTGTTCTCAAACGCATCCAATTTACAGATCTTCTTATTTAGGAACTATATAATGTGATGCATTGGTCAGATTTTTGATAAAGACGGAATATATTTCAAAAAAGGCTACCAAAAGGGGTATTTTGAACCGAATTTTCCGAAATCATCGTGACTAAAAATTTAAGGAAGTGTTCAAATAAGAAATTGCGTTTTTTTTCTGACTCGTTTTAAAATCCATCTTTGCTCTCAAACGCATCCAATTTACAGATCCTCTTATTTAGGAACTATATACTGTGACGCATTGGCCAGTTTTTTGATAAAGATATAATATATTTTTAAAAATGCTGCCAAAGTGAGTATTTCGCACAAAATTTTCCGAAGCAATCATGATTAAAGAATTAAGGATGTATTCAAACAACAAATCGGTTATTTTATGACTCATTTTTAAATTCATTTTTTTCTCAAATGCATTCAACTGACAGTTTTTTGTTGTTCAGGAACTGTATAATGTACTGTTTTGGTCGATTTTTTAATAAATTCAGAATTTATTTCAAAATATGTTGTCAAAATGGGCATTTGAGCTGAAGTTTTCTTAAGATGATGCTGATAAAACCAGTTTTTGCAGAAAAATGAAATTAAAAAATTTTCGTAAATGTCCAGATGAAGTTATTAAACTGGGTTTATCTCTAATCATATATATATATATATATATATATTTGTTGAAATGAGCACTCTTCAAAATCTACCTCCGCCTATAGGCCCAGCCGACAGGGATTTTTTTTTTTTTTTTATTGGGATGGTAAAAATAATGAAATGTCATATTTTGTGAAAGAGCCTATTATTCAATGAATTTTTTTTAAATAGGCCCCAAATTTCGCTTTGATTGTGCCTTATTACGTAAGTTTACATTCAAAATTTACAGTTTTACATATTTAGATTTTAGACCATTGGTGTAAAAATCTAGGCACCAGCGGGGGGCAATCACTCACCACAGGGTAAAATTTAATAGCATTCTAGCAAGAAATTTATACAAATTATTAGATGATACAAGACGAAAAAAAGTTAGTAGTGAGAGCATAGGAGCAATTGGCACAAAGACTTTTGCACCCCTGTCTTAAAACAAAGAGGTCCAACCAATCCATATTTTATCACACGTTCTCAATATTAGAAATTTTACGGAAAGTGTAAATTATAATTATCATCTATTTGAGATCTTCGAAATCAGCCTGCGTAATTTTTGTGATAAAATATTAATAACAGTAAAAATCATTGATTTACAGTATAACTATTTAGTTTCTTACACATCCAATCCTTGTGTGATTTCTTTGTTTTTCAAATTGATTATTTAGAGAATTATAAGACTATAGTTATTATATTTTCGGTTTTTTTAACACATTTACTTTTTGATAATGAGTAATTTTAATATGACGGAAAAGCTAGGGGCCTTCCTCTGGTATTTTATTTATTTATTTTCATAGTCATTATCGTCCAAAATCTTCAAAAATTTTTGGAATTAAAACATGTTTTCACAGTTTTTGACAAGCAATCCAGAAAAAATATTGATGTATATTAATAAAATGGCTGGTATAAAGACTTTTTTCATTTGGTATATTTAAATCGTTAAGAAATTATATATGTTTATTTTCAATAACAGAAAATTTGGAATGGAGAAGGAATATGGCTACCCAATTTCATTTTTGAAGTATGGTGGAGGAGTAGACTTGGACCTGATACCCAGTAGCAAAAAAAATTCTCGATTGTCTGCGGCAGATACTACAGAGGCAGAAAATAATCCATAGGTAAAATGTTTTGCAATTGCAGCGTTAATTAAACATTTACTTTTAACGATTTTACGCGTTTTATTCAGTTCTGTCAATAACTAACTTACATTTTTGCATTCAGTAATAAAACGTTAAACATAACTTAAAACAAAAGAAATGTTTGATGAAAAAATAATCTGCAAAGAAGAAAAGAAAATCTGTAACACCCGTCTCCATTCTTTAACTTTCTGCTATAAGGCTTGCAATATGAATAGTGATTGCAAAAAATAGTGGATATGACTGAGTATCAGCATTTTTTTATTGCACAATCTTGATCATAGTTTCTTATTTTAATTTTTGAAAAACAAATAAAATCAAACACAAAGTCGATATTTGATTTTTTTTTTTTAATCAAAGGCTTGATACATTTCTTGTAATATTACAAACCCATAATGGTAATACACTATATTGCCATTGATTATGGGACACTTGCGATTTTAGACATTTTACTAAATATCTAGAAAAATACATGAGAAATCATCTCGAAACTCTTAGTGTATAAATATAATAGTATAAGTCATACATCTCCGTGAAGATTTTTTCACGAAACTCCAAAGGGGACCGTCAACAAATTAAAAAAGAATGAATATCTTTTGAATAACCCTGTCAAAACTAATGTAGCAAAAGCGCTCAAACTCTAGATTGTGATTGAATGCCTTATTGTAATAAGCCTTGTTCATTTTTATGCAAATAGCATGCATACTCGCAGAGTAATTAAGGTTTTTATAAAAATGATCCCAAATTTTTCCAAGTTTTTTCCTTATAATTTTCAGAGTTCTTAATATAAAATATTATTTTTTTTCAGAAAATATGACAAACAACATTGCACACAGTATTCTGTAATCAGAATTAAAAAAAAATGAAAATTGTATAAAAAATGAGTTGGTTTACTAAATAATTTTTTACTGCGCATGCGTCAACGATATCAAAATTTCATTTGCATATTATGTTAACTAAATGTATAGAGCAACTTTTGTGAAAGTCACAAAATCATAACTTGAAAATTCTGACAATAATCGTCAATTGAATAAGTCGAAAATCCGTTATTCTCAAAATGAAGCAAAAACAAGAGGGGTTGTATCCATATATTCATTGATTAGTGTCAATATAGAATACACAATATGAGATGTACTACTGCATTTGGATAAAATCCCTCATTTGTTTGCTTCATTTTGGAAACAACGGATTTTGTTCTTTTTCTATAGACGATTACTTTCAGAATTTTCAAGCTATGATTTTGAGACTTTTACAAAAGTTGCTCTATACATTTAGCTAACATAATATGCAAATGAAATTTTGATATCTTTGACGCATGCGCAGTAAAAAATTATATAGTAAACCTACTCATTTTTCATACAATTTTTATTATTTTTTAATTCTGATTACAGGGTACTGTGTGCAATGTTGTTTGTCATATTTTCTGAAAAAAAAATATTATTTTATACTAAGAACTCTGAAAATTATAATGGAAAAACTTGGAAAAATTTGGGACCATTTTTATAAAAACCTTAATTACTCTGCGAGTGTGCATGCTATTTGCATAAAAATGAACACAGTGTATTACAATAAGGCATTCAATCATAATCTAGAGTTTGAGCGCTTTTGCTACATCAGTTTTGACAGGGTTATTCAAAAGATATTCATTCTTTTTTAATTTGTTGACGATCCCCTATGGCGTTTCGGTAAAAAATCTTTGCGGAGATGTATGACGTATACTATTATATTTATGCACTAAGAGTTTCGAGATGATTCCTCATGCATTTTTCTAGATATTTAGTAAAATGTCTAAAATCGCAAGTGTCCCATAATCAATGGCAATATAGTGTAATAATATAATGACTTTTAGTTATTATTAATAGCATAATTTTATTTGTAGGTACATTTAACTCACACATAATCTAGCTAAAATAGCGTCTCGGTATTATCATTGTTAAACGCATACTTTTTACTTATTTCTAGTTAGATTTTAATTCCATACATTCCTCCATTTTAATTGCTCTTTTCTTCTCCAAATAAACTGAGTTTTTTAATTGACTTCTTTTTATACCCTGCCCTTCATTATAATTACAGATTCACAGTCGCGAGATGCCACACGCGGCTAATTTTATGCTGCGACTTGTAACTTTCGGTGCTTAAGGGGGTGCGGGAAACAAAAATATTCAAATTTTATTAAACAGTTTTATTACTTTAAAAATTCTGCTTAAAATTATGTTTAAAACCTTGTTTCTATTTTAACTGTAACAAGAAATATGATTTTTTTCTTTTTGGTTTCTTTTTAAAATCTAGTTTTCAAAGCAATCGTTCTCATAGAAATGACTTTCTGTGAAAATGCTTTTTTTCTTCATGAGTTTTTTCACCATTTCTTGTATTTAAATTACTTTAACCCAATAACGGTTAAAAAAAACCTTTGTTTAAATTTGAAACAAGTCTTTTTCAATTGTTTTATATTAATTTTGCTTCAGCAAATTTCAAAACAAAAAATTTTATTTTGAAAATATGATTTTAAAAAATTACATTTTTTTTTTAAATTTTACTTTAAATATTTTTTAATTTTATTCAAATTAATGCTTTTAAAATTCCTAAATCAGAATTAAAGCTTATATATTTCTGTTTATATAAATGAAAAGAAATTCTACAAATAATATTTGGAGTTATAACGATTTTAAATTACCCCACTTTTTAATAACTACTAAATTTAAAAATTAAAAAAAAAACATTATGAGAAATTATGTCACGTGCTTTTGTTTCAAAATGTTATGGTAAACCATCAGAAAAAAATTTCAAAATTTTAACTGAATAAATAACAATTACTTGATAATGTGTGCATTGTTGCGAGAATGTATTAAATTAAGGATTTCATTTCCGACAATTCCATTTTTGTTTAAACACATAGCCTACACTAGGCTCGGTAAGAAATTTTCAATCTAAATATTAATTCTATAATATTGTTATTTACAGACCTCTTGCCCCCCCCCCCCCTTTTAATATTTTTAAATGATTTTTTTTTTTTTTTTACACAGGGTGCAGTACGTAAATTTTATTGTGCATTTCTACTTTTACTTACCCATCATACGTAGTATAGGGTAAGTCTTGCAATCGTTTTGAAAATCGAAAAATTTTTTTGACGGATTTACACGTTTTAGATAATGGAGATTCCGAAAAACATATTTTTAGAAAAAAAATTTTGCCGTCCGTCTGTCTGTCTGTCTGTAAACGCTCTATCTCCCGAAGAAATTGCGATAGAGACTTGAAATTTTGTATGTAGTTAGTATGTAAGAATGGGACGAACCCTATTTAATATCAGCGACCTCGATTATCCGGAACTATTTTTTTCGGACTTTCGAAAAATTCGTTCTGATGAAAGGTACATAAAAATTTTCGAATTTTTTTGTTCTAAGGAATGGACGTAAAAGGCAATAAAATAACACACATTTTGCATATAGAACGAAGTCGATCGGATTATTAGTTGCCGAGATATTTGTAATCTTGTTTTCCACATTCTTCGATTTTTCATGACCCTGTATTTCATTCAAATTTCAATTCAGAAGTATATTTTAATTGGAAATGAGACGCTTAATCCGACGCAGTTAATTGTTAGTTAATAGAATTATTATTTTTGGAGTTATAAGGATGTTTCTTTTGCGCAGTTCGGTACTACTTGAGTAGTTTGGCGTTTTATATAATTTGTCGAAATTGGTACATCAGCAGTTCTTCAATATAGCATTACTATGTATATTAACAATATTTAAATTTTGTTTATGAATTGCAATGCATTGTATAAATAGTTTCACATGTTTTATTTTCAAATACATATCCATGATGGATAAGTATTACGGTTGCCCCCAACGACTAGTTTCAATTGTTTGTTACAGTTTTAGGCAGCTTTCATTAGAAAAAGTAAAAAGCTATCTATTGCAGCCGTCCGGAGAAAAGCACTTCCGGAAAATTTTGGTATATTTTCATCGATCATGACTCTCAGACCCCAAAACCACCCTCCGTTCAAATGTTGACATATATATGATTTTTGTCACGCTGTAACTATCGTATTTATGAACCGATTTGAATGAAACTTGGTATGTACATAGTACATAGAAATGGCTCGACCAAGTTCGTTGGGCAGTATCAGATGCAATCTTCAAAATAGTGTCCATTTAAGTTTATCAAAAATCTTTTAAATGTATAATGATGTACAAGGAAAAATTTAGAAATTGAGGAAAGATTCTAAAGTGTTTGATATTAATAATGAATTACGGAATACTTTTTGCTTTGTCTTTACCTTAAAAAGCGCCTGAGATATAGCAGTTTGGATTTTTAATGTGGATGACATTTTTTTAAAATCAATTTGCCAGCGCCAACCCTGGTATATATTAATCAATTTCGATGTGAGTGTGCGCTTGTACATGAATTAAGATTTAGACCAAGCTCATTGGATTGTTTTATCCATTATGTTGTTTAAAAATGGAATATACTTCATGATATCGTGGAATTTGGAGACCCTATAAATCGCTTAAAATAAAACCAGCTTCAATAAAAGATGACTAATTTATAAAAATTCCCATTAATATTCAGTATTGACAAAAACGAGTATTCAATCTTATATAATCGGACTCCACTAATTTGAGCTTCGTATGTTTGAATAACATGACTTAATTTAAAATAAATAAATAAATAAATAAGGTATATGAAAGCTACCTTTTCCTCCCGGCACTGCCGGAAGGACTTTTTTATGTGCAGATGCATCTACTTTGAAAGCAGTTCTGAAAATAAAACTATTTTCGCCTTAAGATATGGTTACAAAAGTTGAAAAAGTACAAACACACAACAATATATATCAATTTAAAATTTCACATCCAAAAAAAAGTAAAAATAAAAATACTAAAATACAAGTTAGAAATTTCTAAGAAATTTTCCCGTGAATTTAACATTAAATATTGGCATTTAGCCACGGGACTGGTGTAGGTTCTTAAGAGTCATGGGAAGTACCACACTAGTCATGGGAAGAAATGAACACACCAATGTAAATTCTATGGGAGCGTTATTTTATAATATTTAACCCATTAGTGCCTGGCGTCCCATTTTTGGGACAGTTTCAAAAAATTCAAGTAAACGCCTTTCACACCAGTAAAAAGGAGGAAAAATAAATACTTTCTTTCTCGAGACGAAGTCCTCGCTAAATTAAGATAAAAGTTATTCTTTCTTTTAAAGCGGTGGGAAAATGAAAAATTCGAATTTTAGCGAAGAAAATAATTCAGGCACAAATGGGTTAACATGGATATAAATATTGTTCAGTAATTTCTGTGTAGGATAACTGAGGGCGATGTACCTGCGGTAGTTTTTTAATTTTTAGATTTTAGTTTTTGACATTTTTTTTTTTTTCCCTTCACTTACAGAACTGGTTTGGAAATTGAAACTACCCAAATATATATAAAAAATCTATAACTAAAATAGGAAAATGAAAAGTAGCCCAGTAGATCATCTTCATCTATTGTATGTATATATATATATATATATATATATATATATATATTAAAAACAAAGCGAGAAAATTGAAAATAACGGTCCCATAGGATTAATATTAGCATTCTTGTTACTTCTTGTGAATATTGAAATAACCTCTGAAGATGATTTTGTGAAACCATTTCTACAAATTACTTTTGTATTTTCTTTAATAATTTATTTTAATGCTTATACCCATGTTGAATGAATCTTTTTCTTTAAGGTACTTGATGTTGGTCAATCCTGTGTGTGGTACAAACTACAAATAATCAATTGGTGGATAATCAAAATACAGCAAAGTGGGCAAAACTATTGGAACTTGTATATAAATGTAAATGACACACTGTGTAGAAGAAAATAAATTGTATACATAAATATTATAACTATGCATCATGATATAGTGTATTAATGTAATTTAATTGTTGTAATAAATATATTTTTATATTTTAATTGCTTGTTTTAAATATGTCTGAATCATAATGATATTAATTTATTTTGTAAATGTTCTAAAACATTTATATTTGTAAATTTAATATGATTCTCAAACCCTCTCCTTAACAATGCAAAGTTTTTATACAATTTTAAACTTATTTTTAAGCATGAATGTATAAATTTAGTCTTGACTATTTAAATATTTGGAAGGAAAATACGTTTTTCATTTTTATTAACTTTTTTTCGCGTTATAAGCAATTTTGCCCACGACAACTAGTTTTTACTTTTCTTGATCTGTAGGGAGAATTAAAGTTTGTTATTAAGATTATAAGCTATAAATTACATATCAATTCTTGCAAGAATAATATAATAGCACATTTCCATTAAAAAAATTAAAAAGTGGTGATTTGTTAGACAGTGACATTCTTAAACTTTTAAATGAATGTAAGAAATTTTAGATTTGTATGTTGAGAAAATAAAAATAAAAATCCTAATTTCCAAGTAAGTAACAAGAATATTAATGTATATGTATAATTTTAACCACTTTTATTAATTTTACTTTATTTTTTGAAAGTGTATGTGATTTGTATTCTCTTCACGCCCTTCTGATCCTTTAGTTTTTATAATTATGTCTGTGAAACAACAAAAGAAGTGTGAAATAATTTTTCGGAAGTCAGTACTCTTGAATTATTTGTTAATATTTAATAAAATTTAATAAATTGTTACTATTTAATAAAAATAATATAAGATCTATTAATTTTTTTCGGTTTTAATAATTTATAGAAATGTAAGAAAGAAATTTAATATTAGCATTTTATTTTATCAGAGATCATCTCACATTATCATAGCGGTCACAAATGTAAACACTTTTTTGTGATTTTTTTTATTATTTTCTACGTGCATACTACTTTTATAGCATCTTTATACCTCTATTTTAAAATAATAATTTTCGCTGTATATTTAAACCTGAAATGTGACAGCAGTAACTATTTTAAAATAGTGGTATAAAAAATAAATGTAGAAAAGGTGTAGTAATTGGCAGCTATGTGAGTGTAATTCAAATTCATTGTTTTTAGTTACATTTTACCATAATTTTTTTTTAACAATTGTACGTAATGACAAAAAACAAAAAGAAAAAAAATATTTATTAAGAAATACAGAAAATCTAATATTTATAAAAAATAATATATATTGTTTTTTACCAGCATACATATATTTGCACAACTTGATGATCTACAGATGGTTTTATTAAAATTTTTATCAAAATATTTAAATGTATCCTCACATATCTAATATTTCTCGCCAAAATAAGTTTTTATAATAAGAGTAAGATTTGTGCTTACCATGTATATTCGTCGATTTTGATTACAGAATAACACATAAGAATATCCTATGTTTGACAGGATAATATAAAACAAAAAAGGACTGTAAAGAGAAACTTGTTTGTTTTAAAATAGGCAATGGGTATGACAAGAGTTTAAAATGACTATGTTTTAGAAATGATGATTGGTAAGTGTTATCCATTATAAGCAATATAAATTTCTAGACAATATCTGAAATATATCATCCCCTAACATATTATGTCTAGTGGAAGCGGCTACCTCTGCTTGAGACAATCTTGAGACAAGACCTACACTCATTCTCACCTCAAGAGAGTAATTCAGGTGGAAGTAGCAATTCTCCCACAAGACGATGCAGTCGTGATGATAGATTCCAGACATCGTCTTGAAATGTATATTGCTCGCAATGGAGGACACTTACCAGAAGTCATTTCTGAAAAATAGTCATTTTAAACTCTCGTCATATCTATTCTACAGGGTGGTCATAAAAAAACTTTGCCGATATACGGAGCTCTAGCGGCCAGTCCGCTCAGCCGATCGAAATGAAATTTCAGATATAGCTATTCAGAGGTATGAGCTCGAGATTCTGTGAACAGCAACAAAATGGCGCTCACGGTTACGGTTATAGTTACAGAAACTCGAAAATTTCCAATGGCAACACCCATGTTTTTTTCATCGCAAAATGCTCAGCGCATGCGAAAACCCTAAAGAGCGTTGGAACCGTACGTGTACCGCAAGAAACGGACATGTTATGCACGCACAAAAACCGTTCTGGGAATCCTCCCCGCCATAGAAAAAACTCGATTGGGGCGCAAGGAGCCATTTGCATACGACGCAGAGTCAGTACACTAATCTCTGATTACAATACAGATCGGAGAAACTAAAACTTTTATTTTGGTTACACATTTTCCACATGGGTGCTGTGCCTGTGGTGGCACCCATGTGGAAAATGTTTTAATAAATGTTTTAGTTTCTCCGATCTGTATTCTAATCAGAGATTACTGTACTGACTCTGCGTCGTATGCAGATTTCCTCCTTGCGCCCCAATCGAGTTTTTTTTATGGGGGAAGGATTCCCAGAACGGTTTTTTGTGCGTGCATAACATGTCCGTATCTTGCGATACACGTACGGTTCCAACGTTGTTTAGGGTTTTCGCATGCGCTGAGCATTTTGCGAAGAAAAAAATGGGTGTTGCCATTGGAAATTCTCGAGTTTCTGTAACTTTAACCGTAACCGTGAGCGCCATTTTGTTGCCGTTCACAGAATCTCGAGCTCATATCTCTGAATAGCTATATCTGAAATTTCACCTCGATCGGTTAAGCGGACTGGCCGCTAGAGCTCCATGTATCGGCAAAGTTTTTTTATGACCACCTTGTATATTTTTAACAAATAAGTTTCTCATTAGAGTCGTTTTTTTTTTTTTAACCTGTCGAATGTGGGAGGGTTTTTTTGGATCATCCTGTATTTTTACGGTATATATACCGTATATTTCATTTACGGTACACATACTGATTACAAATGTGTTTACGGTACATATACCGCACATTTAATTTACGGTATATGTGTTGTATAAATATTTTTTACGGTACATATGTCGTACATTTAATTTACGGTATCTGTGCTGTAAAAATATTTTTTACGGTACATATACCATATATTTAATTTACGGTATATATGCTGTAACGATATTTTTTTAAGGTACATGTACTTTAAATACTTTACGGTACATATACCGTCCAGTTAAATTACGGTACATATACTTTAAATATTTTACGGTACATATACCACAAAATATTTAAATTTTTGTTCAGTTAAATTACGGTACATGTACTTTAAGTATTTTACGGTATATATACCGTCCAGTAAAATTACGGTAAAAGGAAGTGTCACAAAGTTGACGGTATAACCACCGTGATTCGAGACCAAATTTTTTTACAGTGTACGACCTCTATTTTTTTCGAAATTTTAGTTCAAGTAGATTCGGAAATAGATAGGGAGGGGGGCAGGGACATATTTTTACACTACATTTTTTTTGATAGCCTTTAAAAATATGATGCCTTAAATTAAAAGAAATATATTCTTGAGTTTAGTGTGACGAAAGCTTTCACACGATACACCACACATATACAGAGAAAATATTTTTTTCTTCAAGTAACTTAATTAGTCCTCCTACTCTCCTCCCTAAACATATTTATGAGTGTTTAATAATCTGTAAATATGTGGATTTACAGATGTCTTTATTACTATTCCCAATTTGAACTTTTTATGTTTTTTAGATTACAAGTAAAATGGCTTTGACAGACAGACACAGGAGTGATTTTATAATGGTTCCGTTTTTAATTTTTAAGTACGGAGCCCTAAAACCGAAGTTTATATTCGGATTTAGTGTTAAATAATAATGCAAATCAATTTTCAAAAGTTAAAATATACTGCCATCACATCTTATTTATAATATCAGATTTTCGCAATTATTTTTAATTTTTAACTTAGAAAATTGCGATTTGCAAAAAATACTAATGTGATGGTTAAAAAGTGCAACAAAATAATCAATTATCAATTATTAAAATCTTAAAAATATGTTAAAGCCCAAGTTATGCATACTTCTGCAATGAAAAATATAATATTATACATTTCACTGAAATCTGCAAAACAAATATGCAGCAATGGTGCTTACGTTTGTAGTTTGACATTGCCTTCATACATGTTTCAATAAAGTAGTTACTAATTTAATCCAAGTTTAAACTATTCCAAACAGCTAATTAACATATGAAATCACTCATTGCTGCCCACGTAAAGACCCTAATCGTACAATTGGATTAATGAGGTTGAAATTGCCTCATATCATCACTAAACCATTTTACATTCTTGACTAATGTATTCGGAATACCTTAGGTAATGATATTTAGATGCATAAATATATTTTAAAGGTCAAACTGTACAACGAATATTGTTTAGTTAATTATTTCATTAAAAATTATGAGCTTAGCAAAATCTTATAATTATACTTTAGTTTTCTCTTCAGTACCTAACAAATCTATTCCAAAGAAAGAATTTTTAAACAATATAAGTAAAATTATAAGCTATTTATAAGCATCAAAGTAGGTATGTGTTTCATTTGTTGAAAATGCGTATGACGAATGCTTAAGCTGCTACTCGAGTCCACTCAAAAAGACCCGGATGATAATGTTAAGTCTATGCTGCAGTTATTTTCAAAAATCTCGCTCAAATTTTAATATTTTTACATGATTGTTTTGCACAGGATATCTGAAGACGATCTATAACCGGGATAGTTTCTAACTTTTCGATTTTGATTTCAGAGTTTTCTTTAGAAATTAATTTAATTTTCGGAACTATTTAATTTAAATTTTAGAATTATTTAATTTAAAAATTAATTTCATTTAAGTCCAAAATTTAGAAGAAAAGAATTTTTATAATATGGGTTTCTCGGACACATAAATAAAAAATACTAATAAAGCAGTTTACTTATATATTTTTTTATATATCACATATTCGAAATGGTTTAAGTTGTAATTAATTTTACATGGCAAAAATTAATGGATAAAACACAATTAAATATTTTTTTATTTAATTGACAAACTAATGACAAAATCACTATTGATGTAAATGGTTACTGAAAAGGAGATTTTTTTAAATATGGGTCTTGCTGAAAAACTTACTATTAAAGAAAAAATCCTTTGTGTAGGGCTGGTTTTATAAACTGTTTATTGTCAAATGATATAAACACTGTCAAAACAAACCTAATGTCTATTTATTCTTATTCATATGTGTATTTTTACATGAATATCTAAATATTTTATTTATATTATTATTGTTTTTAAATTCAGTTTACAATTACTTTACAGTTTCTGTACAAAAATAGGTAAATGTACTTTTTAGATTAAATAAATTATTTAAATATTTAAAAAAAAAGCTTGTGTGTAAGAAACAGCAAATAAGCTGTCAGAAAATATGTTGTAAAATATTCTTCTCTCACTAAAAGCCATTTTTTATATCACGCCAAGATTTCTTTACTAGAAAAGACCTTTAAAACGTTCAGAAATTTAAATGAATGTACTATCTCTAACTGCTTATTTCTCCTTTATTGATCAGAAAAGGTTTCTTGCTTTCATGTAATGATTCTAAGATCTTTACAATTTATTTAAAATCATCAGCAATCAAAGTTTGGAAAGAATCAAAGTAGAAACTTCAGTATCTATATCCTATGTTAGAATTAGTTTATCTTGTTTTAATAATTTCATCATTTAAACGTCTTTATTTAATTAGTATATTTTAAATAATAATACTTAGTGAACTTGTATCTTTTCCACAAAAAAGTCTGAATAGTAGAGTTAACCCCCTGACCGTCGAGCAAAAGGGCAAAAATGTAACGTTCTCTTTAATTTATTTTAAATGTTAATAAAGAGGGATTTTCTAATATGGTATAATTTTTTTGTTACGTATACGCTTATAAGCCTTGAAAGTATCAATCAGAACTTAATTCCTTCAATTGCATTATATTTGTAGAATCATATTCATTTAAATAAAGCTTCAATTGCAGGGAAACCTGCAACCTAGTGAATGGATATATCCGGTCGCAGCAGTGGGAAGGTTAAGAAAAGATTTATTTAAAAATGACCATATTAATTAGAATACTTCAGCAAATCTAAAGCATAGCTATCTACGAGCACTAATGGTTCATGATATTAATTTTTAAAAAGTTCCAAATTTATAGAATACACTGTTAAAAATAAAGGTGACAAACCAGTTACATTTGGGCCCAGGAGTGAAAAGGTGTTACCATTTGACACCCGCGGGCTTGAAAATGTGATTAGGGTGTCGTTTGATCCCTCAGTGGGTGGTTCACGCTCATTAGTGTGCCTCGCAATGCATACCGCTGGAAGAGTTTCACCCCTTAGTCATTTCTGCAAGTTCTGTGACGTGTGTCCTTCTCCTTCAACTCGCCATCACTGATGGATCAAAACAGCAACTTCTCCCTACGAAGACCATCACCGCGCATATACGCTATCCCAATTTCATTTAGAACTTCGGATGGCTAACTTTTGAGCTCGATGGCCGAACGGCTAGAGCGTTGAGCTTGCAATCAGATGTTGTGGGTTCGAATCGTTCACGGTCCAAAAGTCCTTTTATAATTTGTTTTTATTTTTTGGCACTCTGGATTAGAGGTTCCATCTTTTCACCCTTATTTAGGTTGCCATTCTGGCTCCCGTAGAGGTGTCACCAATGAGAGAAGCCTTTCACCCCTAAAAAGTGAAATGTGTCCCCAGTAGTTTTAACAGTGTATCCGATTTCGAGAGAGAATGTCAAATAAAGTAGAAGCTCGTTTACAATCAATATCACTTTAACGAATTTTTAAGTTTAATGGTTCATTTTTAAGTTATCTGGATTATTAAAAATATTTTATTATCCTATTTCATGATACAAATATTCACTTTAACGAATTTTTTAATGGAGCGAATTTAATCATTGCTCCTTAGAGATTGGTTGTAACGAGATTTTATTTTTTCCATACTCTGTATCGTAAGAACAAGAAATTGTGAATTAATTTAAAATCTCAAATATAAAATGCCTATTTTATTACCCTTACATAAATAAAAGATGATAAAATTCATGTAACTCGTTTTATGCAGCTTGTCACCAAGACGATGCAATGTTAAAAGTTCAACCCAATAGCGTATTTTTCTGTCCTCTGACATTTAAAAACAGAGTTTTAAAAAATAAATAATAAATTCATCTAATACATTACATTAGTATATAAAGCAGTGGTTCCAACTTTTCTTCATTAGCTAGGCTCTACCGAACGATGTGTAAATTCGCAATGCCTCCTTCCCCCAGACAAAGTTTATGCTATGTATCTTTTATAATTTAGAAATTTATCTTTATTCGACTGTAGAAAGCCTAATAGAGCCTTAATAATAATCAGAATCTGCCAAACTTCGATCGCCCGGTCGCTCAGCAACTAAAAAATTCCTTTTGGTGAATAAATTTTTTTTATCTACTTTTTAATATTTTTCCTTTTACCAAAAAAATTCCGTGTACAAAAATATTTATTTTTAATAGCATGATTATTTGCAGTGGAAGAAAATATACCATACGGGCGCTTCAATCAGCTGATATAAATTTACTTGAATTATTATGAAAGAAAGAGTTTTTCTTTTTTCTTTTAAATTTATCTTAGTGTTATATAAAAGAATTCTATGGTCTATATTTCCAGCTTAAAAAACTTTTTTTTTTTAAACTGCTACATTTAACTTTAATTTAGTAACATGGACACATTTTAGAATTCCTTTTGTGTAACTAAATCGTTATCGGTCCTATGTCACTCTTAACTTGACAACGTACTTTTTCGTATATATTTTTCGTATGGCATGTGTGAGATGACATAAATAAGTCGTTTAGGAGCAACATTTCTTGCACGAATTTTATTCGGTATATCATTTTTACTGGCACTTTGACAACACATACAAAAGAAATATATCATACTGTATATTAGGTGTGTTCGCAATTATGTAAATACTTAGCACCTATAGTCGTTGTCCAGTCCGTCAGCTCGTCCGTCTGTCCGCATATAACAGAGCGAAAACTACCCAGCTGATTCGTTTGAAATTTAAAACATTGCATAATTTTGTCATTTAAAAATTTATAAGAAGGGGTGTATAGTTAATTACAGGCACAACCAAAAGTATTCCGTTACATTACGGCCAATGGGAAAAAATAGTTTCAAGTGCATTTTAATGATGTCTCACTCTTTCGAACACGATAAAATTGATACGCATCTATGAAGCAATTACTAAAACATACATTCTGTGTAATTTTTGGTGCAAAAGATATTTGTTATTAATTTACAGGGTCATACAATTGCATTTCATTACATAGGGGTAGAGGGGGAATGTTTTGGGTGGTTTGGGGTTTGGGGTGCGTTTTAATTTTATTAAATTATTTCCCATTTTATGAAATTGATTTACGTTGCTGATGCTTACTATATGTTACTTCCTGTATAATAGAAATCATATAATATTTACAGGGTCGCATAACAGATTTCGGATACTATATATTATATCCGAAATACTGTATACTATTATACAAAGATCTGAATATTTTTTAAACTTCATTATAGTACAAACGCACCTCATTTGTTATGCTTTATGTGCAATTTCAGATTGTTTTTTTTTAATGTAATGATACAAATAAAATATAAAGCTAATCGTCCAATGTCTGCAAATATTCACTGAATACAGTGACAACTATAGGCACATCACATATTATTTTGCATCCCATAATGGTTAATATTAGTTGACTGTAAAGCTTAGAACACTAATTTTTCTCTCTATAGATAACATTTCATGGTTTTAATCGTTATTAATTTGGAAAAGCCATTAATGTCCATCAAAACGCATGCCTTTTTTTTAACTTTTCCATTACCGTTAATTGACTGGCATGTATTATCGGGTTTTGAGATTTCCAGTGTTTATGTCTTGTTTATTTATTGTTAAGAGGGCCTGTACAAAAGCACAGATGTTTAAAATTTATGAAATTCTTTCTTCAATATTATTTAAGATTTATAAAATTTAAAAAGAAATACCTCGCTTAGTTATTTAAAATACTTTTTAGGGAGTGCAAGTGAGTGAGTCAGATTTAGAAAGACCCTTCAGTAGTTTCACATGTAAAAGTTACTTCATGTGACAGATAGGAGAGTGACATTAAATACAAGAGCAATTAAATAAAAAATGGAAAAATGTAAGGGAGTTGTAAAATACATTAATTTATAAATTTTAGAAATTTTGAAACCTGTAAAAGAAAAGAAAAGAATGTCAAAATATTTGTGAATATTAGTTATATATTTATTCGGGTTTTTTGTTCGATTGCACCAGGAAAAGCATTTTATTATTTTTGGCCCTGTTACTAAAACACAGTTTTAAAATAAACAATAATTATTTAAAATAAACAATAATTACGTAATTTAGGCAATTTAGGCAATTTAAGCTCAATTTTAATAATTTCTATTTTATTAGTTTTTTTAACTACTCTAATTTTTAAAACTTTCAAACGTAGCTGAAGTGCTTTATAAAATGAGTTTGTCAGTCTGGCTGTCTAATTGTACTTCAATTCTAGTTTCGTCTGTCATTCCACATAAATTGGAGCTCCAAACACTCCAGACACCAATATTTTAAGGCAATTTTCTTCGCCTTGTTTAATGGCAGAATTATTCTCGATTAAAAATGGCGCAATAAACTTTAAGAAAATAGTGGAGTTCAAAGTATTCGGAATTCTGACTTGCGCTGGGCACTTGACAACAGTATTCCGATCTTGTTCATAAATTATGATGGCCATGTAATTTGTATACGTTATTCATGTTTATCAATCTAAAACAAAGACTTAAATAACAACTTTCGTTCATGCGTTTTCTGCCACTTTATTTATTTTATTTATTTATTTTTATTTTTTTTTATTTTAATTTTTTTTTTTTTTTTGAAATATACCGTCCTAATTACTATAAAACTAAAGAGTTTTGGTTGTAATCTTATTTTTGCTATTTGGTATAAAATCCAGCTAGCCTAAAATTTTATTTTTTGGAACTGGCCGATATTGCAACTAGACAACACATATATATTATTTTATATGTTCGTTTAAAAGTCAAGTTGTTCCTGAAATTATTGTTATCTGAATTGTAACAGAAAACTGTAATATATTCTAATAATTTAGTTATAAAATATAGGTTATGTTAGTGACATTTACTTGTAACCTTCAAAATGCGAAGTCAATAGACATGCGTCAAACAAAAAATTTTAAATCAGTTATAAAAATACTGCAGACTAACAAATTACGGTCATTAATCAAATTACTTTTAGTTCCTCGACTGATTTATCATCTGAAATAAAAAGAAGATTTTGTTTTCATTTCAAAGTACTTGTCGCAAATAGAAAATCTTCGACTAAAAGACAAAAATAGTGATTGAGTTTTATGTCGTCATAAAAATATTTTGAAAAAGACCAGTTTTAATGCATTTTCATTCTTCTGTTCAACATCTTTTGAATATTTAATTAAAAAAAAATACCAATAAAAATATATGCAAAAAAGAACTATTTAGTGCTCATTAATGTATTGAAAAAAAAACGACTGACCGATATAGTTAATAATCTGCTAATGATTGAAGTTAGAATAAAACAAAAAATGCCAGTAAAAAAAGTTTTTTATTCTTTAAGTAACTAAAATATAATTTAAAAAAATTTTTCTATAATATAAAAGTACAGCGTATGTACACGAACATAAAATGAAAACTTCCACTGTAGGCCTACTCGTACAAGCCGTATTAAAATATCTCGAATATCAGTTTGTTTGCCAGCCACTGAGGAATTCTTTTTTTAAATGCAAAAAGTATGTGATCCATATAGTAAAAGTGAATGTTTCCTTTCAACAGTTTGATTTCTCAAATTATCAACAAAAACATTTTTTCTCCTCGCCGACCTGGTTACTGAGATATTTATAGGTTCGCGATTTTGAATCGCTTGTAACGGGTTGTTATGTTATTTCCATTCAAAGATCCACTAGATTATTATAAACATCAAGAGTGGTTAAACAAGGAATACTATGTTTTTTTTTCGAATATCCTTGCTGATTATGGAAAAGAATATAATAAAACTGCTGGACAAATTTCAAGCTTTGGAACAGTCAATTGCTTAAATGGAGAAATTCTGAATTTACTAATCACTAATTTTGCATACCAAATTCTGATATGAATTTACAATAAATAACCGTATTTTATTGGCAAAGTTAACTAAACGTGTGATTTCTGTGCTCAAGATCAATGTAAACAAAATCTTCTTACGAGTCGATTCTATGAGAGTAATATCCTGGAATAATAAAACAGCTATATGTACTAAAAACATGTGTTGCAAATATGATTTCTGCTATACAAGAGCCAACTAGAGAGTTCAGGTGGCAACATCTTTCTTCTCAAAGTAACCCGGCTGATCTTCTAACAAGAGGAATTAATCCTGATAAGCTAATCTAGAATGAGTTATGGTAGAGTGGTCGATTGTTCTGAAAGAAAAAATACTATCCCAATACAAACATACCTAAAGCAGTAAATTCAAAAGACTTTTCGGATAAAATCAAACACTGCAATATTAATGACTTTAAGAGTATATCTTTCTTTTTTACAATTTCTATTAATTATTTTGTGCAAGATATAATTGATTTATGCAATAACTACTATAATATATCATTTGTATTTTAAATTTTATTTTCAGGTTTCTTAGAAATTCTAAAAAAGAAAGAAAAGAGGATCCCCTAGACCTCGAAGGGCTCAAAAAATCTTAAATCATTTTTGTTAAAAAGTGTTCAACGCGAATTCTTTGACAAGGAAATAAAATCCTTGCAAAAATCAGGTAAGATTAATCCTAACAGTCAACTAAAAAAATCTCAATCCATTTTTTCGAAAAGAAGGCCTTTTTAGAGTCGAAGGTACGTTAGCAAACAGCAATTTAAAATACCAACAAACTTTTCCAATTTTACTACATAATAAATGTTAACTTACTTATAGCAGAATACTCTCATAAACGATATTTACAATAAATTACCGTAACGTAGGCTATTTCCGACGGGTAGTTCAATTCCTATAACTCGATCATAATTGTATCTTTGAATAAAACATACATATTAATTTCAATTTTATTAATTTAATGTAGGGTATCAGAAAATTCTCTCCATTCTTTGGTCTTTTTCTCCGATAGCAAATCATCCCAATTTAGATGTAATATCCACAATTTCTGTATATACAGTGTCTCACATAAGTGATGGGAAACTTGTGCTTTACAAAAGGAAACTAATCAAATAAATTAAAAAAACATGTACACATTTTTTTATGGGTGTGTTTCATACTTAAATTTAGTAAAGATTATTACATAACATACATTTTGTCAAAATATTAAAATATTAATTTAATAAAAATACAAATGTTTAGAACGGAGCAAAAAATAACTCACATAAGTGATGGGACACCATTATATATGCAACAAAAATCGTCTGAAATAAGTAATAAAAATATTTTTTGGGGTTTTATTTTTACTTCAAAGCAATTGGCAATAATTTATAAAATCATCTGCAGTATTTATCTCCAGTTTGTTTTGGAGTTTTTGTGTTTTTTAGCTCTGTGTAGCCATGAATGCTAAACGAAAAGAAACTTCGCCTGAAATTCGAAAATTAGTTATTAATTTGCATATTGAACACGGAAAATCTATTAGAAAAGCTGCTGATCTAAACTTGAGTCGTTCAACAGTTTTCTATATCATTAAACGATATAAAAAGAATCATATGATTCAGGATAAAAGAAGACCTGGCCGACCATCAAAGCTATCCAATGGAATAAAGCGAATTATCGTTAGAAATATTAAAAAAAATCCAAGAAATAGTGCTTCAAAAGTTGCTGCTGATTTACAAGCATTATATGGAATAATTGTTAATCCTGAGACTATTAGAAGGGTAATTCGATCTGCTGGATATCACGGTAGAGTAGCCAGGAAAAAATTCTTCGTAAGTGAAAAGAATAGAAAACTCAGACTAGCTTTCGCAAAATCCAACATAAATAAGAATTCTGATTACTGGAATAAAGTTATATTTGCTGTTGAGAGTAAATTTAATATATTTGGTTCTGACGGTAGAATCTTGGTGTGGAGAAAATCCAGGGAAGAATTTCGCAAACAGTACTTGGTACCAACAGTAAAACATGGTGGAGGAGGAGTTATGGTATGGGGGTGTATGTCGTCTGCTGGAGTTGGTAATCTTGTTTTTATTGACAGTATAATGGATCAGTACAAGTATACTGATATTTTAAAGCAAAATTTGAAATCTTCAGCACGAAAATTGAACCTTCATAAAGATTTTAAATTCTAGGAGGACAATGACCCCAAGCACACTGCTCTGAACGTTAGACTCTGGCTGCTATATAACTGTCCTGAAATAATAAAAACACCACCGCAATCTCCAGACTTAAATCCCATAGAGAATATTTGGCAAGAATTGGAATCAAGAATTCGCAAACACACCATTTCTTCAAAACAACAGCTAAAATTGGTGCTTCAAGAAGAATGGGGTAAAATCACTCCAGAAATCACAAAAAATTAGTCGAATCCATCCCAAAAAGATTAAATCATGTTTTAAAAGTAAAAGGAAATCCAACAAAATATTAAAACCTTTTAAAAAGTAAAATTTTTGGAATTTGTATTTTTACTAAATTAATATTTTAATATTTTGACAAAATGTATGTTATGGAATAATTGTTACTAACTTTAAATATGAAACACACCCAAAAAATTTTTGCACATGTTTGTTTATTTATTTTATTGCAGTTTCTTTTTATAAAGCACAAGTATCCCATCACTTTTGTGAGACACTGTATATAGTTGCATTAATTATAACAGGAGATCTAAACCCTAGTGTATCGAATATGCTATGTATAACTGATAACACGTGTGTCTTATTGAAAATTACATCATTGTGAATGTTAATAACGAAACTTAAACAATATTTTTTTTTCACAAAACGCCTAACGCTTTCTATTTATCTGAATCACCAAACGGGTATATCTTGTCATTTTTTTGACGAAGTTCTGGCGAATTACTCCACCATTTACGTAATAACTTTCTTTCACTGTTTCAATTTTCCTTTAACTGATTTTGAAGCTCAAATGCAGAATTCAAACAATCAGCTCCAGATACGATATCATACATGCACATATCTTCTCTCAGTATGGGTGTTGCAAAAAAAAAAAAACTTACTTCATTCATTCTTAGACAATTGAAAAATTGTTCTCATGACCAAAAAATGTTATCTAACAGTACCATAAGTAACATTCGTTAGTTAAAAATTTTAATTTGTTTGTTAAGAACTTCCTTCTTTAAAGTTTTTTGTAGCTTTCTTTGATCTGGATGAATAGAAATAGCTATATACATTTTTTGAATGTCTGCACTGAAAGCAACGATATAGTTTCTAAATTTCATTATTTTGTATTACTCCCCCATCATATTGAATAGAATGAAGTAAGCTTCCCTTAGTTGTTAAAAAAGAGGCGTTGAAAACCACTCTCAAAAGCGTTGATATACTATTTTCTGTTCCTCTATATACTCCGAGATGTGGAATAAAATAGGATTCATTTTCTTCTTTGCTTTCGTTGACTTCGACTCTGTAGCCTAACTGTTGATTTTCTTTTAAAAATTCTTAATATAATCTTAAGTATTCCTGATCTTTTTCTCGTTGATTTCATAGAGAATTTAATTTTTTCGTTACAATTTGGTTAGAGTTTCGTAAAGTAGTTAGATCTTCTGTTAAGGGCATTTTAACAGCATATTTACTTTTTTTAATCGTTTATAGTTTTCTATAAAACACTTCTTACAAATTAAAGTCTCTTTAATTTTTGGTTTTTTATTTTCTGTATTTTCTATCTCCCAGATTTTGTTTAGTGTCTTGTCTAGGTTAGTTTCTTTCTTCATAAACCCACAATGAACTTTGTTTTCTTTTTCTGTTGGAAAACTTCCGGCTACAACAAAACCGAAAACTGTGTCTTCCAGAATAAGACAAAATTATTAACACGAATTTGCCAACTGCCAAAAGTTTATAAAAAATTCCTGCTCCTAAAAGCATATCAACATGTTCTGAAATACTCTATCTATTGTCCGTTAATATTACATCAAGAAAATCTTGTACTGAGGTTTCAATTAGACTAGAAAATATTAAATCTGCAGTTAATTTTGGAACTACCAAGAAATCTAAAGTTTTTACAAAACTTTTGAATATATTGCATATTACTACATTAACTTCATGTTTTATTAGCAAGGTATCATCATTTATACCTGATGTTTGTTCTTTCTTTTTTCAAATTTATTATCCCTATTAAATGGCGGGATAGAAAATTAGACTCGCTGCCTATATTTAACGAGCGTTTTACTCTATATTTACATCCTGATTCATAAATTAGAAAACATATTTCAATTGGAAGTAAAACTTTACTCTTTTTTTCGAATAGTTACTAATAAAAGCTGTTGATAAAACACGTCAGCATTTGCGTTCAAGGTTGATGTGCCATAATTTGCTGACCTAGAATCTAAACATCCTTCTACATTTATTTTACTTGTGCATTATGCTCCGATGAAACATATTATTTCACGTAAGGGTATTATTTGTTTTAAGGAAATGAATAGTTTTATGATGATGTTTTTCTTACAAAAAAGGTTTACTTTGATGGACAATTCGATGCTGAGTGTAAATTTAAATCATTAATGCCTAACTTGTTGCATTTTAGTTCATTCACTCTTTCATTAAAAAAATATTTTTAAATAATACGGGCATTTTGCAAGAGGGTGATGTTCGTGGAGCAAAATACAGTTTAATATTTTAACATAAGATAAAAATATATGACTACATTTTTGAAGTTAGCATATTTTCGATTAACACTAAAAAGCTCACTAAGAGATTTTCACGTGATGTGAAATGTAAATCAATCTCTCCTCCTAATTCTTCTAGTCTAGTAAACCCATTTATCTCCCTGTCTCACACTAATGTAGGAAGCTCTTTTTTTTTCTAATATTTGGTATAATTTTTTTTCATACATTCATTTCTTTTATATTCTCGAAATTGGAGGCATTTCTTAAATTTAAATAATAATCCCTGTTGGACATTAGTCATGAAGCAAATTGTGCATGAGTTTCATTTGGTTGTTTAAGAACTTTTCTTAATTGCGCTAAGCAAAAATAAGGTGTCACTTGGAAGTCTTTTAAGACTAATTCTTTTATTCTTTCATAATAGTCGATATCGCTATCATATAAGTTATTATATTAGACGTTTTCGATATCTCTATCATGTATGTAAATTTTGTCTCCAAACAATTTTAACAAAAATTTCTCTTTTATTTTGTTCGGAAACACTTTTAGTCTAAAAAGCTCGTTTTATAGAACAAAGAAAAAAAGCTCATCCTTTCGGCTATGTAGAAATTTTCTCAGTGAAAGTTCAAATAATTTTTATTAATTGATCTAAGAATTGTAACTTTATTTCACTCTCAGTAATATTAGATTTAGTATGAGATTTAATTTTAGCCAGTTCTAATTTTTTTTTTCATTGTTCAAGTGCTTTTCTACTAGATCAAATTGCTTTTTCCTCATTTTTACGATTTTCAACAATATTATTTGCTATCTCTGTCACAAAATCAGGTTTATTTACATATATTTGACTATTTTCAATAACTTCGTTTAAATCTGCTATAGTAATTTTATCATTAATATTCAGATGTATTTCAGTGTCTATTAGTCATAAATCCTATTTTTTGCAACTTTGAACGTAGTTTTAAATTTGTATATAACATTACAGATAAGAAAATAGCATTCGCTTACTTTTGGAATAATCTTTTGCACGGAACTCTTTCTGCATTTCCTCATTTTGAATTTAAGTGATTCAGAGATTAACTCGTTGCATTTAATCCTAGGAGGATTCTATGTGCTAGTTGGACCAATATGATGATAGTTCATATTAAAATACTCTTTTGTACTCAATAAAACATTGTATAAATTTCTCCAGTGAACTGTCGTTTATTTTAACTAAAACACAACACAACCCTCTCATGGCTACGTTTTTTATACAAAATATTCTGACAACTCGTATAAACAAACGCAGACGATAAGAGACATTGCAAAAATTAAAAAGCCAAAGTACGCCCGAATAGTCTTAAGGCCTTTTAATTGTTTTTACACCTATTTTAATAATAAAACTATGGGCGTGTTTAGCACAACTTACCGGTCACTTACCGATTGCAGACAAGTACAAAATGAAAATCAAGGCGAAGTGTGAAGTCTGCTACAATTCAACAGGATAGTCTTTATTGGTGCCACAATTCGCAGTCGTACAGCCCTACAATCGGTCCTACAATAGGTAACATTGGTTACTTTTGTAAGTTGCGCTGAACACGCCCTATGAATCATTTAAATGTATTCATGCTTTTAATTACTTAGGGTCTGAAGGAGATGTAAGCAATGTTTAATTATCTCTCCGGAAGTTCAATATAATCAATTCCTTAAGTACTATTATTAGTAGCATTTAAATAAAATTAATCTGCCCTAATTTAATCTGCCTAATAATAAGTGATACAAAGTAAAGTTGTGAGAGTACAAGGACATAACTTGTGAGATTCTGTGGAGATACAGTTCCTTTAAAAATTAATCTTTTTATTATTTAAATATAGACATGTGTATTAGACTATACCACATCACATTTCAGTTACTATATACAGGGTGATTCATAAAAGATGGGCAGAACTTTAAGGGGTTATAGTACACTTAAAGACAAATAATATTAAATAGGAGACTAAGGGTCCCAGACGTATTCCCAAGGAGATAGGGGGCATTAAAGTTTAGGGTCCGAAATTTCAAATGATTATAAAAAATGGAAAAATTGGTCGATTCGTTTGCGGTTTTTGCAAAAAATTTTCTTTATGCCAGTATTTTCTTGAAATAAAATTTTAAAGTTCAATTTCAAAAAATGCCGATAGGGGACGCTTTAGACTTTGGAGTAACAAACAATTATTTTTAACGTTATTTTTTGTATTTCTTTAAATGATTTCGAAAGCTTAGACTTAAACTTAAATTTTGATCTAAAAATCTGAGTCCTAACGAGTAGTTAAGTAGCGTAAACTGAAATTTGAAATTTGAAACCCTTCTCCCCCCAGAACAAAAATCAGTTATTCCCGATCTTTGTGTCGTAGATTAGGCTCTAACTACTGCCGCGTTTTGCTAAAATTATTCTTTATGTCAGTATTTTCTTGAAAATAAATTTTAAAGAAAAGATTCAAAAAATTCCGATAGAGGGCGCTTTAGACTTTGGAGTAACGAACAACTATTTTATACCGTTATTTTTTGTGCCTCATTAAATGCTTTCTAAAGCTTAGACTTAAACTTAAATTTTCAGCTCAAAATCTGAATCGCTGAGCGTGGTTCAGTAGCGAGGGGAGGGGGTTCAAATTTCAACTTCTGAACATAGTTCAGTTTGCACTACTTAACCATGCCCAACGATTTTGTGCTGTGATACGAGGCAAAAACACAACTTTCGTCAAGGACTGCATAGTCGGAATTCACTCATAAAGGCACTGGCACAGTTGGAAACGTCGCTCATGCAAACGTTAAAGCTCCATTCCTGACGCTAGTCACCGGGTGAAGAAGGAGACAGAAAGTATGCAAATGTCAAATGGGGAAGAAGAAGAACACGTATGCAAAATTTCGACACGATTCAGGCATAAAAACCACTGAACGGTGAGTCAAGTGTAAGTCGCTGTAGTAATGAATCGGAAGATGGTGCCCTTCACGAATAAGGAAAAGGCTGAGATGCATTTAATTTACGGAGCGGCAGATGGAAATGGTGCAGAGGCAAAACGAATGTACGGAGAGCGATTTCCCAACAGGCGGTTGCCTAACCGCAAAACTTTCGAGCGCTTGCATAGACAGTTGTGTGAGACGGGATCATTTCTCGCTTCCCGGTCGAATGCAGGTCGTGCAAAAAAGGACGAATCAGTAGTTGTTGCAGAAGCCATTCTGGATGTAGTAGCGGCGCAGCCAAGTACAAGTACACGAACAGTGGCTAGGCAGGTGGATACCTCACAGTCCATGACTTGGAGGGTACTGAAGGATGAACATTTGCTCCTGTTTCATGTGCAACGAGTCCAGAAACTGTCTCCAGGGGATTATCCAAATCGTATTGAATTCGCCCGCTGGTTTCTGCAGCAGAACGCGCTAAATCCACATTTTGGACGAACTGTGCTTTTCACCGATGAATGTACCTTCACACGTGAAGGTACATTTAACACACACAATGCACATGTATGGGCGGATGTCAATCCACATGCTACGTATCCACATGCTCATCAGAGACGCTTTTCCATCAACGTTTGGGCAGGAATCCTCGGAGACCACCTAATCGGACCGTACCTTCTTCCTGAACGCCTCAACGGTAAAACATACCTCACATTTCTGCAACATGTGCTGCCAGACCTGTTAAACGTTGTTCCTCCACGCATCCGGCGGGTCATGTAGTTCCAGCACGATGGAGCGCCAGCCCATTACCTACGAGACGTCCGCAACTATCTGGACATCACATTTCCGAACAGATGGATTGGTCAAGGTGGTCCTGTTGCTTGGCCTGCTCGCTCGCCAGATCTTTCACCCCTCGATATCTTTTTTTGGGGACAATTGAAGGCTCTTATGTATGAGACACCCATTGAATCCCCCGAGGAACTGGTCGCCAGACTTTCCGCCGCTGTAGGGGAAGTGCTCGAAAAGCCTGATGTTTTCGCGAATGTTCGCCGTTCCATTCTTCGCCGTTGTTCTGCGTGCATAACCTCTGGTGGTCACAATTTTGAACATTTATTGTAATTACATGTTAATAAATATGCTTTGGTAACATAATCCTAATTTGTGTCTTTTTACCTCGTATCACAGCACACAATGTGTGGACATGGTAAACTGAACTATGCTCAGGAGTAGAAATTTCAAACCCCTCTCCCCAGAAACTTAACCACGTCTAACGATTCAGATTTTGGGCTGAAAATTTAATTCTAAGCTTTAGAAAACATTTAATGAGACACAAAAAATAACGGTATAAAATAGTTGTTCGTTACTCCAAAGTCTAAAGCGCCCTCTATCGGAATTTTTTGAAAATTTTCTTTAAAATTTATTTTCAAGAAAATACTGACATAAAGAATAATTTTAGCAAAACGCGGCAGTAGTTAGAGCCTAATCTATGACACAAAGATCGGGAATAACTGATTTTTGTTCTGGGGGGAGAAGGGTTTCAAATTTCCAATTTCAGTTTACGCTACTTAACTACTCGTTAGGACTCAGATTTTTAGATCAAAATTTAAGTTTAAGTCTAAGCTTTCGAAATCATTTAAAGAAATACAAAAAATAACGTTAAAAAATAGTTGTTTGTTACTCCAAAGTCTAAAGCGCCCCCTATCGGCATTTTTTGAAATTGAACTTTAAAATTTTATTTCAAGAAAATACTGACATAAAGAATATTTTTTGCAAAAACCGCAAACGAATCGACCAATTTTTCCATTTTTTATAATCATTTGAAATTTCGGACCCTAAACTTTAATGCCCCCTATCTCCTTGGGAATACGTCTGGGACCCTTAGTCTCCTATTTAATATTATTTGTCTTTAAGTGTACTATAACCCCTTAAAGTTCTGCCCATCTTTTATGAATCACCCTGTATACTTAAATGCAATAGGCTTTTTAATAAATATTCTGTGACCTATTTTGTACATTTCAAAAAATCATATGTCTTTATTATATAATGCCAAACAAGTTCTACTTAAAAGTGCATAACTTTAACCATAACTTTTCATCGTTCAAATAAATTCGTTTGCATCCACTCTTTATAAATAGAATTACTTAACTAGAATGACATGCAGACGTGTCCCATTTTTATTTTTCAATAAGTGTCAAGAATTCCATATCAGAGAATAAAAATATCTCTAACATTATATGATGAAATTCTTTTAGAGTTAATTCAATTTCTTCAACAATTTAAAAACATTTAGAGCATTTATTTTCTTCCGTATGCTTTTAAAGGATCAGTTACGGCTTTTTAAATTATATTAGTAAATTTTATAATGCATGCAAATTTTTTTCAAAATTTAGTATCCACAGAGTATGCTTTTTCTAATAAATTAATTAATCTATTCAGCATTCTAAATTCTTTTACAAACCCAAAATAAAAAGTTTATACAACAATGATCCAAAGTTGGGTTAAACGAAAACTTTCGTGTGTTAATATCAATATCACAATAAAAGTAATATGTTATGTTATTTGAATTTATGTATTGGGTGATTCCAAAAGTTAAATACGTGAACTGGGCATTATTATTATTGTTTTATTCTATCTCTCAGTGAGGCAACGTAAGCAAATTTAAAATTTCAAAAAAAAAAAAAAAAAAAAAAATCTTATAAACTAAAGGAATTAAAATGAATGGAATGAAAATTCTACTTAAATTCAATTCTTACTCAATTATAATTTGATTTCGTATGGAGAAGTTAGATCAGCCTCAATAATGAGTATTTGTGAAAAGTACTAAAATCAAGGTTATTAGAATAACTCCGAATTTTGGGCCACTTGGCAAAAAATTACCGAATTTCATAATAAATTAATGAAAAATATTTCTTTTTCTTCATTTAGTGAAATTTAATGAAAAATTGTATACATAAGGTGGTCTGGTGTAATAACGCCAGGCAGGGTAATAACGCCAAGTGCTAATATTTTGCATAATTATGAAATAATCTGGTAAATGACACCCATGTGCTCTGCGCAGAAGGGTTTTGAGTCATATAAATCGCAAAAAACAGCTTCAAGTTAATTTGTTTCATTTTTAGGTCTTATTGTTTTTACAAGCAACTAAAATTAACGCTTGATCTAAAATTTGCGAGATACGTTTTGTGATGTGAAGACTATTTTTTTTATCCGGAAATGCTTTGTTAATTACATAAATTTGTAGAACATTTCATGGACTTTCAAAATGTTGTTGAAGATTTTGGATATCTTCTCGAGATAATTTGTAATTTAAAATGTACAGAGCAATAACTATAACGGGGTAATAACGCCAATCCTTGCAATTTTTACCTCGGTTGATTCTCTACAGTGGCCGAGCTACATCCTAAATACTGATTCAAATAAACACAGTTAAAACTGTGCAATGTTTCTAATAATTCTATTTAAGCGATCCTTTTTAAGCAAAAAGAGGCTCATGGTCTGATATTCTTTTGCCTATATCCTCCCCCCCCCCCCAAACACCACACCTTTATTTTTCTTACACTTTTGCAAAAAAAAAAATGAACATTTTCAATAGCTTAGAATGAAATTTGTCAATTTCAAAGTTTGTAGAGTTTGTATTTTTAGAATTGGGCAATTATTCCATCTTATTTCATAGTTTTGTTTGCATGGCGTTATTACCCATATAGGTGGGTAATAACGCCAAGTAGCATTGGTCAAGAAATCACGCCATTACATTTTATGAATACATATCTGTTAAATTAATTTTTTTACATAGATAGTCAATGAGTTGCTGTATCAAATCATATATTTGTTTGAAAAATAAAACTAAAACTGAGCCGTGAAAATTGGTAGAACCTTAACGTGGCGTTATTACCACAGAGTACCTTATATATTTATAAGTATGGCACTGTAGAAGATTAGAAAATGTTTAATTTCAATATTACACATAAAAATACAGTTAAATATTTTAAAGCTGTATTAAAATTGGGATCCGATGCTAGAGATCTGTACGGGCCGGATTTGGGCTGATTTCCATTAACGGCTTTCGGGCCGGGCCGGGCTTGGGCCTAACTTCTGAAGACTCGATCTGGCCCTAGTCACTAATCTTTTCGGGTCGAGCCAGGCTCGGGCCTTCATCTTTTTCCTGGAGTATCGGTAAGGGCCTAACGTATATTTTCCGTACGAAGGGAGACTGATTTCATTCTTCCTAGTCTTCAGGGACCAAAATAATCAGCTCCTGTTGAATCATCCCGTATGAAAATCCTTTTCTCGACGTGGCCAAGACTGCTCATAAATCAGTAACATTTGGCTTGGTTCAAAAATTTTTGCAAAGAAGGCATGTATTTTTAATTCGTCATTATTCTACAATCAAGCATTAGAATTTATTCTTTTTAAAGAATCGCAGATTACAACGCTTATTAAAATAGAATTAAACACATGAAAAAAAAATGATTATGACGGAATTTTTTTTCAAATTGAAAACTGCAAATTTCTTTTAAACTGTTCATACATACAAAATGAATACAACAATACGCGAGAAAAAAATATATTAAACATTTACATCTGCTAAGAAGGGAACATATTTTTTTCTTTTCAATGCGATTCCGTCTTAGAAGATTTTAGTTTTACCATATACCATTTTTTTTAATTTTTATGTCTCCATTACATGGAATATGGATTAATAATACTAAGTATAACTGAAACATTTACATACAACAAACAAATAGATTCATTAAAAGCATAAATATCGCAGCCTACGGCAGATGGAGATTATAAACATGAAAAAAAAAAGACTAAGATAAGTATTTTTGGTCTGAACTCTTCCGTAGAAGTAAAGATCAATTTTCTGTAGAAATTCATTCGGGGCCGGCCGAATATTTAACTTTTTTCTGGGCGGGGCGAAATTTCAACTGTCGGGCCGAGCTGGGCTCAGGCCTGGAAATTTCGGCCCGCGAAGACCTCTCCGATGCAAACAATGAATTAAGTGAAACAGAAACACTTTTTTGAATAAAATTAATTCATTTTGTTCAAAATCTACGGTGAAAAAATACTAGAAGTTTAAATTCTTTAGGACTCTAATTTCATTTTATTTTTAAATTTTACTATACGAAGTATTATTTTCACTCAGCAGAAAATGAAATACGCACAATTTTCATAAATGTTTTTTTTTTCTTTTATGAAAATTAATAAGTATATCGGATCACTGAATATATTTTTGTTATTCAAAAGTAGTGTCTTTTTCAAGACCATTTTTTACTTTTATTGTTATTAACTAATTATTCTTACATTCGTTTAATTTAAAATAGTAAATTGCAGTTTATAATCTTGTGAAAAATGCACAGCGTGCCTGTACAGAGCTTGAATCATTTAGCTTGAAAATAAATTCCTTAAAAAATTAAAATTTGAAATACTTTTAGTTTTATCCATCTTGGAAACAATAAATCAATATCATTTTTTCATTTTACTTTGTTTAACTATATCTGATTGCATTTAATTTTTTTAAAATTCCTGCCAATGTTGTGTTTTTTCGCAGTTTTATATTTTTTTAAACAATAAAGCTTTAAAAAAAGATTTAAATATTGTTAATAGTGCCTAGCAAGAAGTAAAATTGCTAATAAAAACTTATTGTGTCAAAGAATGGTTTAAGACACCAAGCAATAATTCATATGTTAAAGATCAATTTGATAACTCAAAAACGCATCATATTAGTGTGTCCTGCGGCTATGATGATCTCTTTTCGTTAACATATGAATTTCCCTATACATGATTTTAATCATTAGACAAATAATGAAAATTTGAAATTCCTTTAGTTTTTATTTATATGCGAAACAATTTATATATATTATATTTCCGCTTTAGTCTGTTTAAATATAATTCAGAACATTTACTTTTTTATAATTCCTGCTGATAGCTTGTTTTTCTAAATGTATTCAATTTATAAGAAAGTGAAATAACTTGTTGATCATTGTAATTCCAATTATTACTTCAGTCTTACTCATGAAATAATCCGTTTCTTTTGAAGATAAAAAGTTTATTAAAAACAAAACACAACACTATTATATACCACTGCACAAAACACATAATAGATATATTTTCTCGGCTTTTGCCTGATCTTTCACAAATATCGTCAGCCCTGGGATGGGATCTAAATTGTTTTAATCGTTTTTTTCCCTCGGGACGGGATGAATGCATGCCGAAATCCCCAATAGGGATTATTCTTTCCCCCCCAAATATAATGAAGTTGCGACAGAAAATATTAGAAAAAAAGTATTTAAGTGTTTTGTCAGTAAATATTTCGTAAAAAAAATGCTGTCGATAAAAAGTTATTGTAACAGAGAATTGGGAAAGTCAAATCAAACAACAACTGATACATGAAAGAGAAATTTGATAACTGAAAAACGTTTGAAATTTGTGTATCTTGTGGCCATCATGATCTCTTTTTATTAATATTTTACAGCATGATTTATTTAAATTTTTATAATCTTCAGACGACACCTTATATGAAAATATCAATTCAAAAGATACGAATTATTCCAAAAATTTTTACATAACATGATTAAATATAAATAATCCCAATCATTTATTTTATTTTTTATGCTTTATTTATTTATTTATTTATTTGCTATTATATAGATCGATAAAAGTAGTAAAATTGCTTCTTTGTGTTAAGTAAATGATGTGATATGTTTCAATTTTTCATTAAATTGAAAGTTTGTATTTGGTAAATTTAAAATGCATGGATAAATATTGTGTAAAATAAAAAAAATAAATGTCAATAAATATTTTTTTCCACTTAAATGGACATAAGATTTTTTTTTAAACTAAGTAGTATGCATAAAAGTATTTTTTATAAGGGGTGAGATAAAATGTCTAGATATCAAAAGTTATTTCTTTCATAAATATATACAGGGTGTCCGAAAAGTCTGGAAACGGTCGAATAACTCGAAAAATACATATGAGATTGAAAAACGTAAATATACATGTTAAATATTTTTAAATAAGCTACTCAGTGATACCAAATTTGACCTTCGTAACCGACCCCCTGGGGGTCAGAGGGGGTCCAACTTTGAAATCTTAAATTATAACCCCCATTTTTTATTGCAGATTCGGATTCTACGGACAAAAATACGTAACTTTTGTATTTGATGTTTATTTCGAATCCTCGTTTATCACGGTGTAATTGAGCATATTAAATCGATACATATTTCGGCTTTTCCAACGGGATTTTCCCTAATCGAAACTAATTGGGGGGAATTTATGGCATCAAATTCCTCGTCTTTTGCAATAATAACGTTTCCTGAAAATCACCCGTGCCGATTATTTCGGTAGTGTTACACAGTTAAAAATTTGATCCATTTGCTGTAGCGTCACTCCACAGCTTTTATAGAATATCTCTTTCATGACCAATGAGAATGTTCCATAACACAGTAAAGTACACTGTAAAAAAGTGACCCTTTTGCTGCATCGTCACTACACCGCTTTTATAGAAAACGATTACTTTACTGTGTTATGGAGCATTCTCATTGGTCATAAAAGAGATATTCTATAATAGCTGTGGAGTGACGCTGCAGCAAATGGGTCAAATTTTTAACAGTGTAGCACTATTGAAATAATCGCCACGGGTAATGTTCAGGAAACGCTATTCCTACAAAAGACGAAGAATTTGACGTCAAAAATTCCGCCCAATCAGATTCGATTAGGGAAAATCCCGTTGGAAAAGCGGGAATATGTATCGATTTAATATGCTCGATTACACCGTGATAAACGAAGATTTGAAATAAACATCAAATACAAAAGTTACGTATTTTTGTCCGTAGAATCCGAATCTGCAATAAAAAATAGGGGTTATGATTTAAGATTTCAAAGTTGGACCCCCTCTGACCCCCAAGGGGGTCGGTTTCGAAGGTCAAATTTGGTATCACAGAGTAGCTTATTTAAAAATATTTAACACGTATATTTACGTTTTTCAATCTCATATGTATTTCTCGAGTTATTCGGCCGTTTCCAGACTTTTCGGACACCCTGTATATATATATGTATTAATTCACATCCTCTTTTAATACATGTTAATTTTATAACAGACATATTAGTTACCTTTTACATTATAATGAAGTATTTCTGAAATTAAAAGCAACAACAGGTATGGGAAAAATGTAATTTTCAATAAAATGAAATGCGCCACATAAACAAAACTACGATTTAAAAGAAATAGTCATCAGCTTTATAAATGACTAACGATAAAATATAAATTTAGTGAGCACCGCATAAAGGTAAATTTTGGAAAAAAAATATTTTGTCATCACAAACACTCTATTGTACACAATTTTTATATTTTATTATTTCGTACTTCACACAAACACTGTACATTTACTTATAATTTCATTTCAGGCGTGTCCATATTCTAGTTACAAGCTTATTAAAATTAATATGGATATTTTTATATGATCTACAGTTCTATTATCAGAGTCAAATAAAATATCTCCAACGAAATAAGTTTGTTCATTAAAACACAATTTATGCACACCAAGTAATAGTTTAAAAAAAGTTAAATTTAAAATCGCCTACTATAACAAACAATGCAATTTCAGCAATTATTGTTTATAGGCAGTATTATAAAAAATTACTTTTTACATTCAAATAAATATTTGATATCTGCTATGCATACCATATTGTTTATAGAAATATTTCTTTATGTACCTCAGTAACGTATATCAGTGTCAATGTGTTTGAAGTAGAGTAACATCATTAAATTTCATTACATACTATTTTTCCCATAAACCATAGTGAAAGGAAATTTTTTTAGTGCCCCTGTAAACGAACTATCTTTTGCTATAAACTTCAATTCCAATTTCGAAAATATCGTTGTAAAAATCAACAACATGTATCAATTTTATGGTAATCGGAGATTATTTACGCAAGTTAGAGCACTGATAGACAGACAGACAAACAAACTAAATTGACAAATACTTTTCAACTGCATTAGAAAGTATTAAAGATCAAATATTATTTTTAGGCATTTTGGTATTTAAAAAAAATTCTGTCAATAATTAACCTCTTGTTTTCTTTCAAAAACAAATTTTATATTTACCATTCTAAAAATACGAAAATGAATTTTAATGAATTCAACGAATAATACAGTGAAACTTTCAAATAAGGGACACTCCGAATAAGAGATACCTCAATTTAAGGGGCAAAACTTCCGGTACCAGTCGCTTGGTATAGGACGTGTGATGTATTTATCTCTGAATAACGGGCACCCGATTTAAGGGACACTTGAAAATGAGATTAAAAACCTCGTTCTTGCATTTCAGTTAGTATAGTAGTTTGTGATGAAAATGAAAATGCAGATTTTTGCGAACTAATCAAACAGATAGACAATCATGTTGATACACAGACATACGACTCAATTGACGACCATTTATTTACCCACAATTATGATTCGATATCAGTGCGTTTATCCCCATACAAAGTAGTGCTGAAAATTCTGACGATAATCCTAAAAGTAGAAAGTAAAAGAAAATTGTGAAATAAAAAACTTTACAGATGCTTTAAGGCTTTTCTCAATACCAAAATGGCAACTTTTAAGACTTAAGTTTTAATTTATTTCTATTCAGAAATGTCTGAAACTATAAGGCATTCTTGTTCAAAAAATACATAATACTGTGAAACCTTCAAATAAGGGACACTCTGAATAAGATACACCTCTATTTAAGGGGCAAAACTTCCGGTACCAGTCCCTTGGTCTAGGACGTGTAATGCATTTATCTCTGAATAAGGGACACTCGATTTAAGGGACTCTTGAAAATGAGATTAAAGAACCTCGTTCTTGCATTTCAGATAGTATAGTAGTTTGTGATGAAAATGAAAATGCATATATTTGTGAACTTATCAAACAGATAGACAATCATGTTGATACAGAGACATACGACTCAATTGATGACTATTTATTTACTAACAATTATGATTCGATATCAGTGCGTTTATCCCTATTGAAAGTAAGGCTGAAAATTGCAACGATGATTCTGAAAGTAGAGAATAAAAGAAAATTGTGAAATAAAAAGCTTTACAGATGCTTTAAGGCTTTTCTCAATATCAAAATGGCAACTTTTAAGACATAAGTTTTAATTCATTTCTATTCAAAAATGCATTAACCTATAAGGCATTGTTGTTCAAAAAATATGTAATCAAACAGTCTTTTTTCTATTTCTTTGCAAATGCAATACATCATTCATAAAGTGTTGTAAAGTGAGCGTTTTGAATCAAATTCCCAAGCATAAGAAGAATAACTATTCAAGAAAAGGTAAAAACGCCTTTGTAACGTGGTCAAAATCGCTTCTAACTCAATAAAAAATTTGTTTATCAAAAAATTGAAAACTCGGCTCAATTTCATCTTACTTCCATAGTCAAGCGTTCCAGTTTTATACCTTTCCGTTTAAAAATGAATTTGTAAATGTCTCAAAACGTTTTCCACTTGCTGAGTAGAGCAGCTGAGAAATTTGTTGTCTTAAAATACGCAAAACAGTTGAATACTTCTTTTTTTTTGTAAATAGTGCTAGTAATGAAAAGCTAAATTTATAAATATGGTAAATGAACACTTTAAAAGTTTGTACTTAAAAATTGAAATTCACAAAACAATCCCTTTTGATTGATAACTTAAGTAAAATTCTTTTAAATGTTTTCATACTTTTTTCATGGACACAGTTTGCATAAAAATACAACTCAATAATTCTACATATCATTTAACAATTTAACAATTAATTGAAAATTTTAATTAATTCTCTTTTCTTCCTTTTGTCTGTATAATGTACTTTATACACTTCGGGTAAATTTGAATTTCACCTTTATTGCTTTGTAAATTTTATATCCTTCTGAACGATTAATTAAAAATACAGTAGACTCTCTCTATCTGAACCCTCTCTAATGTGAACATCAAGGTATTTCGACGGTCCCTGTGAAATTCCGTAGACTTAACAAACGATGAACTCTCTCTATTCATAACACCCTCTAATTCGAACACCCCACTATCATGAACGCTGCTTTTGGTCCCAATTTCTACTCCATCTCTCTGTAAACTGAACACGTGTTTGCAGTCTCAATCTCTCAATTCGAATTCTGATCATGGAAATTCAAAGAAAATGTTGCAGGAGAATAAAAAGCTTCAAAGAACTCGATTAAAAAAATAAACCGACGGGATCATTGCTACATTTTAAGCATGTAATTTGCATGCAGTTGCGATTTGTTTGAATACTTTAATTTGTTTGATAGAATTTTCTGTTAAATATTGAGTCACATTCTTGTCAGCTGCCTGCTTTAAGAGAAGTTATTTTATGACTTTTTAATTTAAAAAATGTAAAAATTTAGTTTTCGATTAGTTCGAGAATATTCCAGCAAGTTAAAATAATCCACTTCCATCGCCCTTATTTCAAATAATAGTTCTATATGAATTATTGTTAATCACAGCCTAAACACCCGTAAAGCATGGTGACGTCACTGCAACGTCTTTGTGAAGTCATATTGTGACTTTGTGACCATCGATTGTCGATGTGACGTCACGTGACGTCGATGTGAAGTCATTGTGACTAAAATGTGAAGTCGTTATGGCCGTTTTAGAGCTCTTTTGTGACGTTTCACAAAGTGGTCACAATGTGACAGATTTGTGAAAAATGTGTCATTTGTGACTAATTTGACATTGTGACGAAACTGTGACAAAAGCGACGATATATAAATTGCCAGAAACATGTTTTTTAAAGTAAATAACATGTTTTGAAGGATATCTATACATTTCTAAAGATTTTTACAAAAGTCACATCTCAGTCACAATGTGACGTCACTGAGTGGTGGCATTTTGGTCACAGATGTGATGTGACCAAAGTGACTCACAGTGACGTCACTGTGACGTCACTGTGACCATGCATGCTATTAGGGCATGATATTTTAAAGATTAATTTTTGGAATTTTATACTGATTTCTTCGATAGCTCAACTACTGAGAAAATGATAATAAAAATATCTATCTGCGTATAATTTTGTTACTATTTAATTTCAGCACATTTTGTTTTTACCCAGAATAGAATATTCATTAAAACTTTAAGCGGCCTAACTGGGATTTTCCGTCAAGTAGTTTTTTGGATTCAAAGGCTTTTTTAACTCAAAATCGATACTAAAGTTAATTTTTCGAACTGCATATGATAAATAAATATCTAAGATTATAAAATACAAATCTTCATATCAATACTTTCTTGCAACAATAGCTGTTATTTTACGAATCGTTGAACTTGCATGTAAAATTCTGAAGGACGCTTAAAGGGTTAAGGATCGTAGAAATCATGTTAGTTTACTTTTAAAACTTAAAAGGAAGGAAATATAATAAAAACCTTGTAGCACTGATCTTAATTGATCAACTACCGTCTCAAGTAGTAATGCATTTCCAATCTCCCTCTATACTGAACTTCCCATAATCTGAACATTTTCGGATGGTGTCATGAGTATTCAGAATAGAGAGAGTCTACTGTAATATAAAAAACTCCGAATAAGGGACAACTCTATTTAAGAGACAAAAGTTCCGGTCCCATAGGTGTCCCTTACTTAGAGGTTTCACTGTATTTTTACTTGAAGATACAACAATGATACAATAGCGTCTGTCAATAATAGTGTATATGCTGTGTTTTTATTTCACAATTCATGATAAATATTTTTGCCATGTAAACTTGCAACAATGAAAATTTAAATTATGAATTCGCATTTTCCAACAATTAAATTTATTCTATTAAAAATACTCAATTTGTTTTTATTTGTCTTGAATTTATGCTGTTTGCGTAATACAAACATATTTAATTACTTTAAAAAAATTGAAGTTCCTTATTTAATGTGCAATGTAAAAAATTTCATCATATGAGAATTTAATGAATTGGTGAGTTATTTCAACTTCTTTAACATTAATAATACTAATATATTATCAAACAGCAATATCGTGAATTGGCAAAAGGTTTTTGTTTGTCTTGGAATATAAAAAAATATGTTATATTTACCACTTTTATCACTTATGTATGCGCATTACCTCTGAGTGTTTGATTTTTTTTTCTAATTTTTAGTACATGAAATAAATCACACATGTAGCTTAGAACAATTGTAAAGAATTATTGAGAAGAGCATAACTATTTTATTTTCAGACTTTCCAAATATATATGAAATCGTATATACCGTGTAATCTTCTGTTTACAATTGATAAGCGTACCTGTTAAACTTATTGAAACTGTATTTAACGTTTTATTACAGATTTCTAATTAAGACTACTAAAGAAAGAGTCAAAATATCTTTAACATTTTTTGAGAATTACATCATTTAGTAAAGTTAATAATAATTATATATAGAGATTTTTCATGCTTATAAAAGCTACGTTGCTGTATTTTTTAATACGCGTTCCATGGTTTCATGCATTTCAATTTCAACCTGACATTGCATGCAGAAGTTGAACCAATGCATTGCAGTTTTGGATGATTCAATGTAAATTTATACAACTATTTTTCAGAATTTACAAAAAAATGAAACATCCTGAACTTTTTTCACGAGAGTGTTTCAGCACATCAAAAAAAAATAATGTTACTAATATGGCCAAAACAGATATTGTAGCTCCAAACTAAAATGTTTTGTTCAAACTTCCATTATCGAAATCCGCCGCATTAGGTCGTGGCAGGCGTAATAGACTTAAACTGAAATAAAGAATAAAATAAAAATGATAGTGTATAACTCTATAAAAATTTAAAACATTAAGAAAAATTGAAGTATTCAATTTCTGCACAAAAAAATCTCTACCACTGCATACAGGATTATAGTTAAAAAGAAAAAAAAACACAGTCGTAAAAAAAGTCAATTTCGGGAAGATCCTAATATTTCACCTGTTTATGAGGAATACCTCAAAATAAAATATCTTCTGCCTTTCATCTACTGCAAAATAAACGAACAACGCCCTCATCCCCCTCCTTCTCCTTCCTTTAAAGAAAAAGAGTGTGACGAAAATCAGAGAAAATATTCATAAATAAGTGGGTAAGTGCGATTGCAGATCGCACAGAGGGTTTCGTTTCATATTTTCTAAAAAATATCAATAAATTAAAAAACGGAATTTGTCAGTAGAAAATTAATTATTCCTTGCATAATTGGTAGCATTATTATATTCAGGAATGCGCCTCCTGGAAATTATCCATTGACCTAACTGGTCGCCAGAGGCGGCCATTAATTTAAATGAATAGGAATTTAATAAATTAAAAATATATATATTGCACCTCAAGTGTCAAAATAGTTGTTAAACATGATGTAATGTGATGAAATAAAAACAAATCAGCACGTTTTTCAAGTGATTTATTTAATCCACTAATTTATATCACATACATAATATTTTTATATCTATATTATAAAAGCCAAACGTATCTGTGCGTAACGCATACGTCATTTTGTGAATGACAACACTTTCCTTTGTAATTTCGGTTCTGCAATTTTTGCTACTACAAACTTTTACACTTCTATACGTCGCACATTTTTAATTTTTTCACCGTCGACTAGAGAAAAGAAATTATTTTTGAATGCAATTTGTTTGAAAGCTGTATCTTAATTTCTTTTTAAGATATTAGGTTTTGTTTATAGATTTTAGTACTAATTTTGTAGTCGTGGCAACAGAATCCCTCCATTTTCTCTTAAAATTGAAAAGAAAATAGATATAAAAATGCGCAACACTTTTTTATGCAATTTCTGTTTTGCAATTTTCGCTACTGCAAGTTTTACACTTCTTAACATTTTAAATTTTTACATCTTCGTATAGAGAAAAAAATGTTCTTTTGAATGCCATTTGTTTCAAAGATGTATCTCAATTAAATTTTGTAATATTATTTTTTTTTATAATTTTTTGTACCAATTTTGTAATTGTGGCAACAGAAACACTCAATTTTCTCTTAAAAATGAAAAAGAACTGAAAATGCGTATACTACCTTAAGTATATCGTCTGTTATAAGATCCGGTGAAATTCAGTTTTATTTCGTTTAATAATTTGGATGTGTAAGTTTCATAGTATTTTGTTAATTTTAGATTAAAATAATATTTGTTTGAGAGTTAGACTGACCAATATAAGCATTTTTTACTGTAACTAATTTTGTAGATTTATTAGAAATCAATGAAACACTTCTTTTTTAAAGGTTTTTTTCCGTCGAGTTTCGTCGGGTTCCACCTCCACTATTTAAACTTGCATGCAACAATTAGAAGAAAAAAGCACAAAAACAGTTTGAACAGATTATATTTAAAAGTATTTTAATTAAAATAATAGTATGATTTGTTGTCTGATAAGAGGTATTCAGCTATAAGTACACAAAATTTGAACTCCCAGACTTATATAGATTTTGTGGCAGACAGACTGAGGACAGAGACGAATAGGGTTTCGTCAGAAGAACGAAACCCTAAAAAGTATTTATGAAAAAATATAGAAAACATACTGGATAAAGTAAGATGTAAAAACATTGTTTATTAAACTGAAAGTTTCAGAACCTTTTAAAACACTAATTATATTAAATATAATCATTAAATTCGTAACAATTTTCATTGTGACAACAATGATAAATCTCTTTTTTAATTTAGAAACATTAATCTATGACAAGAAAAATCATTAATCATCCTTATTAACAGAGCTTTTAGAATTTGTTCTACTGAAAATTTAAATGATGAATTAGATAAAATTAAAGCAATAGCTATTAACAACGGATATCCAGTTAAAATAGTTAATAAATTAATTAAAAAGTTTATTAACAAAATGAACGATGCAGTTTTTGAAAATAAAACCGACAATGAAAATAACATGAAAAGGGTTGTTATAAATTATTATCCAAATTTCTTCGAGTCTGCTAAAACACAATTAAAAAAGTTTGATTTAAATTTAATTGCTAGACCCCCTCCAAAATTAAAATCAATTTTAACAACTAGAATTGACCTCATTGGTAAATTTGACCGATCAGGTGTTTATATCATTCCATTCCTTAAAGAAGGTGGTTATAAGAATTATTATATTGGCATGACTCAAAGAAAATTCAAAGTAAGATGTAAAGAACACATTGCAGACATAAAATTTAATAGAGGTAAAACCGCATTATCTAGGCTAAATCAAATAGAAAACATAGATATTTCATTTAATGAAAGTAGATTAATTTATAGGTCAGATTTTTATCTGCAACTTTTTATTAGAGAGAGTATTGAAATTTACGTCAAAAGCTCAATGGTCTACAATGATTCCTTGTCATTTCAAATCCCAAATATTTGGATTGAATTGTTAAATAATTTAAAAATTAAGCAACGTGATACATAATTAAAATATAACGCGCGTGATTTTTATTTTATTTTTAAAATTTTTTAAATTTCATTTGTAATAGTTTATTGTCATTTTTAGGTGCGTTCGTAATTATGTAAATACGTAGCACCTATTGTTGTCGCTCAGTCCGTCCGTCTGTCTGTCTGTCCGTCTGTCTGTCTGTCCGTCTGTCTGTCTGTCTGTCCGTCTGTCTGTCTGTCTGTCCGTCCGCATATAACAACGCAAAAACTACCCAACCGAATCGTTTGAAATTTAAAATACATAATTATTACATAATTTTGTCGAGTCATTTCAAATTTTATGAAAATCGGATGGATAGATCAAATACAGGGAGAATCAAAAGGATTCCGTAACATTACGGTCAATGGGGAAAAAAGTTTCAAATGCATTTTAATCGTTTGAAATTTAAAATACATAATTATTACATAATTTTGTCGAGTTATTTCAAAATATTTGATAATCGGGTGCACAGATCAATTACAGGGGCAATCAAAAGTATTCAATTACATTATGGTCAATGGGGAAAAAGTTTCAAATGTATTTTATACGTTTGAAATTTAAAATACATAATTATTATATAATTTTGTCGAGTTATTTCATATTTTATGAAAATCGGATGTATAGATCAATTACAGGGACAATCAAAACTATTCCGTTACATTACGGTCAAGGGGGAAAAAGTTTCAAATGTATTTTATATGTTTGAAATTTAAAATACATAATTCTTACATAATTTTGTCGAGTTATTTCAAATTTTATGAAAATCGGATGCATAGATCAATTACAGGGACAATCAAAAGTATTCCGTTACATTACGGTCAATGGGGAAAAATGTTTCAGATGTATTTTAATGGTGTTACACTCATTCGAACTTAATAAAATTTATATGCAACAATAAATAACATATTATAATATACATTTTACATAATTTGTGGTGCAAAGAAAATTTGTTATTGATTTACTAGGCCACACAAAAGTATTCCATTACATAATGGTATAGGGAGAACACATTGTTTGATGAGCGTTTTAATTGTAATTCACTATTTAAAATTTTATGAGATTGATATATGAGAGTAATATTTTTAAAATTTCATTATCGTACGAACGCACCTCATTTGCTACGCTTCACGTGCAATTTCCAACTTGTCCATCTTTGTGTTTATTTGTATTTTCTTTTTCTGATGATGATTGAGTAAATTCAATCGAAGCATGTAAAAATTATTAAGAACTTTTAATGTTTTTATTAGTATTTAACGTCCTTTATAGCAATTAAATATTTTAATGCATATTTTGAAGAAAAGTCATTTTGCGCAACAATTATAGAATCAATTGTTATACTTCAATAATTTACTTCGTCGGTCGATAAATTGTCGAAACAATAATCATTGAAGATATATTTCCAACAATGGCAGAACCTTTTGTTAGATTTCGGCATTTTATCCCTTCGATTCGAACTGATTTATGAAACGTGAAGTCTGATTTATGATTTATGATCCGTTATCTATGAAATAATTTTAATAAATTAAGAGTACTTGGAATTCCTACTATATTAATCGTCACTCAAAATTTTATGTCTTGTTTTTAAAAGACAAAGTAAGCATTTTCTTCATTCAGTTGTTATTAATTTCAGATTCAAATCTAGGCAAACTTAATGAAATTAACTATGCTATATGTAATCTAACTTTTTTTATTGATTAAAATAAATGTATTTAAATGGACTATTTAACTTAAATTGGCTAAAACCTAAAAATATTAAATGAAAAACAACGTATTTATATTAACTTTATTATTGTCAGTTTTATGTATCCAGCAATTAGATACGTATGTAGGATGTCACAAAATAATCATTATTGAATCGAATGTTATTATTTATAGTTTTCATGTTACATTATAAATACTACATGTTACATAACACAAAGTAGAAGGTTTATACAATAAAGTTTTTTTTTTTTTTTTTTTTTTTTTTTTTTGCATAAGTTGATACAAATTTTCAAAACAATCGCAAACTGAAAAAATATTATATTTCTGAAAGAAAAAAGGCATGACAGATAACTAACTGCCTAAGTACTTTTAGTTAATTAGCCACTCTTATGGTCTGTGGCCTAATTGCGTTCTCAATATTATAAAAATTTAAATTGTAATATTTTGGTTTGAAGCACGGTTACATATACCTTGAGCTTCTGTTTATTAACGTTTTACACAATTGCAGTGCTAGAGAACAGTTCATAATAATTTCACACTTTGTCTTCTGAGAAACAGCCAAATAATGTAAAAATTAATACATTAATGACATAGCAGGTATTCCATTTTTTTCCTTATTATTACATTACGGCTATTTAGTGTCTTATTTTATTTTTTATATATATTATAATTCATTTGTAGGAACGAAAGATGAGTGGTCAAACATTGCATCAAAAAAAAAAAAAATAATAATAAAAATAATAAAGAAAATAAAGCCATAAAAAAAATCAGGATTGAATGTAAGTTTTATAACTTGAGTAATAATTTGCTGCATGAATATTGGGTAAAAATGTAGATTTCAAAATTACCTCCGTTAACTTCACAAAAAGATTTCATTTTATTATACAATATTTTATATATATTATAAATGTGAAAGTGTTTCCGAAAAATTAGAATGAAATTGACTTCAAAAGGGATAGATTAATATCTTTGAATTTTTGCATATAGATAAGTTAAAGCCCGGAAATGAACATAGCCTAATTTTTAATTGATTTATTCAACTATTTTCCTTAATAATTCAAAATTTCATTATTTTTCATACAGAATCAATAGGCATTTTTTAGATAAAATTTAACCATTTTCCTTTCTTGTTGCCAATAAAATAGAAATCTGGAATGATAATTTCTCAGCGGCAATAAATTTTCAATTGGGCAGTTTCCGTGCAAAAAAAAAAAAAAAAAAAAAAAAAAAAGTAAAGGAAAAAAAATGTAAAGGAAAAAAAAAAAGAAAATAGATATGATGTCATATTTGAAATAGAAATAAAGAAATTTTTTTCTGTTATATATTAAACATGTATATTTGTTTCATTAACAAGAATTTTTCTGTCGAAAATGGCGGCATAATTAGAAGTAAAAAAAAAGAATGAAAAAGAATAATATTTTCAATGAAATATTTCACTTGGAAAAATGTGACGTCATAGTTTAAATAAAGCAGGTATTTTTGTAGTAGTCGTTAAAAATACAAGAGGCATGAATATCAGTAGCTAATCGAACTAGATAAATAATGACGTCATATTTATAATGAATGAGAAATATTTTTTACTTATACTGATTAATAAGTTATAAGTTACATAGAAACGAAAATTTTTATTCAAAACTCATATTTATCAATGGAAGAAATTTTTATGGGGAAAAGGCGAAAAATAAAACTACTGATTAACATATTTTTTACTCTATTTTGTAACACTTTCGAACAAAGTTGAAAAGTTATTATGCTTTCGGTTTGTCTGGCCGCTTTCTGACTTTCGTAAATATACTCGAATTGCCATGTAATTTTTGGACTTTATTAATGTTTACCTTAGCACGAATACCTATTGAAAATGAAGTTTCTACCGTGATTAGTTTATTTACAGGGATAGTCAAAATTTTTCCTTACATTACGGTATTATGGGGGAAAATCGTTTCAATTGAATTTTAACGATGTTACACCCTGTGAAACATATTCAAATTATATGCATCTACAAAATGCACTAAAATATGCATTTTGTAAAATATGCAGTGAAAAAGACAGTTATTATTCATTTACAGGGTCACACAGAATTCCGTTGCATAAGAATAAAGAGAGGTACAGTTTGCGGCATATTTTAATTATGGAGAAGATTTCATGTATAATCAAATTGATATACGTTGCTGAGTCTTAATGTGAGTTATTTCATGCATAATACAAAGTGCATAGCATTTACAGGGACACACAAAAGATTTCAAATAGTATATATTCTATCCTAAGTACTGTATTTGATGGATGATGACTGTTGCATGGATGAAATGCATTTTGAATTATATGTGCTTTTAAATTTCACTAAATGTACGCATATTAAATGGTATGTATAAATGCTAATAGTTACATAATTTAGATGTACAGGGTTACACAAAAGATCTCGAAAATGTTACTGAATATGAGCATAATTTACTTAAAGGTGGTTTTTAAATAAAATATGCATTTTTATTTTGAAGTGCATTCAGTAAACTAAAAAATGTTTGTTTTATATAGATAAAATGATATACAGGGTCACGCAAAGAACTGGATACATGGTTGTCTTCGGATGATAATTTCTGAAAATGTAATTTAGGTAGTAATAATGAATATTTTTGCTTGAACTAAAGTTTAGAAAAATACTTTCGTGTATAAAGGTATTAGGTAAACTACAGGGCTCAACAAAAGTATTCAAGAATGTTTCTATCTATTAGTATAAATCGCTGAAAGGAAAATTTCAACCAGCAAAAAAATCGGCAAATAGGGAATCATCAGAAGTTTTTTACTATAAATCGCGATAAAAAGTTAATTACACGTGCTTTTAAACAACGAATTCTCTTGCTTGATTGATCAATTAATTCTTCTTTAAATGTTATGTGAACGAAGTCACGGGTTTGGCTAGTTCATAATAAAATCACTAAAATTGTGATTACCTGCAAAGTTCCTAAAATAATAATATACAGAGTGTAACTAGAAAGAAATATAAATAAGTAGTCAAGTACGAGTAGTACTCGCCCTCAGGGAGATCTACAATAAATATAAAAATTATTAATTCCTTGCAGACGAGCGACATTTAAATGTACCATTTAAAATCTTGGGGACGATTATGGGAACGATAAAAAATTAAGCTTTAACTCTCGCCAAAAAAGTGTTAAGATTCTCAGAATCTATCATTATTTCCACCAGTTTTTTTTATTGTAAAGTTTAACTTATTTAATAGGAGCATTTTTGCGTTTCAACAAATTTTCTATTTTGCAAAAAGAGTAGTAAATGATTAAAAATTAAGCAAAGTGCTCTCCTTACGGAAGCGTTAACAGTACCGTTAACAAAATATCGTTGCTAAAAGAATAAAAAGACTTTGAAAACTATATAAGGTACAGTAAAAATTATTTACAACGTTAGAACACCAGAATATTCGAATTCCAAGCATACCGGTTTCGGTAGCATATAGCATACCTTCCTCAGTGCTAAAGATAGTGGAGATTTGCTCATATATATATATAGGGAGGATGGGGATTCAAGTGATAAGTTTCTTGACCAATAGGAAAACAGAGGATCCTAGGCAACAGCCAATAGGAAAACAGAGGATCCTAGGCAACAGCCAATAGGAAAACAGGGAACAGTTAATAGGAAAATTGGATCCTCTGTATTCCTATTGGTCAAGAAACTTATCACTTGAATCCCCATCCTCCCTATATATATATATGAGCAAATCTCCACTATCTTTAGCACTGAGGAAGGTATGCTATATGCTACCGAAACCGGTATGCTTGGAATTCGAATATTCTGGTGTTCTAACGTTGTAAATAATTTTTACTTTACCATATTACACCAGGCAACAACCTATTATATAAGGTACAGTTTGGTATAATTGTGTATTCTAGAAAAGTATGAATGGCTACAATATAAATGTTCTGAGGGATTATGAAACTTAACTAATATGAAATGATGCTTATCTATACATTTTTTTCCCTTAGCTATTTATAATGAACTTAATTCAGTGCTCATTGCAAAAGTAGTGTATCTTTAAATTTTATTTGGCATTTCATTAAAATAAATTGAGCGTAGTAATAATCTTTTCCTTTTACAGAGTAGCTAACATAAAAACCTTCGTTTAAATTTTCAACTTCGAAACTTCGTCATCGTCCTCAGTGCACTTCGAAATGAGTTCGCAAAAGTGCAACGTCACCTTAGTCCGTACCATGTTTTTCCAAATACTTAAGTTTTTTTAATTAGGTATTAAAAACATAGGAGACATGTTGAAAAACCCACTCAATCGAAACTAGTAGAGAATCCCATGGTATTTTTGTGATTAATTCTAATAAAATTAGTCTAATTTCAACAATTTGATGTTTATTGTTTTTATACTGCTTTTAAGTATAGCATTATACTAATATATATTTAAATATTACTATTTAGGCTTTAAAAACCGATGGTGCATAAAGTACGTAATCCCTGCCATTAAGAATGTCAGTGGAGACAAAACTTCAGAGGTATATACTTTTTGTTAGCATTAAAAATAACATTAGAATGTTGCTTAATTTCCTAAATTAGCAAAATTTTTCATTTCAGGTATGGGTATTTTTAACAAAAGCAATAAAAATATGTATACCTCCAAAGTTTTTCATAGAACAGACAGCAAAGTGTTCTAGAAGAGTGTAAAAAGAAGAATGAACTTTTCTGAAGAAGAATCAAAGACTCCAGAACCGGTAATGAGAGAAGAAACAATAGCAGAGAAAAATTCGGAGGTATATACTTTTTTCTTAGCATTAAAAATAACATCAGATAATAGCTTCTTTTCCTAAATTCGCAAAATGTTTCATTTCAAGTATAGATATTTTTAACAGAAGCAGTAAAAATATTCATCCCGCCAAATTTTCTCTGTAAACGGACTGGACATTGTTCTGGAAGAGAATAAAAAAAGGGACTCTGCCAATGAAGAAACAAAGACGCCAGTAACGGTTAAAACAGAATAAACAAGTGGAGACAACACTTCGGAGCTTGTTAGCTTTAAAAATAACACGATATAATTGCTTCTTTTTCTAAATTAGCAAAATTTTTCATTTCAGATATGGGTTATTTAACAGAAGCAGTAAAAATATATTTCTCTTCGAAGTTCTATGTAAATGGGCCGGACATTGTTCTGAATGAGAATAAAAAATAGAAAGGACTCTGCCAATGAAGAAACTAAGACGCCATTAACTGTGCCAATAGAAGAAACAAGTGGACACAACACTTCGGAGGTACATTCTTATTGTTAGAATTAAAAATAACATCATATAACTGCTTCTTTTCCTAAATTAGCAAAATGGTTCATTTCAGGTATGGGCATTTTTAACAGAAGAAGTAAAAATATGTAGCATTCCGAAGTTTCTCAGTAAACGGACCGGACTATATCCTGTAAAAGTATAATAAAGGTAGAAATGAAGAAAGAAAGACGCCAGTAACGATGCCAATAAAAGAAATAATTGGAGAAAACACTTCGCAGCTATATACTTCTTGTTAGCATTAAAAACAACATCATATAATTGCTTCTTTTCCTAAATTAGCAAATTGTTCATTTCCGTTATGGATATTTTAACAGAAGCAGTAAAAATATGTATCCCTCCGAAGTTTTTCAGTAACCGAACCGGACTTTGTCCTGCAAGAGAATTAAAAAACAGAAACAAAGTCGCCAGTAATGGTGTCAATATAAGAAACAAGTGGAGACAGCACTTCGGATGTATATACTTTTTGTTATCATTAAAAATAACATCATATAATTGCTTCTTTTCCTAAATTAGCAGAATGTTTCATTTCAGGTATGCGTATTTTTAAAAGAAGCAGTAAAAATATGTATCTCTCCGAAGTCTTCATAGAACAGACAGCAGATTATACTAAAAAGGGTAAAAAGAAGAATAAACTTTTGCGAAGAAGGATCAAAGACTCCTGCAACAGTGACAACAGAAGTAACAAGTGGAGACAAAATTTCTGTGTTATATTTTTTGTTAGTATTAAAATTAAAGTCCTATTTGCTTTATTTCCTAAATTAGCAAACTGTTTTATTGCAGGTATAGGTATTTTAAACAGAAGCAGTAAAAATACGTACTACTCCGAAGTTTCTCAGTAAACAAAATGGATATTGTGCTGGAGGAGAATAAAATAAAGAAAGGACTCTGCCAAAGAAGAAACAAAGACGCCATTAATGGTGCCAATAGAAGAAACTATTGGAGACAAAACTTCGGAGGTGTATATTTTTTGTTAGCAATAAAAATAACGCTATATAATTGCTTCTTTATCTAAATTAGAAAAATGTTTCATTTCAACTATGGGTATTTTTAACAGAAGCAGTAAAAATATGTATCCCTTCGAAGTCTCTCTGTGAACGGACCGGACATTGTTCTGGAAGATAATAAAAAAAGAAAGGTCTCTGCCAAGGAAAAAACAAAGACTCATGTAACGGTGCCAATAGAAGAACACAAGTGGCGACAACAGTTTGGTTGTATATACTTTTTGTTAACATTAAAAATAACATCATATAATTGCTTTTTTTCTAATTTAGCAAAATGTTTCATGCCAGATATGGACATTTTTAACAAAAGCAGTAAAAATATTTATCAGTCCCAACTTTTTCTGTAATCGGACCGGATATTGTTAAGGAAGAGTATAAAAAAAAAAGAAAGTTATCTGTCAATGAAGAAACAAAAACGCCATTAATAGTGCCAATAGAAGAAACAAGTAGAGACAACACTTCGGAGTTACATACTTTTTGTTAGCATTAAAAATAGCATTTTATAATTGCTTCTTTTCCTAAATTAGCAAAATGTTTTCTTCCATTTATATGTATTTTTATCAGAAGCAGTAAAAATATGTATCCCTCCGAAGTTTCTCTGTAAATGGACTGGTCATTGTCCTGGAAGAGAACAAAAAAAGAAAGGACTCTGCCGATGAAGAGAAATAGACGCCAGTGACGGTGCCAATGGAAGAAACAAGTGGACACAAAACTTAGGAGGTATTTATTTATTTATTTTAATTTTTTTTTCAGCATTAAAAATAACATGATGAAATTCCTTCTTTTCCTAAATGAGCAAAAGATTTAATTTCAGGTATGGGTATTTTTTACAGAAGCAGTAAAAATAGGTATCCCTCCGAAGTTTCTCAGTAAATGGACCGGATATTGTCCTGAAAGGAATAAAAAAAAAGAAAGGACTCTGCCAAAGAAGAAACAAAGACGCCAGTAACGGTGCCAATAGAAGTGACAAGTGGAGACAAAACTTTCGAGGTATATATTTTTTTTGTTAGCATTAAAAAGTACATGATATAATTGCTTCTTTTCCTAAATTAGCAAAACGTCTCATTTCAGGTAAGGGAAAGCATATTTTCCTAGAAGCAAGTAAAAAGAAGAATGAACTTTGCCGAAGAAGATTCAAAGACTCCAAGAATGGTGAAAACAGAAAAAACAAAAGAGACAAAATTTGAGGTGTACTTTTGGTTAGCATTAAAAATAACATCATATAATTGCTTCTTTTCCTAAATTAGCAAAATGTTCATTTCCGTTATGGATATTTTAACAGAAGCAGTAAAAATATGTATCCCTCCGAAGTTTTTCAGTAACCGAACCGACATTGTCCTGCAACAGAATAAAAAAGAAGATAAGACACTGCCAATGAAGAAACAAAGACACCAATAATGATGTTAATAGAAGAAACAAGTGGAGACAGCACTTCGAATGTATATACTTTTTGTTATCATTAAAAATAACATCATATAATTGCTTCTTTTCCTAAATTAGCAATATGTTTCATTTCATGTATGGGTATTTTTAACAGAAGCAGTAAAAATATTCATCCCTCCAACGTTTCACAGTATATGGACCGGACATTGTCCTGGAAGATAATGAAAAAAGAAGGAACTCTGTCAATGAAGAAACATAAACGCAAGTAACGGTCCCAATAGAAGAAACTAGTAGAGACAACAGTTCGGAGGTATATACTTTTTGTTAGCATTAAAAATAACATCATGTAACTCCAAAGAAACAAAGACACCAATAATGGTGTCAATAGAAGAAGCAATGTGAGACATAAACTTCGGAGGTATATGCTTTTTGTTAGCATTAAAAATAACATCATATAATTTTTTTTTAGTCAATTAGCAAAATGTTTCATTTCAGGTTTGGGCATTTTTAACAGAAGCAGTAAAAATATGTATCCCTCCGAATTTTTCTATCGAATAGACAGCAGATTGATAGAATAAGGTAAAAAGAAGTATGAACTTTGCCGAAGAAGGATCAAAGTATCCAGTAACGATGACAAAAGAAAAACAAATGAAGACAAATCTTCATAGGTACATACCTTTTGTTTTCGTTAAAAATAACGTCATATAATTGCTTTTCTTCCTAAATTAACAAAAATGTTTCATTTTCGGTATAGGCATTTTTAAGAGAAGCAATACAAATATGTATTTCTCCAAAGTTTTCTAGAACACAGATTGCAACTTGCACTAGAAGAGTATAAAAAAACGAAATATACAAAATATTTTACATCAGGTATGGGTAGTAGAGGTTTTTAGTAGAAGCAGTACACAGGAAAAATATAAACTATCGTGCAAAACTTTATTTGGTGATAGTACACATCAATACAAACAGTATTAAATGGGAGACTAAGAGTCTCAAATGTCTTCCGAAGGTGTTAGGCGCTATTAAAATTTAGGGTCCATAACTGCAGATGATTATAACTGAAAAGTTGGTCAATTCGTTTGGATTTTTCGCTAAAACTATTCCTTACGTTAGTATACTCTTGAAAATAAATTTTCATGATTTATTTTTTATGATTTTTTTTCAGGATTTATTATTATATTAAAATTTTGATAGAGGGCAATGTAAACTTTTGAGTAACGAGGAACTACTTTTTAAACTGTTATTTAAACTTTTTAAATGGTGCCTCATCAATTTTTTTGAAAAGCATATACTTAAACTTAAATTTTGAGCTCAAAATCTGAATCATTGAGAGAGATTTAGTAGCGCAAACTGATCTGTGTTCAGGGTTTGAAATCTAAAACACCCTCATCCTTCTTGAACACGGTTCATTTATTCCCGATCTTGGTGTCGTAGACCAGGCAGAAACTGCTACCCCGCTACATGTAAGATAAACGATAGAGGGATGACAAAATTAAATTGACTTAATTCCTAGAATTTATCCCAAAATATGCTTTTGATGCTTCCGAAATATGATTTTGCCGAACTGTTTTTGTAAATGCTGAAATTTACTAACTCCTTTTGCTAAAACCCCTTAATAACTGCTATGCGTAGTATAAAATCCTAAAAATCTATGGTTAACATACTGCAATCGCTTATGCAAAAATACATATAGCTGGAGCATTTATTTATTTTTATTTATTCATATGTAGAGTTTTGGTCATCTGACGAAAACCTATACCTCTCACGCCTTCGTCTGTCTTCTAACCCCACTCACAGTGTCTCAGAATCTATGTATGCTGGCGATTTGAAATTTTGCATACTTATAGCTGAATGCCTCACATCAAACAACAAATCTAATAAAATTTTGAAAAAGTTGTTATTCACGGACATTATTAATTAAAAAACCCCAATGACAAGATTAGAAATTCATTCATATTTCAATAAAAGCAAGGATTTATTACCAATTCTTCCGTGGATTAAAAACAAATGTCATTTTAATAGCAGATAATGACGTCGATTTCTTTAAGGCGCGATATTGTTTTTTCTACGCATCCCAGAAATTCGAAATTAGTACCACCAGACGGCGAAAAAACTGCTTTCAGAAATTCGAAATTAGTACCACAAGACAGAGAATAAACAGCTTTCAGAAATTCGAAAATAGTACCACAAGACGGGTAAAAACAGTTTTCAGAAATTCTAAAAACTATCTCGATCGTACCACAAAAATTCGAAAATACGTTTAAAAAACGACTTTTTTAATCATTTGTGAAAGCGTCAGATATCTGATGAAACTGAATTTTTGGTGAATATAGAATAGGAGCGTTTTACGGTCAGAAACGAACTCAGAGTTTTTAAACAGGAATTTTTTTTAAATATCGATATTTGAGCAACAATTTTTACTTCATGTAATTTAATTTTCGTACATAACATGCCCTTGTGTTGAAATTTTCACATCTGGCAGTAAACAGAAATGCTTTTTAGTAATTAATTCTAGAATTGAATTTTTTCCACAGCAGGCTACGTGACAAGTGAAGAAAAAATGTACTCTTAAAAATACTAGGTAAACCTAAGAATTATCCAGACTTCAGTCTTTTCAGAACACACATAGTTCGCATGATAATTTCGTTCAATCTTTAAAAAAATCACAACAAAAAAAGTAATGTTCGGGAAAAATTTAGGTTTCCACAAATATGGTCAGAGAGACATTGTATATTTTTTAAAATATGTAAAAAATATATAATTCTCCCCCCAAAAGGGGGGAAATATGGTACTCGCACGTCTTACTGAAACGTATCATGAAAACCAGGCGAAAACAAACAGACGATGAAACAAATCACAAGATTATGAAACTGTGCACTTATTAGAAAGAAAAAAATGTTCAAATTAACGACCACTACCAGGTGTTATTTACGTAAGACGCTTTCGCGAGACCACACTGTGCCTGCATTGCAGAAAAGACTTGTATTACCTGTAGTACATTGCTTGTAGTATAGCTTAACGCCCCACTTTGCACTTGAAGACAAGAAGCTTCTGTTGGAAACTTTCGCAATCGATGTTGTATTTTTGAGTGGCTCCAACTGATCTCTATATTTGAAACCAACAAATGTAGGGTATAGGGATATTTTAGGTATGGTGTGTATCGGGGCTTTCCAGCTTTTTAGTTGAACTAATAGTACAAGACTCGACCACACAAAACCCTATGCCATCGCGCACAAGAAAAAATCGTTTATTTTATGGAAGAGTAGTAATACTGCAATCTAATGATCAATGCCTGCAGGAAGTGAAGTGGTGCATAAGCCAAAAATTGATACCACTAGTGGTTGGCTCGTAGACTTAATATTGTGTTTTCCTGCGCCCAGTTTTCCATGTTTTTATATTTTTGATTGTACGGCAAACACAAGGCTAAATCTACGAATCAACCACTAGTGTATCCATTTTTGGATTACGTACCACTTCACTTCCGGCAGACATGGATCATTAGATTCCTCTATTACTACTCTTCCATAAAAAAAGGATTTTTTCTTGTGCTCGATGACTTAGGGTTTTGTGCGGTCGGCTCTTGGATTATAAAAGATGCTATTCGAAGGTCCGTCAGTAGCACCAAGTGGCGTCAGTGTTACACTCAGCTGTACATGACATATTGACGCACCTCACTTGCCTAATACCTGGTAGTGCTGACCATGTTGAAAATCTTGTACTTTAAAATAAATGCACATATTATTATACATAAGACAGTGTCATATTATTTTGATTTTTTCATTGTCTATTTGTATTTATCTGAGTTTTATTAAAATTCTGAGTATGACGTATGGATATTCCTATTTTGGTTAATTACAGAATAATTTTGTATGCATGAAATAAAATAAATCAAATGACTTTTTTATCATATTTGCACAAACCGATTTTTTTCTGAGCATTACCTTATTTATTTTGATTCTTTAAAGTTTGCTCGAGCTTATGATGCACCACTCGGCTTATGAAAAAATTAATTTTCCGAAAATCATGAAAAACAACTAACAGTGGCCATTTGCTTACATTCTAAACCAAAAATAAATTACCGAAAATTAGAATAAAATTATTATATTTTTTCATGTAGGTTTACTAGTAAAATAAATTATTAGAGCAACCTCAATGTTTTAAATTTTACATTAGGTAAGGTTTGAAACTCACGTCCTTATATATATATACACACACATATAGCTATGTGTGTGTAGTTAGATAGATAAATATCAACAAACACACACACACACACATATATATACAGGGTGTCCGAAAAGTCTGGAAACGGTCGAATAACTCGAAAAATACATATGAGATTGAAAAACGTAAATATACGTGTTAAATATTTTTAAATAAGCTACTCAGTGATACCAAATTTGACCTTCGTAACCGACCCCCAGGGGGTCAGAGGGGGTCCAACTTTGAAATCTTAAATTATAACCCCCATTTTTTATTGCAGATTCGGATTCTACGGACAAAAATACGTAACTTTTGTATTTGATGTTTATTTCGAATACTCGTTTATCACGGTGTAATTGAGCATATTAAATCGATACATATTTCGGCTTTTCCAACGGGATTTTTCCTAATCGAAACTAATTGGGAAGAATTTATGACATCAAATTCCTCGTCTTTTGCAATAATAGCGTTTCCTGAAAATCACCCGTGCCGATTATTTCGGTAGTGCTACACAGTTAAAAATTTGATCCATTTGCTGTAGCGTCACTCCACAGCTTTTAAAGAATATCTCTTTTATGACCAATGAGAAAGTTCCATAACACAGTAAAGTACACTGTAAAAAATTGACCCTTTTGCTGCATCGTCACTCCACCGCTTTTATAGAAAACGATTACTTTACTGTGTTATGGAGCATTCTCATTGGTCACAAAAGAGATATTCTATAATAGCTGTGGAGTGACGCTGCAGCAAATGGTTAAAATTTTTAACAGTGTCGCACTATTGAAATAATCGCCACGGGCGATTTTCAGGAAACGCTATTCCTACAGAAGACGAGGAGTTTGACGTCAAAAATTCTGCCCAATCAGTTTCGATTAGGGAAAATCCCGTTGGAAAAGCGGGAATATGTATCGATTTAATATGCTCGATTACACCGTGATAAACGAAGATTTGAAATAAACATCAAATACAAAAGTTACGTATTTTTGTCCGTAGAATCCGAATCTGCAATAAAAAATGGGGGGTTATAATTTAAGATTTCAAAGTTGGACTCCCTCTGACCCCCAGGGGGTCGGTTTCGAAGGTCAAATTTGGTATCACAGAGTAGCTTATTTAAAAATATTTAACACGTATATTTACGTTTTTCAATCTCATATGTATTTCTCGAGTTATTCGGCCGTTTCCAGACTTTTCGGACACCCTTATATATATATATATACTAGCAAAATCCGCGGCTTTGCTTGCGTAATAGTTAAAATATGCCAAGTGATACTTATACATCTGATTTTCATTAGAAGTAATAAGGTATTAAGGAATAATTCAAAAACTTCCATTTAAGCCACAGTTTGACTGAATTTCATTATTACATGCATTATTCCGAAATTGAGACGTAAAATAATACGAAGAACTAAATATAATTCTAAATAAACGAGAATTTAGAAAATATATTGAAACTTTTATGCTCAATTCATACATTCCATTCAGTATTCATCGAAGTATTTATTCTTTTTTAGAAACAATCTTCGTATGCATTTACAATTTTTTAATTAATCATCATATCACAATCTAAATTTATTTTATAAGGGTCTACCATCTCTTGAAGGGTAGTGGTATTACCTTAAAATGCCTATGTTAGAAAAGGGACGGTCATTAATTTACAAATTTTAATTTTGAAATCGGTTTGATATTTTCTAATATACCAAAGAAACGTAATTTAGAAAGTTTTTAAAGGCCTTTATAGAATATTTATTGCTTCTGCTTACCTTATGTGGTAGCGGTACTGGCTTAGAAGATAGAGAATTATTCGAATATAGGAATATAAGAATGATCTATGTAGGATCAAAGAGTGTCACCGTTGATACAAAATCGTCGCTTTTATAATCGGTTTATTAATTCCTGAGCTTGCACAGAAATCTTAATTTATGAATTTTTTAGAACGCTTTTCGCACCGCTCCTTCGCTTCACAACTTTTAATTTCACATTTACTCCCGACAGTTCTTAGAAGACATACTTTGTAAGTAACTATCATGCCGAATTTAAAGTTTCTAGACTTCTTAGTACAATAAAAATCTTCATTTTGAATATTTTTGGATCCAGGACCCTCTGTTAATAGTGTCACCGACGTAAAATGTAGCTTACGTTTGTTCTGTTTTAGCAAATTCTATAACCAACAATTTACATTTAAATTCTGTTTGATGCGAGCTCAGATTGCTAACAAATTGCTAACAATTCGGAAAGTTTTTACTTTATCAAACAAAGAAACAAAGAAACAAACTTTTCATCATTATAACATAGGTATAGACAACTAAGATATAGCCAATGTTGGATTCTGGGTGAACATCATCATTTTGGTAATATTACTTTTGAAATCGGTTCGGTAGTTCCGGAGATTAGGTTACAAACCCAACAAACAAGCAAAATTTTCCTCTTTATAATATATCTATGGAAGACATAAGATATAGCTTATGTTGGATTCTGGGTGAACACCATCATTTTGGTAATATTACTTTTGAAATCGGTTCGGTAGTTCAGGAGATTAGGTTACAAATCCTACAAACAAAAAAATTTTTCCTCTTTATAATATAGGTATAGAAGACATAAGATATAGCCTATGTTTGTTTCCGGTCTAAAACCATCTATTTGGTAAAATTACTTGTGTAATCGGTTCGGTAGTTCCGGAGATTAGCCTATACAAACAAAGAAACTTTTCCTCTTTATAATATAGGTATAGACGACATAAGATATAACATATGTTTGATTCCGGGCGAACACCATAATTTTGGTACCACTACTTTCGAAATCGGTTCAGTAGTTCTGAAAATTAGCCATTACAGACAAACAAATTTTTCCTCTTTATAATACATGTACAGACAACATAAGATAGAGCTTATGTTGGATTCCGGGTGAACACCATCATTTCTGTGCCATTACTTTTGAAATAGCTTCGGTAGCTTTGGAAATTAGCCCTACAAACAAAGAAACTTTTCCTCTTTATAATATATTTATACACGACATAAGATATAGCCTATGTTTGATTCCGGGTGAGCACCATCTATTGGTAAAATTACTTTTGAAATGAGTTCGGCAGTTCCGGAGATTAGCCCCCTACAAACAAAAAAACTTTACCTCTTTATAATACAGGTATAGATAATGACATAAATTATTTTGTTCTACATATTTGTTGTAAAAATGTCGTTTATTTATTATTTACTCTTTTAAATAACAGAAAATCATTTAAAAATATGTGTATAACTGATATTCAGAAATTAAGCTATCGCCAAATTGTTATAAAACATCGCGCCAAACCCAGTGCTTATATTACATCTGTGCCAAATATTTTATTTAAGCATCAAATGTTGTTGTTTCTAATTTACATTCTAATAAACATCTATTCAACGATAACTTCAGTTGAAATTAAGTTGACAACTTACTATCCGACTTCATAAAGAAAACGATTCATTCTCATGAACGGTAAAACATATTAAACCACGAAGATAATAATTCGCAAAGCACTCCAACAATTAATGGACATGGACAATAATTCTTATGACGTCAAAGCATGTAAAAATTGGAGGCGCCATCGGTGCGGTTAAGTTGTTTCGGAGAATTTTTTTAGGATGGGCCACCCTTATCACTTAGTGGTATAAAAAATAGATAACAACCTATTCTCAGACCTACTGAGTATACATATAAAATTTCATCAAAATCGGTTCAGCCGTTCCGGAGAAATATTGCAACTAACACTGTGACACGAGAATTTTATTTATTAGATATATGTATGAGATTAATGGCTCTTTCATTATTATTTTATACGAAAATTCGCAAATAAAAAAACCAAGCGCACTTTTCTCATCAGTATCGCACAATTTATGTGTGCATGTTTTAATCAAATTATATTTAATATCTTTTTAATTACAGGAATCATAACTAGAAAATTCAGTTTTTCACTTATAGTTGTTATAGCGATGCGATTAAATATTATAGAATATATTTATACATACATTTATCAAATCATCTAAAATGCTTTTAAACAAGCATTAATTAGCTGTAAATTATCAATTACCTTAATGCGTAATATTAGCATTTTATAATTGAAACGAATTAAGTTTTTGGAATTTCTAAAAGCCAGAGAGTCTTTAATAAAGCCACACTATTTTTTAAATATTTTCCATAAATATATTGTAGAAGTACCCTACAAGATATATTTCGCAAAATGAAAAGACTTATCTCTATGAAGTTGGTAATGGCATAAACTTCTCTGTGAGATTTGATTCATGAATTTCTCTGATATTATGTTAGATAATAAAAATCAGCTGAAAATCCTTGTTTTTGATTCAATCTTCTTTGTACATCCCATAAATAATAAAAGCAAGTTGCTCGTAAGCTCTATTTACTATACAGAATGCAATAAAAGAAATTTTAGGAGGTGGAAGAATATTCTACTTTCTTTGAGGAATATCATCTGAAATATTTAAATCAGATTTTATTAACAATATTTGAATCAGCTGTAATAGGCATATTCACGCTGTTCACTTACCTGATAGCTGGTGGTGGTGTTCATGCTGAAAATCTTTTGCTTTAAAATAACTTAACTTTGATTTGTTTCATCGTCTGTTTGCAATTGCATGATATGCATCAAATTTTAGACTATGACGTATGAGCGCCCTCTTTTGGTTACTTTTGGAATATATTTTTTTTCAAGATGGAAAAAAACCCAATGCCCCTTTAATCATATTTTTTCCAGCATTACTTTTTTTATTATGATTTTTTTTTAATTTTATCGAACTTTTGTCGCACCACTCCCCTTATTAAAAAATGATAATAATTTTCGAAAAATCACTAACGAAAAACTACTAACTGCGACCATTTGTTTTCATTGTAAGTCAAAATTTTTCAATGCCTGAAAAATAGGTTAATTTTTTTTCCAGATTGTAGTGTTTATTTGATGTAGGTTTACCAGTAGAATAAATTGATAAAGAAAACTCAAATTATTAAATTTTAAATGAGGTAAGGTTTGAACTCACGTACTCATGTGTGTACACATACACACACATGTACATACATGTATGTGTGTGACCATTAAAAAGTATCCAACTATCTGCACACACATACATTTATGTATGTGTGTGTGCGTATAGTTTGATAGACAGAGATATACATACATGTACATTTGAGGTTAATGGATCCTTTATTAATATTTTATACAAAAATATGCAAATAATAGGCTGAACGCACTTTTCCTGTCAGTATTGTACTTTTAGTGTGTGCATGTTTCAGTAACATTATATTTTTATAAATATATATAGGACAGTTGCACCATAAAATTTAACTAATAATAACACATTGCTCAGTGGTGCACAAAACAGGAATTTTAATATACATTAGTAATAATTAAAATAAAATAAAACTTTCAACGTTTCGTGCCGTCTTCTGCGGGCGTCTTCAGGAAAATATGAAATGGAAGGACTACGTTTGCATCTTGTTCGAGAGATAATATTTCTACTAAATTAAAAACTAAATGAATTAAAATTTTAAAAAATGTTGCCATTTACATGTGAGTAAAAATTAAAATATTGCAAGGAAATAAAAATTTTAAGGTTTTATGATGTTATGCCATATTTTTGGTATATTGTAGGATAAATTATCATTACATGGTTTATTTTCTCGTGCTATGATTTCGATGGATTCTCTTATTTTACCTTGAACTGGGTTATTGCATGGAACTATGATTTTGGCTTCCTCAAAATTAATATGGCAACCCTTGTTCGCCAAGTAGAAGCGAGCAAGGGCAGTATTCTGTTTATATTGTTCTATATCTCTGCGATGCTCTTTAATTCTAATTAAAAGTTTCCGCGTTGTCATGCCGATGTAGACTTTTTTAAGATTATTAGATAAAGTGATGGGGATTTCATAAATACCAGATTTTTGATCTATTGGAATTTTGTCGATTTTATCTGTAACGAGGTCAGTGAGATATGGAGGAGGAATGGCGACAAGTTTTATGTTACATTTTTGTGCGATCTTTTTTACTTTTTCCAATATGTAAGGGATATAATGAAATTTTCTGTAAACCATAAGTTTATTCTGTCGTTGGCCAGATGTGGGAGGAGTATTGTACTGTTGAACTATTTTATTTACAAATTTTGCTGGAAAACCATGGTCAAAAGCTATTTTCTGTATAAAATCAATTTCTTTATTTAATGTGTCATCTGAACAAATCATAAAAGATCTTTTAATAAATGACCTGAAAGCAGATATTTTGTATTCGAAAGGCATGTTGGCTGAAAATGGGATAACTGTATTTTCTTTTATTGGTTTTCTATAAACTGAAAATTTTAAACTTGAATTGCATCTATTAATTTGAACACCTAAAAATGGAAGGGTGGCGTTTTCTTCGACTTCAAGGGTGAAATTAATACTATTGCTTAATTTATTGACATCTTGTAGAAAAACATATAAATCAGCCAAACTGTGGTTCCATAAGATGAAAACATCATCAACATAACGGAACCAACATTCAGGTTTTAAATTAAACGTATTAAATTTTTTTTGTTCTAGTGGTCTTAACGCGAATTCAGCAAACAAACCGGATACTGGTGACCCCATCGGCGCACCATGCAGCTGTCGGTAAATATTCTTATTAAAAATGAAAATGTTACTGAAAACTATTAGGTTTAAGCCAGATTTAAGGGAGGTTTTGATATCTTGAGATATATTTGAATTTTTATCTATTATCAAATTACTGTATTCTATGATTTCGTGCATATTGATGGAAGGATATAATGAAACTACGTCTAAACTAGCCATAATGGTGTTTGTATTAACTGGAATGACTTTAACTTTATCAATAAAATCTCTTGTAGACAAAATTGCAAATTCTGAAACAGGAAGTATCGATTTCAAGAGGATCACGAAAGCCTTTTCTAAAATGTATGTGGGAGCAACACAGCGGGAAACTATGGGTCCTGGCTTATGATCTTTCAGTCTCCCAGTCAACATCGGAGTAACACCAGTATGATTGATCTTAATAAGTGATTTCATACTATCTGGCCATTTTCCAGTGCGAACCAACTCTTCAACTTTACGGAAAATTTTCTTGTTTAAATCTTCCTTCAGAAGTTCACAATCCATATCAGCAATACACACATTCATTTTATCAATGTAAGTTAATCTGTCCAAAACTGCTATTTTGTTTGATTTGTCTGTCTTGATAATGATAATATTAGGGTCCTTTTTTAAATCATTTAATGTCCTCAAAGTTACGCTCTGTTCTTTATTCTGCTTATATGAAATTTGTCTTACTAATCTGTACATTGCTGCCCGCTCTTCATCTCTATTACATTCCGGGATGACTTGAATGATGTTTTCACAATCTGCAATAATACTATTACGGTTTTTATTATTATCAAATACAAATTTTGGTACAAGAGAAAGAGCACTATCTTCAATACTAGAAAAGACTTTACTTGAATAATTAATATAAGGAACTCGTTTAGCAGTTGAATTTATTATTATTAGTTAATTATATTTTTAGATGTTTTTTTAACCACAGAAAGTACTGACTAGGACATTCAGCTTTTCCCTTGTAGGTAACATGTGAAAAGATAAAAGGTTACAGAATATATTTATTTGCACATCTATTAAATCATATAATATGCTTTTAACCAAACATTAATTATCCATAAATCATTCATTACTTGAATGCGTTATATTAATATTTTATATTTAAAACAAATCAAATTTTTGGAACTTCCAAAAGCCGCTCCATTAAAGCCACTCCATTTTTTAAAAAATATTTCCATAAATATTTTGTGCCAGTACCCTGCAAGATAAATTCCCGTAAACAAAAAGAATTATAGTTCTCAATGAAGTTGCAACGACATAAATTTCTCCTAGAGTCCTCATATTATGTTAGGGAATAAAGAATAGCTGGAAATCCTTGTTCTTGTTTCAATCTTTGTACATCCTATAAATGATGAAAGCAAGTTGCTCGTAATTTTATTGACTATACATTATACCATAAAAGACATTTTAGGACTTGGAAGAATATTATACTTTTTGTGAGGTATCCATCTGAAATATTTAAATAGTATTTGTGGTGCTACTTTTAAAACTTCATCATAAATTCTCATACCTCATTTATGGTGAATACATATATAATATCATTTTTATATGAAAAACAAGATTAGTCCAATAATATTTTTTTACAAAGTGCCTTGTATGTTCTTTTTTTAAATCCAATAAGGTTAAAAAGTAATTACATTTTCTGTCAAAGATTTTAAAAGATACTTAATTGAATGAATAGCCGTTTTCAAAAGCCATAATGGATTTTATCAAAGTCATTCTGTTTCTTAAACGTTTCCCATAAATATATTGTTAAAGATTAGTACAAAATAAATTTCTCAAAACGAAAAGAAATACAAAGTTCTCTTTGAAGTCGGTAACGATTTAAATTTTTCTAAGAGTTCCCATATTATGTTATTGAATAAAGAACAGCTGAAAATTCTAGTTCTTGATTCAATCTTTTTATATCTCATAAATAATAAGAACAAGTTGTTCGTAATTTTTATTTATTGTTCAGTTTGTCATAAAAGACATTTTACGAATTGGGAAAATGCTCTACTTTTTGTGAAGAATATCTTATGAAATGTTGAAACAATATTTGTGTTTCTAGTTAAAATTTCATCGTAAAAATCTCGTACTATATTTATAGTACTATTTTTACTAATACTTTATATGCCATTTTTATATGAAAAGCATGCTTAACCGCGTAACACATTATACAAAACATTTTGTAAGTTTAAAAAAAAATAACTGTCTAGCAATTAAATGAACAATTTTTAAGATTTTAAAAATCTTTGCGTGAAATAATTAAAATCAAAAGTGTGTTTAGTCTTGTATTTAATATATGTATAACATATATATATATATATTCACCCAAAATTCAAATTATTGACTTTTGAAAAAACATTTATAAACGTTTTTTAAAGACAAAAACTATAATACTAAGATATTATAAATATCTCATTTTAAAACATCGTTATTTACCATAATATAAAAAGTAATTAAACGGGCCAGTAGATAAAATAATTACCTTACCGTTGATATGCATATTGGGAAAACACAAATAACATTTATGTAAAAAAACTCATTTTTAGAAAAATGTTCGCTATTACACTTTTAAAAAATTGTAAAATTACTAAACTTTTTTCCAGGAAACTGGGATTTCTAGAACTTTTTATGTTACGGTTACAGCAAAAATTCATGTAGCAAAATTGGTTATATGAATTTTCACTGCTATAGTTATATGAAAAGTTCTAGGAATCACATTTTCCTAGAAAACATTTAGTACTTTTGCATATTTTTTTACAGTGTATTTGATTACAAGTCATGTCAAAAACAGTTTATCCTATAAAATAAAAAAAGTACTCATTAATTTTTTCATTAATTAGGATAACATATTTCACTCAAATTATTGCCAAAAAATTGTAAATAAAAAACTCTGATACCACATTTTTAATGTAAAACTAAAAATTTAAAATAATATTTAAAATATGCGTAGAAAATCTTAGTTTCAGGCATTAACACAAATTATTAAATCCGTTTTCAAATATTAAAAATTGGACAATTTTATAGCTATCTCATCGCCATCATCATTGTTGTCAGCCTTGGTGATGGGTATTTTGAAGTAGTCAGTCATAAAAGTCTTTCTGTTGCAACTATATTATGAAAAGCTTTAAAAATGTCCTGCGGTTTTTTTTTTTGAACTATCTCAATATACAATGCATCTGTGAAAAGGTGCACATTATCTTGTTTCTACAATCATTTGAAAGTTTCTGGAATCAAACCATCAATAAATTACATTGCCTTGACGCCACCCTTCACCTCGTACACTGTAAAAAAAATCTGTAAAGATGCTAAAAGTTTTCTAGGAAACTGGGATTTCAGCAACAGCAACAGCAAAAATTCATGTAACATATACAGGTTTGCACTAAAAATAAAAAAATCTGTAATGTTAGTAAGAATGTTTTAGGAAACTGGGATTCCTAGAATTTTTTATGTAACTGCAACTCTGGTTACTGATAAAAGTTTATTAAGTTAACTCTTATTTTAATAGATTCATTCGTAAAGTTACACATTTCTGTAGCTTAAAGAAATCTTCAAATCTAAATAAACCATTGGTAAGAGTCATTGGTAATGTTACTGTTTTGGACTCATAAAATAGCTTACAGTAAAAACTGTAAAATGTCTATTTCAGATCATTTTCCATATTTTCAGAATGTAACCATTTTTCTATTCACCAGTTCAGTTGTAATTATTAGGTTCAAATTCATACATGAATATTTACTGTAATTAGTAGAAGTAAATTTATAATGCCTAAGCAAACAAGTTGGAAATTGCACGTGAAGCGTAGCTGAGGTGCATTAGTACGATAAGGAAGTTTTAAAAATATTCAGATCTTGCTGTTATAGTAGACAGTACTTCGAATATAGTATAGTGGTCGAAATCTTTTTTATGTTTCTTTAAATATACAGAAAGAAACTTTTATTACATCACAGATACGTATATCATATTCATAAAATGTGGTATAGTTTAATATAATTAACCTACGCCCCAAACAATGTTTTTCCATATAGCATTATATAGTGGAATACTTTTGTGTGGCCCTGTAATTTTATAATAAATATTCTTTGCATTACAGATTGTACAGAAAGTATATTTTAATATAGATATACTTCATAGGGTCATGTCAATGTATTATATTCGAAAGAGTTTAAAATCATTAAAATGTACTTAAAATTATTTATTCCTATTAATCGTAATGTAATGGAGTACTTTTGATTGTCCCTCTACTTAAACTATGCATTCGATTTTCTTAGAATTTAAAATCACTTGACAAAATTACGCTAAAATTATACATTTGAAATATCGTGTGATTTAGTTGTAGAGTTTTTGCTTTGTTATATGGGCGCAAACAGACGGACTGACAGATTGAACGACGAATGTAGGTACTAGCTATTTTTATAATTACGGACGCATTTAAAATTATTCAGATCTTTATGTATAAGTACACAGTATTTCGGATACAGTATAGCAGCCAAAATCTTTTGTGTGTCCCTGTAAATGCTATCTGCTTTCCTTTATACAGGAAATAACTTGTAGTATTCCTCAGCAACATATATCAGTCTCATAAAATTTTAAATAGTTAAAATTAAAATGCGAATCACCAAACAATGTTCTCTTATACCATTGTGTAAAGGAATACTTTTGTGTGGCCTTGAAAATCAATAACAAATGTTCTTTACACCACAGATTATGTAAAATGTCTATTATAATATGTACTTCATAGATGCATATCAATTTTATTGTGTTCGAATGACTGTAAAACCATTAAAATGCATTTGAAACCATTAAAATGCATCTTCCTCCCTGACCGTAATGTAATAGAGTAATACTAATTGCCCCTGTAATCGACCTATGCATCCGATTTTCATAAATTTGAAATGACTCAACAAAATTATGTAATAATTACATATTTTAAATTTCAAACGATTAAAATGCATTTGAAACTTTTTTCCCCATTGACCGTAATGTAACGGAATATTTTTGATTGTCCCTCTAATTGATCTATGCATCCGATTTTCATTAAATTTTTAATGACTCGACAAATTCTGTAATAATTTTGTATTATAAATTTCAAACGATTCAGTTGGGTAGTTTTTGCGTTGTTATACGCGGACAGACGGACGGACTGAACGACAACTATAGGTGATAAGTGTTTACATTATTACAAACATTGCTGCATGTTTTATTCTCTGAGTGAATGAAAACGTGATAAAAGAAAAGTTTCCTATGTTATGTCACGAAGTTCTAATTTTGCGCTATCTTAAAGAAATTTAAAAAATATATGTGTATCTTTAATATATATTTATTTTATTTAAAAATTTTATTAATTAAAAAAGTATTTTTATGCAAATATATAATATTTCTGTAACATTATGTCATATTTATCTATTTATGTAATTATCTATATTTGTGTTTAATTAATTATTGAATATTTATTTACATAATGAAGTAGTTTACTATTTAGAACTTCTATAAATCGACTTTTACTATATATGTACATATGATTGTATGTATGCATATATATTAGAATTGCCTCGCATTTCTTCATCTCCATGTAAAAACCCATGTGGAAAACGTTTTGAATTTTTTTTTGTTTGAACGTTTTGATTTGGGTTCCATATGTAAGTAATTGTGTGAGTGAACACGATATCACTCAAACTATGCTTTCATTTGAACTATTATTTAACAAATTGGCCCTAAATACTCATTTTATGCAAAATTCAATTGCAGAAGTTTATAAAATTTCATCGTGTCATGGTTTTTAACTTTTGATAATTGATTAAGTTTTTAACGAAAAAAAAGTAACTAGTATTTTTTGCTATCATGATAAAATTTTTTGAAGATAGCAACATTTTAAGTTTTTTAAAAGTCGAAATAATATGAAAACTATATTATAAATTAGACGCAAAACGTTTTTACATGGCAATGGATGATTAATGCCATATAAATTGTTTCCTTTGCCGAGACAAAGATGTAATAAAATCACTTTAAATTATATTTATAATACCCGGATCTTTATGAAACTGCATCAGAATGTACTAGTGATGTTAAAGTGTAATTTAAGCAAAAAATTAGAAAATAGATATTTACGTCATTTTTCGTCGGATGAAGTGTGTCGAGTCTCTTTAAGACATTCGATGAAGTGTGTTTTGCTATTAATGACTTTATTGTTAAGATCACTCTATATTTTTTAAATTAAACTCGCTTATCTGTAGTGATTCCTGGCCACAGGAACTCTTTTTCCTGAAGAACCTTTTTGCTCAAGAACAGTTCACATTGTGAGAAAGGACATTATCCAGCATGAAAACACACCAGTATACCACCCGCGTAACTGAGGTATTATTCTATTTTCTAGGAGGTCCAGACATTCATCTTGCTTCGAGTCGTTTTGAACTTTACGATGAAACATCTACCTGGATCTTTAGCTGAAACAACACACCATGATAGTTTGGGAATATCTAACTTTTGCGTGATGCATTATTGACAAAATTCATCCTCTGTTCGTCTCAGACAAAATTGGTCAATTCTTGAAGGATTTCCATTGTTGATTCCTATGAGGATGACACACGTAAAAAATTTAACGCATTTCTTACAAAAATATGGAACTGATTTTGTGGATTGTTTCTCTTTTACAGAATAATTTGCATGACATTTTGTGATATATAAATTTTACAGAATATCTGAATGTGTCAATGAGTAGATTTTTACTCTCTAGTAGTCACCAATTACCGAGTTTTTAAACGATCTGACTCACGTCAGTTGGTGACTCTTCATGGATATACCAAGCTTCGGTTGCTTCCTTGGACGATAGGCTTTGTAGACGACGAAAAGTTTTCTAACGATGATTCTTATTCTCGAAAACAATTTTCTGATAATCTCATGCTAGTATTATGTCTTGAAGAATTTTTACTGCTATTTTTGATCAAATTTAGTCAAATATTACCATGACTCTGAAGAAATTATTTCTTTTCCGCATGGTCTAACTCTGCTTGATGCTTTATTTATATTCAAATCGATGTTTTACTATATCCTTACAGCAGTTTTTGAGAAACAGATCTAAGTAACACAATACAGTTTATTATTACAGTAATATCTTTTTAAAAATCCATTTATACTTTCAGCTACGGTGAAATTAGAGTTTTACAAGAAAACCCGTAATCTGGTCACGTTTTCTATCTACACTATCTTTCACTATCTTTCCTAGCACTCATTTTAATTAATTCTATGTAAAATTCCTTAATAAAAATGTCTTTCATTTAAACCATCTGAATTTAATACAATAAAGATTAGAGAAACATTTAAAACACTAAATAAATAATTAGAAATTATATTATGAGGTTTGTAACAGCGGAGTAAACAATGTAAACAGAACAAAATTTTGGTATTTTGTAATGATTAGCATGGCCACTCACCTACATAAAATACAAATGAAACAATCGTTAATTATATCATTTATGTAGTAATCAATACTCACTGTAATTATACGAATAATTTACTACACTAATTCTATGATTTAATCTAATCATTCTGAGAATAAGGTTTTAGGAAATTTCTTCAAAATGGACTAATAATTTTGCCAATAGAAAATATTTAATTAATACAACAAATAAGTAATAGGTTGTTGCCTGGTGCAATATGATAAAGTTAAAATCAATTTCAACGTTAGAACACCAGAATATTCGTATTCCAAGCATACCGGTTTCGGTAGCATATAACATACCTTCCTCAGTGCTAAAGATAGTGGAAATTTGCTCATATATATACAGGGAGGATGGGGATTCAAGCGACAAGTTTCTTGACCAATAGGAAAACAGAGGATCGTAGGCAACAGCCAATAGGAAAACATGGAACAGCTAATAGGAAAATTGGGTGGAAAATGGAAAAGATATTGCGAGAATTGCATTAAAAAATTAAGAAAAATTAGTTTTAATGTAATATTTCTAACAGTCTGATAATGGTGGAATAGCAAAATCACAATTAACGGGATTAGCAAGATTTTTTTTTAATTTTATAATACAACAAATATTTTATTAAGTAGTAATTTTAGCTTAGTAAAATATTTTATTTGTTCCAACTTTAGGTTCCTATATATAAAATAATATTACTATAATAATATTGTTCTTTTTTTAAGTGCTTTATAAACATATATTTTACTTAAAACGAGATAACGATGTAGAACGAGATAACTTAAAAAATTAATTACTGCTTAAAAGTTATGTTCTGAATAATGCTTTTTATTATTTATGAACAGTATACATTTAACAAAACTACGATTCATATCAGGATAGTTTACCGTTGAAGAAAATGCATTTTTTATTATTATTCAAGGGAAAAATAGTACATTTGTCATTTTAAAATAACTTAGCTATCAAGATATAAATCGAATTTTCTTTAAGTTTTAAATGTCTTGGAAGGAAACTTTTTTGTTGTTGTTTTACTTTTCTTCCGTTTCGCGATTCTTCTTGGATTTCAAAAAAAAAGAGCTCTAAATAAATGGCACGTGGAAAGAAAAATTAAAGAAGACATGAACAAAAAAAGGAAAAGGCGTCTGAATGTCATATCTTAATAGTTCTATATAAAAGACAAAAAAACTATTTGTAAAACTACGACTATAAAACTATTATTTGTAGTGCATATGACAAAGGTAATAAAATATTAATTTAAATTTAAATAACATAAACTATTTTATTATTGGATATTTTTATTTTGTATACTATTACGCATATTTAATCAATTGATAAACATTTTATATATTTATATATTGAAACAATTTACAATAACAAACAAAATGAATATTTATGTGAATATTTAAACTGTGAGTAAATTGTCTTATTTCTATGGTGGTTCCATAATAAAATGTATCCCATTTTATAAAATAATTTTGTTAACTAACTGAATAACAATTAATATTTATTATGAGTATGTTATTTTTAATTCTTTAACTTGTTGCAAAGACTTCATAAAAAGTTTTCTATTTTACATAAAATTGTAAAATACTGATCATTATGTGGAGAAAATTTGCACATAATGTACGCAATTTTAAAAAGGTTCAATATTTGAAAAAAATGCCTAATTTTATATGTATTTCATAATACCCTGCCCCGGTCCCCCCCCCCCGGAATAAAAAATATTCTTTGTTATAGCATTTACCAAAGAATATAAGGCAACCCTTTTGCAACAGACATAGAAAAAGCTAAATAGTTGCTCACTGAAGCTACTGAAAATAATTTCCAAGTGAAAAAAATAGTACATTTGTCAATTTAAAATAACTTAGATATCAAGATATAAATAGAATCTTCTTTAAATTTTAAATGTCCCGGAAGAAAGCTTTTTTTGTTACTGTTTTACTTTCCTCCCGTTTCTCGATTCTTCTTGGAATTCGGAAAAAGAATTCTTACTAAATGGCGTGAGCAAGAAAAAAGTTAAAGAAGACATGAACTAAAAAAAAAAGGCGTCTGGATATCTTATCTTAATAGTTTTATATAAAAGACAATAGTATGATGCAAACTAAAAGAATATTGAGCATTCAATGTTTGGAACTCTGAAGTAAAGTGGTTTATTTAATGTTATGAAGGATAAATGTTTCATTAAATTGCAAAGTACATAGTTTGGCTAATACAGAATATTTAATTAATGCAACAAATATTTTAATAAGTAGCAAATATAGCTTAGTAAAATATTTCATTTTAGCATCCTTATGTTCCTATATATAATATAACATTATTATAATAATATTATTTTTAAAAATGCTTAATAAACATGTATTTTTAACTTTAAAATATTAATTACCGTTTTAAAGTTATATTCTTAATTTTTTTTTATTATTAATTTATGTTGTATATTTAACAAAACCAAGATTCATATCAGGTTAATTTGTCTTTGAAAAAAATGCGTTTTTTTTATTATTACTCAAAGAAAAAAAAGTACATTTATCACTTTAAAATAGCTTAAATATGAGGATATAAATCGAATTCTCTTTAAGTTTTAAATGTCCTGAAAGGAAGCTTTTTTGTTACTGTTTTACTTTAATTCCGTTTTGCCATTCTTCTTGGATTTCGAAAAAAGAACTCTAAATAAATGGCATGTAGATAAAAAAGTTAAAGAAGACATGTACCAAAAAATACAAAAGGCGCCTGGATGTCTTATCTTAATAGTTTTATATAAAAGACAATAGTATAATGCAAACTAAAGGAATATTAAGCATGACATGTTTGGAAAGCAGAGGTAAAGTGGTTTATTTAATGTTATAACGGATAAATGTTTCATTATATTGTAAAGTACATAGTTATTTCAAATGGGCTAATTAACTTCTTAATGTATTTCAAAAATTGATTTTATATATTAATAAACTTTTCTACCAAAAATTGAACCGACTTCAAAAACTACTGCAAAGTAAAAAATAATAAGTGTAATTTTCCAATAGACACACATCCAAGTATCTGCGAGTTTTTTACGATTAATTATTTAATTAAAAAATTTAACTTTATTCTTTTACGATTTGCATTGAATATTTAATTTTAATTTTGAAATTGGCTTGGCTGGCACCGACTCAAATTAATCAAAATCTCAAATTAATCGTATGACAAATAATACGCTCTAAATTTAATTTCTTATTACTATTATGCAAAAAAAAATATTTTTCACTTAACAGTAGTTTTTGAAGTCGGTTCCAATTTCAATGAAATGGAAGTGGTGCCGAATCGAGAGTAGACTCTTTTATTTAACACAAAAACCAAATTAATCGATTGGATAGTTTTGTAGTAATCGGTGAATATAACATACATAGAAAAGAATACCTAAGCGTCGAATTGATAACTCCCTCTTCCTTTTCTGAAGTCGGTTAATAATAAAAATTATAATACGGAAAAAATATTGTAAATTATACATGGATGTAAATTATGTCAGGAATGCGGTTTAACCCTGCGCTCTCTTTCGAGAACCAGATTTTAAATTTGGCCCCTTAGACCACTCGGCCATCCTGGCTGCGCTCCAGTCGGCAAGCTTATTCAAAGTCCATGTTACTTTTAATTTGCGAGAAATCACAAATTGTATTAGTTTTTGCCTAATTACTAAAAAAATACTAAACCAATTTCAATGAAATAAAAGTGGTACCAATTCGAGAGTACCCTTTTTTATTTAACACATAAACCAAATTAATCGGTTGGATAGTTTCGGAGTAATCGATGAACATGCATAGAAAAAAAAAATACATACGCGTCAAATTGTTAACTTCCTCTTCCTTTTCTGAAACCGGTTAATAATAAAAATTGTAATACGAAAACGAATGTTAATTATACAAGGATGTAAATTATGTCAGGAGTGGGGTTCGAACACATGCTCTCTTTCGAGAAACGGAGCTTAAATCTGGCGCCGTAGACCGCTCGGCCATTCCGTCTGCACTCCATTCAGCGAACTTATTCAGTGCTTTTAATTAGCGAAAAATCACTAATTTTATTAGTTTGTGCCGAATTACTAAAAAAGTACTGAACCAATTTCGATGAAACGGAAGTGGTACCAATTCGATAACATTCCCTGTTATTTAAAACAAAAATAACAGAAATCGGTTGCATAGTTTCGGAATAATCGGTAATCATACATAAAAAAAAAACCATACGCGTTGAATTGATAACCTCCTCTCCTTTTTGGAAGTGGGTTAAAAAATACATACACGTCAAATTGATAACTTCCTCTTCCTTTTCTGAAGCCGGTTAATAATAAAAATTGTAACACGAAAAAAATTAATGTAAATTACACATGGATGTAAATTATGTCAGGAGTCGGGTTCGAACCCATGCTCTCTTTCAAGAAACAGAGCTTAAATCTGGCGCCTTAGCTCGGCTATTATGTCTGCACTCCATTCAGCGAACTTATTCAATACTTTTAATTAGCGAAAAATCACTAATTTTATTAGTTTTTGCTTAATTACTAAAAAAGTATTGAACCATTTTCGATGAAACGGAAGTGGTCTAATTCGAGAGCATTCTCTGACATTTAAAATAAAAATAACAGAAATCGGTTGCACAGTTTCGGAGTAATCGGTGAACATACATAAAAAATACGTACGCGTTGAATTGATAACCTCTTCTCCTTTTTGGAAGTCGGTTAAAAAAACAATTTGATTTAAATTATAATCAAATCTTGTGTAAGTACTTTATTTTTTTATTTTCTCGCACATTTGTATACATTTTTTAATGTCAGTAAATTTAAACTAACGATGCTCAGTGTAAAGTTGTTTTTTAACTTGTACTATATAGATTGCAGTACAAAAATCTTAGGTTTGAAAAATAGAAGTTATTTTTCAAATAGAATGTAGAAATTTTAATATGCCAAAAAAATTATCATTTTTTGCGATTGCATCAGCTATATAACTATTATTTGAAGTGCATATGAGAAAGTTAACGAAAAGGCGTCTGGATGTGTTGTCTTAATAGCTTTATATAAAAGACAATAGTATAATGCAAACTAAAAGCTATTAAGCATGAAATATTTAGAAAGCAGAGGTAAAGTGGATTATTTAATGTTATGAAGGATAAATGTTTCATTAAATTGTAAAGTACATGATTATTTTAAATAAGCTAATTAACTTCTTAATGTATTTTCAAAATTGATTTTAAAATTCAAAAATTAATTTGGTTTAAGTGATAATCAAAACCTTGTGTAAGAACTTTAATTTTTGTATTTTCTCGCACATTTGTATATCTTCTTTTTAAATGTCGGTAAATTTAGAACGAAAAATGCTAAGCATTTTTCGTTCAGCAAATTTCGTTTTAGCAAATGTAATTTTTTTTTTTTTTTTTTTTTTTTTTTTTTTTTACTTACAATATATAGATTGCAGAACAAAAATCGTAGGTTTAAAAAATTGAAATTATTTTTCAAATAGAATGTCAAAATTTTAATATACCATAATAATTATCATTTTTGTGACTGTACTGACAATAAAACTATTATTTGTAGTGCTTATGAATTTTTTAATAAAATATTATATTAAATTTAAATAACATAATCTATTTTATTAATGGATATTTTTTATACAGTAGGGGGAACTGTGGGACATAGATACAGCTTTTTTCAAAATATTTTTTGGTGTCTAGAAAGCAGAAATTTCAAGTTATTTTTCTATGTGATGTCAGCAAAACCTGTGTAGTGTGTTATAAAAATATACAATCGTTGTTTTATGTATTATTTTTGCATGTAATTAAAAAAAAAATCAAAAAAAGTAATTTGTATCAATGTGCCCAGCCCTGGGGCAGATTGATACACTTTCACACGTCTGGGAAAAATGGAGACAAAATAACACCAATGTATATTTTTCATAGAAAAATAGTTAGCAGGCCATTTTATATATATTTATAGAGATTAAAATCGCACGCAATTTATTTGCAAGCGATATTAAAGCAATCAAAATGAAATGTATAGTGACCTGATGTTCTGGCTGTTCCTTGTCTGTTTGTTGGCTGTGGTAACTTTGTCATATCTGACACTTTAACCCCAGAATTATCTTCTTTCTTAGGAAAGGTGAAAGAATTACCAGGTTTTCTGTTTATAAATCGGTGTACAAACAGAAAATAAAGGTTAATTATATTAAAAATTATCTTTATAATATAATTATTCTGTACTATTCTGCAGCTTGTTTCTCTTACTTAACATTTCTCATGTCGATAATGCATTTTTCTCTGGAGAATCGATATAAATTTGATATTTGCCAGGCTGCCGTCCATTTCTTTTGTTAATTCTACTAGCACTAGATATTGTGTAAGTTTGTACGTCTTCTGTTTGCAAAAATACTATAAAATGTTCTAATATGAAGAAATTAGAGCTATTTCACTTCAATAAAAACTAATAGTAGAAATTTTCGACGAAAAATGGTTGAATTTAGGAGTGTATGGTAAAAAAAAAATAATAAAAGGTAATGAAAAAATTAACTAAAAAAGGATTTAGGTTGTATCAATGTGCCCCGACAAAGACTGTATGAATGTGCCCCATACAGCCCTTTTGAATAAAATGAGTCTCAAATCCAACACTTCATAATTTATCTAACAATAAAGAATGAGGAACTGATAAAGAGTAGCTTTACTTGCCAGGGAGGGTATTCTTTTCGATTGAAAATACAGGAACAGTTGTATAATACCATTTCAATTATGAAACTCAAATTTACTTTTGACCTACAAAAACAAATAATCACCCATCCCATTTCATCAAACTATTGAATCCTTCCAAAACTTTCTGGATGTAGTTAAGAGCACTAGCATCACCTTTTGGAGCTGTTGTGAAACTTCCTGTAATGACCCTGTGTGCTGTACAGGGGTGTATCAATGTGCCCCAGTTCCCCCTATGCTATTGCGCAACTGCGCATATGTAATTAATTGATACACCTTTTATCTATTTATACATTGAATCAATTTACAATTACAAACAAAATTAATATTTATGTCAATATCTAAACATTGAGTAAGTAGTCTTATTTCTATGATGGCTCTAAGATAAAATGTCTACCATTTTATAAAATCATTTTGTTACCATAAATTTATAAAAATGAATGTTTATTATGAGTATGTTATTTTTATAATTCTTTTACTTGCTCCAAAAAACCTTATAAAAAGTTTTCTGTTTTACATAAGATTGTAAAAAACTGATTATTACGTGGAGAAAATGTACTTATAATGTATGTAATTTTAAAAAGATTGAATATTTGAAAAAGTCTTTTTGTCTAATCTTATATGTAACACTTCATAAAACCCTGCACAGGTCTACCGTACGGAAAAAAATATATTCTTTGTTTTATCCCTGACCAAAGAATGTAAGACTTATAATTTTTACAACAGACATAGAAATGGCTAAGTAGTCAATCACGAAAGCTACAGAAAATAATTTCAAAAGTTGTGCAGCAAAATTATTCTTTATGAAAAATATCTTTAAAATATGTATGTATAAACAAACATCATTGCTGATGTACAGAAATATCTTTTGCTAGCAAAAAAATTCATTGCAGTGTAGTTCACTAAATACGCAAGGCACATTTCCGTAAATCAGGACAACGTATTAAAAAATCAATCCTTAGGTGTTTTTTTTCGTTGATCATGAAAAGTACAGAATCAATTGATTGTATCAGTAAGCTGTAAAAAATATTTATTTTTATTAATAATCACACGGTTACAGTAACAAACTCCGTAACAAAAATTTTCCTTGCACCACTGAATGCATACGTAATAGGTTCCAATACATACATAAGAGGTTTCAATACATATGTAAGAAGTTTTGATATATACGTAAGAGGTTTCTGGGGAAAAAATGATCTAAGAAATGAATACAGAACTGTCCTTTTTATTCATTGAAATTTAAAAAAGACCTATCATTTGTTGAAATTACAACATAAATGAACTTCTTCAAGTAGTTTTTAAAATTTTTAAAAAAAATTACAACAACGCAGAATCTCATATTACTTATCGATAGGTCGATACACCACATATATCATAGAGTATTATTAATTAATTAATTAATTAGTTTTGTTTTTTACAATTTAACCTCATTCGTAAACTCTTACCTCTCTGGATAGTTCATTTAGGATCCAGAATTCATATAGGTCTTCATATAGGAACAAGAAATTCTTTGACACTAGTGATTTCCTTATGTAGTTCTCTGCTTAAATAACGTGAAAATTTACGCGTTGAAATTAGAGTTATTTTTGTATAAAAAATACTTCTATTTTACCTGAAAAATTATAATAACCGTAAGAACTCTAAATTCATAGTTTTTCACATTGATAAATATTTCATAATCGATATGTTTAATACATTTTTTTCTTATCTTTCAATTATTAAAAAATTTTCTACATTGCTTCATTAAAATTATTTGCTTCATTTTATTTGAGCTCGAGTTACAAACTGCTTTATATAATTTAAATTTGAACGTAGATCGCGAATTTAAGTATAAAAATTTATTTCAATAACAAAAAATATAGCTATTTCTAGACTAGAAAAATCTGAAACCCTTGGCTAGAATGAAACATCTTTCTCTCTTCAGTTTATTTGATAGAGAAAATACTACCAAAAAATTGAACAAAAAATTTATATATATATATATATATATATATATATATATATATATATATATATATATATATATATATATACATATATATAACGTAAGATAATTTATAATTGCTACTATCTCTTATTATTCCCTTTTGTATTTTCACGATTGATATTTTATTGATAAACATTTTTTCTAATTCTTCAATAATTAACATAATTACTACATCTCTTTATTTAAAATTAATTGCTTCATTTTATTTGAGATCGATTTATAAACAATTTTATATCATTTAAATTCGAACGTAGATCCCGATTAAGTTTTAAGTGGAACAATTTATCTTGGTAACAAACAGTGTAATTACTTCTAATCTAGAGTAATCTGAACCTTTCAACCGAAATAAAATACCCTTACTCGATGAAAAAAACGCTACCTAAAAACTTTTAAACTAGAAAAGAAATCAGACTATTTTTTATGGATAATTGCTGTTATTACTTAATATTTCTTTTTGTATGAAACTTCAGGTGATACATTTTTTTTCTAACAGCTAAATAAGTGCATGAATTAGAGTTAAAAAAAATAGTAAAATACTTTTATTTAAAAATTAAGAGGTTTCAACTCTTCACCGAGCCATTTTCAAAACAGATAACAATGATATTCTAAAGTTGCATGGTCTATAGTGCATTGAACAGAAGCGCCATCATTAATGACGGGTAGTATTTTTCTAAAATTGCAACTGGTTCTAAAAGAAAATTTTCAAATACGATCTCAATCCAAAAATTATTCCTGCATACAAATGCGATTTTTTTTAATGAATGTAACAATATTTTGAAAAGTCGCGTCTTTTTCAAGAACAAAGGGGATGAAAGCCGTGTATTTTCATCTGTATAAATATTTAATTATTCTACATACATGTTTATAATCATTAAAATAATAAATAAAAAAGTAACCATACAAGTAGGACTCTATATTCCTTTAAAAAAAATAGACACAAATTAATTTAATCTTCCCTAATAGTAAGCATTTTAGTGCATTTATTTTTCTTTTACATTAGCTGTTTCATGAAATATTGATCTAGAATTTCTTTTCCACAATATGAAAATAAATCTTTGCAGGGAGAAATAAGAACAAACATATAACGAGGAGATAAAAGAGGCTGTAATTTGTTAATAGTGGTGAGTTAAAAAAAAAACGACTTTTCGCAAGCTAACATTTTGAAAAGCTTTTAACGTTGTCTATTATATAAAAAATAAATTATATCGTATTATATATTTTTTCAACTTCATTTTTCAATATATATATATTGGAAATATAATGAATTTCTATTATGTGGATTTTCCTTGTTTATAATTTCGAAATTAAATTAAATTAAATTTATTTTAAAAATCTGAATCTATAATTCTTTTTTTTTTTTTTTTTTTTTTTGTAATAGCCACATTTGTTTTATTTGAAATCAGTACTGTTTGAACTGCTATTCCTGTATGTGGAATACATTGTAAACAATTTCAATTCCTAATTCAAGAATATTTGGTAGCCTGGACTGAAGAAACTCTCACTTTTGTAAGAAAACCAAACTTTAAATGTCTAGACTAAATGTTACAATAAAATAATACACATTGGTACTGGATTCTGATCGATTTTTTAATGAAAAGTTTTTGGGGGTTCTCGTATAGAATGCAAAGTTCGCTTTAGAGCTGACAGTTCTTTCTTTGACGAATTAGTTGCACTATGAACCTACTGAGCCTTGTCGGATGTAGTTTGCGTCCGAAGAGACAGATGCCTCTTGCAATTCGTCTGCGTGCAGTCCTTTTCAATCCATTTGCTTCTATTTTGGATATAACAATTAATTTCCCCCTATGTTTGATTTCAAATATTTCTTTACCTTGATGATGCTTTCATCCATTTAAACTTTTTCGCCAAAATAACAAAATACCTTCAAAAAAAAAAAAAAAAAAAAAAAAACATATAATATGCATAATGAGTTGTCTATACCGCATACAGCTGATTTGAAGACGTTAAGGTTTAATCCTCAATGGTTAAAAATTAAAATGAACATAAAACCAAATTAAAATAAAGATTACAAGAGGGGAGGGAGAATATTAAGGGAGAGAGAGGGAATTAATAATGTAAATTTTAAATTTCAAATCTGGCGACTACTTACCTATCAGTATCACCATAGATTAGGGGTCATCCACAAATGATCCATTACTTGTTGGGGGGGGGGGGGTTGTAAAATTGTAGCAGTTTGCGACAAGGGGATGCGAGGGGGTTAGAAAAAGTGTGACATAACAAAATATGGTTAAAATAAAAGCATTATAAATCATCTGGTTAAATTTAGTTACATTGAAATTAAAATATTTTTGCTCCTAAAGTAAAGGTAAGACTTAAAACCGAATATATTGAATTGCATTTTAATTTCAAAAATACCGCTGCTTTCAATTACTTTTTCATATTAATATTTTATTGCTATTGTATATTAATTGTGTTTTTTGTTGCAAATCTTATTTTTTTTTCATACAGAATAAAGACACGAAAAATTTTTATTACTACTATGCTTACAAATATCATTAAAACACATAGATAAAGTTGAAAAATAAAATTTAAAGTTTGATCTACAACGTTTCTGAAATGCAAGTATAGGTTTTTGTAATATAGCGTGACGTGTAGCAAGGTGAGGGGTAGGAGTATGGTGAATTTAATACTTTACGACGAAAGGGTGGAGGGGGGGTCAAAATATTGAAAAAATGTGTCACATCATTTATGGACAGCCTGAGTCCTACATAAAATAGAACTAAAAATTACACTAAAGTAAAAAAACATTATTGTTCTTTAAACTTGTTTCCATTTAACAAGATTTTTGTGTTTGTAAATATAAATACTATATTACATATAGAACTGAATTAACTTCATTTATTGTTTAAGATATGTGTGTGAAAATTCAAGATACTTAAAATATTCTTTTCGGAATTTTATTCAAAAGAATAAAAGTAGAAAGTATTATTTTCCAGAATTTTTCAGCAGTGTGTAAGTACTTTATTTCGCAGATATATCATTATCCTTAGATTGTTTAGGGTATAATTTTCTTTACATGAAAATATATCCCTTTGACCTTTGAAGTCTTACATTTAACTATTAAGAATGAAAAATAATAAATATATTTAAAAAGCTTTATTTTCATAATCATAAAAAAGTAAGAAATCGAATTTATACCCACTTTCTATGCACGAAATTTATCTAAATTTAATAAACCAATTCCAGTTTCAAAGATATTGTGTGCATAAAGACATATAAAGAAATAAACATTAAAAATTTGAATTGGTTAAAATATAAACAAATAAAACTCATCTTGCATGTGCCAAACACAATTTCAAGTGAAATTAGAGCATATACTTTTAAGAGAAAGAATCATCTTCTAAAAAAACTTTTGCATTTCAAAAAATATTCTTTAAGGAAATTGAATTCCGTGCTTTTATTCGTCTCTGTTTTTATCATTTCCTTCTTCAACGTAATTCAATTACAGTTTTTATTTGTATTATTTGTATGGTGTTATAATGCTACGCATAAATATAATCTTTTTTTTATATCTTTTTTTAACTTCAAAATTAAATTTATTGTAAATAAATTTAAACATAATGATTACCTTAGAATCTTTTGATGTACAGCTGCTGAAAGAGAATTTTGAATTCAATTTATTTCATGTCAGAAATTGAATGATAATGAAGATTTTTCGTAAGACTTCATTGTAAAAAAATTCTACAAAGTTACTGAAATTTTCTCAGAAACTGGTATTCCAGAATTTCTTATACAAAGGCAACATTAAAAAATCATGTTATGTATACACATTTTGCACTATAAATTGAAAAAATATATATGTTTACTAAGATTGTTTTTAGAAAACAATGATTCCTAGGAAATTTTATGTTACTGCAACTCGGATACAAATTAAATTTTTGTAAATTTATTGTAATTTTATTAGATTTTTTTTTGTAAAGCTACAGATTCCTTTAATTTTGCAAAAACAAGTTTTGTAAATATCCATCTTTTTCTGTGTAATGTACAAGTAAAATTTAAATAAGCATACAGATTTCTATAACTTTACATATGTAAATTTACAGTTTTTTTTTTTACAGTGTATAAATTTAGTTTTGATAAAAAATATCAACATGAGCGTTTTACTTAATAATACATCCATTTATATAATACGCTAATGTGGTGATTTCAGGTTTACCCTTATTTTCGAAAAAAGCAACTAGGCTTCCACGTTAGGCATAAATATTTAGATGCTATAAATATGCTGAATGTTCAAAGTATGGAAATAAATGCACAGTCTGCATTGCATCATATCTCCCGCTTTCTACACAAAATCTTCAAATACTATACAATTATAATATTTTATATTCTAAATCAGAAATAACAATCAACGGATAATTAGATATAAATAAATCAACACTATTTTAGTGGCACCATGTATTGACAGTCTGCAGGGCATAATTATATAATTCGATATCTAATTTTTAAATTTCGGTTACATAATTTCAGAATTTTGTTCAATATAAATAAAATTAATAATATAATTTAAATTTAATGTTATTAATTTTTAAGTCTTTTAAGCTTAACACTTACTTGCGTTTTTTTGTAATTTTTTACTTGTATTACAAGTAAAAAAGTATATATTTTTCTTTTTCCTCCAAATGTAATTGAATTATGAGATAGCATTTGTATGACTGAAAATCATTTTTTCATATTATCTCATTAAATTTTGAAAAGTACTCACTTCATTGAAAGTACTCACTCACTGAATCACTCATTTCATTTTCTCTCCAAAGTAATGTTCGAATATTACAACGTTAAAAATCGAAATTTTATCTGTAGTGATTTAATTAATATTTGTAGTACATAGAATTATATAGTATCTGCATTTTAATTGTATCTTATAAGAAACATAAATTTTATTTACAATGCAGCTAAATTTCAAATGGACATAAGCTAATCACGTAAGAATTGATAAAATTGAATAAAACTGTACGAAAAAAATAATATTAATATTTCTTATTCTGTTAATGGCCAATGAAATTGTAAAGTTATATATCTAGAGCTTCGGTTTAATATTTTTATAATTTTGTTCAATATTGTTGCAGCGTATATGGGGTTCTTCCGATCTTATGGTTAGACAACTTCAAACTCTTTGCTCTTAGAAAAGTAGAAAATAATTTATTTACAGAACTTCAGAACAACAGAGTCCTCGAAACTCACAAATATTTCTAAATATTCAAAAATAACTGTTCAAATCTATCGTATAAGTGCAGATATAGGTTCCAGAGACTCTTTATACAACGTCTGTACACTAAATCACATTCGAAATAACGTAAATAAGACTCAAGCAAACTTGCTTAACAAACGCGTTGTTCACTCAATGACTGACTGGTAAATAATAACAACAACTCGCATCCGGCTCTCCTATATATAGTCTCGCCGCATGCGGTGGAAATTTCTACCACCTTCTAGAAAAAAAAACTGGAAAACCACGGAACAACATTCAGTGTATCAGTAGACATAAGGGGGGGTTACCATAAATAGGGAAGGGTTACCATCGCCAACAATCGCCAAGTTTGTCGCCAACTTGGCGATATATCGCCAAATTTGGCGACCAAAATTAGTCGCCAAAAGTGACGCCAACTTGGCGATATCTCTAATATTTTGCAAAGCTGCCATTGACATTCACTGAAAATAATAGACAAATTTGCTTGATAACAGAGACAATGTAACAAAAACTAATATTAGTGAAGAAATGGAGCTTAATAAGATTATTTACATTATTTTACAGTACAAACACTAAATATTTACAAAATTCGTAACACTACACCAACCTCAAAGACTGCACGTCCCGGGCAGTGCAATCCTTGAGTTAGAGGAAAACACTTAAAATAAATAAACAAATAAATAAATAAGTAAATAATAACAATAATAATAAAATTTACATAAATAAGAACTAATTACTATTTACATATTTACAAAAAGTGACTTTTATGACCATGGCCTGAAATTCAAGTTTCGAATTTCTAATCACTTTGGCCAAAATAAGGGGCTAGCCGGTTATAATGTACGACCTTGGGCTTGGTGTGTGGCGATTTTCGTATGCGAACGACGACGTCATTCAGCCTGTTGACGACTGTGTAAGGACCGTTCCAGTTTCTTTGTAGTTTTGGCGACAGTCCCTTACGACGTATGGGATTCCATGACCAAACTTTGTCACCTTCGTTGAACTCATGTCCAGTTGCCTTTATGTCGTACCGTGTCTTCATCTTTTCTGATGCCAGTCCGATTCGGTTCCTCGCTAGACAATGAACCTCCTCAATCCGTGCCTGGAGTCCATCCACGTATTCTTCAGGCGACAAAGGAGCGTCAGGAGGACGGCCAAATAAAAGATCCGCAGGCAGACGAAGATCACGACCAAAGAGCATTTGAGAAGGGGAGTAACCAGTGGCCTCATGAGTGGCACTCCTGTAGGCAAGCAGGAAAAGAGGCAATTTCTTGTCCCAGTCCTGTTGGTCTCTAGACACCAGGAGAGAGAGGCTATTTAGGATGGTACGATTGAAACGCTCCACCATGCCGTCCGATTGAGGATGTAGGGGTGTAGTTCGAGTTTTGTCCATGCCGAGTAGTCCACACATTTCCTTAAACACAGTTGAATCGGAGTTTCTTCCTTGATCGGAATGGATTTGAAGAGGAACTCCATATCTGGAAACCCAGTGTTGAACTAGTATGTCTGCTACTGTTACCGCCTCTTGATTAGGAATGGCGTAGGCTTCAGGCCACTTAGTGAAGTAGTCCATGACAACGAGGATGTACTTATTGCCATCAGATGTTCTAGGAAGAGGACCCAGGATGTCTAGTGCAATTCGTTCGAAAGGAGCTCCTACATTATAACGCTGCAGTCGCCCACGGGTGCCCCTCTTTGGACCTTTACGTGCTACACAGGTGTCACAAGTTCGACACCACTTCTCTACATCACTGCGAACATTATTCCAGTAGAAACGCTCTCGAACCTTTTGCAGGGTCTTCATTACACCAAAATGACCTCCTGTGGGACTACCATGCAGTTCTTGAAGGACCATAGAAATTCTCGACTTAGGGAATAGTAGTTGCCATCTACATGTCTTTCCATCGTCAGACTCCCATTTTCGGTACAAAATACCGTTCTTCAAATGTAGGGAATCCCAGAGGGCCCAATAACGTTTAGTCGTAGGATGGTAATGGGCCATGTCTTGCCAGCTGGGCTTCCTGTTGGACTCCTCCTTCAGCTCTTCTTTCAGCTCTAGAATTGGCTTAATTTCAGGATCAGCAAGTTGATCTTTACGCAGGCTCTCGTCACTCAACGGATCTTGCGATGATATAGACACAGTTGTAACTTGTCTTACTATAGAACCTTTGACATTAAATTTCTTCTCAACCCGGTCGCAGTATCTACAATTCTCTGAGCAGGGTCTTCTTGAGAGAGCATCTGCATTTTCATGTGATGAGCCTTTTCGATGGCGTATCTCCACATCGTGCTCTTGAACCTTTTTGGGGCAATTTCTTCGGAGATGTCCTGTATCACCGCATCCCCAGCATGTGAGATTCTGTCTTCTTGCGCTTGTTCTTCCATTTTGTATCCACCTGGCTATCTGGCCTTCAGGGTTCTTAAAATTCAATAGCCAAGTTAGAGAAGCATGATCAGTTCGGATCAGGAATTTTCGACCGTAAAGATAGTGATGAAAATGGTCTATGGCTTTCACTACAGCAAGAAGCTCTTTTCTTGTTACGCAGTAGTTTCGCTCTGGATTTGATAAGCACTTGCTGAAATAGGCGATAACACGCTCCTGGCCGTCGATTTCCTGGGACAGTACAGCGCCAATGCTTTCGTTACTTGCATCCGTATCAAGTATAAACTGTGGAACTAAAAATTATGTTCTTGGATCTAGATTGATGTCTTCTTTGGCTATTACTGCTTGTTTACATTCAATTTCGTTATTTAATCCAAAAAGACTGATTTCTTCAAATTTTGAGAGCATTTTGTTATTTTTGAAATCAAGTTTGAAGTCAAACTTCTTCAGAATATCTAGCCCGATTAAGCAAGGATCTGTTATGTCAGCCACATATGCCGTATGGTGATATTTCGTTCCTCCAAAGTTGATAGTTAAATTTGCCTTTCCATATATGCCTTCTTGTCGCCCGTCACAGTTTGCAGGGTAACGCATGGTGGAGTCCAGATGAGTTTACATTTCAATTTTCGAGCCAAATCTTCTCTTATTATTGTCACATTGGCTCCTGTATCGACAATCATACGGCATTGAATTCAGTTAATAAAGCATATCACATATAATGCATTATCACCGCCACTCATTTTTGATATCTCGAGGATCTTCAGGTAGGGCTTTTCATTCTCTGGCAACCTCCGCCCCGCGAGATGGCCAAAATTTAGTTTCCCTGCTGACTGTTTGAATTTATCTCACGTTCGTGGATTTTGGGGCAATTTCTTCGGAGATGTCCTGTATCACCGCATCCCCAGCATGTGAGATTCTGTCTTCTTGCGCTTGTTCTTCCATATTTTAAAGCTTCAATCTCTTGATTTATTTTCCTAATTTCTTTCAAGACGTCGTTCTCAGTGTCTGAGCTTTTGTTCACCGTTGCCCCTCGGACTGAATGACGATCTCTTCGGCTGGCTTGTGTAGCTGCTTCCAACTTTAAGGCATATAGTAGTGCAGCCTTTAAATCCTGTACATCTGCCATTCGTACCGCTCTCTTCACATCTGGATCTTTTATTCCTTCTACAAAATATTGCAGTGAGAGCATTTCCCGTACATTTGTTGGACAGTCAATGAATGCTAAATTTGCAAGCCGTTCAATTTCCGAGGCAAACTCTTGAAGGGTTTCACTCGATTTTTGATGGCGGCTCTTCATTTGTATTCTCGTATAATCCTTGAAGAATTTTTCGCCGAATCTCATTTCAAGTGCACAACTTAGAGTCTCAAAATTGAGTTGCGTCATATCGGGCAATGTTTGCTGCACGTCGGCGGCTTCTGCTCTTAAAGATGCTGCCAGTTGACAAGCTTTCACCTCGTCACTCCATTTGTTCGCTTCGGCTACAATGGTGAATTGGGTCTTGTAGACTTGCCAGGAACTCTTTCCGTCGTATGTCGACAGCTTGATGTGCACGGGAGAAGCAGACAGATTCCTAAATTCTTCATAATTACCACTGGACGCTGAAAGCTTCTTCTCAAGATCTTGTACTTTTTTATTTAGCTTTTCATCTACTTCAACTATTTTCTCTTCAATATTACTAACTTCATTCTGAATTTTCTCTTCTACTTTACTAATTTCATTCTCTATTTTCTCTTCTACCGAATCTCTTCTTCTATCTACCGACGAGAACTTTTCTTCTAAAGTTTTCTTCATTTCTTCTTGACTTTTATTAACTTCTTTCTTCAATTCTTCAGTCAACTCTTTCTTTCTTTCTTCGTTTTTATTCATTTTTTCCGCCAACTCTTCTTGGCCTTTATTAATCTTTTCAGTCACATCTTCTTGGCATTTGTCAATTTTATTTGTCAACTGTTCCATTCTTTCTTCGTTTTTATGCATTTTTTCCGCCAACTCTTCTTGGCCTTTATTCATCTTTTCCGCCAACTCCTCTTGGCCTTTATTCATCTTTTCCGCCAACTCCTCTTAGCCTTTATTCATCTTTTCCGCCAACTCCTCTTGGCCTTTATCCATTTTATTTGATAATCCATTAATAGCTTCTAATAGTTCTTTCAGTTGTCCGTCCATCGTTCTTGTTTTCGCCATAAGAACCCGACTCCTGACACCAAATGTTGCAGCGTATATGGGCTTCTTCCGATCTTATGGTTAGACAACTTCAAACTCTTTGCTCTTAGAAAAGTAGAAAATAATTTATTTACAGAACTTCAGAACAACAGAGTCCTCGAAACTCACAAATATTTCTAAATATTCAAAAATAACTGTTCAAATCTATCGTATAAGTGCAGATATAGGTTCCAGAGACTCTTTATACAACGTCTGTACACTAAATCACATTCGAAATAACGTAAATAAGACTCAAGCAAACTTGCTTAACAAACGCGTTGTTCACTCAATGACTGACTGGTAAATAATAACAACAACTCGCATCCGGCTCTCCTATATATAGTCTCGCCGCATGCGGTGGAAATTTCTACCACCTTCTAGAAAAAAAAACTGGAAAACCACGGAACAACATTCAATGTATCAGTAGACATAAGGGGGTTACCATAAATAGGGAAGGGTTACCATCGCCAACAATCGCCAAGTTTGTCGCCAACTTGGCGATATATCGCCAAATTTGGCGACCAAAATTAGTCGCCAAAAGTGACGCCAACTTGGCGATATCTCTAATATTTTGCAAAGCTGCCATTGACATTCACTGAAAATAATAGACAAGTTTGCTTGATAACAGAGACAATGTAACAAAAACTAATATTAGTGAAGAAATGGAGCTTAATAAGATTATTTACATTATTTTACAGTACAAACACTAAATATTTACAAAATTCGTAACACTATAAATAAAATGGATATTAGAATTTTAATTAAGTTTTATTAATTTTTAAAAGTTTAACGTTTACCCGCGTAATTTTTAAAAAAATTGTTTGCATTATAAGTGTAATGAGTTTTTTTTTCAGGTGTGATTTAATTATGAGATTGAATTTGTATGACTGGAAATACTGTTTTTGCATACTCTTATTAAATAAAAATTTTATTTTCACTCCAGAGCTATATTCGAATGTCATTACGTTAAAAATCGATATTTTATCTGCATTGACATAATTAATATACATTGTACATGGTGTTATATACACTATATTGCCATTGATTATGGGACACTTGCGATTTTAGACATTTTACTAAATATGTAGAAAAATTCATGAGGAATCATCTCGAAACTCTTAGTGTATAAATATAATAGTATACGTCATACATCTCCGTGAAGATTTTTTACCGAAACGCCATAAGGGACCGTCAACAAATTAAAAAATAATGAATATCTTTTGAATAACCCTGTCAAAACTAATGTAGCAAAAGCGCTCAAACTGTAGATTATGATTGAATGCTTTATTGTAATACACTGTGTTCATTTTTATGCAAATAGCATGCACACTCGCAGAGTAATTAAGGTTTTTATAAAAATGGTCCCAAATTTTTCCAAGTTTTTCCATTATAATTTTCGGAGTCCTTAATATAAAATAATATTTTTTTCAGAAAATATGACAAACAACATTGCACACAGTACCCTGTAATCAGAATTAAAAAATAATAAAAATTGTATGAAAAATGAGTAGGTTTACTATATAATTTTTTACTGCGCATGCGTCAAAGATATCAAAATTTCATTTGCATATTATGTAAGCTAAATGTATAGAGCAACTTTTGTAAAAGTCTCAAAATCATAGCTTGAAAATTCTGAAAGTAATCGTCTATAGAAAAAGGACAAAATCCGTTGTTTCCAAAATGAAGCAAAAAAATGAGGGATTTCATTCAAATGCAGTAGTACATCCCACATTGTGTATTCTATATTGAAACTAATCAATGAATATATGGATATAACCCCTCTTGTTTTTGCTTCATTTTGAGAATAACGGATTTTCGACTTATTCAATTGACGATTATTGTCAGAATTTTCAAGTTATGATTTTGTGACTTTCACAAAAGTTGCTCTATACATTTAGCTAACATAATATGCAAATGAAATTTTGATATCGTTGACGCATGCGCAGTAAAAAATTATTTAGTAAACCAATTCATTTTTTATGCAATTTTCATTATTTTTTAATTCTGATTACAGGGTACTGTGTGCAATGTTGTTTGTCATATTTTCTGAAAAAAAATAATATTTTATATTAAGAACTCTGAAAATTATAAGGAAAAAACTTGGAAAAATTTGGGATCATTTTTATAAAAACCTTAATTACTCTGCGAGTATGCATGCTATTTGCATAAAAATGAACAAGGCTTATTACAATAAGGCATTCAATCACAATCTAGAGTTTGAGCGCTTTTGCTACATTAGTTTTGACAGGGTTATTCAAAAGATATTCATTCTTTTTTAATTTGTTGATGATCCCCTTTGGAGTTTCGGGAAAAAATATTCACGGAGATGTATGACTTATACTATTATATTTATACACTAAGAGTTTCGAGATGATTCCTCATGTATTTTTCTAGATATTTAGTAAAATGTCTAAAATCGCAAGTGTCCCATAATCAATGGCAATATAGTGTATTCCTTACTTTTTAGCTCACAGGCTATCATAGCCTGAGAGCTTATGTGCCCGTCCGTTCTGTATGTACGTTCGTATGTTCGTATGTTCGTGCGTAACGCGATAACTCATGATAAAAATATCGGATCCCCTTGAAATTTTGTATATAGGTATATCCTGATAAGGCGCTTCCCTGATTAGTTTTTGGAGTTCATTCGATATGTATAAGAGGGGGAACGGGGGGTTCATGCCCCTCCCCTTAATTGATATAAATGAGATTTTCATGCAGAATTAACAGTTTTCATTTAAAATTTAGATATAGGATCATTCTGATGAGGCGAGTCCGTGACTGTTATTAGGTGTTCATTGAATAAGTATAAACAGGGGGAACGGGGGGGGCTCATGCCCCCCCCCTTAATTGATATAAACGGGATTTTCATGCAGAATTAACAGTTTTCGTTCAAAATTTAAATATAGGATCATTCTGATGAGGTGATTCCGTGACTGTTATTAGGTGTTCATTGAATAAGTATAAACAGGGGGAACGGGGGGCTCATGCCCCCCCCTTAATTGATATAAACGGGATTTTCATGCAGAATTAACAGTTTTCGTTCAAAATTTAGATATAGGATCATTCTAATGAGGCGAGTCCGTGGCTGTTATTAGGTGTTTATTGAATAAGTATAAACAGGGGAAACGGGGGCTCTAATGCCCCTCCCCTTAACTTGTATAAATGGATTTTTCAATCAGAATTGTCAGATTTCGTTCAAATCTCTGAATAGTTTTGAAGTTTAATGGTTAAGTATAAAAGAGGGGAATAACTCCTCTTAAATTATATAAATGCTAGATGGGTTTTTATTAAGAATTATCCGATTTGCTCTGAATTTTGGATATAGATTTTTTAATATGATAAAGCATATACTTGATAGTTTAGGAGGTTCAATGATTAAGTATAAAAAAGGAGAAAGGGGAGAGCTGTTTCCCCTTCTTAATTTTTTTTCGAACGGAATTAACGAAAATACAAGGCTGTAATGAACAATTAGTATGCGTAGCCTGTGAGCTCAATGCCATCAGTTTAACTGGGCAATATTCTTTTTATTAATTACATTTCGTAAGAAATATGAATTTTATTCACAATGTAATCACATTTCATGAGGACGCAAGCTAATCTGTCTGTTGAACTTTTTCATAAATTGAACAATGATTAAATAATTATCCTCATCATTTGCTTATAATAGATAATTAGTCTCATCTTACAAATATAATTCATTTGAATTTTTTTATTTACTTTTCTACAGTGCAAACTCTTCAATAACAAAACCATCATTTGTATAAAGTTTTATGAATATTAAATTCAGATCAACCTCTCCTCATTTCTGACGGGGGTAGTTTATAATGATAATATTCTAAATGTTTGATATGTTATTTTGTGCTAAAGTACTGTCCAAAAATTTGTTTTACTGAAAACGTGGTATTTTTAGAAAAAAATATCAGATTAAAAACTATTCATTTCTATTAAAGTTTTAATCTCTAAAAAATATTTCAGCACTTATATTTTTAAAAGTATGTTATTTAAATTTTAGCATACCTTTTATAAAATTTCTAATCAGTTTCATAAATAAATAAAAGTAAAAATATCTACGCCTATTTAATTTGGAAAATTAAATAGGCGTAAATATTTGGAAAATTAAATTTGGAAAATTAATTTGCATGAAACGTTTTTGGAATACAATTCTACTAGAAAAGTTTTGTAATTTTCGAAATTTGTTGTAGAGTGTACCTGAGAAAACATTTTAGAAAAAAACAAATTTTAAAATTAGATTTCAATAATTACCATTAATTCATTAAGATTACAATTTAAAACAAATTATAACGACCGAATGAAAAATGTTTCCTTTAAACATTCCTGTAAAGTTTAAAAAAAATTATTAGCGTTTGTTTAGTGAGAAAGCGCAAATAACCTAATACTGTTAATAAAAATATAAATTTTGTTTCTTTAAAACTACAGTTAAACAGGGCTCTTTCACATCAGAAGATAGCTGGGATTTTAGGTGGTTTCGCACCAGAAAATTCATAATGTACTGATTGCTATACCTAAGATTAGAATTTTTCCATTAAATAAAGCAAATATTTCTTTACAAACATTCTGGTAACAGACCCTTGAAGCATACAAACCCTGTTAAATGTCCGCGTAGCAAATCTTGTATGCAAATTATCAGCATTGAGATGTAATTAAACTCTTTACATTGAAATTTTGTTTCTTTCTCAAACTTATCATTCAGAAATAATCAAATGCAAAAAAAAAAAAAAAATTAGAAACATTTTTTATAATTACCAAGACGGAAGAATATTGTCAGTGACACAATGTTCTGTCTAAAAAGATTTTAGTGTAATTAAATTTGCTATTTACAGTTGTCTCATCATTTACTTTTTCTTTATTCTCTCAAATAATTTAATTCCGCATTATCTTCCGCTTTTTAATCACAGAAACTTTTTATATTTCTTAAAATATCTACCGATATGAAATTTTTAACTTATTTTTGATGTCGTAAATGCCGTAGTAAAGTGGCAGTTTAAGCATATTTTTTTTAAATAATCGTTTAATAATTTTTAAACATCAATTGTACCTACAGCGAATTCTTATTTATATTCTGAGATCATATAATTTTAAAATGTATGAATGACCGCTAGTGCTCGCCCAGATACATGGTCTAAATGCTCTGCACACCAGCATTTTAAGCTAATTTTCTTCGCTTTATATAATGACCGAATAATCTCGTATAAATGATGGCGAGTTAAAAAGTAAGATATTAGTGATACATTTAAATTAAAACCGTTACATTATAGATTAAGGCGTAAAATCGTTTGTGGTACTTTTTTAATAATTATAAACTAAGTTTTGCAGTCATAATTTAATTTCTATGCATTTACGAAATGCAATAAAAGAGGTTTTTAGAACAATACAGAGTGAAAGCCTTCATCATTCAATTAAAGAATATGACTCAAAACAATTTAATTGCTTAATGGTTTAAGAAAAAAAATCTTTAATTTTATTCATCATCCACAGTCAAAGAAAAAAAGAAAAATATATACACATATTATTGAAATTGATAACAAGATCACGTGCGTAAGAGTTATCTTTCGTTTACAAGCACAAACAAAAGATGTAGGTTACAGTAATGTTCATGAGTGGTAAATGTTGGAAGTGCTTTTTCAGTTATGATATGAGATTTATGTTTAAAAAATTTTTACATGATCCTCTGTGTGTAAATACTAGACACAAAATAATTCATAAACAGAATTCTGTGTGAACGTTATTGTTTAGGTGCATTTTTTATTTGCCAGATGATGTGAATTTTATATATATTAATATAGTCTGTCTCAAAATTTTAAGCACTCTGCAAATCTCCTTTAAAATAAATGAAGAAGAAAATATTTTATGTTAATTTACAACAAATACTCGACATTTAATCAAAATAAAATAAAATAAGTCATGTTGAGTGGTAAAAATAAAAAATATATTTATTTTTATTTATTTCTTTTTTTTTCTTGAAGAAACGCTGTCTCAAAAGTTTAAAGCACTTTTAACAATTTTTTTAGAAACACGGGATTGGTATTATGAAATAACGTTGTATGACATCATATTGCACTTTTATACAAGTATAAAAGGTTGAGAAATCATTTCCTCTCATTTTAAAAAATATTGAAGGGTAAAGAATTCGCAAAATGTGAGAATTTGAAAGTGTTTAAATTCAAATAGCTAAATAAAACTCTTTCTGTAATTGTAAAAGCTTTAAATTGATCAAATCGAGGTATATATTAAGTACTCTCTAGAAATGATAATTTTAAGCGGAAACCAAGATGTGGACGACCACGTACAACGACTGTTCAGACTGATCAGAGAATACGGAGATTGGTATCAAGACAAAATATATCAATACGGCAAATTAAAAGTAATCTTAGTGTACAGGTGTCCAAAGACACTGTAAATAGACATATTAAAGAGTGTGATTACATCATACTTAAGAAAATGGCTCGCAAATCGTCTCTCAAATTACATCACAAACAGGCAAGAATGAACAGGGCTAAAAATTACATATCCTGTGGAGACAAATGGCTTATTGTTTTATACAGCGATGAGAAAATGTGGAATTTAGATGGCCCAGACGGTTAGAATGCGTATTGGTATGACTTACGCAAGAAACCAAGGGCATTTTTCAGCAGGCAGTAAGGCGAAAATTTTTTGATGGTTTGGGGGGCATTTGAATTCAATGGCCAGACCTCTTTGGCTTTTTTAAAAGAAAGACACAGTTTAAAAAAGTCTCAAGAGACGGTAAACCACCATTTGCTTCCATTCCGTGACATTTTATGGGAGGGGGGGGTCTTGAATGGACTTTTTAACAAGACAATGCCTCAATCCGCGTATCGCATTCCACAAAACTCTTTCTCAAAAAAAAAAAAAAAGATAAAGTTCTTGACTAGCCAGATTTAAGTCCAGACTTCAACCCGACTGAGAATGTCTGGAGTAGTTTAACTCATCAGGTTTATGGCAACGGAAAGCAGTATTACTCTATTGAAGAACTCCAAGAGGCCATTAAAAAAGCATGATATTGTTTGCCTCCAGAAACCCTACTAAAGCTAATAATTTCGATGAACGCACGTTTATTTGAACTAATCCAAAATCGCAGAAAAAGAATTTGTTAGTAAAAGTTCGGTAAAAATTTTAATTCTGTTTGTTTTTGACATTATGCATAAACTTTTGAGACAGTTTTTTATAATATTTTTTAAATTATATTTTTTAAAAATATGTCATTTATTTTTTTCTATTTTTGATATTATTTATTTAAATAATGTTGCGAAATCTGCAAATAAAAAATTTTATTTATTCTATATTTTGAAATTCTTTAAAAATCGACATTATATGCTTATGCTTAAACTTTTGAGACAGACCTTAAATGCTTGCATATTAGAAATATGTACATACATAAGGTTATATCAAAAACTCGATATTGTTTCGGAATTTTTCAAAAAATAATCTTGACGTACTTCTTGATCTTGAAAAAATTAAATATGTTTTTTAAGTGGTTCTTGGTGGAGATTTTCAACAAAATGCACTGAGAGCATGGAACTCAGAACGAGTTCTATGGCGCAAATCTAACAAGAGAAATGCATGCTACACAAGCCTGCAACATAGCGCTGCCATTCCCCCTTTTTGAAGTGCGTTCATAATTATGTAAATACGTAGCACCTATATTCATCGTCAAGTACTCCGTTTGTCTGGCCTTTCGTCAGTCTGACCATCTAACCGTCTGTCTCTCTGTCCGCATATAGTAACAGAAAATCTATCCGACCGAATTCTTTGAAGTTTGAAATATATATTTATTATATATTTTTGTCGAATCATTTATAATTTTATGAAAATCGGAAGCATAGTTCAATTACATTTACAATCAAAAGTACTCCGTTACATTACGGTCAAAGGGGGGAAAATGCTACAAATGCATTTTAAAGGAGATATACTCTTTCGAACATAGTAATAATTGATATGCATCTATAAGCTATATACTATAAAACACATAATAACTGTAGTATCTATGGTGCAAAGAATATTTATTATGGATTTACAGGACCACACGGTCCTGTAAATGTCCTGTAACTGTCCTCCTAAAGTGTAATAAGGGTATTCCATTATATAACGGTAGAACATTGATTGGTGCGCATTTTAATTGAATTAAACTATTTAACATCTTATGAAATTGATATACGTTGCTGAGGATTACTAAGGTACTTGTACCCAATATGAAAAGTGCTCTCAATATGGACACCTTTAAAAAAAGTAACAATTTTGGTCGATAGATAATATCCCATGTCCATAAAGAAAATCATTTGAAAAGATAATTAATCCTGAACAGTGCAAAAAAGCTCACTGTTCGTAATTTAAAAACAAACATCTTCTTTTGAGGTGTATTGATCTTAATTACCGGTAAGTTTCAATTCTTATTAGATATGATGAAATTACTTTAAATATTGAAAAGCAGAGTGGTTTAACATGCTGATAAAACGTATTATCGATCGCTATTACTTGTTTCGCTTAAAAATGTTTTCTTGTTTATTTATTATAAGATTTAATAAAACTCTGCCCTATATGGACACTTTATGTCTATATTGGAAGTACAGCAAGTAATTTTCAGTTTTATCAATTTGTAAAATATTTGTTTAATGTTATTTTATTTAGCTAATTTATAATAAAATAATGTTCCACCTTCATCTCCTGCTAATTTTTTTTCATGGAAAATTCCTTCATCAGCATGCTATCAACTCCAACTCTAAGAAGAAAGAAGACAGAATGTTGCCAGGCGATAAATTCAAAATGCATCAAAGTGGTAAAATCCTTGTTCAACAAGATACCATCTCAACTACCCTAAAAAATCGTCCAAAAACCCTTGCAAAAAAAATCAAAATATGCCTCCCTTCAGTAGGGTATTTGTTGGCGAAATCGCAGGTACCAGCGGTATGACTTCCTCAAGAAAGGAGAGCTGGTACTACTTCTTATGCAGTATTGATGCTGTTGCAGACATCCGGTCATGCATTACATGCGGGAGATATGTCCAGTTTATGAAGACTGTGTGGGACTCACCGCCCATGATGAAGACGTTTTTATTTGTCCATCCTGTGAGGACTGAGTAATAACAGATGTAATAAAGCTAATCAAAACAAATTATATTATGTCATAATATTTTGTAGTAACTAAAATGCTTTGAATCGATCTTCGAACAGCCACAACCGAAAATAGCCCCCCCCCCTTTTAAAGTTCATGTTCTGAAGATATTTATTGCGCCCCCCTCTCTACTGCAATACTCTAAGACATTTTTTATTCCCTCTCCTCTAAAACCACTTGGAAGATTGACTCACCATACATCCAGTGTAATAGGTCAATAAGGAGCACCTGTTTCTAATATGGACATACAGTGGCTGTCAAAAGTTTCCGGCCGGCAAAATTTTTTCAGTTAAATTGTAAATATACCCATATGAAGAGCAATCTTAAAGTGATATTTATACATTTTATTGACATAATAGTAAGGAACTTACTTATAGAAGAACGTGTAAATATCAATAAATTTAACTGACAAAATTAAGTATAAAGGAAAACGCATGTTCTCAAAATTTTCCGGCCACCTTCACAAGTTTGTAAAAAACTGGTATTGTAATAGAAAATTACAGTGATCAACAACATTTACAATTAGTATTTTATCGTATTACTATTTTATTAGCTTTAGTAATAAGTACTGCGGCGCAGCAACGTGACATTCATACAATCAAAGGTTAAAGATCGTCTATGGTACGTTTTTCCCACATTTCTTGCAATTTTGGTGAAATTTCGGATGCGTTAGAATATTTATAGTTCCGCAGACTTTTGTCAACTTCTTTTTAAAGATTTTCAATTGGATTCATATTGGGCGCTTGGGCTGATCATTTCAAAAACGAAATTTTTTGTGCGAAAACCATTGCTTATCGAGGTTTGCAGACATTATTTATGTCGTTATCATGTTAAGAAAAATAGTTGCGACCATTTTTTTTCTCTAATAAGGCAGAAAATAGTCTTACAAGATATCCTTATACATTGTAGCATTCATCTGGCCGTGGATTTCAAATAACAGACCGACACTTTTTTAAGAAAATACCCCCCACGGCATAACATGTCCTCCCCCATGCTTCATTGTAGAAATAACATAGGTCGAATCATATCTTTTGTTGTAAGGTCATCGTACGTTGTGTCTGTCATCACTTTCAAGACTGTTTCGAATTCGATTGATGGAAAATAGAACTTTTTTTCCAGTTTTCATTTGACCAGACTTTGTGTTTTTTGGAAAACGCCAAACGGGTACGTTTGTATTTTTTTTAACTCTGAAAAAGTTTTAACACCGACTCTTCCATAAAGTTATGCATCACGTCAGCATGTTGATACGGTATACAGACTTATTTTAGCAATATTTGCTTTCCGTAAATCGCAGCGTATTGCAACGGAATTTTTTTGCGGATCATCAAATTTTTTTCTCCTGATAATTCTGTTCACAGGAATAGTAATTTTCCAGGATCTCCAGGACCTCTAAAAGTCCTGAAGGCCACGGTCATCTTTATATAACTTTTAAATATCGTTTACGGTCGATTTCACTAAACGATAACTTTGCCGCAATATCTCGAGAAGATTGGCCTTTTAGCGACAAACTAATCACTCATTTATGAACAATAATTGTTGAAGTTTTCAATTTTGAATTCATACTGTGCTATACACGTTGATTCATTCATAAACGTAACCAAAAAAAACAGTTTACCGATAGAAAAAAACTAAAGAATGATAAGTGGCCGGAAACTTGCACATGCGAACTTCGAATTTTATCCCTTTGCATTAAGTATCTTCAGTATCCAATGACACTGATCACGTGGTCAGAGGTCATTCACATATTCCTAATTTTTGAAGCAATTGTGCTTCTTTTTTGCGTAACCTTTTAGTAAATAAATCGAAGAAACTAACTGGCCGGAAACTTTTGACCGCCACTGTACATGTCTATAACAGGGACAGATGGTTCCTTATATAGACACTTGTAAATATTTTTTGTTTGTCTGTTTTCATCATTTAAATTAAACCAGAATAATTACAAGGTCGCTAATTTTAATAATGATTGTCAACAGTCCAGGGATAGTGGTCATATATTTTTGGAGTCCTGTGATGTGTATACGAGGGTGAATAAAATAAATTTTCCTTAGGGTGTCCATATTGGGTACAGGTACCTTATAAGTTATTTCTTGTATAATAGAAAGCAGAAATTATTTACAAAGACGCCCAAAATATTTTGGCAACTATAATGTATCCGAAATATTGTATACTATTACACGAAAATCTGAATATTTTTAGGTGAGTTCGTAATTACATAAACAAGGGGAACCCGTCGAATTTCGACAACAATAAATGTTTAAGAAAGAACCGTTTCATTGATTTAAAATAGCCCTACAGAATTTGCTACATTAAAAAATGCATGTTACAATGGTCAGTCTAACTCTCAAAAAAATGTTACTTAAAGCTAAAAAAAAGAAAAACTATTTCTATAAAACTCAGATGCCAAAATTATCAAATTTAAACTTTAATCGATCATATTAAAATTAAAATTTGATAATTTAATACTTTAATAATTTTAACGATCATGTAAAATTTGAAAATATGCGATGTTTAGAAGTATAAAATTTGCAGTACAGAAAACTGTAAAACCGAATTGCGTGTGAAAGTGTGCCTTTCGCAAAACGGTAGATACATAGCACCTATAGTCATCGTTCAGCGTGTCCGTTCAGTGTGTGTTCTGTCTGTCCGCGTATAGCAGATCAAAAACTACCCAACCAAATCGTTTGAGATTTCAAATATATAATTGTCTCATAGTTTTAATGAGTCATTTCAATTTTTCTGAAAATCGGATGTATAGTTTCATTACAGGGACAATCAAAATTATTCCATTTTATTACGGTCAATAGGAAAAAAATAGTTTCAAGAACATTTTAAAGATGTTAATATAAAAGAATTCACATGAATCTATAAAGTATGTACTGAAATATATAGTCTGTACAATCTGCGATGCAAAGAATATTTATTATTAATTTACAGGGCCACACAAATGTTTTTCACTACATAATGGTATAAGGGGAAAGATACTTTGGGGCGTGTTGTAATCATATTAAATTATTTTCATTTTACGAAATTCATAAAAGTTGCTAAGTTTAAATATTAGTTAATTCCTGTATAATAGAAAGTAGATAGTTTTTACAGGAACACAGAAAAAAATCTCGACCACTATACTTTATCCGAAGTACTGCTAATCTGTTATAATGTACTTTTAATAATGTTATAATTTACCAGGAAGACCTGAATATTTTAAAAACTTCGTTAAGTAGGAACGCACCTCATTTGCCACGCTTCACGTGCAATTTACAATTTGTTTTATTTTTCGCCCCCTGTATATATGTATACACTCTATAAGCCTTTAAATTATGCATCTAAACGACATATTTTTCCATTGTTGAATTTTGATTTGATGTCTTTTATAATTTCTTTTAAATATATCTTTAGAGTTTTTATGTTTATTGCTCAGTGTATATTTTCTCTATGGCATATTTTTACTTCAACATCTTTCATGTCACTTCCGATTCTGGATGACTATCTTGTAAAAAAAAGACATAAAATTTAGAATTATCTGTATAAAAAACTCAAATTATCATTATAAAGAACATATTATTTATAATAAATATTGTCGAATTTAATGAACATTACCTATAAATTTCTATAAAGGTTGAGTCTTAGGATAATAAACAGAAATTTGAAAAATAAAATAATCGGGAATAAAATTGTGTTTTCAAGTATTTGCTATAATAAATGTTAGTCTAAATATGTCACACAAATATGTATACTGAAAACATTAATAGCAAAATGATATTTTCGAAAACATTCTTTAGTTGGATATATTTATTATGTTTTTGCGAGAGAAAATGCTTAAAATAACTTGTAAAATATTCTCAATGAATCAACTTCATTGATTAAAACACTTTTTCATTCATTTTTTCTTTTAAAACAACTTTTAAGTTATCACAAAGAGTTATATTAGACGTAGAATAGCGTGACAAAAAAGAATAATAAAATGAGAAGAAAGAAGGTATCGGTATATTTAATGCTTCAATTTTAAACATTAGTATATTTTCGAGTTTTAGGTAGCTTTAATTACAAAAAGTAAAAAGCTACCTATTGCAGCCGTCCGGGGGAAAGCACTTCCGGAAAATTTTGGTATATTTTCACCGATCATGACCCCCAGACCCCAAAACCACCCTCCGTTTATATGTTGACATATATATATATATATATATATATATAACCATATATATATATATATATATATATATCTGATTTTTGTCATGCGATAACTAATGTATTTATGAACCGATTTGAATGAAACTTGGTATGTACATAGTACATACAAATGTCTCGACCGAGTTCGTTGGTCAGCATCATCCTCCATTTTGTTTCAAAATGGCGGCCATTTTAAATTTTAAAAAAAATTTAAAGTTTAAAATTAAATGCGAAAAAATTAAAAGTTGAAAAATATTTTCCTTTTACGTGTTAGAACTTAAAACAACGATTCCAGAACACTTTTTATTTTGTCTATATCTTACAAAATGACTGAGTTATAGCACTTTGAATTTTTCTTATGTCTGACATTTTGAAACGATCTGATTTTTGTCACGTGATAACACGCTTATTTATAAACCGATTTCAATGAAACTTGGGATGTACATAGTACATACAAATGTCTCGACCGAGTTCGTTGGCCAGCATCATCCGCCATTTTGTGTCAAAATGGTGGCCATTTTAAAATTTAAAAAAAATTTAAAATTTAAAGTTAAATGCGAAAAAATCAAAATTTGAAAAATATTTTTCTTTTACGTGTTAGAACTTAAAACAACGATTCCAGAACACTTTTTATTTTGTCTATATCTTACAAAATGATTGAGTTATAGCACTTTGAATTTTTCTTATGTCTGACATTTTGAAACGATCTGATTTTTGTCACGTGATAACACGCGTATTTATAAACCGATTTCAATGAAACTTGGGATGTACATAGTACATACAAATGTCTCAACCGAGTTCGTTGGCCAGCATCATCCACCATTTTGTTTCAAAATGGTGGTCATTTTAAATTAAAAAAAAAATTTTAAATTTAAAATTAAATGCGAAAAAATTAAAAATTGAAAAATATTTTTCTTTTACGTGTTAGAACTTAAAACAACGATTCCAGAACATTTTTTATTTTGTTTATATCTTAAAAAATGACTGAGTTATAGCACTTTGAATTTTGCTTATGGCTGACATTTTGAAACGGTCTGATCTGAACGATCCACAATGTTGCTTTAAAATGGCATACACTTTATGATATCATGGAATTTGGTGACTCTCTAAATCACTTAAAATAAAACCAGGTTGAATAAAAGATGACTATTTTCTAAAAATTCCTATTAATATTCAGTCTTGACAAAAACTAGTTTCAATCTTATAAAATCACTAATTTTATAAGATTATTTCCGCTAATTTGAGCTTAGTATTTTTGAACAATGTAACTTACCTTAAAATAAATAAATAAATTTATAAGTATATGAAAGCTACCTCTTCCTCCCGGCATTGCCGGAAGGACTTTTTATATTATTGAAAGAAACGTGTTTTATATGTTTACTCTGATGTAGTTTTTTATGATACTTGATTACACATTTTCTACTTCATTACGAATATAAAATATTCAAATTCGGAAAAAATAAGTGATTATCTTTCGTTATTTTTCATGTGAATTCCTTTAAAAATGGGTTATATGTTTTAAAAAAAGTATTTTTATTCGGAATCTAACATATTGTTTTCTCTATATTAAGTATTTTTAAAATTGGAACTAAAATTTTATCGATATATGCTGCTACTATTAATATATATGTTTTACTAACAAATCACTTATTAAACTACTATATTGTTGCATTAGTTTACTAAATTTATAATATATACAAGGTGATGCAAAAAGTAATGTCCAAACCGCCAAAGTTTTGCATATACGCAAAGTAATTTTAGTTGATAAGACTGATTTTATACGACTAAAATAACTATTAAATTTAAAGTATTAACGAAATATGCTTCACACCCTCTTCTCCATGTTATGCGATCTTTACCATTTTATATAATAAATTCAACACTTTATTTCTTTTAATTATATATACTTCATTGAATTTCTTAAATCCTTGCCTCTCATTATTATTTTTTTAATTCACTCCAAAATTGTTCCTTAAAAATGTCAAGCAGTATGTATATAGTTATAATTTAAAATAGTTTAATAGTTATTCTTATATTGGAGTGTTGAAGTAATCAAAAGCAATTCTTGCATTATTTTAATTTTTAAATTTTATTAATAATATTTATAATTAAATTGTTACGGCAGAAGTAATCATAAGCCTTTATTTAATCTGTATTTTCATGTCCATCTCGAATATATCTAATGAAAAACAGCAAAAAAATTCGTTAACTAATTTTATTCTTACCAACAACATAAATAACATAAATGGTAAATAAATGGGATTTTTCGCTTCTCGTCATAAACATCTTTACCCATACGTACATGAGATAATATTTGTTATAAACATTTACAAATAGCTTTCCCCAATTACATAATGTTAATGTAAAAGCAAGGGGAAGCGTACTAAACCTTTTATAGCTTTCTTATTGTCGTTAACAATATAATGCCTCAAAATAGTTTACTTATCCTGTAGCGAAAATGAAACACAGCTAGAAATTCTTGTTCTTGAGTTAATCCTTTTTCTTTCCTTAAATAATCAAATAATGGTGCGCGTAACATTTATTTGGTGACTTTCATATAATAAATAAGTTGTAACCCGTGACTTCGCTCTCGTAAAACTGAAAGTTTATTTTGGCATATACTATGTTTTTTTAATATAAGATTCTTTCCATATACAGACGAACCCGACAAAAAAAGCGTTTTAAGGAAGTGGATCAAAGTCAGGTATTAAGAGGAGTAGCGTATTAAAGGCGATTTATATAATTTTTCAGGCGCTGTTGTTGTTGGACTTAATTACACATTTAATCGTCCGAAGAAGCGATTCCTAACCTCTGTAACGCGCACCCCTAGGGGAACGTAGTGGTCCTGCTGGGAGTACGTGAAAATAGCATCGGTAATGATGAAATCACAAAAATGATTAATAAAATCGGAAATGATAGAGAGATGTTAGGAATGTCAATGTGATCTGTATTGATTTATTTATATGACCTTTATAAGAAGATTACCAATGTTTTTTATTATTTTTAAGCATGTTTGGGTTATTTAGATAGTGCAGAGGGGGGGGGAGGCGTACTTAAGATAAATGGAGTACTAAAAATGAAAAGCCTAAGAAAAGGAAAAGACATTGGGAAGCGCTGGCCGAAAGGAACTTTACAGCTTTCGTTGAAATTTTTACATACCTGGCGAAAAAATTTTTAATAAACTAGGACCGAATCTAGATTAGGCATACGTTTTTTCTTATGTAGTTGGAAATTGTGTGGAAGTGAATTTAATTGTTTAAAGATAGGAAACAAACGATTAGATAAGCACAAATAAAGTATGAAAAGGTAGCAAATAGCTATTTCGAATCTACTATCGAGATTCTTCATCAGTGCAAAACTCAGCGAGCTAAAAAATAGCAAAAAGCTATTTTTTAGCTCGCTGAGTTTTGCTATTTTTTAGCTCGCTGAGTTTTGCTATTTTTTAGCTCGCTGAGTTTTGCTATTTTTTAGCTCGCTGAGTTTTGCACTGATGAAGAATCTTGATAGTAGATTTGAAATAGCTATTTGCTACCTTCTCATACTTTATTTGTGCTTATCTAATCGCTGGTTTTCTATCTTTCAACATTTTTGCACAAAGGCTTTATTTGCTATTTAAATGAATTTAATTGTTTCTAGGAAATGTCAGGCAGGCAATATATATTTTGTAATATAGCGGTAATGAACTTCTATTTATATATGAACGGGAAATTAATTTAACATGTTTCTCAAATGCCCTTATTAACAAATCGAATACTTTCTGACACATTTTCTGTCTCATTTTTAAATATAAAAAAATAAAAGGCCTGGCTACTTAAGTGATATGGAATCAATTGGCTTTTTCCATATTTTAATAAATATATTTCTCATTTAATTTTGATCGATTCTTTTCACATACCTACAGGTTTTGCATTTTCCCCGTGGTATGACGCCTGGAATTTTCACTAAAAACACCAATTTTGACAGTATTTTCTAAAAGATCTGAAATGAAAACGCCATTAAAGTATATAATTTCTCAATAGTAACAACGGCATATTACAAGCAAAAATGATTACAACAATTTATCAGAAAACAGTTTCTTTGTATTAGGTAGCAGACTTTTTAAAATGTGCACTTTATTACGTAATTTCAAAAGTAATAATGCTTTTAACCCTTCTATACTCTATTATTCTAAACTGCAATAATGTTTTTAATGAATATTTTCCTGAATGTTGAAAAGCCTAACCATGTAAACAATTATTATGTTGTTATTATATAATTTCAAGTAATACAGTGTAATTTAAAATATATTGTAGAACTTTTCCATAAACATATTTGTTGTATTCTTTAAACAATCTGACAAATCAAACAATTTTTTACCCTTAGAAAATTTAGCAAAAGATAAAGTATAATAATCTCTTTTATATTAAATATTTATGCTTCACCTGTCACTTTAAAATTGCTTAAATACAAGGATACACATAAAATCTTATTTTCAGTTCTAAATGTCTTGGATGGAAGCCAGATTTGTTTTTGTTTTTTATATTACTTTAGACTTTAAAATTCTTCTTGAATTTAAACAGAATTATTTTAAAAGTACTTTGAAAGAAAAAAAAATACTAAGACAAATTCTGAAAGAAAAAGAAAAGCCATTATTCAAAGTGCCCAGAAGTTTAAGAATACTAATTAGAGGATATTTTTATAATTCAAGAATAAGACACTCATTTGAATATTATATTTCTGAACTCAAAAAAAGAAATTGTGGGTTAAAAAATACATATAGCAATGAAATTAGAATTTGAATGCTGACTCATGGTTTCATGTGTTACGCTTTTATTTTCATCCCAAAATTTCGACTTCAAATATGCGTTTTGTGAAGAAAATTTTTTAAGTGATGAATAAAAATTTAACAGTAAATAAATTTAAAAAATATATTTGAATTTTTTCGTGTAAATCCGAATTTTTTAAGGTTTTTGAAATGAAGTGAAGATCAAACAGGCAAATCGTTTTGACCTGTTAAATGAAAACTGAACATTTAATAATCAAAAGTTTAAGTTGGTTCGAAACACACTTAATCATGATATAAGCAAATGCTTAAGATAGCTTTTATAATCTAATTTTCTATGAATTTCAGATTTTCAAAACACATTTATACTTAAAATACTCGAAAAATAACTATTTTTAAGAACGCAGTAATGTGTGTGAAGTCGAATTACAACAGTTCATATCGATGCACCTAAGGAACTTAAAAAAAACTTCTTTCCCTCTTCATGCCTTTGTCCACATGTCTGGAGGTTTATTATTTTCTTCTATCTTCAATTGTAAAGTATTGTAATCGAATTTTTTCGACTTCCTGTTTTCGACGGATTTACACGTTTTAGGGGTCAGAGATTACTAAAAACATGTTTTTACAAAATGTCTGTCTGTCCGTGTGTGCGTGTATGTCTGCCCGTACATCGCCATTCTACCATCAAAAAGTGTATGAAGTTATGTATACAATTGAACCAATTTTTTTTTTTATGTTTTTGGCAGTGGCATGCAGGTCCTCCTTTAATTTAGAAATATTTCGCCGGAAAGAGGCGCTGCAATCGCGATTTTTGTGCCACTTTCAATATTATACCGACCAAAAATATATGAAGTTATGAATCGAATTGAACCAAAATTTTTGTGTAAGTGTATAGCTATGGCTAGTTGGTCCTCTCTGAATTTGAAAAAAATCCGCCGGAAAGAGACGCTGCAATCGCGATTTTTTTTCCATTTTCAATATTGTACCGATCAAAAGAGAATGAAAATTTGCATCGAATTGAACTAATTTTCTCGTGTAAGTGTATGACTATGGCTAGTTGGTCCTCTCTAAATTTCAAAAAAATCTTCCGGAAGGGGGTGCTGCAATAGCGATTTTTATGTCATTTTCAATATTGCACCACCTAAAATTATATGAAGTTAGGCCTAGAACTAAACTAAAATTTTGTGTATGGTTACTTTTTATATGACAAGCAGGTCTTTTCTGAATTTGAAAAAAAAATCTGCGTATCATTCTATTGTCCATCGGCTCGTGCAGAGACGGAAATTCGTTTTAATCCGATTAATTGACTGAAGCTGAAATTTAAGATGAATATCAAAGTTGGTATGGCATTGAATTAAAATTATTAAAGCATTTAAATATTAAAATGTACGTATGAGATAGAAGAAAGTTTTGAAATTGGCACAACCAACTAGTTTTAACATATTTTTTTATTATAAATACTGTTAAAAATTAAAAGAAGAAAAAATGGACAATAATTATTCACTACAGAACCTCTCAACAAGAGAAATAAAAAGTGTATTGTTTCGCTGTATTGATAATGTTTTTCCAATGTAAATGTTAGTGATATAAACAAGAAAAAAATCATGCGTTAAAGAGAGATTATGAAACATATTCCAACAATTTCAAAATACTTCGCCATTTAATAATCCAAATAAAATACCCAAGAAAAACATTTCAGAAATACAAATTGAAAGGTTTCAGTGATTACAATTAATCCATTAACATTGCAATTTAAAACAAAGTGTAAGAACCCAATGAAGAATATTTTCTTAAACATTCCTATAAATTTTGTGAAAATCAATAGCCTTTGCTTTGTAAGAAATTCAAATAATCTAAAAATGTGAGTAAAAAGAAAAATATATATTCCTTTAAAACTAAAGTTAAATAACCAGGTAGCGAATTCTTACATGCAATTTATCGGCCTTTGGATGTAATTAAACTCTTTAAAATCAAATTTTGCTTCTTTCTCAAACTTTTCATTAAATAATGAACAAATACAATAAAATTACTAACATTTTTATAACTACCAACACGAAAGTACATTGTAATTTACAAAATTTTCTGTATAAAAAAGGATTCAATGTAATTAAATTTACTATTTGCAGTTACCTCATCATTTATTTCTTGTTTATTCTCTCAAACAATTTAATTCCGCATTATCTTCCGCTTTTTAAACACAGTAACTTTTTATATTTCTTAAAATACTTGTCATTATAAAATTTCTAAATTATTTTAAAACTACCCTGTCTTAGATGCCATTAAAAATGCAAATTTTTTTCAAAAAATTTGGTTTAACGATTTTGAAACATCATTTATAATTACAGCGAGCTCTTATTAGTTACATTCTGATATCATATAATTTTAAAATGTATAAATGCTTAATGCTCATTGTTTTTGTATACATTCACAATGACCACAAACTATGAAAATTGAAAAATTTCTCGGATATCTCTGGTATCAAATGTATTAATTGGAAACTTTAAATTATTCTTCGTCAATTATCCCTTTGCATTCGAAAAATGATTCTCAATGTATCACTAATGCACCGCATAGATGTGTGCTTCAAATGCTTTAGACACCAATATTTTAAGCTAATTTTCTTTGCCTTATCAAATGGCCGAATAATCTGTGGTATATGATAGCAAAATAAACTGTAAGATATTAGTGGTATCCGCCTAACAACATCATTGGTGAGTGAGAATCACTTCTCGAGTGCAGAGGATTAAAATAGTGATCAGTGCTACAACAGTTTAAAAACATTTTAACAATTAACAACTGTTTATGATTGTACGGTCTGTAATAGGTTCATGCTTTAGCTCTAGTAAATTAGGATTGTTATTGTGTTTTGCTTTTCCATTTCATGTTCCTTATTTGAAATGGAGTATGCAGTATTTATACTATGTTCCAGGGCACATTTAAATTAATATCGGTATATTATGGATTAAGGAGTAAAATCGTTTGTGGCATTTTTTAACAATTATAAACTTAGTTATTCAGACATAATTGAATTTATACGCATTTCTGAAATGCAGTAAACGATGTTTTTAGAAGAATACAGAATGCAAATCCTTCATCATTTATTTAAAGTGTATCTCAAAACAATATGGTCACATAATGGATTAGGAGAACAATTTTGCTGCTCATTTTATTCATATTTCACAATTGGAAATAATAATGACAGTTACATAGCTTATTGAGACGCACTACACGCTCCTTATTGTAGACTAGCTGTTCTGCCCGGCGTTGCCCGGGTTCATCAAAAAATAGCAAGTTTGGCGAAAAAACTTTAAAAATCATAATAAAAACCTCGAAAAATTTAAAAAATGCTGCACGAATTTCGTCTAAACTTCATTGAAAAGAGAAGGGCTAGAAAATTGAAGTTGGATTATTTTTACTAATGTGGAAAAATCTTACAAATCGCAAAAAACATTAAAAATCTCATAAAAATATAAAACAAAATTCAAAAATTGTGTTTCAAAATTCGAATAAACATTGAAGAAAAGAGATCAGAATTTAATAAATTCGGCCAAAAATTGAACCTCTAAAAAATCGAAGCGGGTCGCGAAGAAACGTAAACATCGCTTTAAAAATGGCAAAATTTTCAAAAATCACGGAACTCAAAATTTACTCTACTTGGATAAATGTTTTGAATCTAATTAATTTGATAATGTAAAAAGCATTGAAATACGAAAAAAACTGCTGAAAAATCGCAATAAAAATCTTTAATCGCACAGGAGAAAATTTATTATATTAGCGAAGAAATTAAAAACCGAATTCCTTTTCCGTATCTGAAAAAAATCGCCGTAAACTCAAAAAAAAAAAAAAAAAAAAAAAAAAAAAAAGCATACTGCATTAAAAATTGCTGTAGATCAAAATAAGAGAGCAAAACAATTACCGTAAAGGATAAAAGTTTGAAACCAAACTCTTATTAGTCTAGAAATTTCAAATCGAATTCCTTTGAAAAATGTTAAAAAAAAAAGACTGAGAAAGCCGAAAAATTGCATTGAAAATTGTAATGAAAGTCGTAAAACATTAAAAAATCCCTAGGGTAAAAATTCACTGTTATAATATAAAATATCGTAACTAAGAAATTAACCATATTAACCAAAAAGTTTGAAATCGAAATCGATTTCCGGATGTAAAAAAATCGCCACGGAACTTAAAGAATGGCTAAAAAATACATTGAAAATAGCATTAAAAATAGCTAAATATTTGGAAGTCAATGCTTAAAAAAAATAAAATTAAGGCAGGGCGGGGGGGGGGGGGGGGGGGGTTATGATCGAAATCATTCACAAATTACAAAATGTAGGCATGGAACGCCAAAATCATATTAAGAGATAAAACATTGCATTCGAAACATAACTACATTAAACAAAATATTTGATATCAAAATTGGTTTATGAATGGCAGAAAATCGCCAAGGAACTTAAAAAAATGGCTAAAAATCGTATCGAAAACTATATTAAAAATCGCTGAATATTTAAAAGTCATGGCTGTAAAAATTTAATATTCAGTCGAAAATATTGTAATAGGAAATCGTTCATGAATAAGGAAAAGTCAACACGGAACACCTAAAATTCCCCAAACTAACTAAAAATTACATTGAATATCGCATTAGAAATTAGCAAAATTCATAAACGCGTGGAGAACAAATTGTACTATTTATGCTAAAAGTTAGAAACCGAAATTCTTTTACCGATGTCAACAAATGTCTCAGAACTTGAAAAATCACTATAAAACAGATTAAAAATCAGTAAAGTTCAAATATCCGGACAAAATTTGCCATAGTAAGATAAACATTTATATTAAATTCCTGCGGACATAACTTACCATAATGGGACAAAACATTGAAATCTGAACTCTTTCATTAGTTCAAATATATCGACACAAAACTTGCTAAACATTTTATGAAAATATACAAAAAATCTGAATCATTGATGTCAAAATTTACTACATTAAGCTACAAATTATTAAAAAATTTCTTTTCCAATTGTGAAAAATTGCCGTGGACTCGAAAACATCTAAAAATTGTATTCAAAAATTCATTACAAATCGTTTCAAATTTAAAAATAGCGGGGGATAACATTTACATTAATAGAGTAAAATAGTGTAATCTGAATTATTTCTTAAATACGAATGAAAAAATCGGCGCAAAGCGTGGGAAATAATGAAAACATTGCTAAAAATTGCATTAAAATATCACTAAATTTCAAAATTCGTAAATGAAGTGTAAATGTTTGAAATTAATATCCTTTTCGAAATTTCAAAAAATAGCCGTGGGATTCAAAAAACCAATACAAAACCATTGAAAAATTCATTAAAAATCGCTAAATGTAAATACATCCCGTGAATAAATAAATATTCCAGTCGTGTAAAACGTAGTAAACAATCTTTTTTACATAAATTACAAAAAAAAAAAAAAAAAAATCGACGCAGAACACAAAATATATCAAAAATCACATTGAAAATCGACAAAATTAAAAAAAGGTAAATGGTGAAATTTACTATATTAGGCTAAAAGTTTGAAACCAAAATAATTTTTTAATTGTTAAAACGCCACTGCGGTGGGGATCGAAAAAATAGTACTAAATCGCATTAAAAAGTTCATTAAAAACGCATTGAAAAATGCACTAAATATCGCTAGTTATTTTTTATATCGCAGTAATCAGAATTTCATCAAACGGATAAAATATTCTAATCGGAAATCTGAACTATTTGATTATCCGGTTGACCAAGAAACTATCTGGGTCAAACCATAAGATTAAGCTATAATAATGGCGGATCGTAAATTCCATATTCACTTGACATTAAACATGTTACATATGTTTGTTACGTCATCAAGTGGTTTTTACTTCTTATTTTTATATGTATTTGTATTAATGTTTTTCTAAATTATCTCTTCTTTCATTATTTAACATAAAAATTACATCTATTTGCATAATTTGGCTTGCTTCATGATTGATATAATTTGGCGAAATTGGTCGACAGGATAATCACGTAGTAAAAGGAAATCCTTTATAGATAATAAAAAATCGACACGGAACACAACAATTCTTGAATAACCGCTTTAAAAATCTCTAAAATTATATCAGATTAAAAGTTTGAAATCAATTTTTACTTCCGAATATCAAAAAATCACCATAAAACTCGAAAAATTTCTAAAAATTGCATTGAAAAGTGCATTAAAAATCACTAATATTAAAAAATCATAGGGGTCAAAATTTACTCTAATAGGGTAAAACGTTCTTATTGGAAATATCTCATGAATGATAAAAATCCGACATCAAACGCAAAAAATCTCGGAAAATCGCATTAAAATTAGCTGAAATTCACAAATCTTAACAGCTAAAATTTAATACATCAGCCTGAAAGTTTTAAGCAAAATTACTTTTACTAATGTCGAATAATAGCGGCAAAATTCACATTAAATAATTAACTAAAAATCCAAACATCGTTGAACGAAATCCAAATAAATTATATTGAAAAGAGAACAAAATTCACTAATTTAGGTCGAAAGAATGAAACCGCTTTCCTTTTTGCTAATGTGGAAAAATCGCCTCGAAACCCACTAAAATTCGCAAATGAATTAAATTAAAAAAACTGAAAATCGGCCTTCAAGGTGTAAAATTTCATACATAACATCGTGCAGAGGTCTCTCCAAAGCATCGCCAGTACTTTAAAAATTTTATCATGCATTATAAACCACCTTAAAGTGTAAAACAGATCTCCTTATTACATTTCCGAATTTTGTTCGCGCCCCTCCTTTCACGCACCCTGAAATGTGTCACACCATTCTTTGTTTACATTTTTTATCATGTATTATAAGCCATTTTAAAATTTAAAATAAATCCCATTGTTATACTTCCAAATTTTAACAAAATCGCGTTCTGTTAATTACATTTTTCACCACCAGCTAGCGCACTCTATTTTTCAAAAACTTTATCAAAACGATACTTTGTTAAACAACCTATCAGGTGATATATTACTCCAGGGGGTAGCGGTCTTAAGCAAGAGTTTAAGATATTTTATGAAATTGCTATCCAAAAATAGGGGTACCAAAATCTTTGACATTTTAGGTAAATTTCGCAAAAAAATACTACTTATTGCATTCTCAACAGCTCAAGATTTTGATAGAACAACTATGAAAAGAATAGATGCTAAACCCAAAAAATCTTGCAAAAGGGTTAAAAATCACATTGAAAATCGCATTAAAAATCATTAAAATCTAAAATTCGTAACAAACACAAAATTTAGGGCTAAAAGTTTGAAACGGTTTTCTTTTTATCAATTTCAAAAAAAAAAAAAAAAAAAAAAACGCAAAATGAGAAAAAACACTAAAAATCGCATTAAAAATTCGTTTAAAATTCAAAAATTGCTGTACAAATTCCGAATAAACTTTGCTGAAAAGAGAAAAAAAATGCTATATTGTGTTAAAAGAATGAAACCGTATTTCTTTCACTAATGGGATAGAACTGCAAAAAGAATGCTAAAAATCGCCTAAAAATATTACAAAAAAAATTTTAATAAAAAAATTGAAAATCGGGCTTCGAGGTGCAAAACTACATGTATAAAAGTACCTCCCCTCCACATTTTGTAACTCTACGTACAGCAGAATCTTCAGAACAGCACTGACACACACACAAACTTGTCTCTTTATTATTATAGATTTAAAAATATAGCGTTCTATTAGTTCCATTTTCTACCACCAGGTAGAGCACTCTATTCTTCAAAAACTTTATCAAAACCATACTCTGTTAAATAACCTATCAGGTGATATATAACTCGAGGGGGTAGCGGTCTTAAGCAAGAATTTAAGATAGTTTATGAAATTGCTATTCGAAAATAGTGGTACCTAAATTTTTGACATTTTAGGTAGATTTCACAAAAAAATACTACTTATTGCATTCTCAACAGCTCAAGTTTTTGATAGAACAACTATGAAAAAAATAGATGCTAAACCCCTAAATCTTTAAAAAACGTTAAAAATCGCATTAAAAATCGTTAAAATCTAAAACTCGTAACAAACACAAAATTTAGGGCAATAGGCTAAAAGTTTAAAACGATTTTCTTTTTATCAATCTCAAAAAATAGCCGCAAAATGAGAAAAAACAATAAAAATCGCATTAAAAATTCGTTAAAAATTCAAAAATCGCTGTACAAATTCCGAATAAACTTTGTTGAAAAGAGAAAAAAAATTGCTATTTTGGGTTAAAAGAATGAAACCGTATTTTTTTCACTAATGGGATAAAATCGCAAAAATATCGCTAAAAATCGTCTAAAAAATTATTAAAAAAAATCTAAACAAAAAATCGAAAATCGGGCTTCGAGGTGCAAAACTACATGTAAAAAAGTACCTTCCCTCCAAATTTTGTAACTCTACGTGCAGCAGTCTCTTCAGAACAGCGCTGACAGACAAACATCCTTCTCTCTTTATTATTATAGATTATCACATGCATAATAGTCATCTTTCGTTTACAGGCACAAACAAAGAATGTCAGTTACAGTAATATCTATGAATGGTAAATCATGGAGATACTTTTCCAGTTATAGTACATATTTCTTGGTTGTTTCCAGGTACGATTATGGTTGTTTTCAGTTATGGAGATTTATATTTAATAACATTTTTACATGATATCTTGTGTATAAATACTATAGATATTGCAGGGCTACACAAAATAATTCGTAAACAGATTTGTATGCAAGCGTTAGTTGCTTAAGTGTATTTTTTTATTTGAGATTTTTATTTTCCAGTCGACCTAAATTTAATATAAATTAATATGTGCTTTTTTAATATAAATAAATTTATATAAAGGGCTACAACATGAACTCGATATTGTCTTTGGAATTTTTCATGGAATAATCATGACGTACTTCTTGACCTTGAATAAATAAAATATGCTATTAATTAAGTGGTTCCAAGTGAAGATTTTTCAACAAAATATATTGAAAGCATAGAAAGAGTTGCATGGCGCAAATCTAGCAAGAGGAAAGCAACGTACACAAGCTCCGCTCATAGCTCTGTCATTCTTTTTCATTTGTCGCCCCTTGTATATATGTACCGGGTGATCCAGAAGTTTCGGGAGTTTTGAAAAGTTAATAATTAGGAAACTATGTATAATACAAAGGTTCTGTTTTCAGATATATGCTCAGAAACATGTGGGATTTTTGTTTAGAATGATTTTTTTTAAATATATATAGTTACCATTTTTAGCAACAGGTGGCGCTGTTGTATAAGACTGAATGTACCTATACCATGCGTTATACAGACACATGAGTTCATTGCGAAACTTCTTTTCTATGATATTGATAAGATTTCGTTTTAAGGGTGGTTTATGTTCAAACATTTTTTGTAAGGTAAATAAAATTGCATTGTAAGGGAAATTTGATACAAAATTTCATGAGCAACTGCAGTGTTTAGACGTTGTCTAGACTATGTTTAGACACATCTTTGCATGTCGCGTTGTTTTCATATCGTACAATACGTCAAGTTAAAACTGCAAAAGAATCGATGACCATTGCAATTGTGAAATGCTATGGTAAGCAAGGTTTGAGAAAAAGGCTCGTTGGAAGATCGTAATAGAAACAAGAGATCCCAAATGTCTGTTACAATCGTAAATTAGGTAGGATTCTATGCCAATACTCTGTAGAAATCACCAGTTCATAGTGAGTGCAGTAAACTTGTGATATCACGATGAAATGAAATTTCTTCTGGAATTTCTTTCTGCTCTGAGGATACTGTGCACGCTGTTTTGCATCGGCTCACGGCGATACTTATAAGCCATGAGCGTCATGATTAAACTTTGTAACCCTTGGACACTAATTCGTTCTTTTAAATGAGCTGTATCATACTATAAAAACAATACTATCAATTTTAGCGCCACCTGCTGTCAAAAAGTGCAACTAACATAATATGTTTTTTTTTCATCGAAAAAAAAAATCCCACAAGTTTCTCAGCATTTCTGTGAAAACCGCATACTTCTATTGTTTAAGGTTTTCTAATTATTAGCATTTCAAAAGTCCCGGGACTTCTGGATCACCCGGTATATACTCTATAAGCCTTTAAAATATGCATCTAAACGATATATTTTCTATTGTTGAATTTTTATTTGATTTCTTATGCATTTTTAAAAATATATATCTTTAGATTTTTAATGTTTATTGCTCTGTTTATATTTTCTGTTTAGTATACTTCTCCTCCAACATCTTGCATTTCATTTCCGATTATGGATGGACAACTTGTTAAAGAAAGTTTTAAAATTTAGAATTATACGTATAAAAAATCTCTTATTATCATTATAAAGAACGTACATGTAATAATTATTACTATGGATTTAATGAACATTAACTATAATTTTATAAAAAGATTGAATTTTAGAATAGTATATATAAATTTTGAAAAAGTAAATAATCGGGAATAAATTGCTGTTTTCAAGTATTTACTAAAATAAAAGCTTCATGCTATATGTCAAACAAATACGCATATTGAAAACATTAAAGAACAAAATGATATTTTCGAAAACATTCTTCACTTGTATACATTTACTATGTTTTTGAGAGAGAAAATGCTTAAAATAACTTCTAAAATATTCTCAATGAATCAACTTTATTGATTAACACTCTTTTTTTTTTTTTTTTTTTTTTTTTTTTGAAACAACATTTACGTTATCGCAAAGAGTTATGTTAGACGTAGAATAGCGTGACGAAAAAGAATAATAAAATGAGAAAAAAGAAGATATCAGTACATTTAATGCTTCATTTCAAAACATTGCATTATTTTCTTTTTTATATTCTTGAAAGAAACATGTTTTCCATGTTTACTGCAACATAGTTTTTTATGACGCTTGGTTACACATTTTCTACTTCATTCTAAATATAAAAATATTCAAAACTGAAAAAAAAGAATGAGATTATCTCTTTTTATTTTACATGTAAATTCCTTCAAAAATTGATTAAACACTTTTAAAAAGTATTTTTATTCGGAATCTAACATATTATTTACTCTATATTAAGTATTTTAAAAATTGAAAATAAAACTTTATAGATATATGTTGTCACTATTAATAAATATGTTTTACTACTAAATAACTTATTAACCTACTATATTAATGCATTAGCTTATTGAATCGTAATATATACAGGGTGATACATAAAGTAATGTCGAAACGGCACGACTGGGTGTGTCAGGTCACAAGTGCAAGAATTACATTGGAACTGTGAATCGGATACGCGTTCGTTACCGTGACGCAAAGAAAGGATGAAAAGCATCGTAAAATGTCATTTATTTAATTGAAAACTTATCAAAGTACAAAATACATACAAAAAAATAACTACTTCTAACCAGTGGGGTTTTGACCTTGAACCTTGAGGGGTTTGTGTGATATTTTGTCCCCCCTAACTTTAACGACATTCTTAGCAGAAACTTTTAGCAAAATTTTATACTTTTATCTTTGGCGGCAAAATGTTGAAAGATTGCCTTATCTTATTTCAAAACAAAATTAATCGATCTTCCAGGTGAGAATTCAACATTATAGAGACATTTTTACTTGTCCGTAAGGGGATTAAAAAAGGGTCAAATTAGTAGTGATGATTGCTTTACATCGGCACCGCATGGGATTGCACACACGTTCTAATTGGCTCTGTACCGTGGCCACGCATTCCCCGGATCTAATACCCCTGGTTTTATACCTCCAGGGATATCTTATGTCAGTGGTGTTCGAGATGCCTGTTCCATCGTTGATGTGATCTCATGGCATGAATTTCTGCAACGGCATCACGTGTCCTCGAGACACCAGGCGAATTGGAATGTGTCCGCGATTCCACGCGGCGTCGATATAAAGCATACATAACTGCTAATGGGGTACATTTTGGGCACTTGTTATGCGCTGTAGTACTTTCCCGTTGTATTTTGTACTTCATTAAGTTTATTTTATAATATAGATATCTTTTTACACTTTTTTCTACCCTTTTTATGCGTCACAGTCACGATATAATTGTACCATCACGGTCGCGTTTCCCACTTCCAGTTCCTATATAATCCTTGCTCCTCATGACCTGCCGTTTCTATATAACCATACATTTCGTTTGGACATTAGCTTTTGAACTACCTTGACATATAAACTTCTTAGCAATTTTAAAGGAACAACTGGCGTTTGCGATGTAAGTCATTTTTCGACAGCCGACAAATCAAAGTAAAATTAAATGCAGAAGGCGTAATGGGATAGGAACTTTTTTTCACCATAAAATGCAGTGACGAAAATTCTTTATTCATTCGAAAATTCCTTCATTATGGTGTTTAATGAAAATAGCTCCTTAGATTGTTAAACTTATTTGTGTGCAAATCCGTCTTGAACGGCAATAATTAAGTAACAAATTCCTACAATACATCATTTGAGTGCTTATGGTCATGGACAAGTAATTGGACGATTGATGCAAGCCAAAATGTCTCTACTGGGGTCACAGTAATGGAAGTATCAAAATGTGTCATCTCTCTTACGATTAGAAGACCGCTGAAAATGAAATAATATGCAAAAGCAACGGATGGTCGTGGAAGGAATACCACGCATAAGATTGCGTTACCATAAGAATTATATTGGTTGAGGTCAACAACAGTGGTTAAGAGTGATGTTAACCGACGAATTCCGTATCGGAGTGACAAGTCATTCTGGTCAGCAATTAGTGTGAAGAAAGGCGGGAACACACAGCATATGATTCTCATAAACGTGATTGGTATGGAAAAGCCGTGGTAGTTATACAGACATTATGCACAATGCCATAAAATCGCTTCAAACCTTTCAGAGATGTACCTTTACATTACAGCGGTATTTTAGTGATATTATTCTAGACATGATCGTCTTTTCAGTAGCGCGTTATTATCTAGGCTTTTTGATTATGGACCACAATACGCGCTCACATAGATTTGTTGAAGTATCGGGCACACTAGAATGTGAATATATTGAACATGTGGAGTGCGCTGTTTACTCTTCAGAATTATATTCTATAGAGCATGCTTGTCTTGGCAGATATTTTTCTCAAAGAACTCACACGGCCGGAACCATGCAAGATCTGAAAAATGCCATGAAAGAAAAGTGGAACATATCCTTTATTGACTTATCGATAGTTTAGAATTCAGCGTAAATAACAGCTGCAAAATTTGCACGAGTGTTCAAGAAAGGAATATATTTTACAGAAAGACTGATATATTTCATTGTTTTACCTAGAAAGAATATTTTTTGGACTCCGAAAATCTTCAAAGAACACAATCATTTATTTATTTATTTATTATTGTTATTATTATTATTATTTGTTATCCCTTTTCCCCGTGTGATTCGATATTCATCATTAAACTTTATAAGTACAACACTTTATCTCTATTGCATACATATTTAATTTCATTTCTACAAACTTTGCCTCTCATTTATTTAAAAAAGTTCACTGTTCCTTAAAAAGTGTCAAGCAACGTGTTTACAGCAACAATTTAAAACACTTTAATAGTTACTCTTATTTTAGAGCGTTGGTATAATTAAAAGAAATTTTTTCATTATTTTAATTATTTCACTTTTTAATTTTTTCAATAACATTTACGATAAAATTTTAATACAGAAGTAATTATAAATCTTTATTGAGTGTCTATTTTAATGTCCATCTCGTAAATATCTAATGCAAAACTGCAAACAATTTCGGTAACTAATTTTATTCTTCCTAACTACATGAATAATATTAAGTAAGTAAATGGGATTTTTCGGTTCTCGTCATAAACATTTTTACCATTACGCACAAAAGAGAAAATTCGCTATAAACATTTACAAATAGCTTTTCCCAATTACATCATGTTAATGTAAAAGCGAGGGGATGCGTACTACATTTATAGCTTTTTCATTGTCGGTAACAATATAACTACCTACAAAGAGTTTATTTATTATGCTGTACCGACAATGAAGAACAGCTAGAAATCCTTGCTCTTGAGTTAGTCCTTTTTCATTCCCTAAATAATGAAAGAATGAAGCGTGTAACATTTATTCGGCGTCTTTTATATAATAAACGAGTTTCTCTCGTGACTTTGCTCATGTAAAACTCATAATTTAATCTATGGATTAATTAAAGAAAATTCCTTCCTAAATGTTAAAAACTTGATTAATTAATCAACATTTCATTGCATTTTATAGTTGCCGACACTTATTATGTTTCCATTTTTCATACACTATGTTTTTAATATACGATCCTGATATAGACAGACCCGATTAAGAAATGTTTAAAGGAAGCAGACGAACGAGTGTATTTAGGGGTCACAATACCTAGGGGACACATCTCTTCTATATTGAAAAATACTGCAATGTATGTGATGACTATTTAATAATAAAAATTAAATTTTAAAACATCTTGTAACGCAGATTATTTTGCTAAAATTATTTTTTTACTCTAACCTCTTCGCTACTGGCGATTATTACAGTATTTTTAATTATTACTTAATTATTTCTTCACTCGTTTGACTTCTGAGCGAGATTTTTGTTTTATTTTCATTAGCTCGAATCTTAGAATTCGAAACATATTATTCTTATATCGAAATTTCATTTATATTTGAGTATCATTAATAAAATGGGACAAAACTGATGTACCCATTTGGGTACTCAGGGACTGAAGAGGTTAAATTCCTACGTCCTTTTTTAAATATGAATATTTTTGCTTAATTTTTTTTATCCACATTAACTAGAATGTAATACATAAAACTGTGCATAGATTTTTAAATTGTGGGATTAACAGAATTTTTTTCTCGCATATGTATTAAAAAATTAAGAAACTTTATCAAACTCTTACCATAAAATATATAGTATATAATTATATAACTATAACTTATATAGTTATACTTATGTTGAACCAAAAACTTTCAAAGTCTGTAAATTCCATCCTTAAAAAATTGTTTGCAAACTACATTTTCATTGCTTACTACAGTAAAACCCGCAGCTTTGGTCGCATAATTGGAGAAATAAACCAAGTGCTATAAGTGGTATTTTTGTGCCTATTTTTTTGCAGAAATTACATTGCTGCGGATAAATCAAAATTACTAAATAAGCGGCAATTGATTAAACTTAAAAATATAATTTGAAGATTCATCGTTCATTCGTATCATATCGTAAAAAGTTTTGCACTTTTTAAAAACGTTATTAGTAAACATTTACATCTTAAACGTAACGGAAGATGCCAAACTGCAAGCTTTTAGTTCAGATATATCATAATTTAGAAGATTTTTTAAACATTTTACGTCCATTTCACTCACAAGGAGAGGACCAACTTTGATAATCACAAATTTTGATTTTTTTAATATGTTGTAGGGTATAACCCCCTTAGTCTCAAGTTCAACATATTTTATACAACGCTTCGTAATTCTCCAGAAACAGGGGAGGGGCGATGTCTGATATTCTAAAGATATTAAACTACAGCCGAGTCTCTATATAACGAAATCCACAGTTCCAGTAAAAAATTCGTTATATAGAGAAATTCGATGTATAGAGAATGATGTTAAAAATCGTATTTAATGTGTGAAATTCGAACAAATATTATTTTTGATCTTTTGAATTAAGAATTTGAAATGTTTAAAAGTAAATATTAACCTAACATTTTATTTCTTAATTATTTAAGCTGTTTCAAAAAAGAGAACAGACATTTATTTGAAAGCTTGATGAAAATCAAATAAGGAAAACTTGCATTAATTTCAGACGAAGAAATCTGTAATTTTTTGTTGTTTTGATTTTAAAATTGCTACGCTCTAAAAAAAATTCTCAAATTTTAGCGAGGAATGAAAAAATGTAGTAAAGATTTTCCTCCATTTGAAGGCCTGTCTTATGTGCCGCTCATTGATTCCTCTCTTACATGTGACATCCAGTTGACTCTGTTTTGAGAAGGATGTGGAAAGGTGTGTGGGAGGTGGGATGAATTCATTGAATTTAAAGAACAAGGCGAGAAATAATATTAAAAAAACTCAGCACTGACGATAAATCAAAAATAAGTGATGGAAAATTGATTCCATGCTTTTAAAGATTTTTAAAATTGAATAAATTAAGACCAATTTATGAAAAAAATCGTTATATGGAGATAGATATTTCGCTATATAGAGACTGTTTTTAATGTAATCATGCGAAAAGGGGACCGTACCTACTAAAAATTCGTTATATAGAGAAATTCGATGTATGGAGTTTCGTTGTATAGAGACTCGACTATTTACTTTGCATCTAATTTTTTAAGAATCTTTTTTTTCGCGGAGTCATAGCCTGATCGGTAGGACGTGTGCTTTTTATTCTGATAACTTGGGTTCGATGCTGGAACATGCAGTGTGTGATTTTTCTTTTTTTTTTTAATAAATATACTTGTATTTATAATTCAATAACATCATTATGAATTGCAAATTGTGCATCAATTACCATTTTTAAAAATCTTTTAAAACAAATTATTTACAAATTAAAAAAAAGGGTGCGTTTTTTTCATAATTAAATTGTTGCACAAAACATCATAAAACTGTTAATTCTTTTAAAATAACCTTTAAAATGCATTTTATATGTTCTTTATCAAAGGAATAATATTGATTATTTGTGTCAATTCAGGATTTGAAAGAAACATTTAGGTATCGCCTTAGGAAAAAAGGTAAATAATATTGCACTGTTTTTAAGTATGAAGCATAATTATGCAAAAAGTAAGCATAAGAATTAAAATACAACATAATTTTGCTGTAAAAGGGTTAAATTAAAGGTTTTTAAATTTTTTATTTATTTGTTTACGCATTGAATTTTTTTTCTCATTAATTTTCGTAATTTTATTTTTTTAACGATTTATTTTCTTAGAACTAGATGGCGCCACAAAAATATTATTTTATTTTTTGTTTGGTTTGTTGCCGGTAAGGAATTTCTGTTTCAAATCTTTACAGAAAAATACAGAGCATCATTATATAACTATTTATAAACATGTAAAAATGGAAGAAACAAACTATTGTCACAAGATCAATCTGAAATGTTGGTATTCAATGAAAATCAGAAAAGTGATCTCACAAATGCATTAAAGTATTGTAAATTTTATTACAAAATAATGATAATTTAAGAAATAATCTAGTACCTGAAATATTGTCTGTTTCTATTGTGATGGAAGAAGAATTCTATAGTTCGATAATAAATATGATAGATGAAAGAAAAATTTTACAAGGTGATTGTTTGATCACCTAACCAATAGTAGATTCATTATTTTTAATCTGTTTAAATGACGAGAAATTTTTAATAGTAATTTAAAAATAAAATTTTACATACATTAACATTATAGTTAATGGACGGCATTAAAATTTTTGATTGTAATCATAATAATTAAATTAAAAATATATTTATAAGAATTTAAAAACACAAAAATCAAAAGCACGGCCCGGTATCAACCCCGGGTCCACTGGCAAGGAAACTGATACAGTACGGATCACTCTATGACAGCGCTTCGTCGTTCTCGCCAAGTTAATATTCAAATTATATTGTAATGTTAGACCCCCCCCTTTTTCTCAAGAACTAAAGAGTGTTGTATAAAATCCATTGAACCTGAGACTAAGGGATCTCTGTCCTTTAACATATATAAAAATAATTAAAATCTGTGATTATCAAAGTTGGTCTTCTGCTTGTCAGAAAAAAAATATCAGTTATTTTACGAAACATTTCATAACAAAAACATATATTGTAAAAATAACTACATACAAATTTCCCGTTTCTAGACAAGCATCATAAAAAATCGCAATTTCTGAACGCGTATTGCTTCTGCACATTTTGAAATTTTAAATTTTGTAAAAAGTCTTCTGCAAGAGAACTCTGATAAATTTTAAATTTCCATAACTATTAATTTCCTAATAATTTTAAACAAACCGTAAGTTATAAATTTTTTCTGTTATTTTAGACATTCATATTTCTAAATTTTAATCAAGATGGGCTGCTGGACATCGGGATTGGGAGCAACATGGTTGAAGCCAAGTACTGTTTATAGACGAGTGCCGATTCAATCTCGTGTGTGACATCCGACGTGTTTTGGTATGTAGAAAAAAGACACTAATAAATCCATATTTGTTTTTGAAAGGTCACAATACATACAAGGTGGTTTGATAGTATGGAGTGGAATCCGCATAGGTGGACGTACGGGACTGCATATCATTCGGAATGGTTGCAAGCAAAATACTGAGACCTTATGTCATTCCTTACGCTGAAGTTATTGGTGATTCCTTTGTTTTCCAGCATGATAATGCCGGATTGAATACAGTTAATGTTGTGGACAACATGTTTGAAGCTGAAACAATGCAGCGTATGGAATGGCCAGCGTGCTCTCCTGATTGAATCCGATCGAGCATGTTTGGGACATGCTGGAACGATGCATTACTGCGATACTAAGGCCACCTTTTACTTTCCGAGACTTGGCGATTGCACTTCTTGAGGCGTGGAACAGTATTCCCCAAAGTCTTATCGATTACATCATCGCATCCATAAAAAAATAGGAGAGCAGCAGTCTCAGTTGTTCGAAAAGACCACACATCATATTAAAAATCTTGCATCATTTCAAAACACCACTTTTTTTTATCATTTGCATGTAACCAAATTGTTGCACTAAATCATTTTTCCATGTTTTATCCATCTTTTTAAAGAATCAAAACTTAATTACAATTTTTTTGCGATTTTTATTTCTATATTACACGTGTATTATCTTTTTATATCAATACATGGCTGTCTCGTGTGATTTTCTTAACTTCTTTCCTTGCTCTCCTAATTTTTTAGTAGTGTAGTTTTTGAATAAGAACACCTGCCAATTATATGCGATTTCAAACAAAAAGGAATACAGAAATTTATCAGGAAGGAGTTCCTTTCTATTCGAGATCAGCCTTAATAAACTAAAGGAAAATATTTTCAAAATGTATACTTTATTACATAGCTTTAAAAGTATTAGTGATTTTAACCCCCTTTTACTCAATTATTCTAAATTATATTAATGTTTTTAATGAATCCTTATCTGATTGTTGAACAGCCGAAGAATCTAAGTAATCATTAAAGTTTTTATGTAGTTTCATGTAATGTATAGTAATTTAAAATGCATTGTAAAACTTTCCCATAAATATGTTTACTGTATTCATTAAACTAATTTTAATTACATGTTTCGAAAAACCGTAACTTTTTATAAAAATTGAGTCGGGCCTGACTGGGGCTGATTTAATTGATTTTTCCATAAATCAAGCTAGAACTTTTTACACTGATTGATGTATGAGCCGGGTCGTGAACTGTGAGAATAGAAACAGGCCTTAATTATAAAATAGAAACAAAGCCAAATTTTAAATTTTTATACTAGTTTGGGCAGAACCAAGATAGCATCAATATTTCTAGTTTCTAATTCCAAACACATCCCGCTAAACCATAACTTTTTTTTACATTTTTTATCTGGATTCTAAATGTAACCACTATACCACCTTTCAATTTTCTAACCTGAACAGACCCCGTTAAACTGTAATTTAGAAAGTTTTTCTACTCGAAACTACTACTCAAAGAACTACTCGAAAAGACCACGTTAAATTGCAATTTAGGATAGTTTTTTAAACATTTTCTACTCGACATCTTAAACATAACCACTGTGCCAAATTTCAAGTATCTAACCCGAACAGGTCCCATTAATTCATAATTAAAAGTTTTTTTGAACATTTTGTACTAGTATCTGCATCTTAACTGTAACCACTATACCAAATTTCAAATTTATAACTCGAACAGATCCAGCTAAATGGTAATGTGGAACTTTTTTTTAACATTTTCCACTTATTTCTTTTTTTACATTTCGTCTTTCTTGAAACCGCTCATATCAAGCCCTTATTACATCTTTAAAATAACCACTACACCAATTGCCTCGCACAAATCACAAGTGTCAAAATTTTTTGCTCCAACGCCCATTTAATTTTTAATTATTAGAAAACTGTTCTGAGGTTCTCTTTTTCGTCTTTAGAACACTTTGCACTAAATTTCAAGCATTTAGCACAAATAGTTCAAAATAAAATCATAATTAAGAAAGTTTTTAGAAAGTTTCCGCTCATTTCACCCTATAAAATTTCTATTTGTTCGAAGCCGTTCTTAAGTTAGCATTCCGTTTTAAAAGTTCCAGTTATTGGATTATTTGTATCACATAAATTGTAATTTTAGAATATATCTTGAGCCTGTAGCTTTTTTAATTTCAAAATTTTTAGAAAAATGCATTTATGCCTCTAAAATAACAGCCATTCATTTTTTTTTAGTTTCTAGCAGTAAAAAGTACAAATAAATTATAATATATAACGTTTTTAGAAAGTTTTTATCTCATTTCATCCATCCATTTTTTTTTTAAATCTGTCACAAGAAGTATTTATGTCTTAAAATTTACCAAATTACAATTTTCTATCTACGACAATATGTGATAAATCGCAATTTTAAGACATTTTATATAGATGCAACATTTTGGTGATTTTTGTAGTTGAGATATAAAATAAACATATATTTCTGTAGAGAGTGTCACCAGTATTTTACTATCATAATTTCTGAAATCGTTCGATAATTTCAGAGATTACTGCCAACAAACAAGCAAACACTAGTTAATTACAATATTAGTAAATATAAATGCATTCTATAATTAGACAAAAAAAAATTAGACCAAACAATTTTTTACACTTATAAAATTTAGCAATGAAGATAAATAAAGTAAAGTATAATAAACTATTTTATATTAAATATTTATGCTTAAACTGTCCCTTTAAAATTTCTTAAATAACAGGATACACATAGAATCTTACTTTCATTTCGAAATGTCTTGGAAGGAAGCCAGATTTGTTTTTGTTTTTGAAAACTACTCCATGCTTTAAAATTTTCATGGATTTCAACAGAATTCCTTTTAAAAGTATACTTTGATAGAAAAAAATTTATTAAGACAACTTGTGAAAAAAAAGGAAAGCCATTATTAAAGGCGCCCAGAAGTCTAAGCATAATAAATCTAATTGGACGATATTTTTATAATTCAAAAATAATAAACTCATTAGACTATTATATTTTTGAGCTCACAAAAACAAACTGTAAATGAAAAAAAATTGTAATGAAATTGGTATTGGATTAATGGTTTAGGGTTGCTAATTTGTCTTTCATTTTTTCCCCGAAATTTCGACTTTAGACCGGACCTTTTTGAAGAAATTTTTTAAGTAATCAATAAAAATTTAACATTAAATATATATGAAAATACTTTTTGCATTTCTTGGTGCAAATACGAGTTTTTTTAAGTTTTTGAGTTGTCGTGAAGGCCAAATTAGATATACTGGTTGAGCTCTGAAATGAAAAGTGAATTTGCAATAATCAAAAGCTTTAAAATACATTCAATGATATGAGAGCTGAAGATTACTATTTTTAATACTTATTTTCTGTGAATTAAAGATTTTCAACACGTTTATGCTTAAAATACTTGAAATATTATTATTAAGGACGCAACAATAATTGCGAAGTCGGTGTTAAACAGTTCATATTGATGCACATTTTTCTCTTCACATCTTTGGCCACATGCAAGAATGTTTGGATTTTTAATCATTATAATTACTGTTTGAAATAAAAAGAACAAAAAAATTATGCAATAAATTATTTACTACAGAATCCCTCAATAAATGAATTGAAGGTTGTATTTTTTGGCTGTGCTGATATTGTTTTTGCGATATACTACTAGAGATATAGTCAAGAAAGAAAAATCATGCGTTAAGCACAGAATATAAAACACTTTGCAACATTTCCTGAAATCTTTAACAAACCTTCGTTATTTCAAGAAATAGGGTAAATAAGATATCTAAGTAAACATTTTAGAAAACAGATGAAACATTTGAGAAACTAATTTTAGTAATTAATATCCATAGCCAAATATGTATTCCAATACTTAACAACAGCTGTGTATTTGATCTGTTGATTAATATATATATACTATGTAATCGGATATATAATGAGAAAATTTAGTTTAGCAAGAAAACGCATAACAGGGTGAAATTTCTTTTCAGCAATTTATACTAATCGATGAAAATATGTTTGAGCCCTGTTGCTCAGCCCTTCAATATACCTAGTACATTTGTAACGCGTTGGTGTTTAACTAAAACTGAATTCAAACTAAAACAGTCTTAAACCTACTGAAATCACAATTCCAGAAATTTTCATGCATAGATTTCCACGTATCCAATGCTTTACACGGTCTTGTATATTATTTTATCTGTATTATACATAATATTTTATATTATTTATTCAGTTCAACGTTAATGTGAATAGACCTTTTAAAAACCATTTATAAGTAATTTACGTTGATACTCAGAATATTTACAAACTGTTTGGAGGGGCAGCCCAGTATATCAAGTATACCATTCATAATCACAAAATAAGATACATAAGTATGTGAAAATTAAAAGTGCATAACATAATTAATAATGAATTTACTGCCAGCATCGATAATAAACAGTACTTTAAATAGAATACATTATTTTGTATGTAATCTTTTGTATATAATCTTTTCCTTATAAATGTTATGCACTTCGTATTATATGTGAATTGACTTAAAGTAAGCATCAACGATGTTTATCAGTTTAGTTAGATAAAATAATTTAATATAATTTAAATACTCCCAAACTATTTCCTCGTACACCATTATGGAATGGAATTATTTTGTATGGCCCTGCAAATGAATAATAAATATTTTTTGGACCGCATATTCTACAGAATGCATATTTTAGAGCATTTCATAAATTCATATCAATTTTTTATGTTTGAAAGGATGAAACATTTTTAAAATTCCTTTAAAATGATATTTTCCCATTGGCCATACTGAATACTTTTAGTTATATCTGTTAATAAACTAAATATGCTACAAACTTCAACTGAAACAGGGTTAGTTCTAGGTTAAACGTCAATAACATTTAAAAGTTTCAGGGCAATCCGATTATATTTATGTGAGTTACAGCATGCACAGACGGTCAAACAAATTGAAGTCATAAACACTTTTCATCTTTGTTGGAAAGTGTCAGAAAGTCTAAAGTAATTTTCGGAAGACAGTGTTTTGGATTATTTGAAATTGTTAATGTTTAAAAAAATAATGTTAGATATATTAAATATATTAAGTTTTAATAACTTTTAATAATTTGTAAAAATGTAAGAATGAAATGTACTTTTAGTTTTCTTGTTTCTTTTATAAGGAATCATTCTACTCATAAATTTGGCATTAACGTTCACCAGCCATAAATATGGACGTTAATTTTCTTTTAACCTCTTTTAGTTTTATTTTTTATTTTTTTATTATAAAAAATGAATAAATTGTTAAAAAAATAAGCCGTTTTTTCCACACTATAAAAAAATCGCCCATGCAGAAACTAAATATTTTCTTTAATAGATTTCATAAAGTATAAATTGATCTTTCGGTAAAAAATAAAAAATAATAATTTAATACTTACGGTAATTTAAATTATCGTAAAAATAAAAAAAATCCTGTTTTTTTTACCCTTTAAAGGGTAAAACATAAACAGGATTCTTTATGTTTATTTTTGTTTGCGAAATTGCGCAACATAATTTTACTTCTTGACGTACAATAAATTTTTTAGCTACGATTAAAACTAATACAAAAAATATTTAAATCATTCAACTAAATCCCGAGAAAATCAATACCAGATGTTTTACATGTGATAATTGTTGTTATTTTTACCGTTAGCAAATAACTATTGTTATTTTTACCTACTTCTTTGGTATAGTTCAATCTAAATAATGAGAAATTTTGGCCAAGTATTATAAATATTCATGAATGTGAAACGACGACGAATAAAAAAGTTTCAAATTGTACTGAACGTATCTATGTCACAATAAAATCTTATGGCATAGTAAAAATTATTCTAAAGGTAGTTATCTAATGATATATATTAAAATTTTATGAATGTAAAATGAACAAAAATTAAATAAATATATAAAAAATGAGGAGAATTTTCAGAAAATTTTATCCAGTGAGATTTTTGCTTGTTTGTTTGTTCTTTAATAACTAACAAAATATAACATAGGAATGATGCAGATGCAAAACAAATTCACACTCTCCACTTAACCTAGTTTTGTGAAAAATGCAAAAACACTGGATGATTATTAATAAACATAATAGATTAACACTTTTTTTTTTTTTTTTTTTTTTTTTTTTTTTTTTTTTTTTTTTTTGTAAAATGATTATTCTTATATTACTTATTTCCACGTAGTCTTAAACCTGTAATAATAATTTTGATAAATGTTTAAGTTAAATTTAAATATGGAAAATGTGAATTTTGCAGCAAATTTTTAAGGGTAATGTTAATTATAAACCATAATACTAGTGAATTTAAAACAAGAACTATAAAAAATCAAAACATTAGTTTCCATTTTAAATTTTTGTTAGCAAGAATATAGGCAAAAATTTTACTATTAGCCATCATTCAACTTCTTTACTGTCATTAGTCTGAGAATTTTTAGACTACTTCTGATTTTTTAAATAGTAACGTAATTTTCTTCTTTTTGGACTGACAAGTTTGTATCTTCACTGTTATTAATAGCCTTATTAATTATGTTTTCCATGTTTTCTATCAATTATGTATCCTATTATATTTTTGTAAAAAGAAAAAAAACATATTTTTTAAATTAATTATGATAGTTTTTCTTCAACAAATTACTAAGGTCATCCTTCTTTGATGTTTTTATTACATATGCTCAAGATATAACTGGTAAATCAATATCGTACATTATTCGTCATGGCTTTGGTATCGATTTGTACACTCTAAAAAAAATTAAATAAAAAATTTACGACAAAAACTGCTGACAGAAATGTTGTCAGCATTTTTTGCCGTAAAAAATGCAGTAAAATAACATGTAATTTTTTTATGACATCTAATTTTACAGCAATTTTTATGGCAAGAACTGTTGGCCACATTACTGCCAGCAGTTTTTGCCGTAAATTTAACGGATTACTTTTTCCAGAGTGTATGCTTTTGTATATGCATGTGTTAAAACATAAACAGAAGAAAATCTAATAATCTTTCGCAAGTCTCCCTGGTTGGTTGAACTGACTGGAGAGTGTGAGTTTTAGTGCAAAACAGTTGTTGGATAATGTGAGTTATCCATCAAAACGATATTTTCAGCCCTAAATTTTTCGGACCCGATATATCTTATAAGATGTTTACAATTTTTTTCATGCATATAAATAATGTTTAAAAAGCCGAAATCACACTATAAAAAAATCTGTAAAGTTACAAAAAGTTTTCTAGGAAACTAAGATTCCTAGAACGTTTTATGCAACGGTGACAGCTAAATTCCATGTAATAAATACTGATTTGCATTGAAAATAAAAAAATCTGTAAGATTACTAAGAGTTTTTGGAAAATTGGGATTACAAGAATTTTTCATGTAACTGCAACCCGGTTACAGGTAACATTTTAGCAAGATAACAGTAATTTTAGTAGATTCGTTTGTAAAGTTACAGATTTCTGCAACTTTACAAAAATTACTTTTGTAGATTTGCATTATTTCTTGTACAGTTTTCTGATAAAAGACTTCATTTGTAGAGTTTATTAGTAATAAAAAATTATTAAATATATAAATATTTCAGGTTTTTCGTTGTTTTTGCAATGCAGAGATAATAAAATAAAATAAATAATCCTTACATTTTTTTTTTTTAAATGCACTTTTCAGATTCCTAAGTATCATCAAATTTTATGTACAAAATAAATATTTATTTATTTTCGCTTTTCAATATTTCTTAGCTATTAATTTATTAACAGAAATTCCTAAGTGAAATAAAAAAAATATCCAAAAATAAACCCTTGGATCTAAAGAGATTATATATGTTCATTATGATCCAAATCACTATTACAGTGCGATTCGCCTTCAAAAGACGAAAACGGAGATAAGAATAACTCGATTCTTTTAAAAAGTAGATAATGTGCTTTTGCATCTGCACCATTCGTTTATCTCTGTTCCAACTTCATCGACCAATATTTATGAATACGGATTTAGTTTCAATTATTTTTTAATTATTTACTAAATATAAAAAAGTCCCGGATCTGGCTCCATGAGAATTAATATGATGTTTTCTAAATTACTTTTCATTACAATTCGACATATTTGGTTTTAAATTTTTATATTTGTTTCATGCATCCAATTTCATAAAATATGCTCTTTTAGGGAAAAAAGTGCAGAATTAGTTTACTTTTAATTTTTCTTTCTTGATCAAATAAACTTAAGAACATTTTGATAAATAGGGAGAAACACATTCAGTGTATAGTGTAAAAAAATAACATGTCTTGATTTTTTTTTTTTTTTTTTTTTTTTTTTTTTTTTTTGAAACAGTCATTTGTATAATCAAATTCCTAGATTGAATTTGTCTAATAAAAAATAAATTACAACATTGGAAAAATGTTGTATGTGTTTTAGATATATTTTTGCCTCGCTTCTTGTAAACAATACATGTTTATTTTACAGTTAAAGCTAAATAAAGATAAAACATCTTCAAGAACTTGTCATTTATACAGTCATTTTCTTCCTGGAAGATTTATTATTTGTTAAAAAACAAAATAAAATAGTGATAGAGTTTTTTCCTTTCTGAATTAATTCGCTTACTTATGTAGTTCAATTTACCCTATCTATCTATACTATACATTACAAACGTGTCTGTGCGTAACTCATACGTTCTTCTGCGAATGCAAATGTTTCAGATTTTTAAATAAGATTTCAATTTTACAATTTTTGGTACGAAAAATGTTTAAACTCCTAAACAACACACATTTGCAATTTTTTTGCCGTCGTATAGGAAAAATGTACTTTTAAATGCAACTTGTTTGAAAACTGTACATCAATTTGTTTTGAGGTTATTAAATTATTTTACCTTTTGATACTTTTTTTATTATTGTGGCAACAGAAATATTCCAAAAATACGGACATAACAAGGATTCAGATATGTCTGAGATGTACTCTATTCTCGGCAGAGGACAACAACCATTTTAAAATGGTTAAATATATGTATATAATTTAAAGAATGCATTTGTATAATATACTGTATAACAGGAACAACATGTCAATTGTTAAAGAAAGATTATGATTATTTTTTTTAATTGCCAAAGATAATCAATTTATTTACATTTAAGTAAAAACGTTAAGAAATGAAAAGAAATTATACTTGTTACTCAGTAAAATTTGTTTTAGAATTTTTAAACAACATACTTTTAAAGTATGTATTTATAAATCATACAAAAGTTCCATTCTGAGTTCTTTTTTTTTTTACTCTAGTGATATGTATAAAATATCTTGTATGCGTCTTACATTTCAAGTAGTTTATTTTTTTTAATTATGTATTTACAAATTTACGCTAATTAATGAAATACTTCTGAAAAAAACCTATACTTGAAATTCTTCGGCTTATCAGGTAAGTACTTTGCATTTTTTTCCAACTTAAAGAAACTGATAATTAAATAAACGTAAAATATGTACTTCAAATTTAAACGTGCATTGAATTAATGTTTTTCGTCTCGTACTCCTTTACCATTATAATAATCATGCACTTTGTTTATATAATAGAATTAATTTCTGATGAAAGCAAATCAGAATTCCTTTTAACTTTTAATGTTTAAGATAAATAATGAAATTCACATATAAATTAAATCAATTAAATAATAAATTTAATAATAATCAATAGAAATAATTTATGGGGAATTGTAAAATTTGAGAAAAACATTGAAACACAACTTATTATATTTACCGGATGTCCCAAAAATGACTAATGGATTTTAAAATTCAATAACTTACAAACGGTAACAGCTATTTAAAAAATTTTTGGAGGGGGGTTATGTATAATGTCAGGAGTTTTTTTTTTACCATAATTTCTTATTTTAGTTCGCATCTCAAACAATAGATGGCGCTGACGGCGATTGAAGGCCAGGTCGACGCTTCAATCAGCATTGATCACCTGGCCTTCAATTGCCGTCAGCGCCACCTACTTTTTGAGATGCGAACTAAAATAAAAAATTACGGTAAAAAACTCCTGACATTATACATAACTCGCCTGTAAAAATTTTTTAAATAGCTGTCACCGTTTGCAAGTTATTGAATTTTAAAATCCATCAGTCATTTTTGGGACACCCGGTACTTGCATTGTATATACAACAATTAAAGAATTAATTAATCGGAATGAAACACGAAAAAAATCTTATGTAACAAAGATAGGTTATGAAACACTTTCAAGATATATTCCGTACACTTTTTATCTTAACCTGATAGATGACGTCTATGTAAATAATTTTCAAACATATATCTATTTTCAATTCGACTCAATTTGACAATCTCCATGTATGATCGGAAAAATATCCGAAACTGTCTATGCTATCTTGTATGTGAAATGTATATCGTTGTATATAATACATACTATGCAGTGATTTAATTCAGTTAAGAAAAACATAACAAATTTAAAGTTCCTCTTCAGCGATTTCTACAAAGCAGAAATGTAGTCGAACTCCTTTGTGTAACCATTTGTATAATCTATAATGATGAGCAACAAATTATTTTAATTTAAAAAAACGCAGGCACATTTAAAAATGAGGTTTCTACAATTATTACTCATAGATACTAATGAGTAATTCAGCTGTTCTTGTGTGCCTCACTCAATGAACAAAAAATACTGGTACAAATGTGCATTTAACAGGTTTATATCAAATTAAATACACATGAAACAGTCTAACAACATCAAAATAAATTGTAAACAATTTTGTCGATAGAAGACATATCATAAAATTTTCTTGAACTTGATAAATGCTGTATTTGCAACATTTGCAATACCAATTGTATACATTTGTAATACCAAATACTTGTATTATGGTAGATTTCAGTAATATATACACTCTCAAAAAAATTTCCGTCTTTTTACAGAAAATGTACTGGCAGCACTGCTGCCAGAAATTGTCTGTATATTGACGACTTTCCGTTTATTTTTTTCTCCGTCAAAAGAGGAAAAATATCCGTCACCTGAAAAAAGTTTGGAAAAATCAATGCGGAAGAGGTGGGGATCGAACCAAGGACCCCAGGATTACAAGACCAACGCGTATCCACGGCGCCAGGATTGCTTGTGAAGGTTTTGCTTTAAATAGAAGTGTTCATTTCATATGGGTGTGGTTTGGTGTATTTCGTTAAAAAGCTTTTAATTTTGTAGTTAATCTCGGAAAGACTTCATCTTTAATGAAACTGTGGCTGGCTTTTTTTTTTACTTTAATATTAATATAGTATAAAAATGTGAATTTTAAATATATTACGTAGATTGTTAGAGAAAAAACATGGATGTTTTATTTTTATTCGATAAGATTTTTTTTAATAATATCAATTTTTTTTGCATTTTATTTTTTAATTAAAATATTTTTTAAATGTGTTCACTTAAAGTATATTTTATATGCGAATATTTATCATAGAAATAACTTAGTATATTGAACTTTATTCAACTTTAAATAACAGATTGTGAGAATTTTTGAACGAATAAAGAAAGTAATTGTTATTTATTTTTAAATTCGAAAACATTTTTGTCTTTTAAAACTAAATTAGACATTTTAATCGATAGAATACTTTTGTTTTTCATTTTAAAAATAAATTCGAATTTATTACTAACAGACCCAATGCGCATGCGTGCTAGATATAAACGGAAACGTTTCCTCATTTTTCGACTTTCGGAATGAACTCACAGAACAAATACGTCTTTTGGGAAAACAGAAGTTATTTGTGAAAAAATAACGATAACTTAGTGTATATTGACGAATTTTTCTGACAGTGTATGCATTAAATAACAATCCGAGTATATTTATACAAGTGAAAGCGCGGACAGATAGACATAAGCGAAATTAACTACATAAATGTTTTTGACTCTATTGGAAAGTATAAAAATAGACTTTATTTTGACTTCATTTATTTCAAAAAATTATTATTTACTTTTAACAGTAACAAAAAAATAAAACAATTGACGTTATTTTTCATCGTGCAAAGAATAAATTAGAAAAACGGTTCTAATCTCTCAAATTATTCTTAATTTTCTTTTACAGACCAAATACTTTATATGAGAATAATTTGCAGATAATGTTTAGCAATAAGTAAACTTTCGGTATAGCAAAAAAAGCTTTTTTTCTGTATAGTTCTAGATTTAATTGGTGTTTTCAACGTATTCATCAAATATCCATTTTTTTTAATACAAAAAACAAGTATGATAAAATCATGTCTAAAAATTACTCTGGAATCAGGAAAATTCTTAAAAATGCAGTGCCTTATTATTCTACACAGGATTTTTACATTAAATGAATAGCAAATGCGATACTTAGGCAATTAGTCAGGCAGTATTTCACTGTATCGTGTACTTCAATTAGGGTAAATAATGGGAAAAGTTGTTACATATTTGGAATCACTCTTTATAATATTTTTAAAATTTGGCAATAACTAAAAAAATTAATTAATAGTTTTGGAAACTTTAAGAGAATTATTATGATACATCGCAAGAACTGAAAATAAATTTTCTGAAAAAATTCAACTTAAGGATTAAGATAATTTAAAGTAACCAATGTTTCATCTCTAGCAGAAATTTAAGAAATTTTAATATATGTTTACTATTTAACTATTTAGCAATTTTTATTATATCAGCAATAATACTCACACTAACTAGATCTACAGTAAGCAAATAAGTATTTTCACATGAAACATTGACAGTTTAAAAACCAATCAATTGTGAACATCAGGCAAATTTTTAACACATCTCTACCGCACTTTGAAGTCACATAAAGTGATTGAAAGAGGAATTCTAACAATTTCTTTCCCCATGACACCAAAAAAGTATAAACTTTCTATTCTATAACTATTATTAATTCTATATTAAATTATAGAGAAATTTCTAAAGACTTAAATTTAAAATTTTCTAGTGTTCGTCATATAATAAAGAGGAAAAAAGAGACTACGAAAACAAATAAGACACAATTATGAATTGGACAATTGCACCATAAATTATACTAAAAATACGTACTAAAATAAATACACTTTACTAAATTGTACCACTTATAAAACGAATATATGTAAAACACACTTAAAAATTATCAACGTTTCATTCGTTTCTATGAATGTCGTCAGGATACAATATAAAGATGTTAAATCGAATTTAAAGTTTCAAAATTGCTATGAGGTTTATGTTATATTTAAGATAAAATCTTATAAAATTGTTCCGAACGAGTATGTATGCATTCCATGTAATCCCATGCATATGATATCCACTTTCTTAGTGCCCCGTCTGTCAATCAGTGACACTTCAAATTTTTCTTCCCTTGTGCTTGTTTCTAATCTTTTAATTAGTTTGTGTATTTATACATTCTTGTTTAATATTAAGTCATATTCTAATGATAACAGACGAAATAAATTAAAAAAACACTATAACATTAATTCCTTTGTACCATAGTACCATATTAATCATGTTTTCATTTCATATTTTCCATAATTCGAACTTCTGATAATTCGAACATTTCTTGTGATCCCGGCGAGTTCGAATTAGTGAGAGCCGACTGTAATCCATTCCTAATTTGAATCACGGTAAAGAAAAAAAAATAGATTAAGTATCATCCACCTTTTTTTATGTTAATATTTATAGAAATTTTCGTTGTATTTTAAAACATATATCATGTATATCTAAGCTGTCACATTTTCCGTGCAAGTATTTAATATCTAATTTACATTTATGTCTTTGATAACTGTCGAAATTTCAGTTTATTTTTTACTTATAATAATGACCAATTAAATCAAACTTAAACTAATTATGCGTCATTCTAAGTGCTTTACACTGAAATTCTACTATTTTTATTCTAATTAGAAATAGGATTATAGGAATAATAAACCATACGAGAAATTTCAGACACCATCAAAAGAAGTATTTCACCCAAAGAATAACAAGACAGCTAATTAAATGAAACATCACGCTTCCAGTTTTGAAACGTTTCTGCAAAATATGATTTTAACAGTTAGATAAGCTTTGGAAAATATTCTTCATCAACGTCAGTTAATAACGAAAAAATATGGTAGTTAAAGTATTAGAAAAGAAATTATTTAATAGAATAGAGATGAAATTTTACACTTACGATGAATAATAATTACTAGCGTTATTTTATACTCATCAGCAGAAATAATTAGGTTTTTGAAAAATTTCGACTTCCATTTTTTTGATTGATTTACGCATTTTGGGGTATCTTGAATACGATTTAAATAAGTTTTAAATTCATGACCGCATGTCTGTATGCCAAAAAAAATGTGTGGTACTAATATTCAGAAAAGAAATGTAACTAATCATATTAAATCTCATTTTTATTTAGACCTTAATGTAAATTGGTCCGTATTAAATTTTAGAACATATCAGTCTAAAGACGTTATGACGTCTAAAGACGTAGTTAATAACATTAAATGTGTATCCTTTTCTCTACTCATTAGAAACGGGCCCAATTTTATGTTTACAATTATTAATATATGCAAATATATTGCTCCAGTAATGATCCATAATATACAGCGGACTTAGTTGTATTATGCTTTTTATAACAAAAATATTCCCTGTAACTTTAGATTAAGAAATACATTAAATTTCATACTTATAAATTCTAGTGTATAACTGAGCTGTTTAACTAAATATATTACAATTATTTAAAAGAAAGTTTGCTATCAACGCAGCAGACTTGTTTTCATTTAAACTTTTTGATTGTTTTTTTTCTTCTCTTACTTTCCATTATTTACACTTCTTAGGGGGGGGGGCTTCGTAATTATTAAAATCCGTAGCTCCTATAGTCTTCGTCTGGTTTATCCACTGTCTAATCTACTTACAAAATGTATCTAACAGAACTATTAAAATTTCTCTTATTAGTCAAATTATTAGAAATTCATTCCATGTAATTGTTGCAGAATTTTGTCAAGTCATTCAAATTTTATGAAAATCAAAACTTAAAAAGATGTTAATAAATGTTTTCTTCATTTTATTAAACTCCGTATGCGTAATTATTTCAGTGTTATCTCACGATAGGTAACTATTTTAGTTTGCCATGCTGATTATCTCATATTTACGATGGAGTCATATTATTTCCGTATTACTCAATTTAATACACGTAATTGTAATAAATTTTGTACACATATGTTTTCGCATAAGAATGCAACAACGATTGCACCAAGAATGAATATTTATAAAACTAGTTATAGTATAAACGCACCACATTTCTTACGTTTGATGTAGAGTTTCCGACTTGTTTAAGTAAATTGTTCTAAAAAAATTGCTTGTATATAGGATACAATTAATAAGTTGCTAGACAATCTACTTGAAACATTTCCTTCTCATGCCATTGGCTCTACACTGAAATCTTTTTGAGTGTTGTGAATCTTTTGAAATCCTCATCGAGTTCACGGACAAAAATCTAGTATTACTTACATCTCTATTCGAATAATAAAAAGCAATCAGTCTGCCAAGTCATATCTTGGTATAAAACAGCTAGAAAAAAAAATACGATTTTAACAGTTGACTTGTAGATTTTCCAATATGTTTCCCTTTTCCCAATCCTCCATGTTTTCATACATTTGAAAACAGGAAAGCACATTTGTTAAACTACATGTCAATCGCTGAAACTGGGTTTTTAGGTGTTTTCCACGAACATATCATTTGGCTGACCAATTATATTTTATTATGCGAATCGGGATTTAACTAATCTTAAAATTTCATCCATGAACTCGATAAGGTGATTGTTACTGCTGCCGCCTCCCGGTCTGTTATAAATAAACTAAATACCTAAACTGGATGTTGAGAAACTTTGGTAATTGATTCCTTATAATACATTCCCCAAGGGAATCAGGGTTAAAGAAAGATATATTAAGTATTCTCCCTTTTTATGTTTATTAAAAATTACAAGAACCTTGTAATAAAACCAAGGTATATTGAAACATATATCAATGAAACATATGTCTAAAATGTCACATTTACAAAGCAATTATGTATTTATATATATAAATTCCATTAACTCTTTGATAATCGTGCTAATTGCGGATCATTCTCTGCTAAAAAGACTATCAAATTAAATAAAACCTGAACTAATTATGTGTCATTCTTTACACTCAAATCCTACTATTTCTATTCTAATTAGAAATATGATTACAAAAATAAAGAAGCATACGAGGAATTTCATACTTCATCAAAAGAAGAAGTGTTTCTCACAAAGAATAGCGAGACAGCTAATTAACTGAAATATCATGCTTACAGTTTTGAAACGTTTCTGCAATATATGATTTTAACAGTTTAAATAAGCTGTGGAAAGTTATTCTTCATCAACGTCAGTTATAAACGAAAAACTATGGGAGCTGAAATGTTTAAAATATATATACAGGGTGTTTAAAAAATGACCGGTATATTTGAAAAATCAATAAAAAATAAATGGACAGCGATAGAAATACACCGTTTATTGCATTATGCTTGGGACAACAGTAAATTTTCAAGCAATCAAACTTTCGAAATTAGTTACAATTTTCAACACCAAATGGCGCTGCAGGCGATTTCAAAGCTATACAAGAAAACGCAGTCTGTGAGTTCGCCATTCTGTAAGTCGTCTTTCTGCTGTAAGCGTGTGCTGTTCACAGATTGCAAGTTTGCTGTAAAAAATGGTTTATTCCTTAGAACAGAGGATTTTTTGACTTGAAAGACCAGGTGTACAGTCACAATCCAGAAACAATTGTACTACTAAAGCAAAACATCATTTCTGCATGTGAAGCCATCCCGCCTGACACGTTTGCAAAGGTTTCTTTTAATTTCGTTCAAAGACTATGCCATATTATTGCTGCGCAGGATGTACCTGTGGAAAATATCGTACTTTAGATTTTTTCAGAATTCAGCGTCATTTGTTGTTGAAAATTGTAATTAATTTCGAAAGCTTGTCTGTCTGAAAATTTACTGTTGTCCCAAGCCATTGCAACAAACGGTGTATTTCTATCGCTGCCCGATTAGTTTTTATTGTTTTTTCAAATAAACCTGTTATTTTTTAAACACCCTGTATAGTATATATATTTAATAGAATAATGATGAAATTTTACACTTACGATGAATAATTATTACTCGCTTTATTTTACATTCATCATAATAAATAATTAGGTTCCTGATAATAGTTCCCCATAATAAATAATTAGGCGGAAATAATTAGGTTCCTGAAAATTCTGGACTTCTACTTTTGATTTATTTACTTGTTTTGGGATATCTAGAATACGATTTAAAGAACTTTAAAATTACTGACTGTATGCTTGTATGTTATAAAAAACGTGTGGTACTACAATTCGGAAGAGAAATGCACATAATTATATTTAATTTCATTTTTATTTTGACCTTAATATAAGTAAACTTAAATTTCAGAATATATCAGTCTAAAGACTCCACTGTATTAAGACACCATCAGTCTTGTATTCATGATTAAAGCTATATCTCGGATCTATGGAATGTAAATGCATTGTATTTATTATGTAATACTTTTTTTATAAAACAAAAATGTGTGCTGATTTGTTTTTATCATTTAACAATAAGCACTGTTAAGTTGTGCTTTTAATGTATCTCTTTGTCTATACAGTAGAAACAAGCCCAATTTTATGTTTACAGCTGTTAATATGTACAAATATATTGCTACAATTATTATTTTCTATTTCGAACAGCAAAAGAAAAATAATGACGACACGAGGAATTTCAGACATCATCAAAAGAAGAAGTATTTCTCCCAAAGAATAGCGAGACAGCTAATTAAATGAAATATCATGCTTGCAGTTTTGAAACGTTTCTGCAAAATATGATTTTAACAATTTAGATAAGCTGTGGAAAATTATTATTCATCAACGTCAGTTATAAACGAAAAACTATGGGAGTTGAAATGTTAGAAAAAGTTATCTAATAGCATAATGATGAAATTTTAGACTTACGATGAATAATTATTATTCGCATTTTTTTTATATTCATTCACCGAAATAATTAGGTTTGTGAAATTTTTGACTTCCATTTTGTAGCTCACAGGCCTATAGATCAAAGCCTGAGAGCTTATGTGCCCGCCCGTTCTGAATGTATGTACGTGCGTGCATACGTGCGTAACGCGATAACTCATGATAAAAGTATCCGATTCATCTGAAATTTTGGATAAGTTTATAATGAAAAGCGCTTCCTTGATTAGTTTTGAGAGTTCATACGATAGGTATACGAAGGGGAACGAGGGCTAATGTCCCACCCCATAATATATGGGTTTTCCATGCAGAATTAGCAGTTTTCGCTCAAATCTTATGCATAGGATGATTCTGGTGAGGCACCTCCGTGATTAGTGTTGGGTGTTCATTAAATAAGTATTAAGAAGTGGAACGGGGGATAATTCCCCTACTATTAATTTATGTAAATGGGTTTTTCATGCAGAATTGTCAGATTTCGTTCAAGTCTTAGATATAGCATCATTCTGATGAGGCAACTCCATAATTAGTATTGGGTGTTCATTGCATAAGTATTAAGTAGAGGAACGGAGGCTATTTTCTTCCTTAATTTGTTTTTCGAAGGGCATTATTATACAAGGCTGTAATATACAATTAGAGTGCATAGCCTGTGAGCTCTATGCCACCAGTTTAACTGGGCAATATTCTTTTTATTGATTGATTTCTGCGTTTTCGGAATTTCCTGAGTGTGATTTAAAACCTTCCAATTTCATGACTGTTTGCCCGTATACTATAAAAAATTGTGGTACTGCAATTTAGAAAAGAAATACAGATAATTATATTTAATTTCATGTTTAATGGACGTTAAGGGGACACATTTTAAAATAATTTTTATTTATTGAGTTTAAATTATCAGTTTTTCGTTGATGTTGACCATATTATTTGTAAATAAACTCATTTGATTAAACTTCTCACATTTCTTTATTAAAATTTAAAATTTGTTAAAAAATGGAGTAATTTAAAATCTTTAAAACTCAAAATATTGTTTGTGTACTTTTAGTTTTTTCAGTTAAATATACAGAAATATAAAAGCTTTATTTTTGATTCAGCACTTTTAAAAATATTAATTTAAATAAAAATTTTAAATAATTAAAGTAAAAATTGTAAAATATATATATATATAACTTTAAAAAAATTACATTTTAAAAAGTAAATATTATTTTCAAATTTGCTGAATTAAAATTAAAGAGTAAAACAATTTAAAAAAACATGTTCAAAGTTTTAAACATTTACCTTTAGTGGTTTTTGACCTATAACAATTTAAATTGAAGAAATTGTGAAAAAACTCATTATGAAGAAAAACGCATTTTTACAAGAAGTTATTTCCATGACAACCTTTGCTTGAAAGCTAATTTAAAAAAAAAAAAAAAAAAAAATGTAACATTTCCTGTTTCAATGACGATAGAAACATGACTCAAATATCATTTTAAGAGCACACAGTACCTTGAAATTGGACAATATATCCATTTTTTTAATATTAACTGAAAGCTTCTTTAATTGTGAATATTTTTGTGATACCTCATTTTTACCTATATGACAATTATATAGCGAGATATGGTAAATTTTGTTAATAGATCCAGAGCAATTACCTACACAAATGAGAATTTTAAACTGATTTTTCTCCTTGTTCATTTTTAGGCAGGTTTCTGATTTTAAAAATACGTAGCACCTGTAGCCGTTGTTAGTCCATCCATGTGTGTGGGTGTAGCTTTAAAAATAATACAACAATTTAATATTTTTAGAGTTGTATTTTTTTAAACTATTTATTTTTAGGAATTTTTCAGTTAGCCCGCCACAGTAGGTGAATGAAAAGATATTCTTTAAATTTATAAGTGTACCAGTAGCCTTCTCCCTCTATGCTAGTTGGTTTTTCTAAAGGAATCTAGAATCAAACGAAATAGATCTAAAAAATATTTTAAAAAAAACTTAATATCTAATAAAACAACCATAATTGTTGTCTTATTCGTATAACCTTGCATTGCCCTGTTCAAAATCCATGTTGACGATGTTGGCTTCCTAACAATATATCATATGATGGGTTTCGGCTAAATTTAGAAAACTGACCTCCGTGGAGGCAAAGTGGCGGGAGAGGCGTTGGAGGTGAATAATTTAAAATAATGGTCAGAGAGCTTTCCAATGGTATATCTTATGAGGAGTGTAGGGCAAATTTAGAAAACTACCCCCCTCCTCCCCAGAGTTCCAACTATCACACCTCCCCGTATGAAACTTTCTCTTCTCTTCGAAATTTTCATTATTTTAAGTATTATTCATCATAAATCCCTGTAAAAAATAATTTGATAATAAAAAGCTAATTTCCAAAACTGTCCCCTGGGGAAGGGGCGAATTGGGGTGCTGGGAGAAACATTCAAAATATGAAGTAGCAGTCACAGGGCTCTCCGATGATGTGTCACATGACGAGTCCAAAAAATGTTTGGAATTTTCCGACCTCAGCTTTAACCTCCTCGGGTGTGGAAATTTTAAATTCGCTGAAACACGCCTTTAATTACTTTTAATAGATTTATTTTCTGCCGTTTCACGCTTCTACTTAAAACAACTGCTTAAAAAACTGCAAAATGTTCTAAATTGTTCGACCTTTTTTTAACCTTCTCATTGAGAGAATTTCCAAAATCGCTGAAATACGATTTTAATTATTTTTTTAGTAGATTTATTTTCTAGAATTTCGCGCTGTTATCTTAGACAACTGCTGAGATATAGGAAGATGTTCCAGAATTTTTGAACCCCTCTTGCCCCCTTTAAGAGTAGTATTTTCAAAAACCCCGCTTACATAATAAGAAGTACATTTCCCCCAATTTTCATGTTTCTACGTTGAGTAGTTTGGGCTGTGCGTTCATTATCAAGCACTCAGGACAAACTATGTTACATATGTATAGATTACGAGTTACAAGAACAATACATTTAATTATGCGCCTAATTATGTTCGCTAGGATAAACCAACTGACTAGAAAACTGCAACAAAAAAAATTAAATACTGAAAGTAAAAAAAATATATGAATAAAATAGTTAATATAAACTTTTTTAGTTCTTTTTTATCGTATAATAATAAAATATTAATTGAAATATTATTTCAAGCTTAAAAAACAATTTAAAAATCCTAAGTAGAAAATTTAAATAATGTTTTCATTCCTATTAAAAAACATACAGAGCAAAAATTATAGTTTTTGTTTAATAAATTATCTAACTCACATTTTCTACCATGCGTAAAATAGTGGATTTTGTTTAATCAGTTTCATAACCCGCACCGAATTGAAATTTTGTAATTGAATTATTTAAAAAATTTGTGAAATGTAATTATTAAATTAGGCGTAATTTTCAATATAAAGATTGAAAGTTTATAAAAGAGTACTAAAAAACTGCTCTTCTGTACAGTTTCGGTACCCGCACAAAATTAAAATTTTATAACGGAATTATTTTCGAAAAATTGTGAAATGTGGTCGTTAAACTGGGCGTAATTTTCAAGATAAACATTAAACGTTTATGAAAGAGTACTAAAAAACAAATTTTTCTTTTATATTTTTTTTCAGCTAGACATGAAAAAACAGAAATGAAGACTTCATTAATTGAAAATAATAATAATAATAATAAATAGTAATATCGTAAATGTGTTTCTTTCTGTTTTGTTTAATTTCTTTCATAGTTTTGTTCAATATTTCATATTATTTTACATACCAAAATATATTATAAATGTTTCGAAATGCAATTTTCAATCATTTAGATTGGAAGCAAAACTATGTTGTTGATTTGTCGGCTTTTACACCATGTTTAATATTCAAACAATTTTGTATTGATCGAATATGTGTGAATTATCAGATTTGTAAAGCTTGCGCGTCGTTATTAATAACTAACCGCCTTTGGTGACAAGTTTAGTCTCCTTTAAATGTATGCTAAGCGTTGTACAGTGTTATATTCATTCATAATTTAATTTTCTTGCTTAAACCTTTACGATATCGGAAGATTCGACAAAGAAATTAAGAATTTAGTATTTTTGTGACAGCCGGACGCAAGTAATAAATTACTGACCATTGTTTCCGTCATATTTTTTCGTATTTCATTAATTTAATTTAAAATATAATCCTTTCACTCATTTTATTTAAAATAAACAAATTTAATTTAAACTGATATATTAAAAATCCAATGCTTTCACATATTTCTTTATTTAAAATAATAATAATAATAATAATAATAATAACACCATAGAGCATTGCATTTAATTTCCACATCAACGCATTGTTTCAACTTAGCATGCAAAATATATGCCAAATGGCTAATTAAAAAATGCTACTGGCGATATTAGGATCAAAATTGTTTTTTAGAATAAAATTACCCAAAAGTAAGTAGTTTTATTCGAAAAAATAATTTTGATTAAAAATGGAGACTTTGCATGCCAAAAGTGTAGAGTTCAACCTGTAATTATTTACGAGAGTCACATGACTTGTACTATTATAATACATTTGAACTTATGGCAATGGAAAACTTTTAGCGATTTTTACTTGTGCCCGCTATTATTAATGTGCCGCCTGCATATGAAAAGTTTCAGTTTCAGTTTCAGTTTCAGCTAGGTGGGGAGGCCTACCAAATGGCTTAAGCTCAACAAGCCCCACCTAGCAGGGTTAAATAACTATGCTAAAAGCCCAACATGGACTAAGACAGAAATGCCAAAAGGAAAGGAGAATCTCCGTAGTATATGGACTCAGGAAAGACCAGGGACACTATTGAATGGCCCCAGACCGCCGTCAAAGATATATTAGAAAACAAATGAAAGAATATAATTTAAACACAATGACAACGCGTAGCCCTAGCTATTCAGTGCGTGCTCAAAAAGTAAACATAATTGAAGAATTCTTCACAGTGATAAATACAAAATTATATGTACAATATAAATAATTAAGATAAACGTATGAACATATTCATAACCAGAAGTTACAATAATCATATTTCTAACTTAAATAATACTTAATGATGATAAATTTTCTTAGCACTCAAAAAAAAAAAAAAAAAAAAAAAAAAAAAGCAATAGGTTAAGACAATTTAGAGATAGTTGAATGGAATAAATAAAATAAACAGAATAATATAAGTAAGAGTAATAAATTAAGAACAAAAAGATGATAATGTAAAACTTGTTAAATTTGCTAATGATAATTTAGTAAGTTAAAGTTCTATTTAAAAATCTTCTTATGATATTCTAAATGTCTTCATCATCTATTAAATCCAATGGTGGCATTTGAAAAAGTCCTTGATTTCTTTCCAATAATGTTATACAGTCAATAATTTTTTGAACTAGTGCAGGTTGTTTTAATATCAGTTGGAACCATGATGAAAGGGATATATTTTGAGATCGTCTAATATGATAAGTTGAAGTTAAAGAGCATTCAGTTATATAATGCAAAGAGGAACCTATTTTTCCACAGGTACATCTTGAGGAGTATGTCTTTCCGATTTTAAAAAGGTACTGCGGGAAAGGTCCATGGTTTGACGCAAATAAATATAAATTTCTATGTGATAACAACAGATTTTCAGAAATTGTTGGTATTAATTGAAAAGTGAATCTGCCTCTGTCATCTGTGTTCCATATATCTTGCCAGTCACGTATAAGTTTTAATTTTAATTGGCGCTTTAAATATGATGGTGGAAAGGGAATAAATTCTTGTTTTGTGTCTAAATCTGATATTGCTGCTTTCGCAAGTTCATCTGCTGTTTCGTTTCCATAATTGCCAGAATGACCTTTTAAACAGGAGAAATAAACTATTTTTGTAGTGTTTTGAAGTAGCTTAATGATTTCTTGAGCTATTGCTAATTTTGATGTTATATCTTCCAAGGCATAAAGACTAGAGAGGCTGTCAGTGTGTATTTTTGCAGTATTATAATCAGTTTGAAGGAACCAGTTTAGTGCTTTAAATATTGCCGTTAATTCCGCTTGAAATATAGAATTCTCTTGTCTTAACTTGAGTTGGAAAGTATGTATTAGAGATTTATTTTGGTAACAACAAAAAGCAAGTCCTGTTCCCTCATCATTTTTAGACCCGTCTGTAAATATGTTTATCTCAGTTTCTTTTGCGTTTTCTTTGTCCCACTTAAGATAAGGTTTATACGGACAAATAGAGGCCGACTTAGATTTCGTTTGATACATTTCTGGTTTGAATTCATCTATTGGTATTCCCAATCTGAGGACTTTTCCTGATGTAGAAATCTGTGATAGTTTTAATGACAACGGTGGAATTCCTGTCAATGTACACAGTGCCAAAGTTGCCGTTTTTTGTAAGCACCAGAGATTAACAAAAGGCATTGAGCTTATATTGAGGAAATTAATCTTAGTCCATGAGACTTTTGAAGTAGATTAAACCAAACTGCTGCTCCATAGGTAATTTTCTTTTCTAGTATGGCATTGTACCAGATCTTTAAAATACTTTTTGAGAGTCCTCCTTTTTTAGATGTAAATTTGAGTAAGTTTTGAATGAGGAAATTTAATTCTAATTTTTTATTCTTTAAATGAGGAAGAAAAGACATTGTTTGGTCCAATGTAATTCCAAGGTATGGTAGGGTTTTTCCAGATTTTATCGAGTCATTATCTATTTTAAAGGTTGGTGGTCTTTTTAAAAATTTTGGCTTCTTAAGATGCAATGATTGACATTTTTCGTATGAAATGATCATTTGATTTGTGATTGCCCAACTGCTAATAATCTGTAAAGCTTCTCGTGCTGTTTCTTCTAAGAGCTTTCTTGTTCTACCGTACAGAATTAATAATATGTCGTCTGCAAATGCTACTACTTTAAATCCTCTTCTTCTCAAATCATTTAGAAGTTTTTGTATGAATACACGCCATAAAAAAGGTCCAAGGCAAGAACCCTGTGGGCAGCCTCTGCTTTGCCAATGAATGTTATTTAGCAACCAATTCGGATAAATTCCTCTTTTCGACAGATAGGATTTAATTGTACTTAAGTATGCTGTTTCTATATTTAAGTCTTCTAGTAAATTCAGGGTTATTTTCCAAGGTAATCTATCAAAAGCTTGTTTTATATCAACTGATACTAATGAGATGTAGACATCTTCTTGCTTTAATAATTCTATTTGGGAAAGCAGATCTTGAATTGCTCTTTCTGTTGACATGTTTTCTTGGAAACCATATTGAGATGGAAATGTTTTATTTTGTTCATTTAAATGAAAATTTATTCTTTTAAGCAGTATTTTTTCGAACACTTTTCCAAATACTGAGAGAAGAGAAATTGGACGGTATGAAGAGGCCTCAAGAGGAGACTTACCTGGTTTTAAAAAATATACCGCTTCTCCAACTTTCCAGTCCTCGGGAAAATAGTTTAATTTTAATGAGTTGTACATACTATGAAGAACAGATGGATTAGATTTATAAATATTGCGAAGTATAATATGATCGATTTCATCTGGTCCTGGAGCTTTATTTTGATTAAATGAATAAATAGCTTGTTTTAGCTCTTGATAAGTTATTGGCGGTGCTGATGTATCAGGAATATAATAAAAAGGTTCTATTTTCTCAGATGAACCAAAAATTTCTGCTGTGATTTCTTCATAGAATGTGTTCTTGGTTTGAATTGATTGTGTTGACGATGATAGTGCATATGTTTCCTGTCTATGATAATCTTGGAATGCCACTGTTTTAATTTTGCCATAAGGGTCTTTTGTATTTTTACAAAAGTTTTTCCAGGCATCTGATTTAGCTTTATTTATATTTTGTCTATATCGTGCTTTTTCACTTTTATATTTTATATATACTTCTGGATTCGCTTCAGGAGCATATGAAAAGTGAAGTGGTCAGCCCGGAACTCAGGGCCGTATCTAAGGGGGCGCTATGGGCGGCTCAGCCCCCCCCCTAAAATATTTTGAGCCCCCCCCCTGGAAAAAGTTCCAAGGTCACAAAATGTTTCGAAAATTCAAATGAAATTCTGTTCAAAAATCTAATTTAGTTTTGAGACCCTTTCACAGTTTTGCAGAGTTACTAAATTGTATCTAAAATACGTGTTTCAACACTCCCTAATCCTATTGGTACATATGAAGCTAACAGGATGTTTAATTTTGCACCAGTTATACATTCAAAATTTTCATCATCATATACTTTTCTTAGCATAAAATGAAGTTATTACAACAGTTTAGTGACAAACATAGTACCTACAATGTGAATATGCACTAATTTATCTTTCTGCATTAGAGAAAGAAAAAAAAATATGATCCCCCCTACATTCCCTTGAGCCTCCCCTATATTCCCCTGAGCCCCCCCCCCCTATCGTACACTTCTAACTATGGCCCTGCCGGAACTGCTGATAACAGTTACACGACAAAAGTTATTATTGTATAGGTTAACGATACTCTTACAATAACAAGTTGTTTTCTTAAGCATTTTATGATTACAATATGATGCATAATATAACATTAAATTATTAGAAATCCAATATATTGTTCTTCACTACAGCAATATCTACATTATTAAAATTCGACCGTATGTTGTATGTATGTATGTGACGCTATCTCTTCCGAAGAGTTGCCCATTCACATCCCGAAATTCCAATTAGTTCGTTAATTATTAATTAAAAACTAATCAGACACGTTAAAATTTTAACTGATTTGCCCCTGCATTTTTGCAATTTGGGCGGAAATGGCGATCCGAAAAAGATCGACTGAGGGAGAGAATTTCTCCCTCTGTTTTCTCGTTTTTAAATTGCCATCGGTGCAGTTATAAACACACCAGCAACAAAAGAATTAAATTTTCGGATACTTCGTTCTTTTCTTGCACTAACAGTCTAATTTTTTTTAATTTGTGATTTTTTTTCGATTTTTTTCGAAACTTTGATTTTCAGCGTTTTTTATCGCAATTTTTTCGAAATGCATTTTTTAATTCCGATTCTGGCAGTTCTATGAACAACTCTAACAAAAAACAATGCCGGATTCTGAATCCTAATTCTTTTCTGGTAATGTCAGTGTAACTTTTTTTTTAATTTTCGATTTTTTCGATTTTTAATTTTTTTTTCGAAACTTCGTTTTTCTTAAAAAATTTACAGTAAATATTTTATATTTCCCAAAGTTTTTGAACTATCGACTTGCTTTTTTTTTTAATGTATGTCTGAACCTTATCTAACTATCTGGAAAAGATAGAAAAAAATCGGTTGAGTGGTTGATTGGATAATGATATATAAGCGATTGTGAACATTAATATTTTATATCTCGCCGATTTTTGGGTATTTTCACTCAAAAATGTTTTTAGTTTTTTATCTAAATATGATTTAAAGTATTCGAAATTTTGAAAGAATTGGTTGAAAAGGTTTTTTAAAAATAATTTCCATTGAAGCAGACTTCAAGCATTGATTTGGCCGGCTTTGATTTTCGTAAAACATACATCCAACGCATAATTTCCACGGAAGATATGTTTGGCATTATGCCAAAATCCATACTTAAACGCGAAATCCTTTTGTTTGTAATAAAAGTTAAGGGTTTTTAATAAAAATTGCAATGACAAAAAAGTTATACAACTGGTGCTAATTTCTATAAATTAGCACCTTAGTGCAGCGAAATGTAGTTATCTCCATGGATCGAAAAGAATACTTCAGAAGCAAAGATCACTCAACTCAATTAAAATACATTTGTTTACTCACTTAGTTTGAAACATTTTGAACTAAACGGCCGTTTAGTCAATTTAATGATAATACCTTCATCTTCTTTCAAATATAATAAAATTGATATTTCCTGTTCTTGAAGACTTCTTTAGATAAACCGACCAGCATAGTGGGCGAAGGCCGCTAGTTATACAATTAAAATGCAATAATCTAATAAACAATTCAACAGTCTATATATATATATTTCGTACAGCAATTTAGTAAATGGAGCTGATATATTTTTTAACATATGTTAGGCATGTCACTGATAAAATGATACTGAACTTCACGTTGCCACATTTATTTATAGTGTAAATGGGCTTTTAGAGTTGGTTTTTGTTTATGAATTTCAGCATTCGAGTAAATTCGGAAATTGTATTAGGGAAGTTTTTTCTCTAAAAATTACTGCACACATTATTTTCATGCAATATATCTGTGTTTTAAACGATTTCTTTCAAAAGCTATAGTCAATACCACATATTAAAATTATTTTGGTATTTTCATTAGTTGTTCACTCAGCAAGATGCGAATACTCTTCAGTGTCCTTCCTATGCCAGAAAGAACTAGAAAAAGAAATGTGTGTTTCGTATTATTTATAACAGTTAAACAGGAGCAATTCTTCAAAAACTGTTTTTTTTTTCTTTAAAAAAAACAGAAAGGTGAAAGGCATCTCTGTATTGTTTGGAGGACTATTGCTATTATTTTAAGAGTAAAAATATGATATATATGTAATAATAATAATAAAAAAATTCGCTATTAATTATTTCCAAATCCTTGTAATATCTAATTTTTTCCTTGTATTTCAATAACATTTTAGCATATTTATTATATTTTAATTATGTATATTTAATATACATATTCTTTATTTTCTCATTCTAAAAAATTTCAGTCTGTTAAAAGCAACACTTTCCTTAAACCCCATTAGTTTATTTTATTAATTTCCTGTTTCTAATATTTTTGATTTATGTTTTAAAAAATCATTCCATTCCCACAATTCCCTGCGAGTGACGCGACAAGTGCCTGATTGCGTAAGATATTCATCTGATCGATTGAGAAAACTTATTTCTTTTTTTTTCTTGTTTAAATTCCGTAATGGTTAATTTCTTGCTTTTTCAAAAGTTAACTGACAATGTAAAACGTTGTTATAAAATCCCTTTTTCGTGCACATTTTGATATATAACGACATTACTTTGCTTGAGAGGGAAGATTCTACATTTTCCGAGTGTTAAACAGAACTCTGCCATAAGGTGAAAATAAAGCTCTATTCTGTAACTAGCTGACCCGCCCGGCGTTGCCCGGGTGCGTGATAATAATATCAAACGAACCTGAAATTTGTGATTTTATCTCTAATTCGAAATATGTGGCTACTGACTGTGAGAAAAATCGGTTTAAAAAAATAAACAACTGAATTTAGAGTAACAAATATTTAAAACGACTTCAATGGGAAACGGAGGAGGAAATATGTTTTCAACAATTGCGCAATTTTCGCGTTAAAATGCTGATTTTATCCGTAAATATCACTGTTCAGTCACGTAACTTTTTTTTTCACCTCGAAATCCTAAGTGTAACATTTTGATTTTCAAACAAATTATATCTCTCCTAGATCCGACTGTACCTTAATTAAAATCGATAATCAATAATTAGGTAAAAGGTTAATATATAGTAATGTAGTTTTAGAACCATAGAACAAAATTAAGTATATTTCAATTAAAACGTGTGTAATATTCAACCTGTGGATAAAATCCTAACCCTAACCTAATTGTAATGTAATCGCAACCTATCTGTAACCTTACTGCAACTTAACCTGAGCCAAACTTAAATATATCATAAATGTAACCTAGTCGTCACCTTATCATAACTTATCAATTTTCTGACCGTAACCTAAGTACAATTTGCCTTAAACTCACTGTAACTTAATCATAACCTAACTATAACGTAACCGGAATTTAAATATAACGTAAGACTAACAGAAATATAATTGCAAGCTATCTATAATCCAAATGTAACCTAACTGTTACCTAACCGTAGCCAAATTCTAAATTAATTAAAATTAACACTAACTATTAACTAACAATTCTAACCGCGTACGTGTTGCAAAGTACTTTAGTTCCACTTTTCATCACTACGGGGCGCAGTATATTTTGTACGAAAATCTGATATGGATCACCACCACCTGCGGTCGGATATAATAAGCTTGCAATGCACGATTTGTAGAGTGCTTTAGTTTCACTTGCCATCACCAGAATAGACATTTTTTCGTAAACAAACCTACGTTCGTACAAACCTTTCGTAAACAAATCCGATCGATAATCCGATTTTCATTCTTTCCGTAGATATATTACCCAACGGGATGGGATACAAATAGCAATTTATGAAATTTGTTGAAATTTCTATTCAGAAATAATGATAACCACCACGCAATTAAGAGTCCAATATTAAAAATTAGAATCTCCTACACTGCTGCTGCATGCTCTGTAAAATATGTTAGTTCTACTTTTCACCTTCAGGAGCTCACTAATTCCTTCATAAGCCTACATCCGAAGGAAACTCCAGTATTAAGCGAATTCGTACATATATTAGTCGAGAGGGCGGTAAAATCCAATAAAAATTTAAGAAATTTAATGAAATTATTGTTCGGAAATAACCACTATTTCTGCATTCAGAAAATGATCCGAAATTTTTAGAAGCCCTGTATATGATACATCAATAGGTAGATATTAACAACATGCATTCCAAAATTTAATTCATTTAAGAGATACACATATTTCAATTGAAAATTCGCCTTCAGCAATATCCTCTAATGAGGAGAATGGTAGGCAAATACTTTTGTGCTGCCCTGTATATGATGTATAGAATTTATATGTAAAGTGTAATGTGGAAAAAAAGTATTTACATTTAAAAGCGTATACCGAATTTTAAAACGTACTCTCCAGCAATTATTAAGCAAAGACGGTATTGTAACCATTTCTTTTGTGTGTCCCTGTAAATTTATTTTAAAATGCTGTAAATGCTCTGTTTTAACGTAACCGTAGTTAAATTAATTGATTTATATTTGTTTGAATACATTAGAAATAGCGGGATGTCATTAAAGTATGCTCCAAACGATTTTTACCCATATATCATAATGTAATCGAACTCTTTTGAATGTCCCTGTAAATGAATCATTAGTCATAAATACTTTATAAGCAATACCAAACATACTTTGGTGACCCTAAATAATCCTTATCAATTGCATGAAAATCCGACTAAAAATATAGTAGGATTTTCATGCAATTGATATAAATCTTATTTTGGGTCACCAAACGCGGGAGTTAGAGGGTGGACAGACGGAGCGACAAACCAAATGCATAAGCACTTTTCAGTTTTCTTGGAAAGTGCTAAAAAGACAGATGTTTCTTAAACTACGATAGTTTACTATAATCACTATGTAAAAATACTCGATAACCGCTTCCAAGTCGCCAATGCTCCTTTATCTTTAGAAACATCCGAAAACAATTTATTTTCCATTTACAGTTTATTTAATATATAAAGCATTTCAAAACCGAATTTCAGTTGTCCCCATTTACATTCGGAAAATTATCCGATTTTTTTGGGAACCTTGTATATGATATAGAGATTTGTAATGCAATATGCATTTCAAAATTTAATTCATATAAGTGGTACATATATTTCTGAAAATTAGCCTTCAGCAATTTCCTCTAATAAAGAAAATGATATGCGACTATTTTTGTGCAGCCCTGTATATCAAATATAGATTTTATATACAAAGACTATTATGCAAAAAACTAATTAAATTTAAAAGTACATACCAAATTTTAAAACGTACTCTCCATCAATTATTACGCAAATACAGTACTGTAGCTGATTTCTTTAGTGTGTCCCTGTAAATCAATAAAAATGGCTATGATTTGTGTGTTTAATTTAATCGTAGTGAAAGCAGGTGATTTATAGCCGTTTCAATACATTTGAAATAGCGAGATCTCATTAAAAAACTCGTCAAACAATTTTTCCGTATATACGGTAATGTAATCGATTTCTTTTGAGTGTCTCTGTAAATGAACCAATATTCGTACATATTTCATATGCAAGACCAAACATGCTTTAGTGATCCAAAAAAAGCTTTATCAATTGAGTATATTTACGGGATTTACAGTATGGACAGACGGACAGACAAACCGAATGCATAAGTACTTTTCAACTTTGTGATGAAAAACACTTCTGAGATTTAATATATATATATATATATATATGTATATATCATTAATATTATCGAAAATGAGAATTTAAATTATATTTAAAATGTTTTCAATATCTTATTTAATTTCAATAGGAAATTTAATTATTTTTAATTTTCCAATTTCTTTATTTTAAAAGTGAACATTTATTTTAATAAATAATAATAGAACAAAGACAATTTTTAAAATTTGCTATTTCTTCTTAAAATATGCTTTAGTTGTAAATCATTTCTTTCAATTCGTCTTATAATACAAAATCCCATGGAGGATTGAGATAGGTGGAGGTGAAGTAAGGATCGAAAAAGGTTTGCAATATGAATCCATTTATCGCTCAAATTTTAATGTTCCAGACAAAAGGACGTGGAAGGAATTTTGTATTATAATACGAATTGAAAGAAATGAATTAAACTGAAGCATATTTTAAGAAGAAATAGCAAATTTTTTGAATGGTCTTTGCTCTATTATTATTTATTAAAATAAATGTTCGCTTTTAAAAGAAATTGGAAAATTAGCAATAATTAAATGTCAAATTAAAATTAAATAAGTATTGAAAACATTTGATGCGAACTAAAAATTGTATAACTAAAAGTTTCCTAATTTAATATAATTTTAAATACTTTATAACGTAGATGAAAAATGTTTATGACTTAATAATTGCATGTAAATAAATATTTAAAATATAATGATGAAAACATTCTTTTAAAATCATGTATGAAAACTTAAGTAATAAATATTAATCTAATGTATAGATTTCTGACTGCAGACGATTTTAAGATATTAACAGAAGAATGTTATATTTTCAAGCAAAACTTTAAAATAATATTCTATATTGATATTTAAAACACATATGATAAAATAATTCATAAATTCTTACCGGTGAAGCGATAGATTAGTTCTTTTAAAAAAATAATGGCAAAAATATACGGGTTTAAACCTGTTTCAATTGATAGGCGTGTCAAAGCACGTGGTTTTATTTGGACTTAATGTTACTTAATGTAGGGTTACATTTTTAGCATCAGCCCCCAGAGATAATACTTCCCCTCCACCTATCTCATTCCTCCATGACAAAATCATTTCCATGTCCTTTTGTTTGGAATATTAAAATTTGAGCAATAAATGGTTTCCCATTCAAACCTTTTTTCAGACTTACTTCACCTCCACCTACCTTATTCCTCTATGGTCATCGTCTTGAAACATCAAATACTCAATTTCATTGTTACACAGGCTTATCTGATTACTTCTGCGAAAATTTTTACACAACCAACCAACCGTAAAAGAATGAAAGAGAAAAAAAATGGGAAAAAGATGATTTTTTATGAGAGTGACCTCTCGATTTTAATTAATTATTCAGTTAAAAATTGGAATTTCGAAATTCTGAGCTTTAGGTGCATCAGGAGAGATATTGGGCTACTCTCAGAAAAATTTTGAGCTTCGTACGTACCGTAGTTTTTGCTAACTATCGCAGACACACACACACACACACACACACACACACAGACAGAGCGATTTGTTATTTTATTAATATATACTAGCTGATCCGCCCGGCGTTGCCCGGGTCCATATTAACAATATTAAACGAACTTGAAATTTGTATGATTTTATCATTAACTTGAAGCATGCAGAAATGCATTGTCTGAAATACGTCGCAGCTGACTGCGAAAAATCGGTTTTAAAAACAACTAATATTAAGCTCTAAAAATACTTAAAATGAGCAATGAGAAACACGGGAGGGAACATGTATCCAACGATTGATTTAGTTTCGTGTTAAGTGTTGATATTTACCCGTAAAAATCACTGTTAAATCATGTAACTAATTATTTTTTTCGCATAGAAATCCCAAGTGAAATATTTTGAATTTCAAACTAATTATATCACTCTTAAATCCGACTATACCGTGAATGAAATCTATACGCGATGATAAAAGATTGGTATATAGTATTATAATTTCAGAGCCATTTAACAAAAGTGTATATTTTTAATCAAAGCATGCGTAATGTTGACTCTGTGGACAAATTCCTAACCGTAAACTTTTGTACCATAACCATAATCTGTCTGTAACCTAACTGCCATAATCTGTCTGTAACCTAACTGCGACTAAACAGTACCCTACCGTAATATAATAAAATATAACATAAATGTAACCTAACCATCACTTTGAAATATCAATATAGAAGCATCATTTAAGATTTTGCTTGAAAAATCGTTTGCACTCTGAAATCTAGATTTTAGACTAACATTTGTTATTTAAGTTTTCGCGCATGGTTTTAAAAGAATGTTTTCATAAATATATTTTATATATTGACATAGAGTTATTATTATGTTGTTAAATTATAAAAAAAATTTCATCTACGTTTCAAAGTATTAAAAAGTTCTGAAAAAAAAAAAAAAAGAAAACTTTTAGTAATACAATTTTTAGTTCAAATCAAATGTTTTCAATATTTTATTTAATTTTATTTTGACATTTAATTATTTCGAATTTATCAATTTCAATTATTTTAAAAGCAAACATTTTTTAAAAATAAATAATATAATAGAAAAAAGTCCATTTTAAAAAATTACTATTTCTTCTTAAAATATGCTTCAGCTGTAATTCATTTCTTTCAATTCGTCTTATTAATACAAAATCCCTTCCACATACTTTTGTTTGGGACATTAAAATTTGAGCGATAAATGGTTTAATATTGCAACCCTTTTTTCTGTTTACTTCACCACCACCTATCTTTTTCCTCCATGGTTTACAACCGCTGTGATAAAAAATCATCATTTAAACTGACAGTTTGCCAGTCTATGGATTTTAAAGGTCTTTTCCAGCTTTTTTAATTATTTATGCGAAAATTTTATGCAACCAACCAACCATAACTAAATGACGGGAAAAAAAGAAGAAAAAGGGCGATTTTTTATGAGAGTAATCTTTGGAATTTAATTAATTACTCAGTTAATAAATAGAATTTCGAAATTCTGAAACTCAGGTGCATCAGGAGAGATATTGGGCTACTCTCAGAAAAATTTTGAGCTTCGTACGTACCGTAGTTTTCGCTAACTATCGCAGACACACACACACACACACACACAGAGACAGAGCGATTTGTTATTTTATTAATATAGATAGATATCATCTTTCAGCTTTATCATGATACATTACGTCGATACTAAGTTTAATAGGAATTGTTCGAAAAATTGTTTACTATGATGTAAAATACGAATAAATTTGTTTAAAAACGATGTGTCTACGTTTGATTTGAATGGGAAATTTTCCAAGGAATTAATTTTTGCCTTATATCACCGTTTGCCACCCATTGGCTGCTAATTAAACAATCTACGATTGAGTGTTTGATAGATGGTAATCAAGCATTAGCGGATGCATATTGCATTGTTACAGAGCAGCATTTTACACATACTTATTTTTTAAATCTTGTTTTAGGCTCTTTTACTGACATTTTGTTAAAGTTTCACTTAATTCGATGAAATATTTGCGAATTTAGAACGGTATATATTAAAAACGTCATAAGTTATTGGGGAATGAAAAAAGTCAATTATAAATTTAAGTTTTGAAATTCATTAAAAATGATATTTTCATAGTGACCTCATGTCAGAAGTTAAAACTGAAGAAATCGTTGATAGAAGCGTTTTTATGATAATTTCAGTTGTTTAAGTACACAGTTCCATTACTTGTCTTAAATTTTTATTTTATTTATATTGCATTATTTTTTAATTTATTTATGATGTTTTAATTTCATTATAGAATATAAATTGGAAAGAAATTATTAGCTATTTAAAATAATTTAGGTATAAGCGGATTTGGTTTTTTCAATCGTCATTAGATTACGCATTAAAAACGCATTTGAAATAGGTTTGAAAAATCATACTTGAAACTTATTTTTAAAACCGTAACAAATGATTAAATTGCAATGAAGTTTTCAAACAAACTGCGGTTTCGTTTTTTAAACAAATTGCTTGTAAAAGTACACAATTATTTTCTAAATTCGATTGTGTAAAAATCGAAAATGTGCAGTGTTTAGATATTTAAAAGAAATTAGTAAAGGCGAAATTAACTTTCCTTGTATTACCAACGCCAAACAGACGCCAGTGTTATGCACGGTCACGTTTGTTGTTTATAATATACATCTTACCAATAATCCCGTTACCTTTATGTAAAAATATCTGAGGTGTCGTTAATTCAAAGAGTTTATATTCATGACTATAGCTCATTTCACATATGCAATTTATTTTTGGATTTAGGAAAAATACAAATGCTCTCTTCTGTATCATACAATTTTAAAATTTCCTTCCTTTTGCAGGAAGAATTGGAATACGTTATCACGTTATTTACAAAAATTAAGTAAGAGTTTTTTTAATTTTCAGAAAAAGATTCTTTTGAGAGAAAGGAGAAATGTTGCATGAAATAATCTAGCTTATTATGTCAATAATGTCAAACTAAATTTGTTTAGGTTCTGGAACTAAAGATTGTTCTTTTAAAACAATTTTTATTTGATCTCGACATGTTAATTCGAGTATTTATCTATAGAAAAAAGTAAATAGTATGAAACATAATGTGGTTTGGGATATACTGATGAAAATAATGTGAACAAATTCTATTCACAAATACAACATGTTGTACGTGTACAGTTTATTTTCAGATTTGACACAGAAAAATAAAACAGCTCTCCTGCATTCTACAGATATTAAAATTCCCATTCTTTAGCATGAAAAACTAGAACAAAAAATGCGTGCTTTGTGTTATTTACAACAATTAAATACAAAGCATTACTTTTTTTAAAATCTAAAACTGATTCTTTCAACGGAAAGGTGAAAGGTCGCATGACAATGTTTCGCTTTTGCGTATCGGAAACAGCAAACTCAGACTTATTCAGGACCCTGTTCACCGGGGCGGTTGCCTGAAAAAGCAGTTTCCGGAACATAAAATTACATTTCACCACATCCGTATTTATTTTATTCACTATAGATCCCAAGGCACTTCCGGGACACTTCAATTCGCGTCTAGAAAAAAAAGGAAAAGTGCAACACGAAACAAGAAATTTTCGGGCACCACGCCATCCCTGACACAAGCCTCTACTCCGCAAAACCGAAAATCTGGCCAATGAGAGAAAGGGATGCTCCATTCATTCCTTCGAACATCGATCCCGAAGAGCGCCCTAGCGCTGCAGTCAATAGAACACCCCTTTTCGAACGCGCGCGCTCTTAGGATGTGTTTCCCGTAATCATCGTCTACATTTCGGAAAAACATGCAAAGTCGCCGGAAAAGCAAGGATGCGATGCTATCGTGAACAATTGCGTGTCACATAGGAATAGCAGGTACATTTGATTACTGTGACGCATCGGTGGTCTACTGTTATTTATTCTGAATGGATGGTATAATTCTGTTATAATTCATTGTGAGCGCCGTTCGTGTTTTTTATGAATGTCAAGTTGATAAGAAAAAACGTGTGAAATTAATCGAGGATAAATTTAGTTTATGAATGAATTTAAAGATAGATAATTTTGATGGAAGATTTTTGTTTCCTATGAATGTATGGGATTTATAGGATTAATTTGTGAATGCATTCGTGTTGATATTTTATTATAATTTATTCATGAGTTTCAAAAATAAACAATGACATTTAATCATACTTATTAGAAGAATCACTGAATGAATTTACTTTAATACAGTTTTCATTTGTAAATTTATTAATATTGTTGTTAATTCAAAGTTTAGAAAAGTAAAAGAAAAAAACCTCCAGATTAATTTTATCATTTTCTTATAGAATTTAAAAAGGAAAATTGCAATTTATATGTTTGTTTTATGAATGTAATTATGTCATTTTTATATCATAATGCATTTATTTCAGTCCTATTTGAAGAAAATATGAAAATGGTTTAGATAAATATTGTAAATATATTGATTCAAAATTTGTAGTTAAAATATTTTTAATAACCACTAATGAAACTTTGTGCATTATAACGATTATAAAAAAAATATTCTGCTTATATCATTATGTTAACTACTTTTAGAGAAAAAACTTTTAGTAATTTATGCAGCTTAGTATTTTGATCAAGTATTTTGATGTATAAATTCAGAATTACCGAGGAAACATATATTCCACGATCCAATTCAGTTTCTTAGATTGCTGTAGAAAAGTTTGTCTCAAATAAAGTTTTCAGTAAAATAGATGTTTTAAAACTACAAGTGAGCAATTAAATTAGGAAATATGCATTAATTATTTTTTATAATTTGTTAATTATATAACATTCCATTTTCTTTTAAGTACAAATGCCATATAAAATATAGAGATTTTCACACAAATATGAACATAATATAACATCATTCCAGATGTTAAGATTCTTTATGAAATTTCATTTTAATAATGTTGATCCCGTAACTGTTCTTGGTGCAAGCAATAAAAAAGCTATCTGATATATTAATCTATAATAAGTTTATGTTTGAATTAAAATAAATAAATGTTGTTTAAATAAAAAGTTGGTATTTTAACTTAAATAAGATACAACATTTCATGCTAGGAACAAAATGATCAAAATAATACTTAAGATGAAATGGATAAACCCGCCTTCAAAACTCAGCTTTTACAGTGCTTTACATGATAAATTTCGCATAATAGTGCAATAAGCTTCTGTGAAAAAAATCATCCATTTACCCTGCTGAAGAATGAGCGCAGATGAGAGCTTGATGATGACAATTCCAGAACTCTACACAGAATCATCAAATTTCACTTACGTTAATGAAACTGCCTACTCGATGGATTTTGATATCGATGATTTCCTTTTGCAAAGTCTGGGTCCCAAGCAGTTGCCATTGAACTGGCTCATACCTCTAACAGTTGTTTATTCCATTATATTTCTGACGGGTATTGTAGGAAATATCTGCACGTGCTTGGTGATAGCAAGGAATCAGTATATGCAAACGGCAACAAACTGTTATCTGTTCAACTTGGCTATAGCAGACATGATGACTTTGTTATTTGGTAAGTTATTTATCTTATTTTATTTAATCTGATATTTACTGGCGAAATAGCTGGGGAAAATTGGTGCTCGGACACATTGAGTAATTAATCTGGGTCCAAAAATTTATTTATTAAAGGGATAAAAACTTCAATATAATTTCGTGATTTACGTAGTTTTGTGTCGTGCTATAGCATGATGTAAATATTAGTTAAATCACCCTTTTTCTTCGAAATTATCACCAATTTCCCCCACACTTACACTTTCAAATATATGTTAAATGAAGTATATTTTTGTTCGTGACATTTAATAGTTTTTCTGAGTGCATTAATTATGTCTAATTCTCATTATATTGAAATGTTACACAATATATATACGTATAAGAAATATGTCAACTTACTACATAGTGTGCACATGGGGGGAAGTACTGTATTATATGCTCATGTCCTTAAAATTTGGCCCAGATGACATCACAAAAAATCATGTTAGCAGTACGATCCCAAAAACTTCTGTATAGTTTTGAATACATGCGTTCAAGAAATGCATGTTAGGCATGTTATTATTCGATTATGTAACAGTAGCAACAAACTTAATCCTACATGTTTAATAGTTTTAGACAGACGTACAATACCGCTTGTCACGATCTTCATTCGTTTCGTTATTTATTGCTTTTCTTATTCTTTGATCTTGGACAGATAAAATGTTTTTTGCATTTACCTAAAATATAATTAGTGTGATTAATTACATGCATCATATTATGGATTCAAAAACATTAAAAATGCTACTAAAGAAATTTAAGAATAAAATTGCTCAAATGTATAAATATGCAGTGAGAAATTAGAAGAATTCTAGGAAGGATGTAACGCTAGTTAAAATAGCTATATATTAATTATGGTGTTGCACAAGGATTAAAAACACAAAGGCTTAAAAATATTTTTTAAGTTATTAATTACATCTGTATTTTACTGAAAAAATGCGTTTACGTAGAGTAAGCCACAATGATCGCGTTTATATATAGTAAGCAACAGTAATAACTCTTATATATCTTATCTACACTTATATATATGTGTGTGTATAACTAAATTTTTACATTAATATCTAAAAAACATAATACCATGTTTTTGTTGTTTGCAATAAAAGTATTTATTGACATAAAGAATCTAAAAATAATATATAATGAAAAATCATTAACTAATTTGATTCCATTATCCTCTTTTGATAATTGGTTGTCACATTTCTTAAAACATATATTTATTTTTTATTTTAAAATATTTTGAAACATTTATTTATTTTTTTTTCGTTTGAATGTTACATTGATTTCGTTTCTACGCTAACGAGAAAATATTTTTTAAGTAATTATATTTGTTTACATCAGACCAAAACATTATTTGCGTAAACTGTAAATTTGATTTTCTAAAAACCCTTTTTTTATTTATTAATTTATTTATTTAACTTCGGTGACGTTTTTATGAAAACCACTGCAGACTATTGTCTGTAATCTTGCTGGAATATATATCTCTGTTTCTTTATACATAATGCAATAATAGAAATCTTTGATAAATCATAAGCGAGCATTTAGTACTAACAAATGTCAATTTTTTCATTCAAAAATTTTCTTTGGCAAAATGCTTTTTTTTAAATTTAAAAGCAGTTTTCATTTCAGATTTTAAAAATATATCTAAAGGATGCATGTTTATAAATTTCCCTTCTCTTTATTAGAATTAATTTTTATTATTAATATAAAATTTTCAAGTGGAGGGCACACTGTAAAAAAAAAAAAAATCTGTAAAGGTACTAAACATTTTCTAGGAAACTGGGATTCCAAGAACTTTTCATGTAACGATAACAGGTAAAATCCATGAAACCGATTCTAAAACTTGAGTTTTTGTTGTTACCTTTACAGGAAAAATTCTTGGAATCCCAGTTTCCTAGATAAAGTGTAGTACCTTTACAGATTTTTTTTTACAGTGCAGTGTCTGGGAAAAGGTACACTAACGTAACATTGTAGAATATAGGGCCTCGTACTCCCCTTAAAACTGTATCGATTTTATGGAATGTTAAAACGCAATTTATAAATTTCACATGTTGTTCAGGTATAGTTCGTTCAAGACAGTATATTATAGTGTAAAACATCTGAATAACTGGCACCTCACAGATGTCTGCTATTTAGAAGTAAAAATATGCAAAGCAATAGGAACTAGAGATTGGAAAACTGTCCGTTATTCTAGAGTATCCGTTATGAAGGTTCTACTGTAAATAATAGATAGCGTAAAATAGTTCCTTGCATATAATATTTCTAGGGAAAACATTGCTAAGTAAAGAGGTATTGATATGTCTATATATAAAGCTATAAAAGTTGTACATATATTATATCCCTCGATATATAGCCATAAAAGTTTTGAAATATGCCAATATTTCTGAATTAAGTGCAAAACATGTGAAATAGCAAATCTAAAGCTAAAACATCTGTATAACTTTCTGCCTAATTATAAAAATATATTTATCATAATCTCTTAATAGTGATACAGTGAAACCTCGTTAACGGAAATTATTTCTAGCACAAACTGTTTACTATTGCCCCATCCAGTTGTATGCAACACATTTCAGTTCGGATAGCAGCAACTATTTTTAACATATTGTATTATCTCCATTTAATCTTCAATTTGTTTCATCTTGATGATTATGTGACACTATTGCCATTTTAGTTTTTGAAATCCACATGTTTATTAACTTTGCTATCAGTCATTTACAAAGGGTTTTTTTTCCTCTCTTCATTTTCAGCTTTGTTTGCATTTACGAAATAACATATCGTTTCTATGAATTAACATCCATAACACCTCTGAAGAGTCTGTATGCTTTTTCATAGATTTATAGTCTCTGCATTTTTATTTATCCTGTTTGTTTTTTTATATATTTATTTATTATTATCTTATATCAGTAATTTAATATTTGTGATTTCGATTTTATTATTTTAGCATTCGAATAACATTCCTGCTAATTGCGCATGTTATTTGAATGTTTTACTCGATTATTCTTCACATTCTGACATTTTTAATGGTAGTTTCTGTATCAAGTAAAGGATATCTTAAGCCTGATTATTATGTAGCTTAGTTTTAGCTGCTCAATCTTTCCTCATTCATTTTAATAAATATATTTATCACTTTAAGTGTTCACGTTACCGAAGTTCGATTGTACTATTAAAAATAAAAAGATTTTTTTATTATTCTACTTTGAAAATTTGCCGGCATTTCTTTTATTTTAACATAAAATATATTTTCCAGGAAATAGAAAAGCCTTGCTCAGTTAAATATATATATATATATTTAACTGTACAAAAAAATACAACTAGCAATTTATTTTATCAGGTTATTAAAGAAGATAATTTTTGAGAGAAAGAATTTCTTGATAAATAATTCCGTAGATAAACTGTTGAAAACAACCAAAGTCCTTCTGAAGAATTAAATGAAAGTTACTTTTTGCAATAATGAAATTTTTAAAAGACATTAATCCATTTCCTGGGGTTTAATCACAAACGAATCTTTAATTACAAATAAACCGCAAGATACACATTCATTTTTTTCTAATACAGATTCATCTGTTAAAACATATATATAATTTTCGATATAAAATATATATTTGTGTTTAGAAATTTATTCAGAGCAACTTTGAATATCACGATCCATTTGCTTGTTTTAAAAGTTGTTACTAACTACTCTGTAAGGAGCTGAATTTCTGAATTTTCGAGTAAATTTCCTGCACGGAGTTCATAAGTTGATCTTCGTAGATATTGCAAACAATTGCTATTCTTTATGTTGCTAAAAGCTTTCAACTATGTTAATTCAAAAGATATTGAATTAGGAGCCTATTTTCGAAAAAAAGATAGAGAGAGATTTTATAAACATCCTTAATTTTTCATTTTTTATTATTTTATTGTATCAATATTAATCATAATACTATGCATTTCAATATAATTTTACTGATAATAGTGTAAACTTTCTAGTTTCAAGAAATAAATATCCGAAAAATTATTGCGAATGAATATTTTACTATTACTTTGATGATAAACAAATTTTTAACAATGAGAAATTTCTAGGTGGAGATTTCATTAGCACACGAAATTCTCAAAATATTTAAAGAGCTCATTAAATTCATTAGAGGGGTCTTTCTAAAACTGTGCTACTAATTTGGCGAATCTTAAGGATTATTAAATAAAGTCCCAGGTAGTAATCAATATATGAATATTTTATAAATATGACTTGTACAAATTTTAAAATGATATAGCAACGCCAAATATTAAAGAGGTCTTTTTGGCGACATTTTCAAAAAATTACTTTATATGTCTGCTCTAAATTTAGTTTGAAAATAAAAATTGCATTTGAAAAAAAAAATCCTAACGTGTATAATATTGATAATTTTTATCTGGAGGATAATGATATTTTGCAGAGGTTTAAAGAAGTTTGGGAGGAGGTTGCTTTCATGGCATAATTAAGTATAATTTATAGATTCTTTTTCGTTTTAACGATTTAGAAAATATTTCACCAAAGAATTTATTATTGTTATTTTCGAGTTAAATTCCCGAAGCTTGTAACGGTTGTGCATTCAGCGCGGGGGTGGAATGGAGACATAACTCAGGAACTAAGATAAAATCAGTTTATTTAAAACGGTTAGTGCTCAAGGGCAGTGGAGCAGTTCTTGAATTTTAATCACTAGTAACAATACGGAAGGATTACACTTATACTCACAGCTCCGGCACTAACTCAATCGGGGCATTCAGATTACTTCTCACTTAAACTTCCGCTAGACTGCTAGATAAAACTTTATTAGACAGCCCGTGGCTGTACATATACACTTTATTTAACTTTGAAATATTCAACATGATTAATATCAACTCTTACCAGCGGCAAACTTCTCAAATCGTCTTCCAAAACTCCTTGTCACTCACTGAAGGCTCGATAATACTTGATATCACTCGCTCTAGATCAATACCACTGCTTGTCGTCACCACCTAGCTAGCTTCTAGTCACTACTAGCTGGCTAACGCCGCTACACACACACACACACTCAATCTCGAAGCTTATATATGCTGCAAACTGAGATACTACAAATTTACATATTACTTCTAACCGCGACATAACTGTAGAATCCGAGAAAGACACACACGCTCTAGAAAGTGAAAGTAAAAGAGAGGATAGATGGCGCTTTCACGCTTACACATGTTAAATCATTGACGTCACGGTCTCATAAATGCTAGAGTGCCTTTATTACAAAGGTCACTCTCTCACAAGCTCTCTATTGTAAGTAAATTGCGAATTCATTAAGTAAATTCATTAGTCCTGTTTAAAAGTTCTTATTTTTATGATAAAGAAAAAGTTTTGCTAATTATCTGATTTTATATTCTTTTTTTCTTCAATACTATATATTCACAGATTTCAACTGTATTTTTATATTTTTTTCAATGATAATCATTATAGCAAATTAAATCTACAGTTTCTTTCAAAATTATGTTATTAATGTTCTTTAAATCTTCTAGTTTCAAATCATAAAACTAACCTCTTTCTTTTTAGAAAGAATTTCAAATTTTATTAACAATGAATATTTTAAAACTACTTTACGAGAAAATAAACTTTAAGCTTTAGAAATTCCTAAGGAAAGACTTTATTAGCAAACAGAATTCTTAGAATATTTCAAAGAGCTCATTTAATTATTTACAGAGAATTTTCTAAGACCATTTATAGTTCATTTGTTAAATTTTACAGAATATGAAATAAAAAGAGTCCTATAAAAATGCAATATGTGGACGTCTTATATAGATGGCTTGATGTGAAATTAAGAGTAGTATAATAAAGCGGAAAGTAAGAAAAAAAATCTCAAGAATTTCTATATTAAAATTTCAAATGTCTATTTTAATCTATTCTGTGCATCATAAAAACTTAAGTGGGAGCTTTATTAAAGATTTAAATTACGTCAAAACTGATGTAGAACAATAAGGATTTTTTTAAGAAAATTTATAGTGTACGGCATGCCCCTTTCAAAATAATTTTACCAGTGCTATATAAATCTTCGTGATTTTAGTCCCAATGTTCATATTAGCTTTTATTTGGAACGCTATTAAGAATAAATACTTCAAGGTAATGCCGGAGATGAAGAAATTTTTAATCCTGAGAAATGTTTAACAGAACGACTTTATTAGCACATAAAGTACTTAGATTCCTTAAAGCAGTTGGCTAAATTATTCATAAAGCTTCTTAAAAGTTAAACAATATTCTTTCATTTCAGTGCTTCATTCACTTTGTGAGTGAGATATAAAAGTTTAAATATTATTAAATAAACAGACCTATAAAACGTGCGGTCTTTGAAGTCTGGCAATGACAATTTAGGGATAAATTATGTATATATATATATATATATATATATATATAACTATTATACAATACTACTATTCAACATCTTCAATGAATATAGAATAACCCGTAAAATAACAGAATAAAACAAGAGAAGAGGAGTTAGCAATATCGGAGCAATAACAAATTGTTGGAAATGTGGTATTTGGTTCGTTATCAAGGGTAATACCAAATAGACACATGAATTACGATTAATTTCTGGTTAGAAATCAATACAAACCTAAAAATAATTTCTAAATTAAACAATTAATCGTAAATTCAAAATTGAAGTCAATGAAAAAACTAGATATATATTAGGCCAACAATAATAGACAGAGGAAAGAGAAAAAACTTACATTATACAATCGCCAACATGTAGGAGAAAAAAAATAAATTCAAATTTGCAATCTCATTTCACTAACAATTAAGAGATGGCTCTCTCTATATATATATACATACAGGGTGAGTCATAATTATCGAAACAATAGGCTATCTCTTTAAATATTGCCCCTAAGAACATACTTCCAATTGACAAGTTTCAGAAAAAAAAAGATGCAAAAATTGATTAGATAAGACGCAACTCCATGGGACGTCTATTTGAAAAAATACAAAAATTAAATTTGCATACGGAGCACATAGGATAAAATTTCTATTTAGGAATTTTTTACTTTTCCATTCCTCTCACAGAGATATTGAAATCCAAAATTCTCCAAAATTTGTGATTTACATAACTTAACCCTGCCTCTATTTGGCGATTTCTTGACATAATTTCAATGGAAAATGGGATCCTTTAAAAATTATAGTTTAATAATTCGATTTAAGATAGTGCTTCTCGTTTGGACTTAAAATGGCAGCATATGGATTTTATATTCAAGCTGTTTTAAAATATATTGATGGTATGCTTTAGATGTCTGCACAGGTCGAAATATCATGGTCGGTCCAGTCTCAAACCGACCTATAACGAAAAAATGTTCGCTCCGACCTGGAAAAAAGTTTAAATCATAGCCCGGTTCGACCTTGAATTTCTTCATGTTATTATTATTATTATTATTATTATTTCGATAGGATTAAAAATTGTTTTATATAAAGGAATTCTAGTCAAAATTACCTATTATAGCTTTTCATTTTTCATATTTATAGTTTTCATTATTAAAGAAACACCGAAGGCTGTGAAGTATCTTTTTTTTAAATAAATCTCTTTTTATTTATTAATGTTTAACTCATGTTTTAATGTCATTAATACGTATCCCATGTGATGGAGATAGAAAAATTCTATACAGCAACAATTTTAAGATGGAATCACGTAAGAAAGAAAAAATACGTTATAGACAAGGTCCCTTTTTAGGAGATGTAAATGTAGCGTATTTTCTTTTTAGAAATTATTATATTCATTTTGCATTGGTCAGTATATTTTCTGTTTAAGTCAGAATTCTGTCCCAAGAAGGTTTTTTCACTGGTTTTATTGTATTTTAAATTTTTTTTAAATCTACTATTCTTTACAAAAATTTACTTTAAAGTTTTTTTTTTCAGAATAAAGGCAAATTATAAATAAATGCGCTTTTCGTAAAAATTTTTCGACTGAGTCAAATTTTACCTATTGTATGCACGGATTAGGTCAATCAGAGACAATGATTTTAATACGGGTTTTGTCGAGATCGAGAGAGAAATTTCCGAGACCGTGTATACATAGGAGGAAGGAAGCCATCTCGGTGCGGCATGATAAAATACGTTAGGCCCGGCCTGACCGAGTCTAAAAAAAAAGTAACTTCCGGTTCCTAGCCTGGTTTTGGGCTAGAATACAGACTTTTACGCCGGGACGATAAAAAACCTGAAGTTATGAGAGCTAAAGTTATTGAAAACTTTTAATATTCTTGGAAGAAAAAGCATTGTTTTGAGTAACTGACGGACATTTAAACAGTAGAGAAAGAATGTAGAAATGGGAAAAGTTACACTGAATTGAAAGTCTAAGCTACAGATAGAACTTCACTTGAAAAAAATTTTAAAAAGCATTTAAACATTTTATTTGAAGCCAAACTTTATTTAAAATTTTAAAAACCGTATTTCTGTTTGATGGGATCTTCTCATCATTTCTCGTGTTTAAATTATTAAAAGTCAAGAATCGTTAAAGAAAATAATTACAAACTTGAAACATGTCTTATTTCATTATTTTACATTAATTTTGTTTTTGCAAGTTTAAAAATATATTTACTTTTGAGAATATGATTTTTTTAAATGTGTTACATCTTTTTTTTAAAAAATATATTTTTATTATTTTTTAAATTAATTTTGAAAAAAGGACCTGAAACAAAACTAAAATTATATTTTTCTCTTTAATCAAGTAAAAAAAAATGAAAATCCGATTGATAATTTTTCGAGTTATAACGATTTTAAATAATCCCACTTAAAAAAATATTAGTCGTTTGAAATTTTTGTAAACTTTATAAGAGTTTTCAGGATGTGATTTTGTTTGTTAATTATATGGCGAAGTATTTAAAAAAATCAAAATTTAAATTCAATTGATATATTTTTTACATACTATATTTTTTTTACTAAAACTGTAACATTATTTCTTGAATAGCACGCATTTCAGTTTGTGTCTAATCTCTTCAAACCTGATGAATTTTTTTAATTGCTATAACTTTACGAGTTTTGAAGATATGAAGAAGCAATTTTTGTGTTTAATTTAGGACTGGATAGGGAAAGTTTTTCTAATTGGAATTTTCAACCTTCGGGGGCCGTATAAAAAATTAATTTTCGTATTTTTTCTAATATACTCCCCAAGGAGATGCAATTTATGTCATCATATTTTGCATTCTTTTAAATGAAATATATATAGATGTATATATATGTGTGTGTGTGTATTTATACATATATATACATACAAATTTCGTAAAGCATAGGTAAAACATTAAAAATTGATAGTACACGTCCAAACAAGCAACTTTCTCAGAGAATACATGATCAGAAATGAAACGCAAAGGCGTTCGTCCATTTGAAAAATTAACATATGCAAATATTAAAGCTCATTTCCTGTTGTATGGGAAATATATTAATAGCTTACGCATGTTATACGGGTAAGAAGAAGAATATATATTCAAAAATTTTGCCTCGATTAACACTGATATTTTGCTGATCCGAGTATACAACTACCAGTTGCAGTAGGAACATACTGGGAGATGTTGCCCTTTAATAAATTGAAAAAGACATATACTTTTTACATGCGGAGCTACAAATGAAAATGGCTCAGAGCCTCAATGATTGTTTGGAGAGTGGTTTTACACTTTGCTTTTGACACTTAATCATTCTTTATGTGTTTTTGCTTCGTATAATAGCATACCTTATGCGCCCTCTAGCACACTTGCGTTTTAATTCCAACCATGCATTCTCTGATTACACTTGTTATTTGAATGTGTACAATCATCCGTTAAATTTTTTTCCTATCTTCAATTATATTGATTAATATTGGTCAATTTTGTTAGAAGAACGAATTTTTTAGATGCATTTTGACTCATACATACATATATATATAAATATATATATATGTGTGTGTGTGTGTGTTTATATATATATATATATATATATATATATATATATAAGATATAAGTATATATATATATACATTTTTACACTTAAACATTTTTAAAAATCTTGACGAAGTAATGAAGAAAATACTATCAACTTCATTTTTTACGGAGTGTAACCTTAAATGTTACAATTAATATTGCCAAAACTTATATTGTGTTATATGATTCTTAAGGAATGTTTGCAATATTGCTGTTTCTTCCTTTTTAAGGCTTTTTATTTTCGGGGAACGAACTATTTTATGGTTTTTCAAAATATTCTCCTTTAAGATTGTACACTGTTGCAACTATTAAAACAAATTCTCGAAACAATTTTTCCACTCTGAAGTCTATATCTCCAAAACATAGTTTTGGAATGCATCAACAGCTTCTTGGGGTGATAAAAATCGCTGCTCACGCATTTTTTGTTTGACATAAGGAAACAGATAAAGTCATTAGATGACAAATCAGCAAAATATAGGCAATCGAACATTAATTCGATAGTTTTATCCTTAAAATAATAAGTTGTTTCACGGGCTGTGTGGAAGCAAGCATTGTCCTTATAAAGAATGACGAGGCATTTTTTTTTTCTGATTTCGTATATGGTTTTTAGCAAACAAATTTCTTTATAGCATTTAGCTTTAACAGTTTTTCGATCCTCTAAAGGAGCAGTTGCGATATCTTTTAACTCCGAAGAAACAAGCAATCATATTCATGGAAGTATTTTGTGAACGACCAATTTTCATAGGTTCCGGTTCATCTGGATAGAACAAAACAGTACATGTTGGTTAATTTACAGCTCATACGAATATATGTAAGTTTCATCACCTAAAACGATGTTGTATACGGATATTTCAATTCCAAATTTGATTTATTTAACATTATCTTACTCCAACATGCACAAGCCTCTTTTTGAGTTTCTGTCGAATTGTGCAGAATCCATCTGGAACAATTCTTTTTTATAGCTAACTATTCGTGCAAAATCGAATATATTGCAGTTTGTGATATGCCAAGGAATTCTTCTATCTTACGATACATGACTTGCATATCTTCTTCAATCATCTTGCACACAGCATCAATGTTTGAAATCACTATTGATTTTGGTTGTCCTTAACGAGATTCATCACTGACAAACGCATGACCACGACTAAATGCTGCAAGCCAATTGTAAACACTCTTTTCTAAAATTGCTTCGTTACCAAAAGTTTCACGAAGCGATATTAAAAATTTTTGTCAAGTGAGGTTTTTCTTAAAACCATGAAATATCTTCCAGCAGAAATCTTCACTAATTATTTCCATTTTTTTTCACTCACTTGTTTCTTTAGAACACTTACTGTAAACAAAATACGTAGACGATTTCTAAGAGATGCCATTAATTCCAAGATTTTAAACAATAATGTGAATTTTAGGAATATCTTGAACACGAATTTGAGTAACTCCTTCTATTTGACGTTTGAAAAACATTAAAGGCAACCCTCGTAAGACTGATTTTCCCGGAGAATACAAAACACTTTAGCAAAATAAATTATTTTAGAGATTAAATAAACATAGCAGAGGTATGTGGACCCATTATTTTGATTAAATGGAATTCTTTTTCTCTGAATGGTGTATCAAAATTTTTATTATATTATTCCAGCTTAAGTATCATCATAAGTAGATTTTTTTATGTTAATTGCTCATAAACTTCTTTTAAAAAATCCACTCTTTCGTACCATAATATCATTAATCGGATTTTTCCTCCACTATTAAAAATGAAATACAAAGCCATGTATTTCAGTCAAGAGAAATAATTACATATATATAATTAAAATTTATATATTGTAACAAAAATAGCTCCTCTATTTTCTTATGATATCAAATCTGTCAGTTGCGTGACTGTTGTCTTATAATATTTTATCACGATTGTCTTAGTCGTTTATTTTAGGAAGAGAAAAAAAAATAAAATGTTTATTCGTTTAATCAATGTACACTTATTGAGCATATTATTGTGCTGAAAATATTTTTTAAAATGCTATAAATTTGCTGATGAAAGTAAAAGCTCATTAAATAAAAGTAAGATTAATCACGCCATTTAAAGTAATTTCATTTCATTATTTATATAGTATGAATTGGTTTAAAATATTAGGGAAAAGTAATACATAGAAACATTTGCGTACCTTTATATTGAGAATATTTATCTATATGTAAATATTTATTGTAAGCGGGAGTATTTTCATATTTGAATGAATTATTCGGGAAAAATCATAGCTTATTCTTTTTAATCAATTAAACCCATAAATTTTGTAAATTAAAAGAATTAAGACTTTTGTATTAATTAATATATAATTTCGATATTCGAAAAATCATTCTGGCATGTGTAATGCATAGTTGTCAACCTCCCTTTACTTTTTACTCAATTAAAAACATAAACTTTTGTTAAACGTAAATAAATAAATAAAATAATTAAGGCTTTAATTTCAGGCTTACCTTTACTTTTCGTATTTATTGGATTTTCCAAGAAGATTAGCTTCCTTCTCTCGGGTTATCCAATCCGGAATTATCTATCTTTCGCTTGGATTTTCCAAGTAGTTACAGTTCCTTTTATGTGTTAACCAATCCGAAATTTTCAGCCTTTCCAATATGTTTTATTGCTTCATCTTTCTCTATAAACTCATTTTTTCCTTTTCATTTATTTCATAAATTATAGTTCCTATATTGTGCTGGTGGACAGGATTTTATTTGCTCCTCTACTATGTGGTATACTCGTATACTCTACATCGTATACAGGAAGTGGACTTTGCCTATTTTTAACAATACATTAATCAAAATTATGCATTATGTTAATGGCTAAATATAATCCCTTCTCCGCCTGAAGTATTGGCCTACATATAAATGAACTTTTAAAAGGAACTTATATTGAAATAACCATCTTTTCCATTCTACACAAACGTGAAAACTGACTTTTTTCACATTTCAACTTAAGTATTTCTGAATAATAATTCAAATAAATATTCATGACATAAAATTTGGAAAATATTTTCATACATTTCATTTAAAACAGAGTGATTTAATGCAGCGCAGATGTTTTCGCATTTGCAGAGAGTAAAAGAAAATTTCATTGCAAAAACATACTGTATAATATATCAAATGTAAAATTTATGATAAATTCCTTCAAATTTGGTATCTCATCAATTTATTCGGTATGTAAAAATAAAACCATGAATATTTTCAGAGAATACTACGAAAATGCTTTTATAAAATACATTATTTAACTGTCTAATGGGTCAAAACTTTCCTGTTTTCATTCTCCAGTTTTGTAAATTTATTTTTCGTCATTCCCATCGCTTTTCTTAAAGCAGAGTTACTGATATTGCAATCTTTGAAACCTGAGTTTGGTATAATACCTCGAAAAACAATTTTCGATAAAAATTAAAAAAAAAAAATTTTTAAATTGATAGAATATTATCGAACATAAAATACAAAATACTTTGCAAATTTCAAAATTTCAAAATTCGAAATGCATTAGAAAAAAAATTATTATGCATTAAATTCGTTTAGAAAAATCCAAAATTCTTTTCTTTAAAATTATATACTTTTTAAAATTGTAAATTTTCAGGGTAAACAAGCAAAAACGATTAAAATTTTTATGCTATGTCCATCAATAAACTTTTGTCCATAGCATTACAATATGTTAATTTATAATAGAATCAACATTTGTGAATATAAAACATAATAAATATATAACAACGCCTTCCGTTGGATATTAAAATAAAAAAAATAATCAGAATATATATTATTAATAATTACAAACATAAAATTTGGTGCATTTTCGCACAAAATGAAAAATAAGATAAAGCTGCAATATTCCTCGCAATAGCGGTGAAGCTAATATCTTGTAATCGACAGCACAGCCAATGGTGACGATGAAAGAATAGAGAGCACACTGTTTAAAAAAAATCGTTAAATTTACGGCAAAAACTACTGACAGCAATGTTGTCAGTAGTTTTTGCTGTAGAAATTGCAGTAAAATTAAATGTAATAAAAATTACGTGTAGTGTTACTGTAATTTCTACGGCAAAACTTCTGGCAACATTGCTGACAGCAGGGTTGTTTTGAAATAATGAGTCCCTTATATATGCTGTCAATGGGCAAGTTGGCCGTGCTCTGTCGTTAATACGATACTGCACCAATGAAACGCTGAAAGATCTATCTCTGTATGTTCTTGTCGATTACACTATTATTATTTGTTATTCCCGGAGCATCAATAAGAGTTATAAAAGTTATTTTTGCAACCAATCATCAAGGATATGTTTGCTGAAGCCCTAAGCAATCAATTCATCTTATCTTTCCAATAGTTCAAAAGTGTGTTTATATTACTTTCTAAATAAGAATTTATAATTGTCAGGTATGTATTTGCTTGTTGCGTACCTCAAATATTCTCTGCGATTAAGACATGATAACCTGAAACGTAAAAAAAAATATTTTCAATACTTTGAAAATACAAAATAACGTGCTACAAACATTGAGAATTACATTAGAAAAACATTTTGATTTTATCTGTTAAAAATACAAACTACAAATGTATTTTACAAATATATCACAAGTTCATGTATTTCAATATTAGCAGCTCTGTTTCAAATTGACACGGATTAAATAATATTCGCATTGTTATTAAGTTAAACATTGTTCATCACAATTGTGCTATTTTAATTCTGAACAGTCGATCTCTGTTTATAATTAAAAATTAATTCCGTCTCGAAATAAATAATTGGACTTATTCCAATCACAAAAACAATTCTTGTACATATTCGGACTTTTCAAGTAAAATAAATTCAATACTATCTTAATTTTTATGTTTGTTATATGAAATTATGTGTATTATGCACTTATTAATTTACATTTAATAACTTTACATTTAATTACTTTTTAAATACTTTGTCAAGATTAGTTGTTCAACCTTTTTAAATTTAAACTGGAAAAAAAAATTAGCTTTATTATCTTTTTGTAGGTTAAGGCACTTGCTAATATAATCAAAGAACGAATTATAAAGAATTATTTTTTTTATGATAAACGTTTATAAATGGTTTTAAAAAATTCATTGTTCTTATTCATTTCGAAGATAATTTAAACATCATGAATTACTCTATTAAGCTAAGATTAAAGTAAGACAGAGATGTCATTAAGTAGTTTTATAAATAAATGCATGTATAAGAATATATAAAGCCACATTAAGTAATATAGGCTGTTTTATTATTTTGAATAATTAATGTTGAATTTATATTTTTCCTCTTTAAATTACATTCTACATTGTTAAAAATAATTTTAAATATTGTAGAATTCTACCTGTGTAAAAAATTATTTGAACCAAAATCTTGTTTTTGTTAACTTAATATTTTTTCTTTATTATTTAAACATAAAAACAACTTAAAATATTTAATCTAAAAGTTGAGTTCTTCTACAACTATTCAAAACAGTGATTTATGTGTTCCCATAATATAGTATTTTTAAACGCAAATGTATTCCGTATATATTCTAGTGGTTAGAACGCCAACTACGCATATTGTGATACTTGTTTAAGTTTAAATGTTCTTAGTGTATCAGATTTCACTTTAAATATGGAATCAATTTTGTCTGCAAAACACTACACTGTATCAACTTTATGGATTCTTATTTTGTCTGTTTATGCTTCTACATTTTTGAAGTTCTCTATTCAAGATTTTATCAGCTAATTGAGTATTCGAGCGCAATATTTTTAATAATTAACAAGAAAGAAAAGTTTAATATATTTTAGACTTTTAAAATTTATTAACTTTACATCTTTATAATGTGTATTCTCATTTCTCTAATACACAGGATGTCTAAAATGTATCTATATACCTTTAAATAAACGTAAAAAATAAACATGATTTACTATTAAACTAATTTATGATAATGCACAGTGATAAATAATTTAAATCAATATTAGATTAAATTATATTGAGTTATATTACGTCAAATAAAGTCCTAAAATTCATAATAGATATATAACTATTTAAATTATTAAAGTTATTGTTACATACATATTTAAGTTTGATTAAAATGTATTAATGTAATATGTTGTAAAATTAAGAATTATAAAAATCATTTTGAAGATTGATTTTATCACCATTTATGAATTTCTATACTATTTAACACCATAAGATAAATTCATAAAATTCATAAAAAAAAACTTTTTAAATTATCAAAATTATTATTACATTCATATTTAAGTTTGATTAAAATGTAATAATGTAAAATATTTCATAAAATTAAGACTGATAACTAATCATTACGAAGTCTAATTTAAACAGAATTTGTTGCTTTGAATATCATTCTAATAGAAGGTGAAATAAAATGGCCTTAAGCAAATCCATCTTTATAATGTACGTTAAAGCAAAATAACTCTGAAAATGTTTATGCTGAGTACTTTAAGTGACACGCATGTTATTCATTTGTCTAAATTACAGATTTATTTTCGAAATTAATCTGTGCCAAGAAAGTAAATTGCATGTAGATAAATGCCAGATTACTTAAAATATATTAGCATGTAGTTCCCTGAAATATATTAGTTTTAACACAACTTGTTTATTCCAATTAATTTTGTATTGATCATTAAGATTAAATAATAATGCAGTTTTACTTATATTTTAAATAAGGTACCCTCGGGTAATAACGCCACGTTAAGGTTCGACCAATTTTCACGGCTCAGTTTTAGTTTGTATTTTTCAAACAAATATATGATTCGATACAGCAACTCATTGACTGTCTATATAAAAAAATAATTAAACAGATATGTATTCATAAAACGTAATGGCGTGATTTCTTGACCAATGCTATTTGGCGTTATTACCCACCTATATGGGTAATAACGCCATGCAAACAAAACTATGAAATAAGATGGAATAATTGCATGTAGATTGCCCAATTCTAAAAATACAAACTCTACAAACTTAGAAATTGACAAATTACATTCTAAGCTATTGAAAATGTTCAATTTTTTGTGAAAGTGTAAGAAAAATAAAGGTGTGGTGTGTGTGTGGGGGGGGGGGGAGGATGAGGCAAAAGAATATCAGACTGTGAGCTTCTTTTTGCTTAAAAAGGACCGCTTAAATAGAATTATTAGAAACATTGCACAGTTTTAACTGCGTTTATTTGAATTAGTATTTAGGATGTAGCTCGGCCACTGTAGGAAATCAACCGGGATATTAATGCCAAGGATTGGCGTTATTACCCCGTTATAGTTATTGCGCTGTACATTTTAAATTACAAATTATCTCGAGAAGATATCCAAAATCTTCAAAAATATTTTGGAAGTCCATGAAATGTATTACAAATTTATGCAATTAATAAAGTATTTCCGGATAAAAAATAGTCTTCACATCACAAAACGTATCTCGCAAATTTTAGATCAAACGTTAATTTTAGTTGCTTGTAAAAACAATAAGACCTAAAAATGAAACAAATTAACTTGAAGCTGTTTTTTTGCGATTTATATGACTCAAAACCCTTCTGCGCAGAGCACATGGGCGTCATTTACCAGATTATTTCATAATTATGCAAAATATTAGCACTTGGCGTTATTACCCCGCCTGGCGTTATTACCCCACACCACCTTATGCTGATGAATGGTATTTAAATACATTGAATAAGGGATTTATATAGATTTATAGGTATATATATGTTACACATTTATTTGAATATAAAAAATAATTTCGCATGTCTATGTCCTATATATTTAAATGCAACAATGACATCGTTTTGTCATGAATATGGGCAAACTATCGTTGACATATATTAATCATTAACCTGCATATGTCTCTTTTGCGTTTATTTAATAGTTTTATGTATTTTACATCATGCGTGAACTCATTTTATTTCTCGACCACATTTGTATTTATTTTCATTCATATAACCCTTGGTTATAAAAAGACTTCAAAGCGATTTTCACGACTGGAATAATAATAGCCTAATTACTTACTCAATATCTATCAGTCGCCAATGTTTGTTTTTAGCCCCAGCAACCGCTAAATTCATAACTTTAATCCTCGCGAAAAATTAATAAGAATTTTCGAATAGTATAAGCACATTTGTACAATAACACATCCTTGCGAAATTGAAGTTTTTGAAAAATAACAGAGCAGTTTTAGTTGATTTTTACATTATTTGGTGTACTGATTTTGAAATGACCTCCATTTTTTCCCATCACATCAGGATTAATTGTAAAATCGATATAAATACTTTTGCTAAAATCTTATTTGAAAAGGGCTTTTCTCGAACAATTTTACAAAAACTATCTGCAACAGTGGTTATTTTTCATTTAAGTCTACGTAAAATGTTCGTTTCTTAATAAGACAAACTGATTTTTCAGTAATCGACTATTTTTATAGGTTTAAGTGGAGGAAAATCGCTTCTGACAGGTGACATTCCTATTTGACCCTAAGTTGAGTCATATCACGGCTGTCAGACTCACCAATGAAGCATGGATATTTTGTGTATCCACCTTCTTGACCTAAAAGCATGGAGATAATTTTTAAATCACCGCAAATGGTCCAGCCGAGGTACGCTTATTTTGTTTTGATGAGAACGAGATCCAAGTTTTCTCACCGTTCTTTTAACCCGGGAGAACGCGCGTGTAATCAAGGTTTCAATGGTTTTGACTTTATTACCAATAAAAGCATTTAATAACCGTCACATTATTTTTTCATAGTCATTTTTAAAAATTCTTCGATAAGGTAAGTCATAGATTTCTTTTAAAAGTATAGTGGTGACAGTTGTAAAAAAAATACGCTCCCTTTCTCTTATTTAGGCCCGGCGCGCGTCTTCGCGGGTTAAATGCCCAATTGGTAGAGATGCATACTGACTTCCGTAATCAAGAAAATCTTTAAAACTGCTTTTCGATGCAATCTATAAACAGTCTCCATTCATTTTTACCGTAGGTGATATTAAAATTGCTTACCAGTATGGGAACAGCAAAACAATAAACCAGCTTCTACTCTTCCTTAAAATACTTAAGAAATTCCTTTTCTAGATTCCTGTACTATTAAAAATTGGCTTCTCTGACCAATATTTTTTTTAACAATCCCAACAACTCAACTGCCCTTTTCGAAAGATCCTAGATCTAAAGTCAGACCATTACGGAAAGAAGGTTTGAGGCTTCCAAAGGGCTAATATTCGATATCGGCGCTTGAATTTCTGAATATTCCGAGTCTGTTGACTCTGAAAAGATGATTGGCAATTCAAATGAAGGCAGAGATACATCAGATCTATAAAGAATAACGCGTATGGTCGATGAAGTGTTCATAAAAAATCTAAGTAAAACTGAATTTTTCAAGAAAACGTGGCGTGATAGAACTTTTTCATTATTATTTTTTTTAATTAGCCCCCAAAAATACATAAACTCAGCTATCAGTTCATTTGTATTTTTTTCATCGCAGACTTATGTAACTAACACAGATTTTAATTTTTTTAACATGAGACTACTTATTTGGTTTAGCTAAATTATAAATAAAAGATGTGAAAATGTAGCCCACGGGATACCGCTATTTACATACTTAATCAAAAACAGATCTTACTTAATCTCGATAAAAATAGATAAAATTTGCTTCATTTTAATAAAATTTTTAAAATTTATTCAAATATTACAAAGTAATTGAAAATCATTTAAGTAGTATGGCAATTTTTAATATAAAATATCTTTGTATTCGTTTCAGAAAAGTTCATATGTTTATGGCATCAACTATTTTACTGGTACATGGACACAGATATCCTTTTTTGATTACAAACGAGACCAATTTTATGAGACTGTAATAATTGTTGTAACACAATCAAACAATTTGTTTCACACAAATATGTAAGTAGTTGAAAGCTGAATCCAAATTTTTATCGCTTTTTCGATCAATAACAAATATTCCCATTTTACGGTTAGCCGAATATTAAAAATTTTTTGATCTAGAGAGAAATCAGAAATGATGTAGATTAACATAATTTTCAATTGCTAAATTTTCATAAATATAAGAATTTTGTAAATTAAAAAAAATCCAAATAATGTTCAGAATTTTCTGAGGACTACCGGCTGACGACATTTGGTCTAATTTATATATTTATTTCCTAAATGAATCTGTACTAAGAAAACATATTGCATTGATATATGGCAGTTTCCTTAAAATATATTAGCATACAGTTACAAAAACAGATTAGTTTTAATACATCCCGATTAAACAATTAAACTTATATTGGTCTTTAAGATTAAATAGTAATGAAATATTACTTTTATTATAAATATGCTGGTGAATGCTATTTAAATATGTTGAATAAGAGCTTTTTATATTTGACGCACCTTTTATTAAATATATAAATATTCCTGAATAACTATGTCCTGTATACTTATGTCCTAATGAAGACATCGTCTTATCATGAATACTGACAAAATATATTTGACAAATATTATAAATGACTAACCTGCATATGTCATTTTTGTGTTTTTTTATTTGATTTATGCGTTCTACATCATCTGTGAACTCATTTTATTGGTCAACTACATTTATCTACAAGCCTTTTCATTCACATCATTCAATAGTTATAAAAAGACTTTAAAGAGACTTTCACGAATAGAATATTAATAACCTAATTATTTATTAATTATACTCTTTTACTTATTCGATATACCTTACTCTCTTTTTAATGCATAAAAGATCTTTATGAGGATTTGAGTATGGTCAAATTTACATTCAAAATAGCACAGAATTTTATTAGTTATAAAATTCTTTATTAACTGCCGTTTGATTAAATTCTTTTTCGCAAGACTTTTTCATTCAGTGAAGTAAAATTTAAATTAGATTTTTTTTATATTATTTACTAGAGGTTATAATTAAAGCAAAAATTCTTACATTTTAAGTGGTAATTATTTTACATAGCCGATGGTTGATGCAAATATGTCTATATATAATACCATTAAAAGTAGACAAGATTCACCAATGAATTTTATCAATAAAACAATAAACCAAAACGAATATATATTACTTATTGTTTGAACTTTTTCTTCATAAGACATTTTGTTGTAAAGCGCTCGAAAGTACAAAAATAGCTAAGTTCAAAATTACCTACTTATTAGTTAAAAATTTCATTATTTTGAAAATTAAGACACACTTGTTCGTAATTGCTTTATTTTTTAAATGCATACTTCAAATATTGTCAGTCTTTGGAGAATGCTGTATAGTACTTATACAGTTATATAACATTTATACTATAAATCTACTGGTTAATGCTACTTAAATGTGTTGAATAAAGGCTTTTTATACTTGCGACACCTTTTATTAAAATATAATAAATATTTCCGAATAACTGTGCCCTATATACTTAACACAATTCCATAAGGAATTGTGTTGTCATAAATATTGACAAATATTATAAATGACTAACCTGCATGTGTCATTTTTGCATTTCTTTATTAGATTTATGAATTTTACATCATCTGTGAACTCATTTTATTGATCAACTACATTTATCTATAAGTCTTTTCATTCACATCACACAATAGTTATAAAAAGACTTTAAAGAGATTTTCACGAGTAGAATATTAATAACTTAATTACTTATTCATTATACAGGTTTACTTATTTAATATACCTTACTCTTTTTTTTCTGACGCATAAAAGACCTTTACGAGGATTTAAGTATGGTGAAATTTTCATTCAAAACAACACAGAATTTTATTACAAGTTATAAAATTCTGTATTAATTGCCGTTTGATTAAATTCTTTTTCGCAAAATTTTTTTAATTAGTGAACTAACGTTAAAATTAGAACTTTTATTTTATTTACTAGGATATATAATTAATAAGTAATAATATATTTTTAATTAGTAATTATTTTGCATAGCCGATAGTTGCTGTATATATATATATATATGTGTGTGTGTGTGTATATATAATTATTAATTATTTGAACCTCTTCTTTATAAAATATTCTGTTATAAAGCGTTGGGAAGGAAAAAATAGATGAGTTCAAACTTTAGTTTACTACTCATTAGTTTAAAATCTCACTATTTTGAAAATTTACGTCATTCTTGTTTACAATTGCTTAAATTTTAAATGTATACTTCAAATGCCGTTCTATATTTATGCCATTTTATTCTCATACGTTTATAATAGAAATTGTTTTCGAATACTTCTGTTCTGCGTTGCAATTTAATTAAGTTCAACGATTGTAAATCATGTTAGATTTGTATTATATTTGGCATAATAAATATTTTCTTACTTTCAGGGAGATACATTTAGATTTCTTATTTATACTGTAAATTTATACAGTAAATATGTAAATATACAGTAAACATGTAAATTTATACAGTACTGTAAGCTTATACCCAGCTAATTCGGACCCCGTTTATCCGTTTCAGTTTGGTCTTTTTATTATTATTATTATTATTATTATTATTATTATTATTATTATTATTATTATTATTATTATTATTATTATTATTATTATTATTATTATTATTAAATTCAAGTTTGAGAAACAATTGGCTAATTTCCACAACATTAACTTGTTTCATCGTCGTATTCTGAATATAAAGAAACTTTTTCTGAAATCTTTCGGAAGAATATCTTAAGTTTTCTTATTTAAACACTTCACTTTACATTTTTACTATCTGTAAATATTAAATAAGTTTAACATAAAATGGTTTTCTGTAAGTATGTTTAATTTTTTTTTTTCTAATTCTCTGAGTAATCCGGATTTTTGATAATCCGGATTGGGTCTGGTCCCAATTAATTCGAATTATCGGGTTTTTACTGTACTTAAAAACAATTTTATGACAAAATCTTTACTTTTATAAAAGTAAAACTAAACTAAAATAGCTTAAGCTGACTAGTAAATAACTCATGAAAGCTTTTTAGTATGATTTGAATACAGCATCATTAAACGAAAATGCGAAAAATAAAAAGTTGGTTTACGCATAGCAAAATGTACTTTTTTTTTATATATATATATATATATATATAAAATTATTTACAAGACTTTAAGTGTCCAGAATGTAAAAGAATCGCCAGAGCGATTTTAAACAAGGTTATTTTTCTTATGAAAGAATGATTTTTACACAAAAATCTTTACGAAATGTCTGCATGTCACTTATTTTGTGCTTATAGATAAAAGAAAAACAAAGCTGTTGCCTTATACATAAATGCTATTTTTTCTCAGCTATTAAATTTTTAAGTTGGCAAAGTTTACTTAAGGGGAAAAAAGTTGTTTTCTGTTGCATCGTCAGATCAATATCAAGCATATTAACAAATTTTCGCAAATCGTGCTATTTATTTAGAAAATATATCCCATCATAATTAGCTTGTTTCAAGATTTATTATTTTAATACATTAACCTTTTTCTACAGAAATATTTTTCATTTGTTTTAAAAAAGACTAATAAAAAATGCGAGTATTTATTTATAAAACGATAATATTAAGTTTAATTTTAAAATTTTTAATTAACACTTTTTTTCTTAATCCTCTTCAGATCCCAGCGTTTATTAATGTACTTTTTTAAATCTCAGTTATAGATTTATATTAGCAAACTGATTATTTTTTACATTTTTGCATTACAAAAACATTACAAAACATAAAATAAATATATATTTAATAATATATTAATAATATATTAATATATATTAATTTAATAATATAATTACTACTGGACTCTACAAATGGTACCTTAATGCACCGTAAAATTATTTTCGTTTTCATTTTTGTACATATCGCACATTTTTTCTGAAAACCATTTTTATACAACGTGAAACACGCTAAAAAAAGTTCTATAAAACACAAATTACTGTTTTGTTTAGTTCTCCTATCCGTTAGGTATTATTCACATAAATTCCTCCTTTTTTTAACATTATTTATATCTATAAAAAAAAAGTAAAGATACGTATTTTGTAGGACACACCAGATCGGAAGAGCTTAAGGGGACTCAGGCGTTGAAAACTTTTCAAAAATCGATTTTTTTATAATCTAGTTTGATTATTCAATTAATTCTTAGCTCAATGCAAAAAGCTGCATAAAAATATTTGCATTTTCAACGGAGTTACAAGCATTTATGTATCAACACTTTCATAGCCGGACCCATATAATTTCAACTTTAAGTCGCGTTTTCTCAAAACTTGATTTTTGACGACTAACACCAAGATTTAAAAAAACTGTTTGATGAAATGGCTTAATTTTTTTTTTTTTTTTTTTTTTTTTTTTTTTTTTTGCATGCGTATAACATCATTATCTATAGAATGAATTAATATTGTTTAGATAGTTTAATATTTTGTGTATTTTTAATGAAAAAAAAAAGTTGTATTTTTTAGGAGTTTTTTCAATTTTCCAGTTTGAGAGTTATTTTAATAATGTTGTTTATGAATTATAGTTATATTCTTAATTCATTCTATAGAGTAAAGCTTCCGGATCATTTTAAAGCAAAAATTAGGTTCTTATGTCAATTCAACATTAAGATATGTTGGTGTTGGTGATATAACACATAATTTTTTTTTCGAAAATTGTGTTACATAAATTTTGCTATATTTCTTATTATATTACATTGAAGTACTTCATTTTATAATTTTATAAAACTAAAAACATACCTTTAAAATATCAGAAAGTTTAAATTAATTACATTGAATACTTCTGTTTTTATATGTACTCGAATGCGAGAGCTCTGTTTACATGTTTTTCCGTATCGATCAACCCCTGAGCCCCCTTAAACCATTTTTTATATGAATCAAAATTCCTATATACATTCAAAAATAAAAAACAATGCTCGAAAAAAACATAAAATTGTAATATATATAATCATATTTAACTTCACCACCAAATATCTTACTGCTTTTTTATTATCCTTGTATATAAAAAGAATATAATGGGTGTTTTGTCAAAGTTTGTTTTTAAAAATACCAAACTGGCTTATCAAAATATATTTTCAAGAAACTTGCGTTTACCTGTTAGCTCTCTGTCTTTACACGAGACTAAAAATAGATCCGTCCTCTGTCACAAGTCTAAGAACACTCCCAGCGATTATATCTAATTATAAACTCAAGAGATTTAGTAGCAAACTCAGTAGTGAGCCAAAGTCTTTAGCTCAGTAGTTCAGACATGTGACGAAATTCAGTCAGTCATAAAATCACTTCATTATCATCTTTTTCTTCACATTGACCTAACGAGTTGTTTTCGTTTCCTCCAAAAAGGTTCATTAGTATTGAAAGAACTCGAAAAAAATCTTCTAATTTGAATTGACTATAAAAATATTTTGAAAAGTTCAAAGAACTTTAAAGAAACTTCCGTGCACGTTATTTTTTGTAAATATCATTCATTAAAAATAGTATTAGATCTAAAATCTAAATGACACATTGTATGACACTAAAAACAAATCCAGGGAGTTCAATCAACCTTTCATTCTACAGTTGGGAGTGAAATAATGTTCTTATTTATTTATTTATTTTGGAAGAAAATTTGTTATTTACTTATTCAGTGTGAATGTATAGTTCATTAGTATTGAAAGTAGTCGAAAGTTTATAATAATACTCCCATTTAAAGTAGAAACAAGGTTATTGTTAAAGATTCAATAAACTTTACAGAAAGTTTTTTTGTCGATTGATTTTTAACGATACATTTCATTAAAAAAGAAAATCTTTGATAAATCTCAATTTTTTAACTGAAATGAAACAAAATTTCAAAGAATTGCAAAGAAATCTTCATGAACATTTTACTTCAGTTTCTTTTAAACCTAGCTTAATTGACCCCATAGGAAACTGGATTTTGAAAAATTAAAACAATGTTATTTTACAATTAGTACTATCATAGTATATTTAAAATAATAATTCCGTTCAACAATGTGTTACATTATGTATTTAAAACGGCATAAATATTTACTTTATTAAGGTTGATTTTAAAAGTAAGTGTATTGGTGTAATTACTCCACGTTAAGGTTCTAGCAATCTTCACGTCTTAGTTTTAGTTTTTCTTTTAAAATAAATTAAGAATTGATACACCAACTTATTGACTATGTATAGAAGAAAAAAAAATTAGCAGATATGTATTAATAAACTGCAGTGCGGGGACTTTTTTGACCAATGCTATTTAGCGTTATTAATCACCTATGTTGATAATATAATAATCCCATGTACACAAAATTATAAAATAAGATGGAATAATTGAAGAGTTGTTAAAAAAATTATTGTTTTGTTCTGTAGAAATCGTTGCATGAGTGTCATTATTTTAAAATATTGTTATAATTTTCAGCTTAGTTTAATACACTGTAGGAAAAAATCTATTTTAAAGTATTGTTATAATTTTTAGCTTAGTTTAATACACTGTAAAAAAATCTGTAATCCTACAGATGTAAAGTTGTCGACATATGTATGTATATACTAACATTTTATTTGTACACTGTACAAAAAAATAGGTAAATCTGCGAAATTAATTTTTCTAAAACTACAGAAATCTGTAACTTTACAAACGAATCTATTAAAATTACAGTTATCTTACGAACATTTTATCTATAACCTGGCATGCAATTACATAAATAATTCTAGGAATCCCAGTTTCCTAAAAAATTCTTAGTAACCTTACAGATTATTTTTATTTTCTGTGCAAATATGCATTTGTTACATGAATTTTTGCAGTTGTGTTACATAAAAAGTTTTAGAAATCCGAGTTTTTTAGAAAATTTTTAGTAATTTTACAGATTTTTTTTACAGTGTAGTTAAGAAATGTGACGATATGTAGTCAGTCATAAAAACACTTCATTATATATTTTTTTTTCCTCTCCTTTTTCACATTAACCTACCGAACTGTTTATATTTCTTTAAACGTTCATTAATTTTTATGAGTACTCGAAAATATTCTAGATTATCGTGGCAACAAAAATATTCTTAGAAACTCAAAGATCTATAAAATAATTTCATTGAATTTTACATTTTTTGATTTAAATTCATTTGAAATGAAAGTAATAGAACATTCCATATAGGGTGACATCCCCAGTAATTGGCACTTTAAGAATTTGTCTTTAAACTTACTTCAATTTTCATTACAAAGAAATAAGATATTTACTTGGAAATATTTTTAAATCAAAGAATGCATATCTGTGCATCTATTTTGCCCACTAAAAGCAAAAAAAAATTAAAAAGTATTTTTATAAAAATATATTTATAAAAAGTTGCTGAAATCACCAGTAATTGGCACCTAGAGCACCAATGTATGACACCTTGTGATCCAGTAATTGGCATATGTTTATATAAAAAAAAAACTTTACATTTTGCATTGGGTTTAATCACTTTAAATTAATTTACTCTAGATGAAGATGACATATTTCAGGTTTTTGAGAGCAAGAAATCAGCATATTAATCTGAAATGTGAACACTTTAAAACAATACAATATACTTACATTAATACCCAGTAATTGTCATGCTGTCCCCAGTAATTGTCATGTGAAGATTTAATGGATTCCAATTACTGATAAAATGTATATTTTCAAATAAAAACAAATGATAAACAAAATTAATCTATAATTTTAAAAATACTTCCAAAATAAATGGTTTAATCTCAAATTCCTTGCGAATTCCTTGTAATTGGAATAGGTGCCAATTACTAGGAACTAGCAAAATTGAAGCACCATTAATTGGCAACTACCATTAATTCAGAAATCCAAATATTTGTGTCGAAAATACTTTTACACAATTAAAGTAACCCTTTTTAACTAAACAAAAATGTTGTCAATTAAAATTTAAAATATATTATAAATCAGATAATAATGAATTGAAAAGCATGCCTTCCTTAAGCCAAAGAACAAGAATTTGCAACAAAATGGCTAATTTGATACAAGCCATACTTGTTTCTCTTCCCTAGGCTCTATTGTCATCTTGTTAAATAAATCAAAGTTATAATCTTTAACGTAAATGAACATATAACTGATATATGGTCTTGAATTTTTAAAAGACTGGATATAAATCTTTTTTTAGGACATGTTTGTAAAATGTGCCAATCACTGGTGCATGCCAATTACTGGGGATGTTACCCTATATATATATATATTTGATGATGAAAAAAAGTACAAGAATTCACCAGAGTTAACTTATAAAAAATATTGAGTGGGCTCAAAAGGTTTTGAGTAAAACAACGCATACATTTTTTTTAGTTCTTGTGATTCGAGATCAAATTATGGTTTTTTTAAGTAAAATAACAAAATTATTGTAATTTAATAAGTTGTATTAAGTATATTATTTCAACTTCTTTAAATATATTAATATGTATTATAGATAGTATAAAAATATGTAACTTTTGAACATGAAATAATTAAATGTCAAGAAAAAATAATACAGAGTGTTTCACAACCAGACCGACAAACTTTGAGGGGTGATAGTAGACATAAAGACAAACATTATTAAATCGGAAACCATGGGGCGCAAACATCTTCTGTAGGAGCTAAGGGCCATTAAAGTTTAAGGTCCACAAATTCAAACGCTGATAAAAATTAGAAAAAAGGGTCGATTTGTTTGCGGTTTTCTCTAAAATCCTTCTTTATATCACGATTTTTTATTTTATTTTTAATTTAAAGGTTAAGTTCAAAAATTGTCGATAGAGGGCGCTTTAGACTTTAGAGTAACGAACAAATACCTTTTTCCGTTCTTTTTTGCATGGGGTTGAAATTATTCTAAAGTTTAGACTTTAACTTAAATTTTAAGCCCAAAATCGGAAACATGGGGATCGATTAACTAGCGAAAATTTAACTGTGGACCGAGGGAGAGATTTTAAACGCTCATAAACATTGGACAAACTAATCGATTTTGTTGCGGTTTGCGCGTAGGCCATTCCCTTGGTAATTATTTTATTCGAAATGATGTACAGCTTTCTTGTCCTCATTTTTTGATAGAGGGCGCTTCCGACACATGTCCGACATTTCAATGGTATTACTCTTGGACGTTTTATTACCAGACCACCATACTTCCAGGAAGTGTAAGGGATGCAAAGACGACTCGGAATCACACAGGAATGTAACGTTAAAAATTGTTTTTTTGCATGTTACGTTTAAAAAAAAGCAGAGAAAAAACAACAGAAACAAAGCAAAGAAACAGCAACAGGTTAAAGTGACAGAACAAAGTTTATTTAAAGGTTTTACTGCAAAAAGTGTTCGAAATTACGACCAGAAAATGTCCGGCAAACTACTTGACAGCGATAGTAGATGGCGCTGCGATTTTCTTGTGGTAGATGGCGCTGAACGGTAATGCGCGTGAAAGTTTCTCTCACGTTGCGCAGCTCTATGTGGTTCCAGCACGATCGAGCTCTTCCACATTTTACCAATGATGTTCACCGATACCTCAACGTAACATATGGGCAGCGGTTGATAGGTCGTGGTGTCTCGGTTTATTGGCCTGCCAGATCATCGGATCAATCAAGTATGAGCTTCTTCTGCTGGGGTCACATGAAAAGATAGGTGTATGAGAATCCCGTACTATCAATTAAAGACTTAGCAGTTCGTATTCCTGTAGCTTCCAGAAATCTATCAAAGATTCCAGGAATCTTTCAAAGCGTGAGGAATTACATGCGATGCCACTGTCAAGCATGTTGAATTACTTCTGGTCGTAATTTCGAACATCTTTTCTAGTAAAACCTTTAAATAAACTGTTTTATGTCCATATTAACGTGCTGTTGTTTCTCTGCTTGTTTCTGTTTTTTTCTCTGCTTCCTTTAACCATAACTCGCAAAAAAGACATTTTCAACGTTACATTCCTATGTGATTCCGTGTCGCTTTCGCATCCCTAACACTTCCTGGAAGTATGGTAGTCTGGTAGTAAAACACCCAGGAGTAATGCCATTGAAAAGTCGGAGATGTGTCGGAAGCGCCCTCTATGAAAAAATGAGGACACCACAGCTGTACGTCATTTTGAATAAAATAATTACCAAGGGAATGACCTACACGCAAACCACAACAAAATCGATTAGTTTGTCCAATGTTGATGAGCGTTTAAAATTTTCCCCCTCGGTTCACAGTTAAATTTTCGCTAGTTAACCGATTCCCATGTTTCCATTTTGGGCTTAAAATTTAAGTTAAAATCTAAACTTTAGAATAATTTCAACCCCATGCACAAAAGAAAGACAAAAAGTATTTGTTCGTTACTCTAAAGTCTAAAGCGCCCTCTATCGACAATTTTCGAACTTAACCTTTAAATTAAAAATAAATAAAAATCGTGATATAAAGAATGATTTTAGAGAAAACCGCAAACAAATCGACCCTTTTTTCTAATTTTTATCAGCATTTGAATTTTTGGACCTTAAACTTTAATGGCCCCTAGCTCCTACAGAAGACGTTTGCGCCCCATGGTTTCCTATTTAATAACGTTTGTCTTTATGATTACTATCTTCCCTCAAAGTTTGTCGGTCTGGTAGCAAAAACACCCTGTATTTTTCTCACTTAGTACCTCATCGATTGAAGATATTCAAACAGACGGCAAAATATGGCGGAAATTATTTTAGAGTAATTTAATTATACATCTGCTGACAGGCTTTCAGAACTCCTGTATGTCTAATTGATTTTTTTACTCTTAGATTCTATATTCTTTCTATATTCTTCTATATTCTATATTCATATTCTTCAGATATATTCTTGAATTTATTCTACCTATATTCTCTTTCTACAAATTGACCTACTGAGCTGTTTATGTTTTCTTCAAAATCATTTCTAGTTTATTAAGAGTACTCGAAAATTTACTAGATTAGTACTAGAAAATTAGTGCTAGAAAATTTACTAGTTCAAAGACCTATAAAGAAATTTCATTGAATTTTGCGTTTTTTGATTGAAATTAATTTGAAATGAAAGTAGAACATTCAAAAGTAAATTCTTTTTCGACGACAAAAACACATACAAGAAATCAGAAGAATCAACTTTTGAAAAATATTGAGTATGTGCATTCAGTTTTCCTGTAAGTCTGATTTCTTTGCTCTTAGATTCTCTATTCGTTCTATATTCTATATTCATATTCTTCAAGTATACTCTTCCATTCATTCGATCTATATTTTTCTTCTATAAATTTATCTACCGAGTTGTTTCCGTTTTCTTCAAAAAGATTCATTAGTTTTTATGAGTACTCGAAAATTTTCTACATTATGTTGAGAACAAAAATATTCTTAGAAGTTCAAAGATCTCTAAATAAATTTCCTTGAATTTCACATTTTTTTGGTAGAAATTAATTTGAAATAAAACTAACAGAACATTAAATTATTTTTGGAGATGAAAACAAATACTAGAAATCAGAAGAATCACATTTTGAAAAGTATTGAATGGGCTCAAAAATTTTTGAATAAAATAACGTATACAAATATACATTTTTTTAGTTCGTGTGAGTGAAAATAACTGATAATAAGGCCTAAAGAGTATAATTAGAAGTCAAATTATGTTTTTCTTAGTAAAATACAAAACTATTGTAATTTAATAAATTTTATTAAATATATTTGCACTTTCTTAAAGACATTAGAATTTGTTATAGATAATACAAAAATGGCAAAGTATTGAAAGTTGAAAAGTTAAATGTCAAGAAAAAAAATACAATTTAGTCAGCTAAGTGCATTTTCGATTCAAGATAATGAAACAGACGGCAAAATCTGCAAGAAATGTTTTTTCAGAGTAATTTCATTAAACATCCACTGAAGGGACTTTCAGTACTCCTGTGAATCCAATTGATTTGCTCACTCTTTTTCAGAGAAAATTTTTCTGAGAATCTCAATAAAACAAAATTTTATTTCCAAGATAAAATAAATAAATAGTAAAATAAATCAGTGGAAATTGGGTAAGCGGTGAAAACTAATTATTAGGTTGGTGCCTCATGGGGCCATGTACGTTGGCGCCACTGCAATGACTTGGATCAGCTATACATATTTAAAGAGGGGTAGGGGTAAAAAAAAATTTATTCATATCTCTTGAAAGTATAAATTTGTCGCTGGTATTAATATTTAATTTTTTAAGTGAAAATTCAAGGAATTGTAAAGAAATATCTTTGAGCATTTTATTTTTATTGTCAATCCAGTAACTTTTATTGTTTTCTATGTTTATTATAATTCTACGCTTGTTTTTTTATATATATTCAGAAATTAAATTTCTTTATTTTGTAACCAGCGTTATAACAATAAAAGTTATATAAGTTAATTTCAGTATACCAATGCATGAAATATATTTTTTTTAAATTACCATAATTCAATTTCGCATTACATTATTTTTAAAAACTAACCATTTACTGTCAAATATTGAAAATCGTTTTTGTTTACATTTTATGTATATTAATCTTTGAAAGTTCAAATTGGAAAAAAAAATATCACAATACACAGTTAAAAAAAAATCTTTATAATTTTATAATATATCTTTATAATATATTAAAAAAATTCTTGAATAATTTTTACATGATTGCCAATGTTTTACTTGTTTTATAATTTTCCTTATTTTTATGTTCGCACAAATGTTTAATAAAATTTAAAACTTTAAGGTTTTGCAATTCTTTTTTTTTATTTTAATTTTTTTTTCAGATTATAGAGATAGAGTTTATAGGCATATGCGGTATAAAGATATTTTATATCATATCAGAAACATCTGATCACTCATAAATGTCTAAATCTTAGGCTCTCACATCACGACACAAAACACTAGACAAATATTGGCTATTGCAGTCAAAAAGAAAATACTTTATGTAAATTAATAGAAAGAGTTCAGCTGCAATTTTTTTCTTTGTTGTGTGCATAAAAGTTTTCTTTATCTTATCACAACTCCCTGCGTCTGGAAATCAAATGGACTATAATAATGGTAAAAGGTATTGTCACTCAATCAGCTGAATAAAAAAATGCTGGTCCATATTTAAATTGAGAATAATGGTCATGGATACATATCTCTCCTAACATAGCCTCGCATTGTTGATCATAACATTAGCTCTATCAGCAATTTCTTTTTACAATACATTTCTTATACATTGCGCACACAGTGCCCTAATACGGGCAACCGACGTTTCACATTCAATAATCACTAATCTATACTAAATATAAGATAAAATAAAACACATGTATATCATCATAAAAACTCATTAGTTTCTAAACAGAAATCTGAAAAATGCGTTCATTTTTTACCAATAAATAGCACTGCTTTGTGTCAAATTGTTAAAATGCTCAAATTAACTTACATTTTCCAAAATTTGAACTTTTTTATTTAGTTTTCTAAAATTAGAGAACCATACATACTTTAAAAAAAACATCTATAATTGCTGCTATTTTTGTGGGAAATGTGAAAGGAGCAGAACATAAAGGGTTAGAAGGTAAAAAATTAAATATGAATAACGAAATTAATGGATGACTCCCCTTGCCCCTGAACAAAAAATTAGAATAAAAAGCACTCTTGTCACCCCGATGGTGTCGACTTTCTGAAAGAAATTTCTCCCTGAAATCCCCCCCCCCCTAAAATCATAAATTTTCCCTTGCAAAGTTCAGTAATTTCCAGTAAGAACGAGATAAATTAATTCTTCTGTCTTTTCACTTCTAATTCTGTTCTTAATGCATTCAAAGCATTTTTGCGCACCAACATATATCAGTGATCTAATCACATCTGAGTTTTGGGAAAAGTTTAATACTGAAAAAGATTCGAATAAGGGGTTATGTAATATGAGTGAGAAACTGAAGATATATATATATATATAGATAGATAGATATAGATATATACATTGAATAAATGAACATAATTCGGTAACTCAATTTTTCAAAGTAAAAATAATGATTTAATTTATGCACATTATTGGAGGCACTCGTTAATCATATAACAAATACATCGAGAGGTAAAAAATTAGGCATGTGAAATTTCATAAAAATTTTATGTGTTGAAAATTTCATGAAAAATATTCAGAAGTTTTTAAAATTTCCTGTGCATTATGCTCAAAAGCATCATTTGAAGAAAAAATATTTCAAAGGTTCGAGAACGCCGTTTCAGCTATTAATTGGATATAATTTTAAAATCCACAACACTTGTTTTTATGGAATTTTAATTAAATATTTATATTAAAATGTTAAAAAAAGATACGATTATAACTCATACAAAAAGAAAAGAAAAATTACGAAAATTTTGAAGTTTTAAGTCTTGAAACTTCTGAACCGCAACATTATATTGTGTTGAAGATAATTTTTTTGCAATCACATTAACTATTGTTGTTGTTTTTTATCTTTATTATGTGTACATATAAATGTATTTGGATTAAAGGAGAGAATTCTTCTGTACATGTACATTACCGAATTTAAATTAAATCTCTATTCTAATTTCTAAAATTAAATTTCTAGTTATTTTTATGTGTCTACAAAATTCACTTTCCTGCTTAAGACAACAGGATTTCTGCTTTATAAATTCCACTTCCGATTTTACATTTAAAGCTATAGACAGACACCCAAAAGCTTTTCCCTGTTTAGGAAATAAGTCTTCATTTATATTCGTCAGTGTGGAAGAAATTTCTGCTTTTGAAGTTTGTTTGACAAATTTTAAATACAGAAAATATTCAATAACCATTCTTCAATCTCTATACATTTGTTTTCTATGATACTTGTATCATTTATTAATAAATATACGTTCTATATTCATTATTTTTTATTATATTATTATATTATTATAATATTATAATAATAATAATATTATATAAATATATATATATATATAATACATATGTATTAAAATTCAATTACCTTTTAAAGGTCACAGTTACTTGTTTAATGCTTTGAGCGTCTATATTGGTGGTTTTTTGAAAGTTTATATTTTGGTAGCGATTCGAAATCCATTTTAAACTCGAAAAACCTGTACTTTTTGTATTAATCATAAGAGTAGCTGAATACAATGAAGCGGAAACTTTTTTCAGTGTTTATTTTAACGTCAAATACATCAATGCTTTCGTATTCGTGATAACATATGAGTTGGAATAAAAGTCAAACCAAGCTACTTTTATATCGGACAATGCATAAAAATTAGTAATACAAATAACATCAAAATCTGAGCTGAAATCACATAATTTGGGTGGAATGATCTCTTTCATATTAATACTCATTTTGTACTTAGTGTTTGGGAAATTTTAATTTCATGTATTTATAGTTAATTTCTTAAATATTAAAATTTACAATTTCAAAAGAATCATTGTTGCCATAAGACGAGTTTTTCAAAAACATAAATTGAATTATATACACGATATTAGCCTTAATTTTAACATTGATCTGAATATTAATGCAACATATTTTCTCTCAGATTTTGTATATTATAATAATAATAATAATAATAATAAAATAGGAAATTTTGTTGATGAACTTGCAAAATTTGTACAAATACTATAAGTAAATGGTAGTTTTAGGGTGTAAAAAATCACATATTTTTATTAAAATCAGTTTTTTTAATCGGATTTTTATGATTTTCTCACTAGCGTTAAAATATCGAATGAAAACCAAGAATTTTAGTTTTCCAAACCATTTAAAACTTTAATTGCCAAAAATCTATACTTTTTAAACTTTTATAATAAAATAATTATTAATAAATATATGAATTAAAAAAAAGAAATTAGTCGTTTCATTCGTATCATACAATACGTTGTATACATTATATTATATATATAAAACCCCTCCGTGTATAACGTTTCCGGGGTTCACCGATCCACGAGAAAAAGAAACTTATTGCGATTCAGCGTCCACGTTAGTCTTAAGTATTCCGAGCCGTTCACAAATGTTTTAATCGTTCAACTTATGGAAATATACATATAAAAAATTTATTCATCACTCATTTTCTTTAAAACCTACAAAAACTATCTAATTATACCTACAAAATCTATCTAATTATAATGTTTAAGTTCTAAATAAAACAACCAAGAACTACGAGATAAACAAACGATCTAAGCAAGTTAATGCTGCTGCCATTCAAGAATGACAAATTCCAAACCTTTAAAAAATATTGTGATAAGTTACCTTCAATTTTAAAGGCTATCTATTTCCTGACCAATGAAAACGTTCCACAGTCGTAATGGAGCGTTCACATTGGTCAGATTTACAGTAGAAGCTGTAAATGACGTCATTACATTTTAATGCACTTTGAAATCTTTTCAGGATTTCAAAAACAATATTTAATTAAAACTGTTTATTTAAGGAAAGCGAAGGTGCGTTTTAATGTAATGTTGTCAAATTTTTTATATTCGGGTTGCTTTAATTTTTTTTTCTGCCGTGAATGGCTCTTGAGAATGACTCCTTCGTCACATCACGTCACTGTGTTGACGTTTGTTTTCGATCGTATAAAGTGTTTTCTTTAAAGTTTTGGTTAACAAATTAAAGTTTTGCATCGTTATAATTTTTTTAAATGCAATGAGCGAAGACGAAAGTCCCATTGCAAGAAGAAGACGCTTGAATAGTGAACGGCAAATAAGGTGGTTAGCGCGGCAAAGCCAGGAGTCGCGGGATAGAATACGGGTGGCAAATGCCTAATCACAACAAGTTCGACGCGAAAAAGAGGCAGAAGTCCATCGTGCTCGGGAGTTTCAAATCCCTGAAAATATTAAAGACCAAGAACATTATTGCGGATCGATGAACGTTATTTGCCAGCTTTGTGGTTCCAAAAATTTCAGAGTTGAACGTCCGCATGACGGAAAATTTACAAGTTGCAGCCGTAAAGGAAGATTGAAACTTTAAAAGCCTATAATGAGGGAAATATTTTATCATAGCCTATTTTTTTTTTTTTTTTTTTTTTTTTTTTTTTTTTTTTTGTTTCACTTGCTATGGACCCGAGCAACCCTGATTACAGGAACAAAGATTTTTATGCATTTTGGATATTTTTATTATTTTCTCTCAGTAACTTTATATATTATTTGGCTGTAGTTTCACAATATATTCTTTTATAACTGTTTTTTTTTTTTTTTTTTTTTTTTGCCTTACTTTATTCTTTTAAAATTTATGTATTTACCATTTGTTCATTACAATCCCCTCCCATCCATTAGATAATTTTGTTACAGTTTTGAATGCAAATTTCTTTAATTTTTTTTTTTTTTTTTTTTTTAGATTTCCCCCCCCCCCTTATGTTTAATTGCCATATTTTTCAAAATTATTTAAGCTTAAAGTGGCTATGATTGACCACAGTTGGTGTATTTTTTATTATCCTTTTAAAAATGCAAACACGTCATTTTGACGGGCTATCTTCTAGTTTTTTTATAATTATGTAAACCTGTATTAAATACTGCTTATATTTACATTTATTAGAATCATCATATCTAAATTTGATATTAAATATTAATGCTACTTAAATAATTATTAAAAATATATCTATCTAATTACGAAAGTAATATATTTTTTTATTCTTTAATTATCAAAATGATAATTAATAATTTAGCATTCATTTTAGAAATAATAAAGGTCAAACTGCGTTCTCAAAAATAGAAGTATAATCTATAATAATAAAGAGACAAGTTTGTGTGTGTGTCAGCGCTGTTCTGAAGAGACCGCTGCACGTAGAGTTACAAATTTCGGAGAGAAGGTACCTCTATACATGAAGCTTTACACCTCAAATCCCGATTTTTCATTTTTTTATTAGATTTTTTATTTAATTTTTTAGGCGTTTTTTAGCGTTCGTTTTATGTTTCGAGGCGATTTTTCCACATTAAAGAAAGGAATACGATTTCATTGTTTTAACCCAATATAGTAAATTTTGTTCCATTTTCAATAAAATTTATTCGGAATTTGTACAGCGATTTTTGAATTTTTAACGAATTTTTTAATGCGATTTTCAGTGTTTTTTCTTATTTTGCGGCTATTTTTTGAGATTGATAAAAAGAAAATTGTTTTAAACTTTTAGCCCAATGCACTAAATTTCGTCTGTTAGAAACGATTTTTAGATTTTAACGATTTTTTCAAGATTTTTTGCGTTTAGCATCTATTTTTTTCATAATTGTTCTATCAAAAACTTCAACTATTGAGAATGCAATAATTTTTTTTTTCAAAATCTACTTAAAATGTCAGAAGTTTAGGTACCACTATTTTTTATAGCAATTTAATCAACCATCTTAAATTCTTGCTTAAGGCCGCTACCCCCTCGAGTAATATATCTGGTTATAGGTTGATAGGTTGTTTTTTGATACAGTTTTTAAAGGATAGATTGTGCTCCTGGTGGTCGAAAATGGAACTAACAGAACGCGATTTTGTTAAGATTGAAAATCTAACAATGTGATTTGTTGTAATCTTTAAAATAGTTTATAATACATGATAAAAAAAAATTATAAAAAAGAATGGTGTGATACATATCATTGTGAGTAAGAGAAAGGGCGCGAACAAAAGTAGGAAATGTAACAAGAAGATCTGTTTTACACTTTTAGGTATTTCATAATGCATGTTAAAAAAATTTAAAGTGCCGAAGTTGCTTTGGAGAGACCGCTCACGAAGTTATGTGTGAAGTTTTACACCTCGAAGGCCGATTTTCAGTTTTTTAAATTTAATTTATATATGAGATATTTAGTGGGGTTTTATTATGATTCAAGACGATTTTTCCACATTAGCGAAAAGAAGGCGGTTTCATTCTTTTATTTTTAAAACCTAATATAGTGAATTTTGCTCTCTTTTCAATATAATTTTTTGGATTTCGCGGAACGACTTTTGAATTTTTACTGAATTGTTTAATGTAATTTTTTATGTTTTATTTTCGTATTTTGCCGCTTTATTCGATATTAGTATAAGGAATTTTGCTTTAAACTTTTGTCTAATACACTAAATTTTGTCTGCTAACATTTATGAATTTCAGCGATTTTTTATGCGCTTTTTCGAGATTTTTTGCGTTTGATATCGATTTTTTGTCTTTCATGAGATTTTTAAAATTAAAACGTTTTACCCTATTAGAGTAAATTTTGACCCCTGTGATTTTTATTATAGGTGATTTTTAATGCTTTTTCAATGCGATTTTTCGAGTTAGGTGATTTTCGGAATTAAAAATTGATTTAAACTTTTGATCTAATATAATTTTAGAGATTTTTAACTCGATTTTTCAAGATTTTTTGCGTGCCGCGTCGATTTTTTACCATCCATAAAGGATTCCCATATACTACTTGATTATCCTGTCAACGAATTTCGCCAAATTATATCAATCGTCAAACAATTTGCAAAATTATGCAAATTGATGTAATTTTTCTGTTAAATAATGACAGGAAAAATAAATTTGAAAAACATTAATAAAAATACGCATAAAATTACGAAGTGAAAATCACTTGATGACATAACAAACATATGTAACGAGTTTAATCTCAAGTGAATGCGTCATTTACAATCAGTCATTATTGGCGTTTAATTTTATAGTTTGATCAAGATAGTTTCTTTGTCAACCGAAAAATCAAATAGTACAGATTTCCGATTAGTATGTTTTATCTGTTTTATAAAATTCTGATTACTACTATTTTTTAAAATAACTAGCGATATTTCGTGCGTTTTTTAATAAACTTTTTACTACGATTAGTACCATTTACTTAGATCCCCACCACAGTGGTATTTTAACAGTTAAAAAACGATTTTTGGTTCAAACTTTTAACCTACTATAGTAAATTTCACCGTTTATCTTTTTTTAATTTTGTCGATTTTCAATGCGATTTTTTGATATTTTTGTGTTCTACGTCGATTTTTTTGTAATTTATGTAAAAAAAAAATGATTGCTATGTTTTACACGATTATACAATAAATCTTTGTTCCCGGGATGCATTTACATTTAGTGATTTTTAATGGAATTTTTAATGGATTTGTAGTAGTTCTTCAAATTTCAAGGCTATTTTTTGAAATTCGACAAAATAATTTAATTTCAAACTTTTATCCTTACTCTTATTAAAAAATTGCCATTTACTAATTTTGAAATTTAGCGATTTTTAGCAATTTTTTCTTTATTTCTTGAGTTTTGCACCGATTTTTGTCATTCATGAAAGTTTTCCAATTTCAAAATTTTACCCTTATACATTCTAGCCTAATATAGTTAATTTTTCCATGTATCTATTTTTAATGCGATTTTACGAGATTTTCTAAGTTTTGCGCCGATTTTTTTAAGATTCGAATTTAAGAAAGATTCAGATTACACTATTTTACTTTATTAATATAAATGTTATCACCTGCTGTTTCTAAATTTAAAATGATTTGAAAATAATTTTTAGATATTTTGAGTCCACGGCGAATTTGTCACGAAAAAAAAAAAAAAAAAAAAAAAAAAAACTCCGAATAATTTGCGGCTCAATATAGTAAATTTTGCCATCAATGATTCAAATTTTTAGCGTATTTCCATAAAAATTTTAGCGGTTTTTTTTTTTTTTTTTTAGTTTTGTGTCGATATTTTTTTAACTAATGAAAGAGTTCAAATTATAATGTTTTGTCCCATTATGGTAAATTTTATCCACAGGATTTTAATATAAATATTTATTATACTATGGTAAATTTTGGCCGTCTTTTTGTATTTTACTGATTTTTAATCTATTTTATAGTGATTTTTCAACTTCCGCGACAGTTTGTTGACATTGGTAAAAGAATTTAGGTTTCTAACACATAACTTAAATAGCACAATTTGTTCTTCACGCTTTTTGAATTTTGCCAATTTCTAATGCAATATTCAGTGTAATTTTTAGTTAGTTTTGGGGATTTTAGGTGTACCGTGTTGACTTTGACTTATTCATGAATGATTTCCGATTACAAAACATCCCGACTGAATACTAAATTTTTTACAGCCTTGACTTTTAAACATTCAGCAATTCGATGCGATTTTTAGCCATTCTTTAAGTTCCTTGACAATTTTCTGCTACTCGGAAAGCAATTTCGATTTCAACCTTTTTGTTTAGTATAGTTTTATTTTTATTGCAATGTTTTATCTCTTAATAGGATTTTTGACGTCCCATGTCTACATTTTTGTATTCATGAATGATTTCCGATTACAACCCCCCCCCCTCCTCACCCTGCCTTAATATTAATTTTTTAAGCATTGACTTCCAAATATTTAGCGAATTTTTAATGCAATTTTCGATGTGATTTTTAGCCATTTTTCAAGTTCCTTGATAATTTTTTTACATTCGGAAACTCATTTCGATTTCAAACTTTTTGCTTAATATGGTTCCTTTCTTGATTGCAATACTTTATATTTTAACAGTACATTTTTACCCTAACGATTTTGTAATATTTTGCGATTTTTAATAAAATTTTCCATGCAATTTTTGGGCTTTCTTAGTAATTTTTAGACATTTTTCAAAGGAATTCGATTTCCTACTTCTAGACTAATAGAAATTTGGTTTCAAACGTTTAGCCTTTATGGTAATTGCTTTGCTCTCTTATTTTGATCTACAACGACTTTTAATTCAAAATGCTTTTTTTTTTTTTTTTTTTTTTTTTTTTTTTTTTTTTTTTTTTTGTTGTTGTTTTTTTTTGTTTAAGTTCACGGCCTTTTTTTTTTTTTTTTTTTTTTTTTTTTGAGATACAGAAAAGGAATTTGGTTTCTAAACTTCTTTGCTAATATGATAAATTTTCTCCTGTGCGATTAAATGTTTTTATTGCGATTTTTTAATTTTTTTTCACATTTCACTGTTTTTCACATTGTCAAATTAATTAGATTTAAAGCATTTATCCAAAAAGAATAACTTTTGAGTCCCATGATTTTTGAAAATTTTGCCATTTGTAATGCGATGTTTACTTTTCTTTGCGATCCGCTTCGATTTTTAGCCGTTCAATTTTTGACCGAATGTAATAAATTCTGATCTCTTTTCTTCAAAGTTTATTCGAATTTCGAAACAGAAATTTTGAATTCTGTTTTATATTTTTATGTGATTTTTAATGCTTTCGTTATTTTTTCTCATCAGCAAAAAGAATCCAGTTTCAATTTTCTAGCCATTCTCTTTTCGATGAAGTTTAGACAAAATTCGTGCAGCAATTTTTAAATTTTTCGAGGTTTTTATTGTGATTTTTAAAGTTTTTTTCGCAATTCTCTCCGTTTTTTTTATAAACCCGAGCAACGCCGGGCAGGTCAGCTAATTCAGAATAAAAGGAAATTATTTCAAATATGTTTGAGGAAATATATTAGCAATGTATTTAGTAATAATATAAGGAAAACAAAATATACCTTTTTTTAGTATGATGAATAAAGTGTCATTAATTTTCAGTTATTTTATGAATTACAAATTGAAAATTAAAATTAAAAAACAACATTATTTAATAATAGCTTATTTTGCCACATAAATGATGTTCGTCATTTTTTAATAGTCTTTGGTTCATGAATTTAAAAATACTGTGTTATAGGGAATATTTTCTCAAGAAATCTCGGGGTACAAGAAAAGGTGAACTTCAGTATTTTTTCTAAAAAGCAGACTGCATTTAGCCAATTAAAAAAAAGGGCAGGTTGTTGACCCCTTAAAAAATGTCTTGGGAAACTTCCAACTTATGTTCATCTTAGATATTATTATATTTTTAATTATTTTAAACATTTAGAAAAATTTTGATTCTAATCAATGGATTAAAAGCAAGTCGTAAATTACACTTCAAGCGTAGCAAATGAGGTGCGTACGTACTACAACGAAGTTTTAAAAATATTTACATCTTGGTATAATAGTATGCAGTACTTTGGACATAGTATACAAGCTGAAATCTTGTTTTGGGAAGCGTTTTCCATAAATAAAAACAACTATAATGTCAAAAACAAAAGTATTCAGTGCATTCCATTTTATATAACATAACATTAAATGTATGAACACTTTCATTCAGTTTTATTTTTTCTGCTGCACTAAAAGTCATTCTAAAGCAAATAAATATACTTTTTTTAAAAGCGAAAAGAAAAGCGTAACACTAAAAGTCGTAGATAAAGCATTACCTTTATATATTTTGTTTTAATTTCTGGCAGACTGCCGCTCAGACAGTTAACAACGGAAAAAAAAAGATTAAATGCACACACCAAATGACGTTTGTTACTTGGCGAAAAGAACTTTAATAAATAATTCGGGACGTATTATTCTAGTGACATTGCAAAAGCGCAAGTTCACTTTTAAAGTGTGTCACAATGTTATTTTAACATTGTTTAGAAAAGATTTCAAATTGTAGAGAATTAGAGATAGTGCCAGAAAAGGCGTCTTAAAACACAATTCGATGTTTCTTGAGAAAAATGTAGAGAACCGACAAAATACACAATATGAACTTTTAAAGGTTATCGTTTTACTTAAAAGGCGTTAAAGATAATAATAATTTTGATATAGTCTGTCTCAAAAGTTTAAGCACAAGCATAAAATATCGATTTTTAGTGAATTATAAAAAGTTAGAATTAATAACATTTTTTTATTTAAATATTTCGCAATATTATTTATATAAACGATATAAAAAATAAAAAAAAAATAAATTACATAATTTTAAAAAATACAACTTTTAAAAAAAGTTATAAAAAAATGTCTCAAAAGTTTATGCACAATGTCAAAAACAACCATATTTATAATTTTTACAGAACTTTAGTAAAATTTTTTTCCCATGTTTTCGGATTAGTTCAAATAAACTTGCTTTCTTCGAAATTATTAGTTTTTGTGGGGTTTCTGGTGGCAAAGAATACCATGCTTTCTCAATAGCCTCTTGGTGTTCTTCAATAGAGTCATACTGCTTCCCATTGCCTAAATTTGGCGGGTTAAAGTATTCCAGACATTCTTAATCGGGTTTAAGTCTGGACTTAAAGCTGACTATTCAAGTACTTTATCATTTTTCTGAAAAATCCAAAGTTTTGTAGAATGGGATACGTGGATGGAGGCATTGTCTTCCAGAAAAGTTCATTCAAAACCCCCCAAAATGTCACCGAATGGAAGCAAATGGTGGTTTAGGGTCTCTTGAAACTTTTTTTACTCTTCTCTTCTTTTTAGAAAAGCTAGAGAGGGCTGGCAAATGTCCGAAATGCCCCCTAAACCATAATGGATTTACCACCTTGCTGCCTGCTGAAAAATGTCCTTCGGTTCTTGCGTAACTCATGCCAATACGCCTTCCAACCATCAGGGCCATCTAAGTTCCACTTTTTCTCATCGCTGAATAAAACAGTAAGCCATTTGTCCTCGTAGGTCATGTGTTTTTTAACCCAGTTCATTCTTACCTGTTTATGATGTAATTTAAGAGACGGTTTACAAGCCAATTTTTTTTACATGATGTAATCACACGCTTTAATACGTTTATTTACAGTGTCTTTGGACATCTGTACTCTGAAATTATTTTTAATTTGCCGTATGGGGACATATTTTGTCTAAATACCAATCTCCGTATTTTACGATCAGTCTGAACAGTCGTCATACATGGTCGTCTGCATCTTGGTTTCCGCTTAAAATTATCATTTCTAGAAAGTACTTGATATATACATAGCTTTGATCAATTTAAAGCTTTTGCAATTTCAGAAACAGTTTTATTTTGAGATTTCAATTTGAAATCTTTCAAAATCTCACATTTTGTGAATTCTTTACCCTTTGTCATGTTTAAAACATTAGGAAATAATTTCACCACCTTTTATACGTGTATAAAAGTGCAATATGATGTCATACAACGTCATTACACAATACCAATCCCGTGTTTCTAAAAAAATTTGCATAAAGTGCTTAAACTTTTGAGACAGCGTTTCTTCAAGAAAAAAGGAAAAATAAAATAAATATATATATATATTTTATTTTAACTACCCAGAATGGCTTATTTTATTTTATTTTGATTAAATGTTGAGTATTTATTGTAAATTAGCATAAAATATTTTCTTCTTCAATTATTTTAAACGAGATTTGCAGAATGCTTAAACCTTTGAGACAGACTATATTACAAACGAAAGTTATACATTTTATTTAAATCTCCTAATATTTTCGGCTTGCGATTCCGCGTCATCGTCAGGGAATATTTCATTAATTGCTATTCCGTTCTTTCAAATATGTCACTTCGTTTGAAATTGGAGAGTCTATAGTTAGAGTCCCAGTTCTTAGAGTAACTGGGTAGAGTAACCAATATTTAATTCTTAGAGTAGTTGGAAGTAGAAGTAGAAATGAACTTATGTACAGAAAAATATTTAACTTTCAGTCCATTTAATGCCCCACCAGTGGCCGAAAGGTTCTGCCTCCCAAACTGGTGGTGTAACCAAATAGGTGTTTGTTTCGATCCCAATCGCGGCCGTCGGCCTAACCATTCGAAGTTTTCCGTGGTTTTCTGCGAACCTTGAATTACCTTGCATAGATACGCAATAAAAATATGCAATTAGAACTTTTTACCTTTAAATTTAAAATACATATACTTAGTTATATTATTCTGAAAAAAAAATGTTCGATATGCAAAATTAATATTTCAATTTTATAATTAAAAATTTCATGTTACTAAAGCGTGAATTAAAATTTTTATATGCAGCGCGCATGATAAAATTCTAAATTATGCATATATATATATAGATAGATAGATATATAGATGGATAGATAGATAGACAAAGTTTTAATCTGGAGGGTTGTTTAGCGTAATTGGAATAAGATAGGTATTGATTCACAAAAATATTTCAGGATATCTAACATAGAGCAGAATATAATAGGCAGAATTTCCTCCGAAACCTATCTAACGAGCCGGTTCGTTTATAATTTTCAACCCCATTTGTTGTGTAGTTTAATACAGTAATCGTGATATAAAAAAAACCTTTTGCTATTAGCTTTGAGAAAAAACGCTTAATTAAAATTCAGGCAGTAAAAGTTTTCTTTTATTCAACGGTATTTTGTTATCCTGCTATAAAAATCTTTTGTTATCAGCTATGAGAAAAAACGTTTAATTAAAATTCAAGAAGTAAAAATTTTCTTTTAATTAACTGTTTTTTCTAATATGTGCTTCGAAAAATAAAGAATAACATAGAAATGATAAAGACTTTAAACGTGATTGCAATAAAGTAATTAAAGTAATACTTAAATATAACAAATAGTTTGTTATCTAAAGCTGCATAGTTCAGTGTTTCTAGTGCGTGTGTAGCTAACATTTCTTAATTAAGGGTGCGGAATGCATTGTATTAATGTTATTAGGCTGCAAATAAGTCTTAAAATGCTTTAATGTTAAATTTTAATAGATGAGCATGTAAAAATGCGTGCTAAGACGTTTTACATTTTTTTGTTGTCCCTAATGGTTTGGATTACCAATTTTCATAAATTTCCCATGTATTTTCGATTATTTTGAATAACACACATAAGATTGCCTGTTAACTGCCAAAAACCATTTTACATAATAAATAAATGTCTATATATAGTCAATAAAATATCCCTTTGCACATTCAAACAACTTTATATCAAATAACAATTAAAAGAAACAGTTTCTATTTCAAAGAATTTTGTAATAGCTCTTTGTTACATAATGCAATCTACAGTAAAAAAGACCTTTTGCACTTGCAGTGCAGAAAGAGGGTGGGGGGGCAGATAGAAATTCCTATCAACAAACATGTTAACAACATTTGTTTTTTTATCTTTTTTTTATTAGTAAAAAATAGCTTCATTTCAAATATGGTTACTCGAACTGTGATTATGAATGCATACACATATGAAGAAGAATAGGAATGTTAAACGTTGAAGTATTAAATATTTTATAATTAAGTAATTTTATACTAATTTAATAAGTTCAATAACTTTGTATTTTCAAAAAAATAGATAACAGATTAAAAAAAGATAGCATGCTATTTTTTACCCAAAACAATGTTACAAATCAAAAGGAATTTGAAGGAATCAGAAATGATATCGATATCATTAAGATATAAGACAAACCCATTCTCTCTATAAGTACCTTACGATATCATATGCTAGACTCTCCCTCCCCCCTAATATGATAACGCTATATCTGCACAACCTCTAACTTACATTATTTGCAAGTGCATATTTATGGCATATTTTGTCTCATAACAGTCTGCTTATACGTGCAATACATGCAAAAGGACTTTTGCTTTAAAAATGTGCGCAATTCTTTTTTCGTATAACTTGAGTTTTAATCCTTTGACTCACATAAACCTCACATGTGGCTTCTACTTAAAGTAATAGCAAGAAAGAAAAAAAATCATTCGGCGATCATAGATTGCAAAAAACTTTACAAATAATAATGTGTGACGTGTCGGTCTAATGAAGACATATTCTGAGTAGAATTAAAAACGCAAAACTTTTATTTACTGTAATTGGAGAACAGGGAATGGAGCAAAGTTCGGTATTTTCGACAATTAAACACACTACTATGGAATAAACTTTAGCTTGTACTCACATTACAACTAAGTCCAGCTCAAATCACTAATTCGGCTCTTCTCTTCAAACCTCGCGGTCTACTTTTACTAACCTGTAAATAAACAGCCCGTGGCTGCACAAATATCTTTATTTTAAACAACCACAGTGCAAAATTACTCTGAAATAACTCTTACCGAACTCTTGTACTGATGCTCTCTACTTTCATTAGTCACACGTGAGCTCTACTACTCGTCGCTGGAGGTTCTTCCCAACTCACCACACCCCACATACCCTCCAACTCACAAGCTACAGCTTTTATATTTTGCAAACTGAAGACGGGGCTAGAAATTTGAATAAAAACTCAAAAAACCGCAGTTAACTGTAGATCGAAGGCGCCACACATGTTAGAACATTGTGATCTCACTCAAAACACCAGAGTGCTTTTATTAGGGACACTCCCTCACAAATGTATAATGATAATACTTAAATAATTTATAAATAATAATATAAATACACGTAATATATATGCATACACATACATTGTGTATAGATATATATACAATGGCGGATGAAAAAAACTTCTTCGCCTGTGAAAAAAGGGGAAAATGTTCAAATATAATTTTTTATGCTTGTGTTTCATGTGAAGGCAATGTTATTACATTAAAATAACTTTTATCATTAATTTTTCATAAAAATTAGTTCCTTGAAATGCATGATAATGCTAAATAACTTCCGAAAAGGAAAAATGCATATTTTTATGAAAATATGAAACAAAGCAAATGCAATAGATAATAATAAATATCACATAGCTGTGTAATGTAACGTGAATGTTTATGTGTTTATACGTAAAAGGATCACTTAAATACTTTTTAGATTTTTCGCGAGCGGCGCTGACAGCCTCCCAGGGGTTCAGTATATAAAAAATCAACTTAAGGATGTAAAGGGTGTCCGATTTCAAAGTACAAAATCCTAATAATACTTTCATTTAGTCTAATCTTGTTAGTCTGATACTTTTTATTAATCTTGAAATTCATTACAAGCCACATATTTTCAATTAGATTAACGTCAGGACTATTCTACGGTCGATCCAGTTTTAATACCAGATTTTTACTTCCTTCTCTCTTTACATGAAGAAAGTATTGGATTCGTGAAAGCATTCGAAATCTGGTTTTCGAGTGAATTGCAAGTTTTAAGAATCAGGGAACTCGAAAAACATATTTTTACTAAATGTCTGTCTGTCAGTCTGTGTATATGGGACAAACATTTGCGGGCTCTCTATTTCAAGAACTAACGCACGGAATTTCACGAAACTTTAGATTCTGTGAGACCTATTTATAAACTATATCTGATTAGTTTTTGTGTGTATATCGCTCCATAATTGGCGCTGCTATGCTGTATTATTTACAGTTTTCACAATAGACAATCTCAAGAACTAGAGCATGGATTTTCATAAAGCTTTAGATTTAATTAGTTAGTGATACGACATAGTGCAGATTACATTTTTCTGACAAATATGTCATTAGGTGGCGCTGCTGTAGTGCATTATTCATGATCATTGCAATAGCTCTATTTGAAGAACTAATGCACAATTTTTATAAAACTTCAGATTCTGCTAGTCCATGATATAAATTAATATTCTTCAATTTTTGAAGAAAAAAGCTGAACAGATAACGCTTCTATCCATTTATTTTCTTGTTTTATGTTTTTCGTGAGGATTTTCTAATACACTAATTTACATAAACTGTAAGATTCAGTTAAAACTTGAAATAAGTTTTTTGCAGATTAGATTTTGGAGTAAACTATCTAACCGGTGACACTGCTGTGTTTCATTTTTCGGGATGTATTAAAATGTCTGAGATAGAATAAAGTTCTGGGACTGTTACATCCGATAGTTTAAGATAGGCTTGATCCTACAGTGAGAAAATTGGCGTATTTTTTTTTATTTATTAATTTTATGTTATGAAGATAAAAACTTGAACATTATGCAATAAAATTTTTCATCAATAAATTATATTATGCTTACCAATTTCGCCGTACAGCAAAATGTCATGTCTTATTAAATGATGCTTTAAAATTACTTTAAATGACCGAATGTTAGGTAATACTTTTAGTCACTCCATCCCAAATTATTACTTAACATCAATTTTCTCTAATATCTGAAAGGTGGGTTTAAAATCAGCTAAAATTTCAAATAATTTCAAAACGCAGGAAAGTGCATTTTTTAACAATATTTAATACTCTATTATGCATGGAGACTAGTATGTTGAAAATAATTTATTCAACAAATATTTTCAAGTGTCATTTTCAAATTTTTATCTCTAGAACATAAAATAAATTAATTGTCAAGCTCTTTTCCTATTATAAGTGCAGACTTATCTGAAAAAAACCTAGTATTATCGCTATGATTTGAGAATACCAGAATGAGTACAGTCCTGATCTTAATTCCATTCAAACATTTTGGCTTGTAATGAGTGCAGTGCTAAAAATGCTAAAGAGAAACAGGCTATCAAAATTAAATGAAAGAAAAATATTATTAGGGTTTTGTACCGCGAAATTAAACTATAATATATCCAGAAATGCATTTTTTCAGCACTGGACTTCTTGAAGGCTGTACATGCCGCTCATGAAAAGTATAAAATGTATTAAAAAGATACTTTTACATATAACTACATAAACATTCATGTAACATGATTCGTGTAGCATGACATTGACTTGAGCAAATTCTGTATTCACCTATGAACTAGTTTTTGCTTGAATTGTATTTATTATCTTTTATCTTAATTATAATCCAAAATTATGCTTTAAAGCCAAGCCCAAACCTCAAACGAACATGAAAAAAAGTGAAAACCCGAAATCCGATGTGGAAGAAAAAGTGATAATCCAAATCCGATGTGGAAAAAAAATCTATTTTTAATACAATAATAAAAATATAGTTTGCAACTTGTTTATCATAGACAGAATTAATGATTAGGCAAAAAGTAATGTTTTAACAACAACACAATTCAAGTTCAATACAGTTATTACATTTAACTTTTATTATTACTATTGTTATTAAGCTAAAACTGTGAACTAATAATGTGATAAGAAAACGGAATTTATAGATGTTTTTTCATTGCTATTTTTTAAAAAATGTCTCTGATACATGAAAAAATGCATCGATTTTGATACAACAAAAAAAAATAAAGTCGGCTTCAGAAAAAACATAACATCGAAAACTTTCTCTTTTAGAATTACTTAAATATCAGCAAGCAATTTTTCTATTAAGAAAGTCAAAAGTGTATGATTTGATACAAAACTTAGTTCCAAATACATGAATGAAATGTATCCCCACATCACAAAGTATTACTTAAAATAATAAATTCATATTTTTTTGACATTCCCAGTGACACTTAGTATTTCTGACACTTAGTATTGCTAAGTAAACAAGGTCACGTGTTCTCTTGAAGTGTAAATTCAAAGGTACCGCAATCCGAAAGGAGGCATCGGAAGTAGCATTTTGTGATTCTCTGAATCAGCCGCTGAATTCTTTCCAAGTGAATTATATTTTGAGATTGTTAGAAGAAATGCAGTTGTTTCGAATGACGTTAGTACTTGCGTCATAAAAAAAAAGAAAGTAAAAGGATGTTTGCTTCAACGAAATTGTCGACATTTTCGATTTGAAAAAATCTTTCTCTGTAAAGTATTTTTTCTTTGTTCTTAAAGATGAAATTGATTACATAGTTGAACCTTAGAGACACAGGGAAATATTTGCATTTCGTTTAATGTTCAAGAAATTTTATTATAAATTCGGAAATACTTTCAGTAAAACTAATGTATTTCAAAGAAAAATATTTTGAAAAGAATATCAATTTGTAAGGAAATTATTGAATTTCATTATCGTTTTCCGATGATACAAGACAAGAATTCAAATTTAATAACGTTCATTTTTTCCGATGTTTCATATTCTTAATTTTAAAGATCAAAATATTTTTCTGCCTAACTCTGATGGACAACAAAAGAAAATATTGAATAATTATATGAATTTATAATTGATTATTTAAATTAAGATAAAAAATATTTTTGTAATTTTCTCCGTTATGTAAATTTTTCCGAAATTTTATCTAAATCTTTCGGTATAATTATTGAATTTTTAGATTCGGAGGCCTGTGTTCTAGGTACAAATCGAATTTCAATTTTGATAGTATTCATTAATATAACTTGTATAAAAAACTTGTTTTATTTTTCTTAATTATGTTCTTTACTTTTTGTGATACATTTAAAATGTTATTTATTGATACACAAGTTCGCTGAATATCCATGAATTCCCGTAAAAACTTACATAATTACGAACACACCTAAAAAGAAATGTCTCTTGTACACGACGAAATGCGTCTCTTTTCATGCAATATATATATATAAAGTCGGAACCAGGAAAAATATAACATCCAAAAACTGTCTCTTAGAATGACTTAAATATTAACAAGCAATTTTTCTATTAACAAAGTGAAAAATCTATGATTTGATACACAACTTAGTTACAAACACATGAATGAAATGTGTCTCCGCATCATAAAGCATTCTTTAAAATGACAAATTCATATTTTTCTCATATTACCTGTGTGTCCTTAGTACTGTTAAGTAAACAGGGTCACGTGTTCGCCTGAGGCGTAAATTGAAAGGTACCGCAATCCGAGAGGAGGCATCGGAAGTAGCATTTTGTGATTATCTGAATCAGCCGCGGAATTCTTTCCAAGTGAATTATATTTTGAGATTGTTAGAATAAGAAATGCAGTTGTCTCGAATGACGTCAGTGCTTGCGTCATAAAGGAAGCTTGAACGAAATTTTCGGCATTTTCGATTTGGAAAAATATTTTTCTGTAATAATTTTTTTCTTTTTTTGTTTTGTTCTTAAAAATGAAATTGATAACATAGTTGAATCTGAGAGGCAGTGAAATATTTGCATTTCGTTTAATTTTCAAAAAATTTTATTCTAAACTCGGAAATACTTTTATTTAAAAAAACTAATGTTTTTCAAAATTAAAATATTTTGAAAAGGAAATTATTGAACTCGATTATCGTTTTCCGATGATACAAAACTATAGTTCAAATTTAATATCGTTCTTGTTTTCCAATATTTGATATTCTTTATTTTGAAGAGTTGTTAAAAAAATAGTTTTGTAAATTTCTGCTATATGTAAATTTATCAGACATTTTTATGAAAATATCTCGATATAATTATTCCATTTTTAGATTAAGAGAACTTTGTTTTTGGTACAAATTGAATTTCATTTTTGACGGTATTCATTAATATAAAAGATAATTGCTTTCTTTTTCTAAATACATTCTTTATTTTTTGTGATATATTTGAAATGTTATGTATTGATACGCAAGCTGGATGTATATCGATGAATTCCCGTAAAAACTTACATAATTACGAAAGCACCTAAAACGAAATGTCTGTTGTATACGACAAAATGCATCAGTTTTGATGCAGTACATATATATGTAAATATATATAAGTCGGAACCAGAAGAAATATAACATCAAAAAACTGTATCTTTTAGAAAAACTTCAATATTAACAAGCAATTTTTCCTTTAACAAAGTAAAAAATATATGATTTGATACACAGCTTAATTCCAAATTCATGAATGAAATATGTCTCCACATCATAAATCATTCTTTATAATGGTAAATTTATATTTTTCTGACATTTCCAGTGTGTCCTTAGTACTACTAAGTAAACAAGGACACGTGTTCGCCTGAAGCGTAAATTCAAAGGTATCGCAATCCGACAGTAGGCATCGGAAGTAGCATTTTGAGATTCTCTGAATCAGCCGCTGAATGCTTTCCAAGTGAATTACATTTTGAGATTGTTAGAAGAAATGCGGTTGTTTCGAATGGCGTCAGTTCTTGCTTCATAATCAAAAAGAAAGTAAAAGGAAAGTTGCTTTTACGAAATTGTCGACATTTTCGATTTGAAAAAATATCTGGTTGTAAAGATTTTTCTTTTCTGTTCTTAAAGATGAAATTGATAGTTGAACCCGTGATACAGTGAAATATTTGCATTTCGTTTAATGTCCGAGAAAGTCTATTCTAAATTCGGAAATACTTTTAGTTTAAAAATACTAATGTATTCCAAAATGAAAATATTTTGAAAAGAACAGCAATTCGAATGGAAATTATTGAATTCAATTATCGTTTTCCGATAATACAAGACTATAGTTCAAATTTAATAACGTTCCTTTTTTGCGATGTTTCATATTCCTTATTTTAAAGATCAAAATATTTTTCTACCTTACTTTGATAGGCAACTAAAAAATTTATTGGAATAATATGGAATTATAATTGTTTGTATTAATTTAGATAAAAAATATTTTTTAAATTTTCTCCCTTACGTAAATTTATTCGACATTTTATGAAAATCTTTTGATATAATTAATGAATGTTTAGATTGGAAGAACTGTGTTTTTGGTACAAATCGAATTTCAATTTTGACGGTATTCATTAATATAAAAAATAATTGTTTTCTTTTTCTTATTACAATCTTTACTTTTTTGTGATATAGTTGAAATGTTATTTATTGATACACAAGCTCGACGTATATCTATGAATTCCCGTAAAAACTTACATAATTACGAACGCAGCTAAAAAGAAATATCTCTTGTACACGACAAAATGCATATCTTTTGATGCAAAATACATATATATATATCTAAAGTCGGAACCAGGAAAAATATAACATCCAAAAACTATCTCATAGAATTACTTAAATATTAATAAGCAATTTTTCCTTTAATAAAGTGAAAAATTTATGATTTGATACACAACTTAGTTCCAAATTCATGAATGAAATGTGACTCCACATCATAAAGCATTCTTTAAAATGTTAAATTCATATTTTTCTGACATTACCAGTGTGTCCTTAGTAATACTAAGTAAACAAGATTATGTGTTCACCTGAAGTGTGAATTCAAAAGTACCGCAATCCGAGAGAAGGCATCGGAAGTAGCATTTGGTGATTCTCTGAATCAGCCGCTGAATTCTTTCCACGTGAATTATATTTTGAAATTGTTAGAAGAAATGCGGCAGCTTCGAATGATGTCAGTACTTGCGTCATAATCAAAAAAGAAAGTAAAACTGGGTTTGCTTTTATGATTTTGTCATTTTCCATTTGAAAAAATATCTCTCTGTCAAGTTTTTTTTTTTTTTTTTTTTTTTTTTTGTCTTTAAAAATGAAATTGATCACATAGTTGAATGTGAGAGGCATAGTCAAATATTTGCATTTCATTTAATTTTCGAAAAATTCTATTCTAAATTCGGAAATACTTTTAGTTTAAAAGGACTAATGTATTTCAAAATTAAGAGATTTGGAAAAGAATATCAATTCAAACGGAAATTATTGAATTTGATTATCGTTTTCCGATTATTCAAATTCCGTTCAAATTTAATAACTGTTTTTGCCGATGTTTAATATTCTTTATTTTAAAGATCAAAATATTTTTCTGCTTTACTTTGATAGACAACAAAAGAATGTACTGAATAATGATATGATAATATATTTGATTGTTTAAATTAAGATAAAAATATTTTTGTGATTTTCTCCCTTATATAAAAAAATCCAACATTTTGTGAAAAATTTTCGATACAATTATTGAATTTTTAGATTCAGAGACCTGATTTTTTGGTACAAATCGAATTTCAATTTTGACGGTATTCAATAATATAAAAAATAATTGTTTTCTTTTTCTAATTTCATTTTTTTTTTACCTTTTGTGATATATTTGAAATGTTATGTATTGATACGCAAGCTCGATGTATATCCATGAATTCCCGTAAAAACTTACATAATTACGAACGCACTTTAAAAGAAATTTCTCTTGTACACGACAAAACGCATCTCTTTTGATGCAAAATACGTATACATATAACGTCGGAATCGAAAAAAAAAATTAACATCCAAAAACTGATAGACCTGCTTCAGTATTAACAAGCAGTTTTCCTTTGAACAAAGTGAAAAATGCATGATTTGATACACAACTTAGTCCCAAATACATGAATTAAATGTTTCTCCACACCATAAGGCTTTCTTTAAATGCTAAATTAATATTTTCCTGACATTTCCAGTGTCCTTAGTACTGTTAAGTAAATAAGGTCACGTGTTGCCTGAAGCGTAAATTCAAAAGTACCACAATCCGAGAGGGGGCATCGGAAGTAGCATTTTGCGATACTCTGAATCAGCGGCTTTCTTTCCAAGTAAATTATATTTTGAGGTTGTTAAAAGAAATGCGGTTGTTTTGAGTGACGTCAGTACTTGCGTCAAAATCAAAAAACAAAGTAAAAGGAAGTTTGCTTTAACGAAATTGTCGATATTTTCGATTTGAAAAAATATCTTGCTGTATTTTTCTTTCTTTCTTTTTTTTTTTTACTCTACTTTTGAAAATGAAATTGATCATATAGTTGAACCTGAGAGACAGTAAAATATTTGCATTTCGTTTAATGTTCGAGAATTTCTATTCTAAATCCGAAAATACTTTTAGTTAAAAAAGACTAATGTATTTCAAAATGAAAATATTTTGAAAAGAATATCAATTCGAAAGGAAATTGTTGAATTCGATTATCGTTTTCCGATGATACAAAATTGTAGTTTAAATTTAATAGCGTTCTTATTTGATAATGTTTGATATTCTTTATTTTGAAGAGAAAATATTTTTCTGCCTTACTTTGAAGACAACAAAAGAATTTATCAAATATTTATATGGAATTATAATTTATCATTTAAATTATGATAAATATATTTTTGTAAATTTCTGCAATATGTTAATTTATCCCAGTATTTTTATGAAAAGTTTTCTGTATAATTATTGAATTTTCAGATTAGGAGACCGGAGTTTTTGGCACTAATTGAATTTCCATTTCAATAGTAATCTTTAACATGTAAAATAATAGTTAAAAAAAATTTGCAATTTGCTTATCATGGACAGAATTTTTAGAAAGTAATCTTTTAACAACACAAGTCAAATTCAATACAAATAGTATTTTTTTTAATGCTTTTGTTATTAAGTTAAAATGTGAAATAATAATATGATAAGTAAACTGAAATCATAAACTTTTTTCATTTCTATTTAAAAAGAGAAATGTCTCTTGTACACGAAAAAATTTAACTATTTTGATACAAAAAGAAATATAAAGTTGGCACCTGAAAAGTATAATATCCAAAAACTGTCAGTCAAAATTAAGTAAACAATATCAAGAATTTTTTTTAACAAAGTGAAAAATGTGTGATTTGATACACAAATTAGTTCCAAATACATGAATGAAATGTGTCTCCTCAACATAAAGCATTCTTTAAAATGATAAATTCATATTTTTCTGATATTCCCAATGTGTTATTAGTACTACTAAGTAAACAAGGTCACGTGTTCGCCTGAAGCGTGAATTCAAAGATACCGCAATCCGAGAAGAGACATCGGAAGTAGCATTTTGTGATTCTCTGAATCAGCCGCTGAATTCTTTCCAAGTGAATTATATTTTGAGATTGTTAGAAGAAATGCAGTTGTTTCGAATGACGTCAGTACTTGCGTCATAATCAAAAAAGAAAGTTAAACGGAGTTTCCTTTTACGAAATTGTCGACATTTTCGAATTGAAAAAAATATCTCTCGGTAAAGTTTTTTTTTCTTTCTTTTTACAAATGAAATTGATCACATAGTTGAATCTGAGAGACAGTGAAATATTTGCATTTCGCTTAATGTTCGAAAAATTCTATTCTAAATTCGAAAATACTTTTTGTTTTAAAAGACTAATGTATTCCAAAATGAAAATATTTTGAAAAGAATATCAATTCGAGTAGAAATTATTGAATTCGATTATCTTTTACAGATGATACAAGATTATAGTTCAAATTTAATAGCTTTCTTTTTTACCAATGTTTGATATTCTTTATTTTAAAGATCAAAATACTTTTCTGCCTTACTCCGATGGACAAAAGAATTTATTGAATAATTATATGGAATTATAATTGTTTATTTAAATTAAGATATAAAATATATTTTCAATTTTCTGCTTTATGTAAATTTTTTTATGAAAATTTTTCTGTATAATTATTGAATTTTCAGATTTGGAGACCGGTGTTTTTTGTAGAAATCGAATCTAAATTTTAACAGTAATCTTTAATAAAAAAAAAATAATGGTCTTCCTTTTCTAAGGACAGTCTACTTTTTTATGTTTGAAACGTTACATTGTTTATTAATACACAGGCTCGATGAATACGAATGAATTTTCGCAAATATTGCAGTCAGCTTGACTATCATATGTGTCTTATAAAATCAAATCTGAATAAAACCAAAGGAAAATAAAGCCACTCAGCACGCTAGTGAAATACTGTTTATTTCTCAGAAAAAATCTGGAATTTTTCAAAAAACTGGTTTCTGTTTTTTTAACAGTTAAATACTGTTACATTTACAGAAATAAATGCTCATATTCTGAAAATTCTTCAGAATGTCTTAAAACTACAAGGTATTTTAGTACAAAATCAATTTCTTTATGACTAATGGTCTTTTTTGCTAAATCTAAAATATTATTTTTCTCCGTATAACCCGATTATCTATTATACGACTAAATCAGTTAACTGAAACTTGAAAATGAATAAGTCCAACGCTAATTACGTTTACGCATTTTATAATTTTTGGTGGCAGTTTCCACAGTCTGACTACCCTTTTGGTAGAGTCATACATGGGGCGAATTTTATCCGACCGAAGGCGTAAAATCTGCTTAATGCCAAACACGTTAAATCTGCAGCCCAAAACACTTTAACCCGAAATAACCAGAATCCGAATTACTCAAATTTCATTAGGAAAAAAATGTAATTTTTTTTTTTTTAATTACAGCTATTGGAAAAATCATTCCTTTCCAAATATATAATTATTATATTTTTTTTTCTTCGTATAACACACATACTCATTAATATTTAAATATATATTGATTTCAATAGAAAATTATTCAGGATTTTTCTTAAAAAACCGAATAAACCAGATTCCAGCTCGAAAAAAAAAAAATCAAAACTCATTCCGAATCCCCAAACATTTAAACTGATTCCAACCGATAATAGAAAAAATTAACCTTTACGCACAGTTCAAAAAACTACTTTTTTAACTTTATTCATTCTACTCTCAGTTATTTATTTTAGAGGGCTTACACACACACACTCTTTTATATATACCGTATTTACTCGTGTATAGGGCGCACCCCTACTTTACAAGTAAAAGTGGCGATTTCTTAAAATCTCGTGTATAACGCGCACCATACATTTAATACGCTAATGAAGAATGACCAAATGAATTTCAGTAAAAAGAAAAAAAGTTGAAACAAACATTACTCCAGAAAAGAAAACAAGACGAAAATGCATTTTTAGACTTCAGGTTGTAAGACAATGACGGGAAATAGTAACGAGTGACGGTAAAGAGAATTGCTAATTAGCGTTTAAATAATGTCATTAGCTCTGTTGTAAAAAAAACTGCAAGGAATGAAATAAATATGCAGTAATACCTTTATTAAGTAACATTTTCCGAATTTTAATATCTTCTTTGAATAATTTCTTGTTTCATATGTATATCGTTCGACTACATCAACAGTAAAAAATCATTCCGCGTATAAGGCGCACCTAGGAGTTTTGCCCTAATTTTTTGGAAAAAAGTGCGCCTTATACACGAGTATATACGGTATATACCAAATCCCATGTAAACATTATCCTATTTGGAAAAATGATAAAGGATCCGATTAAAATTCAACTGTTTTAAAATAATCTTTATTCTATCTACTCTTCTTTATTTTACAATCTATTTCTATTACTTATAAAATAAAAGCATCTTGTTCATTTTAATTTAAATATGTTTTTTTTATTCTCTCGCCTCTTGCCTGTGAGCATTTGTTTTGTCCTTTTATGGAGATATTCATTATGATAGACAATTGTGTTATTATAAAAAAATAAAATTAATTATTTCTATAAAAGTAGTGATTTTTTTAAGTAGATATTATTTTAAGTTTAAAAAGAGTGTCAAACTAATAAAATTCTTTTAAGTTGTAATATACGCTTTCTCAATTGTTCAAAACTAACATTTTTCTTTTTCTTTATTATTTAATGACCTATAAATGATGAATTACTAAATGATTATTTCATTTGGTATAGAAGATATTTTATAAAAATATTTCTATTGTCACTTCCTGTATCCTCTTAAAAGATTCACGATACGATTGTCCTGTTTGTAAGCAAGGATGTCTTAGAATTTTATATCTCAAAATTTCTATCAATTTCCGCAATGAAATAATAATTTTTTCTTTTGATATTTACTTCGTCTTTGATTAATCATTATCTGGCTGCGTATCTATCTTGCAAATCGTGATGAATTTCTTAGAATTTCTTTTTTTAAATAGTTCTGTATGAACCTTTGAAAAAAATATTTTAAGGTCTAACGTATATTAATCTTTATTTTATGAAAATTTTTTGTCTGCTATTTGTAGCTTTATTTTATATATTTCTTGAGATTTGTTTTATTTAATTTCCAAATATGTTTATTAATTATTATTACAAGTTTCTTATTAACGCTTTCCTGTTTTTAACATAATTTCAGCTTGGTCCCACCAATTTACTATAGCAACAATAGAAAAAACCGCTTCTAAATTGTTATTCTGGTGTTTTTCCCGCATTTAACGTCGTCTTCGTAAATAAAAATGAAAACTTTTTTTGAAAAATAACGGATTTTTTTCGATGAATTTCGTACTTTTTCCATCTATATTACTATTTGTTTTTAGAAGTGATATTGCCTGTAATTACGAGTTTCTTATTAACGCTTTCCTGTTTTTAACATAATCTTAGCCTGGTCCCACCAATTTACTATAGCAACAATATTTTTAAAAAACCGCTTTTAAAGGCTTATTATGGTGTCTTTCCCGTATTTAACGTCGTCTTCGTAAATAAAAATGAAAACGTTTTTGAAAAATAATGGATTTTCTTCGATGAATTTCGCAATTTTTCCATCTATATTACTGTTTCCTTGAAGCGATATTGCCTGTAATCAACGAAATCAAATTAAATGTTAGGTTCGGATCGAAACTGAACTGATGCATAGCATTAAAAAAACTTTATTCGTTTTCATTCAGCGATAAATGACTGCAAAACGGAAGCGATTCTCCATTTCCCATTAGGCTAGAATTATCGAAAAATCGAAGAATTTTTGAACACTGTTAAAACTAAAGGTTGCATTTGGCACTCAGGATGCACTAAAGGTTGCATATGCCATCTGAAACCTTTAGTTTTAACAGCGAATGACTAAAGCAGAATAGTGAAATCACTCGGATTTGTAACATCCACACTTAAAATAATTTTAACCCAGCAAAATGCCGTTGAAAAAAAACCAGAAACACTAGAAAAAGCAACAAACAAACAAAAAAAAAATATTAAACTTTAAAAACATGAATAAAACTTTATTTAAAAGGCTCCATCAAGCGTGTTCTGCAAATATATCTATAAATAATAGAATGGTATTAAGACAAAATCTATGGAAAATTCTCATAAAATAGACATAATATGATTTTTTACATCAGTTGGATGAAACGACAAATTCAAAAACAGACTCAACTTGGTGTACAGATCAGTGTATGAGGATCCTGAAAGTGTCGATCAAGAAAAGTATACTTCACAGAATATTTTTAAAACTGATGAGACAAGCTTATTTTTCAATCTCCTTCCAGATAACATGCACGCAGTAAAAAATAATCATGTAATGGAGGAAATACGTTAAAAATAATGTCTAACTGTTTCACTGTGCTGTAACGCTAATGGTAGCGAAAAACTGAGTTCGCTCATTATTTGCCGTGATAGGAAAAAAATATATCGTTGTTTTAAAAAGATTACAATTTTTCCCACACGTTATAAAGCAAATAAAAATGTTGGATGAAGGAAGTAACTTTTCAGGATTATTTGCTCCAAATAGATAAGAAAAGCAGTAGGAGAACCATAAAATGATGTTGCTTATACATGAATGCACAGCTCACAAGAATGCAACATTAAAGAAATGTGTGCCTAGAATTATTTCTAGCAAACTGTACCAATATATTATAGCCCTGTGAATTAGGAATAAATCATTGCTTCAGAGTGTCTTACAAAGAACTTGGACGCAAGTTATTTTACAAATTCGGCAACATACAAGACAAGATAGCACTAGAAAATTCTACAATATGAGAGAAATAACAGCCGGGAGCTACACACAATGAATGCGTCCAATGAAGAGAAAGGAGTCGATCCCAACTAGCCTCCTTCGCTCGCAAGTGATTAGCGGCGTGGTGTTTTAACCACTCGGCCACGGAGGTCCCATACAAACAGATAAAAGACTAAAAAAATGCAACAGACTAATCTCATGTAAACAATAAGTTACAAATAAGAAAATAACATTTTGTTTGGATAACGATATCAAAAATGATAACGATATCAAAGGTCAACTTCCCCTCTCCCTAGGGCTATATTTATATATGATTTACTAGACCCCCTCTCCTCTCCTCCCCTAAACGGATAACGTACTAACTAACGGCTCTAACGGCGTGACTTTAACGGCGATATCGCGTATTTTTATATTTATTAACATGAATGAAATTAAGTTTTTAATATCTTTTTCAAATAACTTTGAATCAATAAAACTAACTTCCATTACATGTTAATTAAAATAAGATTAAAATGAAGAGAAAAATAAAAATATATAATGTCTTGCGAAATATGGAATATTCGTTAATAATATTTGAGCGAGAATTTGCTTACATTCATTTAATCATTTAAAAAAAGAAAAATGCGAGACAGCAATACTTATTTTACTGCATTCAATGAGCTTTCTCTGATATTAAGGTTAACGACCTAGCTAAGCATTTATTTAATTTAAATGTAATTATTCATGTGGCATTTTCACTAATTTTAAAGAAATTATAAAAGTACCTTTACTTTCTCCTCACTTATTAATGATCATTCTTAGATATAAAGCTTAACGCTGTGCTTAAGCATCTATACCATTTCAATAAAACTACTCATATGGCATTTTCAGCAACGTAGAGGAAATTATAAAGGTACCTTTGCCTAATCTTTCCCATTTCCTCACTGTTGCGTTCAAAAACTCATTAATTTCAAATCCTATGTAATAACCAATTAATTATATATATATGAATCATTTATATATGTGAATAACATTCAGAATTTTCTTTCAACGTAAAATTAAATTAAATATTAAATTTGTATAATGATCTTCACATATTTTATTTAACTTCGAATTTTATTTAACTTTTTAATGCTGTTTATTTTTTTCTGTTCCTTTACGAAATAAATACTCTCGTTTCATGTTAAATCGTTCTTTAAATTAAAGAAAATATATATTATGCGAACTTTTAGTATCTTACTTTTTAGCGAGAATTAAAAATGTTAATGAATACCGTTAATGAAAGTTTAGTAAAACTTCCTAAAAATAAAAGACAAGACAATCGATTTGAACTAGTTTCACGCTTTCGACCAAACAAATAGGCAATATTCAAACACACACACACACACACACACATATATATATATGTATATGTATGTCATTATATTCGTATATATATATTTGCATAAAACGAAATATGTCAATACACGTAAATGGAAAAAAATAATTGAAGAAATAATCAAAACTATAGAAATTCGTGCATAATACGGAAATGTAATAAAATACAAATGCAGAAATAATATATTTAGTATCCAAACTATCTCTTATACCATTTTCTGATTAAATTAAAAAGAAAAAGAAACATCCTTAAGAAAACAGATGCAAGCAATAAGAAAATTTACCCTTATATGAAATATTACCTTCGAAAATCGACAAGAATTCTTAACTGTTCCCCAGTTGTTAGAATTTTTTATCTATAAAACAATTACTGTATTTTTAGACTGTTTTTAATTTGTTTTTAAATGCTCAAAAATCCTAATGTTGTGAAAATCTTAAGATTGAAACAGATACACTATCTGCAAAAATCCAAACAATGAAATGGAATAAATGTGATTTTTGCTTATTATAACTTTTCATATTCATTATTATCTATAGTGATAGAAATAAATTAGTGTGAAATTCCTGGGATGGTTTCATTTCCTGAGTTAAAAATGTAAACATTTTGTAAAAATTGTTTTTGAGAAGTTTATAAATGAATTATTTTATTCCTGATCTTTTAAAAATTAAGTACAGAATATTATTATAAGCTAAAGTAAAAATAATTAAAAAGAAAGAAAAAGATAAACCGACTTACGAGAAAAAATGACAAAATTTAAATTCCGAAAAATCCAGATTTGCGATACCCTAACACATAAAAGTAGCATAACAATGCTGTATTTTACTAATAATAAACCATGATACAAAGAAATAAAGAAAGTATTAAAATGGGCATTACTGCAAGTATGTGATCAGTGAGAATCCCCACTCGTATATAATATAGGCATTAAAATTACTATAATATGGTATTATTTTAATTACTATAATGCGATATACCGTATTTACTCGTGTATAGTGCGCACGCGTGTATAAGGCGCACCCCTACTTTACAAGTAAAAATGGCGATTTCTTAAAATCTCGTATATAACGCGCACCATAAATTTGATACGCTAATGAAGAAAAATAAAATAAATTTCAGTAAAAAAAAAGGTCAAAACAAACATTACACCAGACCAGAAAACAAGACGAAAATGCATTTTTAGACTTCGGGTTGTAAGAGAATGACGGGAAATAGCATTGAGTGACGGTAAAGAGAATTGCAAATTAGCGTTTAGATAATGTCACTAGCTCTGTTGTATAAAAAACTGCAAGGAGTGAAATAAATATGAAGTAATACCTCAATTAAGTAATATTTTCCAAGTTTTAATATCTTCTTTCAATAATTTCTTGTTTCATATGTATATAGTTCGACTGCATCCAACAGTAAAAAATTATTCCGTGTATAAAGCGCACGTACGAGTTTTGCCCTAATTTTTTTTTAAAGTGCGCCTTATACACGAGTAAATACGGCATATTATATTCCAAAGCCAGAAACTATTGATTTTTGCTATCTTTAAAACAACTAGTTGTAGTTGTTAATTTTCAAAACATGCAGTTATAATTGTGGTTAATACTTTTTAAAACAAATAGTTGTAGTTAATTGCGTTTTTCATAAAACAACCATGGTTTTCAGACAACTTTGCTTCATAATGAGACATTAAATAAATCTTTATTAGAGTAACTGTTTAGGGTTGAGCAATTTAAAACTTTTTATTTTGAAGATAAGTGCTGTTGAAACTTAAAGAACTTTAAAATTTTGGATGGAATTATTTTCAAAATAAAATTGCTATTCCCGAAAGTTAAAAGCATACAACCACTATTTCATTCAGAATTTTCCATTCATCACCGTTAGACGTAGCTCAAACAAAATATAATATTTAAATAGGAACGTACAATTTGATTGAGTTATAGGTTATACAAGAGAAAAGCCATTATGTATCTGATATGTATTATATGTATATATATATATATATTGTGCTTTTTCATGTACGATTCGAAGTTTTGATAAGAAATTTTGTGCTATGTAAGAGTTTTATAAATGTTTTAGTCTATTTTTTACATACATGGTGAAATAAGTGCTGAAAAAATAAATTATAATGCCTCAGAAGGCATCTCAACAAACATCTTGAAAATCTCATCTTTCTCTTTCTCTCTCTCTGTCGCGAAATGACATTCAGTGCCCCAGGATTATGAGATCATTCTATACTCTTTTTTTTCTTCTGGCGGAAAAATGTATTTTTTAATACCTTAATAAATGCGACCGGGAGGGAATTATGCTCTACAGACATGGTTTCATTATCTGAGCAGTCTCTTCTTAAAACTGCAAATTATAACTAACATTTTGTAGTCAGATAATAAGTATATGAATAAATGTATAGATTGAAACCTTTATTTGTGTACTTTCTGCTGTAAAAGTAAGTATTACCGCATACAACATTGTCATTAATAAATACATAATCCTATTTTAAAAAACAGCAGTGTTAATATTAAGATTATGGGCAGATCGTGCAACAGTTTTATCCTCGTATTAGTCTATAGTTTGTGTTAAGTAATGAGATAATTATTTTACTGGTGAATATTACGTTTTGTTTGCATTTCAAACGGCAAATTTTCGTCAAATATTTCACTCTTTCTTTACAGAGCTTCCCTGTATCTAATATGTATGATTTAATTAAGAAACTTCGATTGTTACACTGAGTTCAGTATCTGAAAATTTGTTAAATACACTTACAAGCCAGATGTTAAAAAAAAAGTTGATATTTGTTGACTAGTGCCATTAAGCGAATTTATTTATCTACATATTATATTTAAACCACATCGTCCATAGGAACTTTCATCTTCTGAAATAGAAATACAGTTTGTTGTTGCTTTTTGTTTTGTTATTAACAAAATTTTAAAACTCACATAATGATTTTTTTTTATATTTTACCGTTATTTTAGTAATAGTTATTTTTTTACTGATCATCGCATATTAAATGCAGAATAATATTTATGAAAGTTTAAAAAATATTAAACATTTTAAGCACATACCAAAGTATGATTTTGTTATGTTGACACTTAATACCGGTATTTTAAATGGTTATTTAAAAAAGTTTTATTATTATTATTGATTAAGTGAAATGGAAATTAATTTGTATTATACCTTAATCAAAAAGGGAGTAGAATTTGATATAAATGAATAAAATATAAACTTTCCTAAAATTCATTTGTTGTGTGTAAATTCAAATTTACACTTACTGTAAAATTTAAGTGGCATAATTATAACTGTAGGAATCTTTTGAATAAAATAAAAATCACATAATCCAATATAGCCACATCATATTCCTTTGACAGTTATTACTCTTCATATAAGGTTTAAATGCTCCATTCAAACTCACATATGAATTAAATAAAAAAAAATTATGGATCATCACGCCTCGTCACTTAAATAGCTTAAAAGTCATGTAATACGGTAAAGTAACATCCATATAAATTTAAATTCGTGATCATATATTATGAAACTTAGATTAAATATTTAAATTTTATATGATGCAAATAAACCCACTCATGCAAATGACAATTTTTGTTACTTAAAGATCATTATCAAATTATTTAAACTAATTTCTATCATGCAGTTTTCGATTTCATTCATTAATTGAAAATGATGTGAAATAAATATATTAAAAGGAATCAATCATCTTTCATTACTGTGAGTGATGTTCAGTGTAACGAATTTTTATTTTATTTTATTTTATTTTTTTAGCATAAGATTAAGGTTGTCGAGTATCTAATTTGTAAAATATTTTTACGCATCTTCCAGAACTTCTGAATGATTCAAAATACTTTCGTATTCTTTTTAATGGTTTTCAACGTTTATCCCTGCTAATATCGAGAATATCTTCTATTTACATAGTGCCAAGTATCCGGGTTATAATAAAACACAAATAAGGATTTTTATTTCACTCATTTTTGTTAATCACGTCTCTTTAAATACAGGAAAATATTTGGAAACGTTATTAAATCATTTAATTTTAGAGATTACGAGATGCATTTTTATCTATGTCAAATTAAACATGATGTAATAATTAACCTTAATTTGTTTAAGAATATTTGACATAAGACTGTAAACTAAAATTTGAATATGAATTTTCCTTAAACCTGATTTCACACTTATAAACTTAATTATACAATATTTAAGTTTAAAAACTTGTAATAAAACGCAAATGAGAAGTTTTATCTCACTCATTTTTGTTAATCGTGTCTTTTTAAATACAGAAAAATATTTTATAACACTTATTAATTCATTTAATTTTAGAGATTACAAAATATATTTCTATGTAAAATGAAATGTGATGTAATAATCAATATTATTATTTTAGGAATACTTTGGCACAAGACTAGAAACTAAAATTTGAATATGAATTTTCAATAAACTTTTGACTTCACGCTTTGATAAACTTAATTATGTGGTCTTAGTGTTAAATTTGCTGCAAAATTGCCACAAAAACTTTTCAAAAATTCATATGTTGTGTGTAAAATCAAATTTACACTTAATGTGAAATTTAAGTGGCATAATTTTAACTATAGGAATCTTTTGAGTAAAATGTAGAAGTCACATAAACCAATATAGCCACATCATATTCCTTTGATAGCTATCACTCTTCATATAAGGTTTAAATGCTCCATTTAAATTCACATATCAATTGAATAAAATTTCTCCAATGGATCATCATGCTTCGTCATTTAAATAGCGTAAAAGTTACGTAATACGATAAAGTAAAACCCATATAAATTTAGACTCGTGATCATATATTATGAAACTTAGATTAAATATTTTAGTTTTATGTCATTTAAATAAAATCACTCATGCAAATGACAATTTTTGTTATTTAAAGATCATTATCAAATTATTTAAACTAATTTCTACCATGCAGTTTTCGATTTCATTCATTAACTGAAAATGATGTAAAATAAATATATTAAAATAAATTAATAATCTTTGATTACTGTGAATGATGTTCACATAAACAAATTTTTATTTTATTTTATTTTTATTTTAACATAAGATTAAAGTTCTTAAGTATTTAATTTGTAAAATATTTTTACGCATCATCTAGGACTTCTGAATGATTCAAAATAGTTTCATATTTTTTTAATGCTTTTCAATTTTTTCCCTGCTAATATCTAGAATATCTTCTATACAAATTGCTAAGTATCCAGCTTATAATAAAACGCAAATGAGGATTTTTATTTCACTCATTTTTGTTAATCACGTTTGTTTAAATACAGAAATATATTATGAAACGCTTATTAGTACATTTAATTTTACATATTACGAAATACATTTCTATCTATATCAAAATAAACATGATGCAATTAACTTTACTTTGTTTAATAATATTTGACATAAGATTGTAAACTGAAATTTGAATATAAATTATTCATAAACTTGAGTTCACACTTATAAACTTAAATATGCGATATTTAAGTTTAAAGCTTATAATAAAACGCAAATGAGAATTTTTACCTCACTCATTTTTGTTAATCACGTCTTTTTAAATACAGAAAAATATTTTATAACACTATTAGTACATATAATTTTAGAGATTACGAAATACATTTCTATTTATTTCAAATTAAACGTGATGTAATAATCAATATTATTTTTTTAGGAATACACATAATACTGTAAACTAAAATTTTAATATGAATTTTCAATAAATTTCTGACTTCACACTTCAGTAAACTTAAGTATGTGGTCTTAGTGTTAAATATACTGCAAATAGCCGCATAATTTTCCTTTGACAGTTATCACTCTCCGTATAAGGTTTAAATGCTCCATTTCAACTCATATAACTTTTAAATAAAATTTCTGATATGGATTACCACGCAAGGTGCTATTTAAATACCGTAAAAGTTATGTAATACGAGAAAGTAACACCCATATAACTTTAAACTCATGATCATATATTACGATGTTTAGGTTAAATATTTAAGTTTTATATCATTTAAATACAATCATTAATGCAAATGAAAATTTTATAATTTAAAAAGCATTATTAAGTCATTTAAACTAACTTATACCATTCAATTTTCGATTTCATTCATTAATTGAAAATGCAATAAATTAATGTTATTAAAAGAAATCATATTTGCATGTTTCATTACTGTGAATGATTTTTACAGTAACGAATTTTTATTTTTTATTTTTATTATTTTTATTTTAGCATAAGATTAAAGTAATTAATTATTTAATTTGTAAAACATTTTTACGCATTTCTAAAAATTCTGAATGATTCAAATTAATTTTGTAATCCTTTTAATGTTTTTCTAATGCTTTTTCTTTCCTATTATCCTGAATAACTTCTGTTCATCGAGTGCTAAGATCCCAGTTTGAAATGCAAATGAGGATTTTTATCTCACTCATATTTGTTAATCACGTCTTTTTAAATACGGAAAAATATTTTGAAACTCTTTACTACATTTAATTTTAGAGATTACGAAATATATTTCTAGTTATCTCTAATTAAATATAATATGATAATTAACATTATTTACTTCAATAGTACTGTGACATTGCGCTGTAAGCTAAAATTTGATTATGAATTTTTAATGAACTTGACTTAGGTTTCGATAAATTTAATTACTCAGCCGTAATGTAAAAAATGCGGTAGAATATTTACAGAGTAAAATATTTGATATCTCTAAAAGAAAGGTTATACGAACTGTAAATAAGAACAAAAATGTGTTAATTTTCAATTGCTTGTATTTGATAATTTAAGATGTATGTTTTTAGTAGATATAACATAATTCTTTTCTGCTCGATAACTGTCTAAATGGTTAAAGAAATTTTTTCTTGACAGTTTAAGAATATTGTCATTTACAATGTTATTTGTTCTTATGATAAAATAGAATGATCAAACCGAGACGGACCCAAGCGATAACGTAAAATATATGTTGCTCGAGATGTCTGTTTTCCAACTGAGAATGTTTAAATATAATTTTCATCTCAGGATACTTGCTTTTTTATCATGACTTTTTTTCAGAAAAATGACTATTTTTTCTTCTTGAAAATACTTAAAATGTACTTTAGTTTTATCGCATTTTGATTTAAAAAAAACATCATTTCTACGATCGAAATTCACTCTACCATAATAACTTAAAGAAATTATAGCAAATCAAAATTATCTTTATTTTTATATTCTATCATTTCGTTTCTCGACATTCACCGAAAATATTTTTCTAGAAACATTTAAAAATAACTTCAATTTATAAGGATCAGCTACTTCTTTTACTGTCTACAAGTGATCTATGATTAATTCACTTTACATTTGGGTTTATTTTTATATAAGATACTTTTATTCAATGAAACAAAATACAGATTTAATTTTCTCAAAAATTGCCCCACATTTTGCCTTTTAAAAATATGTTCCCGTTTTAAGACAAAGTACATAGCCATCTTTTAAAAATTTTTGCTTATGATGCTTAATTTTATTTTCCTTCTTAGGCAAATACAGTCACTAAAATTTCTTCTTTTGTGAAGATAATTTTTAAATAAGTTTCAAATAATTAAGGATTGACGTTTATTTACCACCTACACATATTTTTTATACAAGTAACAGGATCAAAAATTGTTTCAAAGCATGCATTAAAAGTAGTTTCGGTTTTCTTTTATCTTTACATTTTTTCTCCCTAAGTTCTTAATTCGTAAAGTTATCTTTTTATTTTACCTATGATATTAATTTCCTATTTCTGAAACATTGATGTTTGGCTGTAGAAAAATAAATATATAAATGAACGTGTACGTAACTATACAAAGTGCCCTTAAAATTGAAATAATCTTTAGTTTATTATTATTATTATTATTATTATTATTATTATTATTATTATTATTATTATTATTATTATTATTATTATTATTATTATTATTATTATTACTTTTTCGAAAAAATGATCAAGTAAATTTCAAAAGTGTTCAAAGCAAGGTATAGTAAATAGAATTATGTCAATTCATTTCTGCCGAGTTCAGAAAAAAAAATAATGATTTCTGTTAATTTTTAAGCGAATTGTCTTTATCCGTGCATTCAGAATTTTTGCTAATTACAGTCAATATTAATATTAACAGGCTACAGAGTCCTCTTCGACTCTAACTATTTAATTATTAGTTCCATGAAATTATGACTGTTGTATTTAAACGATGTATATTACTACATAACCACTGCCGAAATAAGAACATAAAAGATCAATTTTTTTGCTATGTAAACAAACACTAATCAACTTTTGAAAATCACCCTGAAAATCGTCCTATGCAAGTTCGAAAATAATCCTTTATTTGTAACAGTTCTGTGCATTGAATCTTGTGAGAAAAGTGCAATTTATGAAAACACTTTTCTCTCTTTCTAAACACACCTTTAAAAGTCAAGCATCGTTACACTAACTAAATTTTAAAAATTCTTAATCTTTATTGGTATATTACAAATTGCTTAAAATGAGAAATTAAAAATTATTTTAATGTCATCATTTAAAATTTTTATATGACTCCTTTAGACAAAAAATGCTTTTTGTTCTTTCAACAATCATTACAAAAAACATTTCTATATCTTTAAAATTGAATGGAGTTAAGCTTAATCGAAAATTGGTCAATGAGATCATATATAAAATTGGAAATGTCAGTTTCTGAAATACTATGTTGTTAAATACTATGTTGAAATACTGTATTAGAAAAAAAAAGAAACTCAGAAAATAAGAAAAATCAGTTTACTTTAAAAATAAGATAATTCATATTTTCAACAGATCGGATTACCGGCGAAAAATTTAAAAACATTTACAAAAGAATTATGAGAGTGACTCGGTGATGCATTGAAAAAGAGAAAAAAATATATAAAAATGGTTTCCGAATTGCTTTTGCTTATTTTTATATTTCTAGGATTTAAAACTACATTTGTATCTTAACATGATTTCTGTCTGTTCAATTTTTTATTAAAATTATTTATTAATGCATTTTTCTCACTTGTCAAAAAATGCTAACATAACTTCGTGCTTAGTGCCTAGTATACAATAGGAATGACTTTTAGAATGGTATAAAAAAGTAACACAAATTAGTTTTTTTCTTTTTCTTAATGCAGTTTTTTAATACAGGGATGGGGAATTCCTAATGATCTCTTTGTAAAGATAACTCAAAGTTCTTATTGAATAATATTTTCTAGAGGATCATAAAAAAACTAAAAGTGCAAATTTTTAAAAATTATTCGCAAAACAGTTTGAATAACATAACTTTACTTCCTACCTTATTTGGATTACGTTTTTAGTTTATATTGCCTACTTACATCGAAAAAGATAAAAAATATAAATGAAAGACCGCATCGTATTGCAACTTCTGTGTGGTTGCAATTTCATGTCTCGAAAATATTGTGCTCCATATCTTGAAGATATTGTCTTCCATGACTTGAATTTTATTGTCTTGAATGTGAAATATTGTCTTCCATGTCTTAAAAATATTGTCTTAAATATAAAAACATTGCCAAAAGACATTTATCAATCTTCGTAAAATTATTTTTTGGTAGTTATCATGATTTCTATGGAAAAATATGTCTTTTGGAAATGTATATACTCATGAATTTAAAACAAAGCCAGAATATATAAACAAAAATAGATTTTTGATTATTTTGTTAAAAGTTTAAATTTACCATTGCAATTTTTTAATCACGAATTCTTATTAACCTATGAGTAAATACAATTAAAACTACTAAGTGCAGGCTGCGTTGCCCTCGAAAAAAGAGTATTAAAAATTTAAATTCATTGACTGTACTAAATATAACAAGTAAGTAGACTGTACTAAATAAACAAGTAACAAAATCATGCCATAAACATAGATTACGAAACACTATCTACAACACTTCCTGAAAATTTTGACAAAACTTCTTTATTTAGAAAAATAAAGTACTACTGTCCATAGCCAAATATGTAATCCTTTTGAACATCTCTGTATTTGATATATATATACCATATTATGGAAAAATTTGGTTCAGTAAGAAAACGCCTGAGCAGATTAAATTTCTCTTTCATCAGTTACACTAAGATATGAGATCTTACTTGAATACTTTTGTTCAACCCTGTAGTTTACCTAGTACCTTCATTACATGCCAATATTTAGCTAAAATTTAATTCAAACTAAAACGCTCTCAAAACTACTGAAATTACATTACCAGAAATTATCATCCATAGGTGACGCTTAATCCAATTCTTTGCGTATCCCTCTGTATCATTTTATCTATATTCTGCAAACATTTCTTAGTAATTTGAATGCGGTTCAACGTAAATATACTTAAGTTATTTAAAAACAATCTTTAAGTAACTAACGCTCATATTCAGTAACTTTATGAGCTCATTTGCGTAGCCCTGTATATCAACTATAGCATTTATACACACCAAATAATATGCTAAATTTACTGAAACTTAAAAACGCCTATCATAATTTTTAATCCATTCCATCCATCCAGTGGCCTTCATTTATAATGTATGGTACTTCGGATAAAATATGCTATTTAAAATCTTTTGTGTGTCTTTGTAAATACTATGCACTTCGTACTATGTCTGAAGTAATTTATATTAATCCTCAATGACATTTATCATTTTTTTTTTACATGAAACAGTTTAACATAATTAAAATATACGTAAATAATTCCCCTTCACCATTATGTAAGTGAATTCTTTCTTGTAGCCCTATAAATAAATAACTTTTCTTTTCACTGCATATTTTATAGAATGCATATTTTAGTGAACTTCGTAGATGCATATAAATTTTAATATGTTTGACAGAATATAACATCGTTAAAATTCATTTGAAACGAATTCTTCCCATATGGCGCGATGTAACGGAAAACTTTTGATAGCCTCTGTAAATGAATAATAACTTGATTTTCATCACATATTTTACAGAATGCATATTTTTGTGCACTTTGTTAAATCATTTAAATTTTAATAAGTTTGAGAGAATGTAACATATTTAAAATTCATTTGAAACAGCTGTTTCTCATAGGCCATAATGTAACGGAAAACTTTTGATTACCCTTATAAACAAACTAACAATACTAGAAACTTCATTTTAAATAGGGTTCGTGCTAAAATAAACATCAATAACCTCCAAAAATTTCAGGGCAATCCGAGTATATTTACGGAAGTTAGATCACGTACACACGGACAGAGTGACAGATAAATCGAAATCACAAACACTTTTCAATTTTGTTGGAAATTATTAAAAATGATATAAATGCAAAAAAGTTCAAACAAATAATTCAGCAATTTTTAACCATTAAATAGTAATACACTTATCTAATAAATAATAATGCTCAAACAAACTTAAAAACTATAAACTTCTATTTTTCTTAAAAATAAGTACACGTATAATGAACCATGAAAACTGTATTTAACAGGTTGAGCTTTTTTTCCATGATTCCTTTAAATTGTATCCATTCTTTTATTTATTCAATCTTTAATTCACGAAATTCGCACTTATATAATAAATTATTATGTTTCAAGTTTGAATTGTCTTGTTGGAAATAATATATATCAGTAATATAGTAATGTTTGAACAATTACAAGATTTGCTGCGTCTTGCAAAAGTTTTTACATTCACCTCTTTCTTTTTTTTCTATTTAGAGATGGAATTCCATTAATTATGCGATTCAGAAACTAAATGAAGCCATTCTTAAACTACATATCTCTATTCATGACGGAAACATGCCAACAAAACAACTTCATTATTCTTACTGTATAATACTTTTCCCTTAAGGATCAGACTTATCACACAAGAAAATTACTTCCTGAAAGAACTGCGATGAATTATTCGGCATACAACACGTAGAAACCACTCATTCTATTTATTATAGATAGTAATGGAAACCTAACCCAAAGGAACCTAGAGCTGACGAACTGAAATATCTAATTATACGCACTATTCTTTTTCCAATAGTAAATATCAGTATCAATATGAATGTACTTTTAATATGTTGATTTCTTTGAGGATAGAGTTCAGATAGAAATTTCATTTTGGTGGGGAATTTCGTAGTTTTATGCTATAATTACTAATTAATAAAATTAAATATAACTTAAGAAATTATTTTAGTGTGAATTAAATAATAAAGCTTTATATAAATCACCATAAAAATAAAAATACACACAGGACGTGTTTTCGAGCTGTGTTCCTTTCAATTTCAGTTTTTTGGTGCTGCTTCATCTAGTGTATATGGTGTTTTACTAAAATTACATAATGGTGGTAAAGAAATAGATTAAAAAAGTTTTTTTATTTAAAAAAAAATTTTTTAATAATGATAAGATTGCTATTAAAAATCTATAGAAAAATAATTTCTATAACTTTCCGATAGTACCATTCCATACGTATAAAAAGTATCAATGTGGTAATATTGCGTAAATTTAGCGAACATACCTCTCACCCGCAAGAAAAGTGGCACATATTGGCAAAAATAAATTTCACAGGAGAGGCAAAAGATAATTTGCATTGTTTTACTGTAACATGAAATCATAGCCCTTATCTCAACATACATAAATAAAGACTTGCATGAAAACATAAAACACTTAAAAATGAAGACATACAGTAATGGCAGAAATTGTCAACATTTCATCATGTTTGCATCAATTGTCAAAATGTCAACATTTAAATAAAACTACAGGGTTATTATAAAAGAATCATCGAGTTTTGATAAGTTACTACATACAAACTAGAAAACTTATATGTTTGCATGACAATTCAAACGAGAGGTCGTTAACTACAGTTTTGCGCTGCGTATGTGTAATTCGCGTGTAGTTGCCATGGGTATTGCGCAAGCGTCATATTCAAAATGGAGACTGAACAGCAGAAAGTGTTTTCTGTGCTAGAATTTTCAACCGATTGGTTTTGTAATGGCAAAAGTTCCAGTCGATTTCTTTGAACTGACGATGCCAGCACAGAATGCTTTGTTGGGTTGGTGGTTTGCATTTGTGTGCCTTCCGGATTGCTCTCTGAATGGTTATAAGCGAATCACACTTTGAAAATTCTAGTACACAAAACGTTTCGTACTGTCCAGTCGCCATTTTGAATATGACGTGCGCGCAGCAACCATAGCAATCACACGCGCATAACACATAGACAGCGCGAAACTATAGATAACGCCCTCTGGTTTCAGTTGTCATATAAACAAATATGCTTCCTCGTTCGCACGTAGTAACATATCAAAACCCGATAGGTCATTTGTAATAACCCTCTATTTTTCTGTCTTTAAGATCTTCCTTTTTAGGAATAAGAAAAAATGCATTAATACAAAGTGTTATTTTGTTGTATATTTAACTTTAGTTCTGTGAAAGAACAATTCTTGTACATTGTAATTGTCTTGTTGGATTTCTAGAATATTTGCAGTCCAATAGAAATATAAAACGAACATTATTTTTCCGATATTCAAGAAGAGCAGTGGAATTCCTGAATATTTAAAAAAGATAAGTCAGAATGGATTGACTTAATAATCTAGAGGTTTTTTTAAGGAATAAGTGGCATCTATGATAGCCATTCTTAAAAAAATAACCTATGATTATTGCAATACTTACTAATGTTATCAAAAAACTAGCGTAACAAGGTAGATAAGTAAAGCTTAATCTAAAACAATTACAGCAAAATATTGACAAATAAATTCAATCCAAAAAATTTCATATAAAAGTAATGAAACCAGATTTATTGTAAACCTTATAAATGCGTATTAGTTTGAAGGTTCTGGTTAAAAAGTAATAGAACCAGATTATCTGTAAAGCTCATGAAATTATCCAAATATTTCTTGATAACTGAAAAGGTGGACTGAGCTTTACATGTGCCTCATATTTAGAATATTATTTCTCCACTTAAACTGATTAACAGGCATAGAAAACAGAATGTGAAGTTATGTTTTAAAACTTTTCTATTAGGCTCAGCATTATTGGCATAATTGCATCAGATCACGCGAAGCTCCACAACGTTAACAAAGTATTAACCATGGAGTAATATTTTAAATATAACATTAATATAATCAAGTTGTTGAGGAATTGTTGCGGATTAACATTTCCGACATATCTATATAATTTTTACTTTATGTGATTTACTGTAAAAAAGAAACTGTGTGTCAATCGACTTAAACGATACAAATAATTGGTATATGATTGAATATGATACGTGTTTGGAATTTAGGACATACTTTGAGCTTTGATCTTTTAGATTTATCAATAACCCCTAGAATAGAATATCCAGAGTTCCCCCAGAGGGTTTCAGCAGGGCGCTCCGCCACTCCTTCCCTTTAGTTTAAAAAATAGCACCCCTCTTGCCCCTCATTTAACCCTCCAAGCGTCTTGCAAATGGGTAAAATTGTAATGTTGTTTTCTCTGCATTTTGTCTTAATTGCTAATAAAATATGATTCTTTCAATATTACATAAAATATCTTATTTAGGAATATAAATGTAATCCTTGAGAGTCTTAATCATTCTTCAATGTTTTGAAAATTCATTAAATCTATAGAATTATAATATCTTAAACATTGCTTATATTGCAGTGAAACCTGGAGCTTAGTGTACGGAATATTACGGGACAAACGCTTAGAGGGTTAAAAACTAGCGCCCTTCTTGCCCCACATTTGAAAAACACAGCTCTCCAGCGACGATCCGAACGCGCTATAGCCCGTAAATTTTGTAAAAAATCAGCGATGGAATTCAAAAACTAGCCTCATATGCGTCTCGTGGGACAGGTAATTTCGTCAAAAAATCGCTAAAATAACGGCAAGTTTCGTTAAAAATCGCGAAATAACGACTGATTTCCTACAAGATTCGCAAAAAAATTGCTGATTTCGTCACAAAACGCCAGATTTCCTCAAAAGATCATAGAAAAACGACAAATTTTTTACAAAAGTCGCGATAAAACGGAAAATTTTGTCAAATGAGTCGCAAAAAACGGCAACTTTCGTCAAAAAATGGCAATAAAACGGCAGATTTCGTCAAAAGATTTGCGAAAAAAACTGCAAATTTCGTCCAAAAATCGCAATAAAACGGAAAATTATGTGAAAAGTTCAGTTTTTTTTCCCAATATTTTCTCGAGATTTGTCGTTTTTTTGCGATTTTTTAGCAAAATATGCCGTTTTCTGCGATCCTTATAACAAAAGCTGTTGTTTTTGGCATCTTTTAATAAAATTTGCCGTTTTTCGCAATTTTTTAGCAAAATATGCCGTTATTTGGATCTTTTAACAAAATCTGCTGCTTTTTGCGATCTTTTAACAAAATTGGCCGTTTTTTCGTGATCTTTTAACAATATTTGCCATTTTTTCGCGATCTTTTAACAAAATTTACCTTTTTTTCTTTTTTTGAATGAAATTTCTGTTTTTTCAAGAATTTTTGAACTTCTAGATTTTAGATTGAACTCTATAAAAATGCCCTTAAAAATGAAAAAGTGCCCTGAAAAATGTAAAAAGTGCCCTGAAAAATGTGAAAAGTGCCCTTTTCAGAACAGTAGCGCCCTGCCCTTTTTTAAACCCGGGGGGAAACTCTGGAATATCACAACAATATGAGGTTTTAGCTTCAGGTTTTGGATCTTTACCAAATCAGACTAATCCATACCTATGAATCCGAATTTTTAAACTGGTTAAGAATGATTGGAATTCGACATGTGGTAAAAATGCCTTTACTTCCCTATTTGTATTAACACACCCGTAAAAATCAATTCACATTTTCAGCTATCAGCAAAAATCTGGGTAGTTTCATGAACGTTACAGACAATCTGGTCCCATTACTTTTCGACCAGAACCTTCAAACTAAAACGCATTTATGAGCTTTATAATAAATCTGGTTCCATTACTTATCAACGTACATTTTTAGATTGAAATTGTTTTCCAATTTTTAACTGTAACTTTTTTTTTAGATTTAGCCTTACTTTTCTAACTAGTTCCACCAATTTTTTAATATCATATCACAACTTTTTCAGATACTTTTAGGAACTTGATCAACTAACTTCAAATAACCAATCAAACCCCCCAACTAATCCACCAGTGATATCTATCAACTGACCTAACCAATTACTTCAATCCAAAACGACAGAAGCACTGGTTCGCCGATGCATGTCATGATCTTCGGTAACTCCATAACTTATTGCTAACCAGCAAACTGACACCGTGCCCTTACTTTATCCAGGGCTGACCCATAGACTATTCCTTAACCTACGCTTTGCACATATTCTGATCCTTTGATTTTTCCTGCTATGTATTTATGTTTCTCTGGTTTAAAAGGGTCCTTAAATGCACTGTTTAACTGATACATTTACTAACTCATTTTTAAATGTAAATACACAACATTGGTATGGCAAGCTATTGAAGTGATTTGAAATCTAAAGAGTTTTTCCGTTTTTTGATAAATAAATTTTTATCGTGTTATAAACGATTTTGTGTCACATAGAAACCGGTTGCTTTTCTCCTTTTCTAAATAATAACAATTGCCAGTTTCATATTTTTCCGAATGAAAATGATCTAAAACCTATGTCAAAATTTTCATATTTGGATTTAAGTACAGCCTTAAGGGCCTATGCGGCATCCTAAATCAAACCCTCAAACATGCATATCTGTAGATGCATATCACGAACTTTCTTTGTTCCTTTATTTTTGATGACATTATGTAGATATAATAGATATCTTATAAGCAGTCTAAGCTATATAAAGCCTTGAAACAAATCTGAAATGTAAGTCTTAAATTACTTATCTTCCAAATCGAAATGCACATTGATCAATACTGTCTAAATATTCGGTATACAGATCGGTAATCAAATTATTTTCTGTCTTACATGATCAAAATCCTTAATTATAATATTGACAGAACTAGTTTCTCTAGAATCAAAGCAATTAATTTCTTGGAAATTGAGCAAAGCATAAAATGGAAGTCAAAATTCAATTAATTTTAACTTAGTCAGTTTCAAAGATACATCAGCTTCATCTCTACGTAGATTTATATTTAATAATTCAGATATAGTTTCAACATTAAAATCTGAGTTTAATATAGATTGATCTCAAATTTAATGTTGTTCTTTCGTTTTTTATGTATAAATTCAGTTACATGTTTGAAGATATTTTGTTAAGATGCGATAGCATTTCAAAAACAAAAATTCCTGTTTGCAAAATCTAATCATTAGATTATACCATTACTCGAAAACGTTGCCAAAAATCAGTGGAACAAGAAAAAAAAACTGATTTTTTAAATGTTTTTTAAAGATCGTAAATAATAGTGGTTTTGGAGGCTTAGATAATGGACATTTTTCGGAATCGCGGGTAACTCGCAAAACGTTACTTTGTATTTTTTCCCGTAGCTATATTATATTCTGTTTGCAAATTACGTAAAATAATCATAAAAACAGGAAAAGAAATATTTCCCAAAAATATTAATTTCTTTACGAACAATCACAATGTCCCTATTTTATGAAGGGAAGCATGAAGGGATTAAACCTATTACTAGGCAGAAACACACCCTTTCTGGCACTTAATATAATCATATGTAACAGCTGTCGACTGGGCCAGAAATCCGCTAGTAACTATTTATTAAAAGTATAATGCATTTTAAATGCACATAAATAGTATCTTTAATTTTTGAGCATGCTTTTTTTAAATTTACAATTCTGTTTGTTTGTATTTGCCAGTCAAATCTCGTTACTCATTCTTCCTTTACTTCCTGTTGAGATAACCCTTTCAAATTATGAATGTATCGTCGCTTCAGAGCAACAGTAGGACATCTAATAATATTCAAACAAGTAAGAAAAATCATGCGTTAAGCAGAGATTATGAAATTTCCAACATTTCCTGAAATGTTTAACAAAACTTTTCCATTTAGGGAAATAAGATGCTACTGTCCATAGCCAAATATGTATTCCAATACTTTTAAACAGCCCTGTGTTTGGTCCGTCGGTTGATATATACAGGGTGTCCGAAAAGTCTGGAAACGGCGAATAACTCGAGAAATACATATGAGATTGAAAAACGTAAATATACGTGTTAAATATTTTTAAATAAGCTACTCTGTGATACCAAATTTGACCTTCGAAACCGACCCCCTGGGGGTCAGAGGGGGTCCAACTTTGAAATCTTAAATTATAACCCCCATTTTTTATTGCAGATTCGGATTCTACGGACAAAAATACGTAACTTTTGTATTTGATGTTTATTTCAAATCTTCGTTTATCAGTGTGTAATCGAGCATATTAAATCGATACATATTCCCGCTTTTCCAACGGGATTTTCCCTAATCGAAACTGATTGGGCAGAATTTTTGACGTCACATTCCTCGTCTTTTGTAGGAATAGCGTTTCCTGAAAATCACCCGTGGCAATTATTTCAATAGTGCTACACTGTTAAAAATTTGACCCATTTGCTGCAGCGTCACTCCACATCTATTATAGAATATCTCTTTTGTGACCAATGAGAATGCTCTATAACACAGTAAAGTAATCGTTTTCTATAAAAGCGGTGGAGTGACGATGCAGCAAAAGGGTCAATTTTTTTACAGTGTACTTTAGTGTGTTATGGAACATTCTCATTGGTCATGAAAGAGATATTCTATAAAAGCTGTGGAGTGACGCTACAGCAAATGGATCAAATTTTTAACTGTGTAGCACTACCGAAATAATCGGCACGGGTGATTTTCAGGAAACGCTATTATTGCAAAAGACGAGGAATTTGATGTCATAAATTCTCCCCAATTAGTTTCAATTAGGGAAAATCCCGTTGGAAAAGCCGAAATATGTATCGATTTAATATGCTCAATTACACCGTGATAAACGAGGATTCGAAATAAACATCAAATACAAAAGTACGTATTTTTGTCCGTAGAATCCGAATCTGCAATAAAAAATGGGGGTTATAATTTAAGATTTCAAAGTTGGACCCCTTCTGACCCCCAGGGGGTCGGTTACGAAGGTCAAATTTGGTATCACTGAGTAGCTTATTTAAAAATATTTAACACATATATTTACGTTTTTCAATCTCATATGTATTTTTCGAGTTATTTGACCGTTTCCAGACTTTTCGGACACCCTGTATATGTATATACTATATAATAGGAAAATTTAGTTTAGCAAGAAAATGCTTAACTTGTTGAAAATTTCTCTTTCAGCACTTTATTTTAATAGATGGAAAATACTTGAATACTTTTGTTCAGCACTATAATTTACCTAGTACCTTTATTACACGCCAATATTTTGTTAAAATTTAGTTCAAACAAAAACACTCTTAAAACTACTTAAATCACATTTCTAGAAATTATTATTTATGGATTACCATGTCTTTAATTCTTTGAGTGACCCTGTGTATCATTTTATCTATATACTACAAACATTTCTTATTAAACTGAAAGCAGTTCAACGTAAAAATGCATAATTTATATAAAAACCACCTTTAAGTTCGTTACCCTCACATTCAGTAACTTTTATGAGCACTTTTGTGTAACCCTGTATATCAATTATAACATTTATACATACCGTATAATTTGCAGACAATTTATACAACTTGAAAATGCATATCATAATTGAAAATATATTTCATCCATCCATCAGTTATCATCGATAATATACAGCACATCGGATAAGAATATAAGATTTGAAATATTTTGTGTGTCCCTGTAAATGCTATGCACTTCATATTATGCGTTAAATATTAAGTCTCAGTGGCGTATATGAAATTTATTATACTTGAAATCGTTTAACATATTTAAAATATGTCGCAAACAATCCCCCCCTTTATTATTATGTAATGAAATTATTTTAAGTGGCTCTGTCAATGAACAGTAACAAATATTTTCACTACATATTTTACATAATGCATATTTTAGTGCACTTTGCGAATCCATGTATATTTGAATATATTTGATCGGGTGCAACACCTTTAAAATTCATTTGAAACGATTTTTTCCCATTGGCTGTAATGCATCGGGAAACTTTTAACTATGCCTGTAAATAAACTAATCATAGTAAAAACTTCATTTTCAATAGGGTTAGTGTTAGGGTAAACGTCAATAACATATAAAAATTTCATAGCAATCCGAGTATATTTACGGGAGTTAGAGCGCAGAAAGACGGCCAGACAAACCGATTGATTTAACACTTTTAAACTTTTTTGGAAAGTGTAAAAATGGGAGGTCTGACTTACTGCTAAAAAAACTGTGTTTGCATCTAGTGGAACAACTGTTGCAACATAAAGTTATGTTTAATACTATATCTCAGAGGTTTTTACAAAAATGCCCTACTGTTCCACTAGGCACAGTTTTCACAGCAGTAAGCAAGACATCTCATTTTCGATTAGCACTATATATGGCCTATTGTTGCTCTGAGGCGACTATACTTGTATTCCTGAGGGTCATTTTTAAATTTAGATCTTTCAATTGTTGAACATAAATGTATCTCTGAGAGTAATACATCAATTGGACTTTGATTTTTCAAAATTCGAATCCTGGGGGTGGGAGGGGAGCGGTTAATTTACTATGGAGTATCAACAGTACGATAATCAACAATTAATACTAACTAGCAAGTACTAATGTCAGGTTCCATAATAGCGCCATATTTTGGCCAACTTGGGGAAATATCTTCAAATTTGGCGACAAATATGTGTTGCTTTATATGAAGCCAATTTAATAATAACTAACTAAATTCCTATTTATGATTTTTGGTACACATTGAAATATATATATAAATATATAAATTGTGCAATTTTTGTGAATTTTAATGAAAACATAATTAAAAATTTTTTTTAATCACATTTATTATTTAACTTTTGTGGCATAATGTTAAAAAAAATTAAGTCTTAAATGCAAATTAAAATTAAAAAATAATTATTATTTTTCTTAACAGAATTTATCACCATTGAGTTTCATCAGACAGACATTCAGTATTTGAAATTTTAATTTTATTCAAATGATTGTCTTTCTGAATGAAGCGGAAATACGTAAATATGAAGCAGACAGAAACATTTCACAAATATCGAACTAATCACTTTCTTGGAAATTCAACTGATGAAAATTTACAGGACGAAATATAATCAAGTTCAACTCAGCCATCTTACAGACTTCATTATATTTCTAAATAAATTTATATTTAATGCTTCTAATTCCTTTAATGATCATTAGACGCGTCATTTAAGAACATAATTAAATTTACATCGTAGCGATTAAATACTTTTCAGTGATTGCTACAAGTATGAACGTTTTTTCTTTATTTTCAGAAAATAAAATGAAAGTTTTCGGAAAACTAAATATTTTTCTTAACAGAATTTAACCCCGTTGATTACTATGTGATAAATATTCTCTATTTGAAATTGTAACTTTACTGAAATGAGTTTTGTATTTGAATGACGGGGAAACCCGAGATATGAAGTAGACAGAAACATTTAAAAAATATCGAACTAATCACTTTCTTGGAAATTCAACAGATAAAAATTTACAGGACGAAATATAAATAAGTTCAACTCAACCATCTTACAGACTTCATTATATTTGTAACTAAATTTTTATTTAATGCTTCTAATGCCTTTAACGATCATTAGACGCGTCATTTAAGAACATAATTAAATTTACATTAAATACTTTTAATGACACAATTAAACGATTAAACACGATTAAATACGTTTAAGTGATTGCTACAAATGTGTACGTTGCTTATTTATTTTCAGAAAATGAAATGAAAGTTTTCTGAAAAATTTTATTCCTTCTTATTCAATTTCATAAACCGATTAGTTAGTTTAATTTAGTGTTCATTCCTGAGTTTTAAACGAAATAATTATTTCGAAAAGTTTCTTGCACGTAGAATTTCTCATTTTATGTTGTGGTATTTTTTTATTGATATTATTTTTTAACATTATATTCATATTAACGTTTTAAAATAATTCAAAAAGTCCTAAAATATTTAATGTAATTCATCTTTATAAAAAAATTTTGACTTTTTATAATAAGACTTTTCTAAAAATTTTATTTTTTATCCGAAATTATTTAATTTCATGAAAATTAAGTACATGCACTAGTTCTTGAGATATGGCTATTGTTGAAATTGTGAATGTTGCAGCATAGCAACGCCACTTGTTGAGAGATATACACCAAAAACTAATCAGGTCTAATTTATGTTAAGATATAGCAGACTCTAAAGCGTTGTGAAATTCCGTCCATTAGTCCTTAAGAAAGAGCGCCCACAAAATTTTTTCACGTAAAGAAGGCTTACAGACTCACATATAGATATTTTGTAAAAACTTATTTTCCGGTTTTCTCTGACCCCTAAAACATGTAAATCCGTCGAAATCTGGATTTCAAAAATTTTCACGAATCCAATACTTTCTTCTTGTAAAAAAAAAAAAAAAAAAAAAAAAAAAAAAAAAAAAAAAACATTAATTTAAATATTAATTTAACCCCGTTGATTATGATTATATAAACATTCAGTATTTCAAATTTTAACTTTATTCAAATTAGTTCCTATCTAGGTGACGCAAACATCTGTAGATATGAAGTAGACAGTAACATTTCACAAATATCGAACTCATCACTTTCTTGGAAATTCATCTGATGAAAATTAACAGGACGGAATATAATTAAGTTCAAATCAACAATTTTACAGACTTCATTATATTTCTAACTAAATTTATATTTAATGCTTCTAATTCCTTTAACGATCCTTAGACGCGTCATTTAAGAACATAATTAAATTTACATCGTAGCGATTAAATATTTTTCAGTGATTGCTACACATATTGACGTTGTTTCTCTATGTTCAGAAAATGAAATGAAAGTTTTATTTCTTCTTATTCAATTTTATAAACCGATAAGTTAGTTTAATTCCTTATAACTTCCTGAATTTAAAACGAACTAATTATTTCGGAAAGTTTCTGATATGCAGAATTTCTCATTTTTATAATTCTATAACTGTACTTTTAAAATAGCCATTATTTTATTTTTAACAATATATCCATTTGAACGTTTTAAAATACTTCAAAAAGTCTTAAAATATTTAATATAATTCATCTTTATTAAATTTTTATGACTTATTATAATAAGACTATTCTAAGGATTTTACTATTAATCTGAAAATATTTAATTTCGCGAAATTTTTCTAGATTATATTAAATATATTTTATGAATATAAAACTCAAAGACCTTAATATGTATTTTAACACTAGACATAATAAAATTTTTTTAATAGGAGATATGTCTTCATGGTACCTGGGGAATTTATCTAAATAGTTAAAAAATTTTAATATGGAAAACATTTGCCTGATAAAAATTTACAGAATAATGTAAATCTCAGAACAGTATTAGAAAATTTATAATGAATAAATATATTTTTTTAAATTATTGCTATTATCAGAATTATTCTCATTAAAAAAAATGTTAATTTTCTTTCTATGAAACAAAATACTACTTAAATTTTTCATAATTTTTTTTATATAGTATTTAGTTTTAAAGATATCATATCAAAAAAGTTTAGGAAGATATTTTTATTGTAATAGAAACCTTTACATTTAAATATTTTATAGTTATAAAAATGTTTCAGTTGTATATTAAATAATATATATATATATGTGTACATGCGTGTGGATTTATTTCTTTTTAGCTTTTTAATAATATTTATACGAATAATTATAAAATGCGCGTATTAATAAAAACTAATTATTTATTCGCTATAAATATTCATAGGAACCTTTTGCCGCCATTTCATAATTTTTTTTCAAAATAACTAGCTAAAATAGAAAATATTAGCTATCATATTTTTTAAGCCTTATTTAAATTCGACAGGTTTCCTGGCGATATTTAATTACGAAACATAATCCAAATTGACATGCAATATGAGATTGATATAATTCGAGTACATCATTACAGCAAAATTCTGAGCAAATCTTAGAAGAGCTTGTGATAATGTTTATGTGGATTATGAAGCATGTTTATTGCATGCTATAAAATAGTATTTTATTTAAAATACTATTTTATATTTGATTGATATAATTCGAGTACATCATTACAGCAAAATTCTGAGCAAATCTTAGAAGAGCTTGTGATAATGTTTATGTGGATTATGAAGCATGTTTATTTCATGCTATAAAATAGTATTTTATTTAAATTTTAAATGTTGTGTTTTTATGTAATATTTAACAAAATAATAATTATTATTATCGGTAACAATCAAGTTCAAGAATTTTGTCTACTTTTTTTTAAGTATTGTCCTTTTTGAGTCATGTACACATCGAAAAATATAATTTCTTAAATATTTGTGTTAAAATGTTTCATTTTTATAGTGATTGAAATAAATGACATAAAGTGCAATTAAACATTTTAAAATTGTAAATCTGCTGTATACTCAATGCCTAATTAAAATGACAAGAATTATGCATTAAATAAGGAAAGAAAGAAATTTATACTTTTAGCTTTTAACACGCATTTCTTTTTATTATTTTTATTTTAAACAAATTGCAACATGCACCATAATAGTAATGTCTAGTAATCGAAAATAATGTTAAATTATGAATCTCGGAATCAAATAAATCTATCAAATGCTGTCAAATGTAGAATAGAGATTGTATTGTGCTAATGCATGCCTTTAATATGCATGCTTTATCCGTTAATATACGTGTGAGGATGCTGTAAAGCTTTCTTTCCTAGTGTTGAAAAAGAGGAACCTGATTATCCAAAAGCTCCATGAAGCACATACTTCCTCTCTGAAATTTAAAAGGGAACTTAAAATGACCGTGAATTAGCTCAAGTAATTCACGTTTATTTTATTTTTATTTTTACATTGATTATCAGTTTTTTGGGAGGTAAGGTTTGCCTTATGCACCAATAAATCCCCAAACTACTTCAGGAAATCTATGTAACTGGAAAATATTAATGTTATCAATTGGGTGTCGATTAATAATAAAGCATTCTGAAGTATTGGTTAAAAACTAATCGATAATTGAGCATATAATTATTTGTACTAAATATGTTTGAAGTACAAAAAATATGGAAGCTTTTTAATGAAATATGTTTAAACTCAGCCAAACTATTCCCGCGAATGTTATCATCGATGAGTTTTCATATATGAAAAAAAAAAAACACTTTTCCCAAATGATAGCGCCTCTAACATGATACTATGCTTCTCCTAGATTCAGAAGTTAATCGGACCCAGCAGATACATTCTGATTTACGCGGGATCCCTAATAGCATGCATGGTCACAGTGACGTCACTGTGAGTCACTTTGGTCACATCACATCTGTGACCAAAATGCCACCACTCAGTGACGTCACATTGTGACTGAGATGTGACTTTCTTAAAAATCTTTAGAAATTTATAAAAATCCTTCAAAACATGTTATTTACTTTAAAAAAACATGTTTCTGGCAATTTAAATATGGTCGCTTTTGTCACAGTTTCGTCCCAATGTTGATGTCAAATTAGTCACAAATGACACATTTTTCACAAATTTGACACATTGTGACCACTTTGAGAAACGTCACAAAAGAGCTCTAAAACGGCCATAACGACTTCACATTTTAGTCACTATGACTTCACAACAACGTCACGTTACGTCACATCCACAATCGATGGTCACAAACTCACAATGTGACTTCACAATGACGTTGCAGTGACGTCACCATGCTTTACGGAATGTACCGATTTACAGAGGCTCCAAGATTTGTGCACCGTATGTACTGCGCAAGATGTTAAATGTCCCACTTTCTCAAAACATACAAATTTAAATAAATTTCTTTTCTTACCATTTTATTCATTATATATTCGTTAGTCAATGTACAGTAAAACCTCTAATGTCTATCTATAGCGAAAACTTGTTGTAATCCATTCGAAAGGAATATCTTGCAAACTTACCAGCCTAGGCAGAAGCCGGTCTAAAACGGAATTTTTTGTGGTTCATAGCGAACTTACACACATCTTATTTACAGTACTTTGTTCAGTATACTCTGCGGAAACGAACCTACCTACAATTCAGTTTCATTCTGAAAAATAAAAATTGTCATTCTCCCGGCAAATCTACTTTTAAAGTTTTTTACTGAATAAGATTTTGTGATTATTTAATAAAATATACCTTCCTAGAATCGCAAAAGACCAGAGAAAAAATCTATTTTAAGTAGGTTTTGGTCTGATCAGATATAATTTTATGGTATTCTTACAGCAGAAACAACTTATTTTTTGCGTTGCAAACAAGACTTCTTACAAATATGTTCCACTAAAATAGGGTATACTGCGTACTTTTAAGTGCGTTTGTAATTACATAAACAGATAGCACATATAGTCATCTCTGGTCCGTTTGTTTGTCTGTCTGTCCGTCTGTTTGCATACAACAGTGCAAAAAGTATCCAACAAATGGTTTGAAATTTAGTATACGAGATCATTGCAGAGTTTTGTCGAGTTATTTCAAATTTTATGAAAACCGATTCCAAACTAAAAAAGTATTAAACAAATATTTCTTCATTCTAGTAAATTCTATTACACGCAGTTAATTCAATGATATTCCATGATAGATAATAATTATTGATTGTCATGCCGATTAGTCATTTAAATCCTATCATGTGTAATTATCTCAATTATATCCCCTGATAAGTAATGATAGTAGGTTGCCATGATGATTATTCTATTAAATCCTATCATGCTAAATTAGTTCAATGATATCGCCTGATATGTAATAATTATAGGTTACCATGTTGATTATTTTATTAAATTGTATCATGTGTAATTAATTCAATGATCTCACGTGATAGGTAATGATTCTAGGTTGCCATATTGATTAAGTGATATTTAAGATGGAGTCATATTATTTCAATATTATTGAATTTAATCTATATAATTGCAATAAATTTTGCATTCATGTATTTTTGCCTAAAAATGCAACAACTACTGCTCCTAGATTTGAATATTTGTAAAGCTAGCTACAGTATGAACGTTCCTTGTTTGCCATGTTTGACGTATAATTTTTTACTTATTATATCCCGATTTTGAATTTGGTTTTCCGCTTTTTGTGACACTGGAAATGGCAATACCATTCCTTACATATTTGGAGAAAATGAAAATGCATGAAATTTTTAACTATATATCATAGAGTAGAAAGAATAGAGGTGAAGCATACTGGGTGGAGGTAAGGACAAAAATGTAGCCCTAAAATCCTCAACATTAAGTCTTAACACAACCATGTGGTTTTTCAAAAAAGAAAACATTTAATAATACAGTTTTTAATTCATAATGCAATGAAATTCTACTTTAGTTTATTTAAATATAAGCATATAACTTTCATTTAGTGAAAACATGCACGGCTGATGTGGTCGAATTTGATACGTATCCCATTCGATTCTTAAATGTTTGGGCCTTATTAGGATATTTAAATTTGAGCTATAACGCGCATCATAAAGCAAATCGATTTTATGACACACTGCACCTCCATCTATCTTATTACTCCATGTTATATATATATATATATATATATATATATATATATATATATATTCGTTTTCTTCGTGTTCAGACATATTTGTTCAATCCATTCTTCAGTTAAAGTGCCTCAAAAATATTGAAATTCTGAAACAAAAGTTCTCATTTTGAAATATTACTTCCTCCTTGACATTTGCAATAAGATTTTGAATAACAATTGAGATTAGAAAAGTACATATTAATCAAATTTGATGTCAAGAAAGCACAAAACTTTAGGACAAACTTCTCAAATGAAATAAGATAATCTGGTTTTGCACTTGATCAACTGTTTTAACCGAATGCAATTAACGCACAGGAACTCGAATTTTCCTGTTAGTTCTTTCTTTACAACTCTATTTTGCATTATAAATGATTCTACTGGGACATATAATCCAGAGGTGGGAGAAATTTTCACGTTCCGCCTTATCGATTTCCTGTTTACAATTCAGCTTGATAGACATGATTCCTTTTCTACAATTAATCCCCAATCACACATCTCTGGCTTAGCGAAAGGTCACCTCGCTCATCTTATTAGTTTTATTATTCCTGTCTATATCTGAATATCCTTTATTATTTGTTCATTATAGTAAGGGTGAAACATAATAATTTTAATGCATTTTGATGGGAGCATAAAACATAAACATTATAAATTTATTTTGTATGTAGTATTTTAGGCATGTTTTCAAACGCACTTATTTTATTATTGTTATCCTAAAAAACGTGCTTTGAAAAAATTTATATAAATTAATAAAATTTCTTATATTGTATTCTGAAATATAATCACATATATAACTCAATCATACAACTGAACTGTATATAACTCAGCTATAATCCCTTTTACTATCAGGACGTCAAAGATGAAGTTTGTAGAAAAAAAAGGCAAAATTAGGTGATAACTTACATATGTAAGGAATTATTTTAAACACTCTTACGGAATTATTTTATTCAAACTTCAACAGTAATTCACAAGGCCCCCTGAAATGGGTCAGATTCAGCGTTGACCCTTTGGTCAGTCATTATTGAACCTTGATTGTTTGGGCGATCACGTGGCTCATTTTTGAGGTTAAAGTTACCTGTAAGGAATTTAGTGAACTAATTTGATGATGTCTGCTGCGTAGTAACACCAGAGTGAAATCTCCTAGGTTAACGAAGAAACCCAAACTGGCTTCAAGTATGAGATTAAAGTGTTGTCTTGAATCAAACAGCATCGACACATGACCACTGAAATCTGGCAAAATGTGAATTGAGTAATTTTTCATTTTTTGTGTCCTGCGATATACATATTTCGATTCCCCACAATGCTTCTTTAAACCTAATTGGGAAATTTTTCAGATTTGTTTCTCCAACGAGTTTCACATCAAAATAATACAGACAAGTTTTCATTTGTTAAGCGAATCAAAATCAAATAATATTAACTGGACTGTATTGCAGAGACAGTCAAGCATTCACTAAAGTCATGGTATGGTCTGCCACCCGTAGAAGTGATACAAACGGCTTTTACAATGTGAATAGCATGATGAATCAGGTTGAGTGCCAAAACGTATCGGGCGAACATTGGTACTTCAACTAAATGAATGTTTTTCGATACATCCAAATGTATTTTCATACATGACTCGGCACCATTTCTTAAAGCGAAGACAATAACAGAACTTTTATCTAAGTAGAAGGCAAATATTTGTCATGGCCAGACAATTATCTTGATTTCAACCCGATTGGTCTGTGAATTTCTAAAGAAAAAAGTATTGGAAGAAACACGAAAAGGAAAAAAAATGACAGAAGTCTTATTTAAAGTCTGGCACCATAATAAGAAACATCAGAAATCTTTAAACATTACATACAGAAGACATTAAAATGAGTATAGGTCTCATAGACACAAAGGCACGTTCGACGAAATGCTAATGATATTGTCTTGAAACGCTTGCGTTATGTTTTCTTCATAACAACTTTCTATTTCATGAACCAAATTTTGTTTTTATTTTTAAACCATACGCATTTTATCCAAATATACCTAAAATAGTTTAACAATCCATAACTATACAAAAATATATAGCTTAAAGTTCACAATGTAAATTTTAGGCGTGTAACTAATAACTTGGCCAGCCACTGTATGTATGTATTGTTTGAAAAAATTTGGAGATTTTTGTTTTCGGACAAAAAGTAAAATATTATAAATATTCAGGGTTTCAATCTATCCATATTTATGATATACTACTATGATATTAGACCTCATCCCTTTATAGAGAGATAATAATAAATTTATCTCAGTTTTTCTTTTTCAAATTTCATTATTTTTTAAAGTATTCTCAAAATAAATTTATGCATATCAAACATGTGCACCAGAGAGGAAAAAAATCAGATGTATCGCTGCCAAACATGCAACCATTTTTCAATAATAAAACTCAGATTTATCAGTCGCATTTTCATACATAAAACTCTTGCTACATAAAAATCGTTAATTTACGGAGAATCGGAATCACGCAATGCATCATTTAAAAAAAATCCTTTTTAAGCAAATATTTTTTTAATGTTTATTCATGCTACTGACACTGTATAGTTCAGATCAGTGTTAGTGTTAGTGCTGTTCAGATCAGTATTTTAACTTTTTAAATTTGATTATATCAAAATTCCATACATTTAATAAACTATGAATCTGGAAATCTATCGACTTTCCTTTACAACTATAAAAGCTTTATTTTACTTTAATAGATATCTACTTTTTTAAAATACATTAAAAAAATCCGGTATAAGCATAGTACAGAATTTTTACATAAAAATTTAATATTGTTAATGAAAGCTGCTTCAATTTCATTTAAAATATCAACCTGTATGTTAATAATCAAGATTATTGAAAGCAGTTAATTACAACGATTTGAGGAAACAAGTGAGGCAAACAAAATAATTTAAATAATTATGAAATATTTATAATCTTGAATTAGAAATATTTCCACGATATAGTCTCGTAAACCTGCAACTAATGAGTATATTATTAGTTCAGAAAAATAAAATTATGTTGCGATATTTTGCCACGAAATTCTGAAACAATAATAATTTAATTAATACTTGAATACACTTTTAAGTCATTCTCGGTGTTACGTAAGATTGTATTCGTCTATCTTTAAACAATGTAGCTTATATTATCTATGACTCGTATCTATTTTCGATAAGCAGGATTTCTGAAAATTAAGTTGGAATTGTATAATACACATAATTTGCTATTGCTTAATGATTTACAGTGTTTAATAACGCTATTATGTATTCCATTAATTGAATTTATTTTTCAATATCGGCTAATTATAAATCGCCACGATAAAAGTTCAGCTTTATTCTTTTCATTGTGATGTAACGCAAAGCACTTCATAAGTTAATACTGTTTACTAGGATTTAAGAAATATAAAAAATTGTAACACATTTTGCACACTTTTTTATTCTAATTGAATAAAAATATTAAAAAAAAACATATTTACTATGATTGAATAAAAAATTTTAAAATATAAAAATTTAAAACAATTGTACTGCAACTTATATATTTTTAAATTATATTTTATTTTTAAGTTAAAAATTATTTTTATATGTTTTTAAATTAAATATTCATATTTATTTAAAGGGCTCTCATAAAAATTCAATAATAATACTTTCCATTTTAGATATAAAATACATTTTCAAAATTTTATTATTTAATATTTTCGTTTTAATATATTCACTTTACTAAAACTGTTTTTCTTTCGAAATATCTGCAATATGTTTTTTTATTTATCTAAATATTTATTTTCCGCAAAAAATTAAGAAGACAGTAAAAAAAATGTTTATATACATATATTTATTTATTTAACAATTTTACAAATGATGGAAGGGGGGTTTCCGGGTTTCGTAAACATGGTATTTTAAAACTTTCAGGTTTTTATGACTTCAGCGTATTATGAAAATTTTGAAACAATCTGGAATATGCCTTTTTCCGAAATTTCTTTATGAGTTAATGTTATTATCAGACTTTTTATATGCATAATGTTGCTATATATTTATGTTGTTCAAAAATCCTTATTTTTATACCATTCACATTGCATGATTGCAGGATATTTTTTTTTTCTAAGTAAGATTAGAATTGTCCCTTATTTTCAGTATTTTTTAACTACAGTTTATTACTTAAAAATTAAATAGTATTCAAGAAAGTGGTATTTTTCCAATATTTATCAATAAAATCGTTGAAATCAATATATACGTACATTCGACTCTCGTTAATTCGAACTCGTCGGGACCACAAGAAATGTTCGAATTATGAAAACTTGCTTAATATGGTATACTATTACAAAGGAATTTATGTTATACTGTTTTTTAAACTTATTTCGTCTGTTATCATTAGAATATGACTTAATATTAAATTAGAACGGATAAATTCATAAACTAATTAAAAAATTAGAAACAAGTACGATGGAAGAAAAATTTAAAGCGACACTGATGGACAGACGAGATTCTAAGAAAGTGGATATCAAATGCATTTTATTATATGTATACTCATTCGGAACAATTTTCACAAAAATCAAAGAAAGAAAGTTATTCAAATGATCTGAAATCCGCGAGAAAGAAAAGAAAAAAGAAAAAAGAAAAATCGGAATTCTCGTTAGTTCGAATTAAACGAAGTCGTGAGAAAATGAGCTCGAATTAATGAAAATTTTTAACGTTATTCTGCCATTGAAAATTACGGGACTTCATATTTAGTTCTAATTAAGCCAAGATTCGAATTATCCGATTTCGAATTAACGAGAGTCAACTGTACCTCTTTGAATAAGTTGACTTGAATGCCTCTCTAACTAAAGTACTAGAATCTAGCATTTTAAAAATACAATTCATCAGACAATAATTTTTATTTGTTAATTATATCTTTTTTTTTTAAATTGAATATTTTTTACGAGATATGATAAATACGTTATCTTATATTAGTATGATTAATCTCTAAAAAGTAATTTAAAATCAAATTTCTATAATTAGCAAAAAAAATCAGCGAGATCGCTGATTTCAAGCGTGTTTTTCTGAGTTTAAAAAAATGTTATAATAGAGGTTAAAAGATGTGGAAGTCCACTTCCAGTCCTAAGTATAGGCTTTCCCGCGTTTTAGCGATCTTTTCGCAAAAATTGCAGATTTTTTGCAATCTTTTGACGAAATTTGCAATTGTTCGTGATTTTCTGTTAAAATTTGCAATTTTTGGGATTTTCTGACGAGTTTTTCATGATCTTCTCGCGAAAATTTTGGATTTTTTTGCGATTTTTGTTGAAATTTATGGATTATTTTCGCGATCCTTTGGCGAAATTGACTTTTTCCTGCGAGCTTTTATTGAAATTCGAGACATATTTATCATATCCGAATTTTCGGATTGACGACCGATGTTCTAAATTATAAGGAAAGACGATGCCTTAAGTTTTCAGAATTTTCTAAAAATTTGGAACATAACCATCCCTGCCCTAATCTCACATATAATATAATTTAATTTGCTGTATTTCATGTAATAAGTTCAAAAGCACTAGTCAAGAGTTTGGAAGTAATTAAATTATAAGTCAGTAAATCAATAATTTAAATTAAATAAAGTTAGTGTTACATTTATTATTTAGAAATAAATAAATTTGTATCCGCCTTGATTGATCTATGCATTAAACGCTCCGACACTCCTTGTCGATGTCTTTAACTTACTAAATTATACTTTCAACATTTTTCGTTAATATCTTCTTTGGACGACTTTACTAAATCTTTCCGGGCAGCCGAAAGAGATTGCAAAACTGCCTGTTTCGCCAGTAACATCTGTCACGGAAAAGTCAAAAGCCGAGTTTATTTTCAAGTCCAAATATAGTTAGGTAGTAAACTTGACCCTGAAAACTGGGATGAGTATTGAACAATAACGATTTGGAGCCAATTAGAACTCTACTCTCGCTTGCGCCATAAATATCGTTCCCTACAATTTTTTGTAACTACACAAAGGGTTGCAATTTAAATTATGGGTGGAAAAAACTTGGTTTGGTTTGTTCACCAATTTATAACAATTGTCAAGGCCAGTTTTGTTCAAATGTTGCCACAAATACAACAGATGATGATGTTTCTGACATCAGTGAAAAAATACCAGATCCATCGGATTTCTCAGAGAAATGGACAGGAACTTAGCAACCAGAGGAAGAAGAAGATAGAAATAAAACAAGAAACATAATTCGCAGATGAATAATTAACAAGAAAGATAAATTTATTAAGAGGCTACTTCAGTCAAATTAAAAGATCTGTTCGCTAATGCTAATCCTATGGAAGAAATTTATATAGATATCTCGGTTGCATTTCAGTGTTTTTAAATGATTTTTTTTCATTGGATTCCTGAGATGGATCTGAATGCAGACCGTTTTTTACTTTTCCGATTTTGGTTGCAGATATTTTTTAGGAGAGTGCTTTTGCTTTCCAAACCGGTTCCGAAAATGAAAGCGTATTCGTAAAAAATACCTGTAAACAAAATCAAAAAAGTATAAAACGGCTTGCATACAAATCGATTTCAGCTACCCATTTCAAAAAAAAAAAAAAATCCTTTAAAAATATTAAAATGCAATCAAGACATCTTTATAAATTGTTCTTCATAGGATTAGTATTAATGAATGGGTCTTTTCGTTTGAATGAAGTAGCCTCTTAAAAGTGTAAAGACTGTTTTGTAGAAAATTTCATTTTTTATAATAACCTTAAATTTATATAATAACTATGTTTACGATAAAACTTACTGTTTAACAGATATCTGAAAACGAATTTTTTGTATCTTTGACCTTTGACCTTGAATAAAAATTTTTGCTCCGGCCAGATTGATTAAGATTTTTGGGATTTCATTTGGAATGATATTCTAAACGTTTTTGCAAAATTTCAGCTCCTCTCTAATTTTTCCGAGGTTAAATGTCTATTTTGACTGGACTATCAGTGTCCAAACGTATTCTTCAATCCTTTAATGGTTGTATGCTATATTTTAATCATTTTTAGTATGTACGAGTACATACATGTTTTATTTTAGTAATAATTAATTCATATTAATTTATAATATTTTTAAGAAAAATTAAATTGTTTCACGCCAAACATTGCGCTCTTCTTAATTCTTGTAAAACAAAAAAGATATCGAAAGCTACTACAGTCTTTTGGACCATTTCCGAAAGTACTACCTATTTTTTTTCAGTTCAATAGATTTGAATATGAATATTAAGAGTAAACTAAACCGACGTATTGAGAGCAAACTCACTTTTCTGCATCATCAGCTATCCTTGAAAGCCAAAATGCTGCCGAATTAGGTGTCACATCACCTGTAGACGCGAAGATTGGCATCAGCCAGAATATTAAACAGTTTGGGCATTTCCGACCAAGCAGGTGCTGCCATCGTGTCTGCTGCACTTCAAGATGTGGGCATTATATGTGTGCATTATCTCACAAAGCTATGAATCGAATGCTATTGACAGAAAAAAATCGGCATGACAAAACAAACCAAAGACCACTCCATCGTTTTAGTCATTCTTTTTAGTCATTTGTAAAAGATTATGATCATGGCCATTTTTTTAAAACTTTTATGGGTGTAAAGACAGACTACATCACTAGAAAACAACAGAAGAAAAATCATAATAGAAGCAGACTTGAGCTTGAAAAAAGAACTTGGTTCTGAATACATCGGCCATATATATGTAAATTCTGGGAGAGTGCCAAATAATTTGAAAACACGACGTACATTTTTTTGTCATGTGTTAACAATAATATACATGTAACAAAGTTGGTTGCGATCGATTGTGACAGAATATCTGTTAATACAGATGTTAAAGGATGTGTTATTCGAAATATGGAACTGATCTTCAAGCGTCCACTACAATGGTTTTTGTGCTAGTTACACACCAATGAGGTTCCACTATGTCATCATTTTACAGCGTGGATGGAACCGCGGCTGGGCACAAATGTTTCACTGGTGAAATAGAAAGATTATTCGCAGCATGTTAGAAGCTTTTTGTATTTTCATTTATGCCAGTATATGAATTCTAAAAGCGCACGAGTGAAATCAAACGGTCTGCTGTAATCCTAATCATTACATTAAAAATATCTATATTTTTAATTTACCAGTATTTTTACCTTTTGCGACGGATTACATAGATTTAATTAAATAGGAAAATGTGTCAAACCTTTACTAACTGACGGATTTAGTAACGATATGATTTCAGAAGCAATAGGTTAATCCAGCAATCATTCCAGTGGCAATAACATCTAATATCAATAATATCTATTCACGCAACGCTCATTCCACAAAACTAATAATCAAAATAGTCACGGAAGTATTTCTGCTGTGTATGGACCATAGTATATAAGAGACGGTTTTATAAAAATCAAATTGAATTACAAAATCTCATGTCGATTTTCAATACCGAACGTCATTATCGCCAATTGCAATGTTGACGATTTTTCTTGATTTAATACTAATGAAGCTGTAAAATAAGAAACTAAAGTTTTTATCTTGTAATCAATCAAATATCTCCTCATTGCAATAAATGTTAAAAATTCTAAAATTCATAATTATTCTACAAAAAAAAAGAAAAAAATGATTTTTTACCGTAAAAACGTTCAAATACATAAATTTGAGCCACATTGCGGCAGCTTTAAATTTTGAATTTAAGTTTTTTAATTATTTTTCTCATACTCAGCATATAATATAACATCTTTAACGCATAGGTAGGTTTTGGATAATTTTTTTAACTATTATTTTGAATCAGAAATCATCTAGCCAATATTAGGTCTTTTTTCACATTTTTTCGAAATTCAACCTCATTGTGGCAGTAGTAAAATTTAAAATAATTTTAAGCTATTGCATAGCTTTTATCGCGGGCTTTGAGCGCGGCGACCGATTCCAAAAATTCCGTAACGACAAAAATCCTAACACATCCGTAACGAAAAAAACCTAACACTCAGCTAACGTCGTTTCAGCTCGGCAGACTTCGGCATGGTATCTCTCGGTAGACTTCGGCAGACATTGACGCGGTATTTTTCAGATATTTAGAGGATATCAAGTCTCAAACTTATATTTCTTACTTCAGTTACTATACATCTATAGTTTCAATAACAAAAATTCCTGATAGAATGTGTATAGAAAAGAATCGTCTTAAGATAAAACAAGGTAGGATAATGTAGCTTTTGGTGATTGGAGACCCGCCCAATAGTGAGGATCGAAAAATTTAAAATGCTTATAACTCGCGATCTAATTTTCGTAGCGCGGCCAAATTTTGTTTGGTAATTTATTATGATGCAGTGTTAATTTTTGGTGACAGGAGACTCCCCACGGTGAGGGTCGAAAAATTTAAAATGCTTGTAACTCGCGATCTAATTTTCGTAGTGCGGCCAAATTTTGTTTGGTAATTTATTATGAGACAGTGTTACTTTTGGTGACAGGAAATCTCCCATGGTGAGGGTCGAAAATTTTAAAATGCTTATAACTCGCGATCTAATTTTCGTAGCGCGGCCAAATTTTGTTTGGTAATTTATTATGAGACAGTGTTACTTTTGGTGACAGGAGATCTCCCATGGTGAGGGTTGAAAAATTTAAAATGCTTATAACTCGCGATCTAATTTTCGTAGCGCGGCCAAATTTTGTTTGGTAATTTATTATGAGACAGTGTTACTTTTGGTGACAGGTGACCCTTCAAGTTGAGGGTCGAAAAATTTAAAATGCTTATAACTCGCGATCTAATTTTCGTAGCGCGGCCAAATTTTGTTTGGTAATTTATTATGAGACAGTGTTACTTTTGGTGACAGGAGATCCCCCATGGTGAGGGTCGAAAATTTTAAAATGCTTATAACTCGCGATCTAATTTTCGTAGCGCGGCCACATTTTGTTTAGTAATTTATTATGAGACAGTGTTACTTTTGGTGACAGGAGATCCCCCATGGTGAGGGTCAAAAAATTTAAAATGCTTATACTTCGCGATCTAATTTTCGTAGCGGGGCCAAATTTTGTTTGGTAATTTATTATGAGACAGTGTTACTTTTGGTGACAGGTGACCCTTCACGTTGAGGGTCGAAAAATTTAAAATGCTTATAACTCGCGATCTAATTTTCGTAGCGCGGCCAAATTTTGTTTGATGACTTATCATGAGACAGTGTTACTTTTGGTGACAGGTTACCCTTCACGTTGAGGGTCAAAAAATTTAAAATGCTTATAACTCGCGATCTAATTTTCGTAGCGCTGCCAAATTTTGTTTGATGACTTATCATGAGTGATAATTTTTCATCATACAGTGATAATTTTTGGTGACAGGAGACCCCCCCCCCCCCCACACGGTGAGGGCCGAAAAATTTAAAATGCTTATAACTCGCGATCTAATTTTCGTAGTGCGGCCAAATTTTGTTTGGTAATTTATTATGAGACAGTGTTACTTTTGGTGACAGGAGATCCCCCATGGTGAGTTTCGAAAAATTTTAAATTCTTATAACTCGCGATCTAATTTTCGTAGCGCGGCCAAATTTTGTTTAGTAATTTATTATGAGACAGTGTTACTTTTGGTGACAGGAGATCCCCCCTGGTGAAGGTCGAAAAATTTAAAATGCTTATACCTCGCGATCTAATTTTCGTAGTGCTGCCAAATTTTGTTTGATAATTTATTATGAGAGAGTGTTAATTTTTGGTGACAGGAGACCCCCCCCTCGGTAAGGTTCGAAAAATTTAAAATGCCTATAACTCGCGATCTAATTTTCGTAGTGCGGCCAAATTTTGTTTGGTAATTTATTATGACACAGTGTTACTTTTGGTGACAGGAGATCCCCCATGGTGAGTTTCAAAAAATTTAAAATGCTTATAACTCACGATCTAATTTTCGTAGTGCGGCCAAATTTTGTTTGGTAATTTATTATGAGACAGTGTTACTTTTAGTGACAGGAGATCCCCCATGGTGAGTTTCAAAAAATTTAAAATGCTTATAACTCGCGATATAACTTTCGTAGTGCGGCCAAATTTTGTTTGGTAATTTATTATGAGACAGTGTTACTTTTGGTGACAGGAGATCCCCCATGGTGAGGGTCGAAAAATTTAAAATGCTTATAACTCGCGATCTAATTTTCGTAGTGCGGCCAAATTTTGTTTGGTAATTTATTATGAGAGAGTGTTAATTTTTGGTGACAGGAGACCCCCCCCTCGGTAAGGTTCGAAAAATTTAAAATGCCTATAACTCGCGATCTAATTTTCGTAGTGCGGCCAAATTTTGTTTGGTAATTTATTATGACACAGTGTTACTTTTGGTGACAGGAGATCCCCCATGGTGAGAGTCGAAAAATTTAAAATGCTCATAACTCGCGATCTAATTTTCGTAGCGCGGCCAAATTTTGTTTGGAAATTTATTAAGGTATTGCATAGCTTTTATCGCGGGCTTTGAGCGCGGCGAAAGAATCTAGAAATTCCGTAAAGAGAAAAAAACCTAACACTCCGGGTAACGTCGCTTCAGTTTGGCAGACTTCGGCACGGTATCCTTCGGTAGACTTCGGCAGACATTGACGCGGTATTTTTCAGATATTTTGAGAATATCAAGTCTTAAACTTATGTTTTTTATTTCAGCTACCATAAACGTATAGTTTCAATGATAAAAATTCCTGAGTAACCTACATGTATTGTAAGATGATAAAAATATTTTAAACGATATTAACTTCTCATTTATTCAATAAAAGAAAAAAAAATGTTTGTTATCGGTCATCACGCTCAAAAAGTGTAACTTGAATTAATATCAAAGACAAAAAAAACTGCATAAATAAAAAATAAATAAATAATTATAATTGCATAAGTTCGTAAAAAATGTTATGCAATAGCTTTACCGCGGCAGTCCCCGAGTGCCACATGTATTTTTTTTTAATTATTTTCCCCTTAATCTCCATCCAAGAGAACATCTTTTCCGCATAGATAGGTTTTGAGGCTGTGAAAAAAATTTTCGATCCACCCTACTGCTTATATATCGTTTTACTCCTTATAAATCAGTTATTAAAATAAAATTGTGACACAAGTGTAGCATATAAAAAAACTTGAAAAATGATTGATTTTAATCACGAGAAAATAATGAGTTAAGACTGCCTATATATGGGAGGCATGATCCACTTTATTTTATATTGAAATATTTTTAAGAGAAATAAAATCAGTTTTAAAAGAGGCATAATAACTTTATGCTAATGAAACAGTTATTATTAAAAATTATTTGCGGAAATGTGACATGTTAACAAAGTGCTTAATCGAAATTCAAGGCGCAAGAGGACATTTTCGTTTCTATTACCCTTATTTAGTGTGGCACTCGACCTGGCAAGACTAGTTCTACATAATTTGGCTTGATCTCATTGTTCTCATCTTCTCTACATATCTTCCTAAAGCGTTTCGATCAATATTATGTTTTGCTCAGACACGAACACGCAACATTTCATAAAGCAGCTGCTTTAAACCTTTGTATTATTTTCAATTCTTTCTATTTAGTTACTATGAATACTAATTAAATTAAATTAAAGTTCCTATCAACTGTCTTATTTACATTTAATTATTTTTTCTTTTACATCCATATAATTTTTTACATCTTCTTTTACTCAAACATCTTCCTATATATACCTTTATTTTATTTTAGAATAATAAATTTTCATTATTTTAGAGAAATAACCATTAACACTTCCTTATGCGTAAGGTTCAATAATAGTGTTTCCAAAAACATTTAACTTAGGGAGCTTTGACCATCTGATAAACCCTCCCTTACATTGATTGGCCTTCACCACATACTTATTTTTCTAGGCAAACTTTATGTCTAGAATGAAAAATCAATATTTCTGCATTACTTAAAACCTGCTTACTTCAATTTATATGATACAATTTATATATGCAAATATTACAAAATGTTTCTACAAAATACCTCTTTTAAGATGAAAACGCTTCAGAATTGATTTTTCTTCAGCTGTTTCAATTATCTGCATGAAACAAGACCTGTTGTTTGAGAATTTCAGTAGCTTTTGTTGCCACATAGGCAACATTTTTAAAATCCTTTTAATTATGAAAACTAGGGGGAGGCAAGCTTCCCCTATTGTCATTCCTCCCCAGTCTCCCCTATTTGAATTAGATTTTTATTGCGATTATGTATTAATAATACATTTATTAAATAACTGGAAATACTTAGAGTGAGGTATACAATTAAATTAAGACTAATTAATAACTAGGGCTTTCATAAAAAAGGTAAATTAATATTTCAGCTACAGGAATAATAAACCTGCAAAATCTTTTTAATCATAGTCGAAAAAGGACTCTATTTTTGGTTCGTTGTGTGCCGTTATTCACTTGTTTCATTCTTATTTAAACTAATGTTAGGCACTTAAAAATCACTCTAAAGGGTGCACAGGCAGTTGTTGAATGTATTTAAAGGCTTATGAATATGTATTATTTTTTATAAAAGACAAGAAAAATCTCTTTAAACCTGCAAGATTATCTCAAATTTTATTCTAAGGTGACTAAAATAATTTTGACAATACAATATCAAAAGTCATCACTTTCTAGAGCAAAGAAATATGAATTCTGGAAAAATATTTTAATAAAAAGGTTAATTCCTATTTCTGAGCTTTTTTTTAACACTCGGGAGATTCAACTCTCGATGAGTTACGAACACCAACTCCCTTACATATATTTATTGCTACATATATATACATATATATTTCATAGAACAATTTAAACGATTTAAGCAATTAATAGATCTTAAAATAAGTCTTTGATTTACAGACTGTCTACTTAAATGTGTTTATTAAATATTTTTTTATAAAACTACCCATTTTCATATTCTTGTATGCAGTAGTTTTCTTTCTGTTAACGACGAGAGAAAACCTCCAGTCACAAAAATATAATTTATGGCAGTGACAAACACAGAATTATTACATGCTTTTAGAAGAGAAAGAACCTTTATCGATATTATTTTATTTCTAAGGAAAAAATACTTTTTCCAAAAATTTTATGATCTTATTAGCAAACGAAATAAAACGGTATTTCTTTTAAGGTTAGGAGAAAAATATGTAGATTTAAACTGATCTATGATTTATATCTGGGGTTACACAACATATTACGCCAATCTCATATTTTCTCCTCTCGTACGAATTGGTTTCCGTTAGATTCGATATCAAAAATAATTTGATCTGAAACTCTGACGCTCGTATATGTAGGCAATAAAAATCTTTTATAACGTGTGTGTAAGGATACTGAATGTAACGAAATCTCCAAATGAGACAGATAGTATCGATTCTAAGTAAAATTTCTTCGTCTTTCTTCAAAGAATAGGCCACGTTCTCTTAATGAATGGTAATAAAGAAAAAAAAAACTCGAGTTCAAATTAGATTCACTTTTCAATTTGGGATCAGCGCCCAAATTGGGGATCAATTTGGGATCAGCATGTATGTACCTTATGCATTTATATGCATGTTTCTGTATTTGAATTTTTTGTGGTTTATAATATTGTTTAAAAAAACATATTTATCTTGAAGATGAATTGTTTTTGTCTTTAGAGCGTTGTTTCTCAGAGGTGGAATCGTAAAAATGATCCCGAAAAAGCAACGGTTCTTGCTATAGGAAGGGGTTGCATGCTACATGTAGAGCATTAATGCGAAAGAGTATCCACTATAGGTTTATTTGATAAGCACGGTGTGTATGGAGTTTCGTAAAAATACAGGAAGTATACGACATATGATATCCATGATATCACTGATGTTTCTCAACTGGTATGTCTCGACACTCAAACGTGCTTGGGACGAATTGTAAAATTTCGTGAATAACCCGTGAAATATTAAGCTGTTTTGAAAATTTTAATAACGGAGATTAAGGACAGTTGACCCACTTTTTTCAAAATATTTTTTTATTTTTTAAATATTGAATCTAAAATAAAGTTTTATATACGATTTCTATCACGGATTACACAACATATTACGTCAATCTCATATTTTCTACTCTCGCTCGTACTGGTTTCCGTTAGATTCGGTGCCAAAAATAATTTGATCGGAAACGTTCACGCTTTTATATGTTGGTAATAAAAATTTTCTATAACATAAATGTAAGGATACAGAATGTAAGGAAATCTCTAAATGTGACTGATAGTATCGATTCTAAATAAAATTTCTTCGCCCTTCTTCACAGAATCTGCCACATTCTCTTATACCAAATGAATGCTAATAAAGAAGAAAAACTCGCGTTCAAATTAGATTCACTTTTCAACTTGGTATCAGTTCAATATATGAGTCTATTCTATACATTTATGTGTGTGCTTCTGTAGTTGATTTTTTTTATTTTAATAATGTTGTTAAAAAAAACATGTGTCATAAAATTGAATTATTCGTGTCTTTATAGCATTGTTTCTTAGTAGTGTAATCGTAAAAAAAAAGATTAAAAAAGCTGCCGTATATGATATAGGAAGGGGGTTATGCTACATGCTGAGTAAAAAACGCTGAAGAGCATCTACTATAGCTTTTTTTAAAAAATAAGTTGTGTATGGAGTTTCGCAAAAATACAGCAAGTATACGACATATGATATCCTTGACATCACTGATATTTCTCAACTGGTACGTATCGACACTCAAACGTCCTTGGGATGAATTGTAAAAGTTTTGTGAATTACCCGTGAAATATTAAGCTGCTTTTAAATTTTTAATGTAAGGGAGACTAAGGACAGTTGACCCATTTTTTAAAAAATAATTTTTATTTTTTAAATATTGAACCTAAAATAAAGTTTTATGTATGATTTATGTCTGGGGTTACACAACATATGATGCCAATCTCTTATTTTCTCCTCTCGTACGTATTGGTTTCCGTTAGATTCGGTAACAAAAGTAATTTGATTTGAAACGCTCACGCTCGTACATGTAGGTAATAAAAATCTTCTATAACGTGGGTGTAAGGATACTGAATATAAGGAAATCTCGAATTGAGACTGATAGTACCGATTCTGAGTAAAATTTCTTCGTCCTTCTTCAAAGGATGTTCCCACGTTCTGTTATACCAAATGAATGCTAATAAAGAAAAACTCGAGTTCAAATTGAATTGACTTTTCAACTTGGAATCAAAGCGATACATGAGTAGATACATAAATGTGTGTTATTTATGCATTTGTATATGTTCTTTTGTACTTGAATGCTTTGTTTTTGATAGCATTTTTAAAAAACATATTTTTATAAAAATGAATTGATTATTCCTTTAGAGAGTTATTTCTAAGTTGTGTAATCGCAAAAAAGATCTCAAAAAAGCAGCAGTACATGCTATAGGAAAGGTGTGTATTAGGGTAGATCGAAAAGTATAGGAAAAATTTTTTTTTAGAAATCACTATCGGCGCGGCGTGCAAAAGTTGCTTTTTATGCATGCTAGTTTACAGGGTTTTTTTTATTAAAATCCATTAATATCTTCCGGTGCCCCAAGCGCCCCAAAAATAATTAAAAATTAAGTTTTTTATGATTTTTTTATATTTTTTTTGTTTATTTATTTTCTCTTAATTACTTTTGGCGCGGGGAGCAAAAGCTATCTTTTATTTATCTTAGCTTACATATTTTTTTTTAAATAAAATGCATCCATATCTTCCGGTGCCCCAAGCGCCCCCAAAATAGTTTAAAATTGAAATTTTCTTGAAAAAAATTTTTTTTGTTTTATTTTATTTTACTTTTTGAAATTCATTTGGCACTGGCTTGGAAAGTTGTTATTACAATACTACATAACTCTGCAGTTCCCATATATTTTTTTTAATCAAAATCCATTCACATATTTGATGCACCAATTATAATTAAAAACTGAAATTTTTACAAAAATGTATTAAGAATTATAATTTACGAAAAATACTTACAAATTTTTAAAACAGTTTAATTAATAACGTATAAGGTTATAAATAACATTAATTTTGCAATAATAGGTGACATATAAATTTAAAAATCAAAACATTAAATCATAAAAATTACAAAAATCGAACTTATGTAGAGAAAAGTTTTACATCCTTCAATTTGGAAATTGACATATTTTTAAACTTTGTAATTTTTTTTTGGTATCAAAGTGTTTTATATGGCTTCTTGATTTTATTCTATTCAATATAAAACCGTGTCTCTTTTCTTGCCCAGATACAGTTTCTGATGCCTCAAACACTAGTCGAACGCATCCTTCAACCGCTTGGGTATGACATGGATATTTTGACCATTCATTCGTTTTTACAACTTTTATCATATTCTCAATTTCTTTGCAAGGCACATTCATCAAAAGAGGTGGTTCAAAACGTCCAACTGGTTGCCAGTCAATAAGTTCAAAATAATCCTTCGCTTTGAAGTTTATTTGGGGTACTTTGAAAATTCTCACTTCTGGTGATTTTCTCTTTTTATTTTTAGCTTAAATTAGCTTTCGCATTGCTAAAGATCTGATATGCTCTCTGTTATCTGTGAGCATTGACAATAGCAAATTTTCAGTGTGGCAAAAAAAAAAAAAAAAAAAAAAAAATTCGTTGAATAACAGCATCTACGATCTTTCTTAAATTGGGTTCCAAATATCTAGAATATGTGATAAGTTTCCAAATATGACGCGCTCCTTCAGTTATGGATGGCTTTGTTTTGACATGAAACCATACAGGTGCATATACCTTCATAATATATGTTGTAAGAGTAATGAGATTATCAGAAGGATTTTCCGTAGCCACTTATAACCTTAAAATTCTACACGTAGTTGTTAGCCATCTTGAGTGATGAACTGGACCAGGTTTCATTAATGCCAGATCGGAACCACATTCACCACGTGATATTGCTATGCAAATATCATATAAATATTGCTGGTCATTGCTGAGAACTCTTCTATCTATGTTGTCTTCCAAATAATAAAGTATAAAAAGTTTATTTTATACATTTAATAAAATACGATAAACGATTTCTCATCCTCTCGATCTGATTTACGTTAGATAAATTATTCTTTAACTGTTAATTTTACTTGTATTTTTTAGCTCAAAATTTGCATGAAACTCGATTTTCGGCAAATAATTAAAAGTTTTGGGGCATTGGAAGAAATTTATCAAAGTCGAAAATTATTTGGATGCATGCTAATATACTATAAAATGCATCTTTTTTATCCCGCTGATAAAATAATTTAAAAGAAATTAAAAAAAACAAAAATTATAAATTTTTATAAAAATTTAAATTTTTTTACCATTTTGGGGGCGCTTGGGGGCACTGGAAGATATGGATGGATTCATATATAAAAAAAAGATTGAACTAATATATATATAAGGCAACTTTCGCAACCCGCGCCAAAAATAAATTTAAAAATATTAAGAAGCAAAAAAAAATATATAAAATTTATAGAAATTTCAATTTTTGACTGTTTTTGAGGCGTTTGGGGCACCGGAAGATATGAATGGATTTCAATAAAAAAAACATATGTGAATTAGTATGCATAAAAGGCAACTTTTGCATCCCGCGCCTATTCGATTATCCGAATTTCGATTTTTCGATCCACCCTAGTGTGTATGCTACATGCTGAGCAAAAACGCTAAATAGTATCCGCTATATCATTTTTTGAAAACAAGGTATGTATAGAGTTTCGTGAAAATACAGGAAAAAAATGGCGTATGCTATCCACGACATTATTAATGTTTCCTAACTGGTACGTCTCGAGATTCAAATCTTAAAAGTTTTGTGAATAACTACGTAAAATATTAGCTACTTTCAACATTTTAATATAGGGGAGACTAGGGTGGGTTGACACACTTTTTACAAAATATTTTTTTTTTTTTTTTAATATCGAACCTAGAATAAATTTTTATGTCATTTTATTCTTTGTATAATCAGTTATAAAAGGAAAACTGCGACATAAAAGTAATCCTTATATATATTATAAATGTGAAAGTGTGTCCGAAAAATTGGAATGAACTTGGCTTCAAAACGGATGGATTAATGTCTTTGAATCTTTGCATATGGATAGATTATAGGAGTGGTTAATCGAGGAGTGGAATGAACATAGGCTAATTTTTATTTAATTTATTCAAATATTTTCCTTAATAATTCAAAATTTAATTATTTTTCATACAAAATCAATAGGCATTTTTCAGATAAAATTTAATCATTTTCCTTTCCTGTTGCCAGGAAAATAAAAAACTGGAATAATAATTTTTCAGCGGCAATGAATTTTTAATAAAAAACTTCCACGCGAAAAACTATAATAAAATAATTTAAAAGAAAATAAATATGACGTCATGTTTGAAATAAAAATTAAAGGTGTATTTTTTGTAATATGTTTAACAAGGATATTTGTTTAGTTAATGGGAATTTTTGTGTAAAATATGGCGACATAAATTAAAAGTAAAAAGAATGAAAAAAATTATATTTTTATAAAATGGTTCACTTATGAAAATGTGACGTCATAGTTGAAATGAAACAGATACTTTATCGCAGTCGTTAAAAATACAAGGGGTATGAATATCATTAGCTAATGGAGCGAGATAAATAATGACGTCATATTTAAAATGAATCAGAAATATTTTTTACTTATATTAATTAATAAGCTATAAGTTACATACAAATGAATATTTTTATTCAAAACTCATAATTATCAATGGAAGAAATTTTTTGTGGGGAAAAGGCGGAAAATAAAACTACTGATTAATATATTTTTGGCTCAATTTTTTAACACTTTCGAACAAAGTTGAAAAGTTATTATGCTTTCGGTTTGTCTGTCTGTCTGGTCGCTTTCTAACTTTCGTAAATATACTCCGATTTCCATGAAATTTTTGGACGTTCTTAACGTTTACCTAGCACGAATACCTATTGAAAATAAAGTTTCTACCATGATTAGTTTATTTACAGGGATTGTCAAAAAATTTCCTTACATTACGGCATTATGGGGGAAATCGTTTTAATTAAATTTAAGGATGTTACCCCCTGTGAAACATATTCAAATTTATATGCATTTACAAAGTGCACTAAAATATGCATTTTGTAAAGTATGTAGTGAAAAGGACACTTATTCATTTACAGGGTTACGCAGAAGAATTCCATTGCATAAGAATAAAGGGAGGAACAGTTTCCGACATATTTTAATTATGGTAAACGATTTCATGTACAATCAAATTGATATACGTTGCTGAGGCTTAATGTGAGTTATTTCATGCATAATACGAGGCGCATAGCATTTACAGGGACACACAAAAGATTTCAAATATTATATATTCTATTCGAAGTACTGTATATGATGGATGATGACTGTTGCATGGATGAAATGCATTTTGAATTATTATAATGTGCTTTTAAGTTTCGCTAAATGTATGCATATTAGATGGAGAGTATAAATGGTAATAGTATAAATAGTTAAATTTAGATATACAGGGTTATACAAAAGATCTCGGAAAGGTTACTGAATATGAGCGTAATTTACTTAAAGGTGGTTTTTAAATAAAATATGCATTTTTATTTTGAACTGCATTTAGTAAACTAAGAAATGTTTGTAGTATATATGTAAAATGATATAAAGGGTCCCACAAAGAACTAGATACCACGTTGTCTTCGGATGATAACTTCTGAAAATGTAATTTAGATAGTAATAAGGAATATTTTTGTTTGAACTAAATTTTAGAAAGATACTTTCGTGTATTAAAGGCACTTGGAAAACTACAGAGCTGAACAAAAGAATTCAAGAATGTTTCTATCTATTAGTATTAATCGCTGAAAGGAAAATTTTAACCAGCAAACAAATTAGCAAATAGGGATTATCAGAAGTTTTTTACCATAAATTCGCGATAAAAAGTTAATTACACATGCTTTTCATCATCGAAATTTTTTGCTTGATTGATCAATTATTTCTTCTTTAAATGTGATGTGAACGAAGTCACGGGTAACTACTATTATATAAAAAAATTGAAAAATTATGAATGTTAATTACGGGAAAATAAGAAGACAAAACTCCCCACATATGGGAGAGTTGACACTCTATACCGGAATCTTGGTCCACTTTGATTTATATTGAAAGATTTATATTTGTTAAGAGAAATAAAATCAGTTTTAAAAAACAAAATAATTGTATGCTACATGCTTTCGTCATTATAAAAATATTTTTTTAATATATGATGCTTAAAGAAACCTATTTAGACATAATCGTAAGTCACATGAGGAAGATTCCGTTTTAAACAAGATTTAGTCTGTGCATGTTTAACTGTACAGCAGGAAAATTTACATTTAAATATTTAATTCTGTATCCTATTAGAGGTAGGTTCTGTTCTCATAGGGTTTCATGTATTAGTATGTCCGGTGTTAGAAAGCCATTATTTCCCCTTTTTCCTCTTGTCTTACTTTTTGTGACACTCAATCTAAAAACATAAGTTGTCACATACTTTGAGTTCATCACACTGAAATCAACTTGGGGAAATCTGTCTATATAACTTAATAAACTTTTTCGATCAATATCAAGGTTTTTTTATGCTGCATATGCACATAAGGGAGGCATTTTTGCCGATCCCACCAAAGCTAGCATAGGGGAGAAAAATACGGGCTTCTGATTGGTCGAAAAATTGTTTGCAAATAGATCATCTTGAATGCTAATGTACATATTAGGTGCGTATATGGGTATATCATTAAATAATAATAAGAAGAAATTGCAATTTTTTTAAAAGTAATATAGAACAATTGAGTTTGACGCCGTAAAATAAAAATACTGTTGTTTCTAAATAAATTGTTCTGATTGTGTACATATGTGCATATCATGTTTAAAAAAATAGAAAGAAGAAATGGCAATTCTATTTTTATTATTTTCTAAAAGTAATACAGAACAATTGTTAAACATCCTGATTAACTTTTTTAATTATAAATTCCGAGTTATCTATTTCTTTTCTATTAATAAATATGTAAAAACGGAAGGAAAATCCAGCTTTCAAAATCTTTTCAAACATAAATTGATGATTAAATAAACGTAAATTCAAAAATGGAGGAAAGCAAAATTTTTCGACCAATCAGAAGCCCGTATTTTTCTCCCCTATGCTAGCTTCGGTGGGATCGGCAAAAATGCTTAAGGGAGACCCGAACCCCATTTTCGGCCAAAAATCATCAAAAGTTCAAAAAAAAAAATTCTCAGAAAACGATAAAATACATATTTGCGAATATCCATGTAAAATTTCAGAACTCGGGGACACATGGAACAGATAGAAAATGAGCTTTTTTTAATTGTAGTCACTAGAGTTTAAAGGACTAGCGGCCATTTAACATGTGTTTTCCTGAAAATGACTCTTTCCATATTTTGCCTAAGTTCAAAGTACTAAGGCTCAGTGGTAAAATGGTTTAGAAACAAAGTGTTTATGTTTTTAGAATCTTAAAACTATTCGCAACAAAAGTAAGGAGGAATATTTTTTTAACTATTTCTGAAAATTTTACATAAATTGGTAAACATGAAAATTATAACGAATTTAAGGAAATTTACTATGCGTAGTTTCTTTCTTTTTTTTAGCTGATTGAAATAGAAAATTAAAAATATCTCTCCCTAGGTCTTTTCCATATACTATAACACTATTTAAGAAATTTTAGTAATACCAAAATATTGAAAATTTTATAAGGAGTAGTAATTTTAAAAAGTGTATTTTTCCACAAAAAAAAAATTATAAAAATCGACATAAAAAATATACTTTTTAATAAAAAGTGATTTTTTTTTGCTAATTATTCCTTACAAAAAGATTCTTAAATAGTACACCAAAATTCATTACTTTAAAATCAATAATAAAAATTTTGGGCTTTTTCTTACGGGTCTCTCTGGGTTTTTCCTTACGGAAATAAAGACCGGGTGCAATCCTATGGGTAATATTCGAGGTTTAAGATCCGTTTCCTCAGAAACTACCCGAGCAATTTTGATGAAATTTGGAATTCATTTTCACTGGATTATGCTCAAGACTTTTAGCTGAAATTTATTTCAACAATTAATGTTTTAACTTATGTTTAAACTTTCTATTTTACAACAATGGCATTTTTTCAGACATTTCCCTTTTTTTAGGAAAAAAAATTCTGAAACTAATTTTTGTTTTAAATTGTCTGCTACATATGATCTTATATTTATATTCTACCACCAAAAAATATTATCGAAATCACTCAAGCTTTTTCAGAGTTTTGAGCTGAAAACTACAATTTTTCGGAGAGCTGAAAAACTTAGAACTTCCAATTTGTATGGATTTTTTGCAGAGTTTTATCAAATATATGAATTAAAGTATATTAAGCACTTGAAAAAATTTGGTAACATATAAAAAATACGTCTAAAAATGTTACAGTGCACTTAATGTGAGTAAGACATTTCGTCCCAGTCGTGTATTCTCTTAACTTTTAAGACTACCACTTTTATTAGCTATAGTCTTTTCTACTGTTTTTATTTACCTACTGCAGCTATTCGATAAACAGAAAAAGTTCCTATTTTAAAAGTTCCTATTTATATTTCATTAAATTAATTCTTAAAATGAATACTATAGCAGTTTTTCACATCTGTCTTTATTCAGTTTTGAACATTTTCTTTCCATCACCCCATTTTACTACATTTTACTACAGCTTTACAAAATAGATTTACGTTTTTTTTTCTTTACATAACTATTAACTCTTCATTATATACAGCAGGATGGATGGAAAATGACCAAAAAGTATTTTTTCAAAGTTGCCTTTTGGCACACTGAATATAAGGTTCAATTTTCATTCCATTTGGATTACATCTTTAGAGCCCTACTAGCACTTAAAGATTATGCCCTTTCTCTGTAAAAACTAAGATTTCACTATCTTGGTCTATTGATTAATTAGTTTGAGTCTATCGGTTAATTAGTTGTCGAGATAATTGTAATCCTATTTTCCAGACTCTTCCATTTTTCCTTACCCTGTATTTCATTCAAAATTCAATTCAAATATATGTTTTAATTGTAAATGAGACGCTTAATCTGACGCAGTAAACTGTTAATTAATAAGATTATCAGTTTTAAACTTATAAGGATATTTATTTAGGCAATTCGATACTAACAGATTATCCCGTCGACCAAAAATCTATAGACAAACTATAAGATTCAATGTCAATGATGGCTTATTGTAAATGTGATATTCACTTGACATTAAACACGTTACACGTGTTTGTTACATTATCAAGTGATGTTTAATTCGATGTTTGATTTGTATTTTTAATATTCTTCTACTATTTTTTTTGTTATTTAAAATAAAATTTATATCAATTTATATAATTTTTCCAGTAGTGTGGAGATTTATATAATTTGTCGAAATTGATCGACAGGATAATCAAGTAGAACCCACAATTTAGTAATAGAGCAGTACTATGAATTAAAAAAATTAAATGCACTTTAAAATTTTATTTTGGATTTGCAATGCATTTTATGAATAGTTTACGCATGTTTTATTTTCATATTTTGTATAATGCACAGCCATGATGGGAAAGTTTTGCGGTGACCCCTAATGATTAGTTTTTAATAAGCTATAATTGCAAATCGAATTCCATGATTTAAATAGATTTTGCTAAATTAAAGACTTATGTGAGCTAAGTATATCAGTCGTCAATAACGACTATATTTTAGTTAGAGTCTCATTTATAGAATGTTTTATATTAATACGACGCGGAACGCGCAGAGTCCAAATATATTGTTCACTCTATTAATAAATTATGATCAAGAAGACGTGCAAAATACAGCAGGTACGTTGCCGAATGTACCAGAGTTTCTCATCACAAGATTTTAGAAAGGAGGACCGGGAGGCGGCAGCATACACAATCACCTCATTCAGTTCACGACTGAAATTCCAGAACTAGTTGAATCTTGATTCGCATATTAAAAACAGTCGGTCTGCCAAGTCATTATGTTGTTGGAAAAAATCTGAAAATCCAATTTTGGTGGTTGAGTCGTAGGTTTACCATGATGTGTTCCTGTTCCCAGTCCTCCGTTTTTACCTTTGGATGCTGGAAAACACTATTGTAAAGCTAAAAGTCAACCTCTAAAAATGGATTTTCAGTTAATTTTACAATAAGGTATAACTCGGTAGACTGATTGCGATTGAATATGTAATTCGAACTTGAATTAATTCAATAATTTCATCCGTGACCTCGATTGTCTGCACTACCGGCCCCAGTCTATTACGGCACGGCGGGTAAAAAGCAGCTAGCAATTATTTATAAAGGGTAATTGTTTGTGGGGAGTTTTAATAAGTCACGACACTTCAAACGGAATAAAATTAATAAAAAATTAATACTGAATTGTAATACAACACGTTTTTTATGGTTGAAAAGTGTATAACATTTATCTTTCATTTACATGTACGCACAAAATTATTCCTGTGCAGAATTTACTATGATCGATAGCTGCAAGTGCGGTTTCCGCAGTATTATGTCTTTTTTTAAACGTATGTCCTTTTTATTGTATTGCGTAAAGTGTAAGTTTCTTTTTTTCGATTATAAACAGAAAAAATTGCCAGCAATGAGATTTAAGATGATTGAATACAGTTGTTATAAGGACTTTGTTTTTCCAAATATAAGCCAACTGCGAGCAATAAGTAAATTTCAGTAACATAATTTGCAAAACCATCCCTTGAAATCGGTTTTAATTTTTTTTAATTATTCTTTATCCATGAATATTTTCGGTTGGTTGGTTGGTTGTGTTTATGGCGGCCAATTATCAACACGTGGGAAATGGGCCCTAAGAAGAGGGATGCTTTCAGTGGTGGTCTTTCTAAGGGAACTTAACCGGTATTTACGCAAGGAAATCCAAGGTTTCAAGAAAACCACAGAAAACTCCGCATGGTTAGGCTGACGGACGGAATTGGGTTCAGACCTAACGCCTGCTGTCTACCAATTTCAAGGGCAAAACCTCTCGGCCACTGGTGGGGATGATTTTTATTGAAAATCTCCTTTAAATTTCCATTTAACATGCGTTATTTAAAGAAGCTGATTCTATGAATTAATCCAAAAAAAATAACGATTTCGGAATTTTAAATCAATAATCTTTACCATTCGTAACTTGTCATATCCTGAAAAAATTTAAAAAAATATTTCATACAAAATGAAAACATTTTAATACTGCTAAATGTCTGATAGTTGGCATTTCTTCTTCACACGAATCTTTAAGTATATCAGTTGCATATAAATGGAGCGAAATTGTGTTTATCTATTTCTTTTAACTTTGGATTTTGCCGCACCTTAAAAATAACTCATAAAGAAATCACACACAAAGAACAGTTTATAAAAAATCACCCTTTAATAAGCCACGAAACAGACAACCGTAACAAAAATAGATAATGCGCGAAACAGTTCCCACTTTGAAACTACAACCGATGTCGCTTTAAAATAGAACACAAGAACAGCTGAATTTTATCTCGGTTTACCATCTTGTTTATTTATAAAAAAAAAACATTTTTTCTTTTCTATATTTTTTGTCTTGTCATTTTCAAAAGAAGTTTTTGAAAGCAAAATTTTGTCACATTAAAGAAAAAAAGCTTTTAAAAATGCTTTAAAAGCAGAAATGTTAAATTATATTTTAATGAAACAGCTTTGCGTAAAAAGATCGTTTAAAATGACTTTTTACGTATAAGATTTTTTTGCACTGTTAAATAAGTGTTATGTTTAAGTGACACTAAGTGCCACAGATTGTATTGTTCTTTTTTCTAATGGGGTTAAATTATAAATTAAGAAAAAAAGATTATTTCATTCGAAGTTAAAAAAAATTCTTTTTTACAGCGATAAATGTACATATATAGTTCAATTTATATAGTTATGAGAGATATGTTAAATATCATTTTTATGGTACATTAAATGAAAATCGGAAAATAAGATTATAGATATTGTATTTATAGATCATTTATAGATATTTTGTTTTTAAATACTATTTTCCGTAATGTATTAGTAAAAGATTTTCATTTCTTTAAATATTATAAGGTGGAAATTATTTAATTTTACATTTATAAAATTTAAAACATGATTATTTTAACTAGTTTTATTCGCATAGGAAATCAAGTTGTCTGTCTTCCTTATTGTATATGCAGATTTATTTTAGAAACTTCACTATCAATATAAACTTAATATTGGATGTTTATAGCAAATGGCAAATGTAGAAGAATTAATATCCTCAAATGATAAACCAAAATATAAATCTCTATGTTTCTGCTCAGAAATTAGAATGCATGTAGAATTTTAATTTATTTAAAAGAGTCAAGAATTTTATACGCCGAGTGGCCCAAAACAATATGACCGCCTGCTATGCAATATTCAGGGTTTGTACGCATCAACAAATTAAGGAGATTTTAGATGTTTTAGTACCAGAAAGTTTGTTAAGTGCTGGTCCTATATCTGAAGATAGAATTCTTTTCTAATTACATAAACTAAATATTATTTTACGAAAATTCTGATAAATGGTACTTGAAAGCAGGGCCGTAGCTAGAAGTGTACGATAGGGGGGGGGGCTCAGGGGAATATAGGGGGGCTTAAGGGAATGTAGGGGGGGCTCATATATTTTTGTTCTCTCGCTAATGCAGAAAGATAAATTAGTGCACATTCACATTGTAGGTACTATGTTTCTCATTAAACTGTTGTAATAACTTCATTTTATGCTAAGAAAAGTATAGGATGATGAAAATTTTGAATGTATAACTGGTGCAAAATTAAACATCCTGTTAGCTTCATATGTACCAGTAGGATGAGGGAGTGTTGAAACACGTATTTTAGATACAATTTAGTAACTCTGCAAAACTGTGAAAGGGTCTCAAAACTAAATTAGATGTTTGAACAGAATTTCATTTGAATTTTCGGAACATTTAGTGACCTTGGAACTTTTTCCAGGGGGGGTTCAAAATATTTTAGTGGAGGCTGAGCCGCCCATAGCGCCCCCTTAGCTACGGCCCTGCTTGAAAGTCCTTGGGGCGTATAGACCCTGAATATTAATATCTTGTTTTCTCTGGTTTTGATGACAACAGTATCCTTATGCTGTTAAGAACTTTGTGTTGGTTTGATCATTTTTATGGCTACTGTTATTGCAACCATACGATCATATCCTGCTCCAGCATTTGAAAGACTGATAAACTGTAACTATAATTGGTTAATAGGATTTCACAATCTTATGGTTGCAGGTACTGCAATACTAAAAGTTGGTTCAAATGATCATTAAATTTTTATCAATAAAAATCAGTTAACAGATGCGCTTTAAAATGGTTCAATGTCAAGAGTTGTACATTTGAGGGAATTTTTCAGGGCAAATATACATAGTTTTTTATAGATTAATAAATCTAAGTTAAACGTTCCGAAATTTCAATTATTTAAAAAGGTTTTTCTATAAGAAAATATTGGTATGGAAAAATTTTATGTTCTAGAAATTTTAGAACCCTTGTGACCCCTGCTCTAAGTTGTACTACGCTACAGTATGTTGTACTGTTGCTTTTATATAGCTGAAAGTCATGTGTGTCAGCCGCTGTCTATTGTTCAAAATTAATTTTCGCATATTGTTATGTTTATTTGAAAGTGGAGAAAGCACTTTTTATTTGCCTCTACCCACAACTAGGCCAAATAAATGATCGTGATAATGACAGCACATCGCGGAGAATGGAGGCCTGCAAACGACCCACGTGACCATCCTTACTTCATTTTAAAAAACAATGAAAATATTCTTTATCCATGATGACATAAAATGTCAAACATATAGTTAAAAAATATAAAATTGAAAAGGTAAAAAAAAGTTACCTGTCAAGTCTTTGGCTGTTGATGACAAATAAATCCAGACAATAGGCACAAGAAATTAATATACGAACAATTTTCGAAGAAAAAAAAAAATATATTTTATTTCATGAAGAACTTGTTGCTTTTTTCATGAATAAATATTTCTTCACAAATTTATATTTTTGGTGACTCGTACATATTAATTTCTCACTTGATAAACAACCATTTCATAACATATGTTAATCACAACTATTGCCATCTCCAAGCAATAAAAATTCTTTTCATAACATATTCTAGATATCTCAACAACATGTAATTAAACAATTTTCTTCATGACATAAAAGGAGAATAAATTATTATTTCTTTTTGAAAAAGAACACCTCTCATAATATGAACTTTCAAAACAAAATACATCATACTTCATATTGTATAGATACATGCCAATATTTTCTTTATAACGCCCCGTAAATATTAAAAAAAAATTATATATATATTGGGCCAGATAATGAAGTAAAAAGGACTTATGCAAATAAAATTTCTTCACCTGACGAAAGAAAAAATCTTCACCAAGACGTCATGTAAACTATAATATTATTTCTTGAAAACAAAACAGTTCTTCACCTCTGCCTACTTCTCAGAGGATGGAGAATAAAAAGATTATCGAAGAATTGGGCACATTAGATTTGTAGAAGAAAACTCGTTGATGAAGAGATGATGAGAAAATGAATGAATATTTATAAAATACGTGACGACATTTTTACAACACTTGTGAAGATAACACGAGAGCATAAACTGAAGACGTATAATGAGACCTTATATAATTTCCGTAATCCAAGAAGAGAATGCACAAACAAAACAATTTTCGGGATGCTATTGCAGTGAGAAGTGCCTTGCTACTAGCCGCCTTGAAAACTCAACATCATTTCCAAAAAGAGAAGGCACAAACGAATACATTCAGGAATGCATTAAACCACTTCATTGCTCCTCGCAGCACAGAGGGACTTGGCTTAACAGAAATCAACATCACTTTCCTAGATGAATTTTGAGGGCAGCACTTTTTCTTTGCCGCACTTAAAAAAAATCAGCATCGTAATAATCTCAACATAACAAAAAAAAACCGTTCCATCCTTCGTTAACGGGGGAGCACCTCTGCCCCGAACTTTCACTCATGCGACTGCATCCATCACAGCAGGTGTCTATCGGCGCAACTAACGCAGGTGGCCGCGAGCCCAGGGGAAAAGGAGAAAGGGTTATTGTAAATGCAAAATACGCCAATTTGGCAGTTAGCAACAGAGGGGGTGAGGAAAAACTAAGCCAAATTACAATATACAGTATGAAAAGATATGTAACTAATAAGAATAAAATTGATAACCATCTTAAGAAGGAAGGCCAAAGCTGGTGGCCATGTACTTAACGGCTTGAAATACGTCACCTGTGAAATTTAATTTGATAGGTTAGGGGTGTGTCCGAATAAACGGAAGTTCCACCCAAAAGAACTAGCGAGAAAGTTCTCGAACAAATTTAAAACCGGAAGGAATGATTTCAAACAGAATTTTACCGGCTTGGAACATTCGAAAGCTAAGCAAGAAAGAAAACATTACAGGCGACGAAATGAAAATAAGCGAAACCGAAATTAAATTTAAATTGAGAACATTAATAAAAAGGAAGGTGATATGAAATAAAATGGCTAATAAAATTGAATTAAATTAAATATATGGGGGGTTATGGAGTAACCACCACATATTACCCAGGGTCCCCCGAAAGAAAATATTGGTGAGATGACAAAATGAACAATTTTTCATCGAGACAATATTTTCTAACACATGTACAAATATACTAAGTAAATACACAAAATAAATATATCAGAAATAGTTATAAGAATATACATAATTGTTGTACATGATATTTAAACAATAAAAAAAAATAATTACTGTTATGATAGTAATCCTTATGAAAATATACCAACTGTAGTAAATGTTAACATGAAAGGTATATAAAGTTTCTTCCAGAAGTATCTATCATATATATCAAAAAAATTTAAAGTCTATGTCTATGTGCAACAGTCCTTAACTTTAACGAGTCTCTTGTTAGGCTGTGCAAAATGCACTATAACAGTAGAATGCTTTAACATATGTCGCAATATGTGATTATACAATAATATGTATATTTATATTCTCAGTTGTGAACAAAAATGAAATATACTATAACTGTATATGAATCATGTTATAACTATATATAACATATATGGTTTCAAATAACACATAATAAATTAAATGAATTTGTAAGTTGAAAATTGAACAATAAAAATATATATATAAATGGTGCAGAGAGATTAGTTAGGCTCTTATAAAAAAAAATATTTACTTATATCACCACATAGCCTTTTAAGCTTTCAATAAATCTTAAATGAATAACTTTAGTATTATTCAATAACACATTTTTGCAGAAAATAAAATTAATAAGTTGCAAAAAAAATGTCAACAAAAGCATGATATTATTTTCCAATAAAAGTATCTTCAAAGTGAATATAATAATTTTCAACGAGAGAATTTTTACACTCTCATAAAGGAATATTCTTGAACATTTTCAATATAAATTGACAATAATTGCATAAATACCTTTAATACTATACTTCATTCAAAATAAACATAAAACATAAGATGTTTAATATTCTGAAAAAAGGAAGAAACTTATATGAATATGTCAATCTTATATATGACTTGATAATGTCAACTTACAAAGAAAAATCAATTGTGTCAAAATTTCTATATAGAAGATATCTAGAACATATTTACTTGTAATTTTCAAACATTTTTTAAAAAGATAAGTAAGTGATCACTTTTGCATTTGTCATAAATCAAGAATTTGCTTTATATAAATATATATAATGACTCATTAAACATCTTTGGATAAATATATATATCATGACTGAATCAAGAACTTTGGATAAATATATATATTGACTGAATGACCAACTTTGGATAAATATATATATAATGCCTCAATCAACATCTTTGGATCCAAAGTATAAATACCCAAAAGTATACAAAAAGAAAAAGAATTACTTATTGTGAGTCATTCACTTTCTATATTTCAACAAGAAGAGAAGAAAACATTAGTATGAATAAGTTTATCATGCACTTTCTTTTTTTTTTTTTTTTTTTTTTTTTTTTTTAAGAGGTTAAATGTTAAAGTATGCATGCATTGTAAGGAAAAGACACAATAGGGAAAATAATTTGATGAGTACTCATCTTTATGTTTACCTTATATCAATTACAATTTCACCTTTCTTATTAGAATGCACATTTGTCAAAAAATAACTTTAAATAATGATATAGTATTATAACAAGAATATAAAAAGACAAATTCTTTCTCCATTTTTTGCATCAACTATTGTAAGTAAAGACTTTATAAAATTTAAAAGTATGGCATACATGAGATTATATGTATATATTGTAAAAATTATGACTTATAGATAAATACAGTAACTAATAAAACTATTAAAATTCATACATACATCCCGAGGATGACCGTTGAGTTGTACCAGGGAGAAGAAGACTCAAATAAAATGAAAAAAAATAATAACAGCTGCCTGCAGCCTGGAGAAAAGAAAAAAAAAAATTACATAGCGATTCTTCTTGCTGGACAATCAGTGCGGCTAGCTTCGACTGAATATATTACAAAGCAAAAGTCATCCTGTAAAAGGAAAAAGAGAGTTAGTCTATTTTTTATGTAGTTTATGATTGCGAGGACGAAGATCATAACTTCTATATTGAGTGGATTTGCTTTTAGCACCAGTATGAGTGCCATCAGGAGGAGCTTGTGACAGTACCGATTTACTGGAACATGAAGATGTTTGCTGGCATTTAGAAGAAGAAAGAATTTGAGGAGAAGTATTACAAGCTGCATCATGATTTGAAACTTGAATAGAAGAGTGCTGTCTCACAGGAGTGGAGGATGCATTATCAACAGCTGGTTGATCATGTGATGCACCTTTTGAAGAAACTGAAGGATGTTGCAGTGCTTCATTTCTCTTTTGAAGCTTCAAGATTCGATTAGTGTGAATCAACATTGGTGAAGCATGACTATTATTGGGATCTTGAATTTGAATGAGCACAGGAGAAATTATTTTCTTGACCACGTATGGGCCTTGTATCTTTTTGTTAAACACAGTAGGAAATTTTGCATAAACAATGTCATTAACATTGATGTTGGAAAACTTTAATTTTTCTCTGGATTTTTGGTACACCTTTTGTCTGGATGATTCGTTATTCTTGTAAGCTTGATAGTATATTTTTTCAATAACATCCATCAATTTATGAATTTCATATGCAGTGTTGAGAATTTTCCATGAAACTTGAGATTTATAATTGGAATAAATATCATTTATTTCTCTGCCAAAATGAAGAAGATTTGGAGTGAATTTTGTAGCTGGATGAGGTGTAGCGTTATATATGGATTGATGAATTTTTAGAGCAGTGGGTACATCACATCCTTGTGAAGCCATTGTGTTCACAGACGATTTTATTTGAGAATTGACACGTTCACTTAAACCGTTAGCTTGGGGATGGGCTACAGAACTATGTTCCAACTTAATGCCAAGCTTTTTGTTAAAATATGCAAACATATCACTAGTAAATTGAGAACCATGATCAGTAAGAGTTAATTCAGGTTTTCCATGAGTGGAAATATAATGCAATAAAGCCTTTGTAACTGACTCAGCACTGATATTATTCAAGGCATATAATTCTAAATGACGAGAAAAATGGTCTATCATTGTTAACACATATTGACGATTTCTCAATGGGCCGAGTAAATCCATAGAGACCTTTTGATTGGGAGCTGTTGGGAGTGGTGCAGGTAGGTATGGAGCAGTGTTTTTTTTATGATTCTTATTTACTAAACAAATTTCACAAGAGTTGACATAATTAATGGTATCAGAAACAAGGGTTTTCCAGGTAAATCTTTTCTTTAAATTAACAATGGTTTTATGAATTCCAGTATGAGTAATATGAGCAATTCTTAAGGCCTTTGCTCTAAGTGACACAGGTAAAACAGCTTTGTGTAGCTCGATATCTTCTGAAGAGAAATGACCATTATAGCAAAGTAACTCATTACTTGGATTAATATAGTAGCCATTTAAACTTTTAGATTTTTTGTTATTTTTAAGATCTTCATAAATTTGTTTGATTTTTGGGTCCTTTTGTTGTTCAGAGAAGATGGTGTGATCAAGAATTTCTAATAAAGGATCTTGGTTATTATCATTATTAGAAGGTGAAGAATCACTCTGAAGATGACATGTATGGTGGATTTTGTCGACTAAACCACATGGAAAGTGAGGAATGTCATTATGTAAATCGTTTTGATTATCAACAATAGGTAGAGGTTCTTGTGAAGAAATAAGATCTGGATTATTATTGAGATCTTCAGTAGGAATGTGAGGAGTTCTACTCAGAAAATCTGCCAAGACATTTTCTTTGCCTGGAACATGTTGGAATGTGTACGAGTATTCTGACAGTTCTAACATCCAACGAGTAGTAATATCAGCAGGTGATGTAGCTTTTTTATAATTATTGAGAGGTTTTGCATCAGACAATAGAATAAAGGGTCGACCAAAAATATAGTATTTAAAAGCAGTTATGCCTTTGTAAATGGCATAAAGTTCCAATTTGATGGCAGGGTAGTGCCTTTCTGATTGAGATAGAGTTTTGGAATAATAGGAGATAGGTTTTAGTTCACCATCAAATTTCTGCATAAGAACAGCTGATATTGCTGTTTTTGAGGCATCTGTATTAACATAAAATGTTTCATTCCAGATAGGAAGATTGAGCATAGGTTTATGAAAGAAAATGTCCTGTAATTCTTTAAATGCATTTTCTTGTTCAGATTTCCAAGAAAACTTATTTTTAGGTTTGGTGACTTCAATGAGAGGAGTAATCAAATTAGAAAAATTAGGTATAATTGATCTATAAAATGAACACAAGCCGATAAAACTCTTTGTTTGCCTCTTGGTTTTAGGCTTTGGAAAGGAGGTAATTTTTAAAATATTACTTGTAATAGGAAGAATTTTATGATCTGTAAGTTGGAAACCCAAAAAGTTAATGCTAGTTTGCATAAAGGTACACTTTTCAGGAGACAAAGTAATGTTATTAGCAATAAGGGTGTCTAATAACTTTGTGAGTTTCATGGACATTTCCTCAAACGAATTAGCACCCACTACAATATCGTCTTGATATGCATAACAGGAGTCAATCTGAGATAATTGAATCACAGAGTCGATTAATTGTTGGAAAGTGCTGGCGGCCGTCTTCAAGCCAAATACTAAACGTAAATATGTAAAAATTCCCCATGGAGTAGTAAAACTAAGTTTATCTTGCATATCTTTAGGTACAGCAATCTGCCAATATGCAGAGGGTAAGTCAAGAGTTGTATAATATTTAAATTTTGACAACTGCACCAATAGATTTTGAATTCTAGGAAGAGGATATGAAGATGGAATTATTATGGAATTTAACAATCTTAAATCAAGAGCCAAACGATACTTTTGAGGCTTAGACATATCAGTTCTCTTCTTTTTAACAAGAAGCATGGGACAGGCCCAAGATGAATTTGATCTCTCAATAATGCCAGCTTTGAGCATTTGATCAATTTGGTCAAGAGCTTCTTGCTCGAGTGCTTGAGGTACAGGAAAAGGTAATGTTTTTACTGGATGAGAATTTAACATGGTAAACTGAGGATTGACCAGGTCAGTATGACCTAAAGTGTCAAGAGATTTCGAAAAGGCAAGCGCTTTACTACATAATAATTTTGTTAAAGCTTCCCTTTCATGAGGAGGTAAATGTTTAAGATCAAAGTCATTTGGAGATAATTCTTGAATACGTTTTCTCTTAATCTCTTCAGATGGCAAAATTAAAGTACAATATTCGTTTTCAAATTCTAAATCAAAAGAGTATTCTTCAATATCTTTTTCATCTACATTGATACATTCACCAATAATTGAATTTTTATTTAAATGAATATCGAGCTTTGAAACATTCTGACATACAACCAAAAATAAATCATTTTGAATGGAAGATTTTGAGTGTAATGATTCATGTAATACCAGACCCTTGTTTTTTAAATTGGGTTTAAAAAGAAAATATTCAGATGGAGGATTCAGATACTTCACATGTAAATAAACAAACGAATTAGGAGGTATTAATTCTCTATTGAGTAATTGTACCATATTGGAACTCACCAAAATTTTATTACCCATACTTAAATGAGGTTGCTTTTCACCAACATAACTACTATCACTAGTATTTTTAGATGAGGAATTCTTGTTAAGTATATTATTATCATTAGTAGACACATAATTCACCACATTAGCATAATCAGTTGGAAAATAATTAGAAAAATAAGTAAAATGACCATCAATATAAGGATTATGAAAATTCATAGCAGAATGAGCCATATTATTTGTAAACAAACCATTATTTTGAACATTATAACAATAAGGATAGGTTGTATAATTGTTGGACAACTGCAAACTTGAATTATCACAATTTGCACAAGTATTATCAATGTAAGTATCACTCGTTAGATTATTTGATATAGGCCTTTCATAAGAAGGCATTCTGTGTGCATCAAGAGAATATGGTACATTTGAATTCACATAATTATATTCAGAATTCATAAAATAGCAAGTAGGAGATTCATTATAACTTTGAAAAGGAATATGCTTGTCTTTAAGTAATATAGACTTAAAGCTTGGTGAAATAGTAATAGAATGTTTGTTAATAAACTCAAAGCCAAGTATGGCTTGAAAGTGAACATTTTGAATTTTTGTAAGGTAAAATACATGATGAAAAAAAAATTTATCAATCTTAAAAGCTATCTCTATGCATCCTTTGAAGAAGACCTTAGAATTTATGGTCGATACAGATACATTTCTGGATAAAAATTTGTAATGAAGCCTGGATTTAATGCTATTAAAGCATTCTTCATCCAAGAGAGATAAACTTGATCCAGTATCTATTAATGTGGAGATTTCATTATGTTGTACATTTATTAGGATGCATGGAAGAACATACGAGTTATTAAAAGAACTGCATATAACATGATTTTCTTGTACATCATCATTATTTTCAAAATTTTGTTTAGATGTCAAATAATTATGTAAACAGGAAGATTTGTTAGACTTAGATGTCATAGGAGAAGTTTGGACAGCTGTGGATGCCACTAAAGTGACTGACGAGCGTTTGTCTAATTGTTGATGTTTGTTGTTGTTGTCAAAGTGTACTGACCCTGAATGAGAATTACGGGAGAGAAGGTGGTCAGTAGAACCAGTCTCCCTTATTTGTTTAAATGATAAACATTGTTATTTTCAGAAGAAGAAGAGGTGTGGCTTTTCTTTCTGTAAGGGTGAGACGAAACCTGAGTTGAAGAGTTTTGATTAGAATTACCAATAATGTTTTTGAATTTGTAGCATGAGTCCATACGATGATTAAATTTCCCACAGAACGCACACTGCACAACATCTCGTCTGTGATAAAAGGATGTAGAATTTTTTTTGTGAGAATATTTGTCAAAGGTTGGTTGATAAGGACGTTTCCGGTGAAAGTTTTGATGACGAAAATTATTGTTACGTTTATTTGTAGCCTCTTGTCTCGGTGGAGAAGGCGAAAATGTTCTAGTATTTCTTTGAAAATTACGTGAAGTATGAGAACTGTCCTTTTGAGTTTGTAAAGGAGAGTAGTTGGTTTGAGAATTGTGATAAATTTTATCCTTCGTATGCTTTATAGGAGTTTTATGAAGAGTATTACTAGAATTATCGTGGACATTTTCAGAATCGATACAATAGGCTTGATTAAAATTTTCATAAGATTTTTTAGGGGGAGAGTCATATATATTTTGAAGAAAAGTTGCTCGTTCAAGAGCTAATTCGAAGGACGTAATATTTTCTTCTAAGATTTTACGTTTGATTTGTTTAGGTAAAGCCTCAAGAAAATGAGTAAACTTTAATGAATTAAGAGCAGAAAGATCCAATTTTGGATAAGCAAGTCGAAGTTGTTTATCCAACCGAAAAGCAAAATTTTTAACTGATTCATTTGAATCTAAGGTCAAGTTCTGTAAAGATTTTAGAGAAACAGACTTTTTTGTGGGTAAGAAATAGTCTATAAATGCCTTTCGAATTTCACTAAAATTAGAGTTCTTGAGCTGTGACTGAGTTTCCAGAAAGAAGAGTAAGGCGGTGCCCTCAAGTTTTGATTTAAAGAGAACAAAAAGTTCCTTGTCTGTAAAGTTATTTAGTTCCTGTAAGTCAGATAATTGATCGAAGAAAAATTCTACAGTCTGAGGGTTACCGTCGAAAGGTTGGATTGCAATATTTAGTTTGGCTTTTGGAGGCATGATGAAATAATTAATATAAGAACTCAATGTATGACATGATAAATTTGGTTATTTGGCAGGTCCTATGATGAACAATATATATAAATTGACCCGTTACTTAAAATATTGATGACTTTCATTTACTTCATACATCATTTTTATATGTAAAAAAAAGAAGAAAACGTATACTAACATATTAGTATCATATGAAGAATATAAGACCCAAATATTTTATGTAAATATTTATATATAATATGGCTCAAAACATAAATTATTATATGTATGACAAGAAGAATAATTTATCTTAGCATGAACAATAATTTTTACCAGTACCACCGTTAAATAATGCATATATTAGTTATAAATTATAATAATGCAAGAAGAAATATATTGATAAATTATGTTGTATATATAATGCACTGCTCCAGAAAAATATTATTTCAATACAAGATCAATATAAATATTGTATTTGATTACTGCACCATACCCAACAAAATATAATTATATAAAACATTAATCACTATATGAAGAAAAATAACTTGAAAAAAAAAAAATAATGAAGAATGTTCAAGCGTTGGTCACTGCACCAAAAGAAAATAATTGTTGTGTTTGGGCTGACGCTTTGGTCAGGGCATCAAAGAAAAAATAATGTTATGTTTATTTGAAAGTGGAGAAAGCACTTTTTATTTGCCTCTACCCACAACTAGGCCAAATAAATGATCGTGATAATGACAGCACATCGCGGAGAATGGAGGCCTGCAAACGACCCACGTGACCATCCTTACTTCATTTTAAAAAACAATGAAAATATTCTTTATCCATGATGACATAAAATGTCAAACATATAGTTAAAAAATATAAAATTGAAAAGGTAAAAAAAAGTTACCTGTCAAGTCTTTGGCTGTTGATGACAAATAAATCCAGACAATAGGCACAAGAAATTAATATACGAACAATTTTCGAAGAAAAAAAAAAATATATTTTATTTCATGAAGAACTTGTTGCTTTTTTCATGAATAAATATTTCTTCACAAATTTATATTTTTGGTGACTCGTACATATTAATTTCTCACTTGATAAACAACCATTTCATAACATATGTTAATCACAACTATTGCCATCTCCAAGCAATAAAAATTCTTTTCATAACATATTCTAGATATCTCAACAACATGTAATTAAACAATTTTCTTCATGACATAAAAGGAGAATAAATTATTATTTCTTTTTGAAAAAGAACACCTCTCATAATATGAACTTTCAAAACAAAATACATCATACTTCATATTGTATAGATACATGCCAATATTTTCTTTATAACGCCCCGTAAATATTAAAAAAAAATTATATATATATTGGGCCAGATAATGAAGTAAAAAGGACTTATGCAAATAAAATTTCTTCACCTGACGAAAGAAAAAATCTTCACCAAGACGTCATGTAAACTATAATATTATTTCTTGAAAACAAAACAGTTCTTCACCTCTGCCTACTTCTCAGAGGATGGAGAATAAAAAGATTATCGAAGAATTGGGCACATTAGATTTGTAGAAGAAAACTCGTTGATGAAGAGATGATGAGAAAATGAATGAATATTTATAAAATACGTGACGACATTTTTACAACACTTGTGAAGATAACACGAGAGCATAAACTGAAGACGTATAATGAGACCTTATATAATTTCCGTAATCCAAGAAGAGAATGCACAAACAAAACAATTTTCGGGATGCTATTGCAGTGAGAAGTGCCTTGCTACTAGCCGCCTTGAAAACTCAACATCATTTCCAAAAAGAGAAGGCACAAACGAATACATTCAGGAATGCATTAAACCACTTCATTGCTCCTCGCAGCACAGAGGGACTTGGCTTAACAGAAATCAACATCACTTTCCTAGATGAATTTTGAGGGCAGCACTTTTTCTTTGCCGCACTTAAAAAAAATCAGCATCGTAATAATCTCAACATAACAAAAAAAAACCGTTCCATCCTTCGTTAACGGGGGAGCACCTCTGCCCCGAACTTTCACTCATGCGACTGCATCCATCACAGCAGGTGTCTATCGGCGCAACTAACGCAGGTGGCCGCGAGCCCAGGGGAAAAGGAGAAAGGGTTATTGTAAATGCAAAATACGCCAATTTGGCAGTTAGCAACAGAGGGGGTGAGGAAAAACTAAGCCAAATTACAATATACAGTATGAAAAGATATGTAACTAATAAGAATAAAATTGATAACCATCTTAAGAAGGAAGGCCAAAGCTGGTGGCCATGTACTTAACGGCTTGAAATACGTCACCTGTGAAATTTAATTTGATAGGTTAGGGGTGTGTCCGAATAAACGGAAGTTCCACCCAAAAGAACTAGCGAGAAAGTTCTCGAACAAATTTAAAACCGGAAGGAATGATTTCAAACAGAATTTTACCGGCTTGGAACATTCGAAAGCTAAGCAAGAAAGAACTTGATTGACTTAGAAGCGATACTTTGAAGACACGATACATTCTTATAACGGAAAAGCCAAAAGTGTTAGAGATTTCTCATAAATTGGAATCAGCCTTTTTGGTTTAAACATGATCATGTTTCCCTTCAAAGTCACACAAATTTCTCTTTTCCCCAAAATTTGAAGTAATGCGAAGTTTTCTGACGATTCTGACTAGGACAAACATTTATAAGAAAATCTAGTCCATATTTTGAGCGTTCATGCTGCTCGAATGAGTCGGACTTTAAGTGAGCAATGTCTAAAATACAGGATTAGTATAAATGAATAACCGGATTAAAAAAATCAGTTTGAAACTATTATAGGTACAAGGAATTGTACCCGGAATTCCCGGGTTACTGCATGTGGGTGAAAACGAACATATTTACCCTTATGTTCAATCCAGCGTTGAACAGTAGCCAAAAAAAAAATGATTTTTTATATGCATTACTTATTAATTTATGTATAATAGTTTTGAAAGTATACGAATGTAATTATTAATTTACATTAATTCTTGGTTGTTTTTGGTAACTCATTGTATATACAAATACAGTATCATCATCTAAAGTGTACAGATAATTATGGTTTTAAAAGCGTAATATCGAATTATTAATTATCTACATCCTTAATTTAAAAAAACAGTGTTTTAATCTTGAAAATAAGTGTTTTCTCTTAATTATTTGCAATTAGCTGAACATAATTTGCAATGTTTTCTTTTCCATATAATTACTCATCTGAACAAAATTCTTTCGAGAAAAACAACAAACTCGGGTGTAATAATAAAGTAAAAAAGAAGAAGAAGGCTCATTTTGATATTTTTTTTCTTTTTTTCGAGAGAGATCGATGAAAGAAGAATGGAAAATAAAAGAATTAAAAGTTACCAGCATTAAAGCACAAAACCGCAAAAGAAAAAGAAGGAATAACACGAACAAATCAAAAGGCGCCTTTCTTTCTATAAGTAGATCTATTTTTTTCCTTCAAGTATTGACGAGGATGAAGATATGTTGAAAAAATGATATTTATTTTTTTTCTTTTATCGGTTGTTTGATTTAGTATTTATCATATATACTCATTCATTTGATCTCAACGATATAAAAAAATCACACATGTATTTTGGAAAAAAAAATATTTTTGTAATAATCAGCTGAACATAATTGTTAATGTTTTCTTTTCCATAAAATTACTCAGCTGAAAAGGAGTTCTTTCGAGAAAAACGGTGAAATGTGGCGTAATTGAAAAAAAAGGCTCATTTTGATTATTTTTTCTCTTCGAGAGTGAGATCAATGAAATAAAAATGAATGGAAGAGGATTTAAAAGATACTATAACTAAAGCAAGATCGCAAATGAAAAAGAAGAAATAGCACAAACAAATCATATGGCGGCTTTCTTTCTATAAAAAGGTTCTAGATTTTTTTCCCTTTAAGTATTGGTGAAGATAAAGATATGTTAGAGAAATCATATTTTTTTTTCTTTAATCGGTTGTTTGATATACTCTTTAACATTCATTCTCATTTATTTGATCTCAAGGATATAAAAAAGTTCCATGTATATTTTGGAAAAACCTTAAATTTTTCTTTTGTAATATGGGCCAATAACCCAGCTGTAAGTCACGTTACATAAAAAAAATGCATCAATAATTAAGAAGGTATTTCGTCATTTGAGTTTGAAATATGTACATTCAGATGCTGAAAGGCTTACCTATTTTTTCAATAGAGGTTTTAATTTTGCCTTATATTTGGGTAATCTGTTTTTTAAAGTTCCTAGTTACTTACATTTAGTTGAAAATATGCAGCAAATTTTTTTTTTCAGATAATTACTCATTTGTACAAAGTTTTAATAATTATCTACTTTCCTTATTTTAAATTTAATCTCGAAGATAAGGGATTTCTCGTAATTAATTACATTTAGTTGAATATAATTAGAATGTTTTCTTTTCCATATAATTACTCATATGAACATTGTTCTTTCAAGAAAAATGACAAACTCTGTGGCGTAATTAAAAAAAGGCCTTATTCGTGACAGAGATCGATGAAAGAAAAATGAATGAAAAAGAAATCAAAAGGTACCAAAAGTGGCCACCATTAAAACAAGACCGCAAAGGAAAAAGAAGAAACGGCAAGAACAAATCATAAGGCGCATTTCTATTTATAAATAGATTCCAGATTTTTTTTTTTTCCTTTTAAGTATTGGCGAGGATGAAGATATGATGGAAAAATCATATTTATTTTTTTCCCTTTTTTATTCTTTGTTCTCATGTATTTGGTCTCAGTAATATAAAAAAGCTCCACATGTATTTTGGAAAATTTTTCAATTTTTTTTTTGAAATATCGGTCAATAATGCAGCTGTAAATCACGTTACATAAAAGAAAATTATATCAAAAGATGAGTTTGTATTTCGTTGCTTGAGATTAAAATATTCGCATTTAGATCCTGAAAGTCCTAACTGTTTTTCAATAGGGGGTTTTCATTGTTTATAATATTTGGGTAATTTACCTTTTTAAGTGCCTAAACATTTACATTTAGTTGTACATATGTAGCAGTGTTTTCTTTTCCATATAATTACTCATTTGAACAAAGTTCTATTAACTATTAATTATCTACTTTCCTAATTTAGAGTAGTGTTTTCTCTTATTTATTTACGTTTTACTGAACATAGTTGAGAATGTTTTCTTTTCCATGTAATTAATCATCGTAAATGTAGTTCTTTCGAGAAAAACGGCATATATTATGGCGTAATTTAAAGAAAAAAGGGTCATTTTGATCATTTTTCCTCTTTGAGAAAGAGATCGATGAAAGAAGAATGAATGTAAAATTAATTAAAAAGTACCAGCATTAAAGCAAGACCGCAAAGGAAAAAGAAAAAACGGCACGAATAAATCATAAGGTGTTTTTCTATCTATAAATCGATCCCAGATTATAATATTTAATTTTGCATAATATTTACGTAATCTGTTTTTTAAAATGACTAATTATGTACATTAACCTGAACGTAAGTAGCAATGTTTTCTTTTCCATATAATTGCTCATTTGGACAAAAGTCCTATTAACTATCTACTCTCCTGATTTAAAAATTTGTGTTTTAATCTCGAAGCTTAGTGTTTTCTCTTAGTTATATACATTCAGCTGAACATAATTGCCGATGTTTTATTTCCCATATAATTACTCATCTAAACAGAGTTCTTTCGAAAAAACGCAAACATTGTGGTGTAATTGAAAAAAAAAAAGTTTTATTTTGATAATTCTTTCTCTTCGAGAGCGATCGATGAAAGAAGAATGAATGGAAAGGAATTAAAAGATATCAGCATTAAAGCATAAGACCGCAGAGGAAGTAGAAGGAATAGCACGAACAAATCATAAAGGGGCCTTTTTTTCTATAAAGAAATCCCAATTTGTTTTTCCTTGAAATATTGTCGAGGATAAGGATATGTTGAAGAATTCATATTTTTTTCCTTTTATTGCTTATGTGATTTATTATTTATCATAGATCCTCATTTATTTGATCTCAAGAATATAAAAATGTTGCATATGAGTTTTGGGAAAAATTTAAATTTCATTTTTGTAATGTCGGTCAATAATGTTGCTGTAAGTTACGTTACAGGAAAGAAAATTTTATCAATAGTTGAGTTTGTATTTCGTTATGTCAGCTTAAAATATTTACATTTTGATCTTGAAAGGCTTAGCTATTTTTCAAAAAGGAAGTTTAATTTTGCATAATATTTGTGTATTTTTTTTTAAAGCCTAATTATTTACACTGAGCTGAGCATAAGTAGCAATGTTTTATTTTCTATAAAATTATTCATCTGAACAAAGTTCTATTTATTATTATTTATCTACTTTCCTAATTTAAAAATTTAGTATTTTAATCTTGAATAGAAGTGTTTTCTCCTATTTATTTGCATTTAGCTGAGAATAATTAGCAATGTTTTCTTTTCCATATAATTACTAATATGCGAACATAGTTCTTTCGAGAAAACTAACAAACACTGCAGCTTAATTTTTTTTTTTAAAGGCTCATTTTTGAATTTTTTTTTTCTTTACTAGAGAGAGATCGATGAAAGAAGAATTGATAGAAAAGGAATTAAAGATACCGTCATTAAAGCATAAGGCCGCAAACAAAAGAAGCACTATCACGAACAAATCATAAGGCGCCTTCCTATCTATAAATAGATCAAAGATTTTTTTCCCCTTTAAATATTGGCGAGGATGAACATATGTTGAAGAAGTCATATTTATTTTTTTCCTTTCAGTAGTTGTTTGATTTACTATTTATCATATGTTCTCATTTATTTGATCTCAACGATATAAAAATTTTCCCTATGTATTTTGGGAAACAGTTAAATTTTATTTTTGTAATATCAGTCAATAAAGCAGCTGTAAATCACATTACATAAAAGGAAATTATATGAATAGTTGAGTTTGTATTTCATTGTTTGAGCTTGAAATATTTATATTTAGATCCTGTAAGGTTTAACTATTTTTCAAAAGGAGGTTTTAATTTTGCATAATATTTGGGTAATCAGTTTTTTTAAGTAATTAATTATTTACGTGTAGCTGAACATAAGTAGTTATGCTTTCTTTTCCATACAATTACTCATTTGAACAAAGTTCTAATACATATTAATTATCTACTTTTCTTATCTTTAATTCCGAATTAATTCGATGGTTTGTGTTTTAGCTTAATTATTTACATTTAGCTGAACATAATTAGCAATGTTTTCTTTTCTATATAATTACTCATCTGAATAAAGTTCTTCCGGGAAAAACGGCAAACGCTGTGGCGAAATTTTAAAAAGAAAAAAAAGAAGGCTCATTCTGGTAATTCTTTCTCTTCGATAGAGAGATCGATGAAAGAAGAATGAATGGAAAAGTAAACTCATCTGAATAAAGTTCTTCCGGGAAAAACGGCAAACGCTGTGGCGAAATTTTAAAAAGAAAAAAAAAGAAGGCTCATTCTGGTAATTCTTTCTCTTCGATAGAGAGATCGATGAAAGAAGAATGAATGGAAAAGTAATTAAAAGATTAAAGCAAAACCGGGCAAAAAAAAAGAAGAAATAGCACGAACAAATCATATAGCACCTTTCTTTCTAAAAATAAATCCCAGATTTTTTTCTCCTTTAAGTATTGTCGAGGATGGAGGTATGTTGTAGAAATCATATTTTGTTTCTTTTCATCGGTTTTTACATATATTATGTATCATAGACTCTCATTTATTTGATCTCAAGGATGTATAAAAGTTCCACACGTATTTTGGAAAAAAAATTATTTTTGTAATATCAATCACTAATGTAGCTGTAAGTCACATTACATAAAAGGATAAAATAAATTTATACAAATAGTTTTTTTTTTTTTTTCATTTTTTTAAGCTTAAAATATTTAAATTTAGATAATTTAGATCTTGAAAATCTTAATTATTTTTTTGAAAGAGGTCTTCATTTTGCATAAAATTTGGGTAAACTGTTTTTTAAAGTGCCTTATTATTTACATTTAGCTGAACATGAGTAGTAATGTTTTCTTTTCCATATTATTACTCATTTGGACAAAGTTCTATTACTTATCTACTTTCCCAATTTAAAAAGTCTGAGTTTTAATCTCGAAGATTAGTGCTTTCTCTTAGTTATTTATATTTAGCTAAACATAATTAGCAATGTTTTCTTTTCCATGTAATTACTCATTTGAACAAAGTTCTTTTGAGAAAAACGGCAATCTCTATGACGTATTAAAAAAGAAAAAAGAAGGTTCATTTTCATAGTTCTTTTTCTTCGAGAGAGATCGATGAAATACGAATGAATAAAAAATGAATTAAAAGATACCATCATTCAAGCAAGGCCGCAAAGAAAAAATAGAGAATAGCACGAAAAAATCATAAGACTCCTTTTTTTTCTATAAGTTTATCCCAGATTTTTTTTCTTTAAGTATTGGCGAGGATGAAGATAGTTAGGGAAATCATTTTTTTTATGTTGTTTGATATGTTCTTTATCATTGATTTTCATTTATTTGATCTCAACGATATAAAAAAGTTCCATATGTATTTTGGAAAAATGTTAAATTATATTTTTCTAATATCGGTCAATAACGCAGAGTTGTAAGTCACGTTACATAAAAGAAAATTATATGAATAGTTCAGCTTGTATTTCGTTGTTTGAGCTTAAAATTTTTTAATTTAGAGCCTAAAAGACTTAACAATTTTTCAAAAGAAGCTTTTAATTTCGCATACTTGGGTAATTTGTTTTTTAAGTTGTCTAATTATTTCCATTTTGCTGAACATAAGTAGCAATGTTTTCTTTTCCATATTATTACTCATTTGGACAAAGTTCTATTATTTATAAACTTTCCTAATATAAAAAAAATCTGAGTTTTTATCTCTAAAATTAGTGCTTTCTCTTAATTATTTAAATTTAGCTGAACATAGTTAGCAATTTTTTCTTTACAATGTATTAAATCATCTGAATAAAGTTCTTTTGAAAAACATGGCAACCGTCGCGTCGTGGCGCAATTAAGAAAAAAAAAAAAAGAAGAAGAAAGCTTAGTTTGATAATTCTTTCTCTTCGAGAGAGAGATCGATGAAATATGAATGAACAAGAAAGGAATTAAAAGATACCAACATTCAAGCAAGACCGCAAAGGAAAATGAAGAAATAGCACGAACAAATCATAAGGAGTTTTTCTTTCTATAAATAAATCCCAGATTTTTTTCCTTAACCCTTTCAGGTGCAAGGTACTTGTATTCATTAAATATTGAAATAATTGATTATCACCAGTATTTACAAGGAAATTTACTTCTAAATAAGTAAAAGTTTATTTTCGCGTATTTAATAAAAGTGAAATTTTCTTTAAAAAATTCGGGTGCCAAAGTGACATTTAGAAATTAAAATTAGGTGATGCCGTGGCGGCATCACCGCCCTTCAAGGGGTTAAAGTATATGCGAGGATGAAGGTGTCTTAAAAAAATCATGTTTTTTTTTTTTTTTTTTTTTTTTTTTTTTTTTTTTTTTTTTAAGAAAAAAAGGGAAATTTTATTTTTGTAATATCGGTCAACAACGCAGCTGTAAATCACGTTACATAATAGAAAATTATACCGATAGTTGAGTTTGTATTTTGTTATTTGAGCTTAAAATATTTACATTTAGATCCGGAAAGACTTAACAATTTTTCAAAAGAAGGTTTTAATTTCGCCTAATATTTGGACAATTTGTTTTTTAAAGTGCCTAATTATTTACATTTAGCTCAACATAAGTAGAAATGTATTATTTTCCGTATAATTATTCATTTTTACAAAGTTATATTAATTATCCGCTTTCCTAATTTAAAAATCAAATGTATAAATCTTGAATATAAGTGTTTTCTCCTAATTATTTGCATTTAGCTGAACATAATTAGTAATGTTTTCTTTTCCATATAATTACTCATCTAAATAGAGTTCTTTGAAGAAAAACGGCAAACCCTGTGGCGTAATTAAAAAAAAAAAAGTCTTATTTTGATTATTATTATTATTTTGTTTGGGGGGGGGGGAGAGAGAGAGAGAGATCGATGAAAGTAGAATGAATGACAAAGTAATTTAAAGATACCAGAATTAAAGTAAGACCGCAAAGGAAAAAGAAATAATAGACAAATAAATCATAAGGCGCCTTTCTATCTATAAATAGATCCTAGATTTTCTTTTCCCTTCAAGTATTGGGAAGGATGAAGATTTGTTGAAGAAATCTTATTTATTTTTTCCCTTTTTATCGTTTTTTTTTTATACAATCTTTATCATAGATTCTCATTTATTTGATCTCAACGGTCTAAAAAAGCTCCACATGTATTTTCGAAAAATGTTCAATTTTATTTTTAAAATATCGGTCAAAAGTGCAGCTGTAAGTCACATTACATAAAAGAAAATTCTATCTATAGATGAGTTTGTATTTCTATATTCTATATTCAACTTTCTATATTTCCAATAATTATATCGTTGCTTGAGTTTAAAATATTTACATTTAGATCCAGGAAAGTTTAACTATTTTTTCAAAAAGAGGTTTTCCTTTTGCATAACATCTGGGCAATCCGTTTTTTTAATGTTTTTGTAGTTTAAAATAAATATCCATTTACTGCATTAAAGGAAGCTTCAAATTATTAGAAAAACTGTTTTGATTGGTAGATTTAACGTATATTTTCTTACTTATTTTTCCTTTTATTGAATTTTACATAAACTATACCACTTATATCCATTTATCCTGTGCCTTTTTCTAGCCAGTGGCGCAACTATGCTAAAACCAGATTTTTTTTTTCTCTGATCAACTTTGTTCATTTTTTAAATGTTCAACTCATATTAAATAAAGCTTCATTTTATTTATTTTTTAATTAAAAAAATTACTGTTTTTATCCTGTTCATTACGTACATTCTTTTAAAATAGGAAGTAATAACAGATTATAAATTTGCATGGCAGATTATAAAAAATAATTACAGTATAATGTTGCTAATTAATTTACAACATTTAAAAATTAGGTTGTCTTATTTTCCCTATAATTATATTAAACAGTTCGCGTAATAGTAAAAAGTGAAAACTGTGGAAGAAACGAAATCGCCTTCTTTTTGTCTTTTGCTAATTGTTTGATGTACTGTTCATTACAAGTTCTTATTTGTGTGACGTTGTTAATATAAAACGATTTTAAATGCAGAAATTCATTTCGAGAGAATTAAGGATTCCACTTTTCAAAGATTTATGTATGATTCTGTTGAAAATAATAAATAAATTGAAAATATGTCAATATTTAACAGTACTTCAGTTTATAATTCGTTGTCTAAATTCAAAATAAAGAAAATTCTTTTAAAATACGAAAAGTTTTTAAGTATTGAAAAATGATGTATATAACATTTGATTTTTTTAAATTTTTTATTTGTTTGTTTTATCTACTTTTTTTATTATTTATTTATTTATTTATTTATTTATTTATTTATTTATTTATTTTTTGAGGCGGAGGGGAGGGGAATATTTGTGTCTTTTAAGGGTGTGTTCTCATCAAAACTGTTTATTTTCTTATTTATTTTTAAATTCATTTTTGATCTCAAATGAATAAAACTGGCAAAATCTCTTATTTAGAATTTACATAATGTGCCGTGTTTGTCAATTTTTTCATAAATGCAGAAAATAATAAATGCAAAAACTGCAGTCAAAATTGGCATTTTGAATCGAATTTTCTGAAGCGGGAGACCTGTGAACGAAAATAATGGTCACACTCAGAAAATAATTGTTTATAAATCAAATTCTAATTAATTAGCGAAAAATGAAATAACACGGCTTCTTACGCATATTTTCAAAAATCACCTCTTTTGAAAATAAGTCTGAAAATGTCTCAGAAAATTTTAAGCAGTTCAGGGTAAAAAAATATTTTTTAGAATATCCCTTAAAGGAAATATGCAAGGTGTCCAGTAAATGACTGACCCATTTTAAAATTAAATAGCCAAAAAAAAAAAAAAAAAAAAAAAAAAAAAAAAAAAAAAAAAAAAACCCGGTTTGAGATAAAAATTCGCGGTTTGCAGTATTGTTGTTAGAATATCAATAAATTTTTAAATAAGCACTTCCTTCATATAGTTCAAATTTCGGCCAAAAGATAGCGCTGGCGGCATCGGGCTGTATAAATACAGCCTCTTTCTTGTTTTCAAGCTCATGATCTTTCCGGCTCATTTTCCAGAGTCGAATCTGAGTCGAAATGTTGAATCGACTCTCCACTCAACTTCAGAAATAGGGTTTGTTGGTTGGAACGAGATTTAAAATAACATTTAAGATTGAACTATGCCAATGGCATTAACCTCCTCAGACAAATATCACGGGGACCTACAAAAACTAGTTTAAAATTACTGTAAAAATCTCCAATGTATCAATCTATAAATAAATACTTATAATAAGCAAACATATATTTAAAAAAAAAAACTAGAAATAGTTTTAACAATTCTAGAAACATTTAAATTAATTTAAAGAATGCTCTTTAGTGTTTCAAAATTCTCTTCGGAATATGTTATTTTAACCGCTTAACTGATTTTCTTTTTTTCGTACAATAAATTAAAATATGGGATAAAAGCCGCTTTTTTAAGCTAAATTAATCGTAATAAATAATATAAGTTAAATTAATAGTATGAAATTGCATTTAAAAATCGCACCTCGCTCCCTCCCCCCCCCCCCCCTCACGACAGCAAACGTATCAACGGTAAAATGGAAGGAGGTTTTAAAAAAAAGACGTACCTGTTTTTATATCCTGTGATTCATTCATTTTCAAAACTTCATTACAAAAAGCATCATAGGTCCTGAAATATATTTTCTTCCCCTCTCCCTCCCCCCCTATTTACATTATTCGGTATGAAGAAAAGAACGAGAAAAAAATTCTAAAAAAATCTGCTGTATCTGATTTGAAATAAGGAATATTATTAAAAATATGATTTATTATCTTTTTTAAAAAGATGTATAAAAATATTAATGTTCAATTAATTTTGTAATATTTATATTTCTAAACTTGAACTAAAATAAGTAGACATTCAGTTTTATATAAAATATCAATTTCCCCACCAGTGGGCGATAGGTTCTGACGTCTCAACTGGTGGACGGCAGTTGCCAGGTTCGAACCCAATCGCGTCCGTCAGTCTAACTGTTCGGAGTTTTCCGTGGTTTTCTTCGAACCTTGGATTTCCTTGCATAAATACGGTTTAGGTTCCCTTAGAAAGATCCCCACGGAGGGCATCCTACCCCTTTCGGACCTGTATCCCCCGTGTAGATAATCGGCCGACATAAAATAAACGAAAACAAACTAAAATATCTTTAAGCTATTTCATGGCAAAACATTTTTCTGGAAATTTTTTATTGAAATAAAGTTTCGTTTATTTTTCTTCTAGTTTTTTTTTTTTAATGTTACATGAGACAAAAGCTGTAGAAAACATTTCTGAAGCTAACGCAGAGTGTCTACTGTCCCAATCCTTTCTTTCATTTACTATCTCCCGATTCTACATTTTTCTCGTGTTGGATTTGATGAGTTAAAATACAAATCGGATTTAAAAGCCTTGATTATAATTTTTGAAGCTATATTTGAGTAATGCAATACCGAATAACAATAAAAAAAGCAATGAACATTAAATTGATGCTCTTAGCACATTTAATAGAATAATTTAAATGGGGGGGTTGGGGGAGAGGACGAAAATATATTTCGGAATCTATGATGCTTTTTGTAATGAAGTTTTGAAAAGAAGTGATTCAGAGGATATAAAAACAGGTACGTCTATATTTTTTCTTTTTAAACATCCTTCCATTTTAGCGTAGATACGTTTGCTGTTGTGGGTACGGGGAGTGCGGTGAGGAAGGCGCGGTGTGTGCAAAAGACATCTTAAAATCTCTCATGGCTTCCGAAATAAAATTTTTAGATATATAAAGTAAGGATGAATTCAGTTTTCAGAAAAACTTTAGTATTTTGTTTCAGGCAGGTTTTTGTATTAGCAGGTAGTTTTGTATGTTTATTTCTACTTCGGGATCAATAATTTTTCATGTTTAAGACAGGATTTGCTGTAGACGGATTCCTTTATTGTACGAATTAAAAAAATAATGTGCCATTTATAAGTAATTGACCATTTTTTTTCTTAGACAGGGGTCATGGCAACGCTATTTGAATTCCATTGTTTTAACCATTTAACTGATTTGCCCATACTGGCAATAATCCATCACTTAATGCTTTCTGACACTACTTAAATTTTTAAATGCAATTTCATACTATTTAATAGAATAAATATTTAAATTAAATATTAAGATTAATTTAGCTTAAAAAAGCGGCGTTTATCCCCAAAATTTCAATTTATTGTACGTAAAAAAGAGAAACAGTTAAGCGGTTAAAATAACCTATTCCGAAGAGAATTTTGAAACAGTAAAGAACATCCTTTAAATTAATTTAAATGTTTCTAGAATTGTTAAAACTATTTCTAGTTTTTTTAAATATATGTTTGCTTATCACAAGTATTTATTTATAGATTGATACACATTTGGAGATTTTTACAGTAATTTTAAACTAGTTTTTGCAGTTCTGCTGTTCCTCGTGATATTTGTCTGAGGAGGTTAATGCCATTGGCATGGTTTAATCTTAAATGTTATTTTAAATCTCCTTCCAACCAACAAACCCTATTTCTACAGTTGAGTGGAGAGTCGATTCAACATTTCGACTCAGATTCGACATGAGCTTGAAAACAAGAAAGAGGCTGTATTTCTAAAGCCTGATGCCGCCAGCTCCATCTTTTGGCCGAAATTTGAACTATTTGAAGGAAGTGCGTATTTTAAAATATATTGATATCCTAATAACAATACCGCAAACCTCGCATTTTTATCTCAATCCGTTTCTTTGTTATTTAATTTTAAAATGGGTCAGTCATTTACCGGACACCTTGTATATATATTATAGATAAAATATATATACGCAAGGAAGATTCTCTTTAAGGTTTCTCTATTTATCACATTCAGCTGAAGGGTCATTACATGGTAACTTACGTTACATTTAGAAAAAATTTTTGCAGTAATTTTAGTAATATAACACTAAAAATATTCAAATGTAAAATTAACATGATTTGTTAACGAAACCTATCTGAGGGGCAATTTGGATGAAAATTACCTAAAAATGATAATGAAAATTACACTTTACATTATAACTTACATTCCTTTTATCAGTAATGGCAATTACCATAATGAATATAACTACCAACTTTTAAGATATAACTAAATTAGATAATTTTCATCTAAATTGGGCTTTGAATATGTTAAATTAGCAAATCAAGTCAACTTTACATTTGAATAATTTTTGTGGGTGTTATATTACTAAAATCACTGAAAATAGTTGTAAATGTAACGTAGTTACCATGGAATGACCCTGAACACAATTACCAACATTTTCTTCTTAATCGTATCATTACTAATCTCAACAGTTTTTTTTTTCTTTGAGAGAGAGTGCTAAATTAAAAAGGAGCTCTTCTTTTGACAATTTTATCACTAGATGTTATCCAGAGATTGATCGATAAAGCAAGAATGAATGAAAAAGAAACCAACAAAAAAGCATGATCGGAAGAAAAAGAAGAACACCATGCATTAATAAGGAGACACCTTTTACAATCTATAAATCATTCCCCATTTTTCCGCCATCAAGGATTGGTGAGGATGAAGATATGTTGAAGAAATCATGTGTGTATTCTTTCTTTTTTTTTTTTTTTTTTTTTTTTTTTTTTTTTTTTTTGCCAATTGTTTCATATACATACATTCTCATTCGTTTGATGAATGGAATATGAAAAAATTTGCACACAGAAATTCATTTCGGAAAAGATAGTGATATTTTTAATGTTATTATTCTTATTATTAAGACTGATGAATAATTTTCTGCTGAAAATGTTAAACAAATTGACATTATAGCGATACTTAATCATGTTTAATCTCATAAACAATTGGAATTTTTTTCTTAAAAATTGTTTAGATTGGGATTATTTTTTTTAATCTACAGATAATTTACATTTTGTGTAACATTTGAATAATCTAATTTTGTTTATATGAATGTTTATTCAGTTTAAAGTAAACATGTATTTTATAGACAAAGGAAAGATATACACCTGGAAAATTTCCTTTGATTTCTCCTAATTATCACGTTCATCCGAAAACAATTACAAACGTTATCTGATTCATAATATAATTACTAATCTCTATCGTTTAAATATTTTTTCAAGAACAAAAGCTTGTTTTGTGGCGAAATTAAAAATAAGATTTCATTTTGACAAACTTTCATTACGTGACATCCAATTATGAATCAATGAAGGAAGCGCGAATGAAACAGAAACCAACATCGAAGCATGGCTAGGATAAAAGAGCAGAAACAACATTAATACATAATAAAGCATACTTTATTTTTTAGCTCACAGGCTATCAACGCCTGAGAGCTTATGTGCCCGCCCGTTCTGTATGTACAGTGGCAGTCAAAAGTTTCCGGCCAGCAAAAGTTTTTCAGTTAATTTGTAAGTATACCCAGATGAAGAGGAATCTCAAAGTGATACTTAGACATAATAGTGAGAAACATAATTATGGAAGAACACGTAAATATCCATAAATTTAATTGACAAGATTAAGTATAAAGGAAAACGCATGTTCCCAAATGTTTCCGGCCACCTTCTCAAGTTTTTAAAAAGGTGGTATTGTAATAGAAAATCACAGTGATCATCAACACTTACAATGAGTATTTTATCGTATTACTTTTTTATTATCTTTAGTAATAAGTACTGCGGCGCAGCAACGTGACATTCATACAAACAAGTGTTAAAGATCGTCTATGGTACGTTTTTTTCCACATTTCTTGCAATTTTGGGGAGATTTCTGCTGAGTTGGAGTATTTATATTTCCGCAGACTTTTGCCAACTTCTTTCTAAAGATTTTCTGTTAGATTCATGTTGGGCGTTTGGGCTGGCCATTTCAAAAATGAAATTTTTTATGCGAAAACCATTGCTTGTCGATGCCTGCATACATTTTTTATGCCGTTATCAAGTTAAGAAAAATAGTTGCGACCATACAAATATGACAACATAGATTTTCTGAAAAGTACCCTTTCTTTGATCTTTATATTTTATTTCAAAAGGCCCACTTAAATCTAATCCCACATTTGAAAACGGGAAACTGGGCACTATTCTTTCAGGAGGGAGATCCCCCATCATTTGACTAGCCGTTATAGGTTTAATTTTAAAGCATTGTAAACACTCATGTACAATTTTACGCGCAATATTTCTGCCACCAAGCGGCCAATATTTTTGACGCACTGTGTTCAAAAGAGCTTGGGGTCCTACATGAAAATCTCGTTTATGATAATATTGAAAAATTATTTTCGTCAAGCGACAGCTCGCCGGAAGTATAATGGGGTGTTTATGGTCAAAATTCAAATTTTATTTTGCTAGTCTTCCTCCCACCCTCAATAAGCTATCTCCATCTAAAAAGGGATTTAAGAATTTTAACATACTTGCGCGATGAACCGAAGATCCCGCTTGGAGGGCCGAAATTTCATTTTTGAAATACTTTACCTGTTCATTTTTTATTAAATAAACCTCTGCCTTTCTTAATTCCTCCAGCAACAGAGGGCCGGTTGCAGATGTTGCTTTTTTACATTTATGTATGAATCTGAAAATATAAGCTAAAATTCTAATTAATTTTTGGAAATTATTGCTAAGATTAATTAAATTATCACAGAAATTAGAATCAGTATGAATAGCGAATGTCAAGTTGCTGGGAGCTTTAAGCTCACTAGAATAATGTTCATCTTTAATGTCACTTATATTAGAGTCAGTTTTTGCTATTGTTTCTTCAAGAATTGAAAGAGGCGGGCCATGCCACCACAACTGGTTAGAAGACAGGTTTTCCACACTTGCACCTCTTGATATCAAGTCAGCTGGATTGTGTTCTGACGGAATATGAAACCATGGAAAGTTCTTAGTTTGTTCCTTAATTTGCACAACGCGGTTTCCCACAAACGTTTTCAGGAGATGAGGAGCAGTGTCTATCCAAGCTAAAGCAATAGTTGAATCAGAAAACAAATTGACTGAAGCTACTTGTTTGTCTAATGAATTTAAGACCTTTTTAGTGAGTTTAGCCAGAAGAAGACATGCTGACAGTTCGAGACATGGCACTGTTATTACTTTGGTTGGACACACGCGGGATTTACTACATAATAAGTGACTGATGGTTTCACTAGAATTAGATGTTTGCATGTATATCACTGCGCCATAAGCCTTGGAAGACGCATCTGCGAAACCATTTAGCACCACTGATTGGTTCACAGCTAGGAAGCATCTTGGCACTTCAATGGATTCCAGTTCTTTAAGACTTTCGAGGAAGGTTTTCCATTGTTTGGCAACATGAGAAGGCAGCTTCTCATTCCACTCTATTTTAAGAAGCCATAGCTCCTGCATGAATATTTTTGCTTTAGCAATCACTGGCCCTAAGAGACCGAGAGGATCATAAATTCGGGCAATTTGCGAAAGTACATCTCTTTTTGTGAAATCACTCTTTGTGTTGATATTAACTTTATACCTAAACGTATCATTGAAACTGTTCCACAACATCCCTAATGTTTTAACAGTTATTTCTTCAGAATTTCTGTCCAGGGGAAACATGTGATTATCAGTAGATTGGACCTCATTGGTACACCATTTGTTAAAACCATCTCTCCCTTTAGGAGGAGTTCTGTTAATTGCGATTTCATTAATCTGATTTCTTCTAAATTGGATGAGCCCGATAGGCAATCATCCATATAAAAGTCCTTCAAAACAATTTTCGATGCTAACGGGAAATCCTTTTTCTCATCTAGAGCTAATTGTTGTAATACTTTGGTGGCTAAGTAGGGAGCACAAGATGTTCCATACGAAACTGTTGTTAGCTGAAATACCTTAACCGGGGATGACATACTGTCTTTCCACAAAATTTTTAAATATTTGTACTGGGATGGATTTATTTCTATCATCCTAAACATTTGTTTAATATCCGCAGTAAAAGCATAAATATGCTTTCTAAATTTAATTAATATCGAAAAAAGATCATCTTGCAGAACTCCACCCTTACATAATAAATCGTTCAAAGATTTTCCGTTGGTTGACTTGGCACTAGCGTCAAAAACGACGTGTAATTTTGTGGTTTTACTAGAGGGTCGTAAAACGCTGTGATGTGGTAAGTAATAGCCATCATTAAAGTTCGTGTTTTCTTTTATTTCATGCATGTGATTTAAATCTCTATATTCTTTAATAAATTCTGTGTATAAATTTTTCATAACAGGATCTCGATCTAAACGTTGCCACAGAGAGTTTAATCTTTTCAAAGCAAGATTTTTGGAATTTCCCAAATCGGGTTCTAAAACCTTTGGTTTAAACGGCATCGTGACCACAAACCTACCATCCGGTTTTCTGAAGTGCGTTTTATCGAAGTGATCATTACAATATTCTAATTCTTCACTGTTACAGGGTTTTAAATTTTGCACTTCTTCATTTTCCCAGAAAGACTTCAAAGTGTCATTAAGTTTTTCAAGATTTTTTGTTAAGAAACAATAATTAGTATTATTATTATTTACTGCTTTGTCATAAATACACCCAGATACTAAATATCCAAAAATACTTGATTGCAAATATAAATTATTGCCTAACTTTATTTTTTCTTCATTTAAAAGAGAAAAATACAGTCCAGCACCGATAATTATCTCCACACTGCTTGGAATGTTAAATTTTTTATCCGCTAAATAAATATTTGCTGGAATTTTTAAATCTGATATGTTTATCTTTTTCGAGGGCCTGAAGTCACAAATGTTTGGAACGATTAATAACTCAATATCATAACTGGTACTATTCATTTTATTTGACAACTTTGATTTGATTCTAGATTTAATGTAAATAGGCAATTTATTTATTCCACTTACAGGAATATTTATTTTCTCTTTTTTCAAGCCTAATATTTGTGCTGCTTTAAATGTACAAAAACAATTCTGCGATGCGGAATCTAATATTGCCCTGAAAGGAATTTTGATGCCATTTACATCAGTCAAATAAATTATTGCAGTGCTAATTAAAACAGATTTATTATTATCATTTTCATACGAAAAAAATGAATGAGCAGTAGTTTCGTTTTGTGATAAATCTTCCGACACAAAATTGCTATTTATTGTTTCATGTATTGGGAGATTGTTTATAGGATTATTTACTGGTGTTGTATAGTTATGTAATGATGAATGATGGCTTGCGCTTTTGCAAACATGACAAGTGCTTTTTGAATTACAATAATTAATGAGGTGGGCTGAACTTAAACAATTGAAGCAAAGTTTATTTTTCTTAACAAGGTTAATTCGCTCACTTAACTTCATGTTTTTATATTTAACACAATGATATAAGAGGTGGTTTTCGGTTTTACAGATTACGCAACATTTACTTTGAGGTTTGCTTGTTTTTATGAATAAGGATTTTGCAGTATATTTAGAGGATACGTTAGAACTTATACTATTTAAGATTTGACATTTTCGTTCAAGAAATTCTAAAAATTCATCAAAATTAGGCACTTCATTATCCTTTAATGTTAGTTCGTATTGTTTACGAGTTTCGTTATCTAGTTTATTTAGAATAATATTCAACAAAATTGCGTTCGAGAAATTATCTCTATCATACTTTAAGATCTTTAAAGCCCTTAAATTTTTCTTCACGTTATCCAATAAAATGCGGAGATCCTTAGCGGATTCCTGTTTAATTACATAAAGATTTAAAATATTCTTTATATGACAATCTACCATAACTCTTTTATTCTCGTATCTTTGTTCTAACGCATTGAAAAGTGAAACATATATTTTCATCTGGTGTAAGCAAACTCCTCGCTTCACCAGTCAAAGCAGAACGCAAATAAAATAATTTTTCATTATCTTTTAAATTTGAATTATCATTAATAAGCTCATTAAATGTACTTTTAAATACGGACCATTCTTCAATTCTGCCACTAAAAAGCGGCAATATGACCCTAGGTAGCTTAATGCTAGATGTTTTAGCTTGGTCCTGTTCAATGGATTTTTTATTAGAATCGGTATTTTCATAATAAGCATTAATAGAGGATTTTAAGCTTACCTCTAGTTTTAGAATATCCTCGTCAAGTTGACTCAATATTTTTTCAGTTTCTTCCAACTTTTCTTCCTCTATTATTCTATAATACTCTAGTTTAAGAGCTTCAAACTTTTCTTCTGTTTTCGACAGTGAGTCCAGGTGGGCTTTCCATTCGGATAAATTAAATGTTTTTCCATCCGTTGCGTTAAATATTCTAGTGACTTGGGTCTTGATATTCCCTCGCCTTCTGTTTAACGATGTTATTTCACTTTCCGACATTATTCATCTTGTTGACGAAATTCGATAAATTCAATATTTAATTCAATAGAAAAGACACTGGCTCGTTCATACCTCCGGGTCGCTAGGACCAAATGTACGGAGGTGTACTAAATTAAAAAGAAAAACTAAATTAAAAAGAAAAAGCAAGTAGACTGTAAATTTAATGGAATGTTTATTTTTTAAGAGTCGCTGCTTGTTGCTAAGAGACTGTTTCTCTCAATCCACTGCGTCACACAACACATGAGCAGGGTTACCTAAATTGCCGATTGGCATATAATTGGCGTGGGCTGTGTTTGTCGCCAAGGCGATGTTACAAGATCACAATACAGAAGCGGAACATATCTTTTACATATTGTTTGATGAGCTAATTATCATAGATTCTCACTTCTTTGATTTTGCTCTATGCAAGAATTTTACACATAGAAATTCATTTTCAGAAAAAATAACGACTTTATTTTTTCTCTTGAATTGATAAATAGATCTGCTGGAAATGTAAGAAAAATTGAAATTGTATAAATTTGTAATCATATTTCAGTTTATAATTCGTTATTTAGTTTCTAAATATTAAAAAAAGTTTTATATTTGGAAAAGTTAAAAAAAAATCAAAAGATGATCGCTATTTTGTGTAATATTTTCGTAATCTAATTACTTTTTATTTTAACATTTGTATAGTTTAAAGTAAATATATGTACTTTACATTTTAAAAAAGGCCCGATGTTTCTGAATCTAAAAAATATACTATAATCAAGAACGAAAATATACAATAAACTCTTCCAAGTCACGACCATTTCAAAAAACGTTCCCTTATCTTTAAAAACAACGGGAAAATATTTATTTTAAAATTCTAAGGAGTAATTTATAAAAATAATTTTTGTATTAGCCGCCCGTCATTTTCGGATGCGTTTCTGAGTAATTTTCACTGTGCGATAATCAGTTTTCTCGAATCGGAATATTACTTTTTCGAATGCTATCAATTCCCAGGTAAATATTTTGATATTTAAAAAATATGTTTAAGGGGTTCCGGGACACATTAAAAAAAAAAAAAAAAAACTTTTATTTAATAAATTATTATTTATTTTTTTTGTGGTGGTTAACCATGTTATTTGTAAACAAAATCACATGATAAAACTTCTCTTTATTTGTCTAAAACTTTTTTAATTTAGATTTTATTTAAAAAGTGGGGTAATTTAAAGTTGCTACAATTCAAAATATTGTTTGTAGGGTTTAATTTTTTTTTACATTTTAATAAACAGAAATATCCAAATTTTTATTTAAATTCAGCATTTTAAACTATATTAATGAAAAATAAAAATAAAATTATTTAAAATAATAATTTGAAAAAAAAATTATGTAACTTTTATTTAAAATATCGTATTTTCAATTTTTTTTTTTTCAAATTTCCTGAATCAAAAGTAAAGTAAAATACTCAAAAAAGACATGTTTCGAGTTTGAAGAATTTACCTTTAACGATTCTTGAGTTATAATAATTTAAACCCGCAAAATTGTGAAAAAATCCATCCTGAAGAAAAACGCATTTTCACAAGAAGTCATTTCCATGGCAACCATTGCTTGAAAGCTATATTTTGAAAACATAGCAAAACGAAAAAAAATAATATTTTCTCTTCTAATTAATACAGAAACATAATTTAATCGTCATTTTAAGCATAAAAAACAGAGAAATTTTAATGCAATAAAACATTTTTAGGAAATTTAAAGATATTTGTGTCCGGAACCCACTTAAATGAAAACATACAATATTAACAACATTAGCATTAATATGAAAATTAAGATAATTTTGCAACAATAGTATGGACAAATTGAGTTATGCAGCTCAAAATGTTTACGTGACAAGTGATAGAATCCGAAAACCGATTTTACGGATACAGTGAATTGATTAATGGATTGTAAAAGCTACTTGGAAACGCGTCTGAAAACTACGCACAGATGATAAAAATTTCTTTTTTGCAAATTCTTCAATGAAATTCGAAAATATTTTTTTATTCGAAGCTTTAAGATAAAGGAACTCTTTTCGGAATCTTGGGTGACGCTGTACAGGTTATTATATATTTGCATTTGTGATTATTGTGCATTTTTAGGAGCATTCGCAATTATGCAAATATTTAGTAGCTATAGTCGTTCAGTCCGTCTGTCCGAACCAAATCGTTTAAAGTTTAAAATATGTAAATGCACATAATTTTATAGAATTATTTCAAATCTTATTTAAATCGGATGTATAGTTCAATTACAGGGACAATTAATTTACAGAGCTATGCAAAAGCATTCAATTACATAATGGTACAAGGGAAACATTGCTTGGAGTGCGTCTTAATTATATTAAACTATTTCGCATTTTATGAAATTGATATACGTTGCTGAGATTTGCTACGAGTTAATTTCTGCATGACAGAAAGCATATATTGTTTACAGGGACATACGATTCGGCGAATTGTGCGAAGGCACCTCATTTGATACGTTTGACGTACAATTTGTGACTTGTTGTAGATTAAGAATCATTTGTGATTTTTTACAGTGCATAGATAAAAATTAACTTCAGATTTTTTTTCTGTCAAAACTGTTTAAGGATTTCTGCATTATTTATTTATTCATTATTAAAGCTTAGTAAATAGTCGAATTGAAAAACAAAATGCTTATTTTTTTAATTAATTCAAAACTAGTCTCGGATTTACTGTGTTTCATTTGGATTATTATTATTTTTTAATTTTAACCCTGAAAGACCAGAAGATTTTAGGTAGAAGTGAAAAGTTTTGACAATTTCCCCTAATTAATAGAATCATTTTTGATTGAATAAAATATTTTTAAAAATTTATCCGATGTCAGGTTATGCCAAGAGAGGATCCACATAAGTTTGTTGATGCCGGCTCAATTTTAAATTGCACAAAATTAATAAACTGCTTTTTCTTTTTCGTTAAGATCCCACCTACACACCTGAGAATAATAAGGTTCTAGCTGCGGTTTTTAAAAAATTGATTTCTCGATATATAAAGGTTCTATTTGTATCTATGAAAGCATATTTACATCAAAATGATGCAATGTTATATATACTTTAATGCAACGGATGTTATGTATACTTTAATTATGGTATTACGGTTATTTTAATCCAGAAATGCCTTCATAGATGCAGATAGAACATTTCTATATCGAGAAGATAGAACCTTATTATTTTCAGGTGACAAATTGTATATCTCAGGCCTTAAAGAGTCTAAAAATTCTCATAAACTCTCGAAATTTTCATTTTTTCTAGACGGTAAACTTCTTCTTTTTTTAACATTTTGATGTAATTGTTTCTTTGAAATTCCCATACAAACAGAAGGGCAATTAGGCACAAAAAGTTTCATTCAAGTCACAAAATTTATTTTATAATCCTGCAAAAAGTTTTTATACTAATTTCGTGCTTAACAAATATTTTACAATCTCGAACCCCCTGTAAATGTTAATACTGCATCTTGTAGTTTTTTAAATGCATGAAATGAAAGAATATAGTTATTTTTTATCCCAGTAAAAGTTGTATTTTTAAACTAGTATATATATTTTAAGATATTAAATGTTGAAAATGGGCTGTTTTTTTCTATTTTTTTTATAACTTTAAAATGCCAGAGGCTCCTTAGGGAGATAACTAAATGTTTTTTATTTTTTATCCTAATTAAAGTGCATCGAAAACATTCATTTCGTTTCTTCGAATTATTATATTTAGTTCACAATAAATTTTAATATTTTCGACTTCATCTTTTAATTTTTCATCCCAACTGAATAAAGATTTTTAAGACAAAAAAATTGTATAGCGTAATTAAAAATGCGTACTTATTTCGAAGTCGCTTTCGCGTAGCACAATCGAGTAAAAAATTAAAGAATTTTAATTTATTGAAAATTTTAAGTACTTCCTTTATCCCTAAATTTCCTTTAATATTAGACTCACAATAATACAATCTAAAAATTCAGTTAATTTTAAACGAAATATTGATTTTATGTAAAGTTATAATCGTCGAATTGAAATATCTGTTACGTAAAATTTTAAGCTTCTTTTTTTTAAGTTTTAAAATATGGAAAATATGCATACAAAAAGTATCCTTTTAATGGTTTCTAATTAATATTTTTAGCTTAAAAAACTAGCTATTAATGCTTTTTACCGTTATATAATTACAAATTCAACTGAATCAAATTTTTTTATCCCATTAACTTAATGAGATAGTTTAGTAGTGTTATTAAACTAATAATAATAATAAAAAATAAAAAAATAAATTCATGACCAATTTTTTGTGATGCCCTGTATACAGATGTGAAAAATACCCAGTACAAAATTTATACGTACATACAATATGTTAATTTAGTACTAGTCATTTCCAGATTATTCGCGTATAATTTTTATAGATAGATAGAAGAGGGAGGACAGAATGTTGCCTGAGACCTGAGGGAGGCGAGGGCAACATGAATTAAGTCGGGCGCCCTATAATCTTACATTAAAATAAAAATGTAAAGAATTAATAATCTTTTGTTCAGATATAAAGTTGTCTCAAAACTATCTAATTAAGTTAGTGGGATAAAAAACTTGATTCAGTTGAATTTGTAATTATATAACGGTAAAAAGCATTAATAGTATTTTTCTTTAGTTAACCGTAATAATTAGAAAAATTTGAAAGAATAGTTTTTGTATGCATATATTGCATATTTTAACATTTAAAAAAAAGCTTAAAATTTTACATAACGCATGTTTGTTTAATGATTATAACTTCACATAAAATCAATATTTCGCATAAAATTAACAGAATTTTTAGATTGGATTATTGAGAGTCTAATATTAAATGAAATTTAGAATCAAAGGAAGTACTTAATTTTTTTAATAAATTAAATTTCTTCAATTTTTTTACTCGATTGTGCTACGCGAAAGCAAATTCAAAATGAGTATGCATATAAATTTATAAATTGTCTGATATAAAATTTCCTGGAATTTTAATTAATTCTTAACTACATACAGATTTTATGTACATTTTAATAAAGAGGGTTAAAAATTTTCAAAACAGCGATTAAAAATCTTCACCTTTTTTAATCTAAAAATATGGAAGATTTTTTCCCTAATTATTATCCATAAACATAATTACTAATGTTTTCTTCTCTGTGGTAAAATTATTCATTACAACTGAAGAAATTTCTTTTACAAACAGAGAAAGTTTCCTAGCGTCATTAAAGGAACAGTATTCCTTTTGGCAATTTTTTTTGGCAAGGCGTCATCGAGAGATTGATCGATGAAGGAAGAATGAAAGAAGAATAAAAAGAAAAAACACCACCATTAAAGAGAGTCCGCCCGCCCGTGAAAGTAAGAAAAAGAAAAAAAAACCATGAACGAATCATAAGGCGAACTTTACTTTCTATAAATAGATACGAGATTTTTATTTTCTTTCAGAATTGGCAAGAAATAAAACGTGTTCTGAAATCATATCTGACTTTTTTTTTTTAAATCAGGTAATATATTGTTCATCATAGATTTTTATTAATATGATGTCGGGGATATGAATTAGTTTTCCATACATAAATTGTTTTCGGCCAAAAAAAAATTTATATATCGAAAATTGTCAAATATTGCAGCTGAAAGTAATTTTTCACATAGTTATATAATGCATAACAATACTTATTTTTAGAATTTCGAATACTACAGAAATGGGGATACATGCTTGTTTTTTAGAAAAACATATCTTTAAAATCCCCAGGAAAAAAATCGCTTATCATTTTCATAGCTTTTTATATGCATTTTATAAATGGTCGTTTCTTCCACTTTTTCTTTCAGCATCGTTATATATACTTTTTTTTTCTTCCCAAGACAACTATTAGTGCATGTAACTATAAACCATGTCCTGTAATAATACCTTACTTCAAATATTCTGGTATACAGTGCCAGAAAAAAAAATCTTGACTTTCAAACCACAATCTTTATATGTTTTATTATACTTTTTCCTGCTTTAATAAAAAGAGAGGTGCACGAGAGTTTCTAAAGCGAGTTTGGTCACGTGGAGTGGTGACCTTTGCATCTTCAGATTATTCAGCTTTCTCCTCTTTTTATGCCTGGTGGTGGTTTGACATTTTTAATTTTTTCTTTGTGTGTCAGAAATTTTTTTTTTGTATGTGTGTGTGTGTGTTAAAAATTTTCTCCTTTTTTAATCTAAAAGTATGTAAGATTTTCCTCCCTAATTATTATGTATAAACATAATTACTAAAGCTTTCTTCTCCGTCATATAATTATTAACTACAACTGAAGAAATTTGCTTTAAAAACAGAGAGAGTTTTCTATCGTAATTAAAGGAACAGTACTCGTTTTGGCAATTGTTTTGGCAAGGCTTGATCAAGAGATTGATCGATGAAGGAAGATTGAAAGAAGAAAAAAAAGAAAAACACCACTATTAAAGAGAATCCGCCCGCGAAAGTAAGAAAAAAAAGAAAACATGAACGAATTATAAAACGCCCTTTACTTTCTATAAATAGATACGATATTTTCATTTTCTTTTAGAATTGGCAAGGAATAAAATGTGTTCTGAAATCATATCTGCTCTTTTTTTTTAATCAGGTAATATATTGTTCATGATAGATTTTCATTAATATGATCTCAGGGATATGAATTAGTTATCCATATATAAATTGTTTCGGGCAAAGATAATTTTATTCATCGAAGATTTTCAAGTATTGCAGCTGAAAATATTTTTTCATATAGTTATATTATGCATAACAATACTATTTTTTAAATTTCGAATACAACAGAAATGGAAATACATGCTTGATTTTATGAAAAGTGTGTCTTTAAAATCCACAGTAAAAAATTGTTTATGATTTCCGTAGCTTTTTATACATTTTTTATAAATTGCCTTTTCTTTCACTTTTTCATTCAACATCGTTATATATATATATATTCTTCCAAAGACAAAAATTAGCTTCTGTAATTATAAACCATGTGTTGTAATTTACTTTATTTCAAATAGTCTTATATAAAGTAAAAAAAAAAAAAAATCTAAACATTTAAAACTCAATATTCAGATGTTTTATTATACTTTTCCCAGCTTTAAATAAAAGAGGTGAACCAGAGTTTCTATCACGCGTTTTGCCAAGTAAAGGGTGGCCCTTGCATCTTCAGATGACTCACTGTTCTCGTTTTTTACATTTTTAGGAATAGTAGTGTTTTGAAATAAGGAATTTTAAATTTTTTCAATTACTGACAATTTTTTTTTCTGCTGGCATGGTATTTTTCAGTAATACAAAATACAAATAGTGAATTTTAAATCTCATCAACCTGTAGCAATTTATATCGATTTAACATTATTTTGTTCTCAATGTAAAATTTATAATTATTTGGAAGCATTGTTAAATATAATAATAATAATAACATTATTTATAACAACTAATTAGGAAAGACTATCAACTTATAATAATTTTTATATCTTTCAGCTATGCCGCTGGAAATTTTCACATTATGGCAACAATATCCATGGAACCTCGGGCTCGTGATGTGTTGGCTTCGTGGCGTCGTTCCTGAAGCTACTGCCTACGCCTCCATACTCACCATCGTAACCTTTAGCATAGAACGCTACATTGCCATTTGTCATCCTATCAGGCAGCAGACAAAGTCCAAGCTCTCTCATGCCATACGCAACATCGCTATCATCTGGTTCGTTTCTACCGCAGCTGCAGTGCCGTATGCCGTATTCACCGATGTTAATTACCTGAAGCATCCCCAGAAGGATAACATGGAAATACTGGAATCGGCGTGGTGCGGGTTTCCATTTAACGCACCAGCAGAAGCTTGGGAGATATTGATGCTCTGCAGCACGTTCCTTTTCTTTGTGGTGCCTATTTCTTTAATTACAGTTCTTTATGTTCGAATCGGCTTAGCACTGCATCAGTCCACTAATCTCCACAGGTCTACGTCTGAGAGCACTCAGTGTAGAAGTGAAAGGGAGAGGTCCAAGGCGCAGTCCAGGAGGGTGGTAATCCGAATGTTGGGTAAGTATCTCAGTTAATCTCCACGCAAGGGCTCGGACAGCATCTGTCCGAGAATACATGCAAACACGGATAGATACTGCCCGAGCCCCCGTATATAGATTACGGCGCGCAATGTTATTGCTTCATTTTTTAAAACATAAAATGATGCTTTAAACTTAACAAATGACACTAGAGATACTCAAAATAGATTTTCAAGAAAACTGAGCTTTTCTGTTGTCTTGTATGGTAGAAATTCGAAACTTGGCCTTCTGGACATAGCAGAAGAATACAAAATTTCTTACATTTATTATTTCATATAATATCAATAATTATCAAATTAATAGCTTTTCCTAAATTGAAAAACTTTTACAAATTGAACACCACTTTTAATTTAAAATAAATAGTATTTCATTCAAAGATTGCTAATGCGACACAAATATTATATCTCTTTATGACTAATATAGTTAAAATATTAATAATGTTAATTACTGTGGCATCTTAATGATGGATTTTTTATGGATACCTTACAGACATTTATTAAATTTAGTAATAAAAAACCGTGGAATTTTTCCTTTTGAAGAGGACGACGTACATAAAAATATGTCCTACCTATAAAAATTGTACTTGATATGTTTTGATGCTGCGTTAGATAACGGCACAAGAGTTTGTTAGATGAGAGAAGACAGGGTGAATATTAGTTGTCATAAATGAAGCAAGTAAAATATCAGTAAAAGTTGTTGTGGATTTGAAAAAAAAACTCTCCAAGATTTTTTACAATTATATATAAATGTTCAAAATAGGCTTTTTTAATTCCTATAATCCCGGTACAGTAGTCAACCTTAGTTCATACTTTTAGCAGCATGTCAGTGGTGAGGCTATGAAACTGGAATCAATAAAGTTTAGCTAGAATGAAAGTAAAAATGACCTTTCATATAACTCTAATTATTATATTAGTTAAGAATTTCACACTTTGTTTAAAATAATATAATCTAAAATGGGGTCAATATAAAGAGTGGGGCGAAAAGGAATTAATTGTGCAAAATTTCATGTAATGGTAAAAAAAAGGCTTTTTAATAGTTAGTTTTAATAGTTATAAATAACATAATTTACAGTTATTTTATAATAGTAATTAATTTTGTGTGGAAATTTATAATTAACCATTACGCAAAGGTATAAAGCTATTAATGAACAGAAAATTGAGTTCTAAATTCAGATGATGAAGTTAAATTAGTTAGAAATTCCGAATTATAATTCCTTACAAAGAATAAAAAGTAAAATGTCTGATTAAGAAAAGGATGAAAATTTTATTAAAATACTTTTATTAATCAAGAACAAAAAGTGCACTTAAAAATCAAAATACAATCAAAGAGAAGTCAGAATAATATAGTGGGTAAATTGCATCAAAACTAAATAATAATAATAATAATAATTTTTACTAGCATCTGACACATACTGTTGATGACTGGATCATATATATAGGTTATTAGGATTAACAATAATTTAAAACATGAAAGCTGTAATACATTATCATATATAAATCAAGTTTAAGCAATAACTTTATTGAAAAGATTAAAATATTTTAAAGCATAAAATTTCCTTAAATAACTTTCTTTTTATCTTTGCATATGAACTGAGAGGCTTTGGTTTAAAATGTGTCAGTTACTGATGTTATTGACTATATCTATGAAATAAAATTAGTTTATAAAAATGCAATTGATAATTTTTTGTTAACAATAATTTTCCAAAATATCGCTACTACTCTTTCAAAAAAGAAAAATATGTATAAAAGGAATTTAAAACTTGTGTAATAATGTTTTGAACAAAAAAAATATATATTTCAGCTATAGTTTACTGTGGATTGAACTTTGTGCATTTTTTTAATTAATTTTCACTTAAATTGTTACACAGGTTGTCCATTTTGAACCATGTCTAATAACTAATTCCTAAACCGTTATCATAGATATATAGTTCCAAGTACAAAAATCTTTTAAATGTGATTTATGCAGTCTCCTGATCCGATAACTTATATTTTGTTAAAATTTCCTGCTACACTGACAAGCAACACAACAAAAATCCCGTTATTCTATGATTTAAAGTGGCCGAGAAATTGTTGTTTAATGTTGAAGTTTATTTTTTGCTGCAAATTAAGAATCATTCACAAATTTAGTAGAAATATAATTTCGTCAGATATATTTAAAAATGATTGAGAGTAAAATTAACATTTCAATATAAATGTGAAATTATTCTGGCATATTAAAGCAAAATGCACAATTTGTAATAATTATATACGAAAAGAAACCGAATTTTTATTAAATAAAATAGTGAAACGTAACAGCCTCAATCAATTCTTTACATAATGATACATATTTTTAATATTATTATGCAACAGTAGCTTGCAAAAGTTAGTTTTATGTCATGTTTTTAGCATTGGTGATTGATTCCTATCTATTTTGTACCACCGAATTCAAAATTAACCTTTATTTTTTACCATGAAGTAAAGATTTTTTTTTTTTTTCAAATCGTAAATTTTAATGCAAAAAAAAAATAGCAAATCTTTGGTACTATAAAATAGACGTGATTGTTGTTTTTTAATTTTTGGCATATGATTTTTATGTAATTTTTTACCTCTGGATTCAAAAATGACGTTTAATTTTAATCATCGCGTCAAGATTTTTCGAAAATTGAAAATTTCAAAGTTGTAATTGGATTTCTTCCCTTATCTTATCGGGCGCCTCAGATGTTTAGCTGTAAGGATCCCAGATCCCAGAATAAGCCAAAATATGTAATAAATTATCGAATAAGATAAATTTAAATAAAATACTAGCAAAAGCCATGTTTTGTTTGGATTCGCGAAGTATTATACTACAAGATAAATATTTGAAAGTAATAATATATTTTTTAAACTACTTTTGCATCGTTATTAAGCAAAAATGTATGTAATTTTATGTTTAGGTGCATTTTAATTTTAAAATGTATTTCAACCAAATTTCTAAGAATTTCCTCAGATTGTTTATTTATGATATAAGACTGGTATAAATAAAAATATTGTCGAAGTAGAATTATACAAAATATTAATTTTTATTTATTTACAATTCTTTTATTGCCACTTCTCAAAAACATAATATAATTGTTTTAAAATTCATAAATATCGTCTGCTTAAATGATTTCACAAAATAAGAATAAATTGTGTATTTGAATTTTTAACACAAAAAATACTTTTATAATTGAATGTTAATAAGAGAATTTTCACAAATTTTAATTCATTAAAAATATGCTATAATTTTTCTAAAAAAAGGTATTTTATAAATTTTATAAAAGAAATCATGAAACTATACATAGTTAAAAGGAATGAGCATAGATTGAAAATCTGAAAGCAGTTTTTGAAATATTTTGTCAGAATAATAAAAATATATTTTATTTATTTATTTATTTAATGATGATTCTAGCTATAATTACTGACCCCATGATTTAAGTTTTTCTTCTGAAAACGTACGTGTTTCACTTTTTATTTGAAAAAATGCGTTCGTAATGGAAAAACATGTAAAATAAATTAATTAAAGTAATAATTTTTTGAAAAATATTTCTGTATAAAAAAATAATATTCTGCAAATCTACAGATCATAATTTATATTTGTCTTTAATTTCAAGTCAAAATACTGTATAGTTTTTTTGTAAAGTGTACGACAAAATGTCATTTGAGTGGCCTAGTAGAGGATTCGCTTCGCTCATCCTAATAATAAATTTTACATCAGTTTTATACATTCAGATTTTCGCTATACTTGAACTTTGACGTTTACGATTTTCAAAAAATGCTATCGTGATTGTTAAAAATGAAGGTCCTTTTTCAGACTTAATGCTAAAAGGTACATAAAAATCAATTATCAAAATTTAAAAAGCACAGCCATCTCCTCTATTTTATAATATGCAACTTTTGTTAATTTTATTTTTGAAAATTTATGCTTTGCAAAAAATTCTGATATGATGGTTAAAAATTAAGGTAATTTTAGGATTCAGTGATAAAAATAACACAAAATATAAAAAAAAGTGCAACCATCGCAGAGTTGTGTTATCTAATCTAAAACTTTTTCTCAAACTTTATGTCAATTATCTATCCGAAATTTTGTGTTATCCTGTAAAATAATTAGTATCCAAAAATCATAATAATATGAGATTGTCATCGGATTTACGTCTGTATATAAAATTTAATCTCGATCGGATGTTTAAAATGCGTTAAAGTTTGAGTATAAATTTTGAACTGGAAAAGCGTATATACGATCGCTAAATTAAAAAAAAAATAATAATAATACCATAATTTTTTTAAAGACATCATAAAAAGAAACTGTTCCAAATACTTAAAAAATAAAACACATGTTAAATTACTGACATATATTTAAGCCAATCTGAAACTTAATAAAAATTAACTCAATCGTAATACTTGTACGATTTTTAAAGCACAGATACACATGAAATAAGTTCTTTGAATACTTTTAAAAATTGGTATATGATCCCTCAAAGCATAGCCGAGCTCATTTGTGTTCAGATGCAGAAAATTGGTATAAGTCATGTATTTTTAAAGCTTTATAATTCGGACAATTTAGTGTTATATGAACGACTTTTTTTGTCTTGCTTGTTAATGTAATAATGTAAAAAATTATCTTTATATTTAGATAATTCCTAAGGATCGACCTAAGACCTAAGGATAAGACCTAAGGATCGTATTGAAGTTTTATATTTTTTAAAGAAATGTTGACGAAAATTACTTTAAAAATATTTTTACCTCATTTAAAACATCTTTGTAATCATAAATGCATGTCTTTGACTAATGATTTAGGAATTAGAAAATGAACACCATTGAGAGTGAAGACTGTATAAATTATTTTATTCATTATATAATAAGTATATTTATACATACTGTCTAAAATCGAACCTCCTTTATATTTTATTCTCTGTCTTCACTCCTTTCTGAGAAAGTTTTCAGAGACGTTAATAAATTAATTCTTTTCTGCAAACATAACATGATTGTTTGAAGGAACATTTTAAAAACTACGTTTGTCACACTAAATGTTACAAATTGTTAATGAAGCTTCTTTAAAGAAATTATAACTTTTTTTTAAAACGGTTTTCATCTGTAATTCAAAGACAACCTTTTTATTTCTTAAAAAACAATACTTATATATTTGTTTATTGATGTTGTTGTGCCTATAAACTTTTTAAATATATAACATTTCTATTTTGTATAAAAATCTTTTATTTGTGTTAATATTATAATTATTATTAAGCTTCATTACTTACCAATTATAAAACTTTTCAAGCAGACATTCTTTTTTTTAATATGTGAGTCCAATTATTTCGTTTAAAATTACAACGCGAAAATTAGTTGTTTGAAAGAATGCGTCTTAAATTATGTTGCTTCCATTGAATATATATAAATAAAGTTACTGAAGAATTATGAACTTTTTTAAAGAATTATATCATATTTTTAAGATATTTTCACTATAAATTAATATAAACCTTTTTTAATAAATAATATTAATATTTGCTCTTTTTTATTTTGTGTAATGTAGTTGCTGTAGTTATTGCCTTTTTTGTTTGCTGGGCTCCCTTCCATGCTCAACGGTTGCTCTTTCTGTATGTCTCACTCTACGGCGAGTGGAGCGACACTTTAAGACACGTTAACCAAAATTTGTTTACCCTTGCTGGTAAGTATTTATGAAGATAAGATAAATTAAGATGATGAAAATCAGTTTTAAGTTAGCCAGTACATATTACATGTTATCATTATCCTAATATCGCATAGGGATACACGGCACATGTGATTAAAATTTTTACCGTATAATTAAGATGCAACACTAGTCACAGAAAAAGACCTGGTTGTTAATGTTAAGTTTATGGGAGCGTTAATTTCAAATATCTCGCTCAAATTTTAATATTTTTACTTTTTTTTTTCATAGGATAGCTGAGGAGGATTTACAACCGGGCTAGTTTTTACTTTTTCAATTTTAGTTTCAGATTATTATTTTTTTTAACTTTCAGAACCGGTTTGAATCAGTTGTGAAATTGAAACAATCTTAATATTAAAAAAACTAAATAACTAAAATCGAAAAATTAAAAAAAAGCCCGGTTGTGGATCTTCCTCAGCTATCCTATATGCAAAAAGATTCATGAAAAATATTAAAATCTGAGAGAGCTAATTTAGAATAACTGCTGATGCCGGTGATTTCAGAGAAATTTGATATCAGTCAATAATATTCAATTTATATTTCTTTATTCAAAAATCTTGCTTTTTACTGTGTTGAATATATCTAATTTGTGTTAATCAAGTAGTATTAGTGGGAGGTTTTACTTTTCGGCTTTAATTGGAAAAAAGTGCCACTGAAGTCCAACTGTTACTTCAACTTTTAATCAGGTATGACATACTTTCGATATTTCATGAATGGTTATTTCAGCGTTGAAAACAAGTCACGCTTTCGACAGAAAAAAAACTGAAGAGAAAGATTTAGAGGCATTTCTGGATAAAGAACCGAGTCAAATGCAAGTGGCTTTTGAAGAATCATTCCGTGTGTGCCACAAAGACATCACCGTCCTACTGAAATCCATAGGAATGATTTAAAAGCAAGAAAATTGAGTGCCTTATGAACTAAAACCAAGAGACGTTAAAAGATTTTTTTTTTCAAAAGTCAAGAAAAATTATTTGGAAACGGCCAAGAGAAATATTTTACTGCATCTGTCTTATTATTTGCATATTGCTCCTTCTGACTGCTGGCTGTTCCAATGAATGTAGCACAGTTTAGCGGTCTTCAATCCACTTCTTATCCTTAAATCGAAAATTGGTAATAAACATGGATCCCCTTAAAAGACAAGTTATATTTTATGAGATGGAATTTGACAATTGCCTGAAAGGGGCAAGAAGTAGCTGCCAACAATCGATAGTACTTTAAATCTGCTGATTCATTTTTTAAAAAAAGTAAATGCATATTCGAAAAAAAAGTAATCTGTATTATTACTACTATAATCAGAAGAATCATTGTATGACTTTAAAAAAGTAAAAGTTTGTAGACTTTTTAAAAACATGCAAATAAATAACTTCGATTTATTTTACACTGTTAGACAGATTTTTAGGAATGGTTTAAACATATTCCCTATCGTATCCTACATCAAATGATCCAGTAAAAGAATTGATTATTAACAGCCTAAAAAAATCCCTGTCGGCTGGGCCTATAGGCGGAGGTAGATTTCGAAGAGTGCTCAATTCAACAAAAAAAATATATGATTAGAGATAAACCCAGTTTAATAACTTCATTCGGCCGTTTATGAAAAATTTTTAATTTCATTTTTCTTCAAAAACTGGTTTTATCAGAATCATCTTAAGAAAAATTCAGCTCAAATGCCCGTTTTGACAACATATTTTGAAATAGATTCTGAATTTATTAAAAAAATCGACCAAAACAGTACATTATACAGCTCCTAAATAAAAAAAAAACTGTCAATTGAATGCATTTGAGAAAAAAATTGAATTTAAAAATGAGTCATAAAATAACCTATTTGTTGTTTGAATACATACTTAATTCTTTATTCATGATTGCTCGGAAAATTTTGTGTGAAATACTCACATTGACAGCATTTTAAAAAATATATTCTATCTTTATCAAAAAACTGGCCAATGCGTCACAGTATATAGTTCTTAAATAAGAGGATCTGTAAATTGGATGCGTTTGAGAGCGAAAATGGATTTTAAAATGAGTCATAAAAAACGCAATTTGCTATGTGAAAACTTCCTTAAATTTTCAAATCACAAAGACTTCGGGAAATTCTGTTCAAAATACCCTTTTTGGTAGCCTTTTTTAAAATATATTCTGTCTTTATCAAAAAACCGATCAATGCATCACATTATATAGTTCCTAAATAAGAGGATCTGTAAATTGGATGCATTTGAGAGCAAAAATGGATTTAAAAACGAGTCAGAAAAAAACGCAATTTCTTATTTGAACACTTCCTTAAATTTTCAGTCACAATGATTTCGGAAAATTCTGTTCAAAATACCCTTTTTGGTAGCCTTTTTTGAAATATATTCCGTCTTTATCAAAAAACTGACCAATGCATCACATTATATCGTTCCTAAATAAGAGGATCTGTAAATTGGATGCGTTTGAGAACAAAAATGGATTTAAAAACGAGTCAGAAAAAAACGCAATTTCTTATTTGAATACTTCCTTCAATTTTCAGTCCGGATGACTTTCGGAAATTCTGTTCAAAATACCCTTTTTGGTAGCCCTTTTTGAAATATATTCTGTCTTTATCAGAAAATTGACCAATGCGTCACTTTATACAGTTTCTAAATAAGAGGATCTACCATTTGGATGCGTTTAGAATCAAAAATGAATTTAAAAATGAGTCAGAATATAAGCAGTTTGGATTTGAGGTTTTTTCTCCAACTCCTATTTTTGTTTAATTTCTTTTTGCTATACGAATTGATCCTGTGAAAAACTTGTCAATATAAAAGTTGTAGATAGTTTTAAGAAAATGTAAAATAAATTTAATCCGATTTGATATCTTAAAAATTGACGGAGTTATGGATTTTTCTCTTTTTTCAGCGCCCTTTTTCTTTTCGTTTTTAATTTTTTTCGCCGGTAAAAGTTGGTCCTATCAAAAACTTGTAAATACAAAAGTTTTAGATAATTTTAAGAACATTTACAAAAAATTTAGTTGGACTTGATATCTTGAAAATTGACGAAGTTATGAATTTTTTTTCTCTGAAAATCCCTGTTTTTTTCGCCCCTTGAGCCCACTTCTAAATTTATCAAAAATCTGTCATGCATATACTTTTGGCCCATTTTTAAGAAGTAATATAAACTTTAAACCGATTCGATATCTACTTTAATTAAGAAGTTATGGCGTTTTTTCGGTCTTCACAAAAACGCCCCCTATTCCGACCCCCTTGGTCCGATTTTGCCCATTAACGAACTTAGCCAAGATTTTATCCCCTTTGATTTTATGTACAAGTTTGGTGGAGATTGGTGAAAAATTATAGACGTTATCGGGTCCATAAAAAAGTGAGATATATAGATTGATAGATAGATACACTATCTACCAAAAAGTATTTGTACACTTACAGTTTTTGACATTTTGTCAAATATTTAAAAATATACTGGTCCGATTCTTCTGGAACTTCAGAAATATAAAGATTATGTTTCATTTTATATTTATTTACATTCATTTGTTCAGCGGGTAATTAGGGGGCCGGCAAAAAAACAAAGAATAATAGAAATATTTGGGATCGCCCTGTACATGAAAATGCACGAAACGACTTATCGCTTTAGAATACAAATATATGAATACAGTAGAATATGTACACTAATTTTTGTGAGAATAGCATGTATATTTATGGCGATAGAGCGATTTTTTTGAAAAATTCAAAAGATTCTGGTATGTTTTTTCTTTATCTCATAGAGGGTTTTTGACCAAATTTAACGCAAATTTCAGAAAAATTGGCAAAATCTATTAAAAAAAATATAGCGCAATTGGAATATAAATATATTTAATACTTTATGAAATATGAGTAGTTTTATGAAATAATTTTTATCTGCGCATGCGCGAACGATAAAAACAATTCTTTTACATCATTTAATAGTCAATTCTATGGAGTAACTTATAAAAAAAATCCAATCAAATATCGTGAAAATTCAAAATGATATCATTATTATAAGTAAGCTGTTTTTACATTGCTCTCTAAAAACGGCTGAATGATAAGGGATTCTCCACAAATTGACATTTTTTATTAACTGACTTTTAGGAAAAAATTAGTACTATTTAATGAATACAATATTGCTGCTAATAAGTATCTTGACACCTGTGATAGAAAAGGAAAAGGGCTTTTATTCTTTTCCATCACAGATGTCAAGATACTTATTAACAGAAATATTGTATTAGATATTGTATACATTAAATACTAATTTTTTCCTAAAAGTCAGTCAATAAAAAATGTCAATTTGTGGAGAATTCCTTATCATTCAGCCGTTTTTAGAGAGCAGTGTAAAAACAGCTTACTTATAATAATGATATCTTTTTGAATTTTCACGATATTTCATTGGATTTTTTTTATAAGTTACTCCATAGAATTGACCAATAAATGATGTAAAAGAATTGTTTTTATCGTTCGCGCATGCGCAGATAAAAATTATTTCATAAAACTACTCATATTTCATAAAATATTTAATATATTTATATTCCAATTGCGCTACATTTTTTCTACTGCATTTTGCCAATTTTTCTGAAATTTGCGTTAAATTTGGTCAAAAACCCTCTATGATATAAACAAAAAACATACCAGAATTTTTTGAATTTTTCAAAAAAATCGCTCTATCGCCATAAATATACATGCTATTCTCACAAAAATTAGTGTACATATTCTACTGTATTCATATATTTGTATTCTAAAGCGATAAGTCGTTTCGTGCATTTTCATGTACAGGGCGATCCCAAATATTTCTATTATTCTTTGTTTTTTCGCCAGCCCCCTAATTACCCGCTTAACAAATGAATGTAAATAAATGTAAAGTGAAACATAATCTTTATATTTCTGAAGTTCCAGAAGAATCCGACCAGTATATTTTTAAATATTTGACAAAATGTCAAAAACTGAAAGTGTACAAATACTTTTTGGTAGATAGTGTATATCCTTATATATATTATAAATGTGAAAGTGTGTCCGAAAAATTGGAATGAACTTGGCTTGAAAACGGATGGATTAATGTCTTTTAATCTTTGCATATGCATAGATTATAGGAGTGGAATGAACATAGGCTAATTTTTATTTATTTTATTCATGTATTTTCCTTAATAATTCAAAATTTAATTATTTTTCATACAAAATCAATAGACATTTTTCAGATAAAATTTAACCATTTTCCTTTCCTGTTGCCAAGAAAAAGAAATTGGAATAATAATTTTTCAGCGGCAATGAATTTTTAATAAAAAACTTCCACGCCAAAAACTATAATAAAATAATTGAAATGATATAAATAATGATATAAATAAATATAAAGTGAAACATAATCTTTATATTTCTGAAGTTCCAGAAGAATCCGACCAGTATATTTTTAAATATTTGACAAAAACTGAAAGTGTACAAATACTTTTTGGTAGATAGTGTATATCCTTATATATATTATAAATGTGAAAGTGTGTCCGAAAAATTGGAATGAACTTGGCTTGAAAACGGATGGATTTCAAACGGAATTCATTTCAATTTTATACATATAATAAAATAATTTAAAAGAAAATAAATATGACGTCACGTTTGAAATAAAAATAAAAGGTGTATTTTTTATAATATATTTAACAAGAATATTTGTTTAGTTAATGGGAATTTTTGTGTAAAATATGGCGACATAAATTAAAAGTAAAAAGAATGAAAAAGAATTATATTTTTAATAAAATGGTTCACTTATGAAGATGTGACGTCATAATTGAAATAAAACAGGTACTTTATAGCAGTCGTTAAAAATACAAGGGGAATAAATATCAGTAGCTAATGGAGCGAGATAAATAATGACGTCATACTTAAAATGAATCAGAAATATTCTTTACTTATATTAATTAATAAGTTACATACGAATGAATATTTTTATTCAAAACTTATAATTATCAATGAAAGAAATTTTTTGTGGGCAATAGACGGAAAATAAAACTACTGATTAATATATTTTTGGCTCGATTTTTTAACACTTTCGAACAAAGTTGAAAAGTTATTATGCTTTCGGTTTGTCTGTCTGGTCGCTTTCTAATTTTAGTAAATATACTCCGATTACCATGAAATTTTTGGACGTTCTTAACGTTTACCTAGCACGAATACCTATTGAAAATAAAGTTTCTACCATGATTAGTTTATTTACAGGGATTGTCAAAAAATTTCCTTACATTACGGCATTATGGGGAAAATCGTTTTAATTAAATTTAACGATGTTACACCATGTGAAACATACTCAAATTTATATGCATTTTGTAAAGTATGTAGTGAAAAGGACACTTATTATTCATTTACAGGGTTACACGGAAGAATTCCATTGCATAAGAATTAAGGGAGGAACAGTTTCCGACATATTTTAATTATGGTAAACGATTTCATGTATAATCAAATTGATATACGTTGCTGAGGCTTAATGTGAATTATTTCATGCATAATACGAAGTGCATAGCATTTACAGGGACACACAAAAGATTTCAAATATTATATATTCTATTCGAAGTATTGTATATGATGGATGATGACTGTTGCATGGATGAAATGCATTTTGAATTATGATATGTGCTTTTAAGTTTCGCTAAATGTATGCATATTAAATGGAGAGTATAAATGGTAATAGTATAAATAGTTAAATTTAGAAATACAGGGTTACACAAAAGATCTCGGAAAGGTTACTGAATATGAGCGTAATTTACTTAAAGGTGGTTTTAAAATAAAATATGCATTTTTATTTTGAACTGCATTTAGTAAACTAAGAAATGTTTGTAATATATATATAAAATGATATACAGGGTCCCGCAAAGAACGGAATACAAGGTTGTCTTCAGATGATATTTTCTGAAAATGTAATTTAGGTAGTAATACGAAATATTTTTGTTTGAACTAAATTTTAGAAAGATACTTTCGTGTATTAAAGGCACTTGGAAAACTACAGGGCTGAACAAAAGAATTCAAGAATGTTTCTATCTATTAGTATTAATCGATGAAAGGAAAATTTTATCCGGCAAAGAAATTAGGAAATAGGGATTATCAGAAGTTTTTTACCATAAATTCGCGATAAAAAGTTAATTACACATGCTTTTCATCATCGAAATTTTTTGCTTGATTGATCAATTATTTCTTCTTTAAATCTTATGTGAACGAAGTCACGGGTAACTGCTAGTATATATATAAACTGGTGCCATTGCAATAGGTAGTATTTCTTACGAAATCTACCTAATTGGTATACATATTAAAATATATAGTAGCGCAATGGCATATATATCGATAACAGCAATGCGGAAAGACATTCCAGGCAAATTTCTATATTGGTTTAACGCAAAGTCAGATTCACCTATATATTGTTTTGATTCAAGATTCGTTTGAAGAAACTGATCACTTAATAGTCAAATTTGGCTAATATACACATAAATTAACATTGCATTTGAAGGATTTAGAGCTCAAATTCGTAAATAAGTTTTCTTATTTTACAAACTTTTATTTATCTGGGTCAGCTGTATCAGTTTTAGGAAACATCATTTTTCATATAAAAAGGAATAATTTAATATTTTAAGGATGTATCATGAATATCACATATAATTTCAAACAAACAATTATGCATAGTAGGGATAGATAATAAACCTTCCTTTTTAGTTTTAAGAATTATTTTGCATATTTTCATTTATTTTTTAAATATATGTGCTTATCTCTTTTGTATTATTTGTCACTTGAATTACATTGTTACTCTGCGTTATTTTGATCTTTTGTTACACACATTGTGAAACTCTTTGAGATAAATCTATTGTTTTTCCTCTTAGTTTAGGTTTTGAGAATATAAATCAATAATTTAGTCTTTTATATGTTTTTTTCTGATTGTAGGCTCATTCATGTGATTTTCAAAGATTTTTTTTCATCGATAATATTAAATTGCAGTTTAGCTTGGCATGAAATAGAAACTGAGCTTATTTAAAGCATTCATAAAAAAATATATGCCAAAGAATAAACTTTTAATGAAATCTAAATCATATTCATAAGAGCAGCGGTTCCCAAACTATGGGTCGCAGAAAAAAATGAGGTTCGTCACAAAAATATATTTTGTTTTTCACCTGTTTAAAAAAAAAAAAAAAAAAAAAAAAAAAAACTTTTTTTTTTTTTTTTTGCTGATTGTTTCCTAAAAAAAAAATGTTTGACTATTTAAAATCAAAATCTAAAATTATTAGCAGCGACAAATAATATAATATCAAATGTTTTCGAAATATATATATATATATATATATATATAATTAATACTGTTTTAACCTTATAATTGTTAAGATGATGGTTAAAGAAAAGGCTTTTGTTTTTGTTTTTTATTATGTGTTCATAATGATTCTCCACACTTAAAAAGCTTAAAAAGATGCACTTTTTCTTCTTAACTAATGTTACACATTTTCTTGTTTAAAATTGTGATAATAAGAAGAAAAATAAGAAAAAATCTGTCAAAAAAAAAATGAAAAAAGGTATGTTTTCACTCTTATTTTTTTTTAAATAAAATATTGTATTTCGCATTTTTATTATTATTATTACTGGTTTGTGGAGAATTTTATTAAATTTGAAGGTCATTTCTAACTTCTTCATGACAAAAACTTTTTAAAATGTTGTCATTAATAAATTTTGAAGAAATGTATAATGGGTTGAGAAAATAAACTTACAGTAAAGGAAAAAAGTGAAATTGTAGTTTTTTAAGGACTGTGTAAAATCTATTATATAACTATTACGAATTTTAAAACAGATTATTTAATGGTGTAAATATTTGCGATTTAAAAATTCATATGTGTCAATCAAACAATATGGAAGGTAAAAAAAATCTCAGTTTATACAAAGGTTTAACGCGAATAAAATTTATATATATCACCATTTTTTTTTTTTTTTTTTTGGATATTTGTAGCTAAGAGAACAGCATTCCAGTCTTATCTGCAATATATAGTAACTTGTAAAAAGTGAATTCCTTTAAGGTATATAAAAGAGGAAAGCAGTTTTTACATTAATTGAAAAAACACAAAGAAAACATATTAAATTTTGGATAAAAAGTCATGTCTTGGAAAAAAGAGTAGAAAGTTTTATTAAGCACACTTTTTTTTTACATTGCATATGTTTTCTTTATTTAGAAGAAGAAATTTGAAAGTTATGTGTATAATAAAACTTCTAACAAATGACCATCTTAGTCGTGGTGGCACATCTTCACACTCTTTTGTTGAAATTACAAAACATTAGTTATTTTCTGAACATCCTTTACTTAATAAATGTAATTTTATATTTGATCCTGCACTATCCAAATGACATGTGTAATTTCATTTCCAGGTTGTTTCTACTACTTTAATTCAACGATCAACCCCATTCTGTACAGTGTGATGTCAAACCGTTTTCGAGTTGCATTTCGAGAAAAACTTTGCTCAGGTCCTCCAAGTCTTTGGTGCATTTGTTGCTGCTGTTTCTGCTGTGTGAAGGACTTCGAAAAGCGGAGCCAGCAACAGACTCCACACTTCTACAGAAACTCGAATTCTCATAGCTCTGTTCGTTCCTATGTTAGTTACCCTCAGATAAAAGCTGGCATAAACAATAACACTTTACCGAGAGTGCGAAGCATGGCGGTAGACTTTCATGAAAAAGTCGGTGCTGTTACAAGCACGTGGCCTAATGCTGATATGGAAATGGTTGACAAAGTTGTTCTCTCGCCAGGTTCTTCAAGCCCTAGTAGAAAATATGGAAGAACTTTAACGGTATCGCCTCCTTCAAGTCACAGGCATATAGTTCGGATAGAATCAGGGCATAGTCATAGCAGTAACAGGTCATCTTCAAAATCTAGTGATAATAGAAGACCTGGAAATTTAGACTCGAGTTCATCAGGTAAAGAAGATGAGATTGAAGATAATAATGATATAGATTTGGCTGAAGAACTGGACGAAGCACTTCGACCAGAATTGGAGAAATTGGAAGAAGCTGAAAAAAATGATTGCGTAAACTGCACAAACTGTACTTTATTGTTTCCTCCTAAGCTCCGAAATGCGGCAATTTTTTATGAAGCTGTCGACAAAACATCAACAACAGAGTTATCTCAATCCGATCAAGCCACAAGTGATGCAGTAAAGCAAGATCTCATAGAATCATGTGTTTGACAGGAAATAGACTGTGTAGGACGTTTTCATTAAGACGAACGCTTTGTTTTGCAGTTTACTTCCACTATGAGCCATAATGACCAAATGAAAATGTTCTTATGTATATTTTCTTGACCATTTGTATAAATGGAATTAGAGATGTTCTTCTTCAAAAATGACTTTGGGTATGCGGTGTTTTTATAGAATGTGATAAGTTTTGTTTCCTTTCAAAATATTTTGATATTCAACAGTATTATTACAGTATTATTTGTTTTTTAATGACTCAAGTATGAAATTTAGTGTTGTTAAGTTATGACTTTTTTCATCTAATACAGACTCAATTTTAATTATCTCTGGTGCAATTAAACTACTATCCTATTTTTCTTCAATTCTTTTATACTGACTCTGAAACGTGACGAAAGCAATAATAATAATATGTATACTGATTTATTTCATTTTTTAATGAAAACAGTAGCTTTTTTTCATTCAAGTAATAATCGTGTTCAGATAACACTATTATTAACAAATTAATTTACGTGCCCGATTTACAATTTTTTCACAACTGAAGTTTTTTATTCTCAGGGAAGTCGTTTTTTTTTATCCTTTCATAATCCATCTTTTACAAGTTTTTTTTTCTTTTTTGTGCATTTGATTTAAAAGAGTTTAGATTTCCGTAGAAAATTTATCTTTTTTCGTGTAATTTAAGTGTATGAATACTAAGCTTTTTTCTAAATAATGTAAACACTAGAAGAAATCTCAAAAACACGCATGTTCCAATAATGTTAGCCTCCGATTAAACATTAGAGGGACCTATTGGAATGTATGAACAAATAAATACTCAAGGTGTTTATATGTATATATGAAACACAATTCCATGTTTAAAGCGTAAATTGAAGTATAACTTATATTTTGAGGGCTTAAATCATATTAACTAAATTTTTAACAATTTTTAAACTGCGATAATTTTTTAACATTTTTATACACTGTATTTCGTGGGTGAAAAAAAAGAGATCTGTTGCCTTTAATGAGATTTCTTTCTTTTTTTTTCTTCTGGGTTTATTTTAAATGTTAATAATTAAAATTACAGTAAAGTTCGCAAAAAATAAAAATCATTATATTTTTATTCTCATGTATCTATGTATTTCTCAGACATTATTTTCCGAAAAAAAAATAATGATAAATAAAAATGTTGATAATATTTTTCTTAATATAAAACATGCATGAATATTTTTAAATTGCAGCTAGATTCTTAAAATACTAATTTTCTAGGTAAGCAACGAGAAACTTTCTCATACTTTATGATTCATTCTTAAAGTAAAAAGAATAATACTTATAAACATGATTATTGAATTAATTTTTAATTGAATATTTTTTTCCAATAAATGAATTACATCTTGAGCGACTAATGTATGACAAAGTTAATATTTTCCCCAGTTTTCTGAGCTGTTACACCATGAAATTTGGTTCAAATCTCCTACTTCGACAGCATTTTGTAAAAAATAGTCTGAAAAATAAAAAATCTAAAAAATAAAGAAAACGGGAAAAAAAGTTAGACTACATAGTATCTTAATAAGTGTACCATCCAATTCCATAAGATAAGTTTGTGAAAACTAAAATGAATTTTAAAAAATATCAGAAAATAGCGAGACTTGTTTTGAAACCGGTCTTAAAAGTAACTATAAAACAACAAAAAGCCGTTGTGATACGAATTTGTTTTAGGCATTCAAAATATTAAAAACGTATATCGGAAACTTACTTACTGTTACAATATCATATACAATGTGGCATACGCATTAACACGCAATACTTTCTTTCCGAAAACATAAAATCTCATAATTTAATTTCTGGACATCCTATCAATGTAGTATCATTTATCTATTTGTTTTCTAATTTTAAAAAGTTTTTAAACAATCAAGAAAATTAAATTCATTTGTGATTATTTAAAAGATGTGCATCAAGAATTTTAACGGATAACTGTTACAAGTAATTCTAATAAAATAAGTTAACGGGGCAGTTTACCTTAAAATTGGTCAAAAACTCGATTTTTCTTTTGTAAATTAAATTAAAGCCATTTAATTGTGAATATTTGGACACCTCATTTTTATTCATAAGGCACATATATCACGAGATATCGTGAAATTTGTCATTACACTCACTGCATACACCCATACGAATTAAAATATTAATCAGTACGTTCAGTTCCATGCCAGTCACCCGTGTCTGACACTGAACATTCCCTTTAAGCCGCATCAGTATTTTTTATTACAGTCTTTTATTTATTACAGGATTGCACTTTCTTAAGAATAACTTAAAATATTATGTATATATTTTTTAATTTTATGTGACTTTGTCATATAAAATTTGTCTCGTCAATCATCGGCGACTGACTAGGTCACCGAAGACTGGTGCGGTATAAACGGAAACTTCAATGTCAGTTACCATGGCATTCAACGTGTTAAATGACCTTTTCTCCATATTCACATTTTCTTCACTTTTTTGTTTTAAAAATACTAAAGCTTATTTTGTATTCCAGACAGAGATTTATACTGTTTTGTACATGTTCTGTATTATATGTATAATAAATATTCGCAGGGAAATAACCTTTATATTTTTTCTTCAATAAAAGTATGTGAAGATATGATAGATTTTAACGTTAGATTTCATTCATTTTTCAGTAATGCAATATTAGATTTAAATCTCAGTGTCGTAGTGGTCAGAGCATCGTACTGCGGTACCATAGGTCAAGAGTTCGGCTTCAGACTGGGCATCATTCGCTCAGCCATTCATTTCTTAGTAGTCAATAAAGTGAATACCAAGTTTGCTTGAGAGCTAAACACCGAGGGTCTCGCGTTAGGCTGACCATCTATCCGGGACCCATGCTGCATAACATCTTGGGGTCAGGAACTAGTAAACAGGGATAGGCACTGTCGGCACTGGTATTTCATGGATTGCAATACCTCAGAGTTTAGTAATATTAGATTTACGTAAAAATCCATGAGCATGCTTGTATGTTACACCTTTAAAAAAGTGAAAAAAATCTTTTTAAAAAATAGTTGGGATTTTGAAATATTCAGTTTTATTTTTAAATTAAAATTTTTTTAAATTAAATATGCAGTTATTTTTTTTATTTCAAAAGGTACTTTAATTGAACATTGATAAGCAATGAGCTCACAATATGAGCCATATTTTAAAACAATTGTTGAAAAGGAAAACTGTCCCCTTAACAGCTCATCCGCCAGTATACTTTTAATAAATAATCACAATTCAAAAATAATTCAAATAAAATTTTCATATTAACTCATATAAAATTTTTCGTAAATAATTTTCCCGAAATAATCAGAAAAGTTTTTAAAATATTAATACAAAATAAAAAAGACTTTAAATGGATATTTTTTTTATCTATTTTTGAAACAAAATTATTTTAATGTTACTTTCGAAAGTTGCCTGCATTATTATTTTTACATTGCAACCTCATTTTTCCATAAAAAAAAATATTTTAATAATGTAAAGGAAAAAAATTTATTCTCAATATAATGATACAGGAATCACAAAATTATTTTTCTTTAAAAATCTAACGCAACTTAATTTTTAAAGTAGGGATCGCAGTTTGGTTTGTCTTTTTTATTCAGGAATTTACATTTCATAACAAAAATTTCAAAAAAGGAATTTTTACCTTGTGATATTAAAAAATGTCTGTCATTAACCCTTCACTGCACGATTTTTCTATAAAAAATTATTCAAAATCTATATATTGGTTTAATAACTTGAAAAATAGTAAACAAATTAAATTTCAAATTTTCAGCTAAAATTTGACATTTTCTGGTGTGTACCCTATATACACAGAATTTTTTTTATATTATATTACTATATTTTGCAATTAAATGCTTTTAAATTAATTCATTTTATCTGCATATCCCTCTACAACTTTCTTTATAATATTTTTAAGTATTCAGAAAAAAAATAAAAGTGAACTTTGCTTTAATAGCTTGATAATTTTTTTTTCTTTAATTGTTTCCGAAGAACAAATTGTAATTGTTTCTCAAATGCAGCCATCTGAAATGAAAAAAAAAGTAAAATTATTCCATTTTTTAGACAGTTCATGATCAGTAACAGCGATCATATTCGCCAAATTCATGGCACATAATGAGAACCACATTGTTTTAATGCATGTGCCAGATACGGCACATAGTGCAGTGAAGGGGAAAAAGGGGTTAAATAAAGCAAACCTTACTATTTGGAAACTGCTATCAATTGAGACTGTCTAAATGGATGCCAAGCTGGTAACTTTATATCGTAATTATTATTAAATTGCTCATTTCATGTGACATACGAGGCTAACGAAAAAAACAGGCTACCGCTGTACATGCCAAGTATGTTTTTTTACAGACCGCTAGAATGACATAGTGCTCTGTTCGTGCACTCGCATTGGTGTATTCGAGTATCCCGTGATTTCAGCGGTCTGTAAAATAATATACTTGGAATGCACCGCAATAGCCTGTCTTTCTCGTTAGCCTCGTGTGACGTATATGTGACGTCTATGATTTTTTAAAACTTTTCATAAAGTACAAATTTGTCTAGTCATCTTTTCCACTTTTTGTGGCGACTCATATGTGTGATAATGCTATGTACAGTGCTGTTTTGTTACTACAATTGTACAGAATAGAAATACTAGTAATATTTAAGTACATTGTTTTCTAATTTGTGATATATTGTACATATTTATGTGTTTATTTATTTGTTTGTTATGTTAAATTTAAACAACTGTTTTTTCATATATATATATATATATATATATATATTGTTTACTAATAATTGTGCAAACGCTCTGATTGTTGAATTTCAGTTACTATTTTTTAAGAGTAACCAATACTGTTAATATTCAAAAATAAGTTAATGTGAATAAATTTTAATACTTTATTAACTAGAGAAATTTAATTCATTTTTCAATTACTTCGTCATGTATACTGTTTAAAATCTTGTTCTAATTTGAACCAAACTTTGGTGCTCAATAGCTGCCACTGTAAGATGTTGAAATCTTGAACCAATATGCGCAGGTTTTTTTATGCATACACTGTAAAAAAAAATTGGGAAAGTTACAAAATTTTTTCTAGTAGAATTGTATTCCAAGAACTTTTTATGTAACGGCAACAATAAAAATTCATGTAACAGATACAGATTTGCACTTTGAATCAAACAAATTTTAAGGTTACTAAGAATTTTTTTGGGAAATCGTATTCCAAGAACTTTTTAAGTGACGATAACGAGCATTATAGATAAAATTTTAGTAAAGTTACCAAAATTTTAGTAAATTCTTTTGTAAAGTTACAGATGGTTTTAGTTTTGCTTACAAGTTTTGTAGATTGACATCATTTTCTTGTACAGTGTACACATAAAATTTTAGTAAGCATAAGAGATTTCGGTTAATTTAGATTACTAAGGTTACAGATTTTTTTTACAGTGTAGCTCCAATAGTTGGAACTAGGTTGAAATAGGAAGGACCTATTGTCCAATTGTTTGAAAGTTTATTATTAATTTTTTACTCAACTCAAAATTAATTACTCATCTCTCATTTTAAACAGTTTATTCTCATGAGAAAACTCATCTCAGGTTCTTTCGAACATAGATAATTTAACAAAACACAACTACAATAAAAACCGTAACATTTTTACACATATACTCATAAAAAACATTCTAATCACACACAAAAACAAAAAGAATATTGTTTCACACAGCTTAGGTAAAATCTGAGGAAATAAATCGATAATGTATTTATCACAAATTATCGTTTGCACAGAAAACTTTTTACATTTTGATATAATTTGGTTGCTAGGCAACACCGCCAGTATAAAATTAAATAGCATTTTATCAAACAGGACCAAATATTGGTACGAGATTTTACCATCTTATGATTGCAACTTCTAAGCACCAAATTTTGGTTCAAGCAAGAGGAAAATATTTAACTGTGTAAGTTTTGTGTAAATACATTATAAAAATTTCCTATGTTTATTTTAAACCCCTATTTAATTATTTCGAAAAATAGAGATGATTGTCTTTTGCAATTTATTTACATTAAGTTTAAAAAACATCCCGTCTCTTTCTGCATCTATTGCTTGAAAAATTGTAATTGTAAAATGTTTGTCTGAAATAACATTCATTAAGTGCTTCTTGTGAGTTGAGTGCTTTTTGTGCATTGGATGGAGAGTGCGCATACCTGGATTCAAGTTGTAAAAAATCTGTTAATAACTATAATTCACTTCATTGTTCATCGTCTTTTCTGAAAACCTGCTATTCTTTAATTGAATAACTGAAAATTATTCAAAGAAAAATATGTTTTAAATTTAAAAAAAGTGTATTTTTATTTTATATTTGAATAAAAATGTCTCTTTCCTATCATTATCCTATGCATACGAAAAGCTTAGCTTAAATATATTGCTTACTGAATGGAATTACTTTTATGCACAAAGATTCTGAATGTCATTGATATATTACGTTTTATTTTAAATTAATGTCTTCTAAAAATGAGTAAATGAATGAGTTTTCTTTTGCAATAGGTTATTATGCAAAAACATTAACTGAAAATATAATATTTTTTCGTAAGTAGTACTGGACGATCGAAAATTCGCTCCGATTACAGTAAGCTAAATAAAGGAAATACAATTTAAAAAAATTGCGATTGCAAATTTTCTGACGAGCACAAAGATAATCTTCAAAGGGTCCTTTGCCTTCTCAGCAGTAATGTTACACTGTTGGACAACTCTACACTGGATCACTTTCTGTCTGCAGTGGAACAGTATTCTCGAAAGCGGGATAATTACGGTTTAATAATATAAATCCGTTGCTGTTGGAAAATTTATTAGTAACGCATCGCGTAAGGCATGGTGACGTCATATCGACGTCGTTGCGAAGTCACATTGTGACTTTGTGACCATCGATTGTCGATGTGACGTCACGTGAAGTCGATGTGAAGTCACAGTGACTAAAATGTGAAGTCGTTATGGCCGTTTTAGAGCTCTTTTGTGACGTTTCACAAAGTGGTCACAAAGTGACAGATTTATGAAAAATGTGTCATTTGTGACTAATTTGACATTAACATTGTGACGAAACTGCGACAAAAGCAACGATATTTAAATTGCCAGAAACATGTTTTTTAAAGTAAATAACATGTTTTGAAGACTTTTTTATAATTTTCTAAAGATTTTTAAAAAAGTCACATCTCAGTCACAATGTGACGTCACTGAGTGGTGGCAATTTGGTCACAGATGTGATGTGACCAAAGTGACTGACAGTGACGTCACATTGACGTCACTGTGACCATGCATGCTATGAGGGATATCTCCAAACAACATATGACAACCAGCAGCTTTCATTCAGGCATCATATGATTGCTATACGGGAGTTAATGCTTAGTTCGTGATTAAATTATGTATTTGTATAGCTTTGAGGCAGGCGCTATTCGCCGGCATAACCTCCAATGATCACAAGAAACCATTTAGAACACTTTATTACAGATTATCCAGTACATACATTTTTCACAGGTACAACACAGACACCCATGCCGCTAGCTGGACTCGAACCAGGGTCCAGCGGTATTAAATTATGTCTAGCTGTAAACATTACAATTATTCAAACTGATATACAATGCAAAAAATAATGGATGATCAAAAATTTCTTCAAATCACAATAAACAAAATAAAAAAATGTATTTTAAAAAATGGAAGCAAAAAATTTTCTGAGTTACACAAATATAACTTTCAAAGGGTCCTTTGACCTACTCAGTAGTAGCGTTAGACTGTTTTACAATACTATCCTAGATCATTTTCTGACTGCAATTGAACAATATTACCCAAAGCAGAATAATTACTATTTAACAATAAAAAACCGCTGCTTTTGGAAAATTTATTAACAATACAAATCTCCGAGCAACATATGACTACTAGCAGCTTTCGTGTAGATGTCATAAGATTGCTAGGCAACAGATAATGTGCATGCTCATTGTTAGATGATATCTAGCGATAATATACAAATTAATGCTAAAATTGTGAGCGAATTTTCGATCTCTCTGTATAAGTTTTTAAAAAAATTGTTACCTTTAATTCTCTCTTTCTCATTCCTACGTTGAACTATTCCTTAACCCACAATTTCAAAATTGAGTAACGCATTTTCATCAATAATACTAAAAGCGAATATGCAAGGAATTTAATACTTGCTTTTTATACATTGCTAGATGCACCATTAGGAAAATGAGTGCTTGTTGTCATTCTTCGAACACATTTCTTAGATTTTGCTGCAGAAAACTTTGTTGCCTTAGCTTTCTCCGTCCTTCCTTTAATTTTTCCGTCCGTGTGGAAACCTTTTCTTTTATACCTATAACCAACAATGTGCATTATACCTTAACCGGCAATTCACACCATTCATATTCTAAACCTGCCTTATTTAGGATAAAATGTCTATGAATATTTTACAATCCTTTATTCACTGTGAGAAGTACGCCCTTTCTTAGCAAAACTGTCCGTTAATTGCCTTGCTTATTTTCGAGGGAACATTTGAAGCTAAATTGTTCATCCTAGTTAAACTATAACACTAAACATTTCACCAATGGAAATATATTTAATGACTTACAAAAAATTATTCTTTAGTAATGTTTATTTTATATGTTATTTTATTTATTTGTTTTTTACAACAATACGTGGGTGGTTCAACAACTATTGTCCCTAGGTATATGAAATATTTGAACAACGATGGATTCATGGGGAATATTGAAGTCTGATATCTTAGATGCCTATATGATCAACTTCAGAACCGTAGTTGCTATATTAACATGTTTTTGTGAGAGGAGTGAAAGAGGAAGGGAATGAAAGGCTGTTTTGGAGCTTATAGGGCTAGATTTGTGACAGTGGACGAGACGTGGCTACTTGGAACTCGGGATCACAATGATGTCGCTATGTCTGATCCATTGTCACAAATATTGTCACATAACCTTCAAACCAGTCTTTCATCCTCAACTACAAAAGAAACTTTAAAAACAGGTCTTTGAAATTTCATCCGTCCCTCCAAATATAGATTAATACAGTAGCTATGGTTCTGAAACTGAGTTTACAGGTATCTAAAATATTAGGCTTCGATATTCCACATCAACCATCCCAGTATAAATATGTTATATATATATATATATATATATATATATATATATATATATATATATATATAGTGGACTCTCTCTATTCCGAACACTCATAGGACCGACCGAAAATGTTCAGATTATGGGGGTGTTTAGTATAGAGGGAGAATCGGAAATCCATTTCTACTACATCTATGTATTGAATTTACAGTCGGTATAAAATATTTAGCATGGTTAGTCATACCATTGTTCAATGCCAAACTAAATTTAGTGAGATTTGTACTGTACCTTCTAATTTTTTTATTAAAATTTTTTTACAAAACATACATTTACATTACATAACACCTCCTCTTGAAAACATAATGAGTATATTACTTAAACGAATAATTGTAGACTGTTTTTGCATAGTTTGTGCGCATGCAATTACATGTTATCTGGCTGTTTAAGAAGGGGAAAAGCTTTGAGGTCATGTTCAGACACATAGTTCAACATGTCTTGAATGAGTCTCTGTCATATTGCTTGAATGTAATCATCGTTCGTCTTATTTCGTCAGTCTATTCTGGTTTTGCTTCTCCTTCACTTCCTCTTGCTCTTCAACAATGTTGTTCTTGCAAACCATGAGGATTTCATCGGTTTTGAGATAAGTTCCAAGTTCTGTTTCAGTATGAAGCTTCTGAAGAATTGATCCCAAGTCACTCATAGCTGTTGCTTCTTGGTCCTCTATTCTTGTTTGCCCATTCTCACGTAAGAATCCAACTTTATAGAAGCATGTTTAGGTAGTAGAGGCTTTGGTGTAGGAGGCTGTTTCATGCTATGCCATTGATATCCAATAGATCCATGTCATTGACCATCTTCAAAATTGTTGCCTCCATCACTAGGGACAATTTCACTAGGGACAGTTTTAAGGATCTTGTTTACCCTTTGATACAGTGGTTGGATTAAAGAAGTACAGTTTGGTAACAGGAACTTCGAGGTTCTGTTGCTCAGCTGCATGTTTCTAAGTGATCTGATATTAACAACAACATTTTTTTTCCCCTTCTCTTTATTATCTTGTTAATTCTATCGAACCACTGTGAGAAAATTGTGAAAATCATCTACACTTTTCGATTTGATTTATATTGCGTAGTGTAGGCAATGATGCGATCTTCACATTTTTTAAACATTTTCCAATCACAAGTGATTTGAGATTCTCATCCTTAAAACTGGTACAGAGCATAATGACAAATCCTTCTTTTGACATTTTCCCAACTACGCAATTTTTGCTTCATTTTGCTTGAGTTTTGTTTGGAAGAGCTGTGAAAAACAGGTCGGTTTCAACAGCATTGAAAATGTTTGCTGTATCGAAATCCTTCATTATGTTCAGAAGTTTTATTTTTTATACTTCCACAGTGTCGATATTTACATCTGCAGCTTAACCATTGATTAATTTGAATCCAATGTTATGTTAAACTTTGAAATGAGTCAAAAATCCTTCCGATATCTTTAATTCTGCAATTTTCTGTTTTTCTGAAATATCCGAAGTAGGAGTCCAGTGACAGGATGATTCTTTGTTCTCATTTGACAAAAAATCTTCCAAACATTAGTATTTATGTTCTTGTATCCCGTTTTCTATTCGAAATTTCTACACTTATTTGATTTCGTTAAATCTTTTTATTCTTCTGCAACAAGTTTCGCTGAATTTCCATGACGCAGGAATTTCCCCAGTTCCTGCATCAATTTCCTATTCCAAAATTCTACACTTATTCGAGTTCATTAAACCTTTTTATTCTTCTACAAGTTTAGATGAATTTCCATGATGTAGGAATTTCCTGAATTCCGATTCCAAACACATGTTCAGTTTATAGAGAGGTGAGGTAAAAATGAGAATCAAAAGTAGCGTTCATAATAGCGAGGTGTTCAGATTAGAGGATGTTCAGAATACAAAGAGTTTATCTTATGCTAAGTCTATGGAGTTTCGCCGGGACCATCGAAATATGTTCATAATACCGGGGTGTTCAGATTAAAGAGTGTTCAGATAGAGAATGTTCACTGTATATATATATATATATATACTATATATATATATATATATATATATATTATGTACATTAATTGTTGAACCGCCGACGTAAAAATTATCACTTGTGGACAATATTGAATGTTAGTAAGTATAAATTTAGTTTATTACTTTCTGTCTAAATGTATGCATTATTTGAAGTTATTTAAGTACGTCCTTTGGAAATGACATTAAAAAAACTCTCGGAAGTAATAAAATCAATCTATCCCACTGTTTTGAACGAGCTCTTTTTTACTTTTTTATGTAAGTAAAAATATTTGATTTAAAATTTTATTGATTAAACTTTAAATGGTCATGTGTTTTAAGAAATTCTGTCAAATACGCAGATTTTATTTTATTTTAAAATTAAAATAAATTAGAGAAAATGTGATTGTATTAATTCAATTGGTAATTTTAAAAAAAGCTCAATTCTAGTGGAATAGCATAGGAGTTAATCACTTTTCAAAATGACTGATTCAATTAAATAGTATTGTACAATTAAATAGGTTTATTTCAAAATATGATTATACTGTTTCATGACATATTAATTTATTGTTGTATAATTTTTTCTTTTTCGAAAATATCAATTGAAAACATTTAAACATTATTCAGACATTTTCTTCAACATATATTTGTAACGTAAGGTCTAAATAAATTTAAATTTATTAAATACTCAATGTAAAACTGAAAAAACAATCTCTAACTTTTAATGTTCAGAGTTTGTATTTTAGTATAACCTGATTTGAAATCATCATGCTTTAAAGGGTTTTAATATTCAGAGATTATTTTTTAATAATACCTTGCATAAAATTATCATGTTTAAGAGGATTAATGATCAGACTTATTGATAATACAAGACTATTTTTAAATAAAATATGCAGAGTGAATGTGGCTTGCTTTGCTATTTAAACGTGAAAAGCAAAATATTGTATTTCATGTAGCTATAAAGGACAGTGTATGTTGAAAAAGATATATGAGATTCGATAACATTGTATAAATATTGGAAATGTTTATAATTCACGAAAAAGCTCATTAATAGAACTTTCTGTGTCACAAATGAAATTATGAAACATAATTTTTCCAAGTTAGAAAAAAGACTATACTTTTTTATGATTTCGTTTTTTTTCTTTTTACTTATCCTTTGTGCATTAAAATTATGGAATCCTTTAATTTAAAATTATGGTTAGAATATCGAGGTCTTTCATTTATTTAAATACAAGCAATGTATTTTCGGTGCTATAATTTTTAAAAAAACGTCTTTTGTCTAAAAAAATCATAAACTTTTGAATTTAAGACGAAATTTTAACAAAAACAAGATAACTATAATTATACTGAATGATCCAAAAATGGCAACAAATAAAAGCTTACTAATTCAAAAAATACAGACTGCAGCTTTATGAAATTTTCACCGAAATCTCCTGAAAGACATGGAATTTTTGAAATAAAGATCTCTTTATAGCCCATTTAGTTTTATTTCTCGTAAAAAGCATTTTAGTTGTGCCTAACATAGTACAGTAGCTCATCACATTTCATAAAGATATTTATATTACAATTATTCAGTAGTTTTATGAATACTATTAGTGAAAGAACTGTTGGCAAAATATTCTTCTAGCATCCAATAAGATTTTGGCTCTAATTCCTGTCACAAAACGCCTAGAGTATTAACATAACTTTCTAAGCATTTCAGTGCTAACTTCAGTGAAAAATGCAACTAATTTGGCCCTAAGTTTCTTAAAATATTTCCGTGTATTTATGTCCAAATCGTTTCATGATAGTCTATACATTTCCAATTATTTACCATTTGTTATCGTTGCTATTGTTTTGCTGTTGTTTTACGTTTCCTATTTTTTGTCTGCCCTGTACTTTTAAAATGAAACTGGATACGGAAACATAGCATCTATGTTTGAGATAAGAAATCATAAAAAAAAGAATGTGAAATGTGAGCACGGTTTTACAACATGCATAAACATGTCCATTGACTTAGTTAAATTTTTAAATCTATGCAAACAATCACTGTCCTTCTGATAACATTATAGCATTGGATAACATTTAACAAATAAATTTGTTTGTTTTGGAACACAGATTTATGAATCTTTATTTGCAAAAGACCATGGCAACGAGTTGTTTTTCTTTTTTATCTTCTTGACTATTTTATCTACATACATTATAATGAAACACTAGTGTTGAGTTTTGAATTGAAATTAAAAACTGTTTTCCGTATATATACATTACGTTCTAGTTACATAAATGTATTTATAAATTTTAAAAAATTCATTTAAGCTGGTAAGCTTTACATTTAATACTTTTAATTCAACATGTTTAATGCGAAAAATTGAATTCGTGATAACAAATTAATATTAACTATATTGGGACTAGATACTTCATTCATTGGAAATATTTAGAAAGAAATGGTATTGCATTTCCATTGATAACGTTTAAAATGAAAATTAAATACAAACTGAATTCACAATAGAAAGTTTGAGTAGGAAATTGAAAAAAAAAATACTAATTTTAAGCAATAGTGAAAAGTGTGTTTCGAAATTATCAGAAAAGAATCTAAATGTTCTGAAGATATTTCATGACAATATTGCCGATTTTTGTTAAAATATAACAATCGAAGCAATATTGGATCAATAATGTTTTGATGTTGCGGCATGAATGCCATCATTTTGTTATTTTTCCAAACTCTCTTCCAAACGAAATATGTTTTGAACCAAAAAGTATTTAAGAAAATGCGTCTTCGCTCCTTGTGTTAGGAGATTTTATTATTAAAAAAAATTCTGGATTAAAACATGCTTGAATTGAGTTCAACTCTGAAAAAACACCAAAATGTTGCCATCCATATGCTTGGTCACACGTTAAAGGACCTTGTCATTTTGGCGCCATTATATACAGTAGAATGTTATCTAAATTTTATAAAGCCAGGCATATAGTCATTGTGGTGTTGATAACACTGTAATAAATACCCAATAACTGCATGCACTTATTTTCTAAACTTCGTTTTTTCTACCGCCAAAATAAAAAAATCACGCCAATGTGCTAATTTTGTTTTTCATAATTTGCTTACTTTGTAATGAAACATCTGTGATGAACTAAAATATTTAGATAACTTTTTCATTCTACATATGTATCATCTTTCCATTTAGCTGAATACATACAATAGTTTTTCTTGTAAATATCGTAATTACAAATCTGATACAAACTGCAAATTGACGATACAGACTGCTTAATTGAGACTGCAAATTTTTAAATGGATATGTACATTTTGACTTCGTGCAATTTATTGTATTTTTTAAAATTTTCAATTAAGTTGCTATGTAAAATTGCAACAATACCTTTTGATGGTATTTTCTGAAATAAATTCCATTTGTCTTTGTGCAATCGACTTCATAGAAAGCTTTTTAGCATCAAAACAAGTGTTTCCATATTTCCTCTGATGCCATCTTGTAATCTTGCATATTTATTAAATAATTTAAAAATCTGTGTAATTGTGTGTTTGTTCTTTCTTTGTATTTTAGATTTCATTAAGACATACATTTGATATTATTAACATAAATATATTTTGAATACACGACATTTTTGGACGGTATCAAAATAAGGAATTTTCATTTTACAAACATTTTTTTAATTAATATTATTTTATTATTTATTTATTTTGAAATTTTATTAATTTATTATTTAATTATTTAATCATTTATATATAAATAAAATAAAAACACACGCCGGAACGAAATTTTCACCTTGTTTTTAACACAAAATGTATAATATGAAATTTAAAATGTTCAGTTTTACTTAAAAGCAATTAAAATAATGAAATAGAGATGTCCATTGTTAATTTATTTAAAACATCTTAGTACTTTCAAGCCTTAACCAGGCTCTTCCTCAGGCAATATTTCTGTTTATTAATACAAATTCATGATTTCGTTTAGAAAATGAATTTGCCAATAACTACATATTACAGTTGAAGCGAACACAATTCATTAAAAAAAATGATGTATTTGTATAAATAACTCGAGATCCAGAAAACACAGCCAACAAAAAAAAAAAAAAAAAAAAAAAAAAAAAAAAATTCTGTGAGCAGAAAAAAAATAATCTCTTTTCATTTAAATTTAATTCTTGTATTGCTTCTGTCTGGTTTGTATTTATTTTAATAAGGTTAAGCTGTTTCGTTTGATATTAACTACATAATTGAGTAAGTTATAATATGATCTCTGTCTATTGGGAAGAAATATATACATTTATGAGATAATTAACTTGTGTAATTATGTCCAATATTTCACATCATTCTCCCTCTTTTATATTAATCACAAATAAAATAATCTCATTTAAGTTTCTTTAATTATGATAAAAGTAATGCCATTAATATCCAAATAATATATATATATATATTAGCATTAAAATTCAGAAATACTATTGACTTCAAAAGAAAAGTAAAGGCATAGTAATAACAGTAAAAAAAAGTAAAATAAAAACAATAATAATTATATTTGGGTTGAATTAAAGATATGTTATTAGCTAAATGAACCTTTTAAACTTACACTTAATTAAAGATAATTTTAAACTACAATGTATTTGATTGCTCGTGAAAGGAATTAATTATTAAATATTTTTATATAAGTTTATGAAGATAATTTCTTTTCAATTATCATTAATTGAAAGGATAATAAGTTAAAGATTAATAAGTAGTTACATAATAATAATTCAAGCATACTACACTATAGGGGGAAACTGGGGCACATTGATACACCTCCTATACTGCACACAGGGTCATTACAGGAAGTTTCACAATAGCTCCAAAAGGTGATACTAGTGCACTCAACTACATACAGAAAGTTTTGGAATGATTCAGTAGTTTGGAGAAATGGGACGGGTGATTAATTGTTTTTGTATGTCAAAAGTAAATTTGAGTTGTACAATTGAAATGGTGTTATACAACTGTTCCAGTATTTTCAACCGAAAAGAATACTCTCCTTGGCAAGTAAAGCTACTCTTTATCAGCTCCTCATTCTTTATTATTAGATAAATTATGAAGTGTTGGATTTGAGACTCATTTTATTCAAAATGGCTGTATGGGGCACATTAATACAGTTTATGTCGGGGCACATTGCTACAGTTTATTTCGGGGCACATTGATACAACCTAAATCCTTTTCTAGTTCATTTTTTCATTACATTTTATTATTAATTTTTTTTTACCATACACTCCTTAATCCAACCATTTTATGCCAAAAAATTCTAAAATTTTTTTTGAAGTGAAATGGCTCTAATTTCTTTATATTAGATCATTTTATAGTATTTTTGCAATCAGAAGATGTACGAATTTACCCAACATCTAGTGATAGTAGAATTAACAAAAGAAAAGAACGACAGTCTGGTAAATCTCAAATTTATATCGATTCTCCAGAGAAAAAAAAATTTCGACATGAGAAATGTTTAGTAAGAGAAACAAGCTGCAGAACAGCACAGGATAATTATATTATAAACAAAATTTTTAATATAATTATACTTTATTTTTTGTTTATAAACCGATTTATAAACAGAAAGCCTGGTAATTTTTTCACCTTTCCTAAGAAAAAAGATAATGCTGGGGTTGAAGTGCCAGATATGACAAAGTTACCACAGCCAACAATCAGACAAGGAACAGCCAGAACATCAAGTAATTATACATTTCATTTTGATTGCTTTAATATTGCTTACAAATAAATTGTGGGCGATTTGAATTTCTATAAATGTATATGAAATGGTTTGCTAACTATCTTTCTACGAAAAATATGCATTGGCGTTATTTTGTCTCCATTTTCCCAGCCGTATCAAAGTGTCCCTTGAGGTGTATCAATCTGCCCCAGGGATGGGGCACATTGATACAAATGACTTTTTTTTTATTTTTTTTAAATTTCATGCAAAATTAATATATAGAACAACGATTGTACATTTTGTAACACACGCTGACACCACATGAAAAATAACTTGAAATTTCTGCTTTCTGGACATAAAAAAAATTCTTAGAAAAAAAGCTGTATCAATATGCTCCAGTTCCCCCTACTGTTCACTGCTTAGAATTATGAAAGTTACAGATTATCATTAAATATTTATACTGTACCCCCTTTTTCTTTCATACATTTGTTTCTTGCTTTGCTTCCATGATCAGAGTAGATTTTTTTTAACCTTTAATATATATCTAAGCGTTATTTCTTTCAAAATTGTTACACCCTAAAATTTTTATATATGATGGTGATCTCGAAGCTCTCATACTTCTACATGTTGGAATCTATTAGAAACACTGGAGTCATTACCAATTGAGAATTTTGTTGAAGGGGAATTTTATTAATTTATTTGAGCAAAATCATCGCAAAAAAGCTTTATTTCTGTAGTATAATAGTAACAAAACAGTTTTTTCTTATTAAGATATGATTTTTGAAGGTTTTAAGAAGTAAATAATAAAGGTAAGTGTATTTATATACTTTAAATCTCTTTTTCTCAAAACAAATTTTTCAGCGTTTTTAGATTTTTGAAATGCTCCATGCGAAGTAATTTTTAATCGATATTTATGAAATTGAAAAGGAAGTATCCCGATATAGTTTAGAAAGAAATTGTGAAACCTTTTTAAAATTCGTCTTCATTAAAATAGTCAAATTTGGTTTTTTACTTATTAAAAGGCAGAATTTTTATGAATATCGATATGGAATTTAGAAAAAAATCTGTAAAATATTAACTATTCAAGATATTAAAAAAATCTTACACAAATTTGTTTATAATCACATTTTAAGTGATAAAAATCCAAAAGCAGGAAAATATATCAGAAATTAAGACACAAGGAGCATTTTTAAATTTCATTTAAAAATTTAATTTTTTTTAGTAAAAAGTTTAATAAGATTGGGATTTTTTTTTAAGATGTTCTATATGCTTTTGATGAAATGTATATATGCACAAAATTTCATATTGCTATAATGAAAATTTAAAAAAAAATTAAAAAATATATAATGTTCACCGTTTTCTTAAAATGCGTTTTACCCTTCATTATGAAATTTGAATGGTATAAGTTAAGTACCCTTTAAACATAATTATTCAGTTTTGTAGCTTTCTATTTCCTTTGGTATTTATCAGTTATATTAATTTTAGGCTGTGAGGCCTGTTGCTAATTTTTAAGTCAACAGGATTCATTATGGGTAATTAGCCATTGACTCTTTTAGAAAGATAAGTAAGAATAGATTATAACTAAATAAATAAGTAGATACATATTTTGCACATTTATAATGAGTTCGTTTTTTTTTTCAAATGATCTCAGCAAGATTATGAGTTACTAAGATTATAAAACCTAAAAAATATTTAAATAATTATTGATAGTTGAAATCATGATCACTAGATTTAGGGAAAAAAATTAAAGTAGTTTATTTTTCAATGCATATCATTTTGAATATGTATTTAATTTTATGTTTAAAGAGCTTAAAATTATGCACTATTACAATATAGAAGAAAAGCAAAAATACATAAAAAATCAAATTTGCTTTTGAGAATAATTTTAGATATATATTTTGAGTAAAAAGCACATTTCAGTACTCATAATTTTAAAAAGTCAATTTTGTCTTTACCATTTAAATAATTAATTTTTCATATATACACACATTGAAAAGTATTAATAAAATCCTAGATACGCATAAGACTACAAAAGAATGCTGTAATCATTCATTTGTTTTGAAACTCTAAATTTTCGTACATTTTACGGGATCTTAAAGCTTAAAAATTTTGATAATTATAACTTTTTTTAAATATTAAACTTCTGTCTTTTCGGAATATTTTGATAAAAATGTTCCTTTGACATTCGAATTAGAACTGAAGTTACAGCTTTTAGAATTATACCAGTTATGTAGCTGAAGCGGCATTTCCGAAACTTAGATGCCATTTTTCTCTAAATCCCGTAAGGCATGGTGACGTCACTGCGATGTCGTTGTGAAATCACATTGTGACTATGTGACCATCGATCGTCGATGTGAAGTCACAGTGACTAAAATGTGAAGTCGTTATGGCCGTTTTAGAGCTTGTTTGTAACGTCACATTGTGACAATTTTTTGAAGTCACGGTGTGACAAATTTGTGAAAAATGTGTCATTTGTGACTACTTTGACATTAACATTGTGACGAAACTGTGATAAAAGCGACGATATTTAAATTGCCAGAAACATGTTTTTTAAAGTAAAAAATTAAAGTTTTGAAGAATTTTTGTAATTTTCTAAAGATTTTTAAGAAAGCCACATCTCAGTCACAATGTGACGTCACTGAGTGGTGGCATTTTGGTCACAGATGTGATGTGACCAAAGTGACTCACAGTGACGTCTTTGTGACGTCACTGTGACCATGCATGCAATGAGGGGACGTTTATGGGCGTAACTCGCACGATATCTCGAAAACTTCTGAAGTTTTTTTCATTAAACTTTCAAAACAAATGCTTCATGTGAATCTGTGTATACTAGATCAAAAATTTTCTTTTTATTGGCATATATATATTTATATTTATATTTAGGTGATTATATTGTTGATTTTTTTTAATTTTGTATTAGCCAACTACAGCTTTATGTTAAAAATTAATATGCTTTATATACTAATTTATTTAGTCTCAGAGAATTTGAGAAATTACTACAATCTAAAGTATAAGTAGGCACCATAATTTTAGATCTAGTTGCAATATTTATCTTGTAATCCTGTGCATAAGTTGTTATACCGATTTCTTGCTCGTTAAATGTGTGACAGTTTGAAGTACACTATAAATGTTAGTTTTGCATCTTGTAATTTTTTGAATAAAATGAAAGAACATACTTATATCTTTTATCCCAATAAAAATGATATTTAAAAATTTTAACACATTAAATGTTGAAAAAGTTCTAACTCTTTCCTTTTTTCTTGATTTTAAAAGTACTGAGACCCCTTAAATAACTTTTTATCCATGCAATTTAAAGTGATCTGCGTCTTTAATATCGATCTATACCTCGATTAATACAAAAGAGAGGAAAATATAATAAATAAATCATATTTGCTTAAATAGGGTTGGCACGGGTCCAGGAATTTCAAGATCAGAAAATTCTTTGGTACCAGTATTTTCTTATAGAAAATCTCTGCTTGAAACAAGGGAGAAATTTCGTGCGTTTGAAATATTTTTTTTCTTAAAAAAATACTGGTTATTCACTTAGAAAATAATGATACCCGTTCAATAGAGCTTAATTCCAACTTATTATGAACCTTGTGGTGTTGCTCATTAAGCTTTGAACTGTAACATACAAAAGTAAATTTTACTAAATAATGTTTATGAACAAATGAAACCTTTTTTTTCAGATATTTGTACAAGATTTAAGTCACTTTTTATTCAATTCTATGTGAAATTTTATGTTAAAAAATTACATTTTCTTATAAAGAATTCGCATTTAAGTATACAACATGCTTTTTTCATTAATTTCTCGTTAAATATTATTTTTTAATACAGCTAAATAGCTCCTTGACTATGAATAAGTATAGTTTGAAGTTTATAATAAAAATATTAAAATAGATCTTTTAAGTATTTTTTTAAGTCATGATCAGTACCAAATACTTTCAGCCCAGAAGGATACATACAGGTGAAATAGATCATACCTCAAAATGTTAATGAATATTCACTCACGACATTTGCGACACACACATGATAGACATTATTTTTGTATCTTTTTTTTAAACTTTATAGAAATGCAAAAAATTATATATTGTATAAGGTTGTATATATTAAAAATTGAATTTAATGATCCAAAATGTGCATATTGATGTAATTTTAAATGTTAATACTCAATTAGTGCCATGTTGATGTCATTATAAATTCACATGTTATAAGGGTATAGGAGATCTTTTTGTGGTGACCAAGGTTTATTAGTGTCTTATGATGTGAATGAGTCTTAATGTTATAGATCTACAGTTTTCTTTTAGCGTGTTTTGGAAATATTTTTCCAACAATGCTAACTGGAAAAATTCAGATCTTCATTTTTTTAGAAAAGTGAAACAGATTTGCATTTTCTTTTTTCGTGTTAGAATATCTACAGATATACATAAGATCTAATATATTAAAATCTAACCATTAGTCTTAGATTCAGAAGTACAGTAGTTTAAATTTCTTTGTCAAGGAATTAAAAAAAATGTGCTTCGAATCATGACATACTAGTGATCGAAACATGTATGGACATATTGTTCTGTTGAATCAAATAGTTTCTAGAAGGTATAAATCGTGCTTCTGGTGGAAGATTTTAAATCAACATTTGTTTAACAAAGTTGCAGCAATTTTTTCTCTCCGTAGTATTTCACATGTTGAATGTCATAAAAGATTATAGAACAAGATGGATTGTAACTATTTATCTTGAATTTTGTGTACTTCTTGCAGATTTCAGTGTATAATGCTATCTATGGAAAAATTTATAAATTTGATCTTTAAAAAAATAAATAAAACTGTGGATCTAGAAAAACCATTTGTACAAACCGATCTCTTTTATACTAATTATTTTACTTACTTTATGAGGGAGTGTCCCTTTGTAATAAAGGCACTCTGGTGTTTTGAGTGAGATCGTGACGTCAAGGTTCTTATATGTGTGGTACAAAAGCGACATCTATCCTTTATGCAACTCTAATTTTCCGGAGTGCGTGTGGTGCCCTCAATCTACAGTTAACTGCGGTTATGAGTTTTATGCAAATTTCCAGCTCTGTCTTCAGTTTGCAAAGTATAAAAGCTGTAAGTTGTGGTGTGATGCGTGGTGAGCCGGTAGAGCCTTCAGCAAAGAATAGCAGAGCAGCCGTGTGAAGATAGACAGCCTCCGCAATCGAGTTGGGTAAGAGTTAGTTCAGCATTGTGATTGTTTGAGAATAAAGATATTGGTGCAGTCACGGGCTGTTTATTTACAGATTCGAGTAAAAGTAGACCACCACCTGAAGAGAAGAGCCGGGTTAGTGCTTTGAGCCGGATTTAGTTGTAAATGTGAGTATGAACTAAAGCTTATTCTCACAGTATTGTGTTTAGTTGTCAGAAATACTGAACTTTGGCTGAACTCCCCATTTCCCAACTACAGTAAATAAAAGTTTCGCATTTTAACTTTACTTAGACTATGTCCTCATTCGGCCGATACGTCACAAATGGCGCCCAACGAAACTTCGAATATTGCGAGATTGTCACACGAGTGTATTTTACTGGTGAAGGTGATGTTGACGATTTCTTAGTGAAACTGCAGGATTATATTTCATTTAATAATATACCGGAGAATAATAAGTACATTGTGCTGAAATGCTCGCTAAAGAGCGAAGAGCTTTTGTGGCTAGATAATATAGGAAAGTTTCTAATTACGGATGAGACTAAACGGTTTGAACAGACAGTTGCTGATTTAAAGAAACGTTTCCTCCTGTTAAGGAAAACAGTATTTTACGTAGAGAATTTTATTGCAGTAAACAACATATATATGAACAGGCCTCAAAGTTTTATCTACGTAAACGTGAGTTGAAAAATTAATTAGGTTTGGATGTCACGTTTAAGGAATTACTAGACATAGTTCTTCCTCTTTTTAATACAAATGTGCAGGACTATATTGAACTCAGGTCTCCGAAAAATTAATCTGAAATGCATCAGATATTGTTGAAGTATGAGTTTCGGCACAGCTCGGATCAATGGGAGTCACGTAGCCCTCGACAGAGACCCATCATTCAAAACCATTTGAGAAATGACGGGGATAGAAATTTGAGAGGGGGACAGCAAGTTATGAGTAATAATCTGAGTAATGGTAGTTATGTATTTAGTCGAAATGTGTCAAATGCTGGTAATAGTAATTGAAATTTCGGTGGTGTTAGTAATTTTAGAGGCGATGACAGAAGTGTTGATAGAAATAGGCAGAGTAGTGGCTATGGTCAGAGAGGGGTGTACGTGAAAGGAATGTTCCTCCTTCACGAGTAAGGCGATTAACTTTGGATGAGAATTCTGGGGACAGGTCAGTGCAAAGCAGAAGTGTTAAGAGGTCGGAGCAGCCAACACTCGGCGCAAGGAGTAGCGCGTGTTTAATAAAGGTTCAGTACATTTGGAGTTTGATATTCGTTCGATTAAGACATGTTGGGAGTTTTGTGTGCTGGATGCTTTAACGACACATTGTATAGTCGGCTTAGATTACATGATAATAGAGGAATTGGTTTGGATTTCTTTAAAAAATCTTTGATTGTAAATAATGATGAGAATATGAGCAAGAAAAAGTCAGTTTTGGTGTCGGTGGAATTGGGGGAGTCTGGTTTAAATGGAGTCGAGAAGGAAGCGTTTAATAAGTTTTTGATTGATTTTGGCGAAGCTTTTTCAGATAAACCGGGTTTAACGCATGTTGCATGGCATAAAATTGATACTGGTTTGTCCGCACCCGTTGCTAGTAAACCATATTGTTATGACAAGGTAAAGCTGGAGATTGACCATTCTTTTACTGTTCCTTACCGTCCTCAATCTAATATGGCTGAACGTGTAAATCGTACTTTAATTCAAATGACTTCTTCTTATGTGGCTTCACATCATTTTAATTGGGACCAGTTACTTCAGCATTTTGCGTACGCACTTCGTACGGCAGTTCTTTCTTTCTTTTTTTCCAACCGATGACCAGGCCCCTACCTGCCGAGTTAGCTTAACGGGTTAGATACCTGGTATCAGGGTACCAGGTATCGGGTAACCTCCTAATTGCCTCGTTGCGGCAATAAACCTGATTTCTTTGCTTCGCATGTCATCATTTCTGCAGTACTTGCTTGTCGTTGAGCATAGTTTGTTTCGCCTGTTATTTAATGGTACATCCTGTTGTTTGAACAGCAAATGTCCACACGATGGTCTAGTAATTTAGAGCCTTGATCAGATGACGAGACCTTCACCTGGCAAGGCACCTCCAGAGGTATAATTCACAGGTAACTTGGAGGACTTTGCACCCACGACGGATTTTAAATGCACCAGGCGCCAATATCGTACATGATGAAATTTTAGCCGGCAAAGTGGCGAACCACTAAGACAAGTACCCGGGTCGGCTGTTTAGGTTAAGTGCTTTGTTGGTAATGTTTATGGCTTATTGCACATTGGGTTAACTATGTGATTTGTTGCCGCACACCTTGTACTCATCATACCAGACGAAATGGGACTGGATGTTTTTGGGCCTAAACGATGGTATTGAACTTAGCTGAAAATTGGGGCAATTTCGAGAGGATTAAAAAAACAGAGAATGGCCGAAAAGCTAAGTCGTACCGGTGATGGAAGAAAATTTTTGCGCCGAATAGGAAGGCAAACGAGAGCGTTTCAGAGTCAGAGACAAGAACCCACCTTTCTACCGTACCCCACCGAGAAAAACTGGCTCCGTGGGTTGCCCCATTAGAGCGGGTCCGGAATTTTGTGCGGACAGAGGTCTACTGCACAAATAAAGAGGAGAGCTGTCAAAAAAATTAATAATAATAAATAAAATATCAAAAAATTAATAATAGTTAAATAAAAAAATAAATAAAAGTAAAAAAAAAATATTAAATGAAAAAAAAACAATAATAATACCTTCCCACTCTCCTTTCACTGCCGGCCTAAGTCGACTGCAAAAAAAATAAAAAAAAAAATTAAAAAAACGTACGGCACTTCATGAATCGACGGGGAAAACGCCTGCTGTGTTATTTTTGGGTAGAAAAGTCATTACTCCATTTCAAAGGTTAGTTATGGTATCAGATGCAGAGATTCAATTTTTGTGTCAGGATATTGAAAAGTTGGTTAAGGAGGCACAGGTTCAGATGGAAAAGGCACGGAAGAAACAGGCTCAGTATTATAATATGCGTAGAAGAGATTTAGAAGTTAAAGTTGGAAATTTTGTTTTGATGGAAAAGCATTGGTTAAGTTCAATTCGACAAAAGAGGGTAGCTAAGTTTGGTCCAAAGCTTGTGGGTCCTTTTGAAGTTCTAGAAGTTCGAAATAATAATTTCCTTGTAAATGTAGGTGGTGAAAGGATGGCAGTTAATCTGGATCAGGTTAGAATTTATAAGTTTAGAGAAAATGATAGTGAGGGGTCTCATGTGTCGAGTGGTGTTTCGCTAAGTTCCCGATCCAAGGAGTTTCCCGAATCTAGTTCATCTTCGTCTAGTAGTTATCTTCATAATTCACAACGAAACTCTAGAAAGATATCGCCAAAAACGATTGCTGGAAATAAAAAGACTGTTTGTCCGAGAGCAAAGTATGATCATAAAACAAAGAGGCCAATTTCGACTACGTTAGACTCCGTATGCCCTAAAAAGCAGAAAATTGTAAATCGACCCGTTCCCCTAGTCCTTAGATATATTAGAACGCTTGGAATAGCGTTCCAAAGAATTGGCGCTCCAAGTGCTATACCATTCAAGCTATGAGGACGATGCCCAGCTTGCAATTTTTCACTCACATATGTTGCTAAGGTTACACTCCAGCACAAGATTAAATAATCTTCATGAGCGCACAATCTTGAGACGTAACATGAGATACAATGCATTTTACTTTGTTGGTCCTACGCTTAGTTAGCAAGTTAAAATTCACGTTTAAATATTCAGTAATTTCAAGCCTAATTTCACATCTGAAAATTAATATGCACATTATGTAACTTTTATATTCATGCACTTTATACAGGATATTTATAATATAAAAATATATGAATAAATGTATTAATTAAAAAGTGATAAGTTTGTTTTCTTACCTTTAATTGCAAAAACTAAATAGATTATACCAAATTGCTGTCCCCAAAACACCTTTGTAATCAGAATAAATGTCACTGAATCTTCCAGATAAAGGGTGTTTGTGTAAAGGTGTGGTTTTGAAGTTGGCAATACTATTTCTAAACACACACAGTTTATCAGCTAATAGTTGATTTTTTTCGGTATGTTTTGCAATTTTACAATGAATAAATTCACGACAGAATAACTTTAGGAAATTTTGCAAAACACCATTAGTATATTGAGGCGGTATTCGGTTAGCGCATAATTTCACCTAATGCATATGTGAGGGTGGCTTCCACAATCGTGTTATCTCACACCAATGCTTTTATTTATTTATGTATTGTAGAGGTATCTGAAGTTGCTGGTCTATGTCGATAATTACAGATGTTAGACCACATAGAAATCAAAATTAGTCCCACTATTACTATAGGACCTCAGCTGCTCGATAAACTGATAGAAAGATGGACTTCATAGTTGTTCTGCATTAAAAATGCGAGCAAATTGTGCAAAACGCCATCAATTTATTGCGGGAGCCATTCGCTGAGCTCGTAATTTCGCAAATGCCACTTATGAACTGGCTTCACAGTCGTGTGATCTCACATCATTGGTGTATTCTGTGGGGATATCTGAAGTCTTTGATCCATGCCAATAAACCTCAGTCGTTGTACCACACAGAAATAAGCATTCGCCCCATTATATCTAATATAGAGCCTCAGTTGCTCGATAAAGTGGTCGAAATTTGAACTTCAAGATTGCTTCTCATTCAAATCAGACGCGGCGCCTATATACCCGAAATAATTTTTAATTCTATTAGACTTAAAATTATTAATTAAAGACCAAAATCATGAACACAGACATTATTTTTATATACTTTATATCGTTTCACATTTGTATACTTCGAAAACAAACACCACATACAACGATAATACGCTGCTAAAAAATTAAGAGATCAAGAAAACTGTGCGAGACAGCTATGTATTGGTATAAAGTGGATAGTACACGAGTATTGGTGTGTAATATAGAAAAAAGACGCAAAAAATTTTAATTAAGCTTTAATTCTTTGAAAAAAACATGAAAAGAATATTTAGGGCAACAATTTGGTTAGATGTAAATGATAAAAACAATGTATTGTATATAAATGATGCAAGATTTTTAATATGGCTTGTGATCTTATCAAAGAACTAAGACTGCTGCACACGTGTTTTTTATGGATGCGATAATTTTGTCAATAGGATTTTGTGGAATACTGTTCCACTCCTGAAGCTATATTCGTTAAGTTTAAGACCAGGAGGATTTCGTCACACGGGACGTTTAAATTCGGGATAGATGATGAACATAATTCTATACAGATTTCATGACTAAAAATATTTTTAAACAAAATTCGCAAAACATTAGTAAAGAGGATCTTTAAACTTTTAGAAGAAATTTGGAAAATATTGCCCTTTTTTTAGCAAAATAGGACATTTTTCTCTTTTGAAAATGTTTAAAATGATAAATTTTCTTAAATGTTTATATAAAATAAAGAGCATGCGTCACTTATACATAAAATATTACTCTTTTACTATTGTTTGCGTATAAATTATACGAACAGTTTGAGATAGAAAATCATTTTTAAAATCTTTTCATGTTCAACACCCCCCTCCCCTCCCTCTACTTTTTTGTAACGTTCTTCATTCACATAATATATCTTTAAAATATATTCAAAAAATATCAAAATTTTATCCGTGTAAAATTTATAAGTCGAATGTATAAATTAATTTCAAAAATTCAAAACAGCTCCTAAATAGGTTTTAATTAATAGCCTAGAACTTCTAAAAGAGAAAAAAATGGATCACTAAGTAACTTATTAAAATTTTCAAGAATAATAATAAAAAAAAAGAATTGTAATGAAAACAAGAAAGTGTCAGAACTACTACATACTATAACAACTACAAGGGTTATTTTCAAAATTTAATTTTGTATAAATCAAACCATTGAATCAAATATTCGAAAAGACCCTTTATAATGAAATATGTCTCGAGATTTAATATGTGTCGAACAGACAAATTACAAATCTGATGAAAGAAATCTTTCGAAAATAATAAAAACGTTGTCTTTAGATCTATTTTCTATTCTACTTCTGACAAGTTTACGAAAACATCAACAAAAGACTAGCAGAGATAGTTAGAGAAAGAATTGACAAGTCTACGTCAAGCACCGCAGAAAATTTTACAAACTATATTTGAATCAGGTCAAATCTTTCTTATTTATTTAAAGAATATTTTTCATCAATCATTTTACATAAGCTGTTAAATGTGGTGCATTTTCAACGTTTTAATATTTGTAAGTCCGGATTTTGAGAAGAAATCATTAAAACAAATGATTAAAATAGAAGCATACAACAAAAAACTTAGAGCAAAGGGATACAAATACTTCACAAAATAGAAATCAGATTTTTGTTATTTAAAACAGAAAGCTTTATGTAATGTATTTGCTAGTTAATTTATCATTTTTTTAAAATAGCTTTTTTAGACAGAACAGGTAAACCTGTCGAAATTATTTAATATGAAGTAAGATCATATTTGAATTGATTGACTTTATTTGACAGTATGTAATGAAATCACTGAATACGTATATGATTAATATCATTTAAGATGGCCCTCTGTTAGAAAAAAATAAGATTAAAGTGAGCCAGTGGGGGATATGAATACCACTGTTTTCGGAGATAATTTTTAGCCCTATTGGTTCGCAAAATTTCTGCGATTAAGCGAGGGAAAAACATTTCTTCATAAAATAGGTGTGTACCCATATATTTCTTCTCTTATCTTCTGAATGTGGAATTGAGTTTAATTCGTTATCATTAATAAACAAAAATTTTTAATTTTTCTTTTTGTGTCAGAAACATGGTTATAAGCATCTTGGCAACATTTCTATTGCCTCCAGGGATGATCTTCATTACTAGATCTTCTTTTATAAATTCACAATTCCCCAGTTTAAATTAATAAACTGCATGAAAGAAATTCTAACTGCTGAAAAGTTGAGTTAAGTTTATAAATATATTTCCCACCAGAATTTTGATTTAAAAGAGTTTAATTTTATTATTTAACGTTTTTCTTCATTTTTTCTTTTAAACTTATTTCATATTCAAATTTCTGGTTTGACCAGTAACAGTAACAGTAGGTTTATTCAACAGTTCACTTGTTTCGACATGACTGGAGATATTTTCAAAACGAATAAATAAAAATTTTCTTAAATTGCACGGTCTATGAAACCCATTATGCAATTTTCCACGTACTCTTTCATATTTTACGCGTTATATTTTTATTTAATTTTATATGGATATTTGTTTAGCTTATTTCCGTAACCATTGAATAACTCGGGCCAAAGTTTTGGCAAATTAATTGATGCTGCATCGTCACAGAATATTTTTTGCGTGGTTTCTCTTGCTATGGCTCTCATTATGGTTTCTCTTATAACTGATCGATGGTATAGACAGGAGAGAAAATTGTCATAAAAATAAAAATCCAAATAAATAAAAATATACATAATGCATAATATGAAAGAATACGAGAAAATTTTACTAAGAGCGTTTCATAAACTGTGTAATTTTCTGGATATTTATATTTATCTGTTATGCAAATTACTCGGGCAGAGTCAAAACGGATTAATAACTCAATTTTTACTGTTTCTAAGCTTTAATTTACTCTTTTTAGTAATTTAAATTAGTAAATTATGACAAGATATTAATTTGTTATGTAATTAATAAATTCCTATTAAAAAAGAAAAATATTACTTCAAAATACAGTGCTAAATAATTAGAAATGTTATTAGAGCTACAGATACAATCATTTGTTTAATCAGAAACTCAAATAATGTTTCAAGTTTCAAAATATCTTTAAAAGTGTTATAAATATTGTTTGTTGAAGTAGAAGTTTTTTGGTAAAACAGTTATTTTCGATTTATGTATGTTATTTTATAATAAAACATGTAATAACAAGTAACAGTGAATTCTAAAATAAATATCCCTGAAACTTCGCTCTTTTATTCCTAACTTGATCTTCAATTAATCACTATATGAAAAAAAAGCAAATAACTACAAAGGTTTTTCTGTACAGCGACAAAAAAATCGGAAGTTGTACGTTAAACTTTGCAAATGAGGTGCGTTCGTACCACAATTTATTTTCTATATATTCAGATCTAGGGAAATAGCTAATGCATTCTTATGCAAAAATGCATGATTACAAAATTAATTACGATAATATATTAAGTTCGATAATACAGAAATAGTATAACTCCATCTTCAATAGGACGTAATCACTATGCATCCTAGAATCATTACTTATTATGGGCTATCATTTACTTAATTACATCTGATAGGATTTAATAGAATGAAGAAAACTTGTATTAATGGTTTTTTTTCAGATTTTATTCTATTTTCATAAAATATTCTGATGCGGTTATACATAGTAAATTTTAAACCATTTGACTGTGTATTTTTGTTCACTTATATGCGGACAGACGGATGGACCACGACAACTATAAGTGCTACATACTTATACAATTATAAACGCACTTTAGCGATTTTTAGTATGGGAAACTGGCCAAAATAAGTCTTGTATTCATGACTGAGCCTTTTTTTAAATGACACATTTCTTCCAATTTCAACACAACAAGGCATGTTTTTTAGCAAAAGATGCAATTTTTTAATAATGTGATCTTTCAAATATTTTTTAATTGCTATATAATATTCTATACATTAATTGGTTAATCTGACAGATTATCAGCTATCGATCATCAATGCCTCAAGTAATGAAATAAATGCTAGGTTTTACATTAATTGCAATTTCGATGACAAGCAACCCAATTATTTTCGCGCCCATTCAATACACAGTTACTATAGTAACTCACTAATGAAGATAATTGTTTAGCTTGCGAAAATGGGAATTTCTATCAAAACACTTTGCATGTCAAATTTACCTTAATACGAATAATTCAGGTGATTTAATTAGAGGGAATATAATTAGAAAAAAGGTCCATGAAAAGAAATTTTCAAATTAAAATTAATTATTATTTTATGCTTATGAACACTGGTAAAGAATTACTAATTAATATAAGTAAATATGGTTACGATATTTTTCTATATGTAAAAAAAATTATGCAAATGTATTAAACATTTTCGAGGAAACTGGGATTCCTAAAACTTTTCATGTAACAGTAAAGCAAAAGCTCGAGTGAATGGACCCCTGATGCTTCAACTATACTACTTTTTGCACTAAACAGTTTCCAGATTTTCATCTTATGCCTACATGTATATTCTATTTAAATTACATAAAAATCAAAGAAGGTCGAGTGGGAGCCTTTAGGCCAGTTGACATGGAATGACCCCTCTTTAATATATACTCTTTTTAAGTCTTCTTTTATCTATTTTTAATGTATTAAATTAACGAGGTGAATTCTTGAATTCATGTGTGAGTATTTTCGAAATTATATATTTCTGTCAATTTGAATACATAACTGTTTTCTTTTTTCTTTTTTTTCAAATACAAGATACAATAATTTTAGAATAAATTAAATATTCAAATCTTTCCTAATGGCTAGTGTTATATATTTTAATTGGTTAATCTGACAGGTTATCAACAGCCGATCACCAATGCCTCAAGTAATGAAATAAATGCTAGAGATTTTACATTAATTGCGATTTCGTTGACAAGCAATCCAATTATTTTCGCTCAGATTTAATACACAGTTACTATTGTAACTCACTAATGAAGATAATTGTTTAGCTAGCGAAAATGGGCATTTCTATCAAAACACTTTGCGTGTCAAATTTACCTTAATATGAATAATTCAGGTGATTTAATTAGAGGGAATATAATTAGAATAAAGGTCGATGAAAAGCAATTTTCAAATCACAATTAATTATTATTTTACAATTATGAACACTGGAAGAATTACTAATTAATCTAAATAATTATGATTACGATATTTTTCTATTTATTTAAATAGAGATAAATGTACTAATAGATAAATGTACAAGTAGTACGTGCAAACTGTTTTAACAGCTATTAATTCACTTACATAATATTAACTAACTTTCACGTAATCATATTGTTAAAATAATAACGATACGGCAATAATAAATAAAAATGAACTATTTAATTGAAGTTTATTCTTAATATTTTAAGGATGTAAATTGGTACAAGACAGAGAAACAATGAAATAATATCAATAAAAGGATAACTAGAAATAAATGCTTCAAAAATATGAATATTAGCAAATTATTTTCAGTGCATTTTGAATATTAATTATCGTCAATAATTAAAAAAAACCTTTGAAGTATCTTCATGAACAATAATAAAGCTAAAGCATTTAATTAGAAATACAATATTGAATCTGTTAAGTTACAAAGATCTTTTATTATAGTATCATTTTCATGAAAAACACTGCAAATTATTACGCAATAAACCTTTTCAAGGTACATTATTCAGTTGTTTTTTATTTAAATATATTTTAGCTAACTTTACACCACCAATGCAAAAAATGCACTTTACAATCAATATAATTTTCAGTGTTTATGTTTTAATGATTACTTACATTATAAATAACTTTAGCAAAATTTAATAAAAAGATTAGTATAGATAGAAAATATTTCTATTAATCCAATCTGACATTACAAAAAATTACTTAAACATTCAGTTCCATCTACATAATAAATCTGTATTATTACAGCTGCAAATAATTCGCAGAGCAAAAGACTCAATTTTTCAAAGGGCCTTAAAAAAAAAAAAATAAAAATAAATGTATATTTTGGAAATGTTGACGTAACTAAAACAAGTTCTAAGTTTAATGTGAGAAAAAAATCTTACGTTTACAACTCTATATTTAGAAAAATCAATATTAGTCAAAAAATTATGTTCACAGTAATATATATGTATATATAGAAAAGTTCCTGGATGTTCAGGTTTTCAATTTAGAGTAGAATGTTTTTTTAATAGTACATTTTTAAAGGAGTAAATTTGCAAAATGAACTTAAGTACATTCTTAAATAATTACATGTCATTTTTAAAATTCGTGATGTAAAGTGGGATGTCATTGTAAAATGTTAAATAAATAAACAAATAAATAAATAAAATAGTAAATCTAACCATTATCTTTCTCAAAATTGTTTAACTTCGCTTTTCTTAGTACTAAGTGAGCGTACTTCTAAAACGCTTTCGGTTGCGTTTTCTTATGCAAACTACACAGAAGGATTCACGCATCATTTCTATTTATTAATTCTTAAAGTGGAATTTTTAACTATGGTTTGAATTAAATAACTAAATTAAGTTTTTGTATTGCATGTAGTTTATAGATACAAATCTATGCATCATATACAAGGCTGCTCAAAGAATTCCGATGATTATTAAGTTGTAGATGGGAACTTCTTAAATTGGGTATGGGGGATTTTCACCATTTGCTTACATTTCAGAATTTTATTTTTATTTTTAAAACTTAATAATTTCTTTTAAAAGTGGAGACAGGTGTTAAAGTAAATGTCTATGGTACATGAAACAAAAATTAGTTGTCCACTTTGCCATATAATATAATACGTAAAGGCTATTTAAAGTTGGCTTGTAAGGCAAATTGTCTAGTCCGTTAACATACAAAATTACTAATACTCAACTTTAAATTTATTAAATTTCCCAAAATCAACTTACTTTGAAGTGACTTATGTCCCTAAATTTCAAAACATGATATTTATCAATAATACTTAAATTGAAATGAGAAACAGTTTTAGCCACAAGATTTTGATCGCATAGAAATTAAACAAGAACTTTGTCTAATAACTACAGTATATATTCATGTAAATTATTATATTGTAAGGAAATTGCATATTTGTTTCTGAGTTGAATAAAAAATAAAAATAGAATGGTGAAAAAATGACAATCGTTAAAAATCCGTGTGGTAATAGACTTGACATCTGAAAACGGACTTGACACTACATTGAAAATTGCCGGTATTCAAATATGTTATACGTTTCCAAATAGTTTAATTGGGCGTCATGTTTCAACTAATTAAACGGTGAAGTTTTGCTTTATACAAACACTTTACACAAAAAAAATCACAAATTTCCTTGAAAATATTTTTTCTATTGATATTTTTAGTCCTATTTTGCTTGATAGACATATTTTCATTGTTTCCCAATTTTTTCAAAACCAAAAATGACTTTTCTGAAAACATATATAAATTATTTTGAAAAAAAGTTTAGTTGCAATAAAAAAGTGACATGAATATAAAATAGAGAATAAAGAGTATACTACTTTTATATATTATTCATAATTTTTAATATATTATTCATTTCTTAAAAACAATACATAAAATTTCCCGTTCTCTCGAAAGAAAGTAAATGCGTTCTGATGATATTTTGACAGCTTGAAGTGACGTTGATCAATTTCTATTTTTCTGACATGAGCTTTTGGAGAAACAGAATATACTCAGAGAAAGTGCAGATAAAAAATAGAACGTTGCAAAAAATGTATTTTAAATCTGATAGTCTAAGCAAAGTATATATTTCTAAACTACTTTTAAATCTTTTTATTTTTGCAAAATGCTAAGACAATTTGGCGTATTTTTAAAAAACAGTAAAAATATTTATTTTTCTGTATTTTTAAATGTACAGCAAAACCTCTATTATATATTTTTTTGTCTTTAGTTTTGTTATTTGTCAGTCGTAAAAAATTGTATCTGAACAAAAAAAGTTAAAAACGAGAGAATTTGCGGTTGTAAAGGACAAAAATCATGCATAAAGCATAATGACTTTAGATGCTTAGACGAGCAAAAATAAAAATAGGTTGATTGGTTGTATTTATGACGGCCATTTATCAACACGAGGAATAATAGGCCCAAAAGAAGGGTTGCCCACCATGAGGGTCTTCCTAAGGAAACTTAACCCTTATTTACTCAAGGAAATCCAAGGTTCAAACAAAACCACAGAAAACTCCGGAAGGTTTGACCGACGACTGCGATTGGGTTCGAAACCAGCACCTGTCGTCTACCAGTTCCGAGAGCCGAACATCTCAACCAAAGACAAAATAAAAAAAAAGTAATTGTATTTTTAGTTGGGGGTATTGAGATTATTACAATTGTGAAAAAGAAAGCATATTCTATATTACTCCATGCGCAATAGCTCCTGAATATAAATAAAAATATAAAATAAGACAATGTTGATTATTGAAACTCAGTTCCATTAACCAGTCAAAATTGTACATAAGGGTTTTCATAAAAAAATTAAGTTAACTTTAAGAAGTTGTTGTACACATCCAAACAAACAACTTTCATCAATGAATGTATAAAGGTGCTAGAGGACGCTGAAGGTTAATCGAGGCAAGAACAAAGAAAAAATAATCAAATGACGAAAGCAAGGAGGGAAACCGCTCTCCGTACAATCGTTGAGCCTTTAAGTAATTCCTATTTGCTGTGCCGTGGATGAAATGTATATCAGATTTTCCTTGTTAATGAAAGGCAGCATCTTCCAATCACTTTCTACAGCGATTGACAGTTGCACACACGGGTAAGAGGATTTTATGTTTTAATCGTGAGCAAAATTAGCATGCGTGTTCTTCTTTCTCATATTACATATGCCTGTAATTAGTGTCGTTCTTTAACGGATAACTCGGAATACTGGAAGTTTCCAAATTCGCCAGCACCATTAGATTTTATTTCAGACCATGCATTCCCTGATGAAAGTTGATTGCTTTGATGTGTAGAATCATTTCCTAAAATATTGTCCCTAAAATCTTTTTATGAAACATCCAGTATAAAGCACAACCTTCAAGACGAAGGAATTTTTTTTTATTGCTAAGATTGACAGAAAACTATTATCGGGTATAGAATCTTAAAAGTGGTCATCGTGAATTTCAAACAATGCTTTCTAAATGCATTTTAATACTTCGAGAAACAACAGCAGTCAGACGCTAAACAGATTTTATTTTTGCCTTAAATTCGCAGCACTGCTGCAAAAAACATCCCGTGGAGGAAAAAACAGGTTTGTTTTCTTTTTTGGAATCATATATGTGATGTACCACTTGTTTTTGCATTATTATTTTGAATGAAAAATAGAAATTAAAGTACTGTGGAAAACAAAACCATTGCACGTTTTTAATGTTACGGCTGTTTTTTAAAACAGTAATTGTTTCTGGTTTTTTTAACATTATATGATATAATAATTTAAAGATTAAAAATTATAATTAAAGGTATCCATAAAAGAGTGTCCCAGTTTCAATTGTGTAAAGAAGCAGTTTCATTTAGATTATTTTTAATAATCCTCAATCAAATTGAAGATAAACTAATCCAGTTTTTCTTACAAATGTTCGATATTTGAACCATTACTTATACGTCACATAGTCACCTAAAGTCTATTTCTTTTTTTACTTTGGGTAGCAAGTCCAGAATTATAGAAGCAATAGCCAGTTCTATTCTTATCTTGTTTCTGGTAGCGGCTGAACGTAGACACGATTTTTATAAAGTCCGAAATGCAAAAACCGAATGTTTCTAACTTCTTTGAAAGTTAAATTCTAAATTCTAAATTATATTCTAGATTCTAAAAAAATCGAGCCTCGTACGGGCCGCAGATTTTGTTAGCCATCTCACACACACAGAGAGAGACTGAGCGATTTGTTCTTTATTTAGTATATATGTAATTATTGAAATGGAACTTGGTGCAATGTAATAGAATTGTAAAAGTAACAACTTTTAAAGCACCAATTGTATTAGGTTAAAAGCAGACCGATTTCCGTAGTTTATAGCTTACTATCTTCAGTGTTCAATGGACAATAATCTATATTCTACCGAATTCAAACTGTTTTCAATCTAATACAATTGGTGGTTTAAAGGTTGTTAGTTTTACATTTCTATAATAAAATAATGTCTATCAGTCATTTTTAAAATATTCAATAATCATAAATAAAGCATTTTCTCACCGAATAAAAATAAAATACTTCACTCACAATAGTTTAAAGACTTTTTTATGTACAAAATTATTTAATGGTATTTCTGTTTTTGTAAACTTTATTTCTAAGAAAAAGAATAAAACTCTAGTAACATTACTTCAACTTTTGAAGTATAAATAATGGATGAGCTGGAGTCTCTTCAAGCCCTGAACATCAATTCTGTTACATGCAGTAATATCATTTTAACTTTAGAAACTATGCAAAATCAGCGCATTGCAATTTTCATTGCTAACAAATGCAAAAAATTTCTGTTTTGTTCTCTAGTGGATTCCACCGCTGAAGAACATTTCTATTAAGTATAAGACGTAAAACATTTTGCTCAGTTTTCAGGCCTTATTCAATTGTCTTTATGTTTTCCTGAGTGTAAATTATTTTTCCTAGTTTTTATTATGCAGAATTGACAGTGAATGGTTATTTAAACTCATGGATTTCGATAATGTAAATTTCAATCATGTCTTAACAAATTAAATTTTTAAAAATATTATTGTTGGTGCTTAATAAAAATCTTTATGGAAAATCAAAGTGTATGTGTGCTTTTCAGTTTGATAGGTCTTCAAATTCGCCTCACAGAATATATTTATTAAAGAAATATCACGATTAATTGTGATTTATACTCAATACTTCAATATCAAAAGATATTAAGTGGCTTTTACAAGTAAATATTCGATAATTTAACTCACGTTTTAAAATAAGTTTTAATTTTCCTGTTGACTGTGATGACTAACATTGAATCTGGGATGATTAACATTGGAGAAAACTGATATTGATTTATTTTATACAGCAGATTACAGCAGTGGGTCTCAAATTTTTATCTCTCGATTATGAGTACATCTCCTCCTCTTCCCACAAACACACACACACACACCTCATAATTTCTCTCCGGTGTAAAAGAGCTTATATTGCCACCTTACCATGTTCTTTTGTTTACTAAAAAATAAAACAACTCACATTTATGTTAGAGTTTCCTCATTTCTTCCTGACCATAAAATGTCATAACAACATATGAAAAAAATTAATTAGGTAATTACTCATTGAATAATATAATGCTATAAATGTTGTTTTACTCTAAAAGGTTAGCTACGACGACCTCAAAAGCTAAGGGATACAAGTGACAAAAATTCGATTTGGAATAATTTGCGTTCAAAGATAATTGACATCAAATTTGAACATCAACAATAATTGATGAATTGAAATAGGAAACTGGCACTAGTTTCATTGTGGTCTTTAAACTCTTATTTCAATAACTGTAAAAAATAGAATGCTGTTGTCTTTAAATTTATAATTAATCAGTATCTATTATTATTCGGCAAAAGTGGTTCATTTCTAGAACGCAGCACATAAGTAGAAAATCACTTCTATTTCATTACCTGAAATGAATAAAGCATATTTCCAGGTTGCACTTAGTTAATTTTTTAAAAATTTATCACTTATACCCCTTGGCTTCTAGAATGCTCATATATGATGCTGAAGTAGTGCGTTTTTTTAATTATCTTCTCAAATTTAACCCTTTCGTGATTATAAGCGCGTATACGCGCCCAGAATACCACTTAATTTGAATTGCGAAATGCCATACTGACACCGGAATTTTTAAATAAAAATTTTAATTTTGCAAAGAACGTAAAAAAAAAAAAAAAAAAAAAAAAAAAAAAAAAAAAAAAAAAGAAAAAAGAAAAAAACGTTTATATATTATGAAATAAATTTGTTTTTAAATTCCGGTGTCATTCAGTCATTTTAGTATTTTTATGAATAGAAGTGCTTTAACCGTCAAAGGGTTAAAATACTTTAATTACGGTGTTAAATTTGAAATAATGTCCCAAATCCATGTTTTGGAGTTCCTACGTTAATGTTCATCATCTCAGCATTTCATCATTTTTCGTAAAAAAACTAAGTAATTTTGTAAAAAGGTTGTTAACATATCCATATTATTGTAGAAGTTATTAATGAAATCTAAATAGGGTATGGAGTTAGAAACCTTGCATTCTGTTATGAATGAGGGTTACAACTCTGGTTTGCCATGTAGAATTTGCTTATCTTGCCGTATATGTACTATTACATTTGAGAGTTGATTCCTAATTTTAAAAACGCACTATTTTAAAGCGTCAGTTAATTGCACATTTTAAAGTGAGTTTGTTTAAAATCTTACATGTTAAAATAAATATCAGACGGTTCCTTGTATTGCAACTTTATAGAGCAAGAGCAGTGACCAATCACAACACTTTTATATACAGAAACCATGCAGATTGCGGATGAAGTACAATAATGGACATTTAATAATCTTATCTCCGTTCCAAAAAAGCCCCACGGTGTGGGATTGTGGGATTGACGTACACATTTCTGTGACGAAAATTTAATTCGTAACTCTGACACGCTATAAAGCAAAAGACAGATATCCTGGTTCGATGTGTGTTTTGTCCAAAAAATGAAAATCCTATGTTTTAACAAATGTCATCTTTTTTGAATGGACAGAAATTAACTGTACATTCTTCGAAGTGTTGTCGAAAGATTATTATTTATTATTTTATGTTGTACTTTATTACTTTTAATTCAGTCAAACTGATCGGCAAAAATGCCTTGCAAATATTTTCATTTATACTAAGACAAGACTGGGTGCTCGAGGTTTAAGACCCGTTTCCTTGTAAACTACCTATTTTGATAAAATTTAGAATCCATATTTTCTGGATAATGATCAAGATTTACGGCAGACAGTTTTTTTCTGCTACTAAAACTTTCTTAATTTATAGCAGTGGCCATTTTTCAAAAAAAAAATCATTTTTTAGATTTCTTTTCTGAAACAAATTAATTTGTATATCCTAAATGTTTCTATTTTTTCATGTAAGAATAATAAAGTACCAAATGATTATTACTGCATTATGATATCGCCATTAATGGTCAGTAAAAGAAATTTGTTAGTTTCTAGGGCTGTTGAAATCATATCTTTAGAATTTATACGCCATTATTCCATCTTATTTTTTCGTTTTGTTTGCATGACTTTATTACCCACATAAGTTGTAGCAATTGACAAAAGAGTATTGCCAAACAGTTTTGGACAATAAATCATCCTATTACATCTTATGATTACACATCTGTAAAATAGTCTTTCTTGTATAGATAATGAATAAGCAGCAGCATCATGTTTTTTAAAAACTATATCAAAAATTAAGCCGTGGAAAATGATAGAACCTTAAAGTGGCTTTATTACCCCCAAGACGTCTTATTATTTTCAAATTAAGAATTTATTTAAAAGCATTTAAGCATACATTTAAACAGAGATGAACTTTTAAACGAGAAATGGAACAAAAGTAGCTAACTTTCCCAGGAGGTATGTCATACGGTGAAAAGGAAAGACAGGGAAGTTTAATTCTGTACAGATTAAATTAGTTTCTAATGTAAGCCGATTCTCCAAATTCTTAGTTGGTTCTTTCTCTGAAATTCGTGTATATATGACACCTCAGAAGCCAAGGTGTACAAGTGACAAAATTTCGGTTTAATGTAAATTGAGTTTAAGCATAATTGACGTTAAATTTTAGCATCCATAATAATTGACTGAATTGAAAAGTGCTTTTTGTTTTATTGTGGGCTTTGATCTTTTATTTCAATAACTGTAAAAAAAGTATAAAATTTTCTTTAAATTTATAATTAATCAATATTGAATATTATTCGGTGAAAGTGGTTTACCTCTAGAACGCAGCATATAATAAGAAGATCACTTATATTTATTTACCTGAAATTAAAAGTGCATATTTCCAGGTTGCCTGTGCTCTTAATTCATTTTTTTTCCAATTTTATCAGTTATACCCCTTGGTTTCTGGAGCCCTCAAATGTAGTTTGTTTCACAGCAGTAAATATTGATCGACGTCTCATTATTTGTTTATTGATTAACTCTCATGATTTAAATAATTTACAGACCTTCTAATATCAAATGATAAAGATGTTGTTTGTTTATTCTTAAGATGTATACGAACTTTATAAATAGACGTGATTTCAAGTTAAGAGTTCATGAGTTCAATAAATTAGAAAGCTCAAATGTTAGTAAAATTCTACGATTTGACGAAAACAGTCATGATAATTCATTTAAGATATTAGTAATTTGAAAACATTAAAGTCATTAACTGTTTTTTTTTATAATCCAACTTATCTAAATTCTTTAAACTACATATAAAAAACAATTCAGAACGTCAAAGTAACTGAATATTTTCCATAAGTGATAAACATAAATTTTTAAAGGTAAATATATATATATTTATATTAAAATGTTAATAATTGAGGGATTTTTTTTTACTTTTAAAATTTATTTTTGTAACTTAGCAAATATTCAGTTACTTTTAAGTAAATTTGTCAAATTTTGTATCAATTAAATGTTGATTTAAGGATAAATAAAAACAATTAAATGTCACTTTTCAATTTCGTTATGAATCCTCTCGAAATCGGAAGTGTAGCTGTTTCGTAATGGTTATTTTCCATAGAAAACATGTTTTATAAAATCAACACTAGTTTACAGTTTCTGTGTCTATCTAAATATAAATCTTTTTGATATTATCAAAACAAGAGCTGTCAACCAACAAGAAAAAAATCATGCGTCAAACGCAGAATATGAAATATTTTCCAACATTTATAGAATGCTTTAAAAAAATTTCGCTTTTTAACCACTTAACCGGCGACGGGTATGGGGAAACAGTGCTTTAACCCCCGACTTATCTCGGGGCAGCCGTTGAAGTGGTTAATAAAGTAAAAAAAATCAAATTTTTTCAGAAAGCGCAGAACATAATTAGAATAAAGTTTAGACCTTCCTTTCTTTAGAAAAGTGAAACAGATTTGCATTTTCTTCGTGTTAGAATAGCTACAGATGTAGGCAAGATCTAATATATTAAGATCTAAGCATTAGGCTTAGATTCTGAAGTCCAGTAGTTTAAGTTCCTTAGTCAAGGAATTTAAAAAAGTGCTTCAAATCATGATATACTAGCATCGAAACATGCATGGACATATTGTTCTGGTGAATCAAAAAAATTCCAGAAGGAATAAATCTGATGAAAGATTGTGCTTCTGATGGAAGATTTTAAGTCAACAGTTGTATAACAAAGTTGTAGCAAATTTTGCTTTCTGTAGTATTACACATGTTGGAATATGATAAAAGATTATATAAAAAACGGACTGTAAGTATTTATCTTGAATTTTGTGGGCTATTTATAGATTTCAAGGTATAATACCATCTATGGAAAAAATTATAACGTTTATTTTTTTTAAAGAAATAAAACTGTCGGTCAGGAAAAAGCATTTGTACAAACCGCACTCTTTTATGCCAATTATTTTGCTTATTTATTTTTTTATTTAAAATATGCCAAGGATTTTAATGTTTACCCTTGTATATACATGCAAAAAATAAATAAAATGTTTTCGAAAGAATAGTTTGATTACTACAGGAGCATTTTAATCTGCCTAAGAATTATTCTTTTGAGAAATATAAATTATATACATGCATAAACTTTCCTAAATTTCGAAACATTTTCTCTCAATATAAAATAATATCATTTTGAATTTAAAATGAGTATTAAAGCAAAAAATATAGTACATTTTATATCGCAAAGAAATGCATGTTTTATTTTACTGCCGAACTTCATCACAGAAAAGCATTTACTAATAAAATGTAAAACCTAAAGTACTTCACGTCTTTTTTTTTTCTTCAAGTTTATATTTTAAATTTACAATTCCTCAGATAAATAACTCTATATATCTATAAAAATTAATGCTGAATATAATCGATAAAAACAACTTATTATTATTGTATAATATTTAAAATACAGGGTGTCCCTAAACTCATGGTACATACGCTAGTGGGTGATAGAACACATCAAGACGAGTAACAGTAAATAGGAAACCAGGGTCCCAAATGTATTCCAAAGGAGACAGGCGCCATCAAAGTTTAGGGTCCCAAATTGCAAATGATGATAAAAAAGGGAAAAATGGGTCGATTTATTTGTGGTTTTCAATAAAATAATTCTTTAAATTAGTTTTTTTTTTAAGTTTTAAAGAGAAATTTATAAAAATGCCGGTAGAGGACGCTCTAGACTTTGGAGTACCGAATAAGTACTTTTTATCGTTTTTTTAACACTGTTTAATGTTTTCTAAAGCTTAGACCTTAACTTAAATTTTGTGTGCACAAGTGAAATCATCGGGAGTGGTTAAATGGAGCAGATTTAACTGTGTTTAGGGGGTTGATTTTTGAACGATCGTATGAAATGAGCAAAATAATAAGTGATGAAGTAAACTTTAAGAGGTGATACTACACAACAAAACAAACAACATTCACTAAGTAATGCATGATTTGAAATCAAACGCAAACGTGTTAGAGCACGTTCAAACTAGACACATGCAAGCGCTGTAGCTACCATTATGCTGAAACTTTCCGGAAGAAGAATATGAAAATGTGACATGGGGAATAAGAACGTGTATGCAAGTTTTCGTTAGCATAAAATTTACTTATTCGAGTGCGTAATTGTAAAACTGGGAATTGTTCACAGCAGCTGTCTTCATTTGCTCTGTGGATAACCGATAATATGGTTTCGTACTCTAACCAGGAGAAGGCCGAGATGCATTACATGTACGGAGCTGCACACGGCAATGCAACAGAAAATCAAAGATTTACAGAAAGCGTTTTGAAAGCAGACGTGTTCCTGATGCGAGGATATTTCAACGACTGCACCAAGGACTGTGCGGAAGGGGTTCCTTTGCAAGTTGCATGCAGGATACCGGACGTTTCACGAGTGTAAGAACACCATTTGTTACGGATAACATTATGGATCGTATCAGCGCGAGGCCTGAATCTAGCACGCGGAAACTGTCTAAAGAAGTGAACGTTTCCCGTAATACCGTGTGGCGAGTTCTGAGAGATGAAGGAATGCATCCGCACCATGCGCAGAGAGTTCAAGGCTTAGAACCAGCGGATTACCAAGCACGTGTCAATTTTAGCACGTGGTTGCTCCAACAAACGGCTGTGGGCCCTGCTTTTTGTGCATATGTGTTGTTCACGGACGAAGGCACATTCATACGCGAGGGTATTTTGAATATCCACAATTATCATGTGTGGCCAAATGAAAATCCATACACAATACGTCCACGTTTGTTCCAGCGATGTTTCGCGGTCAATATTTCGGCCGGAATCGTTCACAATTATCAAATTGGGCTATACTTACTACCAATGCTCAGCAGGCGCTTTCCCCGTCGACTCGTGAACTGCCGTACGAAGTGCGTACGCAAAATGCTGAAGAAACTGGTCCCAATTTGAATGATGTGAACCCACGTAAGAAGAAATCGTTTGAATTAAAGTACTATTTACACGTTCAGCCATATTAGATTGAGGACGTTAAGGAACAGTAAAAGAATGGTTAATCTCCAGCTTCTCACACAGAGCCTTAAAGATATCAGATATAACAGAAAAAACTTTTCCAAAATGAACCAAAAACTTATTAAATGCCTCTTTCTCGACTCCACTTAAACCAGACTACCCCAAATCAAACGAAGCAGACTTTTTCTTGCTCACATTCTCATCATTATTTACGATCAAAGATTTTTTTAAAGAAATCCAAACTAATTCCTCTATTTTTCATGTAATCTATGCCGACTATGCAATGTGTCGTTAAACTATCCAGCACACAAAACTCCCAACATGTCTTAACCGAACGAATTTCATCCTCCAAATCTACTGAACTTTTATTAACACACGCTACTCCTTGCGCCGAGTGAACCACCAGATTTGACCTCCTAAACTTTTTATACAAAAAGTATTTACGATAAATATCATACGAAATGAAAGACTTATTCGCTCCTGTATCGAAGAGACTTCTTACAACAATACCATCCAAAATAATTAATAATTCGGGTAACTCCACCGGATTAATAGTCACATTATTCAGATATACAGAAGGTTTTCCTTTTTGACCTGTGACTGCATACCTTCCGAAATACAGCCACCAACCAGTTTAACTGCTCCGACCTCTTAACACTTCTCCTTTGCACTGACCTGCCCCCAAAATTCTCGTCCAAAGTTAATCGCCTTACTCGTGAAGAAGGAACTTTCCTTTCACGTACACCCCCTCTCGGACCATAGTCACTACTCTACCTATTTCTATCCACATTTTTGTCATCGCCTCTAAGATTACTAACACCACCGAAATTCCTATTACCATTACCAGTATTTGACACATTTCGACTAAATCCATAATTACCATTACTCAAATTATTACTCGTGACTCGCTGTCCCCTCTGAAATTTCTACCCCCCTCATTTCTCAAAGTTTTCCATGATTGGTCTCTGTCGAGGGGTACGCGACTCCCATTGATCCGAGCTATGCCGACCCTCATAGCATGCATGGTCACAGTGATGTCACAATAACGTCACTGTGAGTCACTTTGGTCACATAACATCTGTGACCAAAATGCCACCACTCAGTGACGTCACATTGTGACTGAGATGTGACTTTATTAAAATTTTTTAGAAAATTATAAATATTCTTCAAAACATGTTATTTACTTTAAAAACATGTTTCTGGTAATTTAAATATCATTGCTTTTGTCACAGTTTCATCACAATGTTAATGTCAAATTAGTCACAAATGACACATTTTTCACAAATTTGTCACATTGTGATCACTTTGTGAAACGTCACAAATGAGCTCTAAAACGGCCATAACGACTTCACATTTAAGTCACTGTGACCTCACATCGACGTCACGTGACGTCACATCGACAATCAATGGTCATAAAGTCACAATGTGACTTCACAATGACGTCGCAGAGACGTCACCATGCCTTACGGGGAGACTCATACTTCAACAACATCTGATGCATTTCAACGGAATTTTTTGGTGATCTGAGTTCAATATAGTCCTGCACATTTGTATTAAAAGGGAGGAAGAACTATATCTAATAATTCCTCAAACGTGACATCCAAACCTAATTTATTTTTCAACTCAAGTTTACGTAGATAAAATTTTGAGGCCGGTTCATATATGTTTTGTTTATTGCAATAAAATTCTCTACGTAAAATACTTTTGTCCTTAACAGGAGGAAACGCCTTCTTTAATTCAACAACTCTATGTTCAAATCGTTTAGTCTCATCACTAATTAGAAATTTTTCTATATTATCTAGCCACAAAAGTGCTTCGCTCTTTAGCGAGCATTTTAGCACTATGTACTTATTCTTCTCCGCTATATTTTTAAATGAAATATAATTTTGCAGTTTCACTAAGAATTCGTCAACATCACCTTTCCCAGTAAAATACACTCTGGGACAATCTCGCAATGTTTGAAATTTCGTTGGGCGCCATTTGTGACGTGGCTTGGAGTGCCGGTGACGTGTCGGTCAAATGAGAACATAGTCTAAATAAAGTTAAAATTCAACACTTTTATTTACTGTATTTGGGAAATGAGGAGTGGAGCCAAATTTCAATATTTCTAACAATTAAACACAATACTATGAGATTAAACTCAGCTCATACTCACATTTACGGCTAAGTCCGGCTCAGAGCGCCAACTCCTGCTCTTCTTTTCAGGTCGCCTACTTTAACCTGTAAGAAAACAGCCCGTGGCTGCACAAAATATTTTATTTTCAAACACTCACAGTGCTAATTATCTCTTACCCGACATGATTGCTGAGACTCTTCCACCTTCAACACTTAGGCAACTCTTAGCTTAAAGACTCTTAGGCTATCCCTGCTCACCTCGCCACACAACGCTTTGCTGGTTCACCTCGCCACACAACACTTTGCTGGCTCCTCTCGCCACACAACGCACACACCTATTCCAACTCACATCTTTTATACATTGCAAACTGAAGACGGAGCTAGAAATTTGCATAAAACTCATAACTGCAGTTAACTGTAGACCGAGGGCGCCACACACACTCCAGAATGTTAAAATTGCATAAAGGATAGATGTCACTTTTTCACCACACATGTTAGAACATTGACGTCACGATCTCACTCAAAATACTAGAGTGCCTTTATTATAAAGGGATACTCCCTCACATTCTATTTTCATAAAATTTGAAATGATTCGACAAAATTCTGATACGGTTATACATAGTAAATTTTAAACCATTTGGCTGTGTAATTTTGTTATCTTATATGCGGACAGACGGACGGACCACAACAACTGTAAGTGCTACATACTTATACAATTATAAACGCACATTAGTGATCTTTAATATGTGAAATTGACCAAGATAAGTATCGTGTCATGATATGACTGAGCCTTTTTCAATATTACACATTTATTCCAATTTGAACACAACATGGTATGTTTTTTTAGCATAAGATGAAATTTTTTAATAATGTGACTTTCAAATATTTCTTAACTGCTATCTAAAATTCTATACACTAGCAAAAGCCGTGCTTTGTTTGGATTCGGGAAACATTATTTCATAAGATAAATATTTGAATGTAACAAAATTTTTCATATTATTTTTGCATCTTTATTAAGCAAAAATTTTGCTCATGTTTTGGCACATTTAAATTTTAGAAATGTAAATTCAGCCAAATAACTAAGAATTTCTTCGGAATTTTTTATTTATGATATAAGGCTGGTTTAAATAATGGAATGGGGTAATAAAGAACGAAATTCCATCATGTCTTGTGGGAAATTAATGTCTTGCCCACTGTATCCAAGTTGACCACCTTTAACTTAATAAACAGTAATAATTTGATTCAATTAAATTATTTTTCAATCAATTAAAATATTCTTAAATTATTCTTCAATCTCAATTATTCTTCAATCTTTCGATTCGGATACCAAATTTAAGAAACTTAACAAAATATTCACTTTAAATACCAAATATAAGAATTAATTTTACTTGTTTACGATTCTTTTGCTGCCAGTTTACCAAAGTAAATACCTTAATAAATAAATCATAATATAATTCTTTTAAAATCCGTAAGTATAAACTGCGTGAATAATTTAGGAAGAATAATGAAAATATATTTTATTTAATATATTAATCATGATTCTATCTATAATTACTTACCCCATGGTTTATTTTCCTTCTTAAAATAAAAAGATAATAGAAAAACATGTAGAATAAATTAATTATTAAAATAATATTTTTTAAGGGTTATTCTGTAAAAAAATAACATTGTGCAAATCTACAAATCATAATTTATTCTTATGTTTAATTTCAAATCAAAATACTGAATAGTTTTTTTATAAAGTGTAGGACAAAGTGTAACTTGAGTGGCCTAGTAGAGGATTCGCTATTAATTAATTTTTTAATCTGACAGATTATTAGCTCCCGATCATCAATGCCTCAAATAATGAAATAAATGCTAGGTTTTACATTAATTGCAATTTCGTTGACAAGCAACCCAATTATTTTCGCTCAAATTTAACACACAGTTACTATAGTAACACACTAATGAAGATAATTGTTTAGCTTGCGAAAATGGGAATTTCTATCAAAACACTTTGCCTGTCAAATTTACCTTAATACGAATAATTCAGATGATTTTAATTAGAGGGAATAGAATTAGAATAAAGGTCGATAAAAAGTAATTCTCAAATCATAATTAATTATTAATTTACGCTTATATGAACATTGGTAAAGAAGAATTGCTAATTAATCTAAATAATTATGGTTAAGATATTTTTCTATTGATTTAAATGTACAAGTAGTACGTGCAAACGTTTTTAATAACTATCAATTCATTTATGTAAAATTAACTAACTTACATGCAGACATATTGTTAAAATAATAACGATAGGGGCAATGATAAACAAAAATGAACTATTTAATTGAAGTTTCTTAATATTTTAAGGATATAAATTAGTACAAGATAGAGAAATAATGAAATATTTTCGATAAAAGGATAACAAGAAATAAATGCTTCAAAAAATATAAATGTTAACAAATTACTTTCAGTGCATTTTGAACATTAATTACCGTCAATAATCTAAAGGAAATCTTTAAATTCTTTTCAGGGAAAATAACAAAGCTAAAATATTTAATAAAAATTATTTTGAATCTATCAAGTTACAAAGATCATTAATTATTGTATAATTTTCATGAAAACACTGCAAATTATTAAGCAATAAACCTTTTCAAGATAAATTACTTAGTTATTTTTTTATTTAAATATATTTTAGTTGGCTTTATACCGCCAATAGAGAAATATTCAATTTACAATCAATGTAATTTTCAGTGTTTGTTCGTTAATGATTACTTACTTTATAAAAAACTTTAGAAAAATTAAAAAAAAATAGTATATATAGAAAATATTTCTATTAATCCAATCTGATATTACAAAAACTTCTTAAATATTAAATTCTATCTGCATAATAAATCTGTATTATTACACCTGCAAATAATTCCCAGAGCAAAACTCACAATTTTTCAAGGCGCCTTAAATAGAAAAAATATATATATAATTGTGAAATGTTGGGGTAACTAAAACAAGTTCTAAGTTTAATGTGGAAAAAAAATCTTACGTTTACAACTCTATATTTAGAAAAATCAATATTAGTCGAAAAATTATGTTCACAGTAAAAATATATATAGAGAGAGATTGAAAAGCTCCTAGAAGTTCAGGTTTTCACTTTAGAGTAGAATTTGTTTTTAAATATTTATTATTGTTTATTATTGTTATATTATTATTGTTATATTATTGTTTTTAAATATATTTTTATAGGAGTGAATTTGCAAAGTGAACTTCAGTACATTCTTAAATACTTACATGTAATTATTAAAATTCGTGATATAAGGTCTTTGTAAAATGTAAAAAATAATATTAAAAAATTAACCATTTTTTGTTCAAAATTGTTTAACTTTGCTTTCTTTAGCATTAAGTGAGCGTACTTCTAAAAGGTTTTTGGTTGCGTCTTCTTATGCAAGTTGCAAGAACAGAAAAATTCATGCACCATTTCTATTAATTAGGGAAACTCTTGAAGTGTAATTTTCAACTATGGTATGAATTACCTAACTGAGCTAAGTTTTTGTACGCATGTAGTTTATAGATATAAAGCTATGCATCATATACAAGGCTGATAAAAGAATTCCGATTATTATCAAATTGTAGATAGGAACTTCTTAAATTGGGTATTCAAATGTGTTAAAAGTTTTGGAATAGTTTAATTGGACGTCATGTTCAGGCCCTCATTACCACATGGGCAAATCGGAACCTTGATAATGGGCCCCAGGTCTTAAGGGGCCCCCAAATCCATACAATAAATTATAAAATATTTACTGTCTTTTTCTAATTTCAACTCTCCCATACGTTGAAGTTATAAAATTCTCTTAAAATAATACAACAAATTGCTAAAGTTATGTAAAAGAGTTTTGTACTCCACCAAGGAATAAAAAGTGCACTTTTATTAATTAAGGTATTTAATTTAGAGTTGACGGGACTAAGAATTTTCTTTCAAGGTGCGAAAATATGTTTATGCATCACACATACACACATGAATGAAAATCAGTTCTATTTGAATGACGTTGTAATGATTCGAAAGGGGCCCATTAATTCATCTTTGCCCAGGCCTCGAATTAGTCATAATCGGGGCCTGGTTATGTTTCAACTAACAAAACGGTGAAGTTTTGCTACATACAAACATATTACACGAAAAAAAAATCACAAAAGTTCTAGAAAATATTTCTTCTATTAATATTTTTATTCGTATTTTGCTTGATAGACATATTTTCATTATTTCACAATTTTTTTAAAACCAAAAATGACTTTTTTGAAAACATATGTAAATTATTTCAAAAAATAATGTTGTTGCAATACAAAAAGTAACATGAACATAAAATAGAGAAAAAAGTATATTACTTTTATATGAGATCCATAATTTTTAATGTATTATTCATTTCTTAAAAACAATACATAAAATTCTCCGTTCTCTCCAAAGAAAGTAAATGCGTTCTGATGATATTTTGACAGCTTGAAGTGTCGTTGATCAATGTCTATTTTTCTGACATGCGCTTTTGGAGAAATAGAATATACTTAGAGAAAGTGCATATAAAAAAATAGAACGTTGCATAAAATGAATTTCAAATCCGATATTCTACGCAAAGTATAGATTTCTAAACTACTTTTAAATATTTATTTTTGTAAAATGCTGAGATAATTTGACATATTTTTTAAAAGACAGTAAAAATATTGATTTTTCTCTATTTTTAAAAGTACAGCACAGCTTCTATTATTTTTTTCCTTTAGTTGTGTTATTATTCAATCGTAAAAAATTGTATATGAACAAACAAAAAAATGTTAAAAAAGGAGAGAATTTTCGATAGTAAATGACTGAAAACATGCAGAAAGCTTAGGGACTTTAATTGCTTACGCGAGTGATAATAAAAATAATAATTGAGACTTTGATTGGCGAGTTTTAGAGGGCTTTGAGTTTATTAACTATTAGTGACGAGGACATCATATCCTGTATTGTTCCATGCGCAATAGCTCCTGAATATAAATAAAAATATAGAGTTGGTACATGAAGCTCAGTTCCATTGCCCACAAAAAATTGTATACAAGGTGCTGCATAAAAGATGAGCAAACTTGAAGAGGCGGTAGTACACATCCAAACAAACAACTTTCATCAAGTGATGTATAAAGGTGCTAGAGGACTCTGAAGGTGATGCTGTTATTCGAGGCACGAACAAACAAAAAGTGATCAAATGACAAAAACAAGGAGAAAAGCCGCTCTCCGTAAAATCGTTCGGCCTCTAAATAATTCCCATTTGCTGTGCCGTACACTGTAAAAAAAATCTGTAAAGTTACTAAGAGTTTTCTAGGAAACTGGGATTCCTAGAACTTTTTATGTAACGGCAACAGCAAAAAATTCATGTGATGGATACAGATTTGTACTCAAAATCAAAAAATCTGTAAGATTACTAAGACATTTTTAGAAAGCTTCGGCCACCTAGAATATATTATGTAATTGCAAACCAGGTTACAGATAAAATTTTAGTAAGATAACTATAATTTTAGTAGATTCGTTTGTAAAGTTACGGATTTCTGTAACTTTACATTAATTAGTTTTGTACATTTACGTCTTTTCTTGTACAGTGTACAGATAAAATGTTAGTAAGCATACAGATTTCGGCAACTTTTCATTTGTTGTATTAGAGATTTTTTTTCAGTGTAGATGAAATGCATATCAGCCTTTTCTCTATTAATGAAAGGCAGGATCTTCCTATCACTTTCTACCGCGATTGACAGTTGTCCACTCCGATAAGAAGACTTTGTGTTTTAATCGCATGCGCATTCTTCTTCCTCATATTATATATGCCTGTTATTAGTATCGTTCTTTAACCTATAACTCGTAATGGAAGATTCCAAATGCGCCAGCACCATTGGATTTTATTTCAGACCATGCATTCTCTGATGAAAGTTGCTTGTTTGGATGTGTAGTATCATCTCCTAAAATATTGTCCATCTTTTATGAAACATCCAGAGTAAAGCACAACCTTCAAGATGAAGGCAAAAAATTGTTATTGCTTAGATTAACATAAAACTATTATCGGGAATAGAATCATAAAAGTGGTCAAAGTGAATTGCAAACAATGCTTTCTAAATGCATTTGAATATTTTGAGGAACAACAAGAGGCAGACGCTAAGATTTTACTTTTGCCTTAAATTCGCAAAACTGCTGCAAGAAAAATGCCGTGGTGGAAAAAAGATTTGTTTTCGTTTTTCGAATCATATATGTAATGTACCGCTTGCCTTTCCATTGTTATTTTGAATGAATAATAGAAATAAAAAACTTTGGAAACAAAATCCATTCCACGTTTGTAACGTTCCGGCTGCTTTTCAATGAACTACACTTTTTTTATATATTGTATAATATAATAGTTTAAGGGTTATAAATCATAATTAAAGGTATCTATAAAAAAGTGTCCCAGTTTGAAAGTGAAAAATAACACTAAATAAGTCTTGACTACGTCCACTAACTCGTAATACTAATAATATATTCTACATAAAAATATGAGAATTTATATCATAAAACATTTTGCTTCTAAGACGTTGTATAATAACAAAAACATTTAAAATATTTTTATTTACATGTTTCAACTCAAAAATTAATAGAGTCATCCTCAGAATATAAATAGAAAAATAAAAATTACAAATACAATGAACGTGAAAAACAGAAAAAGAGTTATTGAAAATAAATAAATTAAATGTATCACGCGCATTTTTAATGTGATATTGTCCTTGGTCTAGTAAAACAATCAAATTAATTGTATGCATATTTTTATGTAGAATATATTATTAGTATTACCAGTTTGAAAGGTATAATAAAGCAGGTTCAGTTAAACTATTTATAATAAATGATAAGTCAAATTGAAGATGAACTAATCCAGTTTTTCTTACAAATGTTCGATATTTGCACCATACGTCACAGATTCAACCTAAAGTCTAATTTTTCCTTAATTCAGGTAGTAAGTCCGGAATGATGGAAGTAATGGCGTATTCTATTCTTGTCTTATTTCTTGCAGCGGCTGAACGTAGACACGATTTTTTATAAGTCCCGAAATGTGAAAATTGAAGGTTTCTAACTTCTTTGAAAGTTAAATTCTAAATTCTAAGTTAAATTTTATTTTCTAAAAAATCGAGCCGTAGTGCCGTATATTTTGCTAGCCATCGCAGACACACACAGAGACAGAGCGATTTGTTCTTTTATTAGTATAGATGTAATTATTCAGCTGGAACATGGTGCAATGTAATAGAAATGTTATAGTAACAACGTTAAAAACAGACCGGTTTCGATAACATATAGCTTACCATTCTCAGTGCTCAAAGGGCGATAAGTTATTTTTTATAATTACCGGTCAGCTTTCAATTGAATACAACTGATGCTTTTAGAGTTGTTACTTTTACATTTCTACAATTAAATAATTTATGTCTATTAGTCATTTTTAAAGTTTTCAATAATTATAAATAAAACATTTTCTCACCTGATAAAAATAAAATACTTCACTTACAATAATTTAAAGACTTTTTTAAGTACAAGATTATTTAATGGTATTTCTGTTTTTGTAAACTTTATTTCTAAGAAAAAGAATAAAATTTTAGTAACATTTTTAAAACTTTTGAAACATAAAAAATGCAAGAGCTGGAAACTCTTCAAGTCTTGAACATTAATTCTCTTACATCCAATAACACTATATTAACTTTAGAAACTGTGCAAAATCAGCGCATTACAATTTTCATTGCTAAGAAATGCAGAAATTTCTTTTTTGTTCTCTAGTGGATTCCGTCACTGAAGAACATTTCTAATAAATATAAGACGTGAAACATTTTGCTCACTTTTCAGACCTTATTCAATTGTCTTTATATTTTCCTAAGCGTAAATCATTTTCCACAGTTTTTATTTTAGAGAATTGACGCTGAATGCTGATTTAAAACTCATTCATTTTTAATTTAATTCATGTAAATTTAAATGAAGTCTCGGAAAATTGAATTTCGAAAAAGACATCATTGAGGATGCATAATAAAAATATTCATACAAAGTTAAAATGAGGATGTGCTCTTCAGTTTGATAAATCTCCAAATTAGGCTAGCAGACACTGTAAAAAAGCTGCAGAAGAGGTTTACTGCAGCAGAGATTCCAGACAATGTCCGTAAAAAAACGGACTTTATTTCTATATCAATGGACTTTGCCATAACATTGACGGTTTTTGGCCATAAAACGCAAAAATACGGGAGTAGACCGTTTATGGTAAAAAAGTGGCATATTCGGTAAAATTACTGGATGATTCACAGTAAAGTACAGTTAGTTTACAATTTTTTTACAGTGTAATATACTTATTAAAGAAATATCCAAATTAACCCTTATACATTCGCAGTACTTATATATCGAATCACACTAACTGGTTTTTGCAAGTAAATATTCGTTAATTTAATATACATTTTAAAATAAGTTTATTTATCCTCTTGACTTAAATCTATGATGATTAACATTGAATAAAACGGTCATCAACTTTTCGTTTACAGAAGTGGTTCTCAACTTTTTCGCTCACATTTCCCATAAGGCATGGTGACGTCACTCCGACGTCGTTGTGAAGTCACATTGTGACTTTGTGACCATCGATTGTCGATGTGACGTCACGTGACGTCGATGTGAAGTCACAGTGACTAAAATGTGAAATCGTTATGGCCGTTTTAGAGCTTTTTTCTGACGTCACATTGTGACCACTTTGTGAAGTCACGATGTGATCAATTTGTGAGAAATGTGTCATTTGTGACTACTTTGACATTAACATTGTGACGAAACTGTGACAAAAGCGACGATATTGAAATTACCAGAAACATGTTTTTTAAAGTAAATAACATCTTTTGAAGAATATTTGTATTTTTCGAAAAATCTTTAAGAAAGTCACATCTCAGACACAATGTGGCGTCACTGAGTGGTGGCATTTTGGTCACAGATGTGGTGTGACCAAAGTGACTCACAGTGACGTCATTATGACGTCACTGTGACCATGCATGCTATGAGCAGGGTTATGAGTAACCTCCCATCTTCCCCCCCCACACACACACACATACCTTATAAATTCTCACCGACGCGATGCAAAGACGCGTATTTTGTCATCTGTCAAAGCTAAATGTTAGCTAAATAATCGAAAAACTCAAATGTATGCTAGAACGTCCTCATTTCTGCCTGATCATGAAATCCCATAACGTATGAAAAAAAAAAAATGAAAGATTGATCATTGATTAAACTTTAGAAATACTATTTTACTCTACAAAAATGGCACATAAGATGCCAACATAGTGTGTTTTTAAAAATTGTCTTTTTAAATTTTACGTATTTTCTACAGATAATAAATTTGACTATATGTTAAATGATAATTTGTTTGAAAGAAATATTAAACAAAACTTACTCTGAGATCTGCGATCACACTTACCCACTTCTTTTATCTAACGGAACAACCCTCAGTGGTGTTATATGATTTGAACATTTTAATTTGATTAAAATAAATAGCTTTCTTTTGTAATGATTTAAAAATTAAAGTTATTGGTAACACCATCTATATAAGAAATGAATAATTATACATTAACAATTTGAATTTATTAATTAAATGATAATTTGTTTGAAAGAAATATTAGGAAATAGGATAATTAGCCCACTATCCATAATTTGTAGTTTGGACGTTAATATTGTTCATTTACAAAAATTCTCCCCATTTCCTCATTTTTCATAAAAAGCTAAGATATCTTGTAAAAAAATGGTTAATATTTCCATATAGTTGTAGAAGCTATTAATGAAAACGTATGATCGGGTTGAACATAGAAAGTTAGAAACACTGTATTTTATTAACAAATAAAAAATTGCAAAGCTGATTTGTTTATCTTGACGTATATCTACCCCTGAGGGTTGTTACGTTAGATAAAACAAGTGTGTAAGTGTGATCGCAGATCTCAGAGAAAGTTTTGTTTAATATTTCTTTCAAACAAATTATCATTTAATTAATAAATTCAAATTGTTAATGCATAATTATTCATTTCTTACATAGATGGTATGACCAATAACTTTAATTTTTAAATCATTATAAAAAGAAGCTATTTATTTTAATCAAATTAAAATGTTCAAGTCATATCATTTAAATAAAATCCAAAATTCCAAAATTTTTGAAAATCCGATATTAAAAATATTCAGCGGAGATATAAATAAAATTATAAGTTTCTAAAAAAAATTTTAAACGAAATTTAAAATGCTGATTCATTAATAAATCGCTATATTTAAAAAAATAGATTGAAAATAGAATTTCAAAAAATACTGTGAATGTCAGATCTAATATAAAAATTCTTAAATTAACAAAAATAACGAAATTTCTTTTAATTAAATCCATCTTAATATGAAAATTTCACTTTACAGCACCGGGGCTCGAACTAAGAACTTTCTCTATACTAGTGTGACGCTTTGTACCCAAGCTATGATATCTACCAACCAAAATTTGAAATTTAGATTCTCTTTTGAAATTTAAATTGCAAAAATGAACAAATGGCATTTAAAAGTTCATATAATAATAGTAGACTAAAATAATAGACTTTTTTCAAAATTTTATGATATTTCGTGTAACATGAGATGATATTCGGTTTTAATTACACAAAATTTGAAGACTCTGACTTTTACAGTTTTTGTACACGGACAGACAAAAGACCGAGGCGAATAGAGTTTCGTCATATGTACTAAACCATAAAACTAAAATAAATAAATAAAATACATTATTTTTCTTTAAAAAAAACGGTTAATTTTACATTTCAAAGTGAATTTTATTTAACATATTACTATCAATCAGACTTACAGACAGGTCAAAACACTTTTATTTACGAAACCATGCCCATCGAGAATGTAATAGAATAGTGGACATTTAAGTTTGTCTATTTATATACACTCCAAAAAAAAAACAGAATTGTGACATATTGGATTGTAAAACGTCTGACGTACACATTTCTCTGATGAAAATTTAATTCGTAACGCTGTAAAGCACAAGACACAATGATTCAAAGCATGTTTTGTTCAAAAAATAAAAAATTCTATCTTTGGGGTAATCCTATCTTTTTTTCCAATCGACAGAAAATAACCGTTCTGTTTGGGCAGAGTTGCAAATGAATGTTATTTATCGTTCTATGTTGTACTTTATTATTTTTAATTCAATCAAACTGATCGGCAAACATATCATCAAACTGAATTTTTTTAATTAAATGAAAACATACTCAGTTTGAGTTGAGTCTAAGATCTTTGATTTAAAATTCCAACGCTCTACTTATTGAGCTACCTGGACTAACAATGTAGTTGATTAATAGTTGAGAATACTCTTTTCACTAAAATTTATCTTTTTTATGTATTTCAATCTAACGGTCACTATTTGGCAAAACCAATAGCTTAATGAATTATCTTATCTCTTCAGTAACTTTATTCATGCGATATGAGTAAATGGTCACTCTTTACATGTAAATAATGTTTTAGTAATCCTTCTATAGTAAAAAAAACTAGCCTTAAATGGAATGACTCCTGGAATGATGCTGATGTGGAAGATTTCCGGAACTAACGAATCCGGGTTGTCCACTCCTTCCATGAGTCGAATAGACCAGTCAGGAAAGGGCTCCGTCTATGCATCGCTGTATGGGTTACCATAAAGAGAGGAAAGGTTACCATCGCCAACAATCGCCAAGTTTGTCGCCAACTTGGCGATATATCGCCAAATTTGGCGACCAAAATTAGTTGTTAAAAGTGACGCCAACTTGGCGATAACTGTAATATTTCGCCAAATTTTTAATTTCTTTACAACACCAGTCGTTTGATACATCATTTGAGAGGTTTGCAACTGCTTATTCATATAATGGATGTCTTGTGTGTTATCCCCCATTCTGCTCCCCAGGGGGGACACATTTTTAATTTCTTTACAACACCAGTCGTGTTACACAAGATTTGAAAGGTCTGCAACTGCTTATTCATATTATGGATGTCTTGTGTGTCACCCCCACACTCTGCTCTGCCCGGGGGGGGGGGTCACATTTTTAATTTCTTTACAACACCAGTTGTGTGACACATCATTTCAAAGGTCTGCAACTGCTTATTTATATTATGGATGTGTTGTGTGTCATCCCCCACTCTGCCCCCCAGGGGGGCACATTTTTAATTTCTTTACAACACCAATTGTGCGACACATCATTTGAGAGGTCTGCAACTGCTTATTCATATTATGGATGTCTTGTGTGTCACCCCCACACTTTGCTCTGCCCGGGGGGGGCACATTTTTAATTTCTTTACAACACCAGTTGTGTGACACATCATTTGAAAGGTCTGCAACTGCTTATTTATATTATGGATGTGTTGTGTGTCATCCCCCACTCTGCCCCCCAGGGGGCACATTTTTAATTTCTTTACAACACCAATTGTGTGACACATCATTTGAGAGGTCTGCAACTGCTTATTCATATTATGGATGTCTTGTGTGTCACCCCCACACTCTGCTCTGCCCGGGGGGGGGTCACATTTTTAATTTCTTTACAACACCAGTTGTGTGACACATCATTTGAAAGGTCTGCAACTGCTTATTTATATTATGGATGTCTTGTGTGTCACCCCCACACTCTGCTCTGCCCGGGGGGGTCACATTTTTAATTTCTTTACAACACCAGTTGTGTGACACATCATTTGAAAGGTCTGCAACTGCTTATTTATATTATGGATGTGTTGTGTGTCATCCCCCACTCTGCCCCCCAGGGGGGCACATTTTTAATTTCTTTACAACACCAATTGTGTGACACATCATTTGAGAGGTCTGCAACTGCTTATTCATATTATGGATATCTTGTGTGTAACCCCCCCCCCTCTGCCCTCAGAGGGAGCGCATTTTGTAATTTCTTTACAACACCAATTGTGTGACACATCATTTGAAAAGTCTGCAACTGTTTATTCATTTTATGGATGTCTTGTGTGTCACCCCCACTCTGCCCCCCAGGGGGTACATTTTTAATTTCTTTACAACACCAGTCGTGTGACATATCATTTGAGAGGTCTGCAGCTGATTATTCATATTATGGATGTCTTTTGTGTCGCCTCCCACTCTGCCCCCCCAGGGGGGGCACATTTTTAATTTCTTTACAACACCAGTCGTGTGACACATCATTTGAAAGGTCAGCAACTGCTTATTCATACCATGGGGTATTGGCGAGCGCAGCAAGCAGGAGGTAGCCAATAATTTGGAATCGCGAAGCGATTACGCGGGGGGTTGGCGAGCATAGCGAGCAGGGGGCGGGGGCCCCCCTAGTGATATAAAATCTTCGAGTGTCTTAGGGAGCCACTAGTGCCATTTAGGGAGTGTCTTAGTCTACTCCATGGCACTTCTACGTGGTGTTCAAGTCTGACAATAACTGAGTGCTAATATTATGCGACAATTGAGTGTTAATATTATGCGACAATTGAGTGTTAATATTATGCGACAATTGAGTATTAATATTGTGTGCAGTTATGAAGATGTGCGGGAGATGGCACTATGGGTTCTGCACAGAAAGGCTGCAAGTCATTTGAATCATAAACAACTAATAAAAGTTAATTTGTTCCGTTGGTAGACCTTTTCGCTGAAAAAAGCATCTTCGAATCAACGCCCGATCTAAAATCTGCGAAATAAATTCTATGATCTGAAGACCATATATTTATTAGGAAATACTTTGTTTATCGCATAATTGTATAGTGCATTTCATTTGCTTACAAAATGTTGTGGATGATTTTGGATGCGTTCGCGAGGTAGTTTGTATTTAAAAATGTACAGCACAATAAGTATATTGGGGTAATAATGCCATCCACTGGCGTTATTACTCCGGTTTATTCTTTTCAATACTGGCAGTGCATCTAAAAAGGTTTTTTTTTAATTTTATGCACGAGAGACCGTTATTGTCATTATTGGAACCCAAAAAGAATAAAGAGACATTGGTACATTTTAAATGCTGCTTTTTTTCATGTCAGAAACATAAAATATCAAACTATTATTACTGTATTCTGATATAGCAATTAATGGTCAGTAAAAGAAATTTGCCAGTTTCTAGGGCTGTAAATTTTGTATCTTTAGAATTGGACAATTTACATCCCTTATTCTATCTTATTTTATTGTTTTGTTTGCATGGCGTTATTACTCACATAGGTGGGTAGCAATAAACGAAAAGTTATTGCCAAATAGCATTGGACAATAACTCACGCCATTAAATCTTTTCAATACATATCTGCTAAAATAGTCTTTCTTGTATATATAGCCAATAAACTGCTGTATGAAATCCTGAATTTGTTTGGAAAAAAATAATAAGTCTAAAACTAAGGTGTGAAAATTGATAGAACCTTAACGTGGCTTTATTACCCCAGAACTTTTTATTATTTTTAAAATAAGAATTTATTTCAAAACATTTAAAAACAAATTTAAACAGAGATGAACTTCTAAATGAGAGACGGAACAAAAGAAGCTAAATTTCCCAGGAGGTATATGTCATGCTGTGAAACGGAACTCTGAGGCAGAATTCTGTGCAATATTAAATTACCTTCTAATTTAAGCTTATTTTACAAATTCGTAGTTGGTTCTTTCTCTTAAATTCGTGAACGTATTACGACCTCAGAAACTAAGGGGTACAAGTTACAAAATTTTGCTTTAGAGTAAATTGAATTTAAAAATAATGGACGTTAAATTTGAACAACAATGATAGTTGACTGAATTAAAATAGGAAAGTGCCTTTCATTTCATTGTGGTCTCTTAACTCTTACTTCAATAATAGTAGAGAACATTAGAGTACAGTTTTCTGTAAATTTATAATTAATGAATACTGATTATTGATAGAAACATTGCGCAATTCGTAAATAATTTCCTCCGTTGTGCAACAAGTGACAATTATCATGGCATCATAAATAAAGTTAAGTGCTTGTTAGCGTGACCTTGGAAACAGTGATTACGAGTGAACAATTACAGGTTTACAAAACTGTCAAAACTTACAAAATGACTCTTTTTTTATTAATAATTGTTTCTACATTATGATTTATGTGTGCATCGATTTAAAATTTCATTCTGTTCTCAGTTTTTGTAGCTTGATGTAAGCACTACCCTTTTGCTGTGTTTTTTCTCGCGTGTTAAAAATAAAGTAGAAAATGAAGAAGCGTGGATATAATAATTTGTGTGTGTGTTTTACAGTTACCATATAATAATGTTATATGTCTTTATCAAGATGAATTAGTGCAGTGGATATATCAACATGTGAATATGCCCGGTTCCCTTCCCTTATGGTGGATCTAATTGTTGGACACTTAAATGAAGAAGAATTCATCGGGTGAGTACCATTTACTCTCCTATTTAATTCTGATTAATGATAAGAATTGAAAATAAACAATTATATTGAGGTTATAGTGAGAACTCACGCCGTTATTAAGACTAACGTCTTACAATTATTATTCGTCAAAAGTATTTACCTCTAAAATGTAGCACATAATTAGAAAATCACTTATATTTATTTACCTAAAATGAAAAGTGCATATTTCCAAGTTGTCTGTGCATTTAATTATTATTTTTTCAATTTTATCATTTACGAGATGGAACCCGTCGAAATTCGACAAAAGAAAATATTTAAGAAAAAAATTGTTTCATTTATTTATAATAAATCTAAAAAATTAGTTACAGTAAAATGTACATCTTATATTGATCAGTCTAACTCTCAAACAAATATTATTTAAAGCTAAAATTAACAAAATACTATAAAACTTAATTATCTAAATTATTAAAAGAAATAAAACCAAAATAACAGATAATATTTTTGAATAACTAAACGTACTTTAATTTTTTTTTTTTTAATTTTAAAAGAAAATGGAGGGATTCTGTAGCCACAATTATAAAATTTGTACTAAAAATTTATTTAAAAAAATCTCAAAAAAAAAATTGAGATTCAGCTTTGAAACAAATTGCATTAAAAAGTACGTTTTTTTTCTCTATACGACGGTGAAAAACTTTAAAATGCACGATGTTTAGAAGTGTAAAATTTGCAGTACCGAAAATTGCAAAACCGAAATTGCATGGAAAAGTACTGTGCATTTTAATATCTTTTTTTTTCAATTTTAAGAGAAAATGGAGTGATTCTGTTGCCGCAATTAAAAAATTGTCACTAAAAATTATAAAAAAAATTAATATCTCAAAAATAATTTGAGATACAACTTTTAAACAAATTGCATTTAAAAATAAATTTTTTTCTCTATACAACGGTGAAAATTTTTAAATGTGCGATGTTTAAAAGTGTAAAATTTGCAATAGTGAAAACTGCAAGGGAAAGTGTTTCCATTCGCAAAATGACGTATGCGTTACGCACAGATATGGTTGGCCCTTATAATATTGATAGATACTAACTGACTTCTGGGGTCCTGATATGTAATTTATGTCACAGGAGTAACTAATGATCGACGTTTCATTATTTGTTTATTTATTAACTCAGATGATTTAGCTAATTTTCAGACGCTCCAGTATGAAGTGATAAAGGAGTTGTTTGTTTATTCATAAGATACAGATAAATTTTATAAATAGATATGATCTCATGTTCATAAATTAGAATTCTTGAGTGTTTAAAAACATTCCCCGATTTGAAAAACAAATCATATGAATTCACTTATGATATTTGTAATTTTGAAACATTAAATTCATTAATTATTTTAGGTAGATTTCGTAAGAAATACTACCTATTGCAATCGCACCAGTTTATATATATATATATATACATATCTCACTTTTTTATGGACTCGATAACTTCTATAATTCTTCGCCAATCTCCACCAAACTTGTACATAAAATCAATGGGGATAAAATCTTGGCTGAGTTCGTTAATGGGCAAAATCGGACCAAGGGGGGCGGAATAGGGGGCATTTTTGTGAAAATCGAAAAAACGCCATAACTTCTGAATTAAAGTAGATATCGAATCGGTTTAAAGTTTATATTACTTCTTAAACATGTGCCAAAAGTTTATGCATGACAGATTTTTGATAAATTTAGAAGTGGGCTCAAGGGGCGAAAAAAACAGGGGTTTTGAGAGAAAAAAATTCATAACTTTGTCAATTTTCAAAATATCAAGTCCAAATAAATTTTTTATAAATGTTCTTAAAATTATCTAAAACTTTTGTATTCACAAGTTTACCAACTTTTACCGATGAAAGAAATTAAAAACGAAAAGAAAAAGGGCGCTGAAAAAAGAGAAGAATCCATAACTCCGTCAATTTTTAAGATATCAAATCTGATTAAATTTATTTTACATCTTCTCAAAAATATCTACAACTTTTATATTGACAAGTTTTTCATTGGACCAATTCGTATAGCAAAAAGAAATTAAACAAAAATAGGAGTTGGAGAAAAAACCTCAAATCCAAACGGCTTATATTCTGACTCATTTTTAAATTCATTTTTGATTTTAAACGCATCCAAATGGTAGATCCTCTTATTTAGAAACTGTATAAAGTGACGCATTGGTCAATTTTCTGATAAAGACAGAATATATTTCAAAAAACGCTACCAAAAAGGGTATTTTGAACAGAATTTTCAAAAATCATCGTAACTGAAAATTTAAGGAAGTGTTCAAATAAGAAATTGCGTTTTTTTCTGACTTGTTTTTTAAATACATTTTTGCTCTCAAATGCATACAATTTACAGATCCTCTTATTTAGGAACTATATAATGCGATGCATTGATCGGTTTTTTGATAAAGACAGAATATATTTTGAAAAAGGCTACCAAAAATGGGTATTTTGAACAGAATTTCCCGAAGTCTTCGAGATTTGAAAATTTAAGGAAGTTTTCACATAGCAAATTGCATTTTTTATGACTCGTTTTAAAATCCATTTTCACTCTCAAATCCATCCAATTTACAGATCATCTTATTTAGGAACTATATACTGTGTCGCATTGGCCAGTTTTTTGATAAAGACAGAATATATTTTTTAAAATGCTGTCAAAGTGAGTATTTCGCACAAAATTTTCCGAAGCAATCATGATTAAGGATGTATTCAAACAACAAATCGGTTATTTTATGACTCATTTTTAAATTCAATTTTTTTTTTCAAATGCTTTCAACTGACAGTTTTTTGTTATTTAGGAACTGTATAATGTACTGTTTGGGTCGATTTTTTAATAAATTTAGAATCTATTTCAAAATATGTTGTCATAATGGGCATTTGAGCTGAATTTTTCTTAAGATTATTCTGATAAAACCAGTTTTTGCAGAAAAATGAAATTAAAAATTTTTCATAAACGGCCAAATGAAGTTATTAAACTGGGTTTATCTCTAATCATATATATATATATATATATATATATATATATATATATATATATATATATATATATATATATATATATATATATATATATATATATATATTTGTTGAAATGAGCACTCTTCGAAATCTACCTCCGCCTATAGGCCCAGCCGACAGGGATTTTTTTTAATCCAAATTATCTAAATTCTATAAACTATCTACAAAAATATCTTCAAAACATCAAAGTAATTGAATATTTGTTATAAGGGATGATATAAATTTTAAAAAGTAAAAATATATCTATGGTGAAAATGTTAATAAATAAGAATATTACTTTTAAAATTCCTTTTTATCGCTTACAGTAAATTTTGAGTTACTTTTATGTAAATTCGTCAAATTTTATGTCAATTAAAGGCTCAAAGACAATTAAAAGCTATTGAAAGTCACTTTTCAATTTCTTAATTTTCTGAAAATTGAAAGCCTGATTTTTTCATGTTCATTTTCCATCGAAAACATGTTTTACAGAATCAACACTAGTTTTAAGCTTCTGTGTCTACCTAAATTTAAATGTTTTTGATAATATCAAAACAAAACCTCTCTTACAACAAAAAAGAAAAATCATACGTCAATCATAGATTATGAAACACTTTCCAACACTTATGGAATACTTTAACTAAACTTCGCTTATTAATAAAGTAAAAAAGGTATCTGTATAAACTTTATAAAAAAATATATAAAACAAGTTAAGAATAGATTTAAACAATTAATGATCAAAGCCGTAAAAAGTTTTTTAATTTTTTTTGTGGAATACTATATATGACCTATAGATTTTTAGAGTTTCTATACATAACATGCTAATTTTTGTTTAGTAAAAAAAAACGCATAACACAGTTGAAAATTCCCCTTCAGTAATTTCAACAAATAGACAGAAGTGTACTTGAATTTTCTTTAATAGCCCTGCAAATCTACGTATAAACTGTTTATTGCATAAGAATTTTTTTTTAAATCTCCTAATATGCTCAAGTTTAATTCAGGCATAAATATGCTTAAAATTATTCAAATCACACTTCCAAGAATTATTATCCATAGGCAGCCATGTATCCAATTCTTTTCATAGTCCTGTATGAGAGTTTATTTACATGCTACAAATGACATTTATATTGTACTAAATGTATTTGGGCTTGATAAATAACTAGAAGTTGTCTAACTAAAATTAAAAAACAATTTTAAACAATCCATCCTCATTATCATTAATGCTTGCAAATTCTTTTGTGAAGCTCTGTATATGTTCTACAAAATTTATGCCCATTATGCAGTATGCAAAAATATAGTTAAACTAAAAAACGCATAATATCACAGAAAACGTATTCTCAGTAATCATCAAAATGGACAATCCTTCCGATACTGTATTGCCTATGGAACTTTTATGTGCCCCTAAAAATATACGATAAATGCAATAAACATTATATTCCACTACATGCATCTATTACTAAACCTCAGTAATGTATATAAATTTCACCATGCTTGAAATAGTGCAACATAATTGAAATGCGCTGCAAATATTTTTTTTCCTGTAGATAATTATACAATCGATTTTTTTGCGTTATCCTGTAAATGAATTATGAATTCTTTGCATCCTATATTCAACAGAAAGCTTGTATTATTCACCTCTGAAACTCATTTTTCATTATGTCTGTAATTGAGTAACATCATTAAAATATATCGTAAACGGTTTTTCTCTTGGGTCTATTTCCTTTGAAGATGATTGTTTTTCTTCTTCTTCAGTATCAAAAATTATCATCACAGTTAGCATGATCTAATTATGCTATAGTGAAGTACAGACTCTTATTAAGTTTTTTATAACTCTTCAACTGACGAATTAATCCTTGTAAAAAGAAAAAAAATCAAGCAGGCAAAGTGTACTTGCTCGTTGCGTACATCTTTCCCGTTGGAATACTAAATATATTTGAACTGTCATAGATTCTGCTAACGAACTATTGGAAATAAATGAACGAAAAAAAATATCACGTATTCATTACACATATAGCTAACAATGAAACATAAGAAAATTGTGTGCAATAATGTATGCAAATAAAATAATGTTATCATTCTTAATTGAACAGCCCTCGTACTTATACACGAAATAAAAGCTTTAATTATTCTTACTAAATATTTATACGCGAAAAAAAAGCTTAAATATTCTTACTAGATATCCATAGATCAGAGATAATCGGTCACATGCCTAGGAGCATGGTGACATATAATAACTTTTTTTTAGTGTCCATGAATTTACTAGGAATCAAAATTTATACTCATTGAATACGTAAAGAAATCAATACAAATCAACATCTTACGCAAATAATAAAAAAACACTTGTCTTTTAAAAAATATATAAGTGTTAAATAACAGTTTCCATATCTTACATTCCTTTGAACAAATATATGTGCAAAAATTTGAAGTTCAGTTATATAGATTTTTTATACTACGTATATCTATTATTTTAGTTTAACTAAGAAACGCATAGCACAATTGAAACTTAACTTGCAGTAATTAGGGACAGTAATAATTAAACGGAAATGCATTGAAGATGTTTTGTGCAACCTTGCACATGATCAATGGATCAAAACACTCTAAAAAATAAACAAAAATATGAGAAATTTAAAACGCATGTCACAACTTAAAACGCACTTTCAGCAAGTATTGCCCAAGGATGATAATAGAATTATTTTGAGTGTTGCTATAAATGAATGATAAATGCTATACATAGCATATTCCATAGCTAGTGTCTTATATTGCACCTCAAATGCATATAACAATTTCAATATGTTTGAAATAGCGTAGTTTTATTAAAATACACTTCAAATGATTTTTCTTATAGACTATAATGCAACAGAATGCTTTTGAGTGTCGCTATAAAAGAACATAAATGCTACAAACTTATTTAATATCGAACATTCTATTACAAACCTAACAACACATACAAGTTTCGTGAAAATCTGACAAAATTTATCCAATTTACAGCACGTTCAGGCATACGACAGACAGACATACAAATCGAATTTGTAAACACTTTTCAATTGTTGAAAAGTGTGAAAATGACGGAATCCATATGCAGTCGGCTCTCGTTAATTTGAACTCTTCGGGACCACAAGAAATGTTCGAATTTTTCAGAGTTCGAATTACGGAAAGTGTGACAGGAAAACATGTTTAAATGGGTACTATTACAAAGAAATCAGTGTTATAGTATTTTTTAAATATATTTCAGCTGTTAACATTACAAAATAATAAATTAGATTAAAAGATACAAATACATAAACTAATTAAGGGATTAGGAACAAGTACAAAAGAAGATGGGGTGGAGATGTCATTGATGGACAGACGGGGCTCTACCCGTACAGCATGGTGACGTCACTGCAACGTCGTTGTGAAGTCACATTGTGACTTTGTGACCATCGATTGCTGATGTGACGTCACGTGACGTCGATGTGAAGTCCCAGTGACTAAAATGTGAAGTCGTTATAGTTCATCTTAGTCACAATGTGACGTCACTGAGTGTTGGCATTTTGGTCACAGATGTGATGTGACCAAAGTGACTCACAGTGACGTCACTGTAACCATGCATGCTATTAGGGTAAAAATGCAGATATCAAATGGATGGGACTTATATGTATACTTGTTGAGAACAATTTTGAGAAAAATGTAAAAAAAAAAAATATTTCAAGGATGTGAAGTCCAGGAAAAAGTAAGGAAAAATGAGAAATCGGAATCTCGTTAGTTCGAATTAAGCGAAGTCAAGAGAAAATGAGTTCTAATAAATGAAAAATTTTAATGTTATTCTGCCATTGAAAATTTCGGGACATCATGTTTAGTTCCAATTAAGCGAAGATTCGATTTATCCTATTTCGAATTAACGAGAGCCAATTGTAATTGAAATGTCCATTGTACAAATCAAAGAAACGATATTTTTACCATAAAAATAACTAAAGTAAGAAAAATAATAAAGAAACGTAAAGACTTTGAAATACAAAGAGGAACAAACAGATTATTCCTATTATTTTACCCAAGAATTTCAAAAGAAATCTGCATTTCCTTTATATGCATTTTTCTATCACCTTGTTCTAAATGCACATATTTACAAGGGGTACTAAGCTTCATAGATCGATATTGTATCTAAAAATAGATCATGCTTTTTATTTGATTGTCATTGACTTATATTTATCATACAGACCTCGCAAAAATGTTTATTTTAAGCACTGAACTATAAAATTAGTTAAACGGAAGGATTTTAATAATACTGTGTCACGAATTTTCAAAACATGAGTATATATATAAATATGTGTGTGTGTATTATATTCACCTATATATTTTATCTGTTCTTGTTTTCAAATTTAAAGAAATAAATATTAGATTGTTTTAACAACTAAGTTCTATTAATTATAAATTATTTTATCACTATACGAATCTTTAATACTTAATTAGGTATTGTCTTTAAAATTCATTTTTATATTGATAGTTGTGGAAATATAGAATCTTCCCGCAAAAATAAATAAATAAATAAATAAATATTTCTTAATAATGTATTGAATTTGATTTATACACTATCAGATATTTTTTAAAATATTTTAAGTACATTTCAACAAAATAATTATAATGTAACCTACGTTTCTTCTCATTAGTTAGAAATAATGAATTAAATCTCATCTGTAATAATTATTTGATTAAATGAAATACACATATATGACAGGGAACTGAGTTAGGATATAATTCTATTAATACCTATTTCTGCGTAAAAATTTTATTTCTTAGCAGTTAATGTTAACACTTTACATATTTTTACTACATTATATCTGTACAAGAACAAAGAATGCGATTCGCGAAAAAGATTTTACTTCCGGTTTTCAATCGAATTATACGTTTTAGAGCATTTTGAACACGATTTGATGCTTTTTAGAAAATGTCTGTATGTAAGACTAGCTGTCACTCTGTGAGTCTATATGTGACAAAGATTTTGTGGGCTCATTATCTGAAGAACTAAAGCACGAAACTTCACAAAACCTTCAATTCAATTAGAACTTGATATAAATTGACGCTAATTTGTTTTTACTGTATATCTCTCAACAGGTGGCGCTGTTGTGCTGCATTAATCATAATTTTTACAATAGCTCCCCCTCAAGAACTAATGCAATAATTTTCATAAACATTTAGATTCATCTAATCTTTGATATAATTTAATGCTTTTTTTTAGTGTGTGTGTACATTTCACATTAGGCGGCACTGCTATGCTGCATTATTCATGATTATCGCAATAGCTCATTCTCAAGAACTAATACACAAATTTTTATCAAAGTTAAAATTCAGTTAATCCTGGGATATAATTTGGTACTGATTATGTTTCGATGTACATCGCTCATTAGGTGGCGTTGCTACGCTGTATTATTCATGATTATCGCAATAGTTCTATCTCCAGAACTAATGCACGAATTTTCGGTAAACTTCAGATTCGGTGAATCCCTCATATTGATTAGTATTGTTTAGCTGCTAGTCCTTGATATAATTTAGTGCTTTGTGTGTATGTGTACATTTTACATTAGGTGGCACTGCTATGCTGCATTATTCATGATTATCGCAATAGCTCAATCTCAAGAACTAATCCACGAATTTTTATCGAAGTTAAAATTCAGTTAATCCTTGGATATAATTGGGTACTGATTATGTTTCGATGTACATCGCTCATTAGGTGGCGCTGCTACGCTGCATTATTAATGATTATCGCAATAGTTCTATCTCCAGAACTAATGCACGAATTTTCGGTAAACTTCAGATTCGGTGAATCCCTGATATTGATTAGTATTGTTTAGTTGCTAATCCTTGATATAATTTAGTGGGGTTTTTTTTGTGTGTGTGTGTGTGTGTACATTTCACATTAGGTGGCACTGCTATGCTGCATTATTCATGATTATTGCAATAGCTCATTCTCAAGAACTAATACACGAATTTTTATCAAAGTTAAAATTCAGTTAATCCTGGGATATAATTTGGTACTGATTGTGTTTCGATGTACATCGCTCATTAAGTGGCGTTGCACGCTGCATTATTCATGATTATCGCAATAATTCTATCTCCAGAACTAATGCACGAATTTTCAGTAAACTTCAGATTAGGTGAATCCCTGATATTGATTAGTATTGTTTAGTTTATGGTAAAAATCGCCTTACAGATGGCGCTGTTATGCTGCATTTTTCAGATTGCTTAATCTGTATCTCAAGCACTAATGCATGGATTTTCATTGAATTTCAGATTCATATAGCTTCTGATAAAAATTGGTCCTACAGTGTTTTAGGTGTACATTACCTAACCAGTGGTGCTGTTATGTAGAATTGTTTATTGTAATGTTATGTAGAATTGTAAGTTTATTTGTTTTGAATGCAATATTAAACTCCGGAGTTTCAAATAGAATAAAGAAATACGAAATGAAAAAGAAAATTTAGATTAAAAACCAAAAGAAATGAAAAGCGGTTTAACGGAAATGATAATTTCAAATTGTAAAATGAAATATTATATTGCATAAAACAAATTGCATTTAATAAATGCATTCCCTGCAATATTTTTTATCTCATTAAATTCTAAGGAGTTTTTATACTTTTTCGGTATGATGTATACGATTTCAAATATAATGAATTTCAAAATGTCGTTAAAGTTTGCTCATAGATTTTAATATATTTACTCCTGAAATATGATTCTAAAAAGTAAAAAGTGATTGTATTAAATGCCCCAAAAATGCCTGATATTTATATTCTTATTAATCTCCAAACTTCAATTTTCATTATTTTATTTTTTCTTTGAAGAATTCGATAATGGAAGCTATTAAAGTTTTAAAAGTAATTGGCAGAATTTTTTTCCTCGTTTATAAAATTTCTTAAAAATATAAGGCTTTAAACTGTTTTCAGATTTTTTAAAAAAGAATTTTCATACCGCAGTCTTTTAAATGTTAACATCTGTAATAATATTATAAAAGTAATTACTTAATATTTATTATATTATCCATTCACTTTTTACTTTTTGTTGCTTTTTTTTTACCTTCTTTGATTTGATATAGGGTAACATCCCCAGTAATTGGCATGCTCCAGTGATTGGCACATCCTACAAACATGTCCTATAATAAGATTTACATCCTGTCTTTTACAAATGCAAGACCATATACCAGTTATATGCTCAGTTACGTTAAAGATTATAACTTTGATTTATGCTACTAGATGACAATAGTGCCTAGGAAAGAGAAACAATTATGGCTTGTATGCAATTAGCCATTTTTGTTGCAAATGCTTCTTCTTTGGTTTAAGTAAGGCATACTTTTCAATTCAGCATTATATGATTTATAATATATTTTAAATTTTAATTGACAACAGTTTTGTTTAGTTAAAATGGGTTACTTTAATTGTGTAAAAGTATTTTCGGCAAAAATATTTGGACTTCTGAATTAATGATAGATGCCAATTAATGGTGCTTCAATTTTGCTAGTTCCAAGTAAATGGCACCTATTCCAATTACAAGGAATTCGCAAGGAATTTGAGATTAAACTACTTCTTTTGGAAGTACTTTTAAAGTTATAGATTAATTTTGTTTATCATTTGTTTTTATTTGAAAATATGAAATATTATCAGTAATTGGAATCCATTAAAGCTTCATACGACAATTACTGGGGACAGCATGACAATTACTGGGTATTAATATAAGTATATTGTATTGTTTTAAAGTGTTTACATTTCAGACTAATATGCTGATTTCTTACTCTCAAAAACCTGAAATATGGCATCTTCATCTACAGTAAATTCATTTAAAGTGATTAAACCCAATGCAAAATGTAAAGTTTTTTTCTTAATATAAACTTGTGCCAATTACTGGATCACAAGGTGTCAGACATTGGTATTCTAGGTGCCAATTACTGGTGATTTCAGCAACTTCTTATACATATATTTTTATAAAAATACTTTTTCAATTTTTTTTTTTTTTTTTTTTGCTTTTATTGGGCAAAATAGATGCACAGATATGCATTCTTTGATTTAAAATTATTTCCAAGTAAATATCTTATTTCTTTGTAATGGAGATTGAAGTAAGTTTAAAGACAAATTCTTAAAGTGACAATTACTGGGGATGTTACCCTATGGTATGAAAATGTTAATGACATTCTGAATAAAATTTGCTACAGAAATATCTCGTTTAATTATTTTATATCCAAAAGTGCATTTTTCAATTCTTTTGGCACTGTAAAAAAAGGCTTCTTACTATTTGAAAATATTTAAAAATAAAAATAGATTTTTTATTTTCTTACACCTTACACGTGATGACATGACAAATACTTCAATAAAAATTCAAAAATACAAAATTACTTTAAATTCTTAAAAACAATTTTGCAAATAATTAGTTAAATCGTTTTCTTGTAAGGTAATGTGTAGTTTTATACATGTATAGCATTTTGAAAGTAATAATAAGCTACGGGGTTTCAAAATATATATATATGAAATGGCAAAGAAAATTTATATTGAAACCAAAAAAATATAAAATAAAATAAAATAAAAATAATCGTTTCAAATTGTATATATATATATATTGCATTAAATAAAATACATTTCATAAATGCATTGCCAGCGGTAATTTTTGTCATATTAAATTCGAAGGAGTTTCTTTGCATTTTTCAGTTGAGGTATACGATTTCAAATTTAATAAATTTCAAAACGGCGTGCAAGTTTTCTAATTGATTTTAGTATATTTACTCATAAATACGATTCTAAAAAAATAAAAGTGCTTATATTAAATGCAATGTTCCAAAAACATCTGATATCCATATTCTTATTAATTTCCAAACTTCACTTTTCATTATTTTATTTTATCTTTGAAGAATTCGATAGTGGAAGTTATTAGAGTTTTAGAAGAAATTAGTAGAGTTCTTTTTCTTGTGTATAAAATTTCTTAAAGGTATAAAGTACATAAAAAATCTTAAAGCAATTTCGAATTTTTGTAAAAGAATTTTCATGCCACAATTTTTTTTAATGTTAACATATATAATATTATTAAAAAAGTAATTATTTTATAATTATTATATTATACTTTTTTTCTTTTTGTTATATTTTTTATCTTCTTTGATTTAATTTATGGTAAGAAAATGTCCATAACATTCTGCTTACAATTTGCTAAAAAATATATATCATTTATTTATTCTATACCCAAAAGTGCATTTTTCAATTTTTTTGCCAAAGTAAAAAGCTTCTGAAAAAGAATGTTTACAGTGGTTTATTGAACGTTTAATGTTACGTCGAATAATGTTCGCTGAAGTTTTTTTTATATTTCTTAATGGAAGTGACATGTTTAAGTGGTAAAAAAACTAATACACATTTATCGAATTTTTAAAAAAGTACAAAAAAATCATTGATATGAAAGACATAAATTTCTTTCTCCGACTGTTATTTATATTTTTCATTATAAATTTTACGGAAATATTATGCCGACATCTACAGTTTTATTTGTATTACAATAAAAATATAATAATTATTTGATAAAACTTTCTGGCTTTATTTCTATATACAGGGTGTTTCTAAATTCATGGTCCAAACTTTAAGGGGTGATAGTACACATCAAGACAAACAATATTTAAATAGGAAACCAAGGGTCCCAAAGTCTTCCGAAGGAGATAGGCGCCATTAAAGTTTAGGGTCCAAAAATTCAAATGATTATGAGAAACAGAAAAATTGGTCGATTCGTTTGCGGTTTTCACTAAAATTATTCTTTATGTCAGTATTGTCTTGAAAATAAATTATAAAGATAAATTTCAAAAAATGACGATAGAGGGCGCTTTAGATTTTAGAGTAACGAACAACTATTTTTTACCGTTATTTTTTGCATCTCATTAAAGGTTTCGTAAGCGTAGACTTAAACTTAAATTTTGAGCTCAAAATCTGAATACTTGGAAGCAGTTAAGTAGCACAAACTTAACTGTGTTCAGAGGGTTTTAAATTCAAATGATTATAAAAAACGGAAAAATTGGTCGATTGATTTGCGATTTTCACTAAAACTATTCTTTATGTCGGTATTTTACTGAAAAGGAATTATAAAGATAAATTTCAAAAAATGCCGATAGAGGGCGCTTTAGACTTTGGAGTAACGTACAACTATATTGTACCATTATTTTTCGCATCTCATAAAATTTTTTTAGAAGCTTAGACATAAACTTAAATTTCGAGATGAAAATCTGAATCGTTGGGAGTGGTTAAGTAGCGCAAACTGAACTGTGTTCAATGGGGGTGGAGAGGTTCAAATTTCAAATGATTATAAAAAACGGAAAAATTGTTCGATTCGTTTGCCGTTTTCGCTAAAACTATGCTTTATGTCAATATTTCCTTGAAAATAAATTTTAAAGATTAATTTTAAAAAATACCGTTAGAGGGCGCCTTAAACTTTGGAGTAACCAACAACTATTTTTAACCGTTATTTTTTGTATCTAATTAAATGCTTGTAAAAGTTCAAACTTAAATTTTGAGCTCAAAATCTGCATCGTTTTGAGTAATTAAGTGCGGAAATTTGAAATGTGTTCGAGGGGTGGGGAGGGTAACATTTTAACTCCTGAACACTGTTCAGTTTCCGCTTCTTAACCCCTCCATCGATTTAGAATTTGAGCTCAAAATTTAAATCTAAGCATTTGCAAGCATTTAATAAGATACAAAAAATAACGCTTAAAAATAGTTGTTGGTTACTCTAAAGTTTAAGGCGCCCTCTATCGGTATTTTTTGAAATTAATCTTTAAAATTTATTTTCAAGGAAATATTGACATAAAGAATAGTTTTAGCGAAAACGGCAGACGAATCGACCAATTTTTCCGTTTTTTTAAATAATTTTAAATTTGAACCTCCCCACCCCCATTGAACACAGTTCAGTTTGCTCTACTTAACCACTCCCAACGATTCAGATTTTCATCTCAAAATTTAAGTTTATGTCTAAGCTTCTAAAAAAATTTTATGAGATGCGAAAAATAACGGTAAAATATAGTTGTACGTTACTCCAAAGTCTAAAGCGCCCTCTATCGGCATTTTTTGAAAATTATCTTTATAATTCATTTTCAATAAAATACCGACATAAAGAATAGTTTTAGTGAAAACCGCAAATCAATCGACCAATTTTTCCGTTTTTTATAATCATTTGAATTCAAAACCCTCTGAACACAGTTAAGTTTGTGCTACTTAACTGCTTCCAACTATTCAGATTTTGAGCTCAAAATTTAAGTCTAAGCTTACGAAACCTTTGATGAGATGCAAAAAATAACGGTAAAAAATAGTTGTTCGTTACTCTAAAGTCTAAAGCGCCCTCTATCGTCATTTTTTGAAATTTATCTTTATAATTAATTTTCAAGACAATACTGACATAAAGAATAATTTTAGTGAAAACCGCAAACGAATCGACCAATTTTTCTGTTTTTCATAATCATTTGAATTTTTGGACCCTAAACTTTGATGGCGCCTACCTCCTTCGGAAGACTTTGGGACCCTTGGTTTCCTATTTAAATATTGTTTATCTTGATGTGTACTATCACCCCTTAAAGTTTGGACCATGAATTTAGAAACACACTGTATAGGAGTGGCACCTATGTTCTGAACTTACAAAATACCTATATTTCAGTACCATAATTTAGGAATAGAAAATATCGTTTTACTTAAATGTAAAATTTTGTCATTAAAAGGACACAGTACCTAAAATCGGTAAACATATTATTTTTCTTTTTTTAATATTAACTAAAAGCTACTTTAATTATAAATATTTTGATACCTTTTTTTTTTATCTATACGATAATTGCATCGCGAGATATAGTAAATTAGAAAAAGAGATCCAGCGCAATTCCCCATACAAATGAAAACCCTAAACGGATTTTCTCAATGTTCGTATTTCTAGAACTTGCTTGTTCGAAAAATAATAAGATCTTTTTTGCTAATTTAGACAGGGTTTTTTTTCTTACTTGTTCTCCATGGTGTATTTCATACTTTTGGGCATGTATTTAACATTCAAGTTTATAGTTTTTTTTTTTTTTTTTAAATATTTAAATCGAGAGTTTGCTGAATTTTCTTTTTTTTACTATACACGAGAGAAAAAAAAATCATATTAAATGCAAAATCTTATGCATCTAAAAATCCATGCACAGTTGTATAGCAAAGTAATATAGTAAAATTCTAATGAATGTAGAAAAAAATCGAAAAAATATTAATATCTATTAAAATAGTAGATTGGTAGTAGATTTTAAAAAAATAAAATTTTTAAGCTAAATTTTAGTAAAGTAAGCTTGTTAACATAAATTGTTTATCTAATGTTATTTAATTTTCAGTATTAAGCATTGTGCTGCTTCATATATTACAGTAATATTCACAATTGAAGAAATGGCTTTAAAGGTAATCTGTTACCTCTATAAGCCAAAAATTACAATTTTAAAGCATTGAAATGTAAATATAGGAAGCGTGCGAGCCCAGCACATAATTCGTATCCTTATAATTTGTTCATAAATGTACAAAGTGTACGTAAATAAATTGCATTTATTTAGATCTCTCTATAAGCAAAACTGCTTTCAGTTATTTTAAGAAGAGCTGAAAGCTCTCTTCTTGATTATATTTCCTTTTAACCAAAATGAAAATTTAATACCAAATAATATCAAATCCATAAATTATTGAAACAATTGTGGATAGATGGCAACATTGCTACAGATACTTCTTCCGTATTTTTTAAAGAAACTTTCTCTATGATGTATATATTGAAATATTTAAATGTTTTTATCTTTCTATTGGAAGTCATGACAGTAGAGCTATTTTCATGGCATGTGAACGCCATGATTATCTAATATCCCGATATTGAAAGTAATTTATTTTAGCAAAATGAGTAATACTTCAATAAGTGGAATCCATGAAAAATACCTGTTGAATAATTTCTTATGAATAGTGAAGACCCATTCTTTATCAACCATTTCTTTAACATTCATAGCCAACTTTCTATCTTTGAATATGGATAGTATCTTACATTTTTGAAAATTGAGTTTGGTGATATAACTTTGATATCATAAGAAGGCAAAATAAAAGAAATATATACATTTACATCAAAGCAATCGTTTTGAAAAGAAATATTTACTTTATTTTCAAATAAATATAACAATAGCTGATATTGCAAACGATAATTTAAAACTTGAAACTTTTTTATACATATTTCTTTGACAAACTTATTTTAAATAAATTAATAGAAATTCATAAAGAAGTAAAAAATATAACTTCCACTTACACATTTTCCTCTTTCTCAGAAGAAATTTGACAGTATTCTTTACACTTTGTATCAATATATCGTTTCTAAATTGTTACTCTTGTCGTTTTTGAAAGCTTTTTCTGGTAGTTTTATTGTTTCCTATTTTATTTCTTGTATGGCATTTGATTCAGAATTGAAAAGGAAAAAACAATATTTTACGCTTTATAAAAACTGCCTGAAACATTAATCATCCTTGTTCGTAAAGTAAATATTTTATTAAAAATACATTTACTGAAGGATCAAAGGGTTCATTCTCTTTATCTTTTTAGAAAATTGTTATGGTTGAGAAATGTCTCTTTGTAACACGCTATTTTGAAAAAATAAAGAGGTTATATTTTTCACAATTATATATTTAAACACATTTTTACATTCAATGTTGTCAATTTGGAAGCAATATGTTTTGTTAAAATTTTATTTTTCAGTTTTTATTCGCATATTTTGTGCACTTTTTTCACCATTACTTTCTTTTTAAAAGTAGGGGGTGCAAAAAATAAATTAATTTTGTTTTTTCTCTTTTTGTTCGGTTTTCATTTTTTTTTTTTTTCGAATTTTTTTCTTATGATGTGTATTTCTTATATTTGGGGTCAGAAAATTCGCTTTTAATTACTTTTCTTTGAGAGTATCACTGTTTATGTTTATATCAAATGGGTAGTCCAGTCACTCAAAGTTCTTCTTCATCTCTCATTTGATCTCTTTTATATAACAAGAAATACACTATTAATAACAAATTTTCTCTTTAAATAAAGTAGCAGTGTGCATGACAATCTGGAAATCATTTCTTTATGAGTCGCTAGCCTTCGTAGCAACCTTTACAATGCAATTAAATTGCACGAGGTCTTTCAATTGTTTGAAGCAAAAAGAAAATCTTTTTGTATTATATTCAAGTTTATAACCTTAAAAAACTCAAATAACTTGATATATAGAATGTTTTTCGCTAATTTCAACTTTTATAAATTTCAGTTTATATAAATATTTCGAAGGCGTTTGCATCCTACAGGATGACCAGAAATAAACGCATTTTCTTTACCAATTTTTAAATTAAATAATTCATTAACTAGAATAAATATAATTATGAAATGAGTGACATTCACATCTGGTGGCTCTTAAATTTCACGTGCTGTAAATCTAAAATTAGTTCAAATGTTCGTAAATGGATAGCACTGCAGCGCATCAACCATTATGAATGATAAAAAAAAATTAAAAATTCAATTGTCTTTTCATGTTTCAATTCTTTAATATTATAAAATATGTACTTTGTTATTTTTTATGTAGTTTTTCCTGCTAATTTGAGCATTATTTTTTTGAGAGGATGCAGCGTCATCTATTGACTAAAATTTAAACTATTTTTAGATTTATAGTACATGAAATTTAAGAACAACCAGATGTAAATGTCACTCTTTTATATTAATATTTATTATAAGATGTCCTGGAGCAATAATGCCACATTAAAGTTTTACCAATTTTTACGACTTAGTTTTAGAGTTTTATTTTTCAAACAAATATCGGATTTGATGCGCATTTTATTTACAATGTATACAAAAAAGACTATTTTAGCAGATATGTATTCATAAATTATGATTTCTTGACCAGTGCTATTTGACGTTATTACCCACCTATGTAGCTAATAACGCCAAGCAAACAAAACTATAAAATAAAATAGAATAATGACATGTAACTTTTTTAATTTTAATGATACGAAATGTACAGCACCAGAAATTAACAACTTTCTCTCATTTACGATCATTTTCGATATGTGGATAAAGTAATAATCATTTCATTTTTCATTTTTCTGACATGAAAAAAATAACAGCAATTGGAGAAAAATAAAATAATTCTCTGTATCCTCAATGAAAAATAATGCTCTCTCGTGCATAAAATAAAAAAATAAACTATTTTGAATATATTTCAGCACTGAATTTCGAATAAATGAATAAATAAATAAAGTTATTGTCTGTGCAAATTGGAACTCAGATTTTACTTTTGAGATCTATAAACAATGTTTTAGCTACTGAAGACAAATAAAATGTTAAAGAACTTCAAAAAATTTCACCTTTTGTCTACAGGTGTTGTGGTCGTTGGTAAATATTCTCAAAAAAAAAAAAAAACATACAATAATTAGTGAAAAATTGCGACCTTCACAATCTACCACATATCCACATATATCCCATCCTCTCCTAATAAACAAAGTCTTTCTTAATAAATTCAGAGAACTTACATCTCAAATTTAGATCGGGCATTAATTCTTACGTATTCCTTTCAGTAATAAGGTCTACAGATGGAACGAATTAACTTTTAGTGGTTGTTTGGGATTCAAACGATTTAGAGACATTCTATGCAGAAATTCTGTGTGCTCTCTTCCAGATTCTTTCGTAATTATGCGTAATTTCAGCACTTGACGTTATTACCCAAAGACTCCTTAGTTAATGATTTATTAAACGGGATCTTTATTTCTGTTCACCTTGTCTGTGTAACCATCGCGCAAAATTTTAGGTTTTTGTCGAAGTAGTATCACACAAATCCTAGTTTTTAAAATAAACTCTTCAGCGTGTTTTTTTTTTTTTTTTTTTTTTTGAAATTGTTTTGTTGCGAGTATTTACACATTAAAAAATAGTCACGTCAAATTTCTTATTTTTAGTCTTAACAGATCCAAGTTATTCATAATTAAGAATGTTTTTTCGAATTTAATACTTTAGCATTTATTCTGCTTGTATCCCCATATTAAACTCTAATTTTTTTAGAAACCATTCTTTGAGAGCATTTACATCTTAAAAAAAGCTACCATGCAAAATTCCAAACTATCAGCCAGCAGAATAGAACTCGCAATTTTATAACGTGTTTTGCTTTTCCACTATTTTAGATTTCGAAATTGTGAAAATTAGAATTTAAAAACCGTGGGAAAAATTACGTCTTTCAAATAACAGTTATTTAGGTTTCCATTTTTTAAATCTAGTAACTCCAAATAAACATTAATTTAAAAAAAATTCGCTAATTGTAACATTTAAAGTTTAAAAAAAAAACATTTATCGCGAGTTTTTATAATCATTTACCTTAAAAGCAACCACCACAAAAAATTTTAGTATTCTAACGCCAACAATATCAGACAAATACAATTTTATCATTTCTATTTCTCATATAACTCTTTGGAGATTCGTTAATAGGACATTTTTATAAGAGATGATGATCACCATTTTACCATAATTATTTTTTTAAATTGGCTTGGTAGTTCCAGACATTACTCCTTATTAACTTTACAAATATAACTTTTACAAATATTAACTTTACAAATATAATACTTTACTTCTTTATAATATTAAAATAGATAATGTCATCGGCACGCTATTTTGTTCTTTATCTAAAGAAAGATATAGTGAGGGAAATAATAATTTCATGCGAATTAACCCAACTGAAATAATTCAAAATGAAATCTATAAGAATTCATACGGTTTTATTATCTGATATTATCTCAAAATCCTGACAAAAATTTCGCAAATCTTTTTTTTTTATCTATTTTTTTTTTTTTTTTTTTTTTTTTTTTTTTTTTTATTTGGGATGTGTAAAATACAATGCGAGGACTCAAATTAATTCAATAAATAAATGTGTTAATTATCACTAACATCCAAAAGAAAGACTTCCGAATTAAGATATATATAATTTTTTTCGAGACTGACTTTTACTGTATATAGGCCAAACTAAATGCAGTCTAAATGCTGAAATGTAACCACCTCAAACAAACTACAGCATCAACATCCAATTAAAAGAGAACTGATCCCAATTAATGAATTAAAAAGCATATTAACGAAGTGTTATGAATGTTAGCTTTCCTTCATGTTTTAATGACGGACTATTACTAAGTTTCGAAGCATATGACTTTTAATTATAATAAGCAGATTATTTCCTATGCACTTCATTTCTTCGGAGATGTTATGCGTGTATTTCGCCCGCTTCTCTGTTTTTCAATTTTTAAAATATAACTGCTAAGATAAAACGGAGCGTTTACACTGAAAAAAATGATATTTTTACACTAAAAACTGCTGCGCCTGTTTAAAACCGTAAAATTAGCATACAATATATACTTTAAATAAACGGGTGATTTTATGGAGATTGAACTGGTAATCGGAAGGCTAGAAGAATTTACTGTTTTTTAAAAGAAAAATTCATGTAAAGTCCAGAAAAAAATGGAAAATTTTCCGGAATTTCCGGAAATTTTAAATTAAAAAACCGTGAGTTGATTGGTGAGATTGACTGGCGCCTCGATAACCAGAACAATCACCGTAAAATTGCCCGTTTTTTATATGTTTTTTTTTCTTTTTATACTGCATTGTTAAGCAGTAATATATCGTTTATCTCATTTATACGACAATATATTGCTACTTATTTTACAGTATATTACTGGTGCCAGCCAGTCTTCTACCAGCAAAATCTTTAGTTTGTCCCTGTAAATAGTTAATGCTTTTTATTTTACAGGAACTAACTTGTAGTAAATCTCAGCAATGTATATAAATTTTATAAGATGTAAAATAATTTAAACGCATCTCAAACAATGTTTCACCAATAAAATATGTAATAGAATAATTTTGTGTAGCCCTGAATATTAATAAAAATAATCTTTGCACCACAGATTGTACAGAATGTAAATTTAAATGTATATTTCATGCATTCTAAGAAGAGTGTAAAACCATTAAAATGCACTTGAACCCATTGGCCATAATGTTACGGAATACTTTTGATTGTCCCTGTAATTAAATTATGCATCTGATTTTGATACAATTTGAAATAACTCGACATAATTATGTAACAATTATGTATTTTAAATTTAAAACGATTTGGTCGTGTACTTTTTGCGTTGTTATATGCGGACAGATGGAAGGATTGAACGACAACTATAGGTGCTACGTAATAATTACGAACGCACTAAAAAGGATACACGCTGATTGAGTGACTCTCTCTATCCCTGGACATGGCAGTGACGACTCCCAAATCGATGTGAACGACAATGTAAAAAATGGGGGGGGAAAGGACATTTTACAGAAATAGTACTGATAATCTGGACGCCAATATAATTTACTTTTCTTAACGCAAATATTTCCGTAAATTCACACAAAAAACCCCGAAAATTCGGAAAACTGTCTCTAACTTACGGATTTTTTTCCATTAAAAAACAGTAAATAAAACTGGCGTCAAGATTACCAGTATTATTTCTGTAAAGTCGTCCTTTTTTTTCTTCTTTGTACAGTGTAGTAAGAGTTTTTTGTTTATCTTATATTATTTTTTGTGTGCAAGAGTCCACTCTGCGAAATGCATTTACCTTTTTCGTTTACACAGAGAGCGAGTTTTTAGTTATCGATTATTTTTGGCATCGCAGTCCATAAATTCTTCCGACACTAGAAACTCGTTTACTGGAATATAAATGTTGCGATTAAAAAAAAAAAAAAAAAAAAAAAAAAAAAAAAAAACACCATAAACGGCCATTTTCGCTATCCACTTTTCTTATAATAAACACATTTTCAGTGTAACTGAAAGTTCATCGCTGAAAAAATCCACTAACGATAGTAAACATCGTCTATATAAATAAGTAAGTATTGAAACTAGTTTTATAAATATTAAGAACTTCGTGCAATAGCTGTTGCACTTTTATGAAAAATACATGAATACAAAGTTTACTACGATTATATTAATTAAAATCAGCAATATGAGAATAATAAGACTGCATCTTAAATAGGACGTAATCACCATGGCAATGGCAATATAAAAATTACGTATCATAAAAAATTCTTGAACTAACCACATATGACAAGATTGAATACCATAAAGACGACGACTATAAGTGCTACATAGTTATATAGTTACGAACGAGCCTAAAAATAACCTTTCAAAAAATCATATTGAAATATATACAATTAAAAAATTCTTTTTGAAAAGGATGAATAAGCAAGTATTTATTTTATTTTTAATCAAATATATATACAGGGTGGTCATAAAAAATCTTTGCCGATATATGGAGCTCTAGCAGCCAGTCCGTTCAACCAATCGAGGTGAAATTTCAGATATAGCTATTCAGAGGTATGAGCTCGAGATTCTGTGAACGGCAAAAAAATGGCCCTCACGGTTACGGTTATAGTTACAGATATTCAAAATTTTCCAATACCAACACCCATTTTTTTCATCGTAAAATGCTCAGAGCATGCGAAAACCTAAAGAGCGTTGGGACGGTATGATTATTGGAATAAACGGACGCGTTATGTTCGCACAAAATCAGCTTTACGAACGGCCCTCCAAAAAAAAATGGTAGGCGGAAAAAAGCGCACCGGAAAAAAGCGTCCCTTTTTACAAATCACATATTTAAATAAGTCTTATAATAGTACACATGGTTAATCTTAGAATATAAACACTAGATTGAGATTATTAATTTTTTTTTTTAATTTGAGCGTCCTTGCTTTATATAGTTACGAACGAGCCTAAAAATAACCTTTCAAAAAATCATATTGAAATATATACAACTAAAAAATTCTTTTTGAAAAGGATGAATAAGCAAGTATTTATTTTATTTTTAATCAAATATATATACAGGGTGGTCATAAAAAATCTTTGCCGATATATGGAGCTCTAGCGGCTAGTCCGTTCAACCAATCGAGGTGAAATTTCAGATGTAGCTATTCAGAGGTATGAGCTCGAGATTCTGTGAACGGCAAAAAAATGGCGCTCACGGTTACGGTTATAGTTACAGATATTCAAAATTTTCCAATGGCAACACCCATATTTTTCATCGTAAAATGCTCAGCGCAGGCGAAAACCTAAAGAGCGTTAGAACGGTATGGTTATTGCAATAAACGGACGCGTTATGTTCGCACAAAATCAGCTTTACGAACGGCCCTCCAAAAAAACGGTAGGCGGAAAAAAGCACACCGGAAAAAAGCGTCCCTTTTTACAAATCACATATTTAAATAAGTCTGATAATAGTACACATGGTTAATCTTAGAATATAAACACTAGATTGAGATTTTTTTCTTTTAATTTGAGCGTCCTTGCTCTCTCGGGACTGAAATGGGCGAAGGTGGGGGGGGGGCTTTAAAAGTTATCTCAAAACCTGTTATTCCCTCAATGAAAAAAAAAATTGCAGGATACGAAAAATAAGCTAATAAACACTAGGTACTTAACTGACTTTTTTTTATTCTGTCTCCCTTGTTCGTCTGTGGTGGTGGTTTGGGGGGGGGGAGGGGGAGAGGGCGATTGTCTACAAACTCTGAATCTATATCTTACATTATTTTTTTATATTATTTATAATTTGATTATTTATAATTTAAATTATAGATGATTAATTTATATATTATATGATCATTATTTTTATTATTATTATCGAATTACATGTTAATATTTTATTACATTTTATATTATATATTTATACTTATATAATACATATTAATTAATTATTAATATATTAATATAATATATTAATAGTAAATAATTAATAATATAATTAATAAATTAATAATAATAATAATAATAATAATAATAATAATAATAATAATTAATAATTAATAATAAATAATTTATAATAAATAAATAATAAATTAATAATACATAACTATACATTAAATATAAAATTAAATAAAAAATAATAAAATAAATGTACAAATAAATATTATTAAATATTAAAAATTATACTCATTAACAAAAATTTATTTAAAAATTATAATATTTTATTAACTCATAGTAATATCAACTCGTATATATATTTTTCATTCAGCCACCCTTGTTCTTCTGTGGGAGGTTGGGGGGGCGGGGTGAGCCTACAAACTCCAAATCTATCACTGCTTTAGACGATAACATTTTTTCGGAATGTTTTCTAGAATTTAGGGGGAAAAGTGACTGGAAAAACAAGAGCGCAAAAAGTGATCAGAAAAAGTGACAAGGAATTTATAAATATTGAACTTGTGGCTAAATAAATGATAAAAACTAAAGTGGCAACAAATGTCTCATTTATATCATTCTCGTAGGACAGCGGTCCCCAACCTTTGATACGCGTACCCTTGGGGATACATAGCGAGATGCTGGAGGTATATGACAATATTATCAGTAATGGCGGATGATAAAATATCATTTTTTAAATAAATTCTTGTTAATGTGTAGATTTTTTAATATTTAATTTTATATATTTATACACATATTTTTATTATGTCCTATAAGTTAATAAAATATTATCATTTTTAAAATTAATTCTTGTTGATGAAACTAGATTTTTAATATTTAATTTTATTTATTAATACATTTATTTTTATTGATTTACTATGAGTTAATAATATATTATCACTTTTAAGTAAACTTTTGTTAATAAGTATAATTTTTAATATTTAATTACATTTATTTTTAATTTTATATTTAATTTATATTTATGTATTATTAATTTATTACTTATTTATTATAAATTATTTATTCTCTATTATTATTATATTATATTAATATATTTATTATTATATATTATGTTATATATTATATAAATAAAAATATATAAATGCAATATAAAATATAATGAATATAAATATGTAATTTTATAATAAAAATAATCAAATTATAAATAATATTAAAAAATAAATATAAGAGATACATTCAAAAGTTTGTAGACACCCTCTCCCCTCCCCCCCCCCCTCACTCCACAGGAAAACAAGGGAGACTGAATTTAAAAAAAAATCATTTAAGTACCTAGTGTTTATTATCTAATTCTTCGTACCTTACAATTTTTTTTCATTAAAGCAATGACAGGTTTTGAGGTAACTTTTAAAGTCCCCCCCCCCGCCCATCTGAGTCGTCAATCTCAATCAGTCAATCTCAGTCAATCAGAAGTCATCTCAATCTAGTATTTATATTCTAAGATTAACCATGTGTATTATTATCAGACTTATGTAAATATATGACTTGCAAAAAGGTGCGTTTTTTTCCGGTGCGCTTTCTTCCGGATGCGCTTTTTTCCGGTGCGCTTTTTCCCGTGCGCTTTTTTCCGGTGCGCTTTTTTCTGTGACTAAAAAAATAATAAAAAAAAAAAAAACACGACCAAGGCGCACGAAGAAAATTTGAATATGACAGAGACAAAATACTAATCACTGAACGTCGTTTGCCAGATAGTCAGCGTAGAAAACGAATAAAAAACGGGGTGGGAATGATAGTTCTTCAGTCGGAGCTCGCAGATGCCAACAAAATGACTTCCTTCGTGGTGAGTTGGTAAAACTATTATCAAAAGGAGACGAATGCTGCGAAAACCTGGCGCGTTTACCTTCGAAACCATCGCCAAATACGTGGCCTATGCATTTCACAAGCTCTCGTGATTAGTAATAAAATTCGAAAAAATTGGCTGCACCTGTGATAATCCGCGATCCGGACAACCAAATGTTCCTGAGGATACTGTTATGAAAGTGCATCACATAGTGACCAGAGGACGCATGCAAACTACAAAAGGTGCATCTCGTGTATTTGATATACCGAAATCAATGGTCTTAAAGTTACTGCGCTCTGTAATCCGCATGTTTCTTTTCCTGTACCAGCGCGCCCAGACTTTGGAAGGGAGATATCATCAACAACATATAGACTTTGTTAATGAATTTCTTATCCAATATGATGGAGATAAACGATCGGCCTCTTCGCATATTATGAAAGGACGAGGCACGTTTCACTTTAGCTGGTAACGTCAATGGCCTCCGCGATCACCCGACCTCACTCCTATGGATTTCAGGTTTTGGGGATTTTCAAAATCTAGAGTTTACATGTGCAATCCGCAAACTTTACCGGATTTGAAAGATTCTATCAAACGTGAGACTGCAAACATCCTTCATGCGATGTAACGTTTGGCTGCATTGCCCACAGTCAGTACCATGTAATGTGTAATTGCCTGTGATGGCACCCATGTGGAAAATGTGTATTCAAAATAAAAGTTTTCTTATCTCCGATCGTTTTTGTAATGAGAGATTAGTGTACTGACTCTGTGTCATATGCAAATTTCCTCCTTGCGCTCCAATCGTGTTTTTTTTTTGGGGGGGGGGGGATTCGCAGAACAGTTTTTTGTGCGTGCATAACATGTCCGTTTCTTGCGATACACGTACAGTTCCAATGTTCTTTAGGGTTTTCGCATGTGCTGAGCATTTTGCGCTGAAAAAAATGTGTGTTGCCATCGGAAAATTTCGAGTTTCTGTAACTATAACCGAAACCGCGAGCGCCATTTTGCTGCCGTTCACAGAATCTCGAGCTCATACTTCTGAATAGCTATATCTGAATATATAGAAATTTCACCTCGATAGGTTGAACTCCATAGGCCTCTAGAACTTCATATACCGGCAAAGTTTTTTTATGACCACCCTGTATATAAATTTTGGAAGATACTCTATTTCTTATTATTAGATAAAGATAAACATATGTTTTTAACTTAATTGAGCTCTGCTCCTAAGAAGTAAGAAAAAAATATTTTTTCCTTCCCTTTTTCTTATTTTTTTCCTTAGATTTACTTTGAGTGTCAATTGCGCCAACTGAATTTGCAAGAGAAGTAAGCCTTATCCGAAAGCTTCTATTTCTTACAGAACACTACGACAGCCTAGCCGTGGCCATGAATATTACATGAGTGTGTGGAAAAACTTTTTTGTGTGTGAATATTCTTAAAACATTCCAAATGTGCTTTTGAAAACATAGAAAGTTCCCTTCCTATTTCTACATTAACGTTTTATTTTGTCCATTTTAATATCACTGTATTCCTTTCCATAAAGGTATAAAGTGGCTTTTAATGCATCACAGATCATTCCATAGTAACTTACGCTACATTTTGAATTATTTTTAGTAATATAACAAACACAAAAAAATATTCCAATGTAAATTTGACATGATTTGCTAATTAAACTTATTCAAAGTCCAATTTAGATGAAAGTTACCTAATTTTAATGTTATTTCTTAAATTTTGGTAGTTTCATTTACTTTGGTAACTGCCATTACTGAAAAAGGAATGGTAAGTAATCATATGAAGTGTAATTTTCATTATCATTTTTTAAGTAAATTTTCATCCAAATTGACCCTTAGATAGACTTCATTGACAAATCATGTTAATTTTACATTTGAATATTTTTTAGTGTTATATTATTAAAACTACTACAGTAAATTGCTCTAAATGTAACCTAAGTTACCATGGATTGACCGTCAAGGTATAATATCTATTAACATATGAATTAGTTTTTTACAACTGATATAGAATATGCTCATTTAAAAACTTTACCGATATATGGGCCTTTAGCGGCCCGCCTGTTCAACAGATCTAGGTGAGATTTCAGATATAATTATACAGAGATATGAGCTCAGAATTCTGTAAACAGCATCAAAGCGGCGCTAACGATTACAATTACAGGCTCAGAAACTAGAAATTTTCGAATGAGAACATAATTTTTTTCCCTTCGCAAAATGCTCAGCGTATATGCAAACCCCATGGAATGTTGGAACGAAACATGTATCACAAAAAACTGGCGCGTTATGCACACATATAAAACAACTCTACAAATGCAAAAATAAATAAATAAATAAATAAATGAAAGGCCCGAACGTAAGAGGGAAATTTTCATATTACAAAGATCAGACGCCAATCATAGAAAGCCGTTCGCCAGATATTCCGTATAGAAGAAGGATAAAAAGTAGTGCAGGAATTTTGGCTCTTCACTCGGGAACGTGCATATGTCGATAAAATGACTCTGATATCGAAAATTTTTGGAAAATTTTTAAAGCTTTTATATGAAAATGGGATGTATGCCATGGAAGCCTTTCACATTTACCGTCGAAACCATCGTCAAATATGTGGCTCCATGTACCTTGGATTATCTGTGCGATTTCATCAATTTTTCGTGACCCTAAATCTTTAATACAGTCTCTTATACTGTTTAAATATTTTAAGTGTTTTATTTTACTTGGAAAATTTCCCTCAGTTTTCTTTGAAATTCAATTTTTAACATATGTGATATTTAAATCTTGCGCATAGACTTCAATGATTATGAATTTTAATACAGAATTTCCGGATAGTAATATTGGCTTTATTTAAGGGGGTAGTAAGGTTAATTCGAGGGGAAAAAATCATATTTTCTATCATTTTTTGTAAGGATACAATTAATATTTATTTATTTGTATAGTTATAGTATAATTATATGTCATTTAAAGAGTATTCTGTGAAATTTTCATTAAGAAATATTAAAAAATGAGCCGATGACAGCGAATCTTCGAAGACGTCCCAAAAAAAAAAGTTGATTCGCGGTGAACCGCATAACTCATGACTGGATCAACTGAAATTAAAAAACCAAATTGATTTAATTAGTTGATAAGTTTCCTCAGGGAACGCAGTCGAGTTTTTTTTTTTATTATTGATTTTTCAATTTTTTACAAGGCTCGGAAGTCAAAATACTGATTTTTCATCAAAAAAATCTGATATTTTGTTTTTTAAAAGTAAGTTAAAATTAAAAAAAAGAAAAAAACTCGACAGCGTTATCTCGTAATTTATATAAAGAAAGAGTGTGTAAAATTTAAAAAAGATCGGTTCAGTAGATTTTGAGCTACAGAGTTCACCGGCTTCGAAAAAGCGAAGTGTTAGAAAAACACGTTTAAAGTTTCACAGACGCTTTTGTCGAAATCGGAGGGCGGAGACTTACAAGTGTATATCTCCGTCAGTTTTACTTCAATTGCTTTCAAATTTTCACAGAATAATCTTAAGATGTTGTAAATTAATATAAAATAAAAATTAAAAAATGCAAAAAAAGAAAAAAAAAACCTTACTACCCCCTTAAGAACAAAAAATCTCCAGTAAATACAGGGAAGATTAAAAAACTGCAATACCGTGATTCAAAATTCATAATCCTTGGACACTGTGAATGGGCTACTCATAAATATTGTCCCTTTTCCAGTGTAGCTGATGTGCACTAATGCGGTAACGGTTGGGTAGTTAATACATGATGGTGCTATTCAAGAAATATACATGGCCAGATTCACACGAAATGAGCCTTACTTTATTCTGAAGCTAGCGTGCATCGGCACGCGCACCTGTTATTAGGGACGATGATGGGAGGCGTTGACTTATAAATTGCTGGGCAGATCCGGACTCCTGAAACGGAATTAATTAATCTAATATCCCAGCATAACCCCGTAGTGAATTAGATAAGTCATTCCTAATCACTCAACTTAGAATATTCATAGCGTTACATATAAAATTCATCAATTCCTAATAAAATGAAAGTGGTCATTAAAGAATCCTGGTTAATTCCTGAGATGATGGCTTCCCCCAATTATCCCTAAAAATAGGAGGGAGGCATCAGTCTCAACTATCCCCAATGCGTTGTGGTTAATTTTTTCGAAGGAGGAATTAACTTTTACACCGTAAAATTAAACAGCAGAACTAAAAACCTTAAATTTCCTTAACATAATTGTAATTGATTTTTAACAAAATACAATGATAGTTAAATAAAAGAAGACTCATGGTTGCAATAAAATATTCAAGGTTGACTATTAATATATATTTATTTACAGCTATATTTACAATTAAATGATGTGTCATACGACACGCTTGATTTACGTAAAATAGAAAAAAGCACAATTAGACGTTTTCGTATTACAATTACTTTTGAGACTATCTGATAATAGAATTAATTCAACATATATTAACTAATTTGACACATGGTTAACCAATACCCTATTATATTCATACATATACCATCTAAGAAACTGGGAACAAAACATAAACAAAAGTGGGTATTTTCTGATATTTGGCTGTAGTAATCGCCGGCAGCTTTTTTTTTACACGATTTAGGCTCTTTCAGGTTTATCGAAAAACTACGTTACACCAGGTGTTCTCGCCACATCTCCGAGGCCACTGATATTACGGGATCTATACGCTCCAAACTTTTTTTAGACTCATGATCTCTGAGTCTGTAACATATTTTCGTTGAGATTATAAGGCGACTTCTCACCTCAAAAAAAAAGAAAGCATTATTAAAAACTTCTGCATCTGCGAGAGCACCCGCTACTGTTTGACTTCTCCTCCTAAACCTGTGTAATAATTTTTTGTTTTGCCATTGTAGTTGGGGCTCCCGCCCTCCCCCCTCGTTTAACCTGAGCTTGGGATTCACTAACTTCCCTACAACGATGTCCCCTCAACACCGTTTATTCGCTGCAGCCTTTCTGAGGGGGATGAGCTCCATTATATATTCACTCCCATTTATGGGATGCAAGCCGATATAAACAACACATGATCACTAAAGGACCAGGCACATAGCACTAACTTCTTGCGGTCAGGTGTCGCTATTTTTTATCTTTCGTGTCGGCGCTTTGATATATAAAGTGCTTTTTCAGTGACTTTTTTGAACTTCAAGAGAGAAATCGGACTCGAAATCAGTTGACAGCTTTACGACTGAAGATGGGGTAGATAAAAGTTCCCCTTACTTTGTCAATTTGGTAGGGTCAGTCTCTCAAAAATCATTTAAAGAGGTTTCACCTTTGTTCCGTTCGGAAACAAAGATTGATTGATTGCTCTTTTAGTGTAATAAAAACTAGTGCTGTTCGCTCGCAGCCTAAGTGTGAGGTCTAATTATATAGCCTGTTATAAATATAAACATAAATCCATTCTTGACATTAACTGTCAAGACATTGTTCACTGGGAGCCGATCTGGCGACACTTCCGGAACCCAGAGATGACCACTAGCGATATCCAGAATTCATTACACTTTAACATGTAAACAACATTAATATCATATATATATATACAGGGTGAGTCATAAATATCGAAACAATAGGCTATCTCCTTAAATATTGTCCCTAGACCCATATTTCCAATTGCGAAGTTTCATAAAAAAGATGAATTTTTTGATAAGATAAGTTGCAACTCCATGGGGGACATGTTCGTATTTTTAAAAATACGAAAATTAAATTTTTATACGGCCTCCAGAGGATAAAACTTCCAATTAGAAAAATTTTCCTTATCCATTCCTGAATTGAACAAAAAAACATTCATCTCAATATCTTCAAAACTCAGAGAGTTATGAGAATTTTAATAAATCGTGATGTTTCAAGGGATCAGACACAAATTGAAATGCGTGTAATTGAAGAATCAATGTTGGTGTAATATGTCCAGGAAACATTTATTTTATTGATTTATTTATAGAGTTAGAATTCTGAATGCTTTATGATGGTTAACCATATAATTTGTAAACACTATAACATCATAAGACTTCTTAATAAAATATTTTTTTTCAAAAATTTTAAAGAAAAATTAAATTTGTTATAACTCAAAATATTATTTGTCGCGTTGAATTTTTCTCTTTTGATTAAATGAAAATGGCTAATTTTTAATTTTGATTCAGCATTTTAAATAATATTTTTTAAATAAAAGTATTTGAAATAGAAATATAAAAAAAGATACAATTTTTTTGTGTACAAATCATATTTTTAAAAGTAAATTTTCTGAGGTAAAAACTTCTTTCATCGCGTTGGACATTTTTTTTTCTTTGAGATGTTAAAAAACTATTGAACTCGCTGGACTATTACTGTAACTGACGGTTATTGACTTATGTTAGTTTAAAAATTAGGAAAAAAACCATTTGATGCAGAAAAGTGCATTTAGTTTTAAACAAAGATGGGCTCCTAAAGTTTAAATGCTTTTTAAAAGTTTCTAAGTGATTAACTCCGTCCTGTATAATTTCAATATCAGATTTTGTTTACGTTTTGTCATTCTCACCATCTTTAATTACTGTTTAAATGTGTCAGCTGATTATAACGTCATTTTTTTTATCACGTCGATTTCAATTTTTAGCTCACAGGCTATCATAGCCTGAGAGCTTATGTGCCCGTCCGTTCTGTATGTATGTGCGTATGTGCGTAACGCGATAACTCATGATAAAAATATCGGATCCACTTGAAATTTTGTATATAGGTATATCCTGATAAGGCGCTTCCCTGATTAGTTTTTGGAGTTCATTCGATATGTATAAGAGGGGGAACGGGGGGCTCATGCCCCCCGTTAGTTGATATAAATGGGATTTTCATGCAGAATTAAGTTTTCAAAATTTAGATTAGGATCATTCTGATGAGGCGATTCCGTGACTGTTATTAGGTGTTCATTGAATAAGTATAAATAGGGGGAACAGGGGTTCTAATCCCCCCCCCCGTTAGTTGATATAAATGGGATTTTCATGCAGAATTAAGTTTTCGTTCAAAATTTAGATTAGGATCATTCTGATGAGGCGATTCCGTGGCTGTTATTAGGTGTTCATTGAATAAGTATAAATAGGGGGAACAGGGGTTCTAATGCCCCCCCCCCGTTAGTTGATATAAATGGGATTTTCATGCAGAATTAAGTTTTCGTTCAAAATTTAGATTAGGATCATTCTGATGAGGCGATTCCGTGACTGCTAATAGGTGTTTATTGAATAAGTATAAATAGGGGCAACAGGGGTTCTAATGCGTCCCCCCCCTCTTAATTTATATAAATAGGTTTTTCAAGCAGAATATTCAGATTTCGTTCAAATCTCTGAATCGTTTTGGAAGTTTAATGGTTAAGTATAAAAGAAGGGGATAACTCCTTTTAAATTATATAAATGCTAAATGGGTTTTTATTAAGAATTATCTAATTTGCTCTGAATTTTGGATATAGATTTTTTATATGATAAAGCATGTCTTTGATAGTATAGGAGGTTCAATGATTAAGTATAAAAAAAGAGGAAAGGGGAGAGCTGTTTCCCCTTCTTAATTTTTTTTTCGAACGGAATTAACCTTTGAAAATATAAGGCTTTAATGTACAATTAGTATTTGTAGCCTGTGAGCTCAATGCCATCAGTTTAACTGGGCAGTATTCTTTTTATTTTCATTGTTTTGGCCCTGTCGACTTCATATTTTCTTGTTAAAATTGCTACTGCACGATGCGTAAAAAGTGCCTCTAATTACGGGCGACACTAGGCGCATAATTCTGGAGATGCAGCTATTGCGGAAATCGCACAAAAGCCTGTACAGTATGACCACCTGTTAAGCGATTCACACCAAAAACAAATCAGCTCCAATTTACATCAAGGACTAAGTAACTAAAATTTTTTATTAAATTCCGTGGATTAGCTCTTGAGATAGAGCGCTCACAAAATTTATGTCATATACAGAGATACAGGACAGTGACTCACAGACAAACATTTTGTAAAAACATGTTTTTCGGTATCTCTAAGCCCTAAAACGTGTGAATCCGTCGAAAACCGGAATTAAAAATTTTCATGAATCCAATACTTTCTTCTTGTAAAACTAGAAGAAAGTAAAAATAGGTTTAAAACCATCATAAATTTTAAGCTGAAAAGTAAAAAGTAGATTTTTAAAAATATTTCTGTGTAATTTATTAAAATATATTTCCAATTATTTCGTTAATAGAAGTGTCATTATCGCTATTACTATTTTTACTAAATTTATTGTCTGCGGCAATAAATTTTTAAGACACTTTTAATGAGAATTTAATTAATATCACTTAATTTAATAACACTTTTAACAAGTGTTTAATAAGACGGTCCGGCCCCTGGGTCGTGCCAATTATGAGGCTAGCGCCAAGCTCGAGATATTGCAGACATCTAGCATATTTCAACGAAGTTTAAAGCAAAAACCTATGCCTTTTTATTTTATATCTAAAAGTTAAAGTATTGTCTTTGAAAGACATTTAATAATGCGTAAATTTATGGTCGATCCCTAAGTTGTATTTCAAATAAACTAATATCGCTGCACTCAGAGGTATTTTTAAGTGGTGTATGTCACGAATTTTACAAAATTTTAAATTTTAATATCTTTCGGAAATTTGTAGATATCAAGATGATTTTTTTTTGTTCAATTCAGGAATGGATAAGGAATTTTTTTTCTAATTGGAAGTTTTATCCTCTGGGGCCCCTATAAAAATTTAATTTTTGTAATTTTTAAAATAGACCCCCATGGAGTTGCAACTTATCTTATCAAGAAATTCGCCTTTTTTATGAAACTTTGCAATTGGAAGTATGGGTCTAGGGGCAATATTTAAGGAAATAGCCTATGTTTTCGATATTTTTGATTCACCTTGTATAACCATCAGAAAATTAATAATAATATGATTAATACACAATTTTAGAACATGAAATAACAATAATAATAATAATAATAATAAAACTTAAATAAAATACTTAAATAATAAATAAATTTATGTAATTTTTTTTACATATGAATATCCTTAATTTACTGACCACTGTAAGTGTTCCCAGCATATATTGACATATAAAGGCTTCACTTGCGCGAGACGCTTTTTTTAAAGACAAGTGAATGGACATCAAGGATGTCTAGAAGATTCACCACGATAACTCAACCAGCCATGCATCCTTCATCGTGAACGCTCACTTGGCTCGGTTGAATGTTCCAATTGTCCCACATCCCCCTATAATCCGGACTTGACGTCCCCTGACTTCATGTTTCCGCGCTTAATATCAGCGCTGAAAGGTAAACTCTTCAACTCGATCGAGGACATCCAAGAAAATGTCAAGACAGCCCTTGAAACCATCACGAAACAGGCCTATATGGAAATGCCGTCTACAAAAGTGTACTGATTCAGGAGGAACCTATTTTGAAGAATACTAGGCCATTGTACCAATTCGCTCAATAAATCTGTCCCTTTGAACAAACACACATTACTTATGAATCCTACCATATGGGTAGAAAAATCCAGACCATTAGCTGTGTATTTCTGTCTAAACGCTTTAAACAATAAATATTCTAATAAATTCTTAGCAAATGAAAATAGGACAAATTTAACCGTAATCACTCGCATATATTTGTAACGTTGGCATACGCGTGGGTTAAATATCACTACATTCTGTCTCTCGTTATATTTTTGGCTAAATACGTTTTAAAAATTAAGTATGCTTGTTTATGTTGTAAAAAGCATCACTGCTATTTATTTTTCAAGAAAAATCATGTGTTTCACATTTGTTTTTAGATTTTTTTCAGCACTTCTTGCAAACCTCACGTTATTTTTTTTAGGAAATGTGCAAACGACTGGTATTACATCTTAAAACAAGAATTGTTTCCCAAAAATGATGTTAATGACATTTAATGCTCTTTCATCATTATATACGAATAGCTTTTACGTTTCTCATTCATTAAAATTATTATAGTGTTAATTATTTTTTTAATTATTTAGTTTCACTCTTGTTTGTGACCCCGTAACAAATAACAGTTTTAAAATGAAACATTTGTACACAAGCGGTATTATTTAATCCCAAGGTGTGTATTTCTCCTCGCGTAACGAACAAAGAGAAGACATTCCTTCACCCATTCCTTCTCGACCTTTACTTTGAAAAATACAAAGCTAGACAGAATCAAGCTTCTAAAGATTTAGCCTTTTTTCGAAAAAAAAAATGAGTTGGGGCGAGACACTCCCCCCTTTCTTGCCTTCTTCGAGTGTCATTACAGGTTAAGTAACAAGAAAAAAGTGCAATTTCAAGATCCGAACTTGTAAATTTTGAGTCGTACTAAATTCGATGAAACAGTGCCATTGCACAGTTTTTAATTTCTCTATCAGAATCTTCGAATTTGGCCAAAGATTGAGCAAGTAAATTGAATTATGAATAAAATTAACATCATGCATTCCTTAGTATACCATTAAAGGGAGACCAAACTGGTCCCCAAAGGTGGCTAGTTATTTAATAATTATATATATTTAATAAACATGTATGATTAATTATAAAATTACACTCATTAATATATGGATTAATTTCTTTTAAAAAATTCTTTCAATATTTTTCTTTTCGTTGTCTGCCGAAAATAGGAAGAATTATTGAAATTTGGTTTCGGTTTTGATCATAAAAATCTCTTTCAGTCGGTCCTTAATTTTCGTGAGAATTAAATTAGAAATTAAAAATAGTCATTTCAAGTCATTGCTCAGCTTCAATTATATTAAAGAATCATTGCGGATATCGCTGAAAATTATTATCTAAAGTGAAGATTTATTATTTATTTTTATTTATTTATTTTATTTTATTTTATTTTATTTTATTTTTTGTACATAATACGTAAGTATAAAATTTTTAAAGACATTATGTAAGTACTTTCAATATATTCTGTAATGCCTGTTTTTACATAATTTTGTCGAATCATTCAAAATTTTATGAAAATTTGATGCATAGTTTAATTAGAAGGACAATCAAAAGTATTCCGTTACATTACGTCCAATAGGAAAAAATAATTTAAAGTGCATTTTAACGGTATTACGCTCTTTTGAACACAATAAAATTGATATGCCTCCCTGAAGTACATACTAAAATATACTTCCTGTACAATCTGTGCTGTTAAAAAAATTTTTTATTAATTTACTGGGCCACACAAAAGTATTTCATTACATAATGATACGGGGAGAATCAATGTTTGGGGCGCGTTTTAAAAATAGTTTTTTTTTCACATTTTATGAAATTCATATGCATTGCTAAAGTTTAGTACAAGTTACTTCCTGTATAATAGAAAGCAGTAATATTTACAGGGACACACAAAAAATTTCAGATACTCTACTGTATCCGAAGTGCTGTGTACTATGACACCAAGATCTAAACATATTCAAAACTTCCTTACAGTACGAACACACATCATTTGCTACGCTTGGCGTGCAATTTCCAACTTGTTAAATATATTTTAGGTTATAATATACATTAACTCTTTATAAAAAGCACTTATTCTGACTAAAACTGGAAAATAAAATTATCTTTTACAAAGAAAATAAAAAAAGAAATAAAAGAAACAAAACGGAAATTTAAAATGGTGTTTACAAATTGTTGGTTTAATACGAGAAAAAGTCCTTCAGCAAATAAAAATGATATTTTAAAAGGAAACATTTAACTTTATTCAAAAAGACCTGAAAAGAAGCAAAGTCAACGTAACCTTTTCTTAGAATAAAGATATTGAATATCTTTTTAAAGTGTATAAAAGTAATTTTTATGTAAGTCATTCACCCTTAAATTTGCATTACAAATCGATATGCATTAAATCAATTGTACCGAAGGTAAATATTAGATATTTAAATATTTTACTTTTATTTTTTTATGAACAAAATATCTTTTAAACTATTAATAAATCTATTTAATACCATGCTATGAAACCGAATGACGAGTATATAACCAAAATGACGTGTGTTTAACTATTATTAGTTTTATAAATATTAGAATCTTGAAACAATATCTGTTGTATTCTTATTCTAAAATGCATTAATACAAAATAACTTACGATGATATATGTTAAATTCTGTAATGCATAAATAACATGAAACCATCTTCAAAAAGACGTAATCATCATGGCAACTTAGAATCATTATCTATCATACATATCAATGAATTAATTAACTGGGATAATATTTAATAGAATAACGAAACATATTATTAATATATTTTTAAGTTTTTATTCGATCTTCATAAAATTTTAAATTGCGCAACAAATTTCTACAACGATTATAGTACATATTAAATTTCAAAACACTTGGATTGGTAATTTGCGATGTTATATCCGATCAAACAGATAGATTGACGGACGGATCAATAATCACGATTCGGGAAACCATATGGAAAGTATATTTCAAATGACGTTTGTGTTTACTAATAAATAACACAAAAAGAGAATGAATGTTGTTCAGCTGTTTTGTTGTTGAGAATTTCTTCACCCTACTCCTCCTCCGTTCAGGGCAAGTGGAACAAAAGTTTATTATTGCTAAATGCATTATGTAACAAAAAGCTGTTGCAAAATATTTATTCTTTCTTTATTTTATTATTCATGAAAAGAATAAATATTTATTCTTTCTTTGGGTAGTTTCTTTTAATTGTTGTTTGATATAAAGTGATATTTTATTGACTTCTCTTCATTTGAATCAATAAAGCATGCCAGAAATGAAATAAACTGGAAAAGAAATGCACTTTGCTATCGATATTATTAACGGGGACAGCGGTTAAAGGGATGATAACGTATGACATTAGAGATAAAGAGCCCAAAAATATCAAAAAGTTGTTAACGTTACATTTGCACAGCCTTATACAAACCATTGTTTGAGAAAGAGCAGAAATAGTAAAATTTAATAAAACTAACAGATAAAGTTACAAAATGTTGAATGTCATTTAAGGGGATCCGAGACACATTTCAAAATAATTTTTATATAAAGAGTTAATTTTTCTAATTTTTTTGTGATGGTTAACCATATTATTTGTAAACAAAATCACATAATAAAACTTTTTATAATTAAAAAAATATTAAAAATTCTTTATAAATGTTGGGTAATTTAAAGTGTTTCTAACTTAAAGTATTATTTGCAGAATTTCAAGGTTTTTGTTTATTTAAGTAAGCAAAAATGTATAAGCTTTCATTTTAATTCAGCATTTTTAAAAATGATAATTTAAATAACAATGATGCAAACTTTTTTTTAAAAAAGTCATATTTTCAAAAGTAAATATATGTTTTAAATTTTCTGAATCAAAATTAAAATAAAATAATTGAAAAAGACATGTTCCGATTTTGAACTATTTTGTATCTTGGACCCCCCCCCCCCCTTATGCTATTCTGCATTCGTTCTTGACTTTAAAAAAGGACATATACAGCTCTTTTGAATAACCATGTTTTAATGAATCAATATGTTAATGCATAAATTTTGAACCGACGCAACCATTTTTTCTTTACCTTTTCTGATTAAAAGGGCTCATTTCAGTGATGGATTCGTAACAATTTCATCAAAATCTAAAATTGGTATAAATTCGCTATTTTTTAAGATTTTTTCTTCTTTTACAACCCCGATATGAAATTTCTTTCACATAACAATTAAAGTATCGTTACTAAAAATTAACAATGCACCTAATCCTAAGTCACCTGTGAAATAAAGCAGGTGTGTCACTGGGCGATAATGTACTTTTTATTTTACTTCTAAGCATCGCACATTTCCAATTTTTATACCGTTGCGTCGTATAGGAGAAAAATTACTTTTAAATGCATTGTTTTACTTGTTAACGGCATTTTAATTAATTTTTGAGATAGTTATTTTGCAGTTTTTAATGCTATTTATGTAATGGTGTAAACTGAAGTACTCCATTTCTGTAGAAAGTCAACATAAAATAGTAAATCCCTATATCTTTTTGTAATCTTTTCTAATAGCAACTGAAAAAACTAATTAAAATACATGCTATGTCAAGAACATCGTCTGCAATAAAAATGTATTTTGCAGAATACTTGTCTGTGTTATTTTCTCCATATTTACTTCATTTCAATCCAAAAACTAGAAAAAATGCACTTTTATTAATCCATGTGTTTTCCAATTTCTAAATATTGAAAAAATATAAATAAATAATTTCTGATTCATCTAGTTTAAGACTAGATCGTAAATGTTAAACGCTTCAACGGATACAAATGATTTTATTTTATATAAAATAAAAGCGTGCACTTTTAGTCTTAAAATAGAAATATGTTTTTTACTATCTGTCTAGATAGTATATAAGTAAATGATCGTTAGCTGCAGTTTGTTGAATTTTGCGTCTCCAATTTTTCGTTAAAAGTTAAATAAAAAACTTTAGTAAACTACGATATTTTTTTAATGCTATCATTTTATTTTTCTTGTTGAGTTCTATCTTTGAAAAAAAACTATCGTAGGCCAACTGGTTCGCCAGAAATTTCAAAAAGAGTTTTTCTTTTTTCATTTCTTGAACATATTATACCAAACGCTATCGTGTTTGCTATCATTCTTTTGGTTTACTAATTGATGCTGATCACAAATCTCTGCCGAGGTCTTCAATAGACATATGTCAACAATGAATATCTGTTTGTTATAACAACATACAACAATCAACATACAACAATAATTGCATCCATTTTAACAGTGATACAACAATGCAAATTATGTCTGGCAATGAAGTTTCCCCACGGGCATCAATTTCAGAGTGGACATCAGGTTTTAAATTATAAAGGTTTCGGAATGCAGTTACACATTTTACTTGAGAAGTTTTGTTTCGGAAAAAAAAATTCATACACCAAACCTCCAGCAATTCTCAGTAAATGGTAAATGTTTTAAAACTATTTTTTGTTATGAATTATATAAATATATCTAAGTGCTGTGAATTAAGTTCACTGATACAGCAGCCCGATTAAACTTCTACTTAGTACTTTGCGACAAATATTTGCATAGGGGCAAGCCCTGGATAATATTTTTGCAGCCAATTTTTTACTAATTTTAAAAGAGGCAAAGTAAATCTGTAATCATTTTAAACACAGATGTTTTTCAAGCTTCGTGTTTTTCTTAAAAGTGACAATCCCCGTGGCAATTTCCTTTTTTTATTTATGGTGATCAGCACCAAAATATGTATTCAATATCTGCATTAATTTATTTTTATCAGTCATTTATAGAACTTATTTAAAAGAACTAGTATCAGTGGCGTAGCAAGCAGGGGACGGAGGTGGCGGTCCGCCCTGGATGTCACCCTCTAAGGAGTGACACCAATCTTTATTTGCAAACACATATACTTAATATTATAAGATTTTTGGAAGAAAATCTGGAATGAAATGAAATTTCTAGCTTACAACACATCAGAGTTTTCTTTTTCGTGAAAATATGAAATTTTATACAGAATGGATTGTCTAAATAAAATATGCACCAGGGAACAAAAACCAACAATATTCAACGAGTGTGTAGTGAAAAGCAAACTTAAAGACACTTTTCTTCTACATACAGACACCATATTGACTTATGCGGACTATAGGACAAGTAATAAGTCGCTCCTGTTTGTTTTTTTAATGCAGGAGGACGAAATGTAAATAAGGAATGATATGGTCTTTTGTTATAATAATGTAGAACTGTGATTGAAACAATAAGACGGATTGGGGGGTTGACATTTTGCTGGGGGTGTGACATTATTTACATCCGCTCCGGGTGTCACCCATCTTTGCTATGCCATTGACTTGTATTATAACTCTAATGATTATTATAATGATAAATATTATAATTCTAATGATATAGGATATCATTGCATCTTCATTGTAGTGTTATATTTGGAAAAATAACTATTTATTGTTGTTTAATGAGGTGATAGTTGTCGGCTTTTGTGTGAATCTAAAAATGTGTCAGTGCATATAGTAATTTATAATACATTATTATTTTTATCTGCATTAAAGAAAAAAACATTTAGTTTGTATGTAATAATATAGATTCAGACAATGTTTTTCAAAAGAAAAGTCAACAATGGCTATTTATTTAATAATCTAAGATAAATAATTTTCAAAAATTAAACTATTTCTTTTTAACAATGAGCTTTCTCGCGCGCTTCATTAAAAAAGCGGACATGAAATTCACTGGCTAGTAAAAGCGTGAAAACGTACAAAGATTATAAAAAAGAAAATATATTTAGTTTAGTTAACACGTTATATCTTTTGGCAAGTGTTTTCTATTTTCTAACACATTCATCACCATGAAAGTGTTTGGCGGTCATTTTTTACTTATCTATAGAATAAGAAGTCATTATTTTAAGCAATGTATACATATATGGTATACTTATTTGCAGTACATATTTACTGATGTACTATTGCATAAGAGTTTAATATTTGTTACGAACAAAAAATTATTTTATTTATCTTATTTATCTTTGTACTAAGTGTATATTGGTTATGACTTAATGAAATAATGTATACTTTATCGGAAATATTTCATAAATAATAAGTATTACCCTTTTAGGTATAAATAGTTTTGGCGAGAAACTCGCCTTCTATAGGAGTAAAGACGTCTATGCGCTTTTATGTGCAAAACGTGTGTTCCTCCAAATTTACAAAGCAAAAAGAAGCTGAAATATGGAGTGAAACAAAAGAAAAAATTTGAAAAGATTAATGAATGATAACAAAGACAAGAGCAAGAAATATGCACAATTACTAGAGGTAAGTTTTTTTCCCATGATTTGATAGCTAATTTGTTTATCCTTGAAGTTGAAATATAGTATTTTAAATTTTTAGGTATAGATATTTTTAAAGGGTGGATTAAAAATATGTGTTCCTCCAAATTTGCAAAGCAAAAAGAAGCGGAACTATGCAGTCGAACAAAAGAAAAAGTTTGAAAAATGAATGAATGATTACGAAGACAAGAGCAAGAAATATGTACAATTAGTAGAGGTAAGTTTATTTCCCCTGATTTGATAGCTAATTTGTTTATGCTTGAAGTTTTAAACTATTATTTTAAATATCAGGTACAGATATTTTTGAAGGGTGGATTAAAAATATCTGTTCCTCCAAATTTGCAAAGCAAACAGAAGCGGAAATCTGGAATGGAACAAAAAAAAAATTTGAAAAGATGAATGAATGATTACAAAGACAAGAGCAAGAAATATGCACAATTAGTAGAGGTAAGTTTTTTCCCTTGATTTGATAGCTAATTTGTTTATGCTTGAAGTTGAAAAATATTATTTAAAATTTTTAGGTATAGATATTTTTAAAGGGTGGATTAAAAATATGTGTTCTTCTAAATTTGCAAAGCAAAAAGAAGCGGAAATGTGCAGTCGAACAAAAGAAAAAGTTCGAAAAATAAATGAATGATTACGAAGACAAGAGCAAGAAATAAGTACAATTAGTAGAGATAAGTTTATTTCCCATGATTTGATAGCTAATATGCTTATGATTGAAGTTTTAAAATATTACTTTAAATTCCAGGTACAGATATTTTTGAAGGGGTGGATTAAAAATATGTGTTCCTCCAAATTTGCAAAGCAAACAGAAGCGGAAATATGGAGTCGAACAAAAGAAAAAATTCTAAGGTTGAATGAATGATTACGAAGGCAAGAGCGAGAAACATATGCAATTATTGGAGGTAAGTTTATTTCCCATGATTTGATAGCTAATTTTTTTATGCTTGAAGTTCTAAAATATTATTTTAAATTTCAGGTATATATATTTTTAAAGGGTGGCTTAAAAATATGTGTTCCTCTAAATTTGTAAACAAAAAGAAGCGGAATTATGGAGTCAAAAAATCGAAGGATGAATGAATGATTACGAAAACAAGAGCGAGAAATATGTGCAATTATTGGAGTTAAGTTTATTTCCCATGATTTGATAGATAATTTGTTTATTCTTGAAGTTGTAAAACATTATTTTAAATTTCAGGTATAGATATTTTTAAAGAGTGGATTAAAAGTATGTGTTCCTCTAAATTTGCAAAGCAAAAAGAAGCGGAATTATGGAATGAAACAAAAGAAAAAAATCGAAGGCTGAATGAATGATTACGAAGACAAGAGCAAGAAATATGTACTATTATTGGAGGTAAGTTTATTTCAAATGATTTGATAGCTTTGTGCTTGTAGTTTATTTGATAGCTTTGTGTGATTGTTTTATTTGATAGTAATTTGATAGCTTTGTGTTTTGTTTGTGCTTGTAGATGTAAAATATTTTTTTTAATTTTAGGTATAAATATTTTTAAAAGGTGGATTAAAAATATATATTCCTCCAAATTTAAAAACCAAAATGAAGCAGAAATAGGCATTTAAACAAAAGGAAAGATTTGAAGAGGAGACTGGAAATGTTTATGAAGATAAGAGCGAGAAATATCTACAATTATTGGAGGTAAGTTTATTTTCTACGCTTTAGAGCTAATTTTTTATACATGAAGTTAGAAACATTATTTTAAATTTTATTAGTGCAATAAGCAAAGGTAATCAGGTTCTAGTCCAACCCGGAAAAATTTCTCTCTGTCGGAAAAAAATTGAGATATGCTTGTCTAGTTTTGTAGAGGATTTTTCTTGTTAGAAAAATTATCCGTCTCATTATTATGATCTAATAACAGGGCATTCAGGAGTTTACCTGTTATTACACACTTTTATCACATAAATGCTCTACTTATATTTCGGATGAATGCAACGAGTATTGCAGATCTCAACCATGTCCAACAAATAAAAGTGGATTATATTAGTTAGGTATCAGTTGGTATGGGTTTGAAAAGTATGGGCCGAACATACCTAATTCGTGTATTCTCTACATTCTACATCTACATTCAGTTGAGAAAAGCTCAATAACGCTATTCCATTTTGAAAATTGGTATGAGAATTTGCAACATCGTAATAGTTTGAAAACTTTACTTTGTTTATTTACCTTATGCAATAAAAACGATCAGCATTAATTATCAAAATTTCTTACATCATGCTTTGAATTCAGAAATTGCTTTCCGAAAAAAAGCTTATTCAAACGGTCACAGTATTAATGTGCAGGGTATCTATGTAGAAGTATATTGTAATCCATTTTTAAGCATAAATAAATGTATATATCTGCCAGTATTCATATCCATCAACTCGAATACAAAACTTACTTTCCAAATATCCCTCGCAAATGATTTAAAGGCAGAGTTGGAAATGCATGTGTGATTAAAGTTGAAGCTATATGAATGCATTAAATCATTGTACTGCAAGGACAGAAAAATGAAGAGTATTGTAACACTTACAGTGCTTTCAGCCACGGGCAACTTCATTAGAGGCCTAGGAAACACTTGGTTTTTAGGGCGAAATTCATGACACATATTATGTGATTTAAGGCCGATCCAGTCGGGAGAGACAGCTCTTGTTTCTAACGTCCCTTGCTAAGACAGCTTTCCCACGGGATTGTTCGGCGGCAATTACATGATCTGATGTCATAAACTCCGTCCTAAGCCCCGCCTTAATATGTAAAAGCTTTAACGCCCAAACACATTCGACCACTTTTTGAAGTTCGGTGTCAATTCGTTTGTTGTGACGACGCGGTGTTTTTTTTATCTTAATGAGTTTTGCGGGAAAGGGACGGTTGTCCGGCAAAAGAAAAATCTATCAATCAAATAGGGTAGATTGCTTATCTCCCGATTCTTTTGTTAATTCCTCTCATTTCTATTATGAAAAACCGCAAAAGGATCCTATACAAAAGATTTCCACATTTTTTCCAAGAATTCAATTGAAGGAAAGAGTATTGCAATCTGAACGGAGCCTTAATAGTATCTAATGAAATTGGTCGTACTTCAGCTCATCTGTTGGACTTCCTTTTAAACGCAAACCAAGATTGCATAAAATAAAAAAATAACAAATTCCCCAAAACAATTCCCTTTTTCAAACTTAAGAGAAATAATTTAAAGTAATGCCCGAAAATGAGGAGTATAAAATATCTTTTTATATTTCCTTTCTCGGGCATTTAAGAATTCGCGTATGATTGAAATGCGATGTATTTTTTTATTGCAAATATTCAAATTATATGCACTCTGAAAATATTCATTATCGACATTCTTAGAATTATATCGCACTTCCTTCAACTAACGAATTTTATTTTTATGTGCATGAATTATGCATCATTCATTTAAGTCTTCTTTTTTAATATAAAATATTAACATGATAATCTAAATATATTCCGCTGCATTTGTTTTATGTTTATGAAAACTAAATTTATTTTTCCGCTCTCAAAAATATTTTTCTCATCAGGTACCAAATTTTAGATAAACATTGTTATTATTCATGTTTTAATTTTTTACTTTATAGGGAAATATTTTATTTTTTAAACTCCTTTCTTAATTTTTAATATATGTTTGGTATTCATTTACTTAATATAAAAGTATCGAAATAAAAATCAAAAACTAGTTCAATTGACTGCTCGATTGATTTTTCCAGTTATTTTATTACTAGAGAAAAAATTATGTAACTAGTTAAATACCATCGCGTTCTTATCACATAAATTACATATAATTTGAATCAAAAAACATTTTACTTGTTTATACAATACAGTTTTGATTTAGTTTTAATATATTCACAAGTAAAATGTTTTTGTTACAAACTATATTTTATCTGATTAGAACACTATGCACTGTTGAAAATTTCCGTAAAAACACAGAAAAAAAGGCGAGACTCAGGGTTTAACTCTTTTTATCAATTGTATTCTATTATATTCTATTGCATTTTTTAATATAATAAAAGGGAGTATTTCTGAAAAATTGCTCTAATGCCCAGAAATGTAACAACAAACATTCTCATATATATGTAAATATATCTCATATATGTCTCATATATTCGAAATTTTGATGTAACCATGCAAAATATTATTCATGTTAAAATAAATATTTTCGAGAAAACAATACACATCAATATAAAAGGCGATCAAAAAGTTTCCTTTAGAGGTCGCTGCTGCAGCGTTCATGCAAATTAGTGGATATATAATCACCGACATGGAAACAAAGGATTATTGTGGCATTCGTTCATTTCTGAAGTGTGTGTAGAAAATGCTGAAATGTGAACAACGGTGAAATTTGTAACATATGATTCAACAACTGTGACAAAGTATATGCTGTGCGGAATAAAGACGAAAATAGGTAGACATCCATAGGAGAAGATAAATATTCGGACAGACGGACAGACAGACGAACTGAACGACGACTATATTGCTACGCATTTACATAATTCCGAACACATTTAAAAATAAAGTTTCTGATACAAAACTTGTATATCTGACTTTCAAAATATCCTAGAAGTAAGAAGTTGTGCAATAAACAAGTTCGGAATATGTTTTTAGGATAAGTTTCGAAAATCTATTTATTCAACTAATATTATCTGACAGTGTCAGTTGGTACTTGAAGTAAAATACTACAAAAATTAGCAAATACAGAATTCAGAAAAAAAACACTAGATAAAAAAATGTTTTCTTTAATGGTTTAAAATAAGAAAAATAAAAATAGAAAAATAAGAAAAACCTCCGAACTTATTTTCAAGGAAAATTCTCAAAAGACCACTAAAAATATATTTTATATGAGTTCCGCATGATGAATTTCAAAAATGGATTTTGAAATCACTTTTATGTTTCTACATCATAGATTGATATGAAAACGGGGAGATATTTGTAGACGTGAGAGACAAAATTTCGTTTTACACTAAGTATAAATAACTAAAAGTTCGTTGTTGATATAAAATTTCTTAGAATACAAAATTAAGTTGTTAATCACGTCAAAATACAGAATTATAAAGAAATTCATTGTTCGTAGCATATAAAATAAAAGATTCAAATTATACATATTAATTAAGAATTTTGTTTTCTATTACAATTTACAAATAGACCCAGGGGCAGCAGCACAGACAATCACCTCATAGAAATCACCTCACGGCTGAAATTCCAGAATTAGTGAAAAGTCGATTTGTATATTAAAATGCAATCAGTCTGTCAAGTCATATTTTGGTGGAAAACACCTGAAAACCCGATTTTAGCAGTTGACTCGTACACTTAAAAAAATTGCAATCCTACAGATTTAATGTTGCCTAAATCTGTATACTTACTAACATTTTAACTGTACACTGTACAAGAAAATATGTAAATTTACAAAGCTAATTTTTGCAAAGATAAGCAATCTGTAACTTTACAAACGAATCTATTAAAATTACAGTTATCTTACTAAAATTTTATCTGTTACCTAGGTTGCAGTAACATAAAAAAATTTAGAAATCCCAGAATCCGAAAAAATTCTTAGTATGCTTACAGATATTTTTTTATACTCTTATATACAGATTTTTTTTCATCTGTTACATGAATTTTTGCCGTTGCCGTTACATAAAAAGTTCTAGAAATCCCTGTTTCCAAGAAAACTTTTAGTAATTTCACGGATTTTTTTTTTTTTTTTTTTTTTTTTTTTGTGTGTGTGTGTGTGTGTGTGTGTGTAGCTTTACCATTGTGTTTTCCTACGCCCAGTCTCCATGTTTTCATACTTTAATTTTAGATTTTTTAGTAGATTTACTCTGTATAATTTTTAGCCCATCAATGTACTGAATAGGTAAATAAAATAAAAAAAAAATACTCACTGAGCTTTTAAAGTTATAAACTTTTTCTAGAAAACTGCGATTCCTAGAAGTTTTTATGTAACGGTAACAGAAAAAAATTCAAATAACAGAATAGGTTACATGAATTTTTGCTGTTATCGTTATATGAAAAGTTTTAGAAACCTTAAAGGGGCTCAGGGGTTGAAAACTTTTCAAAAAATCGATATTTTTATGATATAGTTTGATTATTTAATTAATTGTTAACTCAGTGCAAAAAAAAAGCATAAAAAGTATCAACACTTTCATAGCCGCAACCATATAATTTCAACTTTATGTCGCGTTTTCTCAAAACTTCATTTTTGACGACTAACACCAATATTAAAAAAAACTATCTGATGGATAGGGGTTAATTTTTTTGTGCATGCATATAACATCATTATCTATAGAATGAATTAATATAGTTTAGATAGTTTAATATTTTGAATGCTTTTTTATGAAGAAAAAGTTGTATTTTTTAGGGGTTTTTTAATTTTTAAGTTTGAGAATTTTTTTAATAATGTTTTTTTTCGAGTGATTGTTATATCCTTAATTCATTCTATAGAGTAAAGTTACCTGATCATTTTAAAGCAAAAATTAGGTTCATAAGTCAATTCAACGTTAATATAGCTTGGTGTTGGTGATATAACACATAATTTTTTTTTTTCGAAAATTGTGTTACACAAATTTTGCTATATTTCTTATTATATTACATTTCAGTACTTCATTTAATAATTTTATAAGACTACACACATACCTTTAAAATATCAGAAAGTTTAAATTAATTACACGGAATATTTTTGTTTTTATATGGACTCGAAGCGAGAGCTCTGTTTACATGTTTTTCCGTATCGATCAACCGCTGAGCCCCCTTAATTTCCTAGAAAAAATTTAGTAACTTTACACATTTTTTTACAGTGTAGAACTAAAGCAATTTAAGAAGAAGGGGTTGTTCCAAAGGCAATCAGTATATTTTTTTCTCAAATAACTTTCGACTAATAATACTTTACGCTAACATTTGCATTGTGTTAATTGTAGACTTTCATGTCTTTTCTTTATTTCAAGTAGCGTTTCGCAGTCTATGCAGATACGGTACATATAAATGCTTCCTACATTTTTTTTAATAATATACAAAAAAATACAAAAAGCATATGTTTTTTCTTTAAGAGCAACCAATCACATTTTCTAATAAAGTCACTATATTAATGCTTCTGTAAAATAAAATATTTTATTTTAAAAATAAAAAACCTTTACTTCTTTACTAGAGACAAAGAAGGTTTGATATTTTTTCTATTTCAATGTTAAGAAGTTTTGAGTAATAAATGCTGAAGGATTCATTTAAAACAGACTGAGAATAAATTTAAAGTACTTAATTCTTTATATCTTTCATGTCAGAAAAATTTCTCAATAATGATCTTAAATTCATTACTTAAATTCATTACTTACTTATACATTCATTTATTTTAAGTGATTTCAATAGATTTTTAAAATATCTTATTTTCTCCTTCAAGGCTGAAATTCCTACGAGTTTTAATTCTATATTTCAATTTATAGCAATAGAAAAATCAATTATTTCGTGATTGTAATCTTATTTTTTCTTATGAAACAAATTTTAATGGTACATTTTATTATTCACATAGTTTTGCAAATATATTAAATCTCATTCAGTGGTTTATTGTCATTAAAAAAGCATTAAATAAAAATAGATAATTTTTACTTTAGACTAAAGGTTTTTTAATAGTTTTGTTTGTTTGTTTTTTCTGGCCTAAAATGGATAAAATAAAATCAAATTATTATTTTAAATCGTCTGCAATAGTGTTCAAATACTCTTTTAACTCTATGGTACTCAATATGTCGTGCATTTAACATTTTGCCTGAGGTCTGGGACGCAGAATTCGGCGATTCTTTGTGAAATAACAGATTAAAGTTAGTAGATAAATATATATTACAAGGATAAAGGATATTATGCAAGGGACCTTAAAAAACAAACCCCAAAGTCACGCAATTTGACGCTTTATTACATAATCGGGTAAATTACAATTATTTCTGAACAGCCAGATGGTACAATTGGCAGAATTCCAGGATTCTAAAATTTTCACTTTCGAAACTTTATGAGTCGATACCCCGACAAGACTTTTTTTTGTCATGAGTTGAGTCTTCTAAAATACATTCTTTAATATTTGTAAAATTAGAAACTTCTTCACTAGACATGTTTTTTTATTCACTCGGCACTACGACACTACACTAAAGAAGTACGTCTAATTTCCACAAAATTTAAAAAGCAAAAATATCATACTCACTCGGTCCGCAGAAGATACCTGTTAAAATTTTAACACAAACAATGCAAACATTCTAAACTCACCCTATTTATCTTCAATAGTGTACATGTTTTGCTAAAAATCACCTAAAAATCAACTTAAATATTAAATATTAATTCTTGTACAGTGTACAGCCCCGCAAAACATTTTTTTATTTGTCGAAAACAGTGTCGATATCCTTTAAGCCGTTTCTTAGATAAAATTAATTTGACGCACAGTGACCCCCAAAACAAAATTTTATTGAACCAATAGACCAATCCCAATGGACTTCTGAAGACTGAAAATGGTAAAATGCCAAATTCAGTTAAAAATCATGAAATAGGTATTTTAAATAAAATTAGTTAGACCCGTAATGACCCAAAAAGAGCCAAAAATTTTAAAATTATCGGACATGTGATCTAGCCAAACTATTTTCTCGTGCCTGAAAACAATATAATACAAACTTTTCTCAGTATCGTTTGAGCTGTTTATAAGATATAATTATCTTAAACCAGATCCATTAAGATTCAAATAAAATCACTTATCGTATTTCTTTGAACATGCGACCTAACCAATGGTCTTTTCGAGTTCGAAAACGATAGAATACAAATTTAATACAATTCATTAGAGCAGTTTTTTATATAAAATTTGTTTTATATATAGCGACCAAAAACTGACTCACTAATCGAAATTTCTAGAACATGTGATATAGCACAGAGGTGATCTCGTACCCGAAAGTGGTATAATATAAAATTTTCACAATTTCATTTGAGCAGTTTTTTAGGTGCAAATAAATCCAAATTTCTAGATTTCTGGAATATATGATCTAGTCCAATGATCTTCTTATAATAAAAAACGGTAGAATACAAAATTCCGTCAAAATCGTTAGAGCCGTTTTTTAGATAAAATTAACTTGACCCAAGTTGTCCAAAAATCGCCTATTAATCAAAATTTCGCGAAACTATAATCTTGCCCAATCACCTCCTCGTTCCCGAATTTTTGTCAAAGTCTTTTTTGTCTCGTGCTGAATTAATACGAATTTTTGTCAAAATAGTTTGAGCCGTTTTTTAGGTATAATTAGCTTAACCTAGATCCATAGAGATCCAAAATGACCCACTAATCGAATTTCTTCCAATATGTGATATAATCCAATGGTCTTCTCGATCCCAAAAACGCCAAATTGCAAAATTTAATCAAAATCGTTCGAATCGTTTTCTAAAAAACTAGCTTCTTGGCTCATAATAACAAAAAAATTCTCACTAATCGAATTTTCTCTAATATGTAACTTATCACAATGGTTTTCTCATAATCCAAAACGATACCATACAAAGTTTAATCAGAATCATTAGAGTCGTTTTTAGATAAAATTGATTTGCCCCATAATGATCCAAAAATGACTCACCAATCAAAATTTCTGAACATGTGATCGAGCACGGAAACGGTACAAAACAAAATTTTGTCAAAATCGTTTGGGCTGTTTTTAGATTGAATTAGCCTGACCTTGACCCATTGTGATCCAAAATGAACCATTACTCGAATATTTTTGAACATGCGACCTAGCCCAACAGTACTCTTGCTCCCTTAAACAATAGAATACAAAATTTAATCAAAATCATTAAAGCCAATTTCTAGATAAAATTAGCCTCATAATGACCCACAGTGACACAAAATTGACTCACTATTACATGTGACTTAGCTCAACGGTTTTCTCATAATCCAAAACATTAAAATACAAAATTTACTCAAAATCGTTAGAGTTTCTCTTTAGATAAAATAGGTTTGATCCATAATGACCCAACAGGGACACACTAATCAAAGTTTCTCGAGTATGTAACGTAAATATGTAGTTCTCTCTTGCCAGAAAGCGGTTGAATACACAAATTCGTTAAAATTGATTAAGCTGTTTTTTATATATAATTAGCTTGACCTTCACACACTATGACCCAAAATGATCCTCTAATCAAATTTTCTCGAAATGTGATCTAGCCCCATGGTGTTCCTGTGCTCGAAAATTACAAAATGTAAATTTTTATCAAAATCGTTAGAACCATTTTTAAGACAAATTTTAAATACACAGACAGACACACACACATACACACAAGATTTGCTCGTAGTATAATATAAAAGTAACGTTTCCAAATTTTAAACCAGCATAATTCCTAAACAAATTGACCAAAAGACTTGCCCAATGGTGAAATTTTACCGAAGATCCAAATATGCAGTCAAAACTAGGCATTATTACCGAAGATTTTCAAGTTTGATCCATTTTATACATGCAGACATTCCTCTAACCAAAACTGAATTCTAGCATTATTCAGTAGATGCTATCACTAATCTATTGATATGACTCATATTTATAATATACTCAGTCCTGATGTCACCTGGAGTCGACACTAAAAAACACCTTTTAAATTAATTTAAATGTTTTTCGAATTGTTAAAATGACATCTAGATTTTAAAAATAAATGTATGCATATCAGAAGCATCGATATATAGCCTGATGCATCTTTGGAGATGTTTTATAATAATTTTAAACTGTTTTTTGCAGTGCCACATACAATTTGTCTCAGGATTGAGGAGGATAAAGGATAATTTGTTACAGCTATTAAAGGCTAAGCGCTTTTGATTTCTAAGAATGTACACACTCGTGGGGATGCAAAATTTGCTCTACGTTTAATTTTTTCACAAATCATAGTATAATAATGCAACCTATTCTAACTGATTAGTAATAACATGTACTTTTACATACTGCATAGATATGTGTTTGAATGGAGTCATCATCACATTAAGTAGTGCGCCATTTTTCAATTTTCAAATAGTAACTTCATTTATGTATTTTTTTTAAGTTTTCGGAACTAAATCAGTCGGAAAAGGTGCAGGGCATTCCTATTTTCTTAAATTTTTGTAAAATACTATTTTTTGCCTGCAAATACTTTATTTATTTATTTATTTTTAATGAGAAATAAATTAATTAGAAACAAAAAATTTGTGCTGTAAATCTTGTTGTTTTTTTCTTCTTCTCTATTTAGATTAAGAAGAGTGAAATTAATTTATCTTGCATTGTGCAAAACAGTAAGCTGAATTTGTCTTATTCTTAAAAATAAATAAATGAATAAGAACAGTTAAAAAGATATTTGCACTAAAAATGAGTATCACTGCATTTATTATTTCTGTATTTAGCATCATTCAAATGCACACTCCGGTTGCAAAACTGCGTAAGTATTTATTAACCTATAAGCAGTCATAAAATAGACTGAATGCTTTTAAAAATTCAATAACAAATAAATGATGTTAGCTATTGAAATGATATGTCAGGAAAACAATATGTGAAGTCTAGAATTTCTTTAATATATGTTTCCTTGTTTAGTTTTAAATATTGCTGACACATAAGAGTGAGCTGTCTTAAACAGTAGTACTGCTCAAAATAACTTTACGAGTTCGAAACGGAAAACGATTTTCTACGACTTTTGAGCCGCTAAATATAATTAAAGCCAACTGCTGGCTGATTTTGTCTGAATTTTCATTTTTTACGTAGATTTGAGCATACTAACAGTTCGAGGCAGCACAGAGCCGACTATTGGCGATTACAGCAGCAAATTCACGGTCGCCAGTTGCCCCGTGGCGGCTAAACTTTTTGACTTGGCGACTAATTTTCAGCATCTAAGTCACCATTCTTTGGTGACTTAGATGATTTTCCCAGCGATCATTTGACAAAAATTGGATTTTTTTTTTTACTAACTTTATACGAGAATTAGGCTTTTTTACGATCTTCTGACAAAATTCGCGTGTTTTTTAGCAATCCTTTAATCAAACTCTCACTTTTTCCCTGATCATTTGACAAAAATCGCGTTCTTCAGCGATTCTTTGAAAAAAGTCTTGGCGGTTTTTTTTTTACGATCCTTTGATAAAATTAACTTTTCTTCGGCGATCTTTTGACGAAATTCGCGTTGTTTCTCTAATGTTTAGCGTTGTTTCTTTATTTTTCTTAGATATAAAGACCTGACTAGAATATTTGGATTTAGGAGCGACTGGCTCTTTAAAAATTTCGGGAATCTTCTCTTATATTCTCGATACTTGGAACTAGAAAAAAGAAACGGTTTAAAGAAATTTTCCAAATTCACACATTAATCTCAAGCAATAATAATTTCAAAGGATTTAACCGTATACTTTCAATTAAATTTTAAAAGGTTCCGTTTGCGTTAGAGCAAACAGTATAATTTTTTTATCCTATGAACTACATTTTTTTTCTATTTAAAATGCATTACTGAAAAAACTTCTTTAAATTTTCCTCGGAAGAAAAAAAAACGAAAATAATCAACTTCCTAATCTTAAAAAGAATCTTATTTTTTCAAGTTAAATAAATATCATCTTACTGAAAAAGGGATTAAATAATAAGATGAAGGTAAAAGAAAGTTATGTATAACAAGGAAACTATCCACTTCAAAGTCAACTAAATCGTCTCTGCATTTCCCCCTAACACGTTCCCTCATCTCTTATTCACTCGATTACGAAGGGGTATTAAGCCTCGTAGATCGATATCGCTCACAAGAAAAGGTCACATTGCATCCTCGATTTAATCTGACCTATATTCATCTGACAGATCTAAAGAAGTTTCTTTATTTTAACAATGATGTTTTAGATTTAAAAAGATGAAAAGAAGTGCAATGCTAGTTTGCCGAAAATTTATTTTAATAACACATGATTAGATTCCGAAAAGCTGAAGAACTTAAAGTTGAATGGCATCTTCTTTTGCACTAAAAATTATTTAAAAGAACGAAAATATATTTTCTCACATCATCTTCTCAGATGCGATTTTCTTTTTGTTTTTAAGTTTTCTACATTACTTTATATTCTGTAACTAGGTTCCATTTTTTTAACTTTTTTGTTTCGAATATCGTTTTAATCAATTTTCCTTTTCAAGATAACACATTTAAAGTAAAATACAGGCATAAAAGTTTTCGGCAGTTAAAATGCCTTCTCGTTATTTGGATCATTCGGTCATTACATTTTATCGAGTTGGAAGCAAATTCCATTGTGATCGCAAATTGTCACTTTTTTAACCTTGGTTTTGCAGGGAGGTTCGCAGTTTACATCTCTTCTGAGATGATTTGTAAAGGTTTTTGTAGAAATTTTATTTTTAGCAACTTGTATTATCTAAAGTATTTTGGCAAATGGTTGTAGACGAAATTCAGGGGCAGTATTCAAGGCACAGTGTTCAGGGAAAAACAAATGGCAATTTTACGTCATGAACTTGAACGTCAAAAATTGAAGCCAAAAATTCAACTCTAAAAATCGGTCGAAACACATGTGACCCCCTTTGAAACATCTTCCGAAATCCATCGAATTTGGCGCTTGTTTCTCACTTTTGTCTTCTTTGGGCAGAAATATTTGAGTAATTATGAGTAATTATTACTTAATTAATGAGTAATTATTTGAGTAATAACTTAATATGATATAGTATTTCCAAGGTATTCATGCATCTATATTATATTTAGAACTCTGTGAGACAAGGTAGTCTTCAGCTAGAGGAAACAACTTGCAAAAAGCATGGGAGTTCTAGTATTTCTAGGAGTTTTAGTATCTAGGAGACCAAGATTTCAATTTTGCATTACCCAAGCCAGATCTTTAACCCTCTGTATAACCGTGTTGCAGGTCTGCAACATACCCAAAAAGTCGATAGCACTTACACAGTAAGTGCTAAAACATTATTTCATTTGTTGTTCCTATTTCCCAACACACCAGTTAATGCAGATTGATCTTTGAGATTCTCGACAGACGACGATATTCAATTAATTTCTCATGCCAAAGTTTTGTTTATCATTCGAGAAGCTTCAGGTCGATATTGCAAAAATTAGCTTAGTAATTTTTTCCCACATTAAAAAAGCTGGAGAAATCCAAAAGTAGATTTTTTTAAAGGTAATTTTGTATACTTTAAAATTTTGTATTAGAAAATGAACAATTTTTGTGAAAAGTATATCACTTTTTGTTTATTGTAGATGTGAAAAAAGTACTTTTGAGTCCATAATTATTTTGATATTAAATTAAAAAAAATAATTATTAATTATTTTACGAGCTTAAAATGATGTATTTTAAAATCTAAATAAATATTTTTTAAATCGGAGTTGTTGGGCTAAAAAGGGTTAATCTTTATATTTTTTCATGCAAAAAGAAGCAATCTGTTTATTTTCTCCGAAGAAATTTCCATCTTAAAGCATTTCTTAAAGATGAATCCGTAAGAAGAAGTTTTATGTCTTTCAACATTTCTATCCTACCATTACTGGAATGGAATAGCTGACTAATATACCAAAACATTTGACATCTGGCAACCAATACTCCAGGATTCTGATAGTACATGAATAGACCAAGGCCATTTTATCATAATAACAAGGCCTCGCATTCAGGAGAAAATCTATTGTTGAAATTGTTCCTATAGTTGCCAACTTATTATATGACTTTGTCTCATAAGTAACGCCACCTGGTGCATACTACTGCTAATAATCCATGCACAAATTTATAGGAAAGTATGGAAAATTTTTCAATTTCTCACATTAGATGGCGCTACCAACGGGAAAATCATGTGGTTTCTGACCACGGGTACTGCGGTCAAAGGAAACTTGGCGAATGACAAGCCTTGTTATTATGATAAGGTAGCCTTGGAATAGACAAATCTAAAAAAGATCGGGACACAGATTGCCTTGGCCCTCTAGCGGTATTGATGACGGAATGAGTATGGCTGCCAAAGTTTTATGACGCACTTTTACATTTTCCCATATAACTCAGTTTAATATTTGATATTAAGGGTACAGTGGATTCTCAAAACTATTTTTTTTTTAATTTTCAATGATTTTTTTTTTAATTTCTGGAAATAGTCATAGTATATCTCTTATTTCACTTTTTTTTAAAAATATATTCAATAGTTTTTGAGATACAGATTTTTCTTTTTTTAAATTAACGAAAAATGACAATGTTCAAAATGCTCCATGCAAAATTCTTCATGCCCAATTTTTCTTATTTTTTGTTTAAAATGCTCTCTATGTATGTGTTAACAAATGTTACTAAGCATTTTTAGCATATTACTTATAAAACATTTAAAAAATGATTTTAACTAATTCTTTTGTATTTCTCGTTAAAAATCATTAAAAATTCAATATCACTCAAATTTTAAAAATTTAAATGCGTCTAAAAAATTTTATTTTTAGTAACATTTGTTAACACATAGATAGAGAGCATTTTAAAGAAAAAATCAGAAATATTGGGCAAAAAGAATTTCGCATGGGACATTTTGAAATCATGAAAACGACGAAAATATTCATTCTGAGAAAAACAGGATTTAGTTACTACAATGGTTATAATTGCTTAAAATTTTCCTACTGACACAGTTTCAGCTATATATAAGGGATATAAAATCATTTCTAGCTTACATGTAAATGAGTTATGTTTTCAGCGTAAATTCCCATAAAATATGTGGCTTCGACAGTAATTCATGCAAAGGACGTGAAGTATCTGAATTTAAAAAAATCTCAAAAATAACTTTTTGTATTTCCTCATGAAATTTTTTCTAATTTTTCTAGAAATATTCATGGTATAAATACCTCTTATTGTAAAAATTTTTGTTAAATATATTAAATATTTTTAGTATATTAAATAAATTAATATTTTTTTTATTTTATGCTAAAAAGAATGGGGACAAAAAGCAATTCCTCTAAATACATTGTAAACAAACGCTAAAAAAACATTTAAAAGTTACAGTTAATATTCTGTTTTGCGAAATCACAAAAATAATAAGTATTCAGTGCAGAATAATAACATTTTGTAAGGTAAAACTAAAATTTAGGCTAAATTTTACTGATGCGAATCCGCAAAAAAGTAAACAAAGGGCGTGGCAGAATCATCTGATCAAACAAAAATGCTTGTAACTCCAGTAAAAAATGTTGAAATTGAAAAATTCTTTTTTGTTCAATAGCAGGGAGTTCATACTCATTTTTAGCATAATAAATATTATGCTAAAAATGAAAATTCGAAAACTTGATGATTTTTTGTGATTTTGAAAGTCCACTGTACTCTTAGCCTTTATTATTAGTGATTATCATGGAGGAATGAGATAGGTGGAGGGGAAGTATTATCTCTGGTGGTGATGCTAAAAATGTAAACCTACATTAAGTCACATTAAGTTAAAAAAAAATAAAACCACGTGCTTTGACACGCCTATCAATTGAAACAGGTTTAACCCTTTCAGGGGCGGTGTTTGCAGTCTGCAAACACATAATATTACTGTTCCAATTTCGAACTGGCACCAGAATAATTTTAGTGCAATTTCGATTTTATAATATTCGCGAAAAACAGCTCTTGCTTATTTTCAAATAAATCTGTTCTTTAATTGTGGTGTGAATCAATTATTTGAACATTTTCGGAACAGAAATACCTTGCCCCTGAAAGGGTTAAACCCGTGTTTTTTTGCTATTGTTTTTTAAAAAGAACTAATCTATTGCTTCACCGGTAAGAATTTATTAATTATTTTATCATATGTTTTTTAAATATCAATATAGAAAATTATTTTAACTTTTTGCTTGAAAATATAACATCCTTTTGTTAATAACTTAAAATCGTCTGCAGTCAGAAATTTCTATTTTAGATTAATATTTATTACTTAAGTTTTCATACATGATTTTAAAGAATGTTTTCATCATTATATTTTAAATATTTATTTACATGCAATTATTAAGTCATAAACATTTTTTATCTATGTTATAAAGTATTTAAAATTGAATTAAAGAAGGAAGCTTTTCGTAATACAACTTTTAGTTCGTAACAAATGTTTTCAATATCTAATTTAATTTTAATTTAATATTTAATAATTGCTAATTTTCTAATTTCTTTTATTTTAAAAGCGAACATTTATTTTAATAAATAATAATAGAACTAAGACCATTTTAAAAAATTGCTATTTCTCCTTAAAATATGCTTCAGTTATAATTCATTTCTTTCAATTCGTATTATAATACAAAATTTCTTCCACGTTCTTTTGTTTGGAACATTAAAATTTGAGCGATAAATGGATTCATATTGCAAACCTTTTTTGAGCCTTACTTCACCTCCACCTATCTCATTCCTCCATGAATGATTACACAGGCCTACAAAAAAAAATTTTTTTTTTTTTGTGCCTGAGATTTTACAGCTGATTTTGGATATTTTTGGGACGCTGATTCCAAATATGCAATAAGTTTTTCTCTATCAGCTCTACTTTTTTAGATATGCAAAGCGAACTAAAGATTTTTTAGAACTAAAGTGACCTTGAACACTTAAACTGACCTTATGATACATAGCCCTGTAACGATTAGAAGGCGATTAGAAGGCAATTAGAAGGACGTTGAAATACCACAAGATCTTAAAAAAAAGAAATGTGCAAGCAAAACTGAGGATCTGCGCATGCTTATGATTTCGCGCCGCTCATCCATAAAGCCAAATGAAAAAGCCTCCAAGAGATAAGGTTAGTTTCAGAGTTCGCTCCATGGAAATAAAACTGGCTTTCTTTGACTTTCTAAAGTTTTTGAACTTCCATGATATTTGTGTTTAAGGTAGAATTCGTATCAATTTAACGTAAAACTCGTAGTGTTGTAGATTGTTGTGTTTGCGTTGTAGAATGGAATTTAAATGAGTTCAAGTAGAAAAAGTTGTATAAATCATCCAGATAAGTTTTGCTACATATGCGGAAAATAAAAGTTGAAAGAACACAGAAAATATGTTACTGACTTTGTAAAGAGAGCTTATCTTGGATACTTTGGGGTTAGACTCTGTGATCAGGATAAAATCTGCGCACCGCAACAGGTCTGTAAAACTTGTACAGAGCATTTATGACAGGGAGCTGACGGAAGAGAATAAGTCTCAAATTCGGCTTACCAATGGTTTGGAGAGAACTCCAAAACCATTTCTATGACTATTATTTCTACCTAGCACTGGAATACTATTTGAATTAATCAAAACAATTGTAATAAGAAAACTTATCCTGATTTAGTGTCTTCAAGACCCCCACTTCCTCACTCAGAGGGAACTACCGATCCCAACGTTTCATCAGCTACCAGAGCTTAGTGAGGATGAATATTGTCCTTCTGATCATCTTTTAGATAGCTGTGAAGGTAACAGTGATTATGAAGAGACGTCATCAATGCCTAAATTTTTCAACCAGGTTGATTTAAATGATTTCAAAAGAGATTTCAATGTTTTAAAAGAAGCTTCTGAATTACTGGTTGGTTTCAAGATTAAAAGACAAAAATTTATTGGAACAAAGAGCCAAACTTACATTTTATCACACAAGACAAAATTGTCTACTACCCTACTTCTCTTAAAAAAACAATCTTGTATTTTGTCATGAATTTAGAGGACCGTTAGAAAAATTGGTTCTTCCTAAATATTCTCCAGATGATTGTCCTTGGACAGCAAAGAAGTTACACAAAATACTATTGTTTTTCTACTTTTGGGATAGCAGGGATAAAACACACCACTAGATTAGAAAAGAGAGGCCTAAGAAAGAAAACATGGATGTTGGAGAAAGGAATGTCATTAATAACACTTTAGTTGGGCGAAAGAAAATCATACTTTCTGCACTGCATATCAAGCTCTGTCCTATGAAGCAGTTTGTGTAAATTCTCCATAAGAACGGGTCATGATTTGCATAAATAAGGTAAAAACACCCGAATTGAGTTATGAAGATATTAAAGCAGGAATGTTTAACGGACAACAAATAAGACAACTGATTAAGGATCTTGCTTTCGTAAATTCAACGAATGAGGCTGAATAAAAAGCTTGGACTTCTTTTATGGCAGTTCACAAAAACATTCCGGGCAAATGCAAAGGAGAAATCTATGTAGAACTGGTAAATGAAAAGCATAATAGTTTTAAATCTCTTGGGTGTACTAGAAGCATTAAAAGAATGAAATAAAATCATAAAACGAAATGCAGTATTCTTCATTGATTCAATTGCAAACATATGAACTTAATAATATGAACTTTACAAACTCTATCTTTTACTTAAAAGGAAACAAAAACAATAATACAGATGCTACAAATATAGAAATATACATTTTTTTCAAGTACTTTTGGTCTGCAATACTCATCGTTAGGGTTCATTTTCAATAATTGCCGTTCCATTGATTTTGTTGCAATTAGAGTCTATAATTCCTAAAGTAGCAAGAAGTATAATTAGTAGTACTTCGGTATAAACTTGTGCACTAATATTTAAAAAAAAACTTTCCTCTATAAATGTTAATCCGAAGCACTATTATTTCTATTTCCAACAGCTCCCAAAATTATAAAGTCCCCCATTTCAAATGAAGTGATGTATTTGAATGAATAGAACGGCAGTTAATGAAAGTATTCCTTGGCGTTGATGGCTATTGCATTTCAGATAAAAACTACTTATCGATTTTAATATAATGTATATTTTTTATGCTTGTAACATTTGTATACTATTATTATTTACTTTTTTAAGTAAACAGTGAAATTTTCAAAGCTCATATTATATAGTTTTTTTTTTTTTTTTTTTTTTTTTTTTTTTTTTTTTTTGATAAGTGAAAAGATTTAATACATGTTTTTTTAAAAAGAAGAAAGTTGTCATTAAATATAAATGTAAAAGGAGAATTTTAATTTTTATTGGGAAATTATTAGTGATACGTGTTTACTTCTTAATTAAATCATCATAAAATATATATGTATATTATGTAACTTAAAAAAATGTAATTATGCATACGTAACTTTAAAAAAAAACCTTGCAATTTCACTGTATTATTACTCAAATTTTGAAGGTATTACTAAGTTTCTTACAATAGCATTTTAAATATTAAGGTACTTTAGATACCAAGTTGCTAATTGAAAAATATGTTTTTCATTTAACTGTGCAGTGAAAGAAATTCCCTGACACAGCGTAAGATACACAAAACACTTGAAAATATCTTTATACGATTGATAATTTTGAATTTCAGAGTATTTATTTGAAAAAAAGAAGGATAATATTCTTTTTTCCATAAAAAAATATAAATATAGAGGTTGACAGCATATAATATAAAATATGTTCTAACACTTTCGAATAATGCCTTGAATTTGTGAGACTACTCATGAAAATATTATTACGTGATCCATGAAACAAAAATACACTAAAGACTAACACCTTTAACACGGCAATAATTCCATTAATTTTAATTTCTAAAAGGCGTAAATTACACTTTAAAACCTAAAGAAATACGTTTATTTTGACTGCTTACAATGTTTCAACTCCTACCCAAGTCATTTTCTAAAAATAAATAAATATTGCAAGGTCTATGAAGCACCACAATTCAATTTATCACGTACATTTTCGTTTATGCACGTTATTTTAATTTTACTTGGGTGCTTATTTTATTTTCGTATTCATTGAATTGTTTAAAAGATAATTTTGGTATGTTGAATGATGCTGTATCGTTACGTGTTAAATTTTTGCATGATACAATTTCTTTTGTTTTTCTTATAATGGATGGATAGTCCTGGTTGGAGAGAAAAATTATCTTACTGTCACTGAAATTTATTTGGATAGCTTCTTCTTGATTACTCTTGATAGGGCTGTTGTTTTTCTATTATGTTTAATATCACCTATATACTCCATTTTTATATTTAAATTTCCTGCTTGTTATAACAGTGTAGCAGTTGTTTAATCCGTATGTTCTAATAAATAGTATTTCTTAAACTACTGATTAATTCTAAAAATTAATTGGATCAATTTTAACGCCAGTTATATTATTTAAATCTTGAAATAATCATAGCCTGCACTCTCTCTTTTCTCCATGTGGTTTTTATGACTGACTATATCATTACTCAGGGGAAATTATGAAACAAATGTGTGTTTGTTTAAGAACTTTACCAGATATCTTTTAATTATTATATTTTCCATTTTGCGACAAATGAGTTAGTCCTCTTTAAATGTATCTTTCAGTTCTCCTAATGTAGTCCTCTAGTTTAGAGGTAGCATTAAAATGCTCTAATTGTATATTCGTTGTAATACAAAAAATCGCCAAAATGTTCTCTTCATTGGTGTATATGACACACCTATTAATCTAACTAAATTACAACTAAATTCACAATATTTAGCTGAGATATGAAAAGTAAATATTCCATGGATTAAACGAAATCTAGTTTTCGAGATGCAGTGGAGCTGAATCTCGAAATCCCTAGCCATCAACTACTCCAAAGCCGAAATATAAAATAACAGGTAAGATGTTTTACTTACCCTTATCTTTTAATCAGTAGAAGTGTTAAAAAATCCATCTGAAAATATAATTTTCATTTTCCGTTTAAAGACGAGAGAGCGCGTTTAATGTCAACCGAATGTTTTGTTTTTCTTTTGACTCAACAAGCCAAACATTTTTTTTTTTTTTTTTTTTTTTTTTGCATTAATTTCAGAGGTGGTTTGACTATTAATCAGATATTGAAACGCTTAAGACTTTATTTTAGTTTGTCAGGAAAGCTTTTATAATATATTTAATAGATAATATTTGTATTTTAATTGAATGTTACACTGTAAAAAAAAAATCTGTGAAGGTACTAAACATTTTCTAGGAAACTGGGATTCCAAGAACTTTTCATGTAACGATACAGGAAAAATTCATGTAATCGATTCTGAAACTTGAATTTTCGCTGTTACCGTTACAGGAAAAGTTCTTGGAATCCCAGTTTCCTAGAAAAGGTTTAGTACCTTTGCAGATTTTTTTTTACTGTGTACCACTTCATAGACCGTGCAATTTTAGAATACTTTTATTTATATTTAAAATGATTCAGATACACGGATTTAAACATATAAACAATCAAAATAAACAATCAAGTCAATCTCAAGTCAACATAAGTCAATCTTTACTGGTTTAAAGTGTTAATTTGGATCTTTTAATGTAATGTTACAAGGTGTTATATATTTACAACAATAGTTCACCTTTCTTTTCTTACATTCCTAGAGTCAACTTCTACTTTATTTTCACTTTGTTTCCTGCCTTTCAATTGGCTGCATCCTTCCACCCATTTCTAGCTCACTCACAAACTTATATTCCCAGAATTTGCAGTTGCTGTCTAAAAGTGCTATTGCACAAAAAAATTGAAGCGACAAAAACTGCCTACGATTCAACCGTTTTTGAAGCATTTTATTAGCTGTTTAGTAAAACGCTTTTCAGTCTCATTTTTCCAAGCGATTCATTGACCGTTCCGGGTAACAGTGCTCTTATCCATTATTAGGAGCGACAAAATTGCTCCGTAAAAAAGTTGTTGTTGTTGTTTTGGAAAAACACTTTTAAAACCATAGGTTATCCCTTTCGGGCACGGTGTCCTTTAAAAAGTATATGTAATTTTTATTTTACTGGCACCAAGAATAATTAATTAAACTTTTCTTTTTTTAACCTGAAAATGCACAAGTTCATATTTTCTAATAAATTCGTTTATAAATTGATGGAAGTTAATTATTTTAAACAAATTTACTCCGCGCTGAAAAAGGTTAACATTGACTCACCCTATAGTAGCGGCAACTTTGAGCATGGAGAAAAAAGATTAAGTCTTTTGAAATGCGCTGTACATGCTTATCTTTTTGGGATTCCATTCTGTCTTTTGCTTGATAAAAACCTATAAAACTTTTGTAAAAGATTAATTTCTCCATTATTAAATACTTTTATCATATTTTAATAGGCATCAGTTATATATATACAGGGTGATTCCAAATTTTTTTTACAATAAAAGAGGGGTGATAGTACACATGAAGACAAACAATATTAAATAGGAGACCAAGGGTCCAAAACGTTTTCCTAAGGAAATAGCCGCCATTAAAGTTTAGGGACCAAAATTTCAAATAAACATAAAAAACGGAAAAATCGGTCGATTGATTTGCGGTTTTCACTAAAATTATTCTTTATGTCGGCATTTTCTTGAAATTAAATTATAAAGATAAATTTCAAAAAATGCCGATAGAGGGCGCTTTAGACTTTGGAGTAACGAACAACTATTTTTCGCCGGTATTTTTTGCATCTCATTAAATGTTTTCGTAAGCTTAGACTCAAACTTAAATTTTGAGCTCAAAATCTGTAGTTGGGAGTTGTTAAGTAACACAAACTGAGCTGTGTTCAGAGGGTTCAAATTTCAACTGATTATAAAAAACGGAAAAATTGGTCGATTGATTTGCGGTTTTCACTAAAACTATTCTTTATTTAGATATTTTCGTGAAAATAAATTATAAAGATAAATTTCAAAAAATGCCGATAGAGGGCGCTTTAAATTTTGGAGTAACGAAACACTCTTTTTTGGCGTTATTTTTTGCATCTTATTAAATGCTTTCGTAAGCTTAGACTTGAACTTAAATTTTGAGCTCAAAATCTGAATAGCTGGGAGTCGTTAAGTAGACAAACTTAGCTGTGTTCAGGGGGTTCAAATTTCAAATAATTGTAAAAAACGGAAAAAATTGGTCGATTCGTTTGCGGTTTTTGCTAAAACTAATTTTTAAATCAGCAGTTTTCTTGATCAATCAGTGTTTTCTTGAAAATAATTTTTAAAGATAAATTTCAAAAAATGCCGATACAGGGCGCCTTAGACTTTGGAGTAGCGTAGAACTATTTTTAACTGTTATTTTTTTAATCTCATTAAATGCTTTCAAATGCATAGACTTAAATTTTGGGCTGAAATTCTGAATCGTTGGGAGTGTTTAAGTAGCGAAAATTTGAATTGTGTTCGAGGAGGAAAGAGGGTTAAATTTCAACTCCTGAACACACTTCAGTTTGAGCTTCTTAACTCCTCATAACGATTCAGGATTTGAGCTCAAAAGTTAAGTTTAAATCTAAGCTTCCGAGAACATTTAAAATGCTTTTGCAAGCATTTAATTAGAACCAAACAATAATGGTTAATATGAATTGTTGGTTACTCTGAAGTTTAAGGCGCCTCTAACGGAATTTTTTGAGATTTATCTTTAAAATTTTTCAAGAAGATACTGACTTAAAGAATAGTTTTATTTTAATCCGAAAACGAATCGACCAATTTTTTCATTTTCTATAATTACTTTAAATTTGAACCTCCTTCTCCCCCTTGAACACAGTTGTGCTACTTAACCACTCCCTTCTATTCAGATTTTGCGCTCAAAATTTAAGTTTAAGTCTAAGCTTCCGAAATCATTTAAAGAGATGCAAACAATTCGGCAAAAAATAGTTGTTCGTTACTCCAAAGTCTAAAGCGCCCTCTCTCGGCATTTTTTGAAATTTATCTTTATAATTTATTTTCACGAAAATACCTAAATAAAGAATAGTTTTAGTGAAAACCGCAAATCAATCGACCAATTTTTCCGTTTTTTTTAATCATTTAAAATTTGAACCCTCTGAACACAGCTCAGTTTGTGTTACTTAACCACTCCCAACTAAAGATTTTGAGCTCAAAATTTAAGTTTGAGTGTAAACTTACGAAAACATTTAATGAGATGCAAAAAATACCGGCAAAAAATAGTTGTTCGTTACTCCAAAGTCTGAAGCGCCCTCTATCGGCATTTTTTGAAATTTATCTTTATAATTTAATTTTAAGAAAATGCCGACATAAAGAATAATTTTAGTGAAAACCGCAAATCAATCGACCGATTTTTCCGTTTTTTATGTTTATTTGAAATTTTGGTCCCTAAACTTTAATGGCGGTTATCTCCTTAAGAAAACGTTTTGGACCCTTGGTCTCCTATTTAATATTGTTTGTCTTGATGTGTACTATCACCCCTCTTTTATTGAAAAAAAAATTTGGAATCACCCTGTATAGATAGATAGATGGATATAAAATCATTCTTTTATCTTTTTTTTTTTTTTTTTTTTTTTTTTTTTTTTTTTTTTTTTTTTTGGTAGTGTAATATAACTTAAATAATGAGTGAAATTTAAGTGAATCTAAATTAATATCTTAATTAAAAAAATTATCTGCAAATTATTAAATTAATCTTTATTTGAATCATTTCTGAATTTTTTTTCATTTAATTCTTTTTTTAAAATGAATCAACAAGTCGCTAGAATAACAAATATTTCTTAATTAAAACATTTTACTTTTCCAATTTAAGAATCTATACCAATGTATTTTTTAATCTTGTCTTACTTAAGTAATCATTAATCATCTCAAAAAATAAAAATACATGAATAAATAAATAGTTTTTTTTTCTCTTAAAAAAATACTTTTTGCTTTACTTCCACTCTTTATCTCATTAATTTAACTTAAAAAAGACATCCATTACCATTAAAGAGAAATTTTTGTGGAATTTTCTCAAATGTTGCGGTTTTTAAAGCCGGTCCAAAAGAATAATGGTGTTGAAGGCTGACTAAATTACACTAATGTGTCTTTTAAACTTTTATTTAATTTAGTAGTTTTGAAGACTCATTCTTACAACGCATTTTTTTCCTTCCGTTTATGTGATTAAATACAGTGCAAAAGGTAAAAATATAATTGCTTTATAGTTATCGTCATATTACAGGATTTACAGACTTAATTCAATTTTTAAAAGTACGCAGTTATAAAACAAGAAAGAAAAAAATTATGTAAGTGTAGATTATGAAACCCTTTCCAATACATTCAGAACAATGTAACAAAACTTTACCGTTTAATAAATTGAAATATGATAGTCTAACTGAACAATTAGGAAACGTATAACAAATTTTAAAATATAATTCCGGCAAATCCTATCTACAGTCAAAAAATTATCCAAATTCTTTTAACAACCCTGCATGTGATATTTAGATTTGTATCTTTAACCTATATGCATACAAAAATATAGGAAATCAGTTAGGAAATACATACCAAAGTTAATAATTCCCCATTAGCAATTATCGTTAAGAAGGAGAATAGCCCGTGGATTCTTTTGTGTAGCATTGTATACATTCTTTTGTGTGACATATATAGAACTTATATTTAACATGAAAATTTAATTAAATTTAAATTCGCATATCGAAATTGAAAATGAACTTCCAGAAATTATTATTTAAATACAGAACTGTAACCGATTACTTTTATGTGTCCCTGTAAATGAAAGAAAAATGCAATGCATTCTGTATTCTATAGTAATCAATCATTCTATAGTAAGAGGATTTCAGCGATTCATATCAACTTCAGCACATTTTTAATAGTAAAATTCCATTCAAGTACACTGGAACCATTTTTTACCCATTGGCCATAATGCAACGAGGATATTTTGAATGTCCCTTTAACTAACCTATTGAGATTGCTGACTTTATATTCAATATCAAACTTGCCATGGAAAACATCATTAATATGTATCAGTTGTATGAAAATCCGAGTGTATTTTCCTAAGTTAGAGCACGGACAGACGCACAGAAAAATTGAATTCATAAGCACATTTCAACAATGTTAGATAGTGTTAAAAGTGCAATAAATAACTCTTATTCAAAATTCATTATTTCAACGGTATATTTCTTACTATATCGTTTTTTAACCATAAAGAAATATTTGTACCTAGTGACATTTTTTCTTCTTCAACTCATAAAAACTCAGTTATTAACCAATTTTAAAACTATTAAACTAATGTGTGCACGTGCTTATAGATTTTTTTTTAATTGGAAGTATCGTACATGCTTTAAATTGGAATTTGAGATCCAAATAGCAATTTGAAGTAAAGTCTAACAAAATTTTTATTAAACGAATTTGTCAGTTTGGAGTTTTGATGGCCTTAATTGCTCCAAACAAATGTATGTAGGCAAATATAAAGAGGAAATATAGAGGTCATAATTTCCACACTAATAGTCTTAATTACCCAAAACTTTTGTGTTTATGAGTTTTTGATGAAATAATTGTAACCACCCTTTTAACTTAAAAAGAAAAAGGGATATGAGAATTAAAACTTTTAAGAAGTGTTCTTAAAGGGTCAAATTAATTCCCGATGTACTAAAAACACTATTTTTCCAAATAGAAACAAGTAAAAAAAAAGTTGAAAATGTAAAAAGTTGTCATAATAGCCCCTTCTACCCTACTACACATTCCACATTTTTTTATCCCAATTCTGTTTTTTTTTTTAATTATCTGGGAAAATAGTTGATCTTCTCAATAGAGAATATGGAAATCTGAAATATATCTTAATCTTTTTATTGGTTGAATTACGAAACTTATTTTATTTTAGTCGTTTTCTGATTGGCCCATTCTTAATGTCTAGAAATGAAATACCTCTTTTTTATTTTATTCGTTTTCTGATTGGCCCGCGTTTAATGTCCAAAAATGGAATACTTCTGTTGCCACAATGACAAAAAAAAGCATTAAAAACTACAAAAAATTAGTAACTCAAAAACAAACTTAGATACAGGTTTCAAACAAGTTGAATTTTAAAGTAAATTTTTTTCTTTATACGACGGTGTAAAAATTGAAAATGTGCAGTGTTTAGAAGTTTTAAAATTTGCTGTACCGAAAATTGTTAAATTCATTTAATATTTGTTTATGATTGGTCCAGGAATATTTCATTTAATATTTGTTTATGAATGGTCCAGGAATATTAACATATCTCTAAATGTCCAGGCATATTAATATGCCTCTGTTTTTACGTAAGTTATGTTTTGATCATCATAAAAATGATGTTATTATTCTTTTTTAAAATATAGAAATCATTTATAAGTCTAAAATTACAGTCTTTGAAAATATTATTCACCAAATGGTCGTTGTAATTTGTTAAATTATATTTTTTTCTTTTAACTATTGACAATATTTTCAAGTAAATACTGTTATTCACAATACATAATGTTGATCTTAAATGCACGACTACATTTGAGAGCATATATGAATATCTTATGTCGTACAGAAGGAATTATTGCGAATGATTAATTTAGTATTCTTAACTAGGAAATCCATTTAAATTCTTAAAAAATAATAAAAATTCAATTTAATATAGAATAAAATACCAGAGATTCATTCCCATACTTCCACAGGGACTCATCAAATACTTTCTCTTTCACATACATTTCGTTTTTAAACCTTTTTTAAAAATATAATCTACATAAATTAATTTGTTTTCTTATTTATAGCCCTCAGAGAACAATTATGATTCGGTTTTTCAAAAGGGAGAAAAGAATATGAAAACCACAAAAGGTTTTTAAATTGAAAGCAAAACCAATTTCAAAAACTGTTTAATGAAAAAAAATATAAATTTAAACTTTTAAAAGAAATGTTATATGAAACAAATTAGATTTATCAAATTCGTTGAATGCAGAAAAAAATTCCATATGAAATTTAAAGAAAAATTTTAGAATAATCTAATATGACGTATGCGGATTTACAATCAATGAATTGTATAATGTCATGCAAGATTTTTAATGGTTTTTATTATGTGTTTTAATTCTGAAATACAATTCCAGAAAAAAATAAGGGGCGATATTTAAAGGCATTTATCTCTATTACTCTCTATAAGTACAAGATTTTCATATTTTTATTTATCTTTAATTTTCCTTTTCTTGTATTTTTTGTAGGAAAAAAAACATGAAAAGATAGTATGACAGAATTGATTTTATTCATTTTGAACTTTTATATTATAAAATTCATCAGAGATGATTCTCTTTAACGCAATGTAAAGAAATTGAAATATTTCTCGATCTATCAAAAAAATTAAGAAACTGTAATATAATCTCTTCCGAATTATCTAGGATTCCCAAAAGCAATCTTTTGTCTTCAGAAATATCAGAAGCCAAAATAGTTTCGAGATTAAAGATACATTTATGAAAGAGATGTCTTTTGGGGTTCTTAACTGAAGCTTTCGAGAACAAAAGGTATAGTCGTGGAAGAAAAAAAAAGTAAACCCCCCAAATTAACTCTATAATAAACAAGTTGGAAATTACACGTGAAGCGTAGCAAATGAGGTGCGTTCGTGCGATAATGAAGTTTTAAAAATATCACTTTCATATATCAATCTCATAAAACTGTAAATAGTTAATTACAATTAAAATGCGCAACAAACAATATTCTCTCTATACTCAATGTAATGGAATACTTTTCTGTGGCCTTGTAAATCAATAACAAAAGTTCTTTGCACAACGGATTATGCAAAATCTATATTATAATATGTACTTTATGATGCATATCAATATTATTATGTTCGAATGAGTGTAATATTATTAAAATGCATTTGAAACTTTTTTTTTCCATTGACTTTAATGTAACGGAGTACTTTTGATTGTCCCTGTATTTGATCTATGCATCCTATTTTAAAAAAAATTGAAATGACTTGACAAAATTATGTAATAAGTATGTAATTTAAATTTCAAACGATTAACATGCATTTGCAACATTTTTCCCCATTGACGGTGATGTAACGGAATACTTTTGATCGTCCCTGTAATTGATCTATCCATCCGATTTTCATAAAATTTGAAATGACTCGACAAAATTATGTAATAATTATATATTTTAAATTTCAAAAGATTAGGTTGGGTAGTTTTTGCGTTGTTATATGAGATCAGACGGACGGACTGAACGACAACTATAGGTGCTACGTATTTACATAATTACGAACGCACCTAAAAATTGCAGAAAAAAGTTACTAATACCAAATGATTGGAAAATAAATCTACTTTTTTTAAATTTTGAATATAAAAATTTTTTAGGGGGCCATATACAAATTAAAATCAACCCAAGCTTTATTTTCTCAGTCGCAATACCCATTTTTGACAAGATATTTTAATTCTTTGTTTAAACTATGCCAAAAAAACAAAATTGGATGTTATTTGAATAATAAGTTTTTGAGTTGTAAGCATTCAAAATTTAAAGCTTGTAATGTTAACTTACACTTTCATATTTTTATTAATATCTCCTGAAATTATAACTCTTATGTGAAAAAAAAAATTATGAAGATATAGCACTAAAAAACACAAATGCTGAAGTTTTAAATTAAATATATATATATATATATATATATATATAATATGGATTATGAAACTATTAGTTGAAAGAACTGTGAATTGCAACCTGCAACTTTTTTTAAGGATTTATATTTGATATGTTCTTCTTAATAGAAATCCAAAATTTCAAAGTTTTTTCCTAATTAGTTTTGAAGTTATGCTTAAAAAACTTCAAAATGATGTTTTGTAGGGTCGTCTACGATGTTCAGAAAAGCATAAAAAAAAAAAAAAAAAAAAAAAAAAAAACATAGATTTTTTAACTTATGTTATGAAAACCTTTAGGCATGGATTACGGCGCCTCGCTTGAGATCAGCTTAGAGCGTAAGTGCCTGTCTCACGATGTAAGCAAAGCATAAAACTTATTTTATTATCCCACGATCTTATGTTACCCTTAACTTTTTCTACGTTCATATGCTATGCAATTATCAAAAAGGATCCTGATTATGCTAACAGTATCACTGAATCAATGACATAAAGATTACAAAAACTCTTGATAAAAATTAATTCCATACATTACACAAACATAACGTCTATTTTAAATTAATGAAAAACATGAGGTTGTTATTGGGGGTGGGGGGGGATTTTTTTCTTCTTATTGTTTGTGTGCTAATCTACCTATAAATTTCTGCTCTTCCTTTTTTTAAAGTTCTGTCATGTAAACTAATTATTGTTATTTTGCGTCATCATACTTCTTTTTATTTAGATAAATTTTAGTTTTTAAAATTTTGTTTTTAAAGTTGCTTCAACTGTTACTTTTTAAGTTCATTATGTGGACCAGTTTGTACTTGCATACATCTTTGCCTTTTGCTGATGTTTAATTTTAATAAACGAAATTGTGATGATCACATTAGCATGAAATTTCAAAGCTTAATTCGTAGTGTAAACACGAAATTAATTAATTAAACACTTTCCAGAAAATTATTATTATGTTAAAAATGTCCATATATTATTATGTTAAAAATCCTATTTCAAATTAAAATAACTAATCTGTAGTTATTCTGCTTTATTTTAAAAGTAGATTTAATTTTAGTTATTAAAATAAATATCTTAATATTAACATATCGGAAAGGATCTAACAAGAGTCAATCCCTCCCACCAACTCTTCAATTTTTTTTTTTCAAAGTATGTCATTATTAATCGTCTTTTATTTTACTTTAAGGTAAAAACGTAATTTAGCTCAATTTTTTCTACATTGATTCCTTACACTGCTTTAGGCTATTATTTATTTAAATTTGTCATTGGTCGATATTTACATTTCTGCCGATAAATGGTAAAAAAAAAAAACCTGTGAATTAATAAATTTAAAATCTTTAAAAAAAGTACAATAAAACACTTATAAAATTCTAACTACATTCACATACTCAAGAACTATTATAATTACAGATATTTTATATATACATATGTTAATTCGAATAATTCAACAATTGTAAGCAGGTATCGTTAATATGATGATATTTTAAAAAATATTTTAAAAAATCCGATATATTGATATATATCCGATATTTTATGTATATTTATCCGATATTTTCAAAATAACTAACTTATTGACAATTATAAATATTTTGAAATTTAATAAGTAAGAAACTAAAACGTATTACGTTTAGCATTAAAACTTAAAAAATATATTTTTTAAAGCATTTTTTAATATTTGTGTAAGAAACTTGAAGATAAAATAATTGAAAACATATATAATTTGCTTTTTTTATTCACAAAAAACAAATTTATGGGATTAACTATCATGCTTCCAAAATATTTTGCGTTTTCTACAATAAAATCATATAAAAAATACTTTGTTTTTACGGACAAAATTTTAACGTCTCTAATCTGTTGTATATCCTAAACTAAAGAAATCCGAAATCATAAAATATTGCAATGAAATAGTAAATATCTTTGCTGTGTTTTAGTAGATAGTTTATTTTTTAATAGCTGTTTTCAGTAAATATGCTTCAAATATAAAACTAGAAAAATATTTTTTTATGGAAGGGAGGGGTGGGCTTTCGGAAAGCTAAAAACCGCCAACCCAATCAAAAGTTCTTATCTACGGAACGACATAATGAACAATAGTTAAAAAAATATTTACACTTGCTCTGATTGAAAATATCAAAATATCATACGCAATACGTAAACTCTATCTAAGGCGAAATTTATCAGGAACCGAGAAAATTTTCCAAACTTAGTAGAGAATATTTTGGTCTTAGACAAATTTTACTGCATGTCTAGCGATTAGTCGGGTCTTGAAAAACTTTCAAGTCTGAAAATATTTCTGAATTATGTGGATTTACGTTTCCCACAGAGTCCGTCTTACAGAGAGTTTAATATATTTTGAAATTTGGTATCAAATATATAAAAATATCGGAAATATCAAATTTCATTTTGTTTTACGAATAAATATCGGATATATATCATGATACATATCAAGATATATATCCATTGACATATATCACCAAACCTTGCTTTTAAGCTTTATAAAATGAATACTGGAGAGGATTTTGCGGTATATCATTACAGCCAAAGCACACTAAGTGAGTGAAATGATAATATTGGCAAGAAATAACACATTAATGGAAGTGATTTAGTCAATCTCTAGCTTTTCAACGACTTTGAAGTACCAAACTTCAATAAGTATAGAACCCCTAAAATATTTGCGTTTTAAAATAATTAATTCCTCGTAAGCTTATGGTATGAATTTCATTCAAATTTATATTTATGCTAACTCAAGGACGTAAAATTTATTTATGCGTCAAAATTGGATCGTGTTAGTTAAAAAAATAAAGTTTAGCTTTATTTTGACATGTAGATGCCTCCCTAAGCAAATTTTATTTACGACATTTAAAAATAGACGGTATTTTTAACTGTTGGTATCAGTAACTCTATTGTACGATAATTTGTTGCAAAGTTTGTAGAGGTTGTTTACTGTTTTCCCCACGACTCACAGTGGAACAAAAAACCGTCGAATCTGGCAAAAAATCGAAAAAATGAAATTTTATTTTGAACTACTGGCATACATCACATTAATAGAGCAGATGTCAGTGCACGTTTGCGTAGTATTAAAAATTGCGCAAAGTTATTTTGGTAGTCACTAAAAAAAGAAGTTAAACTGCATATTGTACTTTCATTATGAATGAAAAAAAAAATCAATAATTTTGTTTCAACATTAGTTTGTTAATTTCGCTGTAATAATTAAAAAAATAACATTTTTTGACTATGGAACATTTAACTACAAGTATGTAACCATAATTCATTGACTTTCAATTTGTTTTAATACTATTTTTATAGATATACAGACACTTAGAATATATAGTTGTGAAAAAAATTAATAATGTCTACAAACATTGAAGGTTTTAGTTATGAATTAAGGCGAATTAAGCCTTAACTATAATTTTTTCTATTAAGTTTGAGTTTTAGAAGAGTAAATATGTCAGAAAATCTTGCTACTTTTTGCTACTTTTTTAATTGTATGGTCATTATTATAGTTACTCATCCTTAAATTTTTGTTAGTATACAGGTGTGCCAAACATAAATATATATAGTTTCCTTATTAAAGACGAATTTAAATCTATGATTTATTACAAAATAGTGTTTTTAAATGAAACTGACAATCATGAAACGTTTTAACAAAAAAACTTTTGAAAAGTAATATGAATTTTTTGTATAAGAGCTACATAATTGAAGAAACTACGAACAAGTAGTTTAAATGAAAATAAAATAAAATGTTTTAATTTTAATATAAATTACGGGGGGAAAAAGCCTGGGAAGACAAAGGAAATGCTTTAGAATTAACAAAGAGTGGTTTGGCAAATCGCTTTCATTTCCTCGATTTGAAAAGCAAACAGAAGCGTCAATGAAAAGCAAACGTGTCCGTCTTCATATTCCATCTGAATTTGGTCTGGACGATCAAAAAGATCAAGAGCAAAACGATTACACGATTCTGGTTCTACATCTTTGTTAGCGTACGTGATATGTATGAGTTTAAAATCTGAAAGACAGGAAAAGAAAAATGTGTGTTCTTACTAAGACAGCAGAAACAGCTTTACTTCTTCTGTCTTTATTGTAATGCGTGCCTGAGAAAGGTTGATTCATTCCTTCAAAACGAGTCGCTAATATTCACTTTAATGTTTGCGTAAGAATCATTAAAATTATTAATTTTGTTTATTTAAAAAAATTAAATGCGATATTGTAGATAATTTATAAATATTTAATTTGTATAAAACTATCTTAATTTCTTGTTTTTAACTCATTTTTCTACGAAAAATATTGAAAAAGGGTCGTAAATTAATTAATAAATTACTCTATAGCCTATTTAAATGTTTAAAGTTTTACTACTTTTAGTCTACAAAAGAATCCATAAAGTGCTTTTTTTGTTCAAAGTAAATTTTATTTTTTGCCAACTTTGGAGGCTTCCTGCCCCACTGTGCGACTGTACATGAGCCACATTTTCAAAACAAATGTAGATTTTTATTAGAACTTGTACCATGAAGTTCACTACAGTGTAATAAATAATTAAATAATATATGCACGATACATATACGTGCCGCAAAAAGGCTTAAGAATCCTTGTTTATCCCCACCAGTAAAATTTTACTGTAATTTTTCCTTTATTTAATCAGAGCCTTTCCTCGATTTAGTAAGCCACAAATTTCAGTTTTCAAAAACCGGTGACAAAACAGTAAAAATTTCGCAAAATACTCCCGTCGCGAAGGGGTTAAACAATGAAAATTTACTAAAATTACGTATTCGATAACTGCTTTTAAATCACTAATATTCCAAAAAACGCTCCCTTATCTTTAAAAAATCTTGAAAAACACTTTTATTTTCGATATTTAACAGAAGAATTTATAAAAATAATTTTTCTAAAAAAAAATTTCTGCTCGTAAACTTTTGGAACTTTTTCGAGTAGCTTTTCCAGTGCATAAATCAGTTCGCTCTACCAGGAAAACCGATTTTCTGGATACTATCAGTTGGTAAATAAACATTTTCATACTGAAAAAAATGAAATACTAAAAAATGAGTAAATCCATGTACTCATATCCATTTAAGTATGTAAAAAAATGAACACATTGCTTTCTCAATTTTGAAACAGCATATGTTATCAAATCCAAACGAATGATAATTTTGTACCCAGTATTGGCTTGATCTCATTCATGGCGGCACAAAAGATGGCGGCTTATTAATGTAAACATTAAATGACGCACAGTATTTTGAAATAATTTTAAAGTATACTTGCAAATAATGCTTTTCTCATAAAAATGTTCGATTTGGGTATTTTACTTATAATTTTGTTATTTCTCTTAATAAATAATCAATTAAATGTTTATTGTTCATAATTTTGAGCAAAAAATAAATACCAGCATATTTTCACTTTAATTTGTAAATTCAGGGGGCAGTTCATAGCGAATTATATTTGAACACAAACATGAAATCAAAAATGAGTACATGTGTTTCTCAGTTTTGAGAACTTTTGAATCGGAGCTATTTTGAGTATGTTGAGTACTTAAAATTGAGTACTTTTTACTTAATTTTGAGAACTAGTTTTTTTTTTCAGTGCAGCTGCGTAATTGAAATTGTGCTTTTCTAACAGAATAATGTTAATTTTAACGTCAATGTTAATGCTATTAATTCTATTATGTTTTTCAGTAAAACATATTTACTACTTGACTTGAGACTTCATAGCATTCGAAAAAACGTTTTTCTGAGGAGAGAAGATCGATAAATGCACTGTAAAAGATACTCGGAAACGATTTCAAGAGCTGCGATTAATAATAAAAATTTATTTTTATAAATTGTTCTTTAAATTTCAAAGATAAATACTCTTGTGAGGTATTGATAAAGGAACGCTTTCCGGAATCTTCGATGTCTCGAAAAAAGCTACTGTATATTTTCAATTGGGATTATAGTACATTTTTGTAAATTTCTTTAATAAAGAAAAGCCTGTTATTTTTTTTTTGTTTTTTTTTGTTTTTTTTTTAGAATGTAAACTTACAAAATTATTTTTTTGTGAAATACAAAAAAATGTAGTTTTTCAAAAGAATCTATTAAAATTACAGTGATCTTACTAAAAGTTTTTCTTTAACTTTTCTGGTCTTTTTTTTTTATCGTATAGAGAATAAATTTACTTTTACTTTAATAATGTTAATCGTAGCTATCCAAAAACACTTAATGAAGTTTAAAGATTATCTTGTTGCGTAAAACTTAACGGATGTGCTTATTTTGTGTACTATTCCATTAATATTTATATGAAAATAGGCTAAGGAAGAGGTTTTGGAGACATATCGAAACTATCGTAATACCACAGATTTTTTGCCTTTTATTACACATTATTCGTTTATAATAGTAACCTAGATTTTTAATTTAAAGAGGGAAATATGTGCACTGTAAAACATTTGTATAACTTTACTTTATAAAATTGGTGCAGCCTTGCTGCCACCAATTTTATGGAGTACTTTAACTAATATAACCGGTGTAACATTGTATTGTTACTCCATAATATATGCTTAATTTATACCATTATATAAGTGAAAAAAATACTCCATAAATTAGAGGCAGTAGCTGCCACTAATTTTGTGGAGTAACGTTACATAATTTTTTTACATTGTGTTTAAAATAAAAGAACCGCCAACAATGCAACGAGAATTAAGCATGCTTTTATTATTATAGTGATTACTAAATATCAAAACTTAAAAAAAGTCTTGAAAAGGAAGGTATAGCCATATACTATAATTTCTATGTGTAAAAACAAATAAAAATAATTGTTAAGACAAAGTTATACTTAGTGAAAAGTCATGTACTATTAATACCAGTACACCAAATATATTAATACACCAGACCCGAAAGGGTTAACCCGGATTGCAATTACTTAAAAAGTTGTAGGCATCCCAGTTTTCTAATCAATTCTTAGTAACCTATCAAATGGTTTGATTTACCATGCAAACGTGCATCTATTATATTATTTTTTGTGTCGCCGTTGGATAAAAGCTCTAGAAATCCCAGCCCTCCCCCCTCCCCCCCCAAAAAAGTAAATTTACATTTTTTTAATGTAATTATTGAAAAATTATAACTAAAAACAGCAAAAGATTCTTCAGTAGTGCCTTAAAGTTGTTGTTCCCCAAATAATACATTTGCATTATTTTCAGTCATTAAAGCACAAGAAATCCACAACGGCGGAAAAGCAATGAGTATTGTATAAACGCAAGGTGTAATTCTACTTACATAAAAATGAAATGAAAATAACTTTGATTCTGGCAATATTATTTTTCCAACTGTTTGTAATTCCAATTCTTCGTCAGAAGAGGATGTAATGATAATTAAATGACGGTATGGCTCACAAACTCGTTGCTGTATTTTTAGTGTGACACGAAACATTTATTATTTAGTTCAATATTTTTCATATTTTAACATGCTTTTTATTAATTTCACCGGTCTACACTGAGATTTCAACGCTGAAATAATATCTCACCAATGGTTCAACGTACCTATATTATAATTCGCGTTCTGAGTATTTAAATTTCTCATTGTGTCTTATGTCCCTTTATTTCAAAATTTTCATTGAAAAGCTGTATTGGTTCCCATTGTTCATGTGTGCTTTTTGATTACAAAATTATAATTTTTGAAGAAAATAATGTTAAAAAAGGAAAAACCTGTGTCTTGAAGCTCAAAGAATGATAAAAATATTGAAAGAAAACTAACTCATATTATAATAACTTTTATAACAAGGATCAAAGAATGTAACTGTTACTTTGAGTTTGAAACAAATGTGTAATGCTATACTGCACAGTTATTGATTATTGTTAATTTAACGGAATTTCAGTATTAAGTATACAATATTAACTTCAGTATTCAGTACTTAAGTATTTAAGAAATACTTATTTTTAAATATATAATTCGCACAAATTCTTTTAAAAAACCTTCTCAAAAATTATAATATATTATTATTAATATTATTTTTATTGATTAGCTATGCCTGTTTAACTGTATTATTTTTTTAACATAAACTGTATGCACCACTGGTACTCCTATTAAATTGTCATAGCAGAATTTTTTTTAATATAAACCTTATGCAATATTGGAACTCCTTTTAAATGTTCATAGCAGACTTTTCCAATTCTGAAATTTAATTTAATAGAAGAAAGTGAAAAAAGAAAGATAATTTAAATTAAAACCAGAAAATAATTTTATTTTTGAAAGGATTTAACGAAAACGATAATTTTAATATGTTAAATTAAAAATATCATGAATGAAAATTGATTACGGTGAACTTTTAATCTACAGCGCATTTTAATCTTATTAAATTCTAAGTAAATTTCATAAATTTTTAAATATGCCATATGAGACTTTAAAATTAATAAATTTAATAACTTTATACGAGATTGCAAACAACATTTATTACTTTCAATTTTTAAATATGGTTCTAAGAAAAGCAAAAGGAATAATATTAAATGTTTGGCTTTTTCTCTCCATAAATACATCATATTAATATTCTTATTAATCTAAATTTTTCCTCTTGCTCTTTATAAAAGAAGCGTATATGGATATTACAAATTTTATGAAATTTTAATTAAAGTTTTTAAAAAGTATTATCCTCTCACAGTGTTTTATTATAGTAATGAAATATCGTAAAAAGAAAAAAAACTTTATATTTTACTACATTTATTCTACTGTTTTGTTGGTAGCACTTTGATATTGTTCAGTTTTCAGTTTTTTGATATAAAATGGAATTCAAAACATGTCAACAAATTATCCGAATATGAAAAAAAAAACTGTAGTATTAAGTATATTTTACTTGAAAAATACATTATTCCAGAAATCACTTAACTCCTGTCATTATTAGCAAAAATAATCTTTAGAAAATTAAAGCATGCAATGATCTGAATAAAATTTAATGGGTTTAATAATTTAATACTTTCTGGGAAGAGGCGAGGGCACGTTTTAACATTTTTTACAAGAAAATTAATACATTTCTTACTTGAATTATATTTATTGCGTTTTAAATGTTACATAATAAAAACAATGCATTTCTGCATTATATGAACCAAAAATTAAAAGTCTTGCAAATAAATTAAATATATTGTGAGCTGAAAGGTCACAAAGGTTAAAAAGCTGAAAGGTTTCTGTTTGACTTGCTCCATGTAAGAGTACCTTTGAACAAAAAGAGGCACCTTGGAACAAATGAACAAAATATGAAAATATTAGGAGTTTTATTAAAAACTACATATCTTTCAGAAATATAAAATAATGTGAATTAAGTTAAATAACTACATTTTTCTGAAAATATTTTTTTTTATTATTTAACCAAATTTATACCCATCGAAGTCGATGTCAAAGCTCATTGTTACAAAAGTACGGAGCGTCCCTCCAAATATGTTTAGTTGTGACAACATTTTTACAATGCCCTTAAAATCCATCAAATTGATATCTGATACCTCTGGAAAAAAAATTCTCATTATCTCTTTTACGAAGACATCAGACATTAAATTCCGTTTTATCCTGCAGTTGGAATTTAATCTGACCAATGTAATGAACAGTAGTTCTTTTTGAAGAAAACTGAACTAAAATTAAACCCTGCACATGTAAATCTTCTAGAATAAGAATTTATACTTCTTGTTCCTCGGTATCAATAATTAAATCTTCACTCAGATTTATCAATGCACAATTTTATATTTGAAAATTCCCATCACTGATACATATAGAGGTTATAATCTATGCATATAGCGAAAGGGAATTGTTAACAAGTCCATGTATTTTGACATTCTTAATTAACCCTTTTTTACTTTAAAAAATCAAAAATATTAATACTTATGTACTTTCATACCTCTTTACTTCGTAGTTTTATATGTTCAATGGTGCGCCATCACATGGGGTTTTCATTATAACTATCTACTCAATACACCTTAAGAATTTGAATAAAGCAAAGCATAGAAACTGAAGCTAATATCTTTAATTAATTATTGAACTGTAAATTAACATTTTAGGCATACAAATGTTGCCAACTAAAAACATACAATTTTATTAACTTAAATTTGGATTGAAAGAGGAGAAAAATACGTACCTTACTTAGACAATTTTGTGCATACAAAATGATGCAGCTTTGTATACCTATTGCATTGAATCAGTAGTAATGTACTACTATCTATATTTAAAAAATTAATAATTTATTTGAAGGTAAAATTACGGTAAAATTTTACCGAAAAAAAATACACTGAAAATGTAACGATATGTATCTTGTTTTGTATGAAAAATGATGACAAAAAGGCCTGAAAAAACAAACAGTCGTGGTCACGCAATCGATAATTCTTTATGAAATTACAGTCCAAAATAAGTCGAGTCAAATGCATATTGCTGCCGCGTATATTGGAAATTTCTGACACTTTTTTAAATATTATTGTATTTACAACAAAGGTGAACACATCTGTTAAAAGTTACATCATAATGTATTTTACTTTTCAGAAAGTTATTATAGTTAACAAAAAATGGGTTAGTGTAGAACACTATGTAATTTTTAATTAAGCGGCTCGATTTTTTTTCTATAGTAATTTTACATCGTCTTAAAATTATATATAACATCTCCGAATTTGTCGGTTGAATTCGGCAACACCCTGTATATTTAAAAATAAATCCCTATATAGAAATTTAAAGCATATTATAATGTAAATAGCTCTAAATATGTAAATCATTAATAGTCAGATTTTATATTACTCAGTTTTTTTTTTTTTTTTTTTTTTTTTTTTTTTTTTTTTTTTTTTTTTTTTTTTTTTTGCATATTAGTAAAATGTTGAGAAAAGTATGAAAATGGAATTTATAAATATCTAATAGCATGCTTATCGAAAATATTTATTTTAAAATTATCTGTCGTTTTAAACGATTTCAATTAGAAAATAATGCTAAATAAATTAATTAAAAAATAATGATGCACAACCAAAATCCCTCTTTCTAGCAATCTTTCGAGTATTTCCACCCCAATTTATATCGTTAAATGCATTCTCACACTTTGTACAATTATCTTCAGTATTTTACAGATGGTTCTGACATCGTATTAAAGAAAGATAAAGTGAAGACTGGAAATTTACTTCAGAAGCGGCTTAAGAAAAGAACTGTTTTCCTTCCAAATAAAGAAAAGAAGTAAATAAATCAGTGTTATCTATATTTATATTATAAAGAGGTCAAGTATGTTTGTTTCATTGTAGAAGGTAATCACTAGAACTGCCGAACCGAATTTATAAGTTATGGTATCAAAATGATAATGTTCGCAAAAAACCTTCAAAAAAGGCGATTTTTGTTTTACTGAAGGATCAAGAAACATGTAGTTTGGCATGGTAGTTATTATATTACTAATTAGGTATAAATAATCTCTAAGAACATTTCTTAAAAAATTCGATATGTAAAAAAATTATGAATGCGCGAAAAGTGTTCTAATAAAGTTCTAAATAGTGATTTCTATGCAAATTTAGGAAGTATCAAAATGGTTTAAAAAGTAGTGGCTGTAAATTGATGGTGATAGCCCTTGCTCTGGCATAGGATCCATTTTATGTCGGTTTCATTACGATCTGGGGTTGCAAAATAGAAAAAATCTAAATTGCGGTAGCTGTGTTACGAAAGGACATACAAACATTAAATTTGGCATGGTAGTAACTTAAAAGATATAAATGGTTCCTACGAACAGTTCTTAAAATAATCGAAACGTTCTAAATTGCGATTTTTATGCAATATCAGAAAGTACCGGACTGGTTTCAAAAATAATGATGGTGGCAGCGCTTACTCTAAAATAGGTGATATTTTATCTCAGTTGCAAATAACCCAAACGGGATGTAGAAGAGCATAAAACGTACTATAAATGTGCTTTCTGTATTATTGAAGGCCCTAGATTCATGAAATTTGGCATGATAGTTACTTATTAAATGTAAATAATATCTAAAAACATGACTTTTAAAATTCAAATTAAAAAAGGGTGAAAATGCATGAAAAGCATTCTAAAAACGTTATAAATTCCGATTCGTGAGCAATCTCAGGAAATGTCCAATCAATTTCAAAGTTAATGGTCTAAAAATTGATGCTGGCTGCTTTTACTCTAACATTTGCTTTATTTCATGAAAATGTCATTACCATTTGCCGGTTGTAGGAGCAAAAATGCTCTAAATTGTAATTTTTGTAATACAGCAGGGTCTAGCAACTTGAAATTAAGCATGATAGTTACTTATAATCTATAAAAGATCTCTATCAACATTTCCTTAAAGATTCGACATTTCAAAGGAGTAAATGTCACAAAAAGCATTCTAAAAAGTTTGCGATTTCTACACAATCTTATGAATTATCAAACCACTTTCAAATGTAACGGTTAGAAATTGATGGTAAAATCACTCCTTCAACATAGGTTCTATGGCATCTCAGTGTCACTACTATCTTAAGTTTGCAGTAGCAAAAAGCATTCTAAATAGGGATTTTTGTGATACGATGATGGATGACAATTTGAAATCTGTCAAGAAATCACTTATAAGATGTAAATACTCTAATAGAACAGTTTAAAAAAAATAAGTTTAAAAGAAATGAAAATACGCAAAAAGCATTCTAAAAATATTCTAAATTGTGATTTTCGCACAATCTCAGGAAATATCAAACCGATTTCAAAAGTAATGGTTGCAAATTGATGGAGACAGTCTCTGCTCTGTCATAGGATATATTGTATGTTGTTGTGTTTACCACGTGGAGCTAGCAAGAGCAAAAATTGTTCTAAAATTTTTTTGTGAGGCTGAAGAGTTTAATCTTTTGAAAATTAGCATGGTAATACTGAAAAGATGCAAAAAATTCAAAATTTAAAAAATGTGAAAATGCGTAAAAAGCGTTCTAAAAACGTTCTAAATTGCGATTTCTGCATTCAGGAAATATTAAACCGATTTCAAAAGTAATAATTGTAAATTGATGCTGATAATCTTTGCTTCAATATTGCTATATTTTATGTTTTTGTCGCTACTACTTAAGGGTTGCATGAATAAAAGATGTTCTAAATTGCGTTTTTTGTACAACTTAGGTATCTAAGATTTTGAAATTTGAAACGATAATTATTTAAAAAGTGCATTGATTTCTAAGAACAGTCAAAATAAAATTCCAAGTTTAACTAGTTGGATGTGCCAATCCCTAAATTTTCTTCTATCTCATACGTACATTTTAATATTTTAAAGAAATAGTTACTCATTTTAATGCTTTGATAATTTTAATTCAATACCATACCAACTTTGATTTTCATCTTAAATTTCTGCTTCAGTCTATTAATAGGAGTAAAAACGAATTTCCCTCTCTGCACGAGCCGATGGACAATAGAATGACAGGCAGATATTTTTTCAAATCTAGGGAGGACCTACTTGCCTTACCTAAAAATAATCATATACAAAAAATTTAGTTCAGTTCTAGAACTAACTTCATACACTTTTAAGTGGTGCAATATTGAAAATGGCATAAAATTCGCTATTGCAACGCCCCGTTCCGGTGGATTTTTTTCAAATTCAGGGAGGACCAACAAGCCATAGCCATACACTTACACAAAAAATTGGTTCAATTCTATACATAACTTCATATACTTTTGGTCGGTACAATATTGAAAATGGTAGAAAAATCGCGATTGCAGCGCCCCCTTCCGGCGGAATATTTCAAAACTGAAAGAGGACCCGCTTGCCATAGCCAAAAACACTCACAAAAAATTTGGTTCAGTTCTATGCATAACTTCTTACACTTTTTGATGGTAGAATGGCGATTTACGGACACACACACAGACACACGGACAGACAGACATTTTGTAAAAACATAATTTTTGGAATCTCTGACCCCTAAAACGTGTAAATCTGTCGAATACTTTCTTCTATTAAAAATAGAAGGAAGTAAAAAGATAAAATCAACGAAAAACGTTCAAAAAATATTCTAAATTAATATTTTTATGCAGTCTATTGATATACCAAACCAATTTTAAAATAATGATTGCATATTGGCGGTCATAGAACCTGTTAAACATAAGCTATATTTCATGTCGGTTCTAGTACCACCAGTGTTGCAGGATCAAAAAATATTTCACATTGCGATTTCTATGATACTGAAGAGGTAGAATATTTAAATATCGTACGACAGTTATTTATAAATTGTAAATATACTCTGAGAACTGTGTAAAATGAATTCAAAAATAAAGAGGGATGAAGGGAAAGATCGAAATATGTTTTAAAAAATTCCAAAATTACGATTTCTATGCAATATTTCTATGCTATATTTTATGCCGGTGACACTATCACCTGGGATTGGTAGTAACTAGAAACGTTCAAAAAAAAAAAAAAAAAACTTTTAAAATATTTCTAAATTACGTTTCTATGAAAAATTGGGAAATATTAAACCAATTTCAAAATTAATGTTTGAAAATTTTGCAACCTTTGTTTCAACATACATATTTCATGTTGGTGCTGCTACCCATAAAGAGATGGTAGACCGTTAGACAAGAAGCTTTTAATTTGACATGATGGTTATTTTTAAAATGTAAATGCGTACTAAGAACATGGTTTCTAAAAAATTCAAAACTTCAAATTAATATTGATATGAGCGTATGAATTGAGCATAAAAGTCTCAAAATATTTTCTAAAATATAATTTATTTAGAATTTGCTTCAGTTATTATTTTAAGTTTCATTTTGCCTAATGCAATGTAATAATGAACTTTACTCAAATTGTGGCGTAAATAGTAATTTTTAATTATTCATAAAATCATAATTTCTTCTAGTTAAAATTAGAGATATAAATATCACTTTGCATATTCCAACTATTACTCTAGCAAAGCCGCGGGTTTTGCTAGTAATATATAAATTGTGTATTACAAAAGCTTTTTATGTGTTCTTCTTGCCAATTTTTACATAAATTATAAAAATAATGTTTCTAAGTGACATAGTCTGTACAATAAATTTCATTTTTACATCAGTGAGAATTTAACAATATGCTTTGCACTTCTATTGTTTATGAATCGTTGCCCTAGTCGTTTTCGAAAGCTTTTCATGGTAGATCCATTGTTTTTAAATTTTATTTTCTTTTATAACTTTTGTTTTATACTTTTTATATATTTTATTTTCCGATCGGTTTAACAGACCTGGAGAGAAAGTAATTTCAAGTATACTTAAAATAATATGACATATATTCACCTCTTTTTCCAAATAAATTCTGTAATAAAAATAGATTCACTGAAGGATAATAATTAATATTTTACAATTTTTTATGACCGTAAATTAAAAAGTTTATGTCATCAACGAAGTTGAAAAGTATATAATAGTTACGAATATACTTTCATGTTGATTATTCTTGTTTAATAAATATTTTATTTGCGTCATGTATGTTAATTTGCATTTATATTACTTTATAAATAATGTCTTCTAAAAGAAATGAGCTTTATAAAAAACGTTGCTAATGGATCGATTTCATTCATTATAAATCTTTACAATATATCTAATTTTTATTGATACTATTTTGATACAATGTTTTTTTATAAAACTGATTATATTTAGAAAAAAATATTTATAACGTAATATAAATGCAAATCAACATCGATAACTCAAATAATAAGATTAAATTTAACTTAGTAAATCTTTATTATAAGCTCTAATTAAGCTATAATCTCAAGTTATTGAATTTATTTACATTGATAATTAAATTTGTATTAGCTCATAGTTACCGGAAGAAAGTTTACATTATTCGTTGACAGTAACGTTTCATGGACGTGTTTGAAATATGATAAGAAAACACAGATTAAAAAAAAAAAAAAAAAAAGTTAATGTGGAACCGACTTTCAATTAAAAAAAATATATTATAAAATTAAGAAAAAAAATCAATATTCAGAAAACAAGGTAAAAAAAAAAAATGTTTGAGAGTTTGATAAGTTTGAAAATTATCTTTAACGCATAAATCAGATTTCTTGAAACTGATATCTTTAGTGCAATTGTATACAGAGCATGTTGGACGGCATGTGCTGGGTTCGAACCCAATCGCTGTCGTCGGTCTAACCTTTCGGAATTTTCCGTGGATTTCTTCGAACGTTGGATTTCCTTGCGTGAATACGGGTTAAGTTCCCTTAGGAAGACCCCCAAAGAGGACACCCTACTCCTTTCGGGCCTATATCTCACGTGTTGATAATCGGCCGTAATAAAATAAATCATGTACACAGAGCAAGTTCGAATATTAAGGAACACCATTTTATTTTTATTTCAAATCACGAAACACTAATAAGTTGTGTTTTCTAAACTCACACTTCTTAATATCTCCGAAAGTAGTTGCAAGTGTCAATACATCAATATTTTTAGTTGAATACTATACCAACATTTTTGCTTCAATCAATTAATAAAAGCAAAAGGGTCGATCCATTTCAAGTTGTCCAGAAAATATTTTTTCGGTTGCTCGACCATTTAAAAAAAAACTAATATTTTTTGTGCAACAACCCTAACATGATGGAAGTTCAAAATGACTATTATTTTATTTTTATTAATTTTTGTTTACTCATGGCAGCCATCTTTGTTTCATCGTGTGCAGCGATTTTCTCATATACTAGGGTATACGAAATTGTAAATATCTCGTCTTTTATTTTCCCAATTGAAATGGAGTTTGCAGCATTGTATTCAGAATAAAACAGGCTAAAGGTTAGGTGGTAGAATGGTTTTTTTTTAAATATTTTACTGGTAAAATTTTAGCACAAAATGTAAGATTTTTTTCCAAAATCTGTCCGTTTAAAAGAGAAAATTTTTCATGCAAGGAAAACTGTCAATATAACACAATTATTTTTAGAAAGAGATCAAAGGTACATCTACTCACACACTGAGTTCCAGAAATGGGAGTTGGCTTCTCTGCGAAAAAAATTCCAAAATTTGTCAAAAATTCCAAAAATTCCACTTTTTAGGCTTTAATATCTCTGGTGAGGCACGAGATAAAAATCTGAAACTCTGATCTTTGATAGTATGGTATGAGAATATTATGCACAAAAAATTTCAAAAAGGAGATTTGACAAGCTGAGATATGACGTGGACAATGTGTGAAAACAATACTGCCAAACTATTGTACCCTACTATGTGTTTGTTCATACCTCCAAAATGTTATTGATGGTCCAAAGTTAAATGTTAATTAAAAATATCTTCTTCAACTGCGTGTGCGTTATTTAAAATATTCAAAATGTATGCTAAGCCACTTTACTATTTTTCTAAATGAATAAAACCTACTAGATGATATTGGGTCAAACCATTTCAAGTGGTGCGGAAAATATTTTTTGATTGCTTGACCATTTTTAAAAAATCTGAAACTTTTTGAACAGCAGTAATAATATGATGGAAGTTCAAAATGATTATTATTTTGATTTTACTATTTTTTGTTTGTGCATGGTGACTATATTTGTTTCATCGTGTGATTTTTTTTTTCCAAAATCTGTCCATTTACAAGAGGAAATTTTTTATGCAAGGAAAACTGCCAACATTACACAATTTATTATACAAATAGGTCTAAAATACTTGTACTGACACAACAAATCACAAACGTGAAAATTGATTCATCTTTGCGAAAAAAAATTAAAATTTGTCAAAATATTCGAAAATTACACTTTTTAGACTTTAATATCTCTGGTGTGGTACAAGATACAAATCTGAAATTCTGGCCTTTGTTAGTATTTTATGGTCGTGTTATGCACAAAAAATTTCAAGAAGGAGATTTGAGGAAAAGCTGAGGTACGGAGGTCATAAAATGTTAAAAAATGCAAGTACGTTAAGAGAAATGATATTTATCTCTTTTACTATAATATTTACACAGAAAATATTTTTTATTAAAACAGTTTAATAACAAAATGTTTAAATAATTAAGATATTGTATATACTCAACATAGAGCTGAGAAATATTTTCACACTATTTACGAGAGATATTATGATGCTTCTGAGTCAAATAGTTGCAGTATGATTTCTAATAGGTTTTATTCATCTGGAAAAATAGTGAAGCGGCTTAGCACACATTTTGAATTGTTTAAATAAGACACACGCAACTGAAGAAGATATTTTTATTTAACATTTAACTTTGGACCATAAATAACATTTTGGAGGTATGAACAAATACATAGTAGGATACATAAGTTTGGCAATATTGTTTTCACACAATGTCCACGTCATATCTCAGCTTTTAGTCAAATCTCCTTCTTGAAATTTTTGTGCATAATATTCTCATATGATACTATCAAAGACCAGAATTTCAGATTTTTATCTCGTGCCCCACCAGAAATATCAAAGCCTAAAAAGTGCGATTTTTGGAATTTTTGACAAATTTTGGAATTTTTTTCGCAAAAATAAATCAACTCCCAGATCTGAAACTCGGTGTGTGAGTACATGTACCTTTGACCTCTTTGTAAAAAAAAATGTGTCGTATTGACAGTTTTCCTTGCATGAAAAATTTCCTCTTGTAAACAGACAGATTTTGGAGAAAATCTTACACTTTGTGCTAAAATTTTACCAGTAAAAATGTATTTTTAAATGAAAAGTAAAAGACTAGGGAAAATGACTAGGGAATGGAAAAAGAAAAGACGACATATTTACAATTTCGTATACCCTAGTATGTGAGAAAATCGCTGCACACGATGAAACAAAGATGGCTGCCATGCGCAAACAAAAATTAATAAAAATAAAATAATAGTCATTTTAAACTTCCATCATGTTAGGGTTGTTGCACAAAAAAATTCAGATTTTTTAAAAATTGTCGAGCGACCAGTGTTGGACCATTTGAAATGGATTCACCCAAAAATGAAATAATCTCAATTGTGATGTTTATTAAAACCAATAGTTTCTAGTTATTCTGTCGTATATCAACTGTTTGTAAACAGCCGGCTCAACAAGGCTAGATTTCCCTTAATTGCACGACAATAGAACCACGAAAAATTGAGAAAATTACACAAATGTCTCTATAACAGTGACCCTGTCCGGCGGAATACTTCCAAATTTGAGGAGAACTTGCTGATCATAGCCGAAAACAGACCAAAAAAATTGGTTTAGTTCTATGTATGACTTTATGCACTTTTCGATAGTACAATAAAGAAAATGGAACAAAAACCCTATTACAGTGATATTTTCCGGCGGAATACTTTAAAATACAAGGAGAAACTGCTGTCGATAGTTAAAAATGTGCACAAAGAAATTTGTTTATTTCTACATATAATGTTGCACACTTTTCGATTGTACAACAATGAAAATGGCACAAAAATTGATATTACAGCTTCCACTTCCAGCAGATATTTTAGAATTTCAGAGAGGACCTGCTTGCCATAGCCAAAAATATAATAGTTCATACACTTTTCCATGGTACAATGGCGAAATACTGACACACGAACAGACACCATTAAATAAAAACACCTGAAGTTTTTTTTTCCTTACGATCACTGATCCTAAGAAGTGTAAATCCGTCAAAAAAATATCGATTGCACTACTTGCTTCTATTGAAGTTGAAGAAAGTAGAAATTATTATTTTTGAGATTTGTATTTAACTCAATAAAACCGACTTTCATTAAAGAAAATATTGTTATTAAAAATGAAGAATAAAAAAAACGCGAATTTTCAATATTAAGAAAATAATGTATAAAAAAAAGCGGGGAGAGGCAAGATTTTTTTTTTTTTTTTTTTTTTAGTATTCTTAAATTGTGTTTTATCAATTAAGAAAAAATTAATTAGTAATACCTTAGATAAAAGAATTCATGTATTTTATTTCATTTTATACATAAATACGAAATTATCTTTAAGGCATTAATATATATATTTATTTATTCGAAAAATGAAAAAAAATGCTGCTAGTGAGGAATGGATATATAGCGTGAACTCAAAAATTCGATATTATAGTTCCTCTTTATTCTCTCTTCCTTACATAAGTATAACTTAGCTAAGAACTAAATTATAAATAAAAACATCATTAAGAATGTCCGAAGTATGCTTGATATTTTTTCAAAAATTCATAGTTTTCTAAAATGCGGCTTAGCCTCGGTTCCGATGATGTCGGATTTTCGAGGTTTTACCATATGCCCATGTTGTTTTAAAGAGAAAAAATTAACATTGCATAAGATTTTTTGTCTTCATTAAGAAAATTGCCGCATAGTAGGTGGTCTCTAGCTACTTGATAAGAAATAAGCAAAATAAAAACGCAATTAAAAAAAAATTATTAAATATGCAGTTAATATTTTTTCTTTCAAAATTCACTTTTTAAAAGAATATTAAAATGCAGTGAGTTCTTCATTTGAACCATATTTAAAAAAAATACATGTGGCACTCGGGGACTGCCGCGGTAAAGCTATTGCATAGCATTTTTTATCAAATTATGCAATTATAATTATTTATTTATCTTTTATTTATGCAGTTTTTTCTTTTCTTTTTTTTTTTTTTTTTTTTTTTTTGTCTTTGATATTAATTCAAGTTACACTTTTTGAGCGTGATGACCGATAACAATTTTTTTTTCTTTTATTGAATAAATGAGAAGTTAATATCGTTTAAAATATTTCTATCATCTTACAATACATGTAGGTAAATCAGGAATTTTTAACATTGAAACTATACGTTTATGGTAGCTGAAATAAAAAACATAAGTTTGAGACTTAATATTCTCAAAATATCTCAAAAATACCACATCAATGTCTGCCGAAGTCTACCGAAGGATACCGTGCCGAAGTCTGCCAAACTGAAGCGACATTAGCCGGAGTGTTACGTTTTTTCTCGTTACGGTATTTCTAGATTCTTTCGCCGCGCTCAAAGCCCGCGATAAAAGCTATGCAATACCTTAATAAATTACCAAACAAAATTTGGCCGAGCTACGAAAATTAGATAGCGAGTTATAAGCATTTTAAATTTTCCGAACCTCACCGTGGGGGTCTCCCGTCACCAAAAATTAAGACTGTCTCAAAATAAATTACCAAACAAAATTTGGCCACACTACGAAAATTAGATCGCGAGTTATAACTATTTTAAATTTTTCGATCCTCACCATGGGGGATCTCCTGTCACCAAAAATTAACACTGTCTCATAATAAATTACCAAAAAAATTTGGCCGCGCTACGAAAATTGATCGCGAGTTATAAACATTTTAAATTTTTCGACCCTCACCATGGGGGGGTGGGGGGTCTCCTGTCACCAAAAATTAACACTGTTTCATAATAAATCACCGAACAAAATTTGGCCGTGCTACAAAAATTAGATCGCGAATTATAAGCATTTTAAATTTTTCGACCCTCAGCGTGGGGGGGGGGGGTCACCTGTCACCAAAAGTAACACTGTCTCATAATAAATAACCAAACAAAATTTGGCCGCACTATGATAATTAGATCGCGAGTTATAAGCATTTTAATTTTTTCGACCCTCACCGTGGGGGGTCTCCTCTCACCAAAAATTAACACTGTTCCATAATAAATCAACAAACAAAATTTGGCCGCGCTACGAAAATTAGATCGCCAGTTATAAGCATTTTAAATTTTTCGACCCTCAACATGGGGGTCACCTGTCACCAAAAGTAACACTGTCTCATAATAAATTACCAAACAAAATTTGGCCGCGCTACAAAAATTAGATCACGAGTTATAAACATTTTATTTTTTCGACCCTCACCATGGGGGGTGGGGGGTCTCCTGTTACCAAAAATTAACACTGTGTCATAATAAATATCCAAACAAAATTTGGCCGCGCTACGAAAATTAGATCGCGAGTTATAAGCATTTTAAATTTTTCGACCCTCAGCTTGGGGGGTCTCCTGTCACCAAAAATTAACACTCTCTCATATTAAATTACCAAACAAAATTTGGCCGCGATACGAAAAGTAGATCGCGAGTTATAAGCATTTTAAATTTTTCGACGCTCACCGTGGGGGGTCTCTTGTCACCAAAAATTAATACTGTCTCATGATAAATCATCAAACAAAATTTGGCCGCGCTACGAATATAAGATTGCGAGTTATAAGCATTTAAAAGTTTTCGACCCTCACCGTGGGGGGGCTTCTGTCACCAAAAATTAACACTCTCTCATAATAAATTACCAAACAAAATTTGGCCGCGCTACGAAAATTAGATCGCGAGTTATAAGCATTTTAAATTTTTCGACCCTCACCATGGGGGATCTCCTGTCACCAAAAATTAACACTGTCTCATAATAAATTACCAAAAAAATTTGGCCGCGCTACGAAAATTGATCGCGAGTTATAAACATTTTAAATTTTTCGACCCTCACCATGGGGGGGGGTGGGGGGTCTCCTGTCACCAAAAATTAACACTGTTTCATAATAAATCACCGAACAAAATTTGGCCGTGCTACAAAAATTAGAACGCGAATTATAAGCATTTTAAATTTTTCGACCCTCAGCGTGGGGGGGGTGTCACCTGTCACCAAAAGTAACACTGTCTCATAATAAATAACCAAACAAAATTTGGCCGCACTATGATAATTAGATCGCGAGTTATAAGCATTTTAAATTTTTCGACCCTCACCGTGGGGGGTCTCCTGTCACCAAAAATTAACACTCTCTCATAATAAATTACCAAACAAAATTTGGCCGCGATACGAAAAGTAGATCGCGAGTTATAAGCATTTTAATTTTTTCGACCCTCACCGTGGGGGGTCTCCTCTCACCAAAAATTAACACTGTTCCATAATAAATCACCAAACAAAATTTGGCCGCGCTACGAAAATTAGATCGCGAGTTATAAGCATTTTAAATTTTTCGACCCTCAACATGGGGGTCACCTGTCACCAAAAGTAACACTGTCTCATAATAAATTACCAAACAAAATTTGGCCGCGCTACGAAAATTAGATCACGAGTTATAAGCATTTTATTTTTTCGACCCTCACCATGGGGGGTGGGGGGGTCTCCTGTCACCAAAAATTAACACTGTGTCATAATAAATTTCCAAACAAAATTTGGCCGCGCTACGAAAATTAGATCGCGAGTTATAAGCATTTTAAATTTTTCGACCCTCAGCTTGGGGGGTCTCCTGTCACCAAAAATTAACACTCTCTCATATTAAATTACCAAACAAAATTTGGCCGCGATACGAAAAGTAGATCGCGAGTTATAAGCATTTTAAATTTTTCGACGCTCACCGTGGGGGGTCTCTTGTCACCAAAAATTAACACTGTCTCATGATAAATCATCAAACAAAATTTGGCCGCGCTACGAAAATAAGATTGCGAGTTATAAGCATTTTAAATTTTTGACCCTCACCGTGGGGGGTCTCCTGTCACCAAAAATTAACACTCTCTCATATTAAATTACCAAACAAAATTTGGCCGCGCTACGAAAATTAGATCGCGAGTTATAAGCATATTAAATTTTTCGACACTCAATGTGGGGGGTCACCTGTCACCAAAAGTAACACTGTCTCATAATAAATTACCAAACAAAATTTAGCCGCGCTACGAAAATTAGATCGCGAGTTATAAGCATTTTAAATTTTTCTACCCTTTCCATGGGGTGGGGGGGGGGGTCTCCTGTCACCAAAAATTAACACTGTCTCACAATAAATTACCAAACAAAATTTGGCCGCGGTACGAAAATTAGATCGCGAGTTATAAACATTTTATTATTTCGACCCTCACCATGGGGGGTGGGGGGTCTCCTGTCACCAAAAATTAACACTGTGTCATAATAAATTTCCAAACAAAATTTGGCCGCGCTACGAAAATTAGATCGCGAGTTATAAGCATTTTAAATTTTTCGACCCTCAGCTTGGGGGGTCTCCTGTCACCAAAAATTAACACTCTCTCATATTAAATAACCAAACAAAATTTGGCCGCGATACGAAAAGTAGATCGCGAGTTATAAGCATTTTAAATTTTTCGACGCTCACCGTGGGGGGTCTCTTGTCACCAAAAATTAACACTGTCTCATGATAAATCATCAAACAAAATTTGGCCGCGCTACGAAAATAAGATTGCGAGTTATAAGCATTTTAAATTTTTCGACCCTCACCGTGGGGGGTCTCCTGTCACCAAAATTTAACACTCTCTCATATTAAATTACCAAACAAAATTTGGCCGCGCTACGAAAATTAGATCGCGAGTTATAAGCATATTAAATTTTTCGACACTCAATGTGGGGGGTCACCTGTCACCAAAAGTAACACTGTCTCATAATAAATTACCAAACAAAATTTGGCCGCGCTACGAAAATTAGATCGCGAGTTATAAGCATTTTAAATTTTTCGACCCTTTCCATGGGGTGGGGGGAGGGGTCTCCTGTCACCAAAAATTAACACTGTCTCACAATAAATTACCAAACAAAATTTGGCCGCGGTACGAAAATTAGATCGCGAGTTATAAGCATTTTAAATTTTTCGATCCTCACCATTGGGCGGGTCTCCAATCACCAAAAGCTACATTATCCTACCATTTTTTATCTTAAGACGATTCTTTTCTATACACATTCTATCAGGAATTTTTATTATTGTAACTATAGATTTATAGTAACTGAAATAAGAATTATAAGTTTGAGACTTGATATCCTCTAATATCTGAAAAATACCGCGTCAATGTCTGCCGAAGTCTACCGAAGGATACCATGCCGAAGTCTGCCGAGCAGAAACGACGTTAGCCGAGTGTTAGGTTTTTTTCGTTACGGATGTGTTAGGATTTTCCTCGTTACGGAATTTTTGGATTCGGTCGCCGCGCTCAAAGCCCGCGATAAAAGCTATGCAATAGCTTAAAAAATAAACAAAATTGTTGATAAGGTAAAAAAAAAATCCCTCTCCTAGTTATGTAATTAAGTAATGAGAACTATAACTTATATATTGAAAACTTCGCGGAAAAATTGCCTAAGTAACAGAGTATATCCCATCGAACTCCATTCTACAGAACTCAATCTATAGGAAGCGAGAACGAAATTCCCATTTCTATTTTACGCATAAAAGTAGACCGATAAAATGTACTGCTCAGTTATAAATAGAATATATTTATTTTGCTGATCTTACAATATAAAATCAACCACTAATCGTTTTTTTTTCGTCAGGTAAACTTACACGAAAAATAAAATGAATCAATAAAATTTTCTAATTAAAGTATCCTTTCAAAAATCAATATCAGAAGCATTTAGTGAACCAATAGTAAACATTTCTATATTATTGTTTTTAAAACATTTCAAATAACATTTTTTTAAATTCATAAATGAACCTTTTATTCTCCTGCAATTTTAAATTTTTCGGTGCTAAATTTTCTAAATTTCTATTTTATTATTATTATTATTATTATTATTATTATTATCGTTATTAAGAGTAAACATTGCCACTACATTGCTTTAGACTAATTTAGTTCATACTTGTATTTTCTCAAATCAAAAAATATTTTATTAAAACTGTGTTTTTAAAATTAAGTAAATGCTACGTTCTTAACATACCAAAGGAAATACTAAGACTTTTTTTTTCTCGTTTTCTTCAGTCTTTATATTTTCTTTAATTACCCTTAAATAATTTTAACACTTTAAGTATTGTATTAACGAAATGATACTGATTAACATTAAATGTAGACACACATACTTTCATTACTACATTAAAAGATAATAAAAACATAATTGCAAAGATAAAATAATAGCCAATGCAAAAACATGCCCTATTATTAAAACACCTATATCTGAAAAGACTCATAAATCACTCCTTGTGACGAACAAAAAAAGTATGTTTTAGCTACATTGTACCTACGCGATTCAGGAACTTTTTTAAGTGCCAATTGCTTCAAGAACGTTGGAAATAAAAAGAAACCTGAACTTCTATTTCTTCTCGAATAGCACGATAGACTCTATATGAATATTACATGAGTATGTCAGGATATGTGACACGTCGGAGAAGTTTGTTTTGATAGCTATATTTACTGCATTTCCCCAAATGCGCATTTAAAAAAATAGTTAGATTCCATTTTTCAACTTTTATATTTGCTTTTGCCCATATTTTGTTTTTATACTTTCCTTTACATGGACATTAACTGGATTTTTAAAGTACAGATAAAAGATTTCTATTAAATTATAAAGTGTTCGTAAGTAAGCAATGTAATTTTTATCACAATTTTAACCTCATAATTTTTTTTTAATTTTGTGCCATTATTCAAATAATTATTTTACTGAAATTTTTGCAGAATAATTAATTTATATATTGCTAATTACTGTATCAGCCTATTGCGATATTTTTCAGTGCTAAATTTTCTAAATTTCTATTTCATTACTGTAATTATTATTATTATTATTATTATTATTATTATTATTAAGACAGTAAGAGTAAACATTGCCACTATATTGCTTTAGAATTATTTAGTTCATGCCAGTATTTTCTCAAATCGTAATAAATATTTCATTAAAATTGTGTTTTTAAAATTATGTAAATGGTTACATTCTTAACATACGAATGGAAATGATCTGACATTTCTTTTTTCTTTCCTTTTCTTTTATTTTTTTAACACTTAAATTACTGTAACACTCTAAGTAGCATATTAACGGAATGATACTGATTAACATTAAATGTCGAGACACATACTTTCATTACTACGTTAAATACAGTAAAATATAGTAAAAAGTAACTGTAAAAGCAAAATAATAGGCAATGTAAGGACATGCCTTATTATTAAAACAACTGAATCTGAAAAGGCTCACAAATCACTCCTTGTGACGAACAAAAGAAAAGGAGTATTTTTTAGCTATGTAGTACCTACGTGAATCAGGGACTTTTAAAAGTGGCAATTGCTTCAAGCATGTTGGAAATAAAAATAAGCCTGAACTTCTATTTCTTCTCGAATAGTACGATAGAATCGCTATGAATATAACATGAGTGTGTCCGGATATGCGACACGTCGGAGAAGTTTGTTTTGATAGCTATGTTTGCTGCATTTCCCCAAACGCGCATTTAAACAAGTAGATAAATGCCATTTTTCAACTTTTATATTTGCTTTTGCCCATATTTTGTTACTATACTTTCCTTCACATGGACATTAACTAGGTTTTTAATGTACAAATAAAAGATTTCTATTAAATTATAAAATGTTCGTAAATAAGCAATGTAATTTTATTACAAATTTAACATCGTAGTTATTTTAATTTTTGTGCCAAATTTAACATCATATTTACTTTAAATTTTATTCAAATAATTATTTGAGTGAAGTTTTTGTAGAGTAACTAATTTATGTATTTCTAATTACTGCATCATCCTATTGCTCTTTATAATTTTTTCTATAATACAGGGTTATTACAAAAGAATCATCGGGTTTCCGAAGCGTTTATTTCGGAGCATAATTGGGTTACATTAATGTGTTTTGCATGAAAATAAACCGAAAGTTTAGAATATTGACGTCCATGGTCGCGAATGCAGTCTTTCAATTTCAATTCGTAACGTCAGTTCAATTCCTTTGACTACAATTGAAACTCTCTTGAACTGGGTTCACTGTCTCTTCAGTAACGCTTGCTCTGCTGGAGCTTTTGCCTTCACATAAACAACCGATTTTTTTAAACTGTCAATACCAGAGCAGAACGCTTTGCTGGGTTGCATTGGTATGCCTTCAGAAATGCTTTCAGAAGGGTTATAAGAGATTTACACTTTGAAATTTCTAGTATATAAAACTAGTACACAATGTCTAGACAGTTTTCTGCTGTCCAGTCGCCATTTTGAATATGACGTTCGTGCAGCAACCAAGACAACGAGACACACATGACACATACCCAGCACAAAATGGTAGTTAATGCCCTCTCATTTGAGTTGTCATGGAAACATACATATTTCCTAGTTTGCGCGTAGTACGTGTCGAAACCCGATGATTCATTTGTAATAACCCTGCATTTTTACTTTTTTTTCATTATCATGCTGGTAATTTTGGAAAACATAATTGTTTTTAGTTAAGTGTCGTTAATTTTTTATAAAAAAAAATAATTAAAAAAGGTTTTAGGAAATGCTAAATTACAATAGTTTCTCGTTCTTTCTTTTAAAAGTTAAGAAAATTTTTATTTAATAAAAATGAGTTAATTCATGATTACATGAAAATAAATCTCAATCATATACGCAAAACATTTTGCTTTCCGGATCTATCTTGCATAAAGAAAATATATTTTGACCTCGATAAATTGGTTTGTGACCTTGGAAAATATGCTGATTGCAATGGGAAAATAATTAAAACGGTTAAGTTGCATTATTAAGGTATATTACTGCCATATTTGCACCATTCTGGGATGTCACGTGATCAAAATAGGCTGTCTTAGTATAATTGTCAAATCCATGTGATGAAAATAAGTTTTAAAACTACGGAAATCAGCTGATGTCTATTTCGTTGATGGCAGATGATTTAAGTAATGCAATACAAATAGCCAAGGCTGTTACAACCGAACGATCATCGCAATAAATATGGCAAATCTTTTGTAAAGAAACGTCCTTAACTAATTAAAAAAACCGCCCAAGGCGAAGTTAAACTACTTGGCACTAAGATATTTTTTTTCATTTATACATCTTATAGCAATCTTTGTGCTCAAAATATAACATTTTCGGTAAATTGGCCCTGTTTTTCGAACTAAATTTTTCAGTTTTACTATATTAATATATTTATAAAAATAAAGTATTATTTTATTATTTAATTTTATTTATTTTTTATAATCTGTGTATGTATTCCATGTACTCCACCTTCGACAAGCACCATATCTATATATTTAAAGCAAATAGTAATGGATAATATATAATAGTATAATGCATAATGATAAAATTTTTGAAGTATATTGAACTTCAATGTTCTCTAAAGACAAACGAGTTGGAAATTGCACGTCAAGCGTAGCAAATGAGGTGCGTTCGTACTATAACAAAGTTAAATAAATCATTCAGATCTTGATGTAATAGCATACAGTACTTCGGATGCAGTATAGTGTCTGAAATAATTTGTGTATCCCTATAAATACTATCTCCTGTCTATTGAACAGGAAGTAACTTGTAGTAAGCCTCAGCAACGTATATAAATTTCATAAAATGTGAAACAGTTTAATAGTATTAAAATGTGGCCCAGACAGTGTCCCCCCTATACCATTATGTAATGAAATATTTTTGTGAGGTCCTGTTGATTAATAACAAATATCTTTTGCACCACAGATTGAGCGAAATGTGTATTTTAGCATATACTTCATAGATTCATATCAATTTCATAATTTTCGAAGAGTATAACATCATTAAAATACAATTGAAACTATTTTTCTCACTGACCGTAATGTAACGGAATGCTTTTGATTGTCCCTGTAATTAAACTATGCATCGATATTCATAAAATTTGTAATCACAAAATTATGCAACAATTATAAAGTTTCAAACGATTTAGTTGGGTAGTTTTTAACCGACTTCAAGGAGGAGGTTATGATTTCGACCTGTATGTATTTGTTGTTCACGCATAACTTTCGTAAATATGTACCGATTTTGATAATTCTTTTTTTGTTTGAAAGCGTATGGGGCCCATGTGGTCCCATTCAAATTTCATAAAAATCTGTTGATTAGAACTTTTTAAAAAATTAAAACATTAAAATTCAATATCTTTTCGAAGCAGTCGACCAATTAGAAACGTTCATTTTTCATGTTTTTAAGTTACACTTACATAGACACACGATCTTTTCAAAGTGTGAAATCCTAACTGGACAAGGTTCACATTTATTAGCAGTGTACACTGTAAAAAAATTGACCCTTTTGCTGCATAATCACTCCCTCGTTTTTATAGAATATCTCTCTCTTGGCCCATGAGAATTCTCCACGATAGGCTGAAGTGATTGTTTTCTATAAAAGTGGTGGATTGACGATGCAGCAAGAGGGCCGAATTTTTTACAGTGTACACTAAAAATTTTGATCCTTTTGCTGTATCGTCACTCCCCCGCTTTTATAGAATATCTCTCCTTTGACCCATGAGAATGCTCCATGATACATTGTTAAAAATTTGACCCATTTGCTGCAGCGTCACACCACAGCTTTTATAGAATATGTCTTTTATGACCAATGAGAATGCTCCATAACACAGTAAAGTAATCGTTTTCTATAAAAGCGGTGGACTGATAATGCAGCAAAAGGCTCAAAGTTTTTGTAGTGTAATTAAGACAAAAGCGTCTGTAAAAGAAATATTTGGGAATCAAATGCTGTCACTCTCTTATAGAGGCAGCCAGGTATAGGTAACGAGTTTCAGATTCCTCATCGAATACGCCACCGCTCATTTCCGATTACAGTGTCACTGTAAAAAATGTGACCCTTTTGCTGCCTCGTCACTCCCCTGTTTTTGTAGAATATCTCTCTTTTGACCCATGAGAATGCTTCGTAATTGGGTGAAGTAATCATTTTCTTTAAAAGCAATAGAGTGATGATATAGCAAAAGTGTCAAATTTTTTACAGTGTAGGATTCCTAGATATGAATATGACGACACATGTAGCACAGTATATAATTGGTTGAAACGATTCTGGACAAAAACGAGTCACCAACTAACTTGTTGAGCGAGCAATTTTCGTCAATCTTGTTAACTTCTCATACGAGTACAATCGAATTCTTCCTGGAAATCATCATCAAATTCCATAATAAAAAAATGCCTGGCAATGCAATGCACTGTTAAAAATTTGCAACTTTTGCTGCATAGTCACTCCATCGCTTTTATAGAATATCTTTATTTTTATCAACGAGAATCCTTCATAATGCATTTAACTAATCGTTTTCTATATAAGCGGTGAAGTGATAATACACTGTTAAAAATCTTCTGCATTTTGTTGCAACGCACTCCGCCGCTTGTATATACTCTAGTGCGACCTATGACAATGCTGCTTAATACAGTCAAGTAACCGTTTTCTATACAAGCGCTGGAGTGCGTAGCAAAAAAAATGCGGCAGATTTTTAATAGTGTACAGCAAAAGTTTCAAATTTTTAACAGTGTTGTTGGGACAAAAGCGTCTGTAAAAGAAATATTTGGGAATCAAATGCTGCCACTCTCTTATAGAGGCAGCCAGGTATTGGTTATGAGTTTCAGATTCCTCGTCGAATCGCCACTGCTTATTACCGATGCCATTACTGCCTCTATAGGTATTAGATTGTTGCTGTTTATCGATTGAAGCATAGTGCGATTTTTGCTAAAATCTTTCTTTTTCCTTTTTCTGAGTGAAGGGGGAGTACTTTTGACTGACTACACTAGGAAAGCATTTTACTATACATTAATATATGAAGTCATTTTGCTGCGTGCTCATATATGGAAGCACTATGTCGCGCTCTTATGTGAAAGGACACTTTACTTGATGGATTGTCACCTTTTGATACCCACTTTCGATGACCGTAGGATTCGATGCAGACTAAGATTTCATAAAATGCGGTAGCTTTTCGAATTGGCAGATCTTGTCTGAAGAAGTTACCATACAAAGAAATTCTTAAGATTCACAACGATACTAACCGATATTGTAAGTGGTTTCAGAAAAGTTGACGATCAAACAGTGACAAGTAAACTGAATACATCAGAACTTAGCAAAGTGCGTACATTAGTAATGCATTGCAAAGAGCTATCGTGTGCCAGTACACATAATTATGCATTACGGTATGCATAACTAAAAAGTAGGAAATAAAATAAGCTTTTTAAGAAAAAAATATCAACCGACTTCAAAAAAGCGCTAAAAAGAATTAAATAATTCTTTAAAATTCTTTAATGACAAAACGTTATCCAATAAGCACACATCGGATATCAGGTACCGGCATAAAAAACGGTTAAATTTATTATGTATCTTTAATATCCACCAAACATAGATTTTAGAGATAATATTATTTTACAAGAGATGAATTGACATATTTATGATTTATTTTATTAATATATACATATAAAAAGTAATGAATTTCTTTTTGAAGTTGGTGCCAAACTATTTGATGTATATTAAAAATTGTAGCTAAATTATGCCTAGTACCATAATTAAAATGGGGATAATCATTATCGATTGTGATTGTTTGGCACCAACTTCAAAAAGTAATTCATTACTTTTTATATGTATATATTCATAAAATAAATCATAAATATGTCAATTCATCTCTTGTAAAATAATATTATCTCTAAAATCTATGTTTGGTGGATATTAAAGATACATAATAAATTTAACCGTTTTTTATGCCGGTACCTGATATCCGATGTGTGCTTATTGGATAACGTTTTGTCATTAAAGAATTTTAAAGAATTATTTAATTCTTTTTAGCGCTTTTTTGAAGTCGGTTGATATTTTTTTCTTAAAAAGCTTATTTTATTACTCTGTTATATGCTAACAGACGGACGGACTGAACAACGGCTATAGGTGCTACGCATTTTTATATAATTACGAACGAACCTAAAAAGAGAATAAAAAGTAAAATCATACTTTTTTTATTTTTCCAAAGTTTTTCCTATTATTGAATCAAAAAAGAAACACGTTTTTTATAAAAACTATTTTTATAAAAATGCACTTAACTAAATATAGAATATTTTACTAATAAAAATCATTTAATCTTAAAAGCTTTTTTTTTTAATTGCGCTGCATTAAATCTTTTTTATCAGTATCCTCAGGAAATAATTTTAAAGCTTTCGGCGTATCGTACACTAATGTACAGTATCTAGAGAGAGCATTCAAACGTTTCTGTAAAAATTTTGATTACCTCTGTTATTTAAATTTAAATAATAAAAATAAAAACTCTAGGGCATGAATTCGAAGTACGGTTTAATTACAGTCTGCGTCATTTAAAATATTCTTAGTCTTAAAATGTCGCTGAAAATAATTAATCGAATGCAATATATTCTCGCTTTACGAAGAATAATAATTTTATAAAGGCTTTAAAATATGGTTTTAATATTCGTGCAGTAAAAAAGGAAAGAAAAGTCAAAGTTTATATCTGACAAGAAAAAAGTGAAAACAAAAGATTACGCAACAAAGATACGTTCATACCTTATTAGATCTGAAGTCGCATGTCATGTTTTAAATGAAAATTCAACCCTCCCTCCCTCCCGCTCTCAAAGAATAGTCTCAAAATCTTTAAACTAAATATTTCTATAAACTGTAATTTGTTTCAAAAATTTGAAACAAATTATAAAATCTTATTTAAAGCTTATAAAACCTAAAAAAGGAACATGACTTTTATAATTAATTCGAAAATATGTTTCTCAGCGTATATGTGTGCAAAACTGTTTTCTGAAAGTTACTTGGCAATTCAAAAATAGAAAAAGAGGAGAAAAAGAATGCAAAATGCAGTCCGCTGTACTCTGAAGGATTGTTGTTTCAGAACATAAAGAAAAAGAAAAATAACAGTCTCTGAAGTATCACTTAAGAAATTGCATTTCTTTTTCTTAAACGTGACTATCTAACTTACATAAAGAGATTGGACGAATCAACTGAGCTTTCCATCATAAAAGAAAAAAGAAGGATAATTTTATTAACACTGGTGTTTTTTCTTTTTTCATAAATCTTCTAAATGTCCTTAAAAATGATTACTTGAGAATTTTATATGTTGATCCAGTAATTCAATCACCCAAAGTAAATACACCTTGTTTCATTTAATTTCAAAAATGAACTGAAAATACGAATTCTCTTTTTAAATTCGTTTGAAATTTTACCTTTCATTTTATTTCATGAAATAAGAGGTATACAATTTTAATCGGACTAACAATACTCGTGATTTGTTTTGTTAACACTAATACTTCCTCCTAATTTTTCAGACTTAATTACATTACAAATAATTGTACTGATTTACAATATTGTAGCAAACGAATTCTTATACTTCAGATCGATTTAAAAAAAAAATAGTCCATGAACATTATTTTGAAAGTCTTGGTAATTCAATAAATTCTTATTAAAGTTTTCAAATGATCTTTAAATTACAGCCTGGTTCGTTTTTTTCCGCAAAAATCGAATTTTTGCAATAGTTAAAAGCGATTCCATGCGTAATAAATTCGACAGCAACACTAGTGGCCACCAATGCTAAGACGATAGTGTTATTGGCGGGTGATTTTTCTTAATAATATAAGTATGCATAAATCTAAAACAGTAAAGAAAAATGAAAAAAGGAATGAAGAATGAAAAATGAAAAATGAAGAAATTCCAAATAATGAAGAGTTGGCAGTACAAACAAATAACTTGTTTATACTGGAGAATTCGGTACACAAAAAAGAAACTGTAGATAGTTTCTAAAGGCGAGAAAGTTAAATCACCAAATGCAACTTTTGGAGCAGTCCTATGTACTCTGAAGAATTGTTGTTTCGGAACATAAAGAAAAAGAAAAATAACAACCTCTGAAGTATCGCTTAAGAAATTGCATTTCCTTTTTCTTAAACGTGATTATCTAACTTACATAAAGAGATTGAGCGACTCAACTGAGCTTTCCATCAAAAAAGAAAAAAAAAAAAAAAGATAATTTTATTAACGCTGGCGTTTTTTCTTTTTTCATAAATCTTCTAAATGTCCTTAAAAAGATTACTTGAGAATTTTATATGTTGATCCAGTAATTCAATCACCCAAAGCAAATACATCTCGTTTCATTTAATTTCAAAAAATGTACAGAGAACATATGTTCTCTTTTTAAATTTGCTTAAAATTTTACCTTTCATTTTATTTTATGAATGAAAAAGGGTACAATTTTAATCAGAATAATAATACTCGAGATTTTTTTTTCATTATTTACATTAGATATTAGATTTATAGATTATAGGGTTTTGGCTCTAGTTTTAATGACAAAAACTATCAAAAAGCAATTTTTAGCTATGAGGTTTTTTTTTATTGTGTACATATAAATAAAAAAAAACTCTTAACGGGTTAAAAGTTTTGACGCAGCTGTTTATCTTTTGGCTCTAAGAATTTTAAATACGAATTTTAAAAATAATGATATCAACTTATGAGTGACACCATGCTATTAATTAAAAATGCATTTTTGTATTATTTATTTCATCATTTTATTTCTGTTCTATTTATAATTTCGTGTACAAAAGTTATCTTCAATATAAAAGATGCATAAAACTTTATTCACTAATGTTTTTTCAAATGAATGTCTTATAAAATCAAAATATGAGTTTTAAAATATATGATATATAAAATTTAAGTGACGCCCTTATGTGACTTTAAAAGGTTTGTTTTAAAATTCAAATTATTTATTGTTTTTATTTGTAAAGTATATTTAAACGTATACAAAATACTTTTAATTTTCCAATTCGCTGTTAAATTTATAATTTTAAATGAATCTATGCTATGCATTGAAATGTATTTATTTCAATAAATTGATTCATCTTTTGTGAACGTTATTCAAAAGTTCACGTTATAAGTAATATTTATGTCAATGGTTTCTTAGCGTTAAATTATGTAAACTAAGTGAAACGCATGGAAATGGATAATTTGACGCAAAGAAACCAAACTATTGCGTTACTAAAATCAAAACTTGAAAAGGGTTGAAAAATTGCGAAAAGGGTTCTAAAACCGTTCTAAATTGCGATAAATTATTTAAAAGTTATTTACTCGTATGCAACTATTTTTGGGGTATAAAACAAACAAGATTTTTTAAAGCAGTTTTACCTATGGAATTCTTTCACTTCACTTTCATTAGATTAAATATTTTGCTATTCAAAATATCACTTAAAGGATATCATGGATGTAGTGGAAGGTACACGGGGTTATACTCCGTATACCTTCTGGATAATTTTAAAGAACACAGTATACCCCCTGCTTCTCAAAACAACTATAGTATATACACTCTAGGGTATACTCTCTGAATTGAGCGTATACTCTCTGCTTAGAGCGTATATCCTCTGTTTTCTTTACGACTGAACCACTAAATGATAAACACTATAAAAAAAATTAATTTACGGTAATTTACCGTGAATTATCCAGTAAATTTACGTAATATGTCACTTTTTTCACATAAACGGTCAACATACGTAATTTTTTGTATTTTACGGGCAAAAACCGTTATTGTAATAGCAAAATCCAGTGACATAAGTATAAAGTCCGTCTTTTTATGGACATTGTCTGGAATAAGGACTGCTGCAGCTTTTTTTCAGTGATGATCTAAAATTATTTATTAATAAATATTCACAGACATCTTATTTCTTCTAATTATTGAATTTTTATTTTTATGAGAGTAAACTGCTTATTAGTACTTATTTAAAAAGTTGAATTTATTATTATACATTATAAAGTATGAATTATTAATCACCCCTAAGCTACAAAATATTGCGTAAATTAAATGTATTTTTATTTGTATTTTGTCATCATGAAGTTTTACTGAAAACAACTACTTATTATTCACTAAATAAATTTTTATTTTTATTCTGTCATCCTATAATGAATGCTGAAAAGAACTACTTATTATTCGTGCTGAAAACATTTTTTTTTCACGAAAAGGGAAAAAAAGGATTTTTCATTTCCTAAAGATTATTTCAATGTTATATACATATTTAGAATGCGCTATATTCCTTTGTTCATTAAAAATCAACTGGAACTAAAAATAATTACCTGACTCAATCGAATATTGTCTCATTATTTCAAAAATAACCATTCGTTAAAAATTCATCTAGACACGTACTGTGATCGTTGTTTATTTTATGTTTCTATAACAATGTATTAAATTTTAGAAATATTTAATTTAAAAAATATTTACTCAATGAAACATATTTCAGTCGTTGTCTTCAAAATTTGATTTTTAAATGTTTCTTACTTTAATTTTAAAAAGTCGTTTGTACATTCATAATATAAGAGTTATAATCTTCATTTTAATATAACTACACGCGTTATTTCCAGACGAAGACATAAATGACAGGAAAAAATACATTTGTAGATTTCTCTTAAAACGTTCAAATTATTAAAAATTTTTAAATCAAAATTAAACTAATGTAAAAATATTTTTGTTATTTTTCTAAACGTTGTATGTTAAAAATTAATTTAAAATGATTTCCAGACATTCACGTAAATTTGTATTTTTTTTTTCATATTTTTATTAAAAGAATATTAATGTACGCTTCGTATATGAATGCATTTAAAGGTAGAATATTAAAATGCAACCTTTGAATAATTAAATCACTTTAAATAAATGATTAAGTCTAGGAACAGTGTTACGAGATGATTTATTCTCATTTTAGTCTGGATGCGTTTCGTTAATTGGATATTTTTATTGCTCTAACATCTTCATTTTCATGATTTTTTAATGAATTTCTCTGATTCATAAAAGTGTTTTATGCAACTATTGTTTTAGTATACAACAAACAACATTTGAAAAATATTTTTACATTTTGAGTTCCTTATAGTCTTAGACTATATGAGATTAAATATTTCGATATTAAAAACATCACTTAAATGTTATGTAATCTACAGTTATTTATTTCTGAATTTTCACAAATTGATACCTTATTTCCTTTAATTATTGAATTTTTATTTATATCTAAGTAAACTGCTCATTCATACTAATCTAAAAAGTCTTTGCTTTCATTTTTACTCTTATGAAACTACTGTTTAGGTATAAAAGAAAAAAAAAATTTTTCATTTCAGTTTCTTTAGATTAATTATTTTTCTAATAAGCTCATCAGTTAGGTGGTATATAATCTAAAATTATTTATTGATAAATAATCACAGAATGACATCTTATTTTTTATTATTATTAAATTTTTATTCTTATGTAAGTTAACTGCTTATTCATACTAATCTATAAAGTGTTTGCTTTCATTTTTAACATGAATTATTAATCATACTAAGCAATAAAATATTCCGTACACTAAATGTATTTTTATTTTTATTTTGTCATCATAAAATTATATTGAAAACAGAGATTTATTATTCACTAAATATATTTTTATTTTTTCATTATACAATGTATACTGAACACATCTAAATGTTATTCACTAAATACGCTTTTATTTTTATTGTGTAAGTTTTATTTCATTTTTTTTTTCATATATAGCATGTAATATATTGCTTTGTTGGTTAAAAATCGACTGGAAATAAAAATAAGGACCTGACTCAATCGAATAGTGTTTTATTATTTCAAAAATAACCATTCATTAAAGACTGATCTATATAGAAGCGTAGTTGTTTATTTTATGTTTAGTTAACAATATACTACATTTTAGAAATATTCAGTTAAAAAAAATATTTACTTAATAAATGTACTTTAGCAGTTGTCTTCAAAATATGATTTTTAAATGTTTCATATTTTAATTTCAAAAAGTATTTTCTTCATTTTGAATAAAAGACTTTTAAGTTTTATTTTAAAATAACTACACGCGTTATTTCCAGACGAAGACATCAATGACACGAAAAAATACACGAAATGTAGGTTTTTTCTGAAACGTTCAGTTTATTAAAATTTTTCAAATCAAAATTAAACTAGTGTAAAAAATATTTTTGTTATTTTTCTAAGCGTTATATGTTAAAAATTAATTTAAAAACATTTGCAAACGTTTACGTAAATTAGTACTTTTTTGCATATTTAAATTAAAAGAATATTAATGAACACTTCGTATATAAATGCAGATAAATGTAGAATATTAAAATTTAACCTTTGAATGATAAAATCACTTTAAATAAATTATTAAATCTAGGAACAGGGTTACGAGTTGATTTATTCTCATTTAAGTCTGGATATATTTGGTTAATTGGCTATTTTTATTGCTCTAACATCTTCATTTTAGGATTTTTTAATGTATTTCTCTAATTCATTAAAGTATTTTATGCAGCTATTGTTCCAGTATAAAACAAACAACATTTTAAAAATATTTTTACCTTTTGAGTTCCTAATAGTTTTAAAGTACATGAGATTGAATATTTCGATATTAAGAACATCAGTTAAGTGTTCTGTAATCAGAAGTTATTTATTTCTAAATATTCACAAATTGATATCTTATTTCCTTTAATTATTGAATTTTTATTTATATTTGAGTAAACCGTTCATTCATACTAATCTACAAAGTCTTTGCTTTCAATTTTACTCTTATGCAACTATTTTTCGGGGATCAAAGAAACAAGATTTTTTTTCTCGTTAATAGTTTTACCTTTGAAATTTTCTCATTTCAGTTTCATTATATTAATTATTTTGCTAATAAAAATATTCGTTAGGTGGTATACAATCTAAAATTATTTATTAATAAATAATCACAGACTGACATCCAATTTTTTATTCCTATTAAATTTTTATGTAAGTAAACTGCTTTTTCATACTAATCTATAAAGTCTTTGCTTGCATTTTGAACATGAATTATTAATCACACTAAACAATAAACTATTCCGTGCACTAAATGTAATTTTATTTTTATTTTGTCATCATAAAATTATATTGAAAACAATTATTTATTATTCACTAAATACATTTTTTTCTGTGATCATACAATTTATTCTGAAAACATCTACTTGTTATTCAATAAATACGTTTTTATTTTTATTTAGTTATCTTTTAATGAATGTTGGAAAAGATCTATTTATTATTCGCGTTGCAAACTTTTTCTTCCACGAAAAGAGAAAAAAAAAGATCTTTCATTTTCTAAAGGTTTACTTCAAATATTTTTATAGAATGCACTATATTGTTTTGTTTGATTAAAAATCAACAGAAAATTAAAATAAATACCTGACTCAATCAAATATTGTCTCATTATTTAAAAAAATAACCATTCGTTAAAAATTGATCTAGACACGTATTATGATCGTAATTTTTTTATGTTTAGATAACAATGTATTAAATTTTAGAAATATTTAGTTAAAGAATATTTACTGAATGAAACATATTTCCGTCCTTGTCTTCAAAATATGGTTTTTAAATGTTTCAAATTTTAATTTTAAAAATTCATTTATTCATTTATAATATAAGTTTTTTAATCTTTATTTTAACATAACTACACGTGTTATTTCCAGACGAAGATATAAATAACACGAAAAAATACATTTGTAGATTTCTCGTAAAACGTCCAGGTTATTAAAATTTTTCAAATCAAAATTAAGCTAATGTAAAAAGTATTTTTGTTGTTTTTCTAAGCGTTGTATGTTAAAAATTAATTTTAGAAGATTTGCAGACATTTACGTAAATTAGTTTTTTTTTTTTTCATATTTAAATTAAAAGAATACCAATGTACATTTCGTATATAAATGCATTTAAAGGTAGAATATCAAAGTGCAACCTTTGAATAATTAAATCATTTTAAATAAATGATTAAATCTAAGAACAGTGTTACGAGATGATTTATTCTAATTTAAGTCTGCATGTGTTTTGTTAATTGGATATTTTTATTGCTCTAACATCTTCATTTTCATGATGTTTTAATGAATTTCCTTAATTCATAAGAGTGTTTTATGTAGCTATTGTTCCAGTATAAAACAAACAACATTTAAAAAATATTTTTACCTTTTGAGTTCCTTATACTTTTAGACTACATTTGATTAAATATTTCGGTATTAAAAACATCACTTAAATGTTACGTAATCTAAAGGTATTTATTTTTAAATATTCACAAATTGATACCTTATTTCCTTTAATTATTGAATTTTTTTATATCTCAGAAAACTACTCATTCATGCTAATCTATAAAGTCTTTGCTTTCATTTCTAGGTGCTTTCGTAATTATGTAAATACGTGGCACCTATAGTTGTCGTTCAGTCCGTCCGCCCGTTTATCCGCATATAACAGAGCAGAAATTTCCCAACCGAATCGTTTGAAATTTAAAATATGTAATTATTACATAATTTTGTCGGTTCGTTTCAAATTTCATGAAAATCTGATGATCTGATATCCATTACAGGGACAATCAAAAGCATTCCGTTACATTGCGGTTAATGGGGAAAATTTTTTAAATGCATTTTAATTATTTGAAATTTAAAATATATAATTATTACACAATTTTGTCGAGTAATTTCAAATTTTATGAAAATCGTATGCATAGATCAATTACAGGGGCAATCAAAAGCATTCCGTTGTATTACGGTTAATAGGAAAAAAACTTCCAAATGCATATTTATCGTCTTAAATTTGAAATATATAATTATTACTTAACTTTGTTGACTCATTTCAAATTTTATGAAAGATCTGAATATTTTTAAAACTTTGTTATTGTACGAACGCACCTCGTTTGCTGCGCTTCAAGCGCAATTTCTAACTTGTTACTCTAGGGCCCGCACACACCAGGGAGACATGGGTCAAAAATCGCGCAACAGGACGCAGTCAAATCTTTTTTTTCTTTGTTATCAGTGTGAAATTGTCGTATGTCGCACGTATTTTCGCTGAATGTCTCAGTGGTGTGTGACGGGCCTTATGCAACTATTGTTGGGGTATAAAAGAAACAAGATTTTTTTCTCTTAATAGTTTTACCTTTGAAATTCTTTCATTTCAGTTTTTTTTTAGATTCTTTATTTTGCTAATAAAACTATCACTTAGGTGGTATATAATCTAAAATTATTTATTAATAAATAATCACAGAATGACATCTTATTTTTTTATATTATTAAATTTTTATTTTTTTGTAAGTGAACTGCTTATTCATACTAATCTACAAAGTCTTGCTTTCATTTTTAACATGAATTATTAATCATACTAAACAATAAAATATTCCTTGCACAAAATGTAGTTTTATTTTTATTTTGGCATCATAAAATTATACTGAAAATAGTTATTTGTTATTCACTAAGTATATTTCTTTTTTAGCATCATACAACGTATACTGAAAACACCTACTTGTTATTCACTAAATATGTTTTTATTTTTATTTTGTCATCTTATAATGAATGTTGGAAAGTCTTACTTATTATTCATGCTGCCAAAATTTTTTTTGGCATACGAATATTTTTACGTTAGTTGAATTTTGATTTAAAAAATTTCAATAAACAGAACGTTTTACGAGAAATCTACAAATGAATTTTTTCGTATCATTTATATCTTCATCCGGAAATAACTCGTGTAATTATGTTAAAATAAAGATTAAAAGACTTACGTTATAAATAAACAAACGACTTTTTATAATTAAAATAGCAAAAATTTTAAAACTACATTTTGAAGACAACGACTAAAATATGTTTCATTGAGTAAATATTTTTTTAGCTAAATATTTCTAAAATTTAATACATTGTTATCTAAACATAAAAAAAAACGATCATAGTTATTTTTAAGGAATGGTTATTTTTGAATTAATGAGACAATATTCGATTGAGTCATCTACTTACTTTTATTTCCAGTTGATTTTTAATCAGCAAAGGAATATACTGCATTGTACACACACACACACGCACACACACACACACACATATATATATATATATATATTTATATATACAGGGTGTATCTAAACTACTGGGCAAAACTTTAAGGGGTGATAGTACACATCAAGACAAATAATATTAAATGGGAAACTAAGGGTCCCAAACGTCTTCCGAAGGAGATAGACTCCATCAAAGCTTAGGGTCCAAAATTTGAAATGATTATAAAAAACGGAAAAATTGGTCTATTCGTTTGTGGTTTTCACGGAAACTATTCTTTATACCAGTATTGTCTTGAAAATAAATTATAAAGATAAATTTCAAAAAATGGCGATAGAGGGCGCTTTAAACTTTGGAGTAACGAACAACTATTTTTTATCATTATTTTTTGCATCTCATTAAATTTTTTTAGAAGTTTAGACATAAACTTAAATTTTAAGCTCAAAATCTGTGGTTAAGTAGCGCAAATTGAACTGTTTTCAATGGGAGTGGGTAGGTTCAAATTTCAAATGATTATAAAAAACAGAAAAATTGGCCACTTGATTTGCGGTTTTCACTAAAATTATTCTTTGTGTCAGTATTGTCTTGAAAATAAATTATTCAGATAAATTTGAAAAAATTCCGATAGAGGGGGCTTTAGACTTTGGAGTAACGTACAACCTTTTTTTACCATTATTTTTTGCATCTCATAAAATTTTTTAGAAGCTTAGACATAAACTTAAATTTTGAGCTGAAAATCTGAATCGTTGAGAGTGGTTAAGTAGCGCAAACTGAACTGTGTTCAATGGGGGTGGGGAGGTTCAAATTTCAAATGATTATAAAAAATGGAAAAATTGGTCGATTCGTTTGCGGTTTTCTCTAAAACCATTCTTTATGTCTGTATTTCCTTAAAAATAAATTTTAAAGATAAATTTTTAAAAATTCCGTTAGAGGGCGCCTTAAACTATAGAGTAACCAACAACTATTTTTAACCGTTATTTTTTTTTATCTAAATAAATGTTTTAAAAGCTTAGACTTAAATTTTGAGCTCAAAATCTGAATCGTTGTGAGTAATTAAGTAGCGAAAAATTGAACTGTGTTCGTGAGGTGGGCAGGGTAACATTTTAACTCCTGAACACAGTTCAGTTTGCGCTTCTTAACCCCTCCCAACGGTTCAGAATTTGAGCTCAAAATTTAAGTCTAAGCTTTTGCAAGCATTTAATTAGATACAATAATAACAGTTAAAAATAATTGTTGGTTACTCTAAAGTTTAAGGCGCCCTCTAACGGAATTTTTTGAAATTTATCTTTAAAAAATTATTTTAAAGGAAATACAAGCATAAAGAACGTTTTTAGAAAAAACCGCAAAAGAATCGACCAATTTTTCCGTTTTGTATAATCATTTAAAATTTGAACCTTCCCACCCCCATTGAACACAGTTCAGTTAGCGCTGCTTAACCGCTCTCAACGATTCAAATTTTCAGCACAAAATTTAAGTTTATGTCTAAGCTTCAAAAAAATTTAATGAGATGCAAAAAATAACGGTAAAAAATAGTTGTACGTTACTCCAAAGTCTAAAACGCCCTCTATCGACATTTTTTGAAATTTATGTTTATAATTTATTTTCAAGGCAATACTGACATAAAGAATAGTTTTAGTGAAAACCGCAAATCAATTGACCAATTATTCTGTTTTTTATAATGATTTGAAATTTGAACCTACCCACTCCCATTGAACACAGTTCAGTTTGCGCTACTTAACCACAGATTTTGAGCTCAAAATTTAAGTTTATGGCTAAACTTCTAAAAAAGTTTACTCTTAAAAAGTTTACTCCAAAGTCTAAAACGCCCTCTATTGGCATTTTTTTAAATTTATCTTTATAATTTATTTTCAAGACAATACTGACATAAAGAGTAATTTTCGTGAAAACCGCAAACAAATCGACCAATTTTTCCGTTTTTTATAATCATTTCAAATTTTTGACCCTAAGCTTTGATGGAGTCTATCTCCTTCGGAAGACGTTTGGGACCCTTAGTTTCCCATTTAATATTATTTGTCTTGATGTGTACTATCACCCCTTAAAGTTTTGCCCAGTAGTTTAGATACACCCTGTATATATATATATATACATATGTAAATATATATATATATATATAAATACTTTTATAAATACATCCAAAGTTATTCAGACAATACCAATAAAAGAACCAATGAAACCAGTATTTTTACATTCATATATATATATATATATATATATATATATATATATATATATATATACATATATGATATTGAAGTAATTCTTTAGGAAATGAAAAATCCTTTTTTTTTTCCTTTTCGTGAAAGAAAATGTTGTCAGCACGAATAATAAGTAAGGAATATATCGAATATAGTCTCATTATTTCAAATATAACCATTTGTTGAAGACTGATCTATATAGACACGCAGTGGTTTATTTTATGTTTAGATAACAATATACTACATTTTAGGAATATTCAGTAAAAAATATTTACTCAATGAAATGTACTTTAGCAGTTGTCTTCAAAATGTGATTTTTAAATGTATCTTGTTTTAATTTTAAAAAGTATTTTCTTCATTTTGAATATAAGTCTTTTAATTTTTATTTTAACATAACTACACGCGTTATTTCCAGACGAAGATATAAATAATATAAAAAATACGATTTTAGATTTCCCGTAAAACGTACCGCTTATTAAAAATTTTCAAACCAAAATTAAACTAATTTAAAAATATTTTTAATATTTTCTAAGCGTTGAATGCTGCAAAAGAAAAAAATTGTAGACATATACGTAAATTTGTATTTATTTGCATATTTAAATTAAACATATATTAATGTACACTTCGTATATAATTGGATTTTAACCCTTTCGGGTCAGGTGTACCATTAATTGTACCATTAAACAATATTCCGTGCCATAAATGTAATTTTATTTTTATTTTATCATCATAAAATTGTACTGAAAACAGTTATTTATTATTCGCTAAATACATTTTTTTTGTCATCTTAGAATGTATACTGAAAACATCCACCTGTTATTCACTAAATACGTTAAAATTTACAAATATATACTTAAAAGGTGTTGCAAAAATAGATATTATTTATTTATTATTTACCTTAGATCTTTCGGATGCCCTCGCATCCGTTTTCAAAGGAATATAAAAGAAGATAATTGATTAGAAATAGAAAACGTTAAAGCAAAACAAAAAGAAAAACAGTCGGCGTGTACAAACAAAGTTACGAGGAATTCACCGAAACACCAAAGTAAGACGAATTCCTCCTAACTTTGTTTGTACACGCGGACTGTTTCTGTTTTTGTTTTGTTTTTACGTTTTCTATTTCTAATCAATTAATTTCTTTTATATTCCTTTGAAAATGGATGCGAGGACATCCGAAAGGTAAATAATAAATAAATAATATCTATTTTTGCAGCACCTTTTAAGTATTTTTTTGTATATTTTAAGATTAATAACAAGGTGTAAAATTTCATCTAGACACTGGTATTAATACAGTGATTTGACTCATTGACTAAATATGTTTTTATTTTTATTTTGTCATCTTATAATGATTGTTGGAAAGTCTTACTTATCATTCGTGCTGCCAACATTTTCTTTCACGAAAAAATATTCTTTAATTTTCTAAAGTTTTATTTTTTTTAATATATAACAGGCATTATATTGCTTTATTGATTACAAATCGACAGGAAATAAATGCATTTTAAATGTAGAATATTTAAATGCAACCTTTAAATGATTAAATCTCTTAAAATAAATGATTAAGTCTAGGAAAAGAGTCACGAGATGATTTATTCTCACTTAATACGCAACACTACTGAATGAAAAAGACCCGGATGATAATGTAAAGGCCATGGGAGCGTTCTTTTCAAATATCTCGCTCAAATTTTAATATTTTGACGTGATTTGTTTTGCATAGGATAGATGAAGACGATCCACAACCGGCCTAGTTTTTACTTTTTCGATTTTGGTGTGAGTTTTTTTTTTAAGTACTTTTACTTTCTGAACTGGTTTGAAAGTGAAACTATCCTAAAATAAAAAGAATATAACCAAAATCAAAAAAAAAAAAAAAAAAAAAAAAACTAGGCCGATTATGGATCGTCCTCAGCTATCCTATGCAAAATAAATCATGTCAAAATATCAAAATTTGAGAGTTGAAAACGCTTGAAAAGAACACCCCCCTAGACTTTACATTATCATCCGCGTTTTTTTCAATCAGTAGTGTGGGCTCTTAAGTCTGAATGGATTGGTTAATTGTATATTTTTACTGTTCAAACATTTTCATTTTCCTGATTTTTTTAAATGAATTTCTCCGATTTCTTGAAAGTTGTTTATGTAGTTCCAGTATAAAACAAACAACATAACTAAGTTCCTTGTAGTTTTAAGCTATATGCGATTAAATATTTCGGTATGAAAAATATCACTTAAATTTTATGTAATCTAAATTTGTTTATTAATAAACTAGCCACCTCTGGCGACCACTTTGGTCTCCCTGAAATATAGGCTAAACATTACAACATTTTACTTTTATTTATAACTTTACTTATTTGCATATCTTCGCTAAATCTGAAGATTTTAATAGAGAAATCAACAAATATATATGATTAAGACAGCGTTTCTTAGATATAAATATATTCATATATTTGTTACGTATTTCGTTTCCCCCCCACACCAAAAAAAAAAACACTTACTTATAGGGATATAGTCGTAAAAATAGCAGAGGCTATATGTTCTAAGAAGAGGATATAGCCTAAAGTGTGAATACTGAAACTTTCTTGGGAAACAGTAGGTGTATGATGTTTCTTTAAAAAATCCAGAAGGTATACGGCATGTACTTCCCTATACCCTCCACTACATCCCTGGAGGCATTTATTCTATAATATCATTTTTTTCCTAAAATGTAAATGTGCATGATAAGAATGTGAAAATCGATTTGCGTAAACTAATAGCATAGAAATATTTTTTACATAGCTAAAATTATTTAAAGTTTTATAACATGACATGTAAAAAGAAGATAACACTAAAAAAATCATTTATTAATTCAAGGATTTTACTCTAAAGAAATGTTAAATCAAGGCCACTTCCAATAAATTCTCAAAAGACCACTAAAAACAGATGAGTTATATTTTATAATTTCCACATGGCAAATTTCAAAAATACATTTTGAAATCATTTTTAGATTTCTACAGCTTAACTTATATGTGAGAATTGAGCAAACATTTTTTAGATGTCTGAGTTGATATTTTGCATTCGACGAAGCGTTTCTAACTAAAGTGGTTTAAAAACATAAAAAGCTTCAGAGTGAAAAAATATAATACAATTATTACATCAATACATAGATATACAAAGAGGTCTATGATATTTTAAATTTAAAAGTAGATTTATATAACTTCGAATGACACATTGAATATTCTGTTTGCAATTACTATTATCAAAAACAACATTTGAAAATCATTTGTTATAACGAAATTTATTTATTATCTATAAATATTTAATGAATTTTCTCATAGAACATTTTAATAAATTGCCAATAATCTGAAAGACGTAGGGGTAATTAGGATCATTTTTTTTTTCACATTTTGAGATTCGACAATTAATTGCGAGAGCATAAATTGAAGTAATGTTATGTACCGATGTACTAGTGTTGTGCATAATTTTACTCAATGGGTAGTCATTTTCAATGTACTATATTAGTTTTTATAGGCATCTTTTTCAAAAAACCCATCTTCCATCACAATCAAACCGTGAATTTCAGTGTAAAATAAATCTGTAAAATTAGTAAATTTTTCTAAGAAATTGGGTTTCTTAGATTTTTTTATGAAACGACAATAACATAAATTCACGTCACAGATGCACTTTTGCGCCGTAAATCAAAAATTCTGTAAAGTTATTAAGAATTTTTTAGGAATCTGGGATGCCTAGAAAATTTTCTGTAACTGTAATCCGGATTATAGATAAAATTTTAGTAATATTACTGTAATTTCAGTAGATTCTTTTGCAAAGATAAAAATTTCTATAGCTTTACAAAAACTTGTTTTGTAGATTTATACCTTTTTTTTGTACAAGGTACAGATAGAATTTTTATCAGCTTATAGATTTCTGCGTCTTTACATCTATAAAATCTGAGTTTTTTTTCAGTGTGGGGTAATTGGGATCCGTGATATTTTCTCTCATGCCTCAGAAGATACTCAGTCATGAATAAATGGGATCAGGTTTTGCACGGATACCATTAGTTTTCCAGGTTTTCGGGGTAAAATGCAGGATTAAAATTAGAACCATGTAGATTATTAATATTATGCTTCGTCTGTTACATCACACAAGCATTTCCTCTTAAAAGGAATAATTTTGTGAATTTAAAACCATATCTATCTTTCCATAGATAAAAATATTTCATAAACTGCTCATATTTCATCAAATAGTTAATCTATTTATATTGACATTGAAATATATTATTTCTAATTCATTTTGTCAGGCTTTCTTAAACTGGCGCTGAATTTGTTTAAAAAACTTGCACGAGATAAAGAAAAAACCCGCTAGAATGTTTGAAACTTAAAAAGAAAACCGATATATTTCCATGAATATATGAGCTATTTTTATACGAATGAATTTACATACTGTACATGATGCAATATCTGCATATATGTATGCTACAGTGACAGAGAATTTCGAACATTTTATTTTACAGCGTGATACCAAATGTTATAATATGTTTATGTTTTTGTTGCCCTCCCCCTCCGCCCCGAATTTCCCTTCTGATCAAACCGCTATTCATGCATATGAAATGAAACACATTCTTCAATATCCGGAAATTCCAGAAAAATCTGATGTTATTTTTAAATAAGATAAGATTAAATAAGATAAGATATTTTTAAATATTCGATAAAATGTCTAAAATTGAAGGAGTTCGGTGATTCATCTCTTGAGACCTGATATATTGTATAGAATACACATCTTTACAATTTTTTCACGCATATAAATAATTTTTAAAGAAAAAAATAGTTCGAAGGGAGCCTAACAGAGAGCAGAACTAAACAAACAGTAATATGTTTCTTATAGAGCTTTTTTAGCTAAATACATGTTATATAAAATTGGCTTGTAGCAGAAATGCAGGACATGTACAAAAATGAGAACATAAATAATTTTACGGTGCGTTAAGATATCATTTGTAATAAAATACTATTAAATATGTAGTTATTTTATGTTTTGCAGTGCTAAAAAAAGTGCAGTGCTAAATGCAAACAAAAAAAATAATAATAAAATAAAATAAAATAAAATATTTTTAAAATCTTAAGAAATTGCCAAAAAATGTACTTTTTCATCTCCCTTTGTGGCATTTAATTTTATATACAAAAAAAATTAAATTTTTTTGGCTGTTTAATCTACCTTAGTTACCAGTTTGTTAATATAAATCCATAACTGAAAATAAAAACAATTATACACTATATTGCCATTGATTATTGGACACTTGCGATTTTAGACATTTTACTAAATATCTAGAAAAATACATGAGGAATCATCTCGAAACTCTTAGTGTATAAATATAATTGTATACGCCATACATCGCCGTGAAGATTTTTTACCGAAACTCCATAGGGGACCGTCAACAAATTAAAAAATAATGAATATATTTTGAATAACCCTGTCAAAACTAATGTAGCAAAAGTACTCAAACTCTAGATTATGATTGAATGCCTTATTGTAATACACTGTGTTCATTTTTATGCAAATAGCATGCATACTCGCAGAGTAATTAAGGTTTTTATAAAAATGGTCCCAAATTTTTCCAAGTTTTTCCCTTATAATTTTCAGAGTTCTTAATATAAAATAATATTTTTTTCAGAAAATATGACAAACAACATTGCACACAGTACCTTGTAATCAGAATTAAAAAATAATAAAAATTGTATGAAAAATGAGTAGGTTTACTAAATAATTTTTTACTACGCATGCGTCAAAGATATCAAAATTTTTTTTTTGCATATTATGTTAGCTAAATGTATAGAGCAACTTTTGTAAAAGTCTCAAAATCATAGCTTGAAAATTCTGAAAGTAATCGTCTATAGAAAAAGGACAAAATCCGTTGTTTCCAAAGTGAAGCAAAAAAATGAGGGATTTTATCCAAATGTAGTAGTACATCCCGTATTGTGTATTCTATATTGACACTAATCAATGAATATATGGATACAACCCCTCTTGTTTTTGCTTCATTTTGAGAATAACGGATTTTCAACTAATTCAATTGACTATTATTTTCAGAATTTTCAAGTTATGATTTTGTGACTTTCACAAAAGTTGCTCTATACATTTAACTAACATAATATGCAAATGAAATTTTGATATCGTTGACGCATGCGCAGTAAAAAATTATTTAGTAAACCTACTCATTTTTCATACAATTTTCATTATTTTTTAATTCTGATTACAAGGTACTGTGTGCAATGTTGTTTGTCATATTTTCTGAAAAAAATATATTTTATATTAAGAACTCTGAAAATTATAAGGGAAAAACTTGGAAAAATTTGGGACCGTTTTTATAAAACCCTTAATTACTCTGCGAGCATGCATGCTATTTGCATAAAAATAAACACAGTGTATTACAATAAGGCATTCAATCATAATCTAGAGTTTGAGCGCTTTTGCTACATTAGTTTTGACAGGGTTATTCAAAAGATATTCATTCTTTTTTAATTTGTTGACGGTCCTCTATGGAATTTCGGTAAAAAATATTCACGACGATATATGGCGTATACTATTATATTTATACACTAAGAGTTTCGAGATGATTCCTCATGTATTTTTCTAGATATTTAGTAAAATGTCTAAAATCGCAAGTGTCCAATAATCAATGGCAATATAGTGTATATACGGGCAATCATTATACATACGGAAATAATTCTATATAAGCAATATGAGCGTCCATGTATTGTAAATAGAGATCCACCGAATATTCAGTTTTATTTCCGGCTCAAAAAATGTGTCATGCCGAAAATTCGTTTTTGGTTAAACTACTGCTGAAAATTCGGCTGCACTGAAACTATCTGTATTCTAAAAGTCTCGTTCATTCCTTCGGAAATGTTCAACATTGCTCAGAGAATTGAACTGTATCAGCTAAAATGAGATTATTTCTTGCTATGGACTTCATTGTCTATGATTGTCAGTAATGACTGACACAAGAGTAAATGAAAGTTCTAAAGCAAGCAATGCACATCTGATTAAACTTTTTCCCCTTCTCATTAAAAGTTGAAGAGTTAATGCCAATCGAAATTTTTTTAGCATAATTCAAAAGGATAATTAATAAGTATAAAAAAAAGCTTGTTTTTTTTTTTTTTTTTTTTTTTTTTTTAACAAAGACGAACAGTTTTAAACATATCTATTTAAAATTTACTTCTAATAAAATGTTCCATTTCTACAAAGCAAAACCTCAATTCACTAAAGGTTAAAGCAATTTTAGTCTTGCAAGTTATATAGACATAATATTATTAAAAAGTAGATTAAATTAAAAATAAGATTATAAAGCTATGAATAACGAGGAACTCTTCACTCTTTATGCCTCTTTAAAAGTGAGCAAAATCTTTTATTGAAATTCCTCTCCTAACGCATTTTCTCATCTCTTGTCCTAAGCTCACTCAATTACAAGGGGGTATTAAGATTCATAGATCGATAATTCTTCTAAGAAAGGTCACATTGCTTCCTTTATTGAATCTGACCTATTTTTAGCTCGTAGGTCTAAAAATGTTGCTTTTTTTGAAGAACGGAAGTCTAAAATTAAGCAGAGAAAAATAGAGATCACTTTCGAGCATATAAAAAATTTTAAAATTTTGGACCACGTTTAAAAACAATAATAAATAAGTGTTCAAGAAAAAAAAGGTTAAATAAAATATCAGGTATAATTACATGACCTCATGTTTTTCTAAAACATTTATTTCTTTTATTGATTTGGGAAGTTTAATATCTTTGATTTACGCTGATGGAAAATTTGAACTAAAGAATATAATAGAAATAATGTCCGTAAATTCCCGTTAATCAATTCTCGATTAAACGCCGCCACATCATTTTATAAACAAATTTGAAAATTTCAAAAAATCTCGAGGAAACGCACTCTAAAGATCGCTCAAAAACGGAAATTATGTCAAAAGATTAATAAAAATGCGAACTACGCCTAAGAATCACGAAAACATAAGAAAATTTTATCAAATGATCGCTGAAAAGAACCCGAATTTTAACAATGGATTGCGAAGAAAGCACAAATTTAGACAAAATATTGTGAAAAAACGCGAATGCCATCAAAGGATTGTAATAAAAGCACATATCAATTCGAAAGTTTGCGAAAAACACGAATTTCTTCAAAAAGTAGCAGGTAAAAGCGAATTTTATCATAACATCGCGGAAAAAAAATGAATTCCGTTTTTCGTAATAAAATCGTGGAAAAAATGTACATTTAATCAAGGAATTATAGAAAACACATATTTCAACACAGAATCGCAAATAAAGGTGAATTTCCTCAATATATTGTGGGAAAAACGTGATTCTGATCAAAAAATCGCTAAACAGTGCAAATTTTGTAAAATATCCCCCCCCCCCCCCCCCAAAAAAAAAAAACACGAATTTTCTCTAATATGCCGAAACTAAAGCATATTTTTTTCTTGAAAGATCGCAGAAAATCCAGTGTAAGTGTTCCCTCTGATTATTTTACGATTTTTTGTCTGTTTTTTTTTTTTTTTTTTTTTTTTTTTTTAAGGGGGGGGGGGGATTTACAAAATTTTATTAGCTTATTTTTTTTTAGTTTATTTTCTTTTTTTAGATATGACAATAGCTTAGAAAACATATATTAATTTAACTATCTATGTAGGAATTTTCAATTGTTTTCTCAGCGTATTATCATAAACTAATTCACACAAAGCGATTAATTAATAAATCATATTTTAAATTGTACTCATTATTTTATATTTATACTTTATTTTTTACTTATTAGCGTTTAAACTAGTTCATTATTGCAGTTTTACAGCCACTTGACATACTATTTAAATGATTGTGGTTAGGCGCTTGGACCATTTTCAAATTTCGCTTACATATGCTGTAAAAAGAAGAAAATGTAAATATAAGTTAATATTTAAAGTTTTATTTCAGCTATGCATTAGCTAAAGAAGATTATATTGAACATTTCTAACATGAAAATTTTTTTAAACCAATAAAAATTTTGGATATATAAATCTTTAAAGTTGTGATTCTAAGCAAAAATACCTCTCCCATTCGAAGTTTTATGCGATTAACTGTTATTTTTTAAAAACCTAATTTAACTTTTTTAAATAAAGATATTTAATTATTTTAAATATGAACTGTTAGTGTTCCATAATAATGAAAAAAAAATGTTTAAAAGAGATATTTTCTTTAATAAATTCACAGAAATCTTTTCTCTCTCACTTTGCGTCAAGTCCATTACCTTGTGATTATTTCAGAAAAAAAAAAAAAAAAAAAAAATCTAATTCTGAATAAAGTTAGCAGCAAATATACGGCGATATATTTAAACTATTCACGCAACTACTATTTGCTATATTTTACTCTTCAATTATGAAGCAATGTAATAGTGGCAAAAATCAGCTTTCACCAAAGTTGGCGTTTTTTTCACTGTCAAATCTGTTGCCGCAAATTTTAATATTAAAATAATAATTTTTGCACTTTTGGAATTAAATATTGTTTACTAAATAGTTCCAGAAGGTATGTGTATTATTATCTAAGTTAGAAATTAAGCAAGCTAGTTCATTTCTAATAGTTTTATTTGAAATGTCAAGTCCGTTACTTGTCAAGTCTATTACTATATTTGTAAGCGATGAAATTTAAGCTACTAAGTAAGTTTACTAAATAGTTTTAGACGGTATGTAAATCATTATCTAAATTAGAAAATACACAAGTTAGTTCATTTTAATAGCTTTATTTAAAATGTGAAGTCTGTTACCATGAAATGTAATCGAATGGTGAAAATGGCCCGCATAATTAATTCCATGCTGTTGTGACTCGTACGCAGTTATAAAAATAAAGATTATTTATTGATTTATCACTTGCGCCTTGCTAACGATAAATGCCTTATAAAATGATTTTATGAATTTATACTTAAATTCTAAAAATTAAAATATGTCATTGTCATCGGAAAAATGTCCGTGTACAAATTTTGTATGATTGTAATATACCAATAAATAAATGAAAAATCCATTACAGATTCGTCTTTACATACAAAAACCCAGGTTAAATTACAATAGAGGTTCTAGAAAGCATTTTTTTAATTGAAATAATTGAATTCTTTCTAGGAAGTGTCGTTGTAATCGGTACACCGAGAAAAAAAATATACCGCCTTCACCTAGAAGGAATAGCTAGTCACTTGCTGAATTTCTAAACTGTGAATATAGATATTAGAGCTATGCGAATAGGGTAAACAGCTATGCAGAATAGTTTAAATAATCTAGGATTTCAAGTCTCTTGTTTTCTATGAAACAAAACGATATTGAATCGTTTCAGTGGGATAAATTATCACTTGGTACTGAAAATGATTTCATAAACTAGAATTATAGTTACCAAAACTAACCTCTTGTATTCGCATCTATTTGCAGTGATTTTTAAATATGTTTGACATCGAAAATATAAGAAACTTTTTTTGAATTCAAGTAGGAGGCTCTAGAACTTTTTGGCAATGGAAACTAGAACTTATAAGGATGACACGGAACTATTTTTTTCTAGAACAAAAATTTAGATTCTAGATGGCAGAGGCATATTTTTTTCTCAGTGTAGTAGAGTCTTGCATCATCTCTAGCAACTGAATCTCTTTCTACTTCGGTACGACAAGCGGATGATGTCATGTCGCATTTGTGTTCTCGATTCTATGCGTATTTGATTTTTTTTATTTAACCGATATGCGTATATCTCTATAATACTTGCTGAAATACGTATACCTTAAACAATACGTTTAAACGTCTACGAATGTATCTAAGCGTACATAGGTTAAAAGTGTAATTTATGTATACGTATTTACTATCAACATCAATGGACCTCATCAATGAACGGAGAATAAGTTGGAAATCGTTCAACTTTACTGTAGCAATTTGCATAATATGTTTCTTACATAGGATCTTGTTATTTTCACCTATACATGGTTTAATTTATGTCATTTGTTAATGGTTGTGCATCTTGTTAACAATTTCAAATGTTTTACATTTCATGTATTACCCATTATGGTTGTCGGACGCTCCTCTCAGTCCACAAACTTCGAAGAATGTCCTAGGTAGTTTTAGCTGCCACCACCGATATTAATGGGTGATATCGGTCACCTGCTGTGAGGATTGTGTAAAATAACACTGACGCTGTTAATGAACTGAACTAACAGTTTATTTAAGATATAGATATGTACACAAGAAACAATATTTACAACTATCTACAATTACAACTCGGATATAGATGATCCGGTTCAACATTAAATTAACTACAATAAACGTTGGTTGTGTACCGTTCAACTTACACTTTCTTCCTCACACTCAACGCACGTTAGATACGTTTTATCGGAGATTACTGCAGAATCTCAATACACAAGGGTACTAGGCCTCACTTCTCGGCCTATAACACTATCCACCGGGACGCCTTGTCCCACGCTCAAAATATACACTATCCAACAGGACCACAAATCCTGAGCGACCTATCGGTCTCAACGCCAAGCGAGAACTGTCTAACCTCTCAGTCCAGAGTTGACCTTGTCAGAGATCTTCCTTCCCCCAGCAGGGCCTCTTAGAGTTCCTCCATTGGTTCAATTCCGCATACCAACCTTGAGTCATGACATCTACTGTTTACACATCACTCCAAAAGCTAGGTGACAGCTGAGGCACGCCCCGCGGCCATCACTTTCATTCATCAACGAGTGCGTCTTCCGCACACCTGCGCCTGGATAACCACCTGTCGTTTGTCATTATAAGAAAAGAAAGAAAGGCATTTCGAGCTTCACGGATACACAACCCACAATACATAAAATATTCAGATAAGGAAACGTCATTCCTTTCTAATTCAAAGCAGATGTCTTCTAGGAACCTGACACCCCCCACCTTAGCGGAAAATATGCCTCTTAGGGGCTAATTTTCCCCAAACATATAATAATATTACGGAAGAGTTCAATAGTCTCTTTGCAGATTTCTTCATTCTAAATATTACATAGGCATTTTCAGGTGTCTGAACATTCTCTACTGACATCTCTACTGAACCTTATACTAATACTACTATTGCATAAACAATACACATGCTAATTTACTATCATAAACACAAAACTTTAAAAAAAATATTTACACACACAAAAAAAAAATTAGACATGTGATGACATCCTTTAAGGTTGTCTACTATTTTGACATTGATACTGATGGGCTAGTAACTGGTTGTTCTTCCCAGCTCTTTCTCTGTAGCCTCGAAATTGCATCAGCATTCAAATGTTGAACTCCGGGACGATGAGAAATGCTCAGGTTCCAGCGTTGCAAGGCTAGAGCCCACCTAGTGAGTTTGGGCGACCTTGGGGTTGTTTCCGTGAGAAATTTTAATGGATTATGATCGGTAATGACCTCAATTTGAGATCCATAAGTCCACTTTTCAAACTTCCGCAACCCGAAGAGAACACTCCAAGCCTCTTTCTCTATACTCGGCCAAGCACGCTGAGCCCCTGACAATTTCTGACTGGCAAAAGCTATAGGTTTAAACTGACCTTTTTCATCTTTTTGAGTAAGACAACATCCTACTGCAAGGTCGGAAGCATCGGCGTGAAGCTGATATTCCCGGCCTACGATAGGTGTAGCCAAACTCGTCACTTTACACAACTCATCTTTAAGAGTATTAAATGCTTTTTCTGCCCTTTCATCCCATGGTACAGTATTTTTGACATTTCCTTTGGTTAATTCGGTTAAAGGTATAGCTATCTCAGCATAATTTGGAATATAAGATCGGTAGAATCCCATTAATCCCAAAACTGATCTAACTTCCTTTTTAGTCTTTGGTCTCTTTAAGTCCCTTATTGCTCCGATTTTCTCCTCATCAGGTGCATGAGTTCCACCCCCAATAACATGACCTAAAAACTTAGTCAATTTCTCTCCAAATTTACATTTGTCTAGTCTAATCGTAAAATTTCTATTTTTCAACTCTTCAATGACAGCCCTGACATACTCACAATGCTCTTCCCAGGTATCGGAGAAAATGATGACATCATCAATATATGCTTCTGCATACCTCCGATGACCTTGGAGAACCTCATTCATGTCTTTTTGAAACGTAGCAGCAGCCCCTGATAATCCAAAAGGCATTGTACGCCACTGATAAGTTCCGTTATGCGTCGTAAAAGCTGTCAGAGGTTTACAATCCTCAGCCATTTTAATTTGCCAATAACCCCTCAATAAATCTATTGAAGATAAATATTTAGCCGCCCCTGCGGTATACATAATTTCTTGGGAATCTTTCATCGGGAAGGTGGGAACCTGCGTTACAGAATTTAAAGCTCTATAATCAATACACATTCTGACAGTTGCATCTTTTTTCGCAACGCAAACAATTGGATGGCTAATTTCAGCATTCGACGGTTCGATTAGATTTAATTCTAATAACTCCTGAATCTGCCTATCCACTTCCTCCTTATAAGCTACCGGCACGCTATATAACTTTGGTTTTTTCCTTTCTACACCCAGTTTCAGATCAATACGATGTTCCCCTACTTCCGCTGGTCGTACAGGACCCATAAACACTTCTTTATTTTCCCTCAAAATGGACTTTAAATCTTTGACTTGACTATTAGATAGCCCTTTTATTTCAAACCTCTCAATATCCCGTTCTATCTCTTGATCCCGGTTCAAAATAGGAATTTCCCCAACTTCTCCAAATTCCTCATCACCTTCGAAAACAATATTAACTATATTACATTTAGCGATAAATTCTCTTATCTTATTTTGGTGCACATGCTTCCTACTCCCGTCGGCTAACTCAACAATAAACGAATGCTGGTTTCGTTTTTCTACAATAGTTGCCGGCCCATGCCACCTAGAATATAACTTATTAGTCGAATCGGGGATTAACAGTATAACTTTATCGCCTACCTCAAACGTTTTTTCTTTTGACTTTAAATTATAATGATACGCCATTCTATTTTGTTGAACCTCAGACGACAATTTTGCCTCATTTGCGGCTCTTTCTAAGCGGTTCTTAAGTTTATCCAAGTACTCATGAATCGGCGTAGTATCTAACTGCGCTCCCTTATTTTCTCCTGCCCATGACGACTTAAGAATCGATAACGGACCCTCCGGCGCTCTACCATATAATAACTGGAAAGGTGCGATTCCCGTCGTAGAATTTGGGACTTCCCTATACGCCCATAATATAAATGGTATTTGTTCATGCCATTTTTTTCCTTCTTCCCTAATCGTATGATGTAGCATACGTTTAAGAGTCTGATTAAATCGTTCCACAAGTCCGTTGGACTGTGGATACTGTGGAGTCGAAAATCTTGGACTAGCACCTAACCTTTTCTCAAATTCTTTCGTTAAGTCGGCAGTAAAATTGGTTCCATTGTCGCAGGCAATTACATTAGGAATTCCTGTTCTCATAAATATTTGAAGTAACACCTCACACGCGGTTTTAGCAGTTAAACTTTTTAGAGGGATCGCATCCGCCCATCTGGTATGCTGATCAATTAAAGTCAGTATATACCGATGCCCTTGTGAACTTTTAGGATCAATAGGCCCAATTAAATCAACATTAACTACCTGAAATGGAAGTTCCGGCCGCGACACTGGGGAAATAGGAGCTCTATCATTTACTTTAACCCCTCTAGTCAATTGGCACTCTAAACATGATTCACAAAACTGTTTAGCTTCTTTTGCCATTCCCTCCCAATAAAAAGAATACCTTATTCTCTGCAACGTTTTCTTGGCTGCATGATGCCTTCCAAATACCGATGAATGCGCTAATTTTAAGATTTCTTCCCTTCTTACCTTGGGTACTACTAATTGCGCTATAGTTTCGCCTAACAATTTCTCTTTATGATACAATAATCCGTTTACAATATAATAATCCCCTTTTTCCTTTTTAGCTAATTCCCAAGCTTTCTCTAATTCTTTACATTCCAACTGGGATTTCTTAAACATATCTGAGTTACTAACAATAGATTCATTATTTTCCTCCGTTTCAGTTTTTTCTGGATCCTGACTTTGTACATTTTGCGATCTCGCGTCTATTACGTAAACATTACAGCTATCGTTACTTACATCTTCCTTTTCATTCGAGTTATCAATAATAATTTCGGAACTTTTTAATTCTTCGGACTCTATCAATGGCTCTGTAAGATTGACACCTGACAACTCATTAATCACCTCGGGATGTAAAATTACTTGCTCATTAATATTATCAGTTACTGCGCAAAGTACTTCCTGATGAATAATATTAGTTTGCCCGAATTGCGGAATAGCTAGCGGTAGTTTAACTAACGGTGATTTAACAGCTTCACCAAATAACCCTTGTAAATAAATACTACCCGCTCCTTTTAATTTCTCTTCCGGTACTAAATCTTTATGAACAACACTAATCTCACATCCAGAATCAACCAATCCCTTTGCTTTTTGCCCATTAACACCAACTTCAATTTTCTCAAGTTTATTTAATTTCTCACCAATAACATTAGTTTTCTGCTCGGCCTTTGCCGATATTCTAGCCACAATAGCCCCATTAGGTAACTCTTGATTTTCTTTCACCATAATCTTATGAACACCTGCTTTCTGGCCTCGCCCTTTATTGCCATTATTAGTTCCCTCATTACCCACTTTATTACAAAAACGTTGGTAATGACCTCTCAAACCACACTTAAAACTTTTAGGCCCTGAAGCATCATTCGTCTTCTTAAACTCTGTTTTCCTATCCGGAAAAGAATTACACTCATTACTACCATTTTGCCTCCAACTACCCCTAAATTTATTATCCTCCCTCGGTCTCATTTTTTCATTGTTTACGTACTTATCTTTACCTTTAAAGCTTTTATGCGTAACCGCATAAGACTTATGTTTAGCATCAAAATAATTATCACACTCTTTAGCAATTTTAGGAGCTTCTAACCATTTACCCTGGTGAGTTAAACTAATATATGCTGCAGTATCCTCATCTAGCGTACTCATTAGCTTATCAGTAACTATTAACTGGTTGACCTTTTCATAAGTGTCCGCACCTCTAATTTTACAATAATTTTCCCACGTAGCTATTAAACGCGATACAAATAATACATGGGTTTCGTTCGGATTTCTCCTAGCTTTCCGGAAATTTTCTAAACATGCCTTCGGGGTTGGCTCATGTTCCCTTAGGACTAACTCCTTTAATTCCTCATAATTCTCCATTTGTTCCTTAGTGGTATAAATTAACAAATTATCCGCCTTATCTCCTAACATATTTAGTAGAATTTCGGCCTGCTGGTTTTCCGGTACATCTTTAGTTTGGAATGCCCTTTCTAAACTGTTGAAAAATAAATTCCATCCCTCAGTCCCTTCTGGTACTTTGATAGATAGAGTTTTAACACTTTTGATCAATTTTTCGATGTTACTTTCATTATTAGATTCCCTAACATTAGAATTATTTGCCGAACCTTGAACCCTTAGTCTCTCCATTTCTAATTCATGTCCCATCCTCAATTTCTCCATTTCTAACTTTTCGTGTTTTTCTTCGCGCTCTAACCTTTCCTGTTTTTCTAATTTTTCGCGTTCTAACTTTTCCTGTTTTTCTAACCTTTCGCGCTCTAATTTTTCTTGTTCTAATCGTTCTGCAACAATAGCGTCAAATAATTCCTTAATAACCCCCTCGTCATACTCATCACTGTCCATTATCTTTTTCTTAAGCTGAATTCTGGTATCATCTTCCGTGAATTCAACACCCAATTCTTCAGCTATCACCTGAAGATCAACCTTTTTTAGTTTTAGTAAGAAAGCCATACCTTCACCGATTGTTATAACCACCCCACAAGAATAGTTAAACCTACCAACTTAATATTTCCTAAATTTCTAACTTAGTACAGATATTTCTCCACTTATTATACTAATTAATACCATTTCAGATAATCCATGCATTTCATTTCTAATTAACCTACTGAATACTCTAATTTTTCTCAACCATTGATATCACACAATATACTTCCAATAAAACAAAAGGTAAAAGAGTAATTCGATTTGATTACTATGCAATATAGGTCTCAATGTATACACTTAGATAACAACATACAACTTATATAATAATACTGATACGTTGAAATTGAATAGAAGTATTGATGTCAATCAAAAAATCCACATAAAGAAAAATTGAAACACATGCATACATAAATTTCTACAATTATCCTCACTAAAATCTTTCCGAATTCAATATTGATTCTCACACTTAAAACAAATATACCGAAAATCTTCACTTTTATTTTTACTCACTATGGCTCTCTTTTGAGCCTTTTTTTTTTCCACTATGGCTCTCTTTTGGGCCTTTTTTTTTCACTATAGCTCTCTTTTGAGCCCCTTTTTTTTTTCCTCACTAGTATTGGCCAATTAAAATCTTCATTTGCTTAGAATTTTGATAATGTAACTCTTAAAATTTAAACAGTATTGCTTCATTTAACAATTACTTTAACAATAATTTAGATTTAATGCATTAATTTAGTTCACTAATATCATTATAAATAGCATATCTTTATCATCTCAAATTATTATGACCTTTCTTTAAAACAATAGCAATGTGGTTACTAATTCTTTACACCTATCTGAACACAATTATTTCATTGCACATAAATTACATAGACAATTTACTTAAATTACTATTAATTATACAACAATACAATTTGGTTCGAGATGTCAGAAGAAATGAATGATCAAAACACCTTACCTTATACTTTATTTGGTGGGGTACTCTTCTATTCACAGATAGCTCCACGATGTAGCGGTAATATGGCACAACAGTTCAGTTTAGTTCTTTCTAATAAAGATACGCACAACACTTTAGTCCACACTAGACGATATGGCACGATACTTTATCACACACTCGACGATCCGGCACGATACTTTATCACACACTCGACGATCCGGCACGATACTTTAGCACATACTCGACGATACGGCACAACACTTTACACACATTCGACGCTACGGCACGACACTTTACACACATTCGACGCTACGGCACGACACTTTAGCATACAATCGACGATCCGGCACGATGCTTTAGCACATACTCGACGATACGGCACAACACTTTACACACATTCGACGCTACGGCACGACACTTTACACACATTCGACGATACGGCACGACCACACAAGAATTCCACTGGATACTCTGGCATTAACAGACTGCAACACGGCTCGCTGGTCACTGGTTTCAGGCGATTCTATCCCGACGCTGCCAACAATTTGTCGGACGCTCCTCTCAGTCCACAAACTTCGAAGAATGTCCTAGGTAGTTTTAGCTGGCACCACCGATATTAATGGGTGATATCGGTCACCTGCTGTGAAGATTGTGTAAAATAACACTGACGCTGTTAATGAACTGAACTAACAGTTTATTTAAGATATAGATATGTACACAAGAAACAATATTTACAACTATCTACAATTACAACTCGGATATAGATGATCCGGTTCAACATTAAATTAACTACAATAAACGTTGGTTGTGTACCGTTCAACTTACACTTTCTTCCTCACACTCAACGCACGTTGGATACGTTTTATCGGAGATTACTGCAGAATCTCAATACACAAGGGTACTAGGCCTCACTTCTCGGCCTATAACACTATCCACCGGGACGCCTTGTCCCACGCTCAAAATATACACTATCCAACAGGACCACAAATCCTGAGCGACCTATCGGTCTCAACGCCAAGCGAGAACTGTCTAACCTCTCAGTCCAGAGTTGACCTTGTCAGAGATCTTCCTTCCCCCAGCAGGGCCTCTTAGAGTTCCTCCATTGGTTCAATTCCGCATACCAACCTTGAGTCATGACATCTACTGTTTACACATCACTCCAATAGCTAGGTGACAGCTGAGGCACGCCCCGCGGCCATCACTTTCATTCATCAACGAGTGCGTCTTCCGCACACCTGCGCCTGGATAACCACCTGTCGTTTGTCATTATAAGAAAAGAAAGAAAGGTATTTCGAGCTTCACGGATACACAACCCACAATACATAAAATATTCAGATAAGGAAACGTCATTCCTTTCTAATTCAGGGCAGATGTCTTCTAGGAACCTGACAATGGTGTATCGTAGAAACACCCTGTGATTCTAGTGGGTGTTTCTCAATGTCACTGATCTGAAGAACAGCAGAAGATAAGCATAATTTTTTTTCTCAGTGAACGGAAATCATTTAACCGTTTAACCACAGGAGTAAGTTCACATATGTGCTGTACCGTATATATTGTTTAATATAAAACAAATAACCGCTTTGTTGACATTATACAGGGTCTATCTATTAAGTAATGAGACTGAATTTTTCGCACCAAGCAAAAAAGCGATGGGACGGAGTTTGCAAGCAATACGTGTGGTGGAGTCTATCAGTTACAGATTCTAGCTTAAGACAGTTGGCTTTGAGCCTTTGCATCGCAACATTACTTTCAATGTGTTTGAAAATAGTGTCAGGTTTTAAAATTGAGGCAACCTGTCAAGCAGTGATACGATATAAAGTTTTGTGTAAAACTAAACAAATTATTTACTAAAAGGCTTCCCATGTAATAAGGCGCCTACGGGAAGAATTCTATTGTCCTAGTCTTAAATGTTTAGGTTGCACAAAGACTTCAAAGACGAAAGAGAGGACATCGATGACAAACAAACTGTTGGACGTCCATCAAGTTCTCGAACGTCTGACAATATAACTAAAATGTAACTGCTTTTAAGTTCTCTGATTGTTGGATGAATGTCCTAAGGGTTGAAAAGACTTTGAGACTTATAAAATCGATTGTGCATCAAGTTGTCATGGGAAAACGTGAAAAGCGAAAAATTTGTAACAAGTTAATTCTTCAAAAAAAAAAAAAAAAAAAAAAAAAAAAAAACAGTTTTTGATAAAACGCAGCATAAGAACGCTTCTCAACCTCCATACAGCGTCAATCTGTCACCGCCTGATCTTTTTCTGTATTACATTCCGATTTTTCCGATTAACATTTTGATTGCATTCTAGGACGATAACTATTAGGTAGCTTTCATTACAAAAAGTAAAAAGCTACCTATTGCAGCCGTCCGGAGGACAGCACTTCCGGAAAATTTTGGTATATTTTCACCGATCATGACCCCCAGACCCCAAAACCAGCCTCCGTTCAAATGTTGACATATATATATATATATATATATATAACCATATATATATATATATATATATCTGATTTTTGTCATGCGATAACTAACGTATTTATGAACCGATTTGAATGAAACTTGGTATGTACATAGTACATACAAATGTCTCGACCGAGTTCGTTGGTCAGCATCATCCGCCATTTTGTTTCAAAATGGCGGCCATTTTAAATTTTTAAAAAAATTTAAAATTTAAAATTAAATGCGAAAAAATTAAAAGTTGAAAAATATTTTTCCTTTACGTGTTAGAACTTAAAACAAAGATTCCAGAACACTTTTTATTTTGTCTATATCTTAAAAAATGATTAAGTTATAGCACTTTGAATTTTTCTTATGGCTGACATTTTGAAACGATCTGATTTTTGTCACGTGATATCACGCGTATTTATGAACCGATTTCAATGAAACTTGGTATGTACATAGTACATAAAAATGTCTCGACCGAGTTTGTTGGCCAGCATCATCCGCCATTTTGTTTCAAAATGGTGGCCATTTTAAATTAAAAAAAAAAATAAAATTTAAAATTAAATGCAAAAAAATTAAAACTTGAAAAATATTTTTCTTTTACGTGTTAGAACTTAAAACAACGATTCCAGAACACTTTTTATTTTGTCTATATCTTACAAAATGATTGAGTTATAGCACTTTGAATTTTTCTTATGGCTGACATTTTGAAACGGTCTGATTTTTGTCAAGTGATAACACGCGTATTTATGAACCGATTTCAATGAAACTTGGTATGTACATAGTACATACAAATGTCTCGACCGAGTTCGTTGGCCAGCATCATCCACCATTTTGTTTCAAAATGGTGGCCATTTTAAATTTTTAAAAAAATTTAAAATTTAAAATTAAATGCGAAAAAAATAAAAGTTGAAAAATATTTTTCTTTTACGTGTTAGAACTTAAAACAACGATTCCAGAACACTTTTTATTTTGTCTATATCTTAAAAAATAATTGAGTTATAGCACTTTGAATTTTGCTTATGGCTGACATTTTGAAACGGTCTGATCTGAACGATCCACAATGATGCTTTAAAATGGCATACACTTTATGATATCGTGGAATTTGGTGACTCTCTAAATCGCTTAAAATAAAACCAGGTTGAATAAAAGGTGACTAATTTCTAAAAATTCCTATAATTATTCAGTCTTGACAAAAACTAGTATTCAATCTTATAAAATCACTAATTTTATAAGATTATTTCCACTAATTTGAGCTTAGTATTTTTGAACAATGTAACTTACTTTAAAATAAATAAATAAATATATAAGTATATGAAAGCTACCTCTTCCTCCCGGCATTGCCGGAAGGACTTTTTTTATGTTCATTCGTACCACAATTTAAAAAAAAATTCTTCGTGGTGAATTTCTTATAAGGTTATTCTAGTTTAAGCTTATTGAATGTATTAGTTTAAAAAAATCCCTTTCGGCATGGCCTATAGGCGGAGGTAGATTTCGAAAAGTTTTCATCTGAAAAAAAAGAAAAAAAAAATGATTAGAGATAAACCCAGTTTAATTGCTTTATTCAACCGCTTTTAAAAATTTTTTAATTTCATTTTTCTGTAAGAACTGGTTTTATCAAAATCCTCTTAAACGAAATTCTACTCAAATGCCCATTTTGGCAACATATTTTGAATTATATTCTTACTTTATTAAAAAAAAATTGACCAATATGCTCATTATATAGTTCCTAAATAACAAAAAACTGTTAATTAAATTCGTTTGACAGCAAAATTGAATTTAAAAATGAGTAATAAAATAACCAATTTATTATTTTAATACATCCACAATTCTTTAATCAAGATTGCTTTGAGAAATTTTGTACGAAGTGCCCAATTTGACAGATTTTTTTAAATATATATTTAGCCTTTATCAAAAATCTGACCAATACGGCACATTACACAGTTCCTAAATAACGAAAAACTGTCAATTGAATGCGTTTGAGAGCAAAATTGAATTTAAAAATGAGTCATAAAATAACCAATTTGTTATTTGAATACCCACAGTTCATTAATCATGATCGCTTTGGGAAATTTTGTGCGAAGTGCCCATTTTGGCAGCCTTTTTTTGAAATATATTCTGCCTTTATCAAAAAACTGGCCACTCCGTCACATAATATAGTTCCTAAATAAGAGAACCTTTAAACTGGATGCGTTTGGGAACAAAAAAAGATTTAAAAATGACACGGTAAAAACGCAATTTTTTTAATTTTCTCAAATTTCAATCATGATAATTTCGTGAAATTCTGTTCAAAATACCCTTTTTGGCAGCCTTTTAAAAAATATATTCTGCCTTTATCAAAAAACTGGCCAATACGTCGCATTATATAGTTCCTAAATAATAGGACCTGTAAATTGGATGGGTTTGAGAACAAAAATGAATTTAAAAATGACTCAGAAAAAACGCAATTTGTTATACTTAATCAATTTTTAATGACGATAATTTCGGGAAATCTGTTCAAAATATCTTTTTTGGCAGCCTTTTTAAAAATAAATTCTGCCTTTATCAAAAAATTGGCCAAAACGTCGCATTATATAGTTCCTAAATAAGAGGATCTGTCATTTGGATGCGTTTAAAATCAAAAATGAATTTTAAAATGAGTCAGAATATAAGCCGTTTGGATTTAAGGTTTTTACTCCAACTCCTATTTTTGTTTAATTTATTTTTGCTATAAGAATTGGTTCTATGAAAAACTTGTCAATATAAAAGTTGTAGATCTTATTGTGAAGATGTAAAATAAATTTAATTAGATTTGATTGCTTAAGAATTGAGTAAGTTATGGGTTTTTTTCTTTTTCCTCCCCCCTTTTTCTTTTCGTTTTTAATTTTTTTCATCGGTAAAAATTGGTCCTATCAAAAACTTGTAAATACAAAAGTTTTAGATAATATTGAGTCCATTTATATAAAATTTAGTTGGATTTGATATCTTGAGAATTGACGAAGTTATGAATTTTTTTCTCCCAAAAACCATGTTTTTTTCGCCCCTTGAGCCCATTTTTAACTTTATCAAAAATCTGTCATGCATAAACTTTTTGCCCATTGTTTAGAAGTAATATAAACTTTAAACTGATTCGATATCTATTTTAATTAAGAAGTTATCGCGTTTTTTCTGTTTTCACAAAAACCCTCCCTATTTCCACCCCCTTGGTCCGATTTTGCCCATTAACAAACTCGACCGAGATTTTAGGCTCCTTGATTTTATGTAAAAGTTTGAAGAAGATCTGAGCATAATTATGGAAGTTATCGTGTCTAGAAGAAAGTGATATACACCGATAGATAGATAGATAGATAGATAGACAGATAGATAGATATATATATATATAAACTTTTTTACTGATGGTAGTTTTGGGGTCTAGGAGTCATGATTCGTGTAGATCCGTAAAAATTTTTCAGAAATTCCAACATGGGAGAGAATGCAATAGGTAGTATTTCATACGAAATCTACCTAATATTTCATACGAAATCTACCTAAAATGGTGCGTACAGAATAAAATAATACACTCTGGGACGACATATGTTCCAACCCCGTAATCAAAAGGTTAAAGATCAGCTTAAAAAGTCATCTTTTTGACAGTCTGGAGAACATACAGATACAGAAAAACGTACTGAACAGCATTCCAGTTGAAAACTTCACGTCAGGGATGTAGTACAGGGTGTACGGAGGTATCCTCCATATACCTTCTGGATTTTTTTTAAGAAACTCCGAGTACATTCTGTTTTTTTCAAATAAAGCATTAGCGTATGCCTTATATGTCAATGTGCATGATGTCAGAGTTTACTTTCTGCCTATACCGTATACTCTCTGATTATTTTACGACTACAACACTGCTTCAAGGAAGTGCATAAGCGGATAGCACAGTTGTTGCCAATGGTGTATTAGTACCGATAGAGGCTTTTTCGAAGAATAATGAGTGTTTGTAAAACTATCTTGAAATAAATGATTCCTATGGAATAAGTCTCATTAATTTCTCGACAGCCCCTGTACGTTTCCGAAATCTGCACAGCGTATAATAAGTATTACTCATATAAACGTTTATAGGGACAACTAAGCCAAGTTGACGCTAATTTGTTTTGTTATGGATAGACTTGGGGTTGTGTTTCAATTATCTCAGCTGTGATTTGGATGAAAGAATTTTTCCAATGAAAGTTAATATTAATTTTCAATTAAAAATTTTGCGATTTGATCGTTAACCAGTAGCTAATTCTTAAACCATTAGTATTAGAAATCTCATTGTAAAAATGTTTTAAACGTTGTTCTTCATAATGAAAAAGCTATTAACGTCAAGTTAATTATATATTTTTTAAATTACGAAATTTAAATTGTAACATGTGCCCTGGGCTCTATAAATGAAAAATGCATAAAATATAAGTCTTTGAATAAATTATACAAATTCCGTTTGCTATTCTGCAAATTTCGAACTTCTTGCCAATAATGTCAAAGCAATTGTTTATTTTTAAAGTTACGGAATTAAATTTTTATACAATTAAGGGTTCTATAAAAAAAAGCAGGCAAAATATCAATCTATAAATAAAATATATGAATATTATTCGTCATTATATAAGTTTCGTCTTTTGTCATAAATGTCAAAGAAATTATTTATTTTTAAAGTTACGCAATTTAAATTGTTATAAGGCCATGCATTTTGTAAAAAAAAGGAGATAAAATATAAATCTATAAGTAAATCATGTAAATTCCCATAGAAAATATTAAAATTTTAAAATAATAAATGAAAAGCTCTCATGCTGTAACAAGCAAAACTGCAAAAAATTGTTTATTATTATTATTATTATTATTATTATTATTATTATTATTATTATTTAACGAGACTTATCGAGTTATGATAGTTAGCATTTTGTAAATTCTTAACGTTTTCTGAACATAAAAATGAAAAAGCATTTTATTAGATTTTATATCACTAAAACTCTTTTATGTTATTTTCATACATATAAATATTTCAATAAATGAAATTTTAAAAAAATCATTTTTTAATCTTTTTTTTTTATATATATATATAAAATTAATCTACCAACTATTCAAAAATAAATAGATCTATTAGAAGCAAATAATTTACTCATATTTCAAGAACTAATCTTGTATATATTGTTTAATAATCCTACTTAAATGATCACTTAGTGAATGCAAACAAAAGAAAAAAAACCTTTTTTTTTTCTGAAACCGCAAACAAAATTCGCTTTTGCAGTCTTTCGCTTTACTTAAAAGGAATCATTAATTTAACTTAAAGATATCACTGATTGCTAATAAAGAGACATGCATTTTTATGGATTTTTCTAAAGCGTTGCTACTTCTGCAGGTGCTACAGCTCATATTCAAAATATTAGAATAATTGAGAAAAAGTAATAAGAAAAAATTATTTGTCATTTATTTTAATTAAGAAGTTATCGCGTTTTTTCTGTTTTCACAAAAACCCTCCCTATTTCCACCCCCTTGGTCCGATTTTGCCCATTAACAAACTCGACCGAGATTTTAGGCTCCTTGATTTTATGTAAAAGTTTGAAGAAGATCTGAGCATAATTATGGAAGTTATCGTGTCTAGAAGAAAGTGATATACACCGATAGATAGATAGATAGATAGATAGATAGATAGATAGATAGATAGATAGATAGATAAACTTTTTTACTGATGGTGGTTTTGGGGTCTAGGAGTCATGATTCGTGTAGATCCGCAAAAATTTTTCAGAAATTTCAACATGGGAGACAATGCAATAGGTAGTATTTCATACGAAATCTACCTAAAAATGGTGCGTACAGAATAAAATAATACACTCTGGGACGACATATGTTCCAACCCCGTAATCAAAAGGTTAAAGATCAGCTTAAAAAGTCATCTTTTTGACAGTCTGGAGAACATACAGATACAGAAAAACGTACTGAACAGCATTCCAGTTGAAAACTTCACGTCAGGGATGTAGTACAGGGTGTACGGAGGTATCCTCCATATACATTCTGGATTTTTTTTAAGAAACTCCGAGTACATTCTGTTTTTTTCAAATAAAGCATTAGCGTATGCCTTATATGTCAATGTGCATGATGTCAGAGTTTACTTTCTGCCTATACCGTATACTCTCTGATTATTTTACGACTACAACACTGCTTCAAGGAAGTGCATAAGCGGATAGCACAGTTGTTGCCAATGGTGTATTAGTACCGATAGAGGCTTTTTCGAAGAATAATGAGTGTTTGTAAAACTATCTTGAAATAAATGATTCCTATGGAATAAGTCTCATTAATTTCTCGACAGCCCCTGTACGTTTCCGAAATCTGCACAGCGTATAATAAGTATTACTCATATAAACGATAATAGGGACAACTAAGCCAAGTTGACGCTAATTTGTTTTGTTATGGATAGACTTGGGGTTGTGTTTCAATTATCTCAGCTGTGATTTGGATGAAAGAATTTTTCCAATGAAAGTTAATATTAATTTTCAATTAAAAATTTTGCGATTTGATCGTTAACCAGTAGCTAATTCTTAAACCATTAGTATTAGAAATCTCATTGTAAAAATGTTTTAAACGTTGTTCTTCATAATGAAAAAGCTATTAACGTCAAGTTAATTATATATTTTTTAAATTACGAAATTTAAATTGTAACATGTGCCCTGGGCTCTATAAATGAAAAATGCATAAAATATAAGTCTTTGAATAAATTATACAAATTCCGTTTGCTATTCTGCAAATTTCGAACTTCTTGCCAATAATGTCAAAGCAATTGTTTATTTTTAAAGTTACGGAATTAAATTTTTATACAATTAAGGGTTCTATAAAAAAAAAGCAGGCAAAATATCAATCTATAAATAAAATATATGAATATTATTCGTCATTATATAAGTTTCGTCTTTTGTCATAAATGTCAAAGAAATTATTTATTTTTAAAGTTACGCAATTTAAATTGTTATAAGGCCATGCATTTTGTAAAAAAAAGGAGATAAAATATAAATCTATAAGTAAATCATGTAAATTCCCATAGAAAATATTAAAATTTTAAAATAATAAATGAAAAGCTCTCATGCTGTAACAAGCAAAACTGCAAAAAATTGTTTATTATTATTATTATTATTATTATTATTATTTAACGAGACTTATCGAGTTATGATAGTTAGCATTTTGTAAATTCTTAACGTTTTCTGAACATAAAAATGAAAAAGCATTTTATTAGATTTTATATCACTAAAACTCTTTTATGTTATTTTCATACATATAAATATTTCAATAAATGAAATTTAAAAAAAATCATTTTTTAATCTTTTTTTTTTATATATATATATAAAATTAATCTACCAACTATTCAAAAATAAATAGATCTATTAGAAGCAAATAATTTACTCATATTTCAAGAACTAATCTTGTATATATTGTTTAATAATCCTACTTAAATGATCACTTAGTGAATGCAAACAAAAGAAAAAAAACCTTTTTTTTTTCTGAAACCGCAAACAAAATTCGCTTTTGCAGTCTTTCGCTTTACTTAAAAGGAATCATTAATTTAACTTAAAGATATCACTGATTGCTAATAAAGAGACATGCATTTTTATGGATTTTTCTAAAGCGTTGCTACTTCTGCAGGTGCTACAGCTCATATTCAAAATATTAGAATAATTGAGAAAAAGTAATAAGAAAAAATTATTTGTCATTTATTTATTTTTTATACTAAGTAAATGCAATTAAATTTCTTATAAATTAAATCTGGAATGTTTAGATGAGATTTTAACATTTATAAAATATAAAATACAGCACAATAAATTAGGTATACAGCTTCCTTAAACACACCAGAATATTAGAATAAAATTTAGATTGGTTCAAAATATTAGAATATTTTATTTTATGCAACAATATTACCTTATGAATATGAAGTAAATGGTAGTTAATATTTTGTAGCATCCCCTTTAGCTTTCATAACAGCGTACAATCGATCTTGCATACTATATACAAGGTGTTTACAAACATTTCTATCAATATTAGCCCAAATAGACTTTATACGTGCCACTAACTCAGTTTTACTTGAAGGAGGATTTTCTTGAAGTTTTTTCTTCATTATACACCATAAGTTTTCGATGGGATTAAGATCTGGTGAATTTGGTGGCCAAGGAAGTAACTTAATGTTGCGTTGGCGGAACCAATTCTTAGTTGACACCGAGGTATGCGGGGACGCTAAATCTTGTTGAAAGATGAAATCTTCTTCAAATAAATCTTCTGATGATGGAATCATGTAATATTCTAAAATTTCTTGATATATCAGAGAGTTAACCTTTTCGTAGACGATGCATAACTTTCCAGGTCCTTCTGCACTCATACAACCCCAAACCATGACACTAGCAGCAAATTTTACGGAACGTTTAAGGCATTCTTTATCAAATGCTTCTTGCTTCATTCTCCAAACTCGAATACCTTGATTACCATATGAAACACAAAACATACTTTCATCACTAAATAATATATTTTTCCAATCTTCATTGCTCCATCAACGTCTTGATTTACACCAATTCAATCTTATGCGCTTTTGTCTTGCAGTCATGAGAGGTTTTGTTTTCGGTACACGAGATTCAAATTTAAATTTATGGAGACGTCTTAATGTTGTCGATGTAGAAACTTCAACTCCTTCTTCTTTCCATTTTCGGTGCAAGAATCGCACACTTTTAAAACGGTTTTTCTTAACAATACGCTTCAGTTTCCTGTCATCTCTAGCAGATGTTTTTGGTTTTCGGTCACCATTTCGGCGATTATTTTTAAATTTTCCAATTTTTGAATATTGTGTTAGTATTTTACTAACGCTCGATTGCGAACAATGTAAATAATTCGCTATAAAACATTGATTTTTACCGTGCCGATACAAATCAACCATACGAAGTTTAGTAGATTCAGGAATATCACTCACACGGCCCATTTTAAGACGAAAAAGAAACAAACTGCAAAAAAGAATACTGATTTTAAATAAAATAGTCTGAATTTAATCAATGATGCCACCAGTTAAGAATTGGTAATAATTAAAGAAGAATTAATGTGAAATATTCTAATATTTTGAAACACTTGAATAAATATTCTAATATTTTGACTTTTCAAAATAATTTTTTTTGCAATTAATCTTTTCAAAAATGATATTAAATTTAATATAACAAGTAAGTTTAATCAACAATAAGTTCTTAACAAAAATATCGTTTGCATATTTTCATTAAAAGACATTAAATTACCAAACGATATTTTCAATTTCTAAAAAAAAGGTAATTATTCTAATATTTTGAATATGAGCTGTAGATAATAAGAAGAAAGTTCGATGATAAGTATATTATGCTAATGTGCTTTTTCATCATTTATTTAAATTTGTATTTTAGTCGAGTTTTTTTTTTTCTTTTTGTCAGAGACGAACATTTTGATTGTTTAATTAAATATAAATTTATATTCAACAATAAGCATGCATGTTTTAAAAACATCAATTAAAAGAACTTGACACCCTTCATTTTTCGAAAAATTATGAAAATATTAGTTTTTTAATTTTGTGCTTAAATCCAGCGCCTTGCGAAGAGAAAATTGCGCCCGGGGCGAAGATTCAATTTGTCCCCCACAAACACCATTTATCTGTGACAGGTGTCGCAAAATTGAAAAGTGTAAAAAGAAACACAAGTAATCCTAGTGAATATGTTTGGTGTTTATTTTAGAATTGTAAAAGGTTTAATTTTAAAACTAAATATTATAAAAGAACATTTAATTATATTTTGGCAAAAAGGATCTGAAAAACGCACGTGGAAAAAATGTATCAAACAGTACAGTATAATCTCTCTTGGTTTCCAAGAAATAAGCGACATGTTATTTTAAGAATGTGTTTTTTTTCCTCCTCAACAGTTTTTAAATAATATGTTTATACATATATTTTTTTTACAAAAACGAAAAAAGAAACAAAAGAAAATAAACAAACGATGATGGTTGTATTAATTTGGCTCTCTTTGAATTTCCCTGCTTTCCACGACCCTTCTCAAATCATACTTTATTATTCTTAGTACATTCTGATGAAATTTAGTAAAGATATGAACATTATAAATGCAATTTAAAGCGATGTTATTACGCTGTTGTATTTACACTGTACTTGATAACTACTTTTAATTTGGTTACCGTAAAAGCAATTTTTTCCCCAAATTGGGGAAAAAGAATTTCAGGGCCGAAAGTCTTAAAGAATTTTATATATATATAGAATTAAATATTTGAATAGAGTATTTCTTATTTTTATCCCCTTTTATTTAACTATAGAGTGAAACCTTCGGTTATTGACTCCTAACCAGTAATTGACAATTAAGAGAAAATCAAACTCAAATAATAACTGGATACTCCTGGAAAATTCTGCAATGTGTGTTATGTAGTGGTAACATATTTGTCTTAACTATTATAAAGTAATTTTCAGTTATTGTAAAAAAAAATATGGCTTCAATTATTGGAGTGATTGACCATAGTTATGAAATAATATATTTTAGTAAAAAAATTATAATTTAATACAGATGTGGTATACGCACCACATTGGCGCGATTGCAATAAAATTACGATTTTATGCCTCACATGGTAACCCGGCTATTGTTGTTTATTTATTTTTAAACTGTTTATTTACTTTTCTTTTCTTTTCAAAAATTACATATATTGTTTTGTTCTTTAACTGTTAACTAAACTTTATTTATTTATTATTATTTCCTTTGTAAAACTATAGAATCTTTCTAATTACTAAAAAGGTGTAAGCAAGATTTTTTTTAAAAAAGAAAAAAGTTTTATTTAATTGGTGATATTTTTCAACTCATCTCCGAGTCATTTTCAAAGCAAATAAAAATGGTATTCAAAAATTACAAGGATCTCTGGTGCATTGAATTGAAACGCCATCATTCAGTTTTTCATGTAACAAAAGTTTTTTTTTTTTTTAATTGATTTTGTATAGGTACATATTCACATAATTTTGTTATATATTTACAGTAGGAAATAATTAAAAAATATATTTGTAACATGTATTTGAAAATGAAGTTTTCGCCAAATTGGCGTCAGAAATAATCGGGCCAATCTGGTGCCATTTTTGCCAATAATTTTGAAATAAATTTATCAATAGTATATTTATATATATATATATATATATATATATATCTACTACACTTTAAACAACAAAAAAGAGTTAATATAAACAAATTCAAAACTTTGTAATGCAGTAATCATTTGAACAAGAAAGAATTCTATGTGTATATAGGACTTTAATGTTTTTCTTAAAAATATTTCTTGTCTTTATGATGACTTTGATAACCCTGTCAAGACGAATTTCAAAAGACGTAAGTCAATGAGAGTTTTCATAAAATATCTTTAACTCTGAAACAGAATATATACACAAAAATATTTAATCGCACCATGTTTTTAAGTTATATAACCTTAAAGTTTTCTGTTTTATTATAGAAATGATCTTAATAAACATATTATCATCTACACGTGACAAACAAGGCAATTTTCCGTATCGGGCATATACAGAATATTTTGAAAAAAATACTAATTAAACTTCTTATGTGTGCAATAAAGAATTAGTCAAATTTAGAAGCGAAATTACAGTACAAAGTCTGTAAAAAATACGACGGTTGTAAATTAAATAATGACAACATATGTATAAATCAATTTTTAATGAACTTACAAATACAATTCCATTACATTCCTTCTGTGTAATCACCAGCAAAGCTTATAACCTTCTGCCAAATGTCGGGAAGCCGTTGTAGACCAGTGGCAGGGTGTTGATTGTTGATGGGAGCGACCGAGCTCCCTATAGCATGGAGTACAGATGAAATGTCGTGAAATCGGTGACCTGGGAGGGGTTCCTTCAACTTCAGAAACAGATCAAAGTCACAAGGACTCATGTCGGATGAGTAGGGAGGTTATTGAGGAATGGAGGGCCGACCTGTCCGCAGTCTCATTCCGACCCGAAAAAATGCTTGAACCCATCGTGCTACTGTCCTATACGGTAAAGCATTTGTGCCATAGGCTTCCACTAATCCTCGATAGCATTCTGTTGCATTTTTGCCACAGGTAACCTCGATTTTAAGTCACGACTGCTGATCTCCTTTTGAAAACATGCTTTAGAGTGATGGAAACGAAACTCCCCTGTTTAACGCCACACAACAACTACCCTTCTAAGCTCATCGACTGTTTTTTGCACTCTACACATCGACAATAGCGCCACCTCGCCGCTCCCATATCCTATTTGCGCATGCCCGTTCTTCTGCGAGTTTCAAGGTTAAGTTGAAATATTTAATTTACAACCCTCGTAAAATATTTTTGAATATTTAGCCTGAAAATAGAAAAGTGTCACGAGATTTAACGAGCAGCACTTTTCCTCGCCAAAAGTAAACCATTTTAATGTCACTGAAAATTGTTTGTTAATGGATTTTTAAAATGCATGTAAATGGTATTTAAAGAATTTAAACTTAACCAATGATAGAGTTTAATAAATATATACATATATATACAGGGTGTATCTTAACTACTGGGCAAAACTTTAAGGGGTGATAATAGAAATAATATTAAATGGGAAACTAAGAGCCCCAAACGTCTTCCGAAAGAAATTGGCCCCAACAAAGTTTAGGGTTCAAATTTGAAATGATTATAAAAAACGGAAAAATTGGTCGATTCGTTTGCGGTTTTCACGAAACTATTCTTTATGTCAGTATTGTCTTGAAAATAAATCATAAAGATAAATTTCAAAAAATGCCGATAGAGGGCGCTTTTGAGTTTGCAGTAAAGAGCAACTATTTTTTACAGTTATTTTTTTGTATCTCATTAAATTTTTTTAGAAGTTTAGATATAAAGTTAAATTTTGAGCTCAAAATCTGTAGTTGAGTAGCGGAAACTAAACTGTGTTCAATAGGAGTGGGTAGGTTCAATATTCAAATGATTATTTAAAAAAAAAAAAAAAAAAAAAAAAAAAAAAAAAAAAAAAAAAAAAACAGAATAATTGGTCAATTGATTTGCGGTTTTCACTAAAAGTATTCTTTATGTCAGTACTGTCTTGAAAATAAATTATAAACATAAATTTCAAAAAATGTCGATAGTGGTCGCTTTAGACTTCGGAGTAACGTACAACTATTTTTTCGGTTATTTTTTTGCATCTCATTACATTTTTTTGAAGCTTAGACATAAATTTAAATTTTGTGCTGAAAATCTGAATCATTAAGAGTGGTTAAGTAGAGCTAACTGAACTGTGTTCAATGGGGATGGGAAAGTTCAAATTTCAAATGATTATACAAAACAGAAAAAATGGTCGATTCGTTTGCTGTTTTTTCAAAAACTATTCTTTATGTCAGTATTTCCTTGAAAATAAATTTTAAAGATAAATTTCAAAAGATTCCGTTAGAGGGCGCCTAAAACTTTAGAGTAACCAACAACAATTTTTAACTGTTATTTTTTGTATCTAATTAAATGCTTGCACAAGCTTAGACTTAAATTTTGAGCTCAAATTCTGAATCGTTGGGAGGGGTTAAGAAGCGCAAATTGAACTGTGTTCAGGAATTGAAATGTTACCCTGTTCACCCTACGAACACAGTTCAATTTTTCGCTATTTAATTACTCAAAACGATTCAGATTTTGAGCTCAAAATTTAAGTCTAAGTTTTTAAAACATTTATTTAGATAAAAAAATAACGGTTAAAAATAATTCTTGGTTACTCTAAAGTTTAAGGCGCCCTCTAACGGAATTTTTTGAAATTTATTTTTTAAGGAAATGCTGACATAAAGAATGGTTTTAGAGAAAACCGCAAACGAACCGACCAATTTTTCCGTTTTTTATAATCATTTTGAAATTTGAACCTCCCTAACCCCCATTGAACACAATTCAGTTTGCGCTACTTAGCCACTCTCAACGATTCAGATTTCCAGCTCAAAATTTAAGTTTATGTCTAAGCTTCTAAAAAAATTTAACAAGATGCAAAAAATAACGTTAAAAAATAATTGTACGTTACTCCAAAGTCTAAAGCGCCCTCCATCAGCATTTTTTAAAATTAATCTGTATAATTTAATTTCAAGACAATGCTGAAATAAAGAATAATTTTAGTGGAAACCGCAAATCAATTGACCAATTTTTTTTTTTTATAATCAATTGAAATTTGAAAATACCCACTCCCTTTGAACACAGTTCAGTTTGCGCTATTTAACCACCGATTTTGAGCTCAAAATTTAAGTTTATGTCTAAACTTCTAAAAAAAATTAATGAGATGAAAAAAAAAACGGTAAAAAGTAGTTGTTCGTTATTCCAAAATCTAAAGAGCCCTCTATCGGCATTTTTTGAAATTTACCTTTATAATTTATTTTCAAGGCAATACTGATATAAATAATAGTTTTCGTGAAAACCGCAAACGAATCGACCAATTTTTCCGTTTTTTATAATCATATCTAATTTTGGGCCCTAAACTTTGATTTAATATTATTTGTCTTGATGTGTACTATCACCCCTTAAAATTTTGCCCAGTAGTTTAGATACACCCTGTATTCATATATAATATGTTGCACATATATCTATATTGCTTGTTGCTGCAATTATTTAATTTAGCACTGAAAAAATTATTTTCATATCCAAAAAGAAGTTTCGTATGCAAAAAAAAAACAGTTTCATACATTTTAGCATATTCAAAAATAAAAGCCAGCTAAAGAATGCTGCAGTTGTACATTTCAATGTATAAGAAATCGTTTGCATGGCAACAAAATTGAATCGATAATGCTCAATTGAGTTTACTTTTGAGCTCGAAATAATTTTAGTTAACTTAAATTTTTAATTTCGTTTTAAATCGTAAGTTTTGATTGTTAAATTCCAATATAAATGCATATAAATATCGATATGACAAAAATATAGTTAAAACAAACTTAAACTGGCAAAACTATAGTTATTAAATTAACTTTATTGAAATAAATCAATTTTAAAGTGTTTTTGAAACAAAAAGTAAGTTTTCAAATTGCCAACCAAAGAAAAAAGCCAAATAACGAAATTTCATTATTTTTTTACCGACACTCTATCGTGGTTCCACCGAAATTTTTTATAAACATATATAGCGTCATGAGAAGAACATTCTGTAATATTTTCTCATTTTTCAGAGTATCCCCGTATGGAGACCTTCCTTTTTAGTATTAATGAATTATTCATTTCGAAACAAAATTTTAAAACCAAAATCAAAGTTTAAGTTAATGAATAATCCTCGAAACCTGTTTGAAAGTATGGCATCTGTGGGCGCTGCTAAAGTCATTGACGTGATTGGCTATATTCGGTAATCAATGGAAATCCTCCATAACCGTAGTGTATCTAATATTTTTTAAGACTTTTCTAAACATAAAAAAATTAAACAACGATAGATATTCTGTCAGAATAAACTAATGTGCTTTTTTATTGCAGAAATTTGTGTATTTTCAGTTCAAGTTAGATTTTCGCCAATTATTTTATACTTTTACTGTTCAAAAATATTTTTGAAATCTAATTTTTGTAGAATTAATCTTTCATAAAGTTTATAATAATCAATAAATATTTATTAATTGTAAAAGTAAATAAATATTTTATAAATGAATTTCATGCAGTTATTGCAAGTGAAAAATAGAATACATTTCGCATATTCTGAAGAGAAAAATCCATGAAAGTTATTTTGCTAAGCTTAACTCGAAATAATACATTTTTAAGTTAAAAACAACTTTAAATGTTCTAGTATTCAAAGAATACTGAATTCCTACTGTTTACACTGTAAAAGTAATGGAACGCATAGCGTCGAAAAGTCTCCCAACCTACATTTCTTAACCTAAATATGAAAATAGCCGTCTTAAAATTGCTTAAAATGTAGATTGAAATTACTTATATGAAAAAAAAAGTTTTTATTTTTATTACACATTTATTTAACTTTCTTAGTTTTTTAAATCTAAAAATAGAATTTTGTATTTTATGTTTCACTGACTTTCTGGTATGCTATAATTATTAATCTGCACAGAAAAGTTTATTTCCGGTGAAAATGCCACATTTTAAAATTTTAGAATCTAATATTAAGTTCATAAATGAATTTTAGAATCTTTTCTGTTGTAAGGAATTAACAATAAAATTAATTCTGCGCCGGATAATGCTCTGTAAAAAAAGGTAACTGGCTATGGAATTATAACAAAATGTTTTTAAAAAACACTAATAAGTTCAAAATAAAATATAAATAAATAAAAATAAAGATGATAGTGTATATTTTTAAATACCCTTTTCAGTTATTTTTATTAATTGCCGATTGATTATAATTTTTCTTACTTTATAAAAACTTACAAGATGATTTAAAAGAGATTGCTCAAATTTTATGAGACTTTAATGCACACCAAAAAAAAGTTAGAAATGGCAATCCCAAAACTTTCTTCTATTTCATACACATTAATACTCCCAAAAAATGCAGCATAGAAGCACCACCGGTTAGGTGATTTACACCAAAATCTAGTCAACAAAAATTATGCCAACTTCTAACTGAATCTGAAGCATGATTAAAATCAGTGCATTCGTTTCTGACATTATATTAGGTCTATATTAGACTTATTACGGATTTCTTAAACAATTCTGCATAACAACAACACCTGTTGAGTGATGTACAGAAAAAAAAACGAATTCGGATCAATTTGTATCAGATACTAATTGAAACTGAAGTTTGATCCATGCATTAGTTCTTGAGGTATCGCAAAAGATGCAGAATAGCAGCGCCCCTGCATAAAAGAAAACAGCTATATTAACATCTTCGCCATGTAAAGTAATAAAGAAATTCAAAAAAAGAAAACAAAAAGAGATCTCTGAAAGCGTGATTCAAATATAAGGAAAATGATTGAAGGGAAGAATTACAGACATAAGGTAAAGAAAACTTCTGTTCCAGAAAAAAACTCTAAGGATTCAGAATTTTAAAAGAAAAATCAAAACAGTACATAATTTATAAGAAATGTAAAAGAACAGAAATGATTCAGTGTTCCGATTTCCAAATGTCGTTGGCTCCCTGCTTTATTCGCTGGAGTAATAAACAAACACAAGAAATTCATGTGTAATGATATTTAATTAGCTCCGTAATTTCTAGTCTTAATTACTTATAAGTTAAATTTAAATTTTGATTTTTTTATAAAAAACAAATATTTGTACTTACAGACATTTGATTTTATTATATGGTAAATCTTTTTTTTGATTTTATTATATGATAAATAAAATTATTATATGATAATGATTTTATTATATGGTTTTATCTTTTATAACTTTCATTTTCAAAGTAAATAAATGCAATTTTTGTTACAGGAACGACGTAATGATGATTTCATTACTTTATTTCTTTGGGGGTTACCTGACAGAATAAGGCAGAAGGGCTTATTGACCATCATTCATAATCCGCCATCAGAGTTGAATTCGTTGACTAAAAAAAGCACAATTTGGATTAAGTACTTTAAAGTTAGCGGAATAATAACAATAAAAAAATCTAAACTTAGTATAGAAGTTTGACGAATAATGTGCTCTCCGGAATCAATTTTATGATAAAACCTTCTTCAAACGACCAGAAAAATACGGAATTTTTTTCATTTTTTTCAAAAAAATTGGTCGTTTATGAAAAGAGTTCAAGTGGGATATGGTCTCTAAATGGAAGAAAAAAGTATTCAGACTATGTGAATAAATTTCGTTCCATGAAAAAATGGCCGTTCAGAGAGGTTGTTGTACGGGGAAGTTTCACTGTATTTCATTGCTGTTATTTTGTTTGATTGTTTCATTAATCTCAAACATTGGTTTTAATAAAATTAGTTACATTCTCTACTCATTAAAACAGCCTGATTTGTTTTCGTCCAGTTTAGGAGACGGGGAGTCCAACTTATACGACCAGTTTCTGAATTTGGATGACTTTTGACATTTATGTCAAATTAAAATAAAACTTAACACTTTCAAAAAAGATTGTTCTAAGATTTATTTTGTTAATAGATAAAAACATTGACTATGTGTAGTTATATTCTGTAGATATTCCACAAATGAAGTAAGTTACACCTAAAAATACTTGAAGAGGTTCGAATTCGGCTACTCTCCCCTTCTTTAATCCTTTCACCGTCCGAGGATTTGTATAAATTTTTATAAGAATGCTTATGAAAAATCATGAATATATCTATATTTTTATTCGCAGTTTCATGCTATAATATCTTTAATATCACTTCTTTATATCAAAATGGTTCAAAATAAAATTCTGTTTAACCACATAACTTGTATGTCTTATGGGCAAGAAGAATTTGCTTGTTCCATCACTTAAAGCTTTCCGACGCTACTGTTTTTTTAATTACAATTTAATGCTATTTAATGGCAGGAAATTTTAGACTTAATAATATAAATATTTTAGCTTAAAAATGGCATTTATCCCATTTTTCAATTTATTGTATGTAAAAAATAGAATAAGTTCAATGGTTAAAATACTTTGTCTACAGCCTGTTTAACATGATTTCCGTAAACGAAAAGTTCCGGGCCAGTACTAGAAACTATACAAAGGAATACAAATAAAAAATAATGTGCGCACTATTTTATTAAAAAAGTTATTTTTTATTAATTAGTAGTTTAATATTCATTAAATTATAATTACAACGTTGAAAAAAGATTTTATAATTTATCAATATATTGTTTAAATAATGTTATTTTTTATATCGCAATATCTTAAAAAATGAAATTAAACCAAAATATAACTTTTTAATAAAATCACTAGTTTGCGCTTTACAACAAAGTAAATCAGAGTGGCGATTTTTTAAAATCCATAACCATACGTAATCCAACATATTGTCGAAAAACGTAATTCTCTTGCAATAACATATAACACGAATTTCAATCATAAAATTAAACGAGATGCTCTGGATAAACATTCTATTCATCAATTAATTAACTGAAGTGCACATTACAAACGAATTCATTTACAGTGTTTTAAAAACATAATAAAAAAAACATTTATCTGTATCCATATAAACACAAAGATATAAATCACAAACAACGATAATACAAACCCAAATTAAGAGATTAAAAGTTCATAATATTTATCTTTGAAGGCGTAAAGGACAAATTAAAGATATTAAGATGCGCATAAAATTCATTAAATATTTTATAGAATATATATAAAGAGAAATTACTAGCGTAATTATATTTAAAAGGTGATAATATAAAAAATTGAGTACACCTGAGGGATCTGTTCGGCACATATTATTAGAATTAAATATATAACTACAATCAATCATGTTATTAATAACCTTGTAAAAAAATAAAACACAAAAAGATCCGTCTAGATTTCAAACTGGAATGCTACAAATATTGCGTAGATAGGAAACAGAAATAGGATCAGAATATACATAAATACTTTTGAGCAATAAATAACGTGTGAATTTAGATTGTACTTGCTTGAGAATTTAAATTTTGTTATTATAGTAAAGATTCCAAATGAGACTGCAATATTCAAAATTAGGATTAATAATTAATATTTATGTACACGTGTTTTTAAAAACATATCTCTATTTTTAGGTGCGTTCGTAATTATGTAAATACCTAGCACCTATAGTCGTCGCTCAGTCCGTCCGTCGTTCCACATATAACAGAGCAAAAAGAAGCCAACTGAATCATTTGAAATTTAAAATGTATAGTTGTTGCATAATTTTGTCACGTCATTTCAAAATTTATGAAACTCGGATGCATAGTTTAATCACAGGGACAATCAAAAGTATTCTATTACATTATGGCCAATGGAAAAAAGTAGTTTAATAGGAATACATTCTAAAATACACATTCTGTACAATTGTGGTGCAAATAATATTTGTTATTAATTTATAGGATCACACAAAAGTATTCCATTACACAATGTTATAGGGTGAATTATTGTTTGGAGCGCGTCTTAATAATATTATACTATTTCACATTTTAAGAAACTGATAGACGTTGCTGATGTTTGCTACAAGTTACTTACTGTATAATTTTAATTATATTGTATTTACAGGGATACACAAAAGATTTCGGATACTCTATTGCATTCAAAGTATTGTATCTATTACACCAAGATCTAAATGTTTTTTAAAACTTCCTTATAGACGAACGCGCCTCATTTGCTACGCTTTTGTGCACTTTCCAACTTAGTACATTCATTTGTAGTGCAAGTATAAGAATAGCGATAAATTATTATTTAATATTTCTTATTAATATTAAAATCTCAAACAATTTGAGCTATCGTAATAAAATTTCACTAATTAGGCTCACGCTAAAGTATTTAAATTATAAACAAAGAGAAAAAACTCACAGGATTTTTTAACAAAATCTTTTTTTTTCTTTTAGAAATGTTTAAAAGTTACTCTTGAAATAAAAATGCACTTAAATTCATGCCATAAACTTGTTACGGCTTTTAAGTTTTTAAAAATGCAAATTTATAATTTTCCTCATAGGTTTTTAATTGCATTTTAAAAGTTTTATCTCTTCTATGCTTAGCTCTTGAGATGTACATTGTTTTAATTTTACTTTCATTTAGAATCTTTATTGCATTTTCTGCATGAAAAAACGATAGGAAGATAATCAATTAATTTATTTCAGGAAGATGACGCTTCTTACACCCTAAGGTTATAAATAACGAAATTCTTTTAAAAGAAAAAGTACTGGTAAATTCAAGAAAATTTTATTAATGATATGTCTAAAAATATGTCTAGGAGTGTTTTATTTCATGCTTTTTTATGGTATTAGGATGGTAAAATAAAAGAAGAAAGTAAAATTATCCAGCAAAGATAGATTATGAAACGCTTTCCAACATATTCAGAATGCTGCACAAAAACTTGCCTTTAAAAAAGGTGAAATTTAACATCTAGGTAAATAGTTTGTAAAACAGATAACACACTTTAAAAATCATTTTCTGCAGGTTCAATCGACGGTAGTCAATATCCGAATTATTTTGCGTAGCACTCTATAAGATTTATAGAGTTTCATACATAATACATGTAGTATTTTATATTCTATCTAGTTAATATTCATGTACCATACGTCTACAAATTACTTGACTTATTGTTAAACCCCATTTAATTTGACTTGAACAAATATATAAACCTTAATTCAATCACCCAGACGAAATAATGCACATCTTATATGCTTATAAATAAAACAAAAAGTATTACTTTTATTCTATGTCTTTCTTCTCAACATATAAAGTTGTGGACGTCTTTTACTTTTCAACCGCTTCGGGGCATAACTTATTTTTTTATAATATTTTATTTTCCTTTTACACTTGAGGTCATTGCATGCTCTTTCCATCTCGTGAATCTTACGCCTCTCGCACACCGATTTACGAAACCCTTGAATTCATCAATTTATCTTTTCGAGGTTGTTTTTCTAATCCAAATACATAATGCTAAAATTTAGTTCAAGTTGGAAAAGCACAATATATATGAAAATTCAATTTCAGCAATTTTCATTAACAAACGGAAATGTACCAGAATTTTTTTTGTACAACCTTGTATATAATGTACAAAATAAATATAAATATGCAGTACAACAGAAAAAAATTATCATATGCATTTCAAAACGCGTATGAGAAATAAAAGTACGCTACAATCAATTACAATGAATAGTAGTTTGTATTCGAATTCCTCTGCATACCACAGTGTATGATTTATAGATTTTCATATATGGTGTCCTGGGATAGTAATGCTAAGGTGGGTAATAACGCGAAGTGCTAATATTGCGTGTAATTATGAAGGAATCCTGGAAATGGTACGTACAGGTTCTGGGAAGAATAGATCACAAATTTGAGTTACAAACAACTGCTAAAAATTAATTTGTTCCATTTGTAGATCTTATCGCTGGAAGAAGCATGTAAGAATCCATGCCAAGTCTAAGATTTGATAGATAAATTCTGTGATGGGAAAACTACATGTTTAATACGAAATATTTTGCTTATTGCATAAATGTGTAGTGCATTTTGTGTACTTTAAAATTTTGCAGATTTCTGATGTATTCGCAAGGTACTTTGTAGTTTAAAATATACTGCGACATAAGTATATCGGGTAATAACGCAATTCATTGGCGTTATTACTTTGCATGAATATCTTCCTGTATCAAATTCTCTCTCTCTCTCTCTCTCTCTCTCTCTCTCTATCTATCTATCTCTCTCTCTCTATATATATATATATATAGAGAGAGAGAGAAACAAATATATAGTATATACGTTTACTTTCATATTACGGGTTTTTATCTTTTATAACTTTCATTTTCAAAGTAAATAAATGCAATTTTTGTTACAGGAACGACGTAATGATGATTTCATTACTTTATTTCTTTGGGGGTTACCTGACAGAATAAGGCAGAAGGGCTTATTGACCATCATTCATAATCCGCCATCAGAGTTGAATTCGTTGACTAAAAAAAGCACAATTTGGATTAAGTACTTTAAAGTTAGCGGAATAATAACAATAAAAAAATCTAAACTTAGTATAGAAGTTTGACGAATAATGTGCTCTCTGGAATCAATTTTCTGATAAAACCTTCTTCAAACGACCAGAAAAATACGGAATTTTTTTCATTTTTTTCAAAAAAATTGGTCGTTTATGAAAAGAGTTCAAGTGGGATATGGTCTCTAAATGGAAGAAAAAAGTATTCAGACTATGTGAATAAATTTCGTTCCATGAAAAAATGGCCGTTCAGAGAGGTTGTTGTACGGGGAAGTTTCACTGTATTTCATTGCTGTTATTTTGTTTGATTGTTTCATTAATCTCAAACATTGGTTTTAATAAAATTAGTTACATTCTCTACTCATTAAAACAGCCTGATTTGTTTTCGTCCAGTTTAGGAGACGGGGAGTCCAACTTATACGACCAGTTTCTGAATTTGGATGACTTTTGACATTTATGTCAAATTAAAATAAAACTTAACACTTTCAAAAAAGATTGTTCTAAGATTTATTTTGTTAATAGATAAAAACATTGACTATGTGTAGTTATATTCTGTAGATATTCCACAAATGAAGTAAGTTACACCTAAAAATACTTGAAGAGGTTCGAATTCGGCTACTCTCCCCTTCTTTAATCCTTTCACCGTCCGAGGATTTGTATAAATTTTTATAAGAATGCTTATGAAAAATCATGAATATATCTATATTTTTATTCGCAGTTTCATGCTATAATATCTTTAATATCACTTCTTTATATCAAAATGGTTCAAAATAAAATTCTGTTTAACCACATAACTTGTATGTCTTATGGGCAAGAAGAATTTGCTTGTTCCATCACTTAAAGCTTTCCGACGCTACTGTTTTTTTAATTACAATTTAATGCTATTTAATGGCAGGAAATTTTAGACTTAATAATATAAATATTTTAGCTTAAAAATGGCATTTATCCCATTTTTCAATTTATTGTATGTAAAAAATAGAATAAGTTCAATGGTTAAAATACTTTGTCTACAGCCTGTTTAACATGATTTCCGTAAACGAAAAGTTCCGGGCCAGTACTAGAAACTATACAAAGGAATACAAATAAAAAATAATGTGCGCACTATTTTATTAAAAAAGTTATTTTTTATTAATTAGTAGTTTAATATTCATTAAATTATAATTACAACGTTGAAAAAAGATTTTATAATTTATCAATATATTGTTTAAATAATGTTATTTTTTATATCGCAATATCTTAAAAAATGAAATTAAACCAAAATATAACTTTTTAATAAAATCACTAGTTTGCGCTTTACAACAAAGTAAATCAGAGTGGCGATTTTTTAAAATCCATAACCATACGTAATCCAACATATTGTCGAAAAACGTAATTCTCTTGCAATAACATATAACACGAATTTCAATCATAAAATTAAACGAGATGCTCTGGATAAACATTCTATTCATCAATTAATTAACTGAAGTGCACATTACAAACGAATTCATTTACAGTGTTTTAAAAACATAATAAAAAAAACATTTATCTGTATCCATATAAACACAAAGATATAAATCACAAACAACGATAATACAAACCCAAATTAAGAGATTAAAAGTTCATAATATTTATCTTTGAAGGCGTAAAGGACAAATTAAAGATATTAAGATGCGCATAAAATTCATTAAATATTTTATAGAATATATATAAAGAGAAATTACTAGCGTAATTATATTTAAAAGGTGATAATATAAAAAATTGAGTACACCTGAGGGATCTGTTCGGCACATATTATTAGAATTAAATATATAACTACAATCAATCATGTTATTAATAACCTTGTAAAAAAATAAAACACAAAAAGATCCGTCTAGATTTCAAACTGGAATGCTACAAATATTGCGTAGATAGGAAACAGAAATAGGATCAGAATATACATAAATACTTTTGAGCAATAAATAACGTGTGAATTTAGATTGTACTTGCTTGAGAATTTAAATTTTGTTATTATAGTAAAGATTCCAAATGAGACTGCAATATTCAAAATTAGGATTAATAATTAATATTTATGTACACGTGTTTTTAAAAACATATCTCTATTTTTAGGTGCGTTCGTAATTATGTAAATACCTAGCACCTATAGTCGTCGCTCAGTCCGTCCGTCGTTCCACATATAACAGAGCAAAAAGAAGCCAACTGAATCATTTGAAATTTAAAATGTATAGTTGTTGCATAATTTTGTCACGTCATTTCAAAATTTATGAAACTCGGATGCATAGTTTAATCACAGGGACAATCAAAAGTATTCTATTACATTATGGCCAATGGAAAAAAGTAGTTTAATAGGAATACATTCTAAAATACACATTCTGTACAATTGTGGTGCAAATAATATTTGTTATTAATTTATAGGATCACACAAAAGTATTCCATTACACAATGTTATAGGGTGAATTATTGTTTGGAGCGCGTCTTAATAATATTATACTATTTCACATTTTAAGAAACTGATAGACGTTGCTGATGTTTGCTACAAGTTACTTACTGTATAATTTTAATTATATTGTATTTACAGGGATACACAAAAGATTTCGGATACTCTATTGCATTCAAAGTATTGTATCTATTACACCAAGATCTAAATGTTTTTTAAAACTTCCTTATAGACGAACGCGCCTCATTTGCTACGCTTTTGTGCACTTTCCAACTTAGTACATTCATTTGTAGTGCAAGTATAAGAATAGCGATAAATTATTATTTAATATTTCTTATTAATATTAAAATCTCAAACAATTTGAGCTATCGTAATAAAATTTCACTAATTAGGCTCACGCTAAAGTATTTAAATTATAAACAAAGAGAAAAAACTCACAGGATTTTTTAACAAAATCTTTTTTTTTCTTTTAGAAATGTTTAAAAGTTACTCTTGAAATAAAAATGCACTTAAATTCATGCCATAAACTTGTTACGGCTTTTAAGTTTTTAAAAATGCAAATTTATAATTTTCCTCATAGGTTTTTAATTGCATTTTAAAAGTTTTATCTCTTCTATGCTTAGCTCTTGAGATGTACATTGTTTTAATTTTACTTTCATTTAGAATCTTTATTGCATTTTCTGCATGAAAAAACGATAGGAAGATAATCAATTAATTTATTTCAGGAAGATGACGCTTCTTACACCCTAAGGTTATAAATAACGAAATTCTTTTAAAAGAAAAAGTACTGGTAAATTCAAGAAAATTTTATTAATGATATGTCTAAAAATATGTCTAGGAGTGTTTTATTTCATGCTTTTTAATGGTATTAGGATGGTAAAATAAAAGAAGAAAGTAAAATTATCCAGCAAAGATAGATTATGAAACGCTTTCCAACATATTCAGAATGCTGCACAAAAACTTGCCTTTAAAAAAGGTGAAATTTAACATCTAGGTAAATAGTTTGTAAAACAGATAACACACTTTAAAAATCATTTTCTGCAGGTTCAATCGACGGTAGTCAATATCCGAATTATTTTGCGTAGCACTCTATAAGATTTATAGAGTTTCATACATAATACATGTAGTATTTTATATTCTATCTAGTTAATATTCATGTACCATACGTCTACAAATAACTTGACTTATTGTTAAACCCCATTTAATTTGACTTGAACAAATATATAAACCTTAATTCAATCACCCAGACGAAATAATGCACATCTTATATGCTTATAAATAAAACAAAAAGTATTACTTTTATTCTATGTCTTTCTTCTCAACATATAAAGTTGTGGACGTCTTTTACTTTTCAACCGCTTCGGGGCATAACTTATTTTTTTATAATATTTTATTTTCCTTTTACACTTGAGGTCATTGCATGCTCTTTCCATCTCGTGAATCTTACGCCTCTCGCACACCGATTTACGAAACCCTTGAATTCATCAATTTATCTTTTCGAGGTTGTTTTTCTAATCCAAATACATAATGCTAAAATTTAGTTCAAGTTGGAAAAGCACAATATATATGAAAATTCAATTTCAGCAATTTTCATTAACAAACGGAAATGTACCAGAATTTTTTTTGTACAACCTTGTATATAATGTACAAAATAAATATAAATATGCAGTACAACAGAAAAAAATTATCATATGCATTTCAAAACGCGTATGAGAAATAAAAGTACGCTACAATCAATTACAATGAATAGTAGTTTGTATTCGAATTCCTCTGCATACCACAGTGTATGATTTATAGATTTTCATATATGGTGTCCTGGGATAGTAATGCTAAGGTGGGTAATAACGCGAAGTGCTAATATTGCGTGTAATTATGAAGGAATCCTGGAAATGGTACGTACAGGTTCTGGGAAGAATAGATCACAAATTTGAGTTACAAACAACTGCTAAAAATTAATTTGTTCCATTTGTAGATCTTATCGCTGGAAGAAGCATGTAAGAATCCATGCCAAGTCTAAGATTTGATAGATAAATTCTGTGATGGGAAAACTACATGTTTAATACGAAATATTTTGCTTATTGCATAAATGTGTAGTGCATTTTGTGTACTTTAAAATTTTGCAGATTTCTGATGTATTCGCAAGGTACTTTGTAGTTTAAAATATACTGCGACATAAGTATATCGGGTAATAACGCAATTCATTGGCGTTATTACTTTGCATGAATATCTTCCTGTATCAAATTCTCTCTCTCTCTCTCTCTCTCTCTCTCTCTCTATCTATCTATCTCTCTCTCTATATATATATATATAGAGAGAGAGAGAGAGAGAAACAAATATATAGTATATACGTTTACTTTCATATTACGGGTTTTTATCTTTTATAACTTTCATTTTCAAAGTAAATAAATGCAATTTTTGTTACAGGAACGACGTAATGATGATTTCATTACTTTATTTCTTTGGGGGTTACCTGACAGAATAAGGCAGAAGGGCTTATTGACCATCATTCATAATCCGCCATCAGAGTTGAATTCGTTGACTAAAAAAAGCACAATTTGGATTAAGTACTTTAAAGTTAGCGGAATAATAACAATAAAAAAATCTAAACTTAGTATAGAAGTTTGACGAATAATGTGCTCTCTGGAATCAATTTTCTGATAAAACCTTCTTCAAACGACCAGAAAAATACGGAATTTTTTTCATTTTTTTCAAAAAAATTGGTCGTTTATGAAAAGAGTTCAAGTGGGATATGGTCTCTAAATGGAAGAAAAAAGTATTCAGACTATGTGAATAAATTTCGTTCCATGAAAAAATGGCCGTTCAGAGAGGTTGTTGTACGGGGAAGTTTCACTGTATTTCATTGCTGTTATTTTGTTTGATTGTTTCATTAATCTCAAACATTGGTTTTAATAAAATTAGTTACATTCTCTACTCATTAAAACAGCCTGATTTGTTTTCGTCCAGTTTAGGAGACGGGGAGTCCAACTTATACGACCAGTTTCTGAATTTGGATGACTTTTGACATTTATGTCAAATTAAAATAAAACTTAACACTTTTAAAAAAGATTGTTCTAAGATTTATTTTGTTAATAGATAAAAACATTGACTATGTGTAGTTATATTCTGTAGATATTCCACAAATGAAGTAAGTTACACCTAAAAATACTTGAAGAGGTTCGAATTCGGCTACTCTCCCCTTCTTTAATCCTTTCACCGTCCGAGGATTTGTATAAATTTTTATAAGAATGCTTATGAAAAATCATGAATATATCTATATTTTTATTCGCAGTTTCATGCTATAATATCTTTAATATCACTTCTTTATATCAAAATGGTTCAAAATAAAATTCTGTTTAACCACATAACTTGTATGTCTTATGGGCAAGAAGAATTTGCTTGTTCCATCACTTAAAGCTTTCCGACGCTACTGTTTTTTTAATTACAATTTAATGCTATTTAATGGCAGGAAATTTTAGACTTAATAATATAAATATTTTAGCTTAAAAATGGCATTTATCCCATTTTTCAATTTATTGTATGTAAAAAATAGAATAAGTTCAATGGTTAAAATACTTTGTCTACAGCCTGTTTAACATGATTTCCGTAAACGAAAAGTTCCGGGCCAGTACTAGAAACTATACAAAGGAATACAAATAAAAAATAATGTGCGCACTATTTTATTAAAAAAGTTATTTTTTATTAATTAGTAGTTTAATATTCATTAAATTATAATTACAACGTTGAAAAAAGATTTTATAATTTATCAATATATTGTTTAAATAATGTTATTTTTTATATCGCAATATCTTAAAAAATGAAATTAAACCAAAATATAACTTTTTAATAAAATCACTAGTTTGCGCTTTACAACAAAGTAAATCAGAGTGGCGATTTTTTAAAATCCATAACCATACGTAATCCAACATATTGTCGAAAAACGTAATTCTCTTGCAATAACATATAACACGAATTTCAATCATAAAATTAAACGAGATGCTCTGGATAAACATTCTATTCATCAATTAATTAACTGAAGTGCACATTACAAACGAATTCATTTACAGTGTTTTAAAAACATAATAAAAAAAACATTTATCTGTATCCATATAAACACAAAGATATAAATCACAAACAACGATAATACAAACCCAAATTAAGAGATTAAAAGTTCATAATATTTATCTTTGAAGGCGTAAAGGACAAATTAAAGATATTAAGATGCGCATAAAATTCATTAAATATTTTATAGAATATATATAAAGAGAAATTACTAGCGTAATTATATTTAAAAGGTGATAATATAAAAAATTGAGTACACCTGAGGGATCTGTTCGGCACATATTATTAGAATTAAATATATAACTACAATCAATCATGTTATTAATAACCTTGTAAAAAAATAAAACACAAAAAGATCCGTCTAGATTTCAAACTGGAATGCTACAAATATTGCGTAGATAGGAAACAGAAATAGGATCAGAATATACATAAATACTTTTGAGCAATAAATAACGTGTGAATTTAGATTGTACTTGCTTGAGAATTTAAATTTTGTTATTATAGTAAAGATTCCAAATGAGACTGCAATATTCAAAATTAGGATTAATAATTAATATTTATGTACACGTGTTTTTAAAAACATATCTCTATTTTTAGGTGCGTTCGTAATTATGTAAATACCTAGCACCTATAGTCGTCGCTCAGTCCGTCCGTCGTTCCACATATAACAGAGCAAAAAGAAGCCAACTGAATCATTTGAAATTTAAAATGTATAGTTGTTGCATAATTTTGTCACGTCATTTCAAAATTTATGAAACTCGGATGCATAGTTTAATCACAGGGACAATCAAAAGTATTCTATTACATTATGGCCAATGGAAAAAAGTAGTTTAATAGGAATACATTCTAAAATACACATTCTGTACAATTGTGGTGCAAATAATATTTGTTATTAATTTATAGGATCACACAAAAGTATTCCATTACACAATGTTATAGGGTGAATTATTGTTTGGAGCGCGTCTTAATAATATTATACTATTTCACATTTTAAGAAACTGATAGACGTTGCTGATGTTTGCTACAAGTTACTTACTGTATAATTTTAATTATATTGTATTTACAGGGATACACAAAATATTTCGGATACTCTATTGCATTCAAAGTATTGTATCTATTACACCAAGATCTAAATGTTTTTTAAAACTTCCTTATAGACGAACGCGCCTCATTTGCTACGCTTTTGTGCACTTTCCAACTTAGTACATTCATTTGTAGTGCAAGTATAAGAATAGCGATAAATTATTATTTAATATTTCTTATTAATATTAAAATCTCAAACAATTTGAGCTATCGTAATAAAATTTCACTAATTAGGCTCACGCTAAAGTATTTAAATTATAAACAAAGAGAAAAAACTCACAGGATTTTTTAACAAAATCTTTTTTTTTCTTTTAGAAATGTTTAAAAGTTACTCTTGAAATAAAAATGCACTTAAATTCATGCCATAAACTTGTTACGGCTTTTAAGTTTTTAAAAATGCAAATTTATAATTTTCCTCATAGGTTTTTAATTGCATTTTAAAAGTTTTATCTCTTCTATGCTTAGCTCTTGAGATGTACATTGTTTTAATTTTACTTTCATTTAGAATCTTTATTGCATTTTCTGCATGAAAAAACGATAGGAAGATAATCAATTAATTTATTTCAGGAAGATGACGCTTCTTACACCCTAAGGTTATAAATAACGAAATTCTTTTAAAAGAAAAAGTACTGGTAAATTCAAGAAAATTTTATTAATGATATGTCTAAAAATATGTCTAGGAGTGTTTTATTTCATGCTTTTTTATGGTATTAGGATGGTAAAATAAAAGAAGAAAGTAAAATTATCCAGCAAAGATAGATTATGAAACGCTTTCCAACATATTCAGAATGCTGCACAAAAACTTGCCTTTAAAAAAGGTGAAATTTAACATCTAGGTAAATAGTTTGTAAAACAGATAACACACTTTAAAAATCATTTTCTGCAGGTTCAATCGACGGTAGTCAATATCCGAATTATTTTGCGTAGCACTCTATAAGATTTATAGAGTTTCATACATAATACATGTAGTATTTTATATTCTATCTAGTTAATATTCATGTACCATACGTCTACAAATAACTTGACTTATTGTTAAACCCCATTTAATTTGACTTGAACAAATATATAAACCTTAATTCAATCACCCAGACGAAATAATGCACATCTTATATGCTTATAAATAAAACAAAAAGTATTACTTTTATTCTATGTCTTTCTTCCCAACATATAAAGTTGTGGACGTCTTTTACTTTTCAACCGCTTCGGGGCATAACTTATTTTTTTATAATATTTTATTTTCCTTTTACACTTGAGGTCATTGCATGCTCTTTCCATCTCGTGAATCTTACGCCTCTCGCACACCGATTTACGAAATCCTTGAATTCATCAATTTATCTTTTCGAGGTTGTTTTTCTAATCCAAATACATAATGCTAAAATTTAGTTCAAGTTGGAAAAGCACAATATATATGAAAATTCAATTTCAGCAATTTTCATTAACAAACGGAAATGTACCAGAATTTTTTTTGTACAACCTTGTATATAATGTACAAAATAAATATAAATATGCAGTACAACAGAAAAAAATTATCATATGCATTTCAAAACGCGTATGAGAAATAAAAGTACGCTACAATCAATTACAATGAATAGTAGTTTGTATTCGAATTCCTCTGCATACCACAGTGTATGATTTATAGATTTTCATATATGGTGTCCTGGGATAGTAATGCTAAGGTGGGTAATAACGCGAAGTGCTAATATTGCGTGTAATTATGAAGGAATCCTGGAAATGGTACGTACAGGTTCTGGGAAGAATAGATCACAAATTTGAGTTACAAACAACTGCTAAAAATTAATTTGTTCCATTTGTAGATCTTATCGCTGGAAGAAGCATGTAAGAATCCATGCCAAGTCTAAGATTTGATAGATAAATTCTGTGATGGGAAAACTACATGTTTAATACGAAATATTTTGCTTATTGCATAAATGTGTAGTGCATTTTGTGTACTTTAAAATTTTGCAGATTTCTGATGTATTCGCAAGGTACTTTGTAGTTTAAAATATACTGCGACATAAGTATATCGGGTAATAACGCAATTCATTGGCGTTATTACTTTGCATGAATATCTTCCTGTATCAAATTCTCTCTCTCTCTCTCTCTCTCTCTCTCTCTCTATCTATCTATCTCTCTCTCTATATATATATATATATATAGAGAGAGAGAGAAACAAATATATAGTATATACGTTTACTTTCATATTACGGGTTTTTATCTTTTATAACTTTCATTTTCAAAGTAAATAAATGCAATTTTTGTTACAGGAACGACGTAATGATGATTTCATTACTTTATTTCTTTGGGGGTTACCTGACAGAATAAGGCAGAAGGGCTTATTGACCATCATTCATAATCCGCCATCAGAGTTGAATTCGTTGACTAAAAAAAGCACAATTTGGATTAAGTACTTTAAAGTTAGCGGAATAATAACAATAAAAAAATCTAAACTTAGTATAGAAGTTTGACGAATAATGTGCTCTCTGGAATCAATTTTCTGATAAAACCTTCTTCAAACGACCAGAAAAATACGGAATTTTTTTCATTTTTTTCAAAAAAATTGGTCGTTTATGAAAAGAGTTCAAGTGGGATATGGTCTCTAAATGGAAGAAAAAAGTATTCAGACTATGTGAATAAATTTCGTTCCATGAAAAAATGGCCGTTCAGAGAGGTTGTTGTACGGGGAAGTTTCACTGTATTTCATTGCTGTTATTTTGTTTGATTGTTTCATTAATCTCAAACATTGGTTTTAATAAAATTAGTTACATTCTCTACTCATTAAAACAGCCTGATTTGTTTTCGTCCAGTTTAGGAGACGGGGAGTCCAACTTATACGACCAGTTTCTGAATTTGGATGACTTTTGACATTTATGTCAAATTAAAATAAAACTTAACACTTTCAAAAAAGATTGTTCTAAGATTTATTTTGTTAATAGATAAAAACATTGACTATGTGTAGTTATATTCTGTAGATATTCCACAAATGAAGTAAGTTACACCTAAAAATACTTGAAGAGGTTCGAATTCGGCTACTCTCCCCTTCTTTAATCCTTTCACCGTCCGAGGATTTGTATAAATTTTTATAAGAATGCTTATGAAAAATCATGAATATATCTATATTTTTATTCGCAGTTTCATGCTATAATATCTTTAATATCACTTCTTTATATCAAAATGGTTCAAAATAAAATTCTGTTTAACCACATAACTTGTATGTCTTATGGGCAAGAAGAATTTGCTTGTTCCATCACTTAAAGCTTTCCGACGCTACTGTTTTTTTAATTACAATTTAATGCTATTTAATGGCAGGAAATTTTAGACTTAATAATATAAATATTTTAGCTTAAAAATGGCATTTATCCCATTTTTCAATTTATTGTATGTAAAAAATAGAATAAGTTCAATGGTTAAAATACTTTGTCTACAGCCTGTTTAACATGATTTCCGTAAACGAAAAGTTCCGGGCCAGTACTAGAAACTATACAAAGGAATACAAATAAAAAATAATGTGCGCACTATTTTATTAAAAAAGTTATTTTTTATTAATTAGTAGTTTAATATTCATTAAATTATAATTACAACGTTGAAAAAAGATTTTATAATTTATCAATATATTGTTTAAATAATGTTATTTTTTATATCGCAATATCTTAAAAAATGAAATTAAACCAAAATATAACTTTTTAATAAAATCACTAGTTTGCGCTTTACAACAAAGTAAATCAGAGTGGCGATTTTTTAAAATCCATAACCATACGTAATCCAACATATTGTCGAAAAACGTAATTCTCTTGCAATAACATATAACACGAATTTCAATCATAAAATTAAACGAGATGCTCTGGATAAACATTCTATTCATCAATTAATTAACTGAAGTGCACATTACAAACGAATTCATTTACAGTGTTTTAAAAACATAATAAAAAAAACATTTATCTGTATCCATATAAACACAAAGATATAAATCACAAACAACGATAATACAAACCCAAATTAAGAGATTAAAAGTTCATAATATTTATCTTTGAAGGCGTAAAGGACAAATTAAAGATATTAAGATGCGCATAAAATTCATTAAATATTTTATAGAATATATATAAAGAGAAATTACTAGCGTAATTATATTTAAAAGGTGATAATATAAAAAATTGAGTACACCTGAGGGATCTGTTCGGCACATATTATTAGAATTAAATATATAACTACAATCAATCATGTTATTAATAACCTTGTAAAAAAATAAAACACAAAAAGATCCGTCTAGATTTCAAACTGGAATGCTACAAATATTGCGTAGATAGGAAACAGAAATAGGATCAGAATATACATAAATACTTTTGAGCAATAAATAACGTGTGAATTTAGATTGTACTTGCTTGAGAATTTAAATTTTGTTATTATAGTAAAGATTCCAAATGAGACTGCAATATTCAAAATTAGGATTAATAATTAATATTTATGTACACGTGTTTTTAAAAACATATCTCTATTTTTAGGTGCGTTCGTAATTATGTAAATACCTAGCACCTATAGTCGTCGCTCAGTCCGTCCGTCGTTCCACATATAACAGAGCAAAAAGAAGCCAACTGAATCATTTGAAATTTAAAATGTATAGTTGTTGCATAATTTTGTCACGTCATTTCAAAATTTATGAAACTCGGATGCATAGTTTAATCACAGGGACAATCAAAAGTATTCTATTACATTATGGCCAATGGAAAAAAGTAGTTTAATAGGAATACATTCTAAAATACACATTCTGTACAATTGTGGTGCAAATAATATTTGTTATTAATTTATAGGATCACACAAAAGTATTCCATTACACAATGTTATAGGGTGAATTATTGTTTGGAGCGCGTCTTAATAATATTATACTATTTCACATTTTAAGAAACTGATAGACGTTGCTGATGTTTGCTACAAGTTACTTACTGTATAATTTTAATTATATTGTATTTACAGGGATACACAAAAGATTTCGGATACTCTATTGCATTCAAAGTATTGTATCTATTACACCAAGATCTAAATGTTTTTTAAAACTTCCTTATAGACGAACGCGCCTCATTTGCTACGCTTTTGTGCACTTTCCAACTTAGTACATTCATTTGTAGTGCAAGTATAAGAATAGCGATAAATTATTATTTAATATTTCTTATTAATATTAAAATCTCAAACAATTTGAGCTATCGTAATAAAATTTCACTAATTAGGCTCACGCTAAAGTATTTAAATTATAAACAAAGAGAAAAAACTCACAGGATTTTTTAACAAAATCTTTTTTTTTCTTTTAGAAATGTTTAAAAGTTACTCTTGAAATAAAAATGCACTTAAATTCATGCCATAAACTTGTTACGGCTTTTAAGTTTTTAAAAATGCAAATTTATAATTTTCCTCATAGGTTTTTAATTGCATTTTAAAAGTTTTATCTCTTCTATGCTTAGCTCTTGAGATGTACATTGTTTTAATTTTACTTTCATTTAGAATCTTTATTGCATTTTCTGCATGAAAAAACGATAGGAAGATAATCAATTAATTTATTTCAGGAAGATGACGCTTCTTACACCCTAAGGTTATAAATAACGAAATTCTTTTAAAAGAAAAAGTACTGGTAAATTCAAGAAAATTTTATTAATGATATGTCTAAAAATATGTCTAGGAGTGTTTTATTTCATGCTTTTTTATGGTATTAGGATGGTAAAATAAAAGAAGAAAGTAAAATTATCCAGCAAAGATAGATTATGAAACGCTTTCCAACATATTCAGAATGCTGCACAAAAACTTGCCTTTAAAAAAGGTGAAATTTAACATCTAGGTAAATAGTTTGTAAAACAGATAACACACTTTAAAAATCATTTTCTGCAGGTTCAATCGACGGTAGTCAATATCCGAATTATTTTGCGTAGCACTCTATAAGATTTATAGAGTTTCATACATAATACATGTAGTATTTTATATTCTATCTAGTTAATATTCATGTACCATACGTCTACAAATAACTTGACTTATTGTTAAACCCCATTTAATTTGACTTGAACAAATATATAAACCTTAATTCAATCACCCAGACGAAATAATGCACATCTTATATGCTTATAAATAAAACAAAAAGTATTACTTTTATTCTATGTCTTTCTTCCCAACATATAAAGTTGTGGACGTCTTTTACTTTTCAACCGCTTCGGGGCATAACTTATTTTTTTATAATATTTTATTTTCCTTTTACACTTGAGGTCATTGCATGCTCTTTCCATCTCGTGAATCTTACGCCTCTCGCACACCGATTTACGAAATCCTTGAATTCATCAATTTATCTTTTCGAGGTTGTTTTTCTAATCCAAATACATAATGCTAAAATTTAGTTCAAGTTGGAAAAGCACAATATATATGAAAATTCAATTTCAGCAATTTTCATTAACAAACGGAAATGTACCAGAATTTTTTTTGTACAACCTTGTATATAATGTACAAAATAAATATAAATATGCAGTACAACAGAAAAAAATTATCATATGCATTTCAAAACGCGTATGAGAAATAAAAGTACGCTACAATCAATTACAATGAATAGTAGTTTGTATTCGAATTCCTCTGCATACCACAGTGTATGATTTATAGATTTTCATATATGGTGTCCTGGGATAGTAATGCTAAGGTGGGTAATAACGCGAAGTGCTAATATTGCGTGTAATTATGAAGGAATCCTGGAAATGGTACGTACAGGTTCTGGGAAGAATAGATCACAAATTTGAGTTACAAACAACTGCTAAAAATTAATTTGTTCCATTTGTAGATCTTATCGCTGGAAGAAGCATGTAAGAATCCATGCCAAGTCTAAGATTTGATAGATAAATTCTGTGATGGGAAAACTACATGTTTAATACGAAATATTTTGCTTATTGCATAAATGTGTAGTGCATTTTGTGTACTTTAAAATTTTGCAGATTTCTGATGTATTCGCAAGGTACTTTGTAGTTTAAAATATACTGCGACATAAGTATATCGGGTAATAACGCAATTCATTGGCGTTATTACTTTGCATGAATATCTTCCTGTATCAAATTCTCTCTCTCTCTCTCTCTCTCTCTCTCTCTCTCTCTCTCTCTATCTATCTATCTCTCTCTCTCTATATATATATATATAGAGAGAGAGAGAGAGAAACAAATATATAAAATTAAGCCGTGAAAGTTGGTAGAACCATAACGTGGCTCTATTGCCCCAGGACACCTTATAACCAAAGGTGTAATCGTAAAACTAACAGAGTACAATGCAATAAGCAGAAAGTATACATTGAAGGCAGGGGGTATACCCAGAGTGTGTATACAATAGCTTTCTTGAGAAACAGAGGGTATACGATGTTCTTTTAAAAAATCCAGAAGGTATGTGGCGTATACTCCCGTATACACCCCCCCCCCACTACATCCCTGCTTATAACATACTAGCAGTTACCCGTGACTTCGTTCACATAACATTTAAAGAAGAAATAATTGATCAATCAAGCAAAAAATTTCGATGATGAAAAGCATGTGTAATTAACTTTTTATCGCGAATTTATGGTAAAAAAAAACTTCTGATAATCCCTAGTTGCTAATTTGTTTGCTACTCAAAATTTTCCTTTCAGCGATTAATACTTATAGATAGAAACATTCTTGAATTCTTTTGTTCAGCCCTGTAGTTTTCCAAGTGCCTTTAATATACGAAAGTATCTTTCTAAAATTTATTTCAAACAAAAATATTTCTTACTAGCAGCCTTCGCCCGCTACGCTGGTCAGTTTTTTTTAAAGAAACTTTAAATCAAACGAAATTTTTATATCATAGTAATTTTTAGTTTTATATTGTATTTTATTCTGTATGTCATCGGAGAAAAGGCAGTCATCCAAACAGAAAGTTCAAAGTTAGTCACCAACGAATGACGTAGCGCTCAACATGTTAACAGTTTTAATCACATAAAAATTCATTCAGTGGAACCTTTAAAATAAAGCCAACCTTTTGTAATTGGGTTCATCTGATTTAAAATATCTCCATAAGTATTCATCTAAAGATGAATGCTATATTACAATTGTTACAAAATTTCTGAAAAATTATCCAGCTAACAATGTAAGTTCTATTGAAATCTATCTAGTAGAACTTAATTTATAAGAGGCCGGAATGAAATTTTACTTTGTGTTTTATATATATTGAGACAATTAAATATAGCTTACATAATCATGTTAACCTGCTTATAGAACTCACTTCCAAAGTGTAGGTTCAATAGATTTTTTTGTACGATTATTAATAAAAAAAAAACCAGACTTTCTTTTATATATAAAGATTGAAAATTTCAGCTTTTTGCGCAGAAGATATCGCCAAATTAGAAAAATGTGAAGTATCTCACAAACAACTGGATTTAAAAGAATTTGCTTGGTACCATTCGATTCAGCATGGCAAAATACACTAAAATATGGTACCAATTGAATCGTCTACAAAATGGTATCAATTGAATTGACTACAAAATCTGATCTATATAGAAGGATTGAAAATTTCAGGTTTTTGCACGGAAGACATCGCCAAATTAGGAAAATGTGAAGTATCTCACGAAATAATAGATTTAAAAGAATTTGCTTGGTACCATTCGATTCAGCATCGAAAAATACATTAAAACATGTTATCATTTGAAAAATAACTACATAAGCCGATTTTTAAGGAATTTTTTTAAAGTTCGTTCTTTTTTTTACCCCCCCTTAGGGGTGGAATTTTCGAAAATCCCTTCTTAGCGGTGCTCGGTGCTATAAGAAGTATTTTTTCCCCAATTTTCAAGATTATGGGTCCAGTAGATTTTTCTGTGCTGTGATTAATATGAAATCCAGACTTTCTTTTATATATATAGATAAGGATTGAAAATTTCAGGTTTTTGCGCCGAAGACATCGCCAAATTAGGAAAATGGGAAATATCTCACGAACTACTGGATTTAAAAGAATTTGCTTGGTACCATTCGATTCAGCATGAAAAAATACTTTAAAATATGTTATCAGTTGATAAATAATTACATAAGCCGATTTTTAAGGAATTTTTTAAAAGTTCGTTCTTTTTTTTACCCCCCCTTAGGGGTGGAATTTTCGAAAATCCCTTCTTAGCGGCACTCGGTGCTATAAGTATTTTTCCCCCAATTTTCAAGATTATGGGTCCGGTAGATTTTTTTGTGCTGTGATTAATACGAAATCCAGACTTTCTTTTATATATATAGATTGAATGCATGCATTTATATTATTTAATCAGCCCATTTCACTGGAATCTTTTAACTTTTTTCATTTTATTCCCCTAACAACTGTTATAAACTTATTAAACGCATCTTTCTCCTTGGCACACATGTGCAATGCCAAATTGGCGGGGGGGGGGGGGAAGCATATGCCCAATGTGGCGCGTATATGACATCTGTGCCAAAAACACTTATTGTGACTTTAGACATAACAGTTAGACATATGCTGTCGCGCCATTTTTTTTAGATAATTATACGTTCTGCAAAGTCGTAGTACATTATTTTGTTTTATAATCAATAGTATTCGCAGCGCACGCGATGTAAGGATTTTTGGTACTTCTAGGTTATCCCATCGACCAAAAAGTTATCGCCAAACTATAAGATTAAATGCCAATTATGGATAATCGTGAATGTCACATTCAATGACATTAAATAAGATTCACGTGTTTAAAATGTCATTAAGTGATATTAATTTCGTTTTTTTATCTGAATTTTTATTAATATTCCACTAATTATTTGTTTTTTCGTTATTTAAAATAAAAATTATGTCAATATGTAAAATTTGACTATTAGTTTGGCGATTTGTATAATTTGGCAAAATTGGTCGGCGGGATAATAGAGAAGTACCGGATTTTTTACGGTCATTTTTCTACACCTTGGGTTACATTATTGGCATTTTAGTAAGGACCCCCCCCCTTTTTTTAAATGTAATATAGCCTATGTTTACCGGAAATAGTGTAGCTTTCCAACGGTGAAAGAATTTTTCAAATCCGTCAGGTAGTTTCGGAGCCCATTCAAGTCAAACAAACAAACAATCAAATCTTTCCTCTTTATAATATTGGGTATAGATGTGACGTCATTATTTACTGATTTTTATTAGTTACATATATCCATGCCTCTTGTTCTTTTAACAAATATTTGAAAATTCCTATGTTATTTAAATTATGACATCATATTTTTCCAAATCAAATATTTTAATAATAATTTAATTCTTTCTCGTTCACTTTACTTCTAATTATGTCGCCATTTTTCGCAGAGAACCTCTTATTAACGTAACCGATATTTGTGCGTCTTATATAGCGTCTTATATATTATTTTTATTTTAATTTTTCACGTGGATACTGTTCAATTGAAAATCAATTGCCGAGGAGATATTATTATCCCAGATTTTGATTTTATTGGCAACGTGAAAGAAAAATGGTTATTTTTTATCGGAAAAATTTTAATTGATTCTGTATAAAAAATAATAAAATTTTGAACTATTAAGGAAAATATTTGAATAAATCAATTAAAAATTAGCCTATGTTCACCGGAAATTGTGTAGCTTTCCAACGGTGAAAGAATTTTTCAAATCCGTCAAGTAGTTTCGGAGCCTATTCAATTCAAACAAACAAACAAACAAACAAACAATCAAATCTTTCCTCTTTATAATATTAGTATAGATAATGCTAAAATTTAGTTCAAAAAAAAAAAAAAAAAAAAAAAAAAAAACATATTTTGATATTAACGATTAGAAGTAAATGAACAGAAATTACTAAAAGAAATTTTCCAGTAATAAGAAAATATCACTAAGAAAATAATAGACCTTTGATATTTTTCTTTTACTTTAAATCTTTTCATTTAATTAGCATTTTTGAAAATATGGAACTGATGAACAAAAAACAAGGTATCCAAAAATTTGTTTTCTTCGTCTTTCAAATGTATTCTATTAATGTAATAAGATTATTACACTGTAAAAAAAAAGGTCGATCTACTAAAAAAACTTTAGTGATCCTTGTAATTACTAAAAAATTTTTAGTAATCTTAGTCGGTTACTAGAAAATCTGTAAGAATTACTAGAAAAAAGTTAGCAACGAATAAGAGTTAATAGTTTTATACTTTTAATAGCTCTTACTAAAACTTAGTTGGTGTGGCCTTGATAGCATAATGGTTATAGTAACGGACTCCAGGCAAAAAGTTCGCGGGTTCGAAACTTGCCACCGCCAAATGCACCCCGAATGCCTGTAGTGTCTCGTTAATAAAGGGATTGTGAAAATCCTGTCGGAGCAGTTAAGAATGTTTAGTGCTGCCATCTATTGCGGTTTTGCCGAAAATCTTCCGCTTCAGAAGTCTGGATGCTGCTCGAAGGAAGCTGCTCCGCTTCGGTTGCACGTAATGGTTATTAAAAGTAATTTTGGAGCTATTACTAAAATTTGCTTTGTGGCTCATACTACAAATTTTTAAGTTAGTTATACAAAAAATTCTTTAGTTCAGTTTACAAAAGAAATGCTTGTTTCACTTGCAAAAAAAAGTTTGTAATAGTTACTAAAAAATTCTGTGGAATACAAATTTACTAAGAAATTTTTAGTGACCTCTTAAATTTTTTTTTACAGTGTAGATCATTTATTTATCAAAAACATATATTTTTCAGTAAAAAGATATAAAAATGCTTAATGATTCAGCTGCTTTCTTTGATAAGGGAAGTTTCAACTGTTTCTTTGCAACAATTATATTAAATCTCGTTGAAGGTTTTCAAAATATAACATTAATTATTTCGTGCTGTATTTATGAAATATAAATGACGTTAGAGTATACATACAGTGTTATGTAATATTATGTGTACGTTTCATAATCTGTGCCGTATACGTATTAGAAACAAATGTAACAACTGATTACAACTGACAGATGCAGAAAAATAGACTGGAATTATTGATATACATATTACTTTTGGAATAAGTCAGTAATTGGTTTTCAGTTCTGTTATTTCATTGATTATCAAGCTGCAAATTCAGTGTTCATTACAAGATCATTTTATCCGTTTATTTGCACATCTGACAACTAGATTCTAAATATACCCAAATCCTAATGAAAATTTGGGAATAGTTTCCGGCATTCAGAATGTCGCTTTGATTTCAATATTAACTCACATCGCGTAAAGATTGTAAATAGCATATCTATTCGACAGAAAACTTATGGAACATTCTAAAATAGATATATTTTTGTAGTTTAATTTTAAAAAGATGTGTTTTCTTCTACATTATATATACCCATTAAATTAGTGAGCATAACCTTTTTGCCAAAAAAATTGTTTGCCACCAGTATATTTGAGAAGTGATGTTTGTTTTATTTAATAGCAAAGTTTCTGTTATTATTATAAGGAAAATCATTCTGCATAAAAGATAGTGGTAGTTTTGTGGTCCGTGGGCCACAGGTTGTGAACCCCTATATAAAGTTTGGAATATACAATAAATATAAAAGTTAAAATAGTTTAACCCTTTGCGGCGCAGAGCTCTTTCATTGCTTAAGTGTTGAAATTAATGAATGACACCGGATTAAAAAAAACTTTATTCACTTAAACTTTATTTAAGAGAAAGCTGTTTTTCACGCTTCTAATAAACTTTTTTTTCTACAAAAATTCTGGTGCCAATGTGGCCTTTGGGAATTAATATTAAACGGTGTCATAGATATACCATCGCCACTCAAGGGGTTGAGACAGAAATTCTTTCATAAGCCTTTAATGCTTATTTAAAAAATCAGGTCTAGTTTCACGGAATTTATGTTATTCCAAAAATATTTCCCATCCAAAATGTTAATTTGGCGTGGTTCCTGATTATGGTAAAATCACCAGTTTCAATTTACACTGGGTTGAAAGAGCATACAAGTGAATTTATTTTTTGAATATGTATAACTGTTCTTTTCTTCTTTTTAAGATATCGCACGGGAAAAAAATTACTGTAATTACTTATTTTCATTACTCATTTAAGCTATTTATTTCTAAATTATTTTCTCAATGTATTGTCATAATTTAATCATAATTAAACTATCGATTCATAAAAGAGCATTTTTTATTCTTATATTATTTTAGTTATATTTTATTTTCTATATATTTTATAATTTAAAATATTTCATAGTTTCAGTTTAACAGACAGATAATATATTTTATAAAATTTGTTTTAACGCATAATGATGTCTTCGCATTGCAACTGGCATATAGTTGCAAACATAAAGAATATTTGGTGATGTATGACAGATAACGGAAAAATGGTTTTAATTACAATAAAATACCGAAAGTAAGCCCTTTTTAGCAGACTGGGAATTGTAATGAGTTTATAGACCGGAAGGCGGCTGCACAATCACCTCATCGAGTTCACGGATGAAAACTTGGGATTAGATAAATCTAGATTCATATTAAAACACAGTCTGTGTGACAAGTCATATCTTGGTGGAAAACCACTATAAACCTTATATTAGCGGTTGACTCATATATTTAACATATCGTCACCTGAGAATAATAAACTTCTATTTGTGCTTTTGAAAAAATCGACTTATCTATATAGAAATGTTCTATTTTGTATCGATGAAGGCATTTTTGGATTAAAATAATATCCTAACATAATCATTATACCATTTGTAAATTATACATAACATCATTTTGATGCGAAAATACCTTCATAGGTACAAATAAAACTTTTCTATATCGGTAATCCAATTTTTTCAGAAACACAGATAGAACCTTATTATTCTCAGGTGACGATATATTACTCATAGTTTTCCTGCTCCCGATCCCCCATGTTTTCATACTTTTGGGTGCAAAAAAGCACAATGGTAAACTTACGAGTTAACCATTAAATCGGGTTTTTAGGTGTTGTCCATCCAAATATGACTTGGCAGACCGATTGCATTTTTTATTTTTATTTTTATTTTTATTTTTTACCGATTGCATCTTTTTATTTAAAAAAATTATTTTAAAACATCTTTTTATTATAAAAAATTTCATTCCGTAGAAGATTAGTTTACATAATTAAAAACAATTAACTAATGAGACAAATTTACAATAATTAAATTAATTAACAAAGAAGTTGATTAATAAAAAGTTGCGGCTATCGATATTACACTTGCAGGATAGTAATGCATGAAACTATGGATTTGTTTACAACGCTAGTTTACGGTCTTATTCTATGCAGTCTATTGTTTCTTTTAAGTCACATTGGTCATCGTAGATCGAAAGAAACTTTTATGTTCTAAAATGCTGAGTGAGGATTTTTAAAAACGATCATTGTGTGCATATAAATAATAGCAGAGATTAGTATGAGGTTCTCATTTGCATTAAATGTTTTTGTGGTTTATAGTTACGATTTAACCCTTTATCTACCGCATTATTAATTCATGGAAATTTTACATTCTGAACCATTTTACGTAAATTGTTTGAACTAAGTTAAAAGATTTACATAATCATTTAATAAATTTTTGAAGGATTAAAGGATTTAGAAGGATTAATTAAAATTGAATTTACAGGGAATTCGTGCAACATTTATAACTCCACTTAAATCTTTTTTTTAATTGTTTCCTTAGTATTTTGTAGAACCATAAAAAGCACAACTATGTTGTTTTTACAATATAAATGTAGAAATATTTCCGAATTGAAAAATCCCCATCCCCCTCCCTCAGCGCCAAGAAAGCTGAAAAGATAGAAAGGCAAAAGAAATCATCCTTTTAAAAATATTTTAATTTTGTGTAACCAATAATGTTTTTGGAACAAAATAAAATAATGTATCAGTAACTCATTATAAACAGTATTACAACTAATTAATGTATTAAAAGAATTTTATAATAAGTAATTTTAATAGTACTTATAAGTACCGTCGGTAAATAAAGGGTTAAGGAAGAAATTTCTAACATTTTGTGTAGATACTTCTATGCTGCTGAATTTCTGCAAAGTTCCGCCGAATTTAAAGATTATGTTATGGTGACTGTCCAACATTCTTATTCCCACCCTGTTTTAATTTCATATTAATGTTATGTTGGCTGCCATCTATGTTCCATGCTGTTCTAGAAACACTAGGATATGCGTACTTTCGGATAATATTCATATACTTTAGCCTAACGGCATAACCAAGTAATAAAGCTGATGAGTCTCAGATGACAAATGTTGCAGTGTGGCAATAGCTGCGGATAATTTTTAATTCGTTAATCAGAAGACACTATAAAAACACAATCCTCACTTTCTTTTTTGAAGCACTAGATTATTTTTTATTTAAGTTTTATAACTCTTACAACTTTTACAAGAGTCACTAACTAGAAACAGCATTTTCAAAAATTTTATCGATTGTATATCTAACTACTCCAACAATTCATTCAATTTTCATTACGAAGTTTTTTGTTCATGATATTGCGTTTTGAATCCTGCTAAGAGCCAACATGAGTCACTGAAAAAGACCCGGATGATAATGTTAAGTATATAGAGGCGTTATTTTCAAATATCGTGCTCAAATTTTAATGTTTTTGAACGATTTTTTTTGTGTGCAAAGGATAGCTGAGGATAACTAGTTTTCAGACTATTTTTTACTTTTTCGATTTTGGTTTCAGATTCTTTTAAAAATTACTTTAACTTTTGTAACCAGTTTCAGCCGGTTCTGAAATTAAAACTATCCTAATATAAAAAAAATATATATACATATAAATATAACCAAAATCAAAAAATTGAAATCTATCCTTAGAACTAACTGTCCTCAGTTATCCTATGCAAAAACAATTGGTCAAAAATATTAACATTTGAGCGAGCTATTAGAAAGTAACGTCCTCCATAGACTTAAGGGGACAAGGGACCTTGAAATCCTTAAAAATATTTTTTTTTATTTTTTGTAAATTTTACCTAAATATTATTCAAGGGTACATTATATGCATTATAACATGCATTTATCACAAAAAAAATGCAAAAAAAAATTATTTTTGACAAAAAAATGGCATTTTACGCAGCGTCTTCGAAATCTTCGAAATGCGGACTGCACATTCCATATCAATGAAAATCCCCAATATTTTTTATGAAAGTTTGTTTTATATATATAAACAAAATTGTGCATCGAATTTTGAATATTTGAATTTAAAAGTTAAAAAAAAAAAAATTGAAATTTTGAAATTTTTTCGAAAATTTTTTCAAAATTTTCAATTTTTTTTTTTTTTTACTTCTTAAAATTCAAATATGTAAAAATCGATGCTTTATTTTGTTTATATATATAAAACATACTTTCCAAAAAAATATTGGGGATTTTCATAGATATGGAAAGCGCAGGGGGCATTTCGAAGATTTTGAAGACGCTGCGTAAAATTCCATTTTTTTTCTCAAAAATAATATATTTTTTAAAATATTTTTGTGATAAATGCATGCCATAATGCATATAATGCCCCCTTGAATAATATTTAAGATGAAATTTACAAAAAATTAAAAAAAAATTGAAAAAATTTGAAAATTTTGAAAAAAATTTCGAAAAAATTTCAAAATTTCAATTTTTTTTTTTTTTAACTTTTAAATTCAAATATTCAAAATTGGATGCACAATTTTGTTTATATATATAAAACAAACTTTCATAAAAAATATTGGGGATTTTCATTGATATGGAATGCACAGTCCGCATTTCGAAGATTTCGAAGACGCTGCGTAAAATGCCATTTTTTTGTCAAAAATAATTTTTTTTTTGCATTTTTTTGTGATAAATGCATGTTATAATGCATATAATGTACCCTTGAATAATATTTAGGTGAAATTTACAAAAAATAAAAAAAATTATTTTTAAGGATTTCAAGGTCCCTTGTCCCCTTAACATTAATATCCGGGTCTTTTTCAGTGATTCGAGTAGACTCTTAAGGTATTCGTACTAATATTCAACTTGTGACTTAAAAAAAATGGGTAGAACCCGTCGAAATTCGACGAAAGAAAATCTGTAAGAAAGAACTGTTTCATTGATTTATATTAAATCTACATAATTAGTTACAGTAAAAGATCCATCATATATTGCTCAGTCTAACTCTAAAAAAATATTATTTTAAGCTAAAATTAACAAATTACTATAAAACCCAATTATCCAAATTAATAAACAAAATAAAACCTAAATTCACCGGATTTTATAACAGACGATACTTTTGAAATAGTATACGCATTTTAATTTTTCCTTTAAAAAAAAAAAAAAAAAAAAGAAAGAAAGAAAAAGAAAGAAAGAAAAAGAAAGAAAGAAAGAAAATGGAGTGATTCTGTTGTCACAATTACAAAATTGGTACTAAAAATTATGAACAAAAATAATATAACATAAATAAATTGAGATACAGTTTTAAAACAAATTGCATTCAAAAGTATATTTTTTTTCTCTATACGACTATGTAAAAGTTTAAAATGTACGATGTTTAGAAGCGTAAAGTTTGCAGTACCGAAAATTTAAAAACCGAAATTGCATGAAAAAGTGTAGCGCATTTTAATTTCTATTTTTTTTTTTTTTTTTTTTTTTTTTTCAATTTAAAGAGAAACTGGAATTATTCTGTTGCCACAATGAAAAAATTGCTGTTAAAAACTATAAAAAAATTAATAATCTCAAAAATAAATTGAGATACAGCTTTCAAACAAATTACATTTAAAAGCACATTTTTTTCTCTATATGCCGGTGTAAAAATTTAAAATGTGCCATGTTTAGAAATGTAAAATTTGCAGAAACGAAAATTGCAAAACTGAAATTGCAAGGAAAAGTGTTGCCATTCGCAATATGACTTATGCGTTACGCACAGATACGTTTGGCCTTTATAATATAGGTATACACGATTTTGTAATTGAATCGGTCCTTTCAAAAACCAAGTAAGTCAAGTTTTTTTCCAAATACACTTTTCTTGTGTCAGATATTTCTTGAAAGGTTGAGTTATGATCATCTGGTTAGGGACCACAAAAGTTAGTGTACCCTTCCTCTTCAACTAATACCTTCTAATTTTCGTTCATGGCTTAAACAACATAAGTCAGTGACTTAAGTGGTTTTTGCATGCAACACCAGATGATGTTGCAGCCATAAAATAAGATTTTATGCAAAATTAACCACTACCACTTATTCCAGTACATTTTTTTTTTATTTAGGGCAATTATGGGTTCATCGTTCTGGTATAAAAGATCTTAAAATAAAAAAATCGACACATTACTTGAATAAAGAAGGCATTGCTAACATGGGAGAAAATAATGTTTGCCCTATGTTGTTGAATTACATTTAAAACAATACTGGACTCCATATTGGGCATTTATATCTGATTAAGCCGTTAAACAAGATATTTCTCTGGAATTCTGATAAAAAAGGCACTGTCATAGCCGAGGAATTTATGGATGGATACGTTAAATATTTATTTATCTACATGAAAAAAAAAAAACTTTCAACCACTGTACCACCTCCGTCAGCCAAAGCCTAAGCATCAATTAATAGAACAGGAAAATGTCAATTAATAGAACAGGAAAGCATTTTGTAAGAGCATATGCAATGTTATCAAAATATTTACTTTGGCTAAATTTCAATGTTTAAGATAATCCAATTGCGAATAAGGATTATGCACCAAGGTTATATAACAGCATAAAAATGCTCCCCATGTAAGTGTTATTATTAATTTTTATTGAAAATGTGCTTAATATGACTGTTTTGTTTAAATTAAACCACTTAATTTCGTTTCTTGCTAAATAAAACATAAATCAGGAACACATTTTCTGTTATTTTTATTTTTCTTATTCACAAATTTTGAAAATTATTCGGTATTTACAAAGATTGAATTCAAACACTACAATCAGTCCAACAAAATACATAAAAATTCGTTTACTTGTGAATAATAAAGTTTTTCTTTTTAATTTTATTAAAAGTTCGGATTCTGTAACTTATGTGGTTTCTCAAATGATCGATTCAATAAAATGACAAACTAGCCCAAAAAGGAATTTTACAAAAATAAAAATAATTATATAGTTTATACTATTATTTAACACAATCAAACTGATTGGTAATTTTATGATACGAATTGAATATTTCGAACTGAGCGAAAAATTGCCCAGGCCGGGAATCGAACCCTAATATTCTAAGAAATTCGTATGATAAATTTATCAATCAGTTTGATTGTGTTAAAATTACAGTATAGCTACGTATCCATCGTTTTATAGAGTTCCTTTAAATACGGTTTATTCTGTCTAGCTGTCTAAATGAAAGACCAGATGTTATGACCAATAAGGTTATCGCCCAATTAGCTTAAACGGTAAAGAATTAACCTTGTGATCCAAGGATCTAGGTTCAATCCCCGGCCTGGGCAATTTTTCGCTCAGTTGGAAAGATGCAATTCGTATAATTAAATAGTCATTTAAACTTTTCAAGCATTGAAATTTTGTTACATTTTATTAAATTTATTAAAAATAATTTTTTAAAGCTTATTCGTTTCTGATTGGAATTATCAACACATAAAGTTTTAAGCATAACAATATTAACTCACTATGTATGATGAATTTCCGTTCACACAAACCACGTAATCACATTTTTTTAGATGCAAGAAATAGAAGCATTCGCTAAACAAAGAATTTGCAATTTTTAAATTGAAACAAATCAAATAATATTATTCGGTCTGTTGATCTCCCTAAGTTTTGATGGGAAAATAAATTAGATTTACGTAGAATTTGGTTGGTTATTTCAGGAATTTAAATGCAAAGTAAGAATTTTCATTTAAAGTGTTTTTGGTACTACTTGGTATTCCGTCCACCAAAAAACTATCGCCAAATTATAATATTAAATGCCAATAATGGATGATTGTGAATGTCGCATTCAATAAAATTATACACGATACACAAGTTTAAAGCGTCAAGAAGTGGTTTTTAATTCTTTTTTTTTAAATTAATGTTTTACTAATTTATTTGTTCTATCGTTATTTAAAATAAAAATTACATCAACATGGATGATTTGGCTATTAGTATGTCGATTTTTATAATTTGGCGAAAATGGTCGACGGGATAACCAAGTAGTACCGCGTTTTTCAGCAAAAGTAAAACATGAATAATGAGGAATATGATTATGCACCAAGGTTATATAAAAACATAAAAATGTTCCCCGTGCATGTCTTTATTAATTTATATTAAAAATATGCTTAATATGACTGTTTTGTTCAAGATAAATAACACCTAACCCCGTTTCTTGATTTAAAAAAAAAACATAAATCAAGAACGGATTTTCTGTTCCTGTTATTTTTGTTATTCATGAATTATAAAAAATATTAGATATTTACAAACATTGAAATCCAAATTCTACGATACGCACAACAAAATCCATAAAAATTCGTTTAATTGTAAATAATACGGCTTTTTTTTTTTTTTTTTTTTTTACTAAAAAGTTTTGGTTTTGTGACTTATGTGATTTTTGAAACGACCGATTCAATTAATAAAATCACAAACTACGCGAAAAAAGAATTTTTCAAAAATAAAAATAATTATATAATCTATACTATTATTTTAACACAATCGAACTTATTGGTAAATTTATTATGCGAATTGAATATTTCCAAATGAGCGAAAAATTGACCAGGTGGGGAATCGAACCCGAATATTGTAAGAAATTCGTATAATAAATTTACCAATCAGTTTGAGTGTGTTAAAATAATAGTATATCTACATATCCATCGTTATATAGAGTTTCTTTACCTGCGTTTCATTCTATCGAGTTGTCTAAATGACAGACCAGCTGTTACGACAAATAAGGTTATCGCCCAGTTAGCTTAAACTGTAAAGCATTGTCCTTGTAAGACAATTATCTGTGAACTTTAAATCTTTGGACATGCTCCTGTTGTGTGACATAGTGTATAAATTTGACCCTCAGCTAAAACTGTATTGAACTTTTCTGACTTAATTTTTTTTTCTTTTTTAAGGCTTGGTGTTTATATTAGTTTTATTATATTTTTAGTTTTTGTTTTGTTTTGGAACATGTATGATTTATTCTTACATCACACTTTATTTTGTATGTGTCTTGTTAAGTTTGTTAATCAATTTTTTTTTCTTCGTTCCGTCAGTCAGACGTTTGTCAAATTCTCAACAAGTGTTTTTCATTTTTATCATTTTGTGTATTTTAGTGCCATGGCATATTATTGCTGTATATGTTATTTATGTTATGGAATGGCCCGTTGTTTGTAATTTGGCTGGTTGGTTGTGGAATATTTCCTCCGGGGATTAAACACCTATGCCAAGTTTTTTGGTGGGTGCCTCGGGTGGGTGATCCCCCCCCCCCCCTGGGAAGTTTTTCGTTCAGTTGGAAATATTCAATTCGTCTAATTATATAGTCATTTAAAAGCATTTTTCAAGCATTGAAATTTTGTTACTTTTTATTAAACTTATTTTTTAAAAAATCAAAAACTTATTCACGTCTTGTTGAAATTAACAACATAAAAGTTTTTAGCATAACAATATTAACTCACAAAATATGATAAATTTCCGTTCACACAAACCAATTAATGATATTTTCTTGATGCAAGAAATAGAATCATTCGCTGAATAAAGAATTCGCAATTTTTAACTTGAAACAAATGAAATACAATTATTCGGTCTGTTGATCCTTCTAGGTTTTAATGGTAAATAAATTAAATTTACGCAGAATGTGGTCGGTTATTTCAGGAATTTAAATGTAAAGTAAGAATTTACATGTAGAGTATTTTTCAGCAAAAAAACCCAATTTTATGTTTTTTTTTTTAACTCAATAATATTTTAGATCAATATAGATTAAGTTTATTAGAAAACGTTTTTAATGGAAAAGTTCGGACTGTAGAATATCTAATTAGTACAAAATGTTATTGAATGTATAAAATAAGGAATTTACTTAGTGTTTTACGAATGCTAACATTTTATGAAAAATTTAAATCATTTCCAGACATCCTTATCTTTTTTAATAGAAACAATTTCAAAAACGTTAATTCAAGCCCTAAATAATCGACTAACATATAATCATGATGTTTTAAGCACAGCTGATGAAGACACTAAGTGATCAAATTCACATCTGCGTGGATTGCTTTACATTTTAAAGTTTGTTAGAAGGCAATTACTAAGGTTTAATTACCTTTTAGGTAGCTTTCATTACAAAAAGTAAAAAGCTACCTATTGCAGCCGTCCGGAGGAAAGCACTTCCGGAAAATTTTGGTATATTTTCACCGATCATGACCCCCAGACCCCAAAACCACCCTCCGTTCAAATGTTGACATATATATATATATATATATATATATATATATATATATATAACCATATATATATATATATATATATCTGATTTTTGTCATGCGATAACTAACGTATTTATGAACCGATTTGAATGAAACTTGGTATGTACATAGTACATACAAATGTCTCGACCGAGTTCGTTGGTCAGCATCATCCGCCATTTTGTTTCAAAATGGCGGCCATTTTAAAATTTTTAAAAAATTTAAAATTTAAAATTAAATGCGAAAAAATTAAAAGTTGAAAAATATTTTTCTTTAACATGTTAGAACTTAAAACAAAGATTCCAGAACACTTTTTATTTTGTCTATATCCTAAAAAATGATTGAGTTATAGCACTTTGAATTTTTCTTATGGCTGACATTTTGAAACGATCTGATTTTTGTCACGTGATAACACGTGTATTTATGAACCGATTTCAATGAAACTTGGTATGTACATAGTACATACAAATGTCTCGACCGAGTTCGTTGGCCAGCATCATCCGCCATTTTGTTTCAAAATGGTGGTCATTTTAAAATTTTTAAAAATTTTTAAATTTAAAATTAAATGCGAAAAAAATCAAAATTTGAAAAAAAAATTTCTTTTACGCGTTAGAACTTAAAACAACGATTCCAGAACACTTTTTATTTTGTCTATATCTTACAAAATGATTGAGTTATAGCACTTTGAATTTTTCTTATGTCTAACATTTTGAAACGATCTGATTTTTGTCACGTGATAACTCGCGTATTTATGAACCGATTTCAATGAAACTTGGTATGTACATAGTACATACAAATGTCTAGACCGAGTTCGTTGGCCAGCATCATCCACCATTTTGTTTCAAAATGGTGGCCATTTTAAATTTTTTAAAAATTTAAAATTAAATGCGAAAAAATTAAAAGTTGAAAAATATTTTTCTTTTACGTGTTAGAACGTAAAACAACGATTCCAGAACACTTTTTATTTTGTCTATACCTTAAAAAATGATTGAGTTATAGCACTTTGAATTTTGCTTATGGCTGACATTTTGAAACGGTCTGATCTGAACAATCCACAATGTTGCTTTAAAATGGCATACACTTCATGATATCTTGGAATTTGGTGACTCTCTAAATCGCTTAAAATAAAACCAGGTTGAATAAAAGATGACTAATTTCTAAAAATTTCTATTAATATTCAGTATTGACAAAAACTAGTATTCAATCTTATAAAATCACTAATTTTATAAGATTTTTTCCACTAATTTCAGCTTAGTATTTTTGAACAATGTAACTTACCTTAAAATAAATAAATAAATATATAAGTATATGAAAGCTACCTCTTCCTCCCGGCATTGCCGGAAGGACTTTTTTTTTTCATTTTTCTCAATGATTATTAAACATTACTATTACACGCAAAAACTAAGATATTCTATTGTAGTCATTACTTTTAAATTAACATTTTTAAGCAGGGAGATTTTAATAAATATGTCTAGAAATACAGTCGAGTATCTCTATAACGAAACTCCATACATCGAATTTCTCTATATAATGAATATTTAGTAGGAACGGTCCCTTTTTCGCATGATTACATTAAAAACAGTCTCTATATAGCGAAATATCTATCTCCATATAACGATTTTTTTCATAAATTGGTCTTAATTTATTCTATTTTAAAAAGCTTCAAAATCATATGGAATCAATTTTCCATCACTTATTTTGTATTTATCGTCAGTGCTAAGTTTTTTTTTTTTTATATTACTTCTCTCTTTGTTCTTTAAATCCAATGAATTCATCCCATCTCCCACACACTTTTCCACATCCTTCTCAAAACAGAGTCAATTGGATTGATACACATGTAAGAGAGGAATCAATGAGAGACACATAAAAGAGGCCTTCAAATGGAGGAAAATGTTTACTTCAATTTTTCATTCCTTGCTGAAATTTGAGCATTTTTTTATGAGAGCGTAACAATTTTAAAATCAAAGCAACAAAAAATTACAGATTTCTTCGTCTGAAATTAATGCAAGTTTTCCTTATTTGATTTTCATTAAGCTTTCAAATAAATGTCTATTCTCTTTTATGAAACAGCTTAAATAATTGAGAAATAAAATGTTAGGTTAATATTTACTTTTAAACATTTCAAATTCTTAATTCAAAAATAATATTTGTTCAAATTTCACACATTAAATACGATTTTTAACATCATTCTCTATACATCGAATTTTTTACTGAAACGGTGGATTTCGTTACATAGAGACTCGACTGTATTTATCTAAGTAAAAAAGAATAATTATTCATCTGAAACGATCATTCAGACATATTGCCATTTTGAAATGAAGTACAGTAGTGACAGCAAATACATACAGCAGTGCTAGTGAAACACACTATTAAATATTTTGATACATTCCCGATATCCGTTTTAACAAAACAAAACAGTGCTTCAATGGCGTCACTTCAGATATATCATTCATCTCCTACATAAACTACTCTTTTCTCATTTCCGCTTACTTTACTTAAAATAGATTCAATATTTTAGTTGAAAATTATCTTCGATCAAACAATAAAAAAAACTAATCTTATTAATAAAAATTCACGTTTTCTTTTAATTTATTCATCACTTTGAAAAATAAAAATTTCCTAGAAAACTGGCATAAAATCTGGAGTCTATAACTATGTTAAGCAGCGCTATTTAAATCAATAACCTTGAATGGCTCATCTGAAATCCCTGTTTTCACGATTAAAATTTCATAAGCTTATCTCTTTTTGATTTATAAAAAGAAAATATTTTCTTTCGTACTCATTATTTTTTAATTAAAAATTTTTTTATACAAGCTTTAGTGGAATAATATGTTTATATTAAGCAAAAATTTAAAGAATAAAATTATTTCTGTCTGGTTTATTTCAATACTTCAGACATATTTTCTAATTAATTTTTCAAAATTTTCAACTGATTAATTTAAAATCAATCTATTGACTTTTTTGCTTCTCTGAAAATTATTTGCCAATTATTAGGCTTTTATGAACACGGTATATTTCCCCCTCATTTTTAGTTGCATTCGTTCGTTCATAGCACCTGTGGCCGTCGTTCAGTCCGTCCATCGGGCAGTCTGCATATAACAGAGCAAAAATTATCCACGGAATCGTTTAAAATTTAAAATAAAAAATTGTGGCATAATTTTATTGAGTCATTTCAAATTTTATGAAAATCGAATGTATAGTTTATTTACAAGAACAATTAAAAGTATCCCCTTACATTACGGCCAATGGGAAATAATTATTTCAAGTGCATTTTATGCACTTGACATTTTAAGCACTTTTGTACGCATTTGCTGTCACTACTGCAAATTTATACATTCTTTAGAACATAATAAAATTGATATGCATCTATGAAGTGTATACTAAAATATACATTCTGTACAATTCGTGGTGTTAAGCATTATCTAAACTATCATCTCAATATTCACAATATAAAAAGACAAAAAAATATATATGTGAATGTTTATATAATTGATGTAGAGAGACATTAGTTTTATAGAGAGCCATATTTCAACTAAGCTATTTTTTTTCCTTAATGTTTTAAGATCCTTTTTGTAAAATAAAGTGAGTCAAAATAGAGCTTTTATTCAGCAAGAGGTTACTTTTCTCGGTGAGAATTTTGTCAGGCGAATCTTTTGCCCGGTGGGAATTTTGTCAGACGGATCTTTTGCCCATTGAGTTTTTGGTCAAGGGTATTTTTGTCCGCGGAGTTTTTATCCACAGCCCATTTAGTTACAGAGTTCAAATGTTAGTTGAGTAAGATTTATTTTTAGAAGATTAAGTATACTATGAATTACATATTTTAGTATTTAAAATTAATTCGATAATACTTATATCAACGTTTTTTTATCATCTAAAATATGACATTATCACAATCAGATTTTTGCATGCGAATCTCCTTAATTATTTATGAAGTCTCATTAAATTGAACGAGTGTTTTAAATAAAGTGATCTCCAAATATATTATTTAAACACCAACATAAAATATAGTCTAGTTTGATCCTCCAGTTTTGATGTGAAAACTAATTTTGAAAAAAGACATAGGGGCAATATAATTAATCTTAAATCTTTTGGACAAAAATAGACTTGATGAGGTTGGCATTATCGAAAAGTGAATGAGTTTTTATTTATTCAACTTATATATTCGCTAACCAACTTTGTTTCTAAAAAGAAATCAAATGTAATTATTGAGATTGATGTATTTGTGAGATACTATTATAAGCATTGGCAGTCACAATGCCGAATTCACATTTTTTATCATTTTCAGGCATAAATATGAGTTTAAAACTAAATTTTTAAAAATACATACTTAAAAATTATGTGATTTAAAGTATTTAATAAATTGAAAAACATCGATAAATTTACACATCACTGAAAACATACATGTTTCATAATTTATTTAAATTTTTGATCTAATTTTTAATTATCAATTTATTAATATTACAAATATAAATAAAGAAACTGAGTTCCTTCGAATAATTTTATTGGTTCAATAAATATAATTTTATTCTTTCAATTATAATTTTTCTTCTCATAAACTAATAAATATCAATAAAAAATATTGCGAATTTTTCAAAAACAAATTTAGTCTGTATTTACAGGGGACTGTTTTCGTTTGACTATTTTGCTTTTCACTTTTCCTAAAGAATCTATCTCGAAAATTAGTAGAACCCTACAAGAAAGATTATTGTTTTGAAGAAATAGTAGTCAATAAAATAAATAAAGATAATAAAAAATATTCTTTAATATCACTCTGAATATTATTTCTAGGTATTAGATGCATATAACTGCTTATACGATGTGTATGACACACAAAATTAAATATTACAACGAAAAATTTTAATTTCAATAAAGTACGTAATTTCAATAAAGCAATTTATCGATTGCTTTTTTAGATAATGACACACGGTTGTGATTTTGTGAATTTCAATAAATTGAATCGTAAACAAATATTACAAAACAAATTATAGAAGTTATGCTATTATTTTGTAAATATTTTTCAGTAAAAGATAATTAAAAAAATTATCACATTATGGATATAAATAAAACAGAGTATGTAGAAATAATAATAATAAAATAAATAAATAAACATGCATAAAAATGTATTTAGACAGTCAGTAATTTTTGACGTCATTAATAAGAGTATTTTTTTTTCATGATGCATAAGGCAGCCTTGTGTGTGATTTTGTCTTGTGCGAGAAATATTTTTTACAAAAACCTTGATTAATAAAGAATCGTAACTTATTTTATACCATGTAAAAAGAAAGAAAAAAGTAAAAACAAGCAAGTCTACATAGATAAAAAATAATATATATTTAAAACATTAACCTTACTTATATCCACGCATTAAACTGAAACTTAAAAAACGTCGATGTTTATCAATAAAAATTCTACCGTAGTTTCTAAATAGTTTAAAATAAAAAAAAACTTACAAGATTGATCTAAACTCTATTCTAATGCTTAAAATATAAGAAATATGCCACGAAAAATATGAAAAAAAACTTAATTTGGAAAAACAATCACGCAGGACATATCCGATTGTAATAATAATTAGTAAAATATACACTTGCTTCTTTCAATTTATTTGAAAAATATGAAATTAAATTAGTTACATTGTATAGTTTAAGGAATTTTTATTTTACTATTTATTTATTTTTATTATTTGTTTTTATTCTATGTTATAAAAGTAAGTGAGATACAAACTTTCACCTAATTACGAAAAGACTATATGTTTCCAAGAAACGTGCAACTGATGTTTTTGAGATGAATAACAATTGTTTATTACATAGTTTTGCTGTGGTTTAAATTTTACGTTCCTCTGGCATGTTTTTAGTTCTAGATATTTTTTATTTGCATTTTTTAACTTTCAATAAAATTGTAACTGGCTTATTGGAAGCTATTGCATTCACACTGTGAAGAGTTTTTTGCGCTTGCATTTCAGTATATGGTATTGATTTTCCGTTGTTAAAATTCATAATTTCGTCATGGAAAGAAGCCGTTTTAATGAATACTTATTTTGCACTATTTATGGATTGACTAAGATACAAAGTATTTTATAAGTGAATTGTGATAGGCAACACCTTCCCCAAACAGAATAAACTACGCTTTCATCCAGTTAGAGTATACAACTCAAGTATTTATTGAAGAGTTACGATATATTTTTTATTGTTTTTTCTTTTAAAAAAAGTATCCCAAGGTTGTTTAAATTTTACATTTATTCCGTGTATTTAACAAAATTTATAAATTAACTTTCTGAATATATCAAACAGTTAAAAAATGCTTTTAAAAACATTTTGTATTTTATTATTATTTTTGTATATTTTTGTCATTTTTGTATGACACAAGAGTCTGTGCATATATAACGTTATCATTTTAGGAGAGAAGGGTCTGGCACATGATATCGTTAGATATCGCTAAGGGGAAGGGGGGTTATCGATAACAACACCTTTCGTTATCGATATCATTTTTGATCCAATCAAAATTTTATCATTTTTGTAAAATGGTCTTTGGTTCTGAATAGTATATTATATATTTTTTTTAACTTGTCTATTTTTATGAAAAAACAAAGTTGTTAAAATCACTAAATCATTACAAAATTATTTCTTTCTTAAATATAGAATACTCCTACGTTTGACATTCTATTCCTTTTTTATGTGTTTATGAATATATAATCACGGTAGAGAAACCATATTTGAAATATATTTTAAACGAAGCTTGTGTTTACTTGTATAAAACCGAAAGAGGAAGATTGTAATCCACTTGTTTGTGTTGATATGAATTTCTATCTATGCCTCACCCCTCCTCCGTTTGGGACAAGTGCAACAAGATTTTATTAGTGTTAAACGGTATTATGTAACAAAAAGTTATTATAATAAAATAATTTTAAATAGTAAATATTTCTTTGGTGTAATTTTATATAAAGATTTTTATTGGAATTTTATTGACTTTTTTCCATTTGAATCAAAAAAGCATTAAAAAAATAAACAGTTTTGTATATCACTCCAAACAAACAAAGAAAAAAAAATTCAAAAAGTAAATACACCTTGATAATGATATTATTATCGGGGGGGGGGGGGGGTGTCAAGGGATGATAACGTATGGTGTTAAAAGGAAAGAGAGAATCTAAAATTGCAAAAAAAAGTTGATGACGTTATATTTGAACAGCCCCTAAGTGTAATTTAAAAAATAAACAAAAAGTAGCCAGTCAATAAAGCCTATGCAAAATTAGATATAAAAAGGCAGTATATTTAATAATGTTTTTATTCATTTATTCAAAATTATTTATATACAATATTTCTCACTCTCTTTTATAGGTCATTAAACATTTATTTTTCCTAAAACAACATCGTTTTTGTTCATTTTGAGAATAGTTAATGGTCATAGAGTAGTTTTATTTCTTCCAAAAATATGTTCTTGGAATAAAACAAAAAAAAATTCGATAGCTTCATTTTCTTTTTTACTTACGCTTTTAAACAGAGAACAAACACGAAAAGTTTGTTGTACTACGTATTTATAATCATTCAGTTTCATATATAAAAGAGTGTAATAATTATTAGCTATAATAAATTTTGAAATATTAAAACTTTTTAGTAACCTACTTATTATTCAAACCTTGTGTGATAAAAAAGACGCACTGCAAATGACTATCAAATATTAAATAATTTAAATAAGAAATAAATTTCTTAAAAAAAGGGGGAATTTAAAGGTATTTTGTTGAAAATCTGTATATCAATATACTAATTTAGTATAGTTTTTTAAATAATTCTCAAATATTATTTTCCTTTAAATTTATCTCCTTCGCATGCAACCCGATAACGGCAAATTAAGCCATTTACTCTTCAAATAATCGGCTAATGGTCTATGATTAAATTAAAATTTCATCAATACATGAATAAAATAATAACATTTTCATAAATAAAGTTTAACAGATGTGTAGATGAACTATGCACTTAAACTATTAGAATTATCAGAATCAAAAAAGCTGTTCTAAGAAGCGTCAACTAATAACTATTACATGCAGGTAATATAAAAGTATCATTGTTAATTAATTTCAAATATTTAATTAAATATATTATTTTAATGCAAAAATTTTTTAAACAATTAGCAGGCAATCAAAGAAATAAATTAAATCTAAAAAACCACTTAGTTTTCACTTACATTCTGTGACCCGGGAAGCCCGATTTGTATCTCTGAGTCGTTTTTATTATTTCCTACAATATTCTCCCCTTTTATATCTAAATTTAAATAATCTCTAAATTTTAAATATCGAGTGGTTACATTATAAGTATCACTAGAGCTCTTTGGAACTTGAAGGAATAACCCGAATGAAATCAAAATCGGTGCCTTTACTATTCTAAAATGGGGGAGAAGAACAGTACAATTAAAAAGACTGTTGCAATAAGCGCAAACAGACAGCGCCAGGGGACTTGCCAGTGCAAACTGAAAAAAAATTCGTCCAAGTTAAACAACTTAATTTCTGACTAGAGCAGAGTGAAAAGAATAGTGTAGGAAGCCAACCAGCTACCAGCTAATTAAGACTTGAAGACACGATGAACTTTTTTTTATACTTTTATTTAAAATCACAAATACAGACACAACTACTTTTAGATCTCAAAAAACTTAAAGGTCATTAAATATTTTAAAATAACGTAACTAAGATAGGCATGCTCTTAAATAGTAATAACATGTTGCTTAGACGATGAAGAACTACATAATTTGCAAATGGAAACAGATCTATTCCGTATATCATATCTACCAAACAGAACATTTCATGAACAATATATACATTGAGTTAATTCGTTACGTCACAACACACATTTCCCGAAAAAAATGCATAAACTGAATTGCTGGAAATAACAGTAACAGAAGAAAAATTCCACGCTTTCCGCCGTACGCAAAAACTGAGTAGAATACGAAGTGGCTGACTAAAAGATCGGAAAAACTTGCAATGTGTGGATGCAAACGAGTTTTGATCGTAGATTGGGATGAGATATTGGCAGGAGGATTAAAAAATACATTCAGACGCTGTTAACTTACGTAAAATTCACGTATTAATTATGTATTAAGTCATTTCCTCAATACGTGGAGGTGCACTAATATTGGATATTCCACTAACATTGGAAAACGTATTTTAATTTTTTGCTTATAAAATTAATTATTATCAACAAATGTTATCCGGTTACATGCAACAGAGATAGGATTTTCCTCTAAATTTTTTTGTATGCATTAAAGTAGATAATCCCTTTCTACTGAAGATTTAATAGGGAAATGAACTTCATATTTATATGAATGGGACACTCAATGCGGAAAACTGAATATTATGGGCTTCAGAATCACCAAATGTTATTCACGAAATACCCCTGTACTCTCCAAAAATCAATGTGTGGTGTAGCTTTACTGCAAGCTTCATTCTGGTTCCCCTTCCCTGCTTTTGAGAACTTACGGTCAATAATACCTGTAACTTGTTAAAATCTAAGTTTTAAAAAACTTTAAGCACAGAAAATAATAATTAACAATAATGTTTATTAAAGCCTTTTTGGTAAAACATTCTCAAAATCAGACAGATTTATAATTATTATTTTTAAAAGACTAAATCTCTATTAAGTGTTTCTCAGCTGTGTATAGCAAGATCAAAAGAACCCCCTTTCCACCACTAAGAAACTCTTGTAATGGCACCCTTGTTTATTCTACTTCCAGAAAATTTTAAATAAATAAATAACAAATATAATTTCTACTATAGCAGTTCGGCATGTCATAATCTGCTATCCATTTCTTTAAAATATATTCTAAACATATTTATTATCATTTTTTTCAGGCGAAGAATATGCATTCCAAACATATTTTGGCATTTTGCAATGACGGTGATCAATCTATACATACGATTTAGCTTCCAGAAAAGAAATTCCTTGCTTAGTAAGAAGTTAGTGGTTCACTAGAATAAATGATTGTGTGAAATGCATTTGAAATCAGGAAGGAAGTATTTTGAAGGAATTTTTTGAAATGTTAAATCTTTTACAAACTGTTAGAAATTCGTTGTTTTCATAGTAATCTTTTGTATTATTTTCATGAGGAAAACAGGATTTAGTTTTTCTAATGCATTTTCGTTGCAACATCTATATATATGTTACGCTAACGTATGTGGCACAAAAATCACGATTGTTTGTTAAGTGTTTAAAGTTAACATCCAAATGAAACTCATCTTATGGGTTACTATGCAAAAGTCCTTTGGTAAGATTTATGCTGTGGTATATTGGATTTATTTATGTTTTGTTAATTCGCTGATTTTTTCTGTTCTTTTTACTTAAAAAAAGTCTAGCATTAATTTTAAACTTTTCAGTTTCAAATTAAAGTTATGTATTTTAAATTAAATGAGTGAAAGGATTATTTTATTATATTTTAAATTATTAATGAAATACGAAAAAAATGCCACGGGTACAATATTTGGCGATTTATTATCTGCACTGGACCAACACAAAAATATTGAGTTCTTGATTTTTCAGCACAGATGTCATATATGCACCACAATAGCCTGTTATTTTTCTGACGCTTGAAAATTTCGTTTTCAAATTCCAATTATATACATATTTTTAAACTAATTTCTATCCATATTATAAAGGCCAAACGTCTGCGCGTAACGCATACGTCATTTTGTGAATGGCAACATTTTCCCCTGCAATTTCGGTTTTGAAATTTTCGCTACTGCAAATTTTACACTTCTGAACATCGCACATTCTCAATTTTTACATCGGCGTATACAGAAAAAAATGTATTTTTAAATGCAATTTGTTTGAAAGCTGCACCACAATTTATTTTTGAGATATTAATTTTTTTATAGTTTTTGTGCGAATTTTGTAATCGTGGCAACAGAAATGCGCCACTTTCTCTTAAAATTGAAGGGGAAAAAAGGGAAATTAAAATTTTGTACGTAAGTTTTGAGAAGATGAAAATGATGAAAGATTTAGATTTCACGTGAAATTTTATGATCGTGTCATTTTTTTTTCTTTTCATTTTACCAATTGTAAATTGATAACTTCATCATAATAACTTATCTTTATCATGTTTTACTTATTACACATGCCATGCGATTAAAGTTTAATTTTAATAATTTGGACAGCTGACTTTTATAGAAATGGTATTTTGTTAATTTTAGTTTAAAATAATATTTCTTTTAGAGTTAAACTGACCAATATAAGATGCATTTTTCACTGTAGCTAATTAGTCCGTTGTTATAAATCAATGAAATAGTTCCTTCTAAAGCATTTTCTTTCGTCGAAGTTCGACGGGTTCCCCCTCGTTATTTTAAAAGGGAAATAATAATTTTTAAAAAGTTTAGTTAATAATTATAGAATAAAACAATTTATATCATTTAAAAAAAATAAAAGCAAACAGTTTATTAATAAATAAATAACAATAGCCGGGTTACTATGTGAGACACATATAATTGCTATTTTGTTGCAATCGCGCCAATGTGGTGTGCATATGGCATCTGTGTTTATTTCTCTAGCAGAATCTTCTAATTTGGCAAAAAATGGGCTATTAAAATAAATTATGGATAAAGGCAATATGATTTAATGCTTAGTATACATTCAAAGGAGACCAAACTGGTCGCCAAGGGCGGCTAGTTATTAATGTTTTCAAAACGAAAATTTAAATAAAATCGGTAATTTAAATTACTGATCATCACTTGCGGAATAGGTCTTTCGTTTAAGGCAAGATTTTTGGGAAGGAAGCAGCACCGATCATAGAAAATCTCATAGAAAAATTTGAAAAAAAATTGTTTCGGTTGTCGAGGTCGACAATATTTGTATATCAATATTTATCATTTGTATATTTATTTATATATAATTTTTTAAATTCTTGAAATATCACATCTTTAAATACATCTGATAAAAATATCGGTAAGTATATTATAAAGTTTCGTTTAAAAGGATTATTAATCATTTAATTGATAAATATTTCTGAAAAAAAAAACATTCAAATAATGCCTATTTTTGCGTCTTTCACAAAATTTTTAGTTTTTTATCACCGGATTTTCAAAACAAATTTTTTTTCCTAGATGAATCGGAAAAATGCTCGGATTGAATAATGCAAAATTTACAATTAAAAATAATTGGCGAGAATAATAAATTATGATATGAAATCATTTTCCTATTCATCAGGTACAGGCAAATCATAATTGGCACAAACACATTGGCTATATGACGTGCGGACAGATCAAGCAAGCGGTTAAAATTTTTGACTGAATAGTTAAACAATAAAGTATATCATTGCATAGGGGTTTGGAGCATCAAAGAATTCTAAAAACCATTTATTTGTAAATAGTTATTAAATTTGGTAATTTTTCTCTATATTTAATTATTTTTTATAAATAAATAAAAAAAGCATCAACATTTTCCATTCCTCTAGAGAGTCCGATATTCGTGTCGAATGTAGGGTTATCCTGAAACTCCAGGTGTTCTCGCAGAAGAGTAAGGGCATATATTTCCGCGAAGACTTTTCCGGAAATCCCATCGGGGATCGTCAACAAATACAAAAAGAACGAATATATTTTGGATAACTCTGTCATAACTAATATTGCAAAAGCATTCAAACCGTAGATTATGGCTAAAATGGCTTATTTTAATAAACTGTACTCAAAGATAGAAAACCAACGATTATAAATGCACAAATAATGTATGAAAAGATAGCAAATATCTGTTTGCTACCTTTTCATACATTATTTGTGCATTTATAATCGTTGGTTTTCCATCTTTAAACATTTTTGCACATAGGCTTTATTTGCTATTTTAATCTGTACTCATTTTTATGTGGATAGTACCTATATAATCGTAGATAAATTAAAATTGTTATAAAAGTAGTTAGAAATTTTGCCAAGTTTTTTTCTTATAATTTGCAGACTTCTTAATATAAAAGTTAGTTAATAAAGCAACGATTCATACAACATTTTATCACAAAATGATTCTTACAACATTATTTGTTAACCCTCTTTTACAACGCAAGTTGTGAATCGATTACATTTGGACCTAAAATTAGGAAACTTATTAGTCTAATATATTACGAACCACCATAAAAATAATTAATACTTTAGTCTTTATTGATTGAAAAATGAATAGACGGTCGTAGTCTGCACATCTCTCAGCGCCGTAATCGGTAGTGCCGAGGGGCCCTTTTCAGGGCCACCGGAGGACATATTCCAATAGGAGGCTGGGAGTGGACCGAAATGAAGTTTGGATTTTTTGCGTTCATATAAAGCTAGAGCCACACTCACTTTAAAATTTTATATTAAGGTACCCTGGGGTAATAACGCCACGTTAATGTTCTACCAATTTTCACGGCTCAGTTTTAGATTGTATTTTTCAAACAAATATATGATTTGATACAGCAACTCATTGTTTATCTATATAAAAAAAATAATTTAACTGATATGTATTCATAAAATGTAATGGCGTGATTTCTTGACCAATGCCATTTGGCGTTATTACCCACCTATATGGGTAATAACGCCATGAAAACAAAACTATGAAATAAGATGGAATAATTGCATGTAGATTGCCCAATTCTAAAAATACAAACTCTACAAACTTAGAAATTGACGAACTGCATACTAAGCTATTGAAAATGTTCAATTTTTTGTGGAATTGTAAGAAAAATAAAGGTGTGGTGTGGAGGGGGGGAGGAGGCAAAAGAATATCAGACCGTGAGCTTCTCTTTGCTTAAAAAGGACCGTTTAAACAGAATTATTAGAAACATTGCACAGTTTTAACTGGGTTTATTTGAATCAGTATTTAGGATGTAGCTCGGCCACTGTTGGGAATCAACCGGAGTATTAATGCCAAGGATTGGCATTATTGCCCCGGTACAGTTATTGCGCAGTACATTTTAAACTACAAATTATCTCGAGAAGATATCCAAAATCTTCTACAACATTTTGAAAGTACACGAAATGCACTACAAATTTATGTAATAAACAAAGTATTTCCGGATAAAAAAAAATAGTCTTCACATCACAAACCGTATCTCGCAAATTTTAGATCAAGCGTTAATTTTAGTTGCTTGTAAAAGCAATAAGACCTACAAACGGAACAAATTAACTTGAAGCTGTTTTTTGCGATTTATATGACTCAAAACCCTTCTGCGCAGAGCACATGGGTGTCATTTACCAGATTATTTCATAATTATGCACATAGGTGCCAACCTGACATCGATTATCCGTAATACATGCGTTAATTTGACCCTGGTTTAATGAGTTTCGAACCAGAATTTTTTCAAAGAAATGAAATTAAGTATGTTCCAGTACAAAACCTGAAATTAAATAAATAAAGATTCATGAAATATATTTTCTGGTTTGAAATGTCGTTAACCCGGATCAAACTAATCTAGGTATTACGGAAGATTCGTTGAAAGTTGGCACCTATGATTATGCATAATATTAGCACTTGCGTTATTACCCCGCCTGGCGTTATTACACCAGACCACCTTATATTTTTTACAAATTACATCCAGTTATTATTGTTATCAAAGTTTTTACTTTTTAATTTTGTTTAGGGTAATTTTATACAGTATCTCATTAACCCCATTTTTAAACTTATATTTTAATTTCTATTTTTAAATTTAACTTCAGTTAATTGTTGTCAGGTCCTGCTATTGCTACCATTCAGGTCTATAGATTGCTCTCCTGTGTACTTCACCAGTTACTTAACCGGGGATGTGTGGTTAAACCACAGGTGCCTCGGCAAAAACCATATTCGAAATCGAGTAAATTATACACACTATATTAGGATTCATATTTTGAAAACGCAAGTAACTTTTTTAAATAAATGTGAAATCAAATTATTTAATATAGTGAATTTATTTAGTGTAGCAAAGTATAATTACTTTCAAGTACTCTAGTGAATTCCTTATTACCCTCAAATAATTCCACAAGAATTTTCTCTCGAAGATCTTTTTTGAACCTAATTTTACTGGACTAAAAATGCTAAAACATAAGACTAAATATTCTTACGTATAAAATTAATCTTTCTTATCTTTAGTAAAAATATAGAATACAATGCATCAAATAAGTAAAAAAAAGGCTATCTTATTATTTTTAAAACTTGTTTTGTTTTTTTAATCAAATGTAGAGCGTGATACCTATTATTACGTAGTTTGGATCGCGAAATTCTGATTAAGAGTTCTTTTGAAGAAGCCTATATGTTACATTTAATTTTAGATTAAAACTTTGAACAATTTTCTTCTTAAAAATATGTAAGCTTTTTCTCTTTAATCAGAAAACAAAAACGCGAAAATACTTTTTAATTCATGTTAATCATATAGGAAGATACGCATGTTTATTCGTGTATTTTAAATTGCTGTAATATATATATATATATATATAACTGCAAATAGATTAAAGATGAAAGAAAACATTATTTTCAAAAATAGAGTAAACAAATACTATTAAAGCTTTGTAGCATTCTTTGATCTTTGATTGAAAAATATAAAAAATACTAAATAAATGGGAAATAAAATTGCTGTTTATGTAATTCTTTTATGTTTTGTGATATTATTATTCATGGTATAATATCATTGTTTTATTGCAATAAAATATCACATACATGATATAAAAATACTTTCGTTTCTTTAATTTTAGAGTAGTTTAAAGACATAGCTAAAATAAATTGAATCGATTATTTACGTGTTGCTTCGTGCTATTAAGAATTTTATTTGCTGCTTTTTTTTCACCGATATCCAAATATCATTTAAACTAGTATTTTTGTCTTAGCAACACAACCAAATGAACATGTTGTCACTGTAATATTAATAATAGTAGTACGTGTACACAATTATGGTGATGAATAAACTTGTAAAATAACTTTAATTCGCCACATCATGACTTTTATTACATAGTCACATTCACATTACACATTCAGAGGTCGTATGCTTTAGGAAATTTTTCAGGACAAATATCATATTTCTTTGCAGAAAAATAAATCTAGGTTAAATGCGCAAAATTTCATCCTATTTAGGAAGAAGTTTTTTTTAATAAGAAAATGCTGGCACCAAAGAACTTCCTAATCTTATCAGGAAAAGAACGACCCCAGCACATTTGATGGCATTTTATTGAAATTCATGACAAGTGATCTTCGCTTTGTGGTTTAGTTTGGTTTGATTTATTTTCTGTCGGTTTATTTTGTGTCGGTTATCTAGTCGAGGGATATAGACTTAGGGGGGGGGTACCCTTCCTGGGGGTCTTTCTAAGAGAACCCAACCCGTATTTACGCAAGGTTCGAAGAAAACCACGAAAACTGCACACTGTTAAGCCGACGGCCACGACTGTGTTCGAACCCAGTACCTGCCGTCTACCAGTTGAGAGGTCAGAACCTCTCGCTGTGAAGTCAAAAATCTAAATATTGAATCATTTTCACATCGTCACAAATATTATAAAATAGCAACTTCACAAAGACACATTCTGTCCTTCATATGTCGATGACAAGGACCGTGAGATTTCTATTTGGGTCAGAACGCTTTCTCATTTTAGTCACATTTCAGTTACGATGCTGCTAAATAAACTCCATATAATTTATATAAATTACTTAAAAATTAATATTAAATTCTAAATGAATAAAAGCATACTAGAAAATGTCAGGCTTATCGCATTATGTATTTTATGTAATTCATAATTCCTATGTAATTCATAAGAAAGCCATTAAATGATTTATTTTTAAAAAATGTACTAAAAGAGGAAAAACATATATTATGCTGCCATTTTGTTTAAAAAATTAATGTGATATAGAATAACTTTATAAGTAATTCGGAAAATTGATTTGCAATAGGTTGGTTAAAATAATGGTATGAATTAGATGGAGAACGTTAAATAAACCTCATCGAATTGATTCAATACTCAACTAATTAAACTTCTAGTTTAATTGAGATTTTAAAAATATATTTGTTGCAGCTGAAACAAGCAAAGCTATCTCCACCAAGTCAATAAGTATTTAAATTTTGTAATCCATATTCTAAGTAAATGTAATTTAAATCCCGAATAAGCATTCCCCCTTTATATATTCAATCTATTTTAAATGTTGCTAAGTGCATTATATGTACAGTTTATTTAATCATGCTTTAGTTTGTTTCAGAATATGTCCTCAATTGTTATCCTTAAACATCAAAGCGATGTGGTTAATAAGGAATACTGCCACATACTTAATCCCAAAAGAGGGTGGCTTCTTGTTTCTCAGCTAATTGCTATGATTCAGTGGAACATAAAATAATGGTTGGTATAAAGCATAAATTTCTAATTAAGGGCACGCTTAATTCACATAATAATTTATTAAGGGAATTGCTTTAGAATACCAGCCATCGTATATCTTTCCTTTAAAATCTATGTTTTCTCACAATTTGCCAATAGATCCGTTTCCATATAAACAATGAAAATTTGTGGAAAAATCACAATTTGAATACATTAAAATTGTAAATTGCACATGATGCATAAATTTAAATATCAACATATCTCCAGAAACTGAATTTTATCTGAAATCGATTAATTACATTTTAGTATATATTTGTACGAAAAACACTGTTGATTACTTTTGATGTGAAATACGAACACCAGTAACTGAATTTTAAATACATATTCAGTTATATGTCAAATTTGCATAATTATATAAACTTTAAACACTAATAATATTTTAACTAAGATAATAGCTACTATTTTCAAAAATATTTTTTATATGATTCTAGAATAGTTTTGAGGAGAAAAATTGATATAGCGTAAAAATGAATTTTATAAGATACACATTCAAACATTTAAGCAAGGTTTAATTAAAAGACCAGATTTTATTTAAAGGTTACTTACCAGCTAGATCAGTGGTTCCAATGGTTCCCCTGTTAGTCCAGTCATTTAAGCTTAAATTAGGTAAGAATCTCGGAATTCGAGATACCCAGCTGTAAGTCTGTAAATACTTGTATATTGACACTCTAAAAGTTGTCTCAAAACCTACATATGGTAGGGTGTACGCAACTATTAAATTCCAAGGTCAAAGGTCACAAAAATCGGTTTTTTGCGCTTTTTTAGTAAATATCTCATTTCCTATAGGTTTTTTGCTATTTGTATTTATTATCAATATTGTAGAATACAAAATTCTCTACAAATTTTGTTTGAAAACATTTTTCATACGTCGAACCGTTTTCGAGATAGAGGGCGGAGAGCGCGCGGTCACAGCATCACTTCAGGTCAAACGGTGCCTCCGGTCGAAAACGCGCCATATATCATTTTTTTCCTAACCTATCCACTTTTTATTCAGTATTAATTTATTTAACAACATTTACCTGTCCATGTAATTGCAGAATTGTTAATGAAAATATAGGAATTATATTTGAATTTTAACCTAATTAATATAATATTAATAACTTCTTATCATTTAATGAAATAAAGTTGAAACGTTCCGAAAAAGTAATGCCGCTTTCCTGTGTTAACAAATCTGTAAAAATAAATGATTGTAAAGTTGCAGTGGCTCCATTATTACTCTTCCAAAGAATTACTGTCAGCAAACAATTTGAAAGTAATCTTGAGGAATATCTTCAATATGAATTGAGTCCGTATCCAACAGCTCTATTTGATAATGATGCATGAGAAAAACGGCAAAATCGTCATTGTATGACAACATGAGCCCAATTGATTTTTTTTCTCAATGAAAATAATGTGACGTTCATTATTGATGGCGGATTTCTTCTTCATCATGTTGTCTAGAGCAGAGAAGATACTTTATCTATTATTTTTGATAAATACATTAATTATTTAAAAAGGCATTACAGTTCCAAAATAATTGTTTTATTCGACGGATATTCAGACTACAGTAAGAGCGTAAAAGCTATGGAGCAACAAAGAAGAACTGCTGCACTTTCAAAAACGTATAAAGTCTGTTTAGACGAAACAATGGTTGTACCAGTTACTCAAGAAAAATTCTTATCAAATCGAAATAACAAAGATATGCTCATTAATACCTTAACTGAAAAATTACAAGCTGCAAATATTACTACTAAACAAGCCAGAGATGATGCGGATGTTCTTATTGTTGAAACTGCAATTGAAGAATCAAAGTCTGAAAAAACTGCAGTTATAATAGGACAAGATATTGATTTACTTGACATTTTAATCGTGCGTACACTGTCTTACGAACAAGAAATTTTCTTTAAAAAAGTTGGGAAAGGAAATGTAAAAACATAGATATACTCGACTAAAAGTTTTGATAATTATCCTCATTCCAAAACACATATTTTATTTCTGCATGCATTAAGTGGCTGTGACACAACTTCTGCGCTTTTTAAAAAAGGAAAAAAATCATTTTTAAAAGTTTTTGAGAAACTGACGAATTTGGATGAACTAGCTGCAGCATTTGAGGAAGAAAATAGTTCGGCCCAGAGATTATTAGAGAGTGGAACTCAAATCTTATTGGCAGTCTATAATGCTCCGAAATCTGTGAAAAGTCTGGATCATCTTCGTTATATGCATTACGTCAAGTCTACAAAACTTAATAAACCTGTGCAGCTTTCAATTCTTCCACCAACAAGTGCAGCTTCTCATTAACATTTCAAACTTGGTTCGGGCATGATTTGGAACCCGGTATGGGGTTGGGCAATGCAAAACGATTTTCTGGAGCCTATCATGACAATTTTACCACCTGCTCCAGAAGATTTGCTAAATAGAATTTTCTGCAACTGCAAGAGTGGTTGTGGTTCGTGATGCAGATGCAGGAAACTGGGCTTGCAATGCTCTTTAGCTTGTGGCCAATGTAATGGGCAAGCTTGTCTCAATGCAGAACCATATCAGAGCGACTTAACGAAGATGAAACCTTTGACCCTGAAATCATGGAACAACTTGAGACAAATGTCGTTGAAGACGATAATGAAGACCAGTTTGAAATTTACCAGCAGCCGAAAGACGACGATGAAGAGGAAGAAGATGATTAAAAACATAAATTATTGTTTTTGTACCCTTTATTCCACTTTTTTACTTTTAATAAAAATAAATGTATTGAATAGTATTTTTTAATAAAACGATTAATTCATAATTTATTTTTTTTTTTTTTTCATCATGTAAGAAGTTATTAATATTATATTAATTACGTTAAAATTCAAATATAATTCCTATATTTTCATTAACAATTCTGCAATTACATGGACAGGAAAGTGTTGTTAAATAAATTAATACTGAATAAAAAGTGGATAAATTAGGAAAAAAATGATATATGGCGCGTTTTCGACCGGAGGCACCGTTTGACCTGAAGTGATGCTGTGACCGCGCGCTCTCCGCCCTCTATCTCGAAAACAGTTCGACGTATGAAAAATGTTTTCAAACAAAACTTGTAGAGAATTTTGTATTCTACAATATTGATAATAAATACAAATGGCAAAAAACCTATAGGAAATGAGATATTTACAAAAAAAAGCGCAAAAAACCGATTTTTGTGACCTTTGACCTTGGAATTAAATTGTTGCGTACACCCTACCATATGTAGGTTTTGAGACAACTTTTAGGGTGTCAATATACAAGTATTTACAGACTTACAGCTTGGTATCTCGAATTCCGAGGTGAACTTACTATAATGACTGGACTATGTTAAGTTCAGTCAATTAGTGAAACCCGAAAATTTTATTGGTGACAGGAGCAAACAGGAGAAAAAATTTATATATATATATATATATGTATATTTTTAAGATAGATACTTGATTAAAAAACAAAATAGGTTACTGACTAAACGCGTAAAACGGTCTAGGTATGAAAATTTTTTAATAAACAGTTGCACAAACTTAGCCTAAAACATAGTTTGATATATTTTTTAATAATTCTGATGTTTATAGACAGCCGTTACAGTATCCATGTTTGAATAAATTCAGATAAATTCCAAAAAAGGAACATGCTCTTTTATTATCTCTGAAGAATCAAAAAAATTCGAATGAAATTTTAATTCGCACAGGAGCGAATCACATATTCACAAGTTAATAGTAGAAAATCTAAATAAAGATCTTACAGTAACTTACTCAGAAATTCTTTGGTTTGGTCGCTACGTGAGAGGGAATTATATGATAAAACTCCGATGCGCAGTGTTTGGCGTATGTTTTGCAATTTGGACGTTTTTCCATTGATAAATTATGGATTAATGTCATAAATTTCAAATCATAATTTTTAGTATGCTTATCATGGCAAGCTTATCTCATTTCTACATAGAGTAAAACATTTTCTTTCAGAATTTTCCGTATGAATTTGCCCTTTCTTATTTAAAAAGGAAAACTCATTGACAACTGAAGTTTAGCAAAATTATTATAAAATGACAGTTGAACCTTATTGAATAGGGGGTCTTTTTGCGTGTTTCTCGAAGAAGGAAAACTTTAGATCCGTTTAAAAGATATACTATCCAAGAGCAAAAGCGTGAGAAAATGCAATGGAAATAAAAATAATTGTTAGGCGTACATATCGTTACCCCAGTTGAACATTGTCAATTAGACATTTACTTGACATGAGAATAACTTTAACTAAGAATGAAAAAAGAAAAAGTTTGTCGTAAAGAAATAACTTTAATATAATGGGAAAAGAAAAATTCATGTTTAGAAAGAAAACAGAATTTAATAATGTCTTCAGTCATGAATACTTCCTTTTGACAAAAAAATGCGAAAACTATACTGCAAAACAATTATAGAATATTGTAAGTCTTATATAAAATAACGGTGTAAGCGCTTTTTTTCATAAATACAGTCATAAATGAGTCATAATGCAAATTTTCTCCATATTTAAACTTTCAAGTATTATACTTTGGAATTTGAAGTCAAAAATTGCGCTTTTAGCGTCAGAGAACGAAATTTACCTTTGAACTTATTAAAAGACAGAGCTGAAAACAACTATCGACATTAAGTAAGAGCTTTGTTTCAATGAGTGTGATGCCTCAACAAAGTCATTTAACCAAATCAGAACTTTGAAGAGTTATAGGGGGGTTAAAAAAGGGGGAGGCAAACATAAGACGAAGTAGCAGAAGTCATTTGGGCTTCAAAAATGTGATTTCCAAAATGTGGATCTGTTTTTTGGAGACTGTAAATGCAGGCCGAAGACTAGGGCAAGTTTGTAGATGTGCAACAATTAAAATTGATCTTTAACGCTAACAGCTCGGAGACACTGAAATATGAATGCCACTCTTCTTCAACACTTTTGCTCGGCTACTGGTACCAACAGTTTCAACTCATACTGTTCGAAACTGGCTTCACACTGCAGGACTATAAACTCGCAGATCAATGGTATGTGTTTTACGATAACAGCACGGCAGCATGACGTCCGCAGAAAATGGAAAACAGGGCATGTGAATTGAAGGCGAAATGAATAGTGTAACAATCCTTTCTTTGATGACTTCCGTTTTCCTGTTTATCCTGATAATAGACGCATTTTCATCTAAAGCTGCTAGATTCCCAAACTTTATGAGCAATTTTTGAGCCATCTCCTGATTTCAGCCGATTTTCTCCGGATAACAATCAGCAATATCCACAATATTTTTACCTCTGCTCTAAAAAGTCTGTGACTAGCCACAACTTTTCATCCAATTTCCAATATTTCAGCCAATTAAAAATAAGACGGTTTTCAATGTCACTTGTTCCTTGTCTACAAAGAACGATAAATAGCCTATCTATCAACTGGTAACAAGAGAACATGTCTTTCCTCCGACTTTAAAAACAATAGTTCCAACCTTTTTTTTTTATTATTTACTAAAAGTTGGAGGAAAAACCAACTGAAAAGTTGATTTCTCGAAAAATTGGTGAATCTGATAGCAGTTTAACCTTTTATCTACCAAAGGTACTTATAAGTACCATTAAAATTACTCATTATAATTTTTTAATACATGAATTACTTGTAATACTATTTAGAATGAGTTACAGACACATTACTTTATTTGTTCCAAAAGCATTATGGTACACAAAAAAAAAAAAATATTTTTTAAAGAATGAGTTCTTTTGCCTTTTTATTTTTTCAACTTTCTTGGCGTTGAGGGAGAAGGATGGGGATTTTTCAATACGGAAATATCTTTTTATTTGTATTTTAAGAACATCATATTTGTACAATTTATAATTCTACAAAATACTAAGAAAATAATTTTAAGAAAAGATTTGAGTGGGGTTATAAATATTGCACCAAATCTCTGTAAATTCAAATTAAATAATCCTTCTAAATCCTTCAATCCTTCTAAAATCCTTCAAAAGTTTATTAAGTGATTATGTAATTTTTTTTATTTAGTTTAAACAATTTACATAAAATGCTTTAGAATGTACAATTTTTATGAATTCATAATTCGGCAGTTAAAGGTTTAAGGTGAACGTGACAATAGAAAACAATCCTGTGTTCATGCAAGGAACTGTCTGAATTTGCGACGGGAAGTGATAGCCTATGCTGGTATCTCTATTAATGGACGTACTAATCTCCACATAATTCTAAATAGAGCTCCGACAACCAGCAACAACATAGAGATGAGACCCTCAGATCTATTGTAGCCCCTTACGCTTGAGAAATTGGAGATGACTTCCTGTTAATGGATGACAGTTGCAGGCCACATCGTACTCACATGATAGATAATTTCCTTTTCAGAAGAAGGAATCATACGAGTGGCCAGCGTGTTCCTACGAAAAATGAGCCCTATGCAATATGTTTGGGACATTTTAAACAGACAAGTTGTTGGTCGCCTACCACTCCCCACAAACTCTCCAAGAATGGAAAGAACTCTTCTGGATGGGTAGTATAGAATATCCTAGCTTTTCATTAATAGCCTCGTCGACTCCTTCAGTATTGCTGGCCGTCCAAGGAAATATGCCCTCTACTTTAAAAAAGATTTTCTTTAAAATAAACAATTTTTTTTCGGTCAATTTTTCTCATATGCACATATTGTGTTTTTTTTCTTTTTATATCCAACTACCTAATACAATGCATTTTTTCTGTCAAACATATATATTTTCTTTTTTCTATAACTTACCACATCTGTCGAACATGTATCAACCATTTAAACATTTTCCCAGCAGCTATATTCTTTAATTGTTTTGAACAGTGTATAAATATTTTAATAATGTTTGAAATTTTCATCACACAGATCATCCCTAATAATCTATATTAATAAAATAACAAATCGCTCTGTGTGTGTGTCTGCGATAGTTAGCGAAAACTACGGTACGTACGAAGCTCAAACTTTTTCTGAGAGTAGCCCAATATCTCTCCTGATGCACCTGACGCTCAGAATTTCAAAATTCTATTTATTAACTGAGTTATTAATTAAATTCAAAACCTCACTTTCATAAAAAATCGCTTTTTTTTTTATTTTTTCCTTTTCATTCTCTTATGGTTGGTTGGTTGCATAAAATTTTCGCAGAAATAATTTAAAAAACTGGGACTGACCTTTAAAATTCATAGACTGGCAAACTGTCAGTTTAAATGAGGTTTTTTTTATTATTATTACAGCTGCTGTACGCCATGGAGGAAAAAGATAGGTGATGGTGAAATAAACGGAAAAAAAGGTTTGCAATATGAAACCATTTATCGCTGAAATTTTAATGTCTCAAAATAAAGCACGAGGAAGGAATTTTGTATTAATAAGACGGATTGGAAGAAATGAATTACAGCTGAAGTATATTTTACGAAGAAATAGTAATTTTTTTTAAATGGCTTTTTCTATTATATTATTTATTAAAATAAATGTTTGCTTTTAAAATAATTGAAATTGGAAAATTAAAAATAATCAAATGTCAAAACAAAATTAAATAAAATATTGAAAACATATGATTTGAAGTAAAAAATTGTATTACTAAAAGTTTTCTCTTTTTTTTCAGAAATTTTTAATACTTTATAACGTAGATGAAAAATGTTTATGATTTAAGCATACATATTAAGAATACATATTAATAATTCCATGTCAATATATAAAATATAGTGATGAAAAGATTCTTTTAAAATCATGCATGAACACTTAAATAATAATATTAATCTAAAATCTAGATTTCAGAGTGCAGACGATTTTAAGACATTAACGAAAGAATGTTGATTTTTCAAGCAAAGTCTTAAATGATGCTTCTATATTGATATTTCAAAGTCATATGATAAAAATAATCAAATAATTCTTGCCTATGATTGATCTAATTGTATCTTTCATGCATTCTGATCGTGTATTACAGGCAATAATGGCACAAAAAAACGAAATTTTAGTCATCTATTCAATAACAGTTTAAAAGGTAAAAAACAAAAACAAAGAAATACTGGTTTAAACCAGTTTGAATTGATCGGAGTTTCAAAGCACATGGTTTTGTTGGGGCTTATTTGGACTTAATGCAGTGGATTTTAGAGTTACATTATTTGCGTCACCCCAAGACATTATACTGCGACTCTATTAATTTCTTTTTGCTATATGGTTGTACGCATATTTTGGGCATTTCGTACATCAGAATGTATGAGTCATTAGCTGTGTTGCAGTAAAAAGCATTACACAACACTTTTCTATGAGTCTATTTTTTAATCATTGATTAAATTTAAATGTGTTCTATTCAATTTAAAATTGTAATATGGCTTTAATTTGTTTTTAAAACAAAAATAAAATAGCTGTTTGGCGTACAATTGTTTGTATCCGCAAACGATTCATTCACCTTAATAAATTATCAAATAGCAAAGTAAATTATCAATCAGAAATAGCCATAAAAAGAATAGTAGCAAAACTGATTATAGCCTTACTGTTTAGACTAATTTAAATATAACCCGATCCCAACCAAAAAAAAAAAACAGACCACACTCCGATTCGTGATACACAAAATTTCCGTGAGTATAAACCCGACCTAGACCTAAAAATTATGTTTGGAAAAAACTATGGATTTGATAACTGACCCGAACCGAATCTGAATCCCGCAAAAATGTTCAAGTGGAGCATAACCCGATTCAAACAAGGAAAAATAATTTTCGTGGGCATGAAACCTGACCCGAACCTAAATATTTTCTTTAAAAAAAACCCCTAAATATGACTCGAACGAAATCTGAAACCTATAAAAATATTCCAGAGACCATATATTTCCAGAGACTATATATTCCATAACCCGATCCCAGCAAGACAAAATACTTTCCGTGGTCATAAACCCGACTCAAACCTAAAAAACTCCGTTTGAAAAATCCTGAACTTTGACCCAAACCACATCTAAATCTGACCAAAGTATTCGAAAGAACCGTAACAGGATTCGAGCAAGACAAAATAATTTCCGTGGACATTAACCCGATACAAACCTAAAACTCTCATTCAAAAAAATACCTGAAATTTGAATCGAACCAAATCTGAATCTGACAAAATTATTTCAAAGAAACGCAACCGGATCAAAACAAGATAGAATATTTCCATGGACATGAACACAATCCGAACCCAAAAAAAATTCTTTGAAAAAATCGCGAACTGAACGAAATCTGAACTTGGCAAGAATATTCCAGTCAAGCATGTCGAACAAGACAGAATTATTTCCGTCAACATGCAAGAAGATCAGAACCCAACAGTTATATTTGAAGAAAAAACCCGAAATCTGGATTGAACCAAATCTGGACCTGACAAAAATATTCCAAAGAACTATAAACCAATCCAAGTAAGACGAAATAATTTCTATGGACATAAACCCAACTCGAACCTAAAAAAATCCATTTGAAAAAAACTGAAATTTGACCCAAACCACATCTAAATTCGACCAAAATATTCGAAAGAATCATAACTGAATTCGAGTATGACAAAATAATTTCCGTGGACATGAATGAGATCCGAACCTAAAAATTCTATTTGAAAAAATATCTGAAATTTGAATCGAACCAAATCGGAACCTGATAAAAATATTCCAAAGAATCGTAACCGGATCTGAATAAGACAAAAAATTTCCATTCACATGAACCGAATCTGAACCTAAAAAATTTCTTTGAAAAAATCACGAAATCTGAACAGAACCAAATCTGAACGTGAAAAAAAAAATATTTCAGTGAAGCATGTTCTTATTCGAACAAGGCAGCATAATTTCCGTGAACACGCAAGAAAACCCGAACCCAAAAATTCCATTTGAAGAAAAAGCCGAAATCTGAATTGAAACATATCTGTTTCCGACAAAAATATTCCAAAGAACCATAACTGTATCCGAGCAAGGCAAAATAATTTTCATGGACATCAATACGACCCGAACATTAAAACTCAATATCAAAAAATACCTAAGATCTGAACCGAACGAAATCTGAACCCGACGAAAATGTTCTAATGAATAATAACCAGATCCGAACAAGACAAAATAATTTCCATGGACATGAAACCAATATATGGTTTGGTAACATTTAGGTTGCAATTACATTACGGTAAGTCTTTCATTATATTTAATTTCCCGTTAGGTTACAGTTAGGTCACGGTTAAGTTAAAGTTAAATTGCATTTATGTTATGGTTAGAATAAGGATATGTTACAATAAAATGAAGGCTAGGTCACATTTATGTTATATTTAATTTACGGTAAGGTACTGTTAAGTCAAAGTTAGGTTACAGGCTGGTTATGGTTACGGTACAAAAGTTTACGGTTAGAAATTTACCCATAGAGTGAACATTACGCATGATTTGATAAAAAATAGCACTTACTTTTGTTAAATGGCTCTGAAATTATAATACTCCATACCAACATTTTAGCTACCAGCGAGTATCGATTTCATTCATGGTATAGTAGGATTTAAGAGTGATATAATTTGTTTGAAATTCAAAATATTTCACTTGGGATTTCTATGTGAAAAAAAAATAATTAATTACGTGACTTAACAGTGATTTTTGATAAATATCAACTCTTTAACACGAAAATCACGCAGTCGTTGGAAACATATTCCCTCCCGCGTTTCTCATCGCTCATTTTGAGTATTTTTAGAGCTTAACATTAGCTGTTTTTTAAACCGATTTTTCACACAGTCAGTGACCACGTATTTTAGACAATGCATTTCTGCATGTTTCGAGTTGATGATAAAATCATACAAATTTCAAGTTCGTTTAATATTGTTAATACGGACCCGGGCAACGCCGGGCGGGTCAGCTAGTATCCTATAATTGTACAAGTTCCTTTCCAAGAGTTGCGCAAGAGCAGGTCCGGAAGGGGGAGCATAGGAGAATTGGGAGGATTTGAAAAAAAAGGGTATATTTGAAATTTATAAAAATTTCACAGGATTTATACAAAGTAAAATAAAATAAAATAAAATAAAATAAAATTTCATTTAAAATTATATTCAATAGGTATTCCACTGTAATTTCTAATGGCCGATTTATCTGCACAAGGCATATACTCCCGGTGAGGAGTGCCATCCATAGAAATCTTTCTAAGCGAATCTAACTCGTATGTATACACAGAAATCCAAAGTTAAAAGAAAACCAAGAAATCTCCGAACGTGTAAGCCGACGGGCATGATTGGTTTCGAAACCAGTACTTTCCGCCAATTAGCTTCGAGAGCGGAATCTCTCGATCATTGATGGGGTTATCTTCTATAAGAGGTAAATTTTATGTATAACTAAAAATAATAAGTTAATGAAACAAATTAGCTTAAAATTATTTTATTTTATATCAAAGAAATAGGAACAAAAATGATAGGAGATAAATAGTTTGTATAAATAAAAATTATATGTTAATGAATCTGATTTACTTAAAATAATTAAATTTTATACAAAAAATAGCAACAAAAATTATAACACTTAACGTAAATATTTGTTAAAGATTAATGCATTAAAATCAGGGAAAACATTAGTAGTATCCTTGAAAAGGATCTTTAATCTATAACCTTTAAAAGGTTTGGTAACGCACAAGGCGAAGTATACCATTCTGATACAATGATGAGTAAAGAATTTAGATAAAAATATATTGCATAAGATGATATAAAAACAAAAAACTTGAGGAATTTTCTGAAACAACAGATGGATGGTAAACGTCATAAAATAAAACTTGAAGGAAGGGAGGGTGGTTATAAACGGTACGTTTTCGAAAAAGGGAAAATATACTAATATGAGAAGGGCTTACATTTGAAATAATGCTTTCTTTCGTCTACATATGGTACATCAGTTTCAATATGCATACTTTTAGTAATGAATATTTAAAAAAAAATCCATGCAAGTCGAAAGTTTCAAATTCAGACCTATTAAATTAATTTTAACACATAGCAAATATATTTAGAGAACTTGCAGTCGGCATGAAACAATTCTTTCACCAACCTAATAAAAGAGATAAGTAAGTGTGATCGCAGATCGCACAGAGTGTTTCGTTTAATATCTTCTTCAAAACATTTTATCATTAAATTAATAAACGAAAATTGCTAATAGAAAATTATTTTTTCCTTGCATAAATAGCAGCACCATAGCACCATTATATTTAGGAATGCGCCTCCTGGAAATTATCCACTATCTTATGTCAAATTTTTATATTTAACTAATAATATTTATAGCTGGACTTCGTCAAAAACCGCATTTAAAACAATAAAAACCGCTGCAGGTTTTTAAAAAAATGTGCGACTTAACGAACTGAACGAAACTTTAATGGGTAAATAATCAATTTGGTTATGCATCTGCGTTATGATGTGTATGTTGTAAACCTATTTCATAATACTGGGGTCATGTTAGATTCCCTATATGCTATGATTAAAATGGAGTACGATAAATCTAGAATCATGCGACATACCTTCAAAAAATATTGGCACATTTTCACTCCGAATTCTTGAAAGTACTTCCTAAATGGTTTTTCGGCGCTATTTCGGATTTCTGCGCCAATTGTGGGAACCAGAACAGAATACTGAATTCTTCCTCTAAACGCCGTCTTGATCGCATAGATTTCTCTATCAGAATCTGCGTATTTAGTGAAGGTACGAAAGTAAATTATATTACGAATGAAAGCAAAATATTGTAAAGCTTAGCATAATTTTAAGGGAGACTAAACTGGTCACCAGAGACGACTAGTAGTTTAAATGAATAAGAATTTAATAAATAAAAAAAAATACTTCCCTTCGCGTTTCAAAATAGATGATAAATATGATGTAATTTGATGAAATAAAAAGTGCGTTTTAACTTGATTTATTTAATCCATTAATTTATGTTACATACATAATAATTTTTATATCTATTTAAACTTGCATGCAGCTAGTAGAAGAAAAAACAGCAAAAAATGAACTGATGATGTTAAGAAAATATATTTTAATTATAATAGTCTTTTTCAAAATTTTATGATTTGTTTCGTGACAAGAGATATTTAGCTGTAAGTACACAAAATTTGAATTGTTTTTTGCATACGGACTCTGTGGCAGACTGTCGGACAGACAGGCAAAGGGCAGAGACGAATAGGGTTTCGTCAGATGAACGAATCCCTAATAAAAAAAAAGAGCGAAGAGATAGGTCGTATGTCTCTGACACAGAGCCAAATTAAAAGGCCATCAACGAGTAAAAAAAAAAAAAAATACATCTTATGGAATGCAAAAATGAGCAACGTTAAACAGCACCAAATATATTAAATAAGCAGCAGACCGGTACCGGTAGCATTTAGCGTACCGTCGTCCAGCACTGACGACGATACGCTAAATGCTATCGAAACCGGTCTGCTGCTTATTTAATATATTTGGTGCTTTTTAACGTTGCTCATATTTGTATCCCATTGCATTGCACCAAGCTCTTTCTTATTATTAAAATACATTGTCGGACGCTCCTCTCAGTCCACAAAACTTTGAAGAATGTCCTAGGTAGTTTTAGCTGCCACCACCGATATTAATGGGTGATATCGGTCACCTGCTGTGAGGATTGGGTAAAATAACACTGACGCTGTTAATGAACTGAACTAACAGTTTATTTAAGATATAGATATGTACACAAGAAACAATATTTACAACTATCTACAATTACAACTCGGATATAGATGATCCGGTTCAACATTAAATTAACTACAATAAACGTTGGTTGTGTACCGTTCAACTTACACTTTCTTCCTCACACTCAACGCACGTTAGATACGCTTTATCAGAGATTACTGCAGAATCTCAATACACAAGGGTACTAGGCCTCACTTCTCGGCCTATAACACTATCCACCGGGACGCCTTGTCCCACGCTCAAAATATACACTATCCAACAGGACCACAAATCCTGAGCGACCTATCGGTCTCAACGCCAAGCGAGAACTGTCTCCAACCTCTCAGTCCAGAGTTGACCTTGTCAGAGATCTTCCTTCCCCCAGCAGGGCCTCTTAGAGTTCCTCCATTGGTTCAATTCCGCATACCAACCTTGAGTCATGACATCTCCTGTTTACACATCACTCCAATAGCTAGATGACAGCTGAGGCACGCCCCGCGGCCATCACTTTCATTCATCAACGAGTGCGTCATCTGAACACCTGTGTCAACATCTGTCATTCGTTATTATAGAAAAGAAAGAAAGGTATTTCGAAAGCTTCACGGATACACAACTAACAATACATAAAAATATTCAGATGAGGAAATGTCATTCCTTTCTAATTCAGGGCAGATGTCTTCTAGGAACCTGACATACATCTTATTCGTAAGAAAGGTGCACTGATGTTTTCAAGTACAATATTATTATTTTTATAAAAGACAACAAACTGCAAACAAATTACAGAAGAAATAAAAGTACTACCCTAATTTCTTGCGTATAATCCTCGGATCAAACAATGATTTTTCGACCCAGAAATTTTATTAAATAAAATATAACTTTTCAGATCGCCGTAAATATTTGCCTTAAATTACAAAATAAAATTTCTGGGTCGAAAAAGAATTGTTTGATCCGCGGATTGTAGGCAGGAAATTAGAGTACTCTGTTATCCAGTCGACCGATTTCTCCAAACCATACAAATCGCCAAACTAATAGCCAAATTATACACATTGACGTAATTTTTATTTTAAATAATAAAAAAACAAAACAAATAATTAGTAGAATATTAATAAAAATACAAATAAAAATCATTTAATGACATTTTAAACACGTGTATCGTAATTATTGTCATTGATTTGACATTCACGATCATCCATTATTGGCATTTAATCTTATAATTTGGCGATAGTATTTTGGTCGACGGGATAACAGAGTAGTAGCAAATAAAATATTATTGGTTTTTCAAAAAAATATTTATTTTGGCATTTGTAGTTATAAAGGTCCATTCTTTTTTTTAACATTTGCAGCAATTAGAGTTACAAATCTTTACAATTTTTGTAAGGAAATCCTAAAACACCTAAGTTGGAATTTCTTAGATTGAAATCTTCAACTTCCTTGGCTAGTTATATTTAAAATCTCTTAATTAAATGAATTTCGATCTCCAACCAAAAATACATGTGGCACTCGGGGACTGCCGCAGTAAAGCTATTGCATAGCATTTTTTATAAACTTATGCGATTATAATTATTTATTTATTTTTTGTTTATGCAGTTTTTTTTTTTTTTTTTTTTTTTTTTTTTTTTTTTTTTTTTTTTGATATTAATTCAAGTTACACTTTTTGAGCGTGATGACCGATAACAAACATTTTTTTTCTTTTATTGAATAAATGAGAAGTTAATATCGTTTAAAATATTTTTATCATCTTACAATACATGTAGGTTAATCAGGAATTTTTATCATTGAAACTATGCGTTTATGGTAGCTGAAATAAAAAACATAAGTTTGAGACTTGATATTCTCAAAATATCTGAAAAATACCGCGTCAATGTCTGCCGAAGTCTACCGAAGGATACCGTGCCGAAGTCTGCCAAACTGAAGCGACGTTAGCCGGAGTGTTAGGTTTTTTTCTCTTTACGGAATTTCTAGATTCTTTCGCCGCGCTCAAAGTCCGCGATAAAAGCTATGCAATACCTTAATAAATTACCAAACAAAATATGGCCGCACTACGAAAATTAGATCGCGAGTTATAAGCATTTTAAATTTTCCGAACCTCACCGTGGGGGTCTCCTGTCACCAAAAATTAACACTCTTTCATAATAAATTAGCAAACAAAATTTGGCCGCGATACGAAAATTAGATTGCGAGTTATAAGCATTTTAAATTTTTCGACCCTCACCGTGGGGGGGGGTCTCCTGTCACCAAAATTTAAAACTGTCTCATAATAAATTGTCAAACAAAATATGGCCGCGCTGCAAAAATTAGATCGCGAGTTATAAGCATTTTAAATTTTTCGACCCTCACCGTGGGGGGGGGGGGGGGTCTCTGTCAAAAAAAATTAACACTGTTTCATAATAAATCACCAAACAAAATTTGGCCGCGCTACGAAAATTAGATCGCGAGTTATAAGCATTTTAACATTTTCGACCCTCAACGTGGGGGTCACCTGTCACCAAAAGTAACACTGTCTCATAATAAATTACCAAACAAAATCTGGCCGCGCTACAAAAATTAGATCGAGAGTTTTAAGCATTTTAAATTTTTCGACCCTCACCATGGGGAGGGGGGGGGTCTCCTGTCACCAAAAATTAACACTGTCTCATAATAAATTACCAAACAAAATTTGGCCGCGCTACGAAAATTAGATCGCGAGTTATAAGCATTTTAAATTTTTCGACCCTCACCGTGTGGGGTCTCCTGTCACCAAAGATTAACACTCGCTCATAAAAAATTACCAAACAAAATTTGGCCGCACTATGAAAATTAGATCGCGAGTTATAAGCATTTTAAATTTTTCGACCCTCACCATGGGTCCTGTCACCTCCTGTCACCAAAAGTAACACTGTCTCATAATAAATTACCAAACAAAATTTGGCCGCACTACGAAAATTAGATCACGAGTTATAAGCACTTTAAATTTTTCGACCCTCACCATGGGGGATCTCCTGTCACCAAAAGTAACGCTGTCTCATAATAAATTACCAAACAAAATTTGGCCGCGCTACGAAAATTAGATCGCGAGTTATAAGCATTTTAAAATTTTCGACCCTTTCCATGGGGGGGGGGGGTCTCCTGTCACCAAAAATTAACACTGTCTCATAAAAAATTACCAAACAAAATTTGGCCGCACTACGAAAATTAGATCGCGAGTTATAAGCATTTTAATTTTTTTTACCCTCACCGTGGGGGGTCTCCTGTCACCAAAAATTAACACTGTCTCATAATAAATTACCAAACAAAATTTGGCCGCGCTACGAAAATTTGACCGCGAGTTATAAGCATTTTAACTTTTTCGACCCTCACCGTGGGGGTCTCCTGTCACCAAAAATTAACACTGTCTCATAATAAATTACCAAACAAAATTTGGCCGCGCTACGAAAATTAGATCGCGAGTTATAAGCATTTTAAATTTTTCGATCCTCACTATTGGGCGGGTCTCCAATCACCAAAAACTACATTATCCTACCTTGTTTTATCTTAAGACGATTCTTTTCTATACACATTCTATCAGGAATTTTTATTATTGAAACTATAGATTTATATTAACTGAAATAAGAAATATAAGTTTGAGACTTGATATCCTCTAAATATCTGAAAAATACCGCGTCAATGTCTGCCGAAGTCTGCCGAAGTCTGCCGAAGTCTGCCGAAGTCTACCATGCCGAAGTTTGCCGAGCTGAAACGGCGTTAGCCGAGTGTTAGGTTTTTTTCGTTACGGATGTGTTAGGATTTTTCGCGTTACGGAATTTTTGGATTCGGTCGCCGCGCTCAAAGCCCGCGATAAAAGCTATGCAATAGCTTAAAATAATATCACTATAATACTACTTGGCATGCTAAACAATTGAAAAGATCGAAAAATAAATATCAGTGAACATCCCAAACTTTACGACTTCTTGCATCTAAAATAAACAATCAACTGATACCGCAGAGTTATTGCCAACAGATTAAAACAAACTTATGTGATCGCAATTGCTGTTATATATTTACACATTAGTGAAACGCGGATACCGAACCAATAAACGCATTCGTAATGAAGATCTCATGATAACTGAACTGAAATTTATTAAATAGACCGAATGTGATTGGCAATCTATCTATATTATAAAGGCCAAACGTATCTGTGCGTAACGCATACGTCATTTTGCGAATGGCAACACTTTCCCTTGCAATTTCGGTTTTACAATTTTCACTACAGCAAATTTTACATTTCTAAACATCGCATATTTTTAATATTTGCATTGTCGTACAGAGAAAAAAATTTACTTTTAAATGCAATTTGTTTAAAACCTGTATCTCAGTTTATTTATATATTGAGATATTAATTTTTTTATAATTTTTAGTGACAATTTTGTAATTGTGGCAACCGAAACACTCCATTTTCTCTTAAAATTGAAAAAAAAAATAGACATTAAAATGCATAACACTTTTCCATGCAATTTCGGTTTTGCAGTTTTCGGTACTGCAAATTTTACACTTCTAAAAATCGCACATTTAAAAGTTTTACATCGTCGTATACATGAAAAAACGTACTTTTAAATGCAATTTGTTCAAAGCTGTATCTCAGTTTATTTTTGAGACATTCATTTTTTTTTTTATAATTTTTAGTATCACTTAGTAATTGTGGCAACAGAATCCTTCCATTTAAAAAAAATTAAAATGCGTATAGTATTTCAAAAATATCATCTGTTATAAAAACCTGTGAATTTTGGTTTTATTTATTGTTATAATTTAGATAATTAAGTTTTATAGTATTTTGTTAATTTTAGCTTTAAATAATATTTGTTTGGCGGTTAGACTAACCAATATAAGATTTATTTTTTATTGTAACTAATTTTGTAGATTTATTATAAATCAATGAAACAATTCTCTCTTATATATTTTCTTTCGTCGAATTTCGACGGGTTTCACCTCGTTATTAAGAATAACAGTTTAATTTGATAAATTCTCAAAAATAAATCATATTAACCGGCTTATTTGAATAATATTTAAGAATTATTAATAACTGATTATTTAAACTAAATGTAACATACATATTACTATGATGCTTAGGTACCGCCTATACCTCATTTACTAAAGCTATAGCTTGGAAATATGATCAAGTATATGTTTTTCTTATACCAAGAAAACATCTATTTTTCATTGTTTTACTATTTGTCTTTCTTGGAGTTGTTATTCAATATTTGAGACCGATTCAAATTTATTCCGTTATGGAACTCAAAAATTCATTTTTACGGTCATTAATTTGCAAAATCTTTTTCATATTTTAAGCAAAAATACCCAATTTATTAGAAAAAAATCCCTGTCGGCTGGGCCTATAGGCGGAGGTAGATTTCGAAGAGTGCTCATTTCAACAATATATATATATATATATATATATATATATATATATATATATATATATATATATATATATATATATATATATGATTAGAGATAAATCCAGTTTAATAACTTCATTTGGCCGTTTATAAAACATTTTTAATTTCATTTTTCTGAAAAAACTGGTTTTATCAGGATCATCTTAAGAAAAATTCAGCTCAAATACCCATTTTGACAACATATTTTTAAAAAGATTCTGAATTCATTTAAAAAATCGACCAAAACAGTACATTATACAGCTCCTAAATAACAAAAAACTGCCAGTTGAATGCATTTGAGAAAAAAATTGAATTTAAAAATGAGTCATAAAATAACCGATTTGTTGTTTGAATACATCCTTAATTCTATAATCATTATCGCTTCGGAAAATTTTGTGCGAAATACTCACTTTGACAGCATTTAAAAAAATATATTCTATCTTTATCAAAAAACTGGCCAATACGTCACAGTATATAGTTCCTAAATAAGAGGATCTGTAAATTGGATGCGTTTAAGAGCGAAAATGGATTTTAAAACGAGTCATAAAAAACGCAATTTGCTATGTGAAAACTTCCTTAAATTTTCAAATCACAAAGAATTCGGGAAATTCTGCTCAAAATACCCTTTTTGGTAGCCTTTTTCAAAACATATTCTGTCTTTATCAAAAAACCGATCAATGCATCACATTATATAGTTCCTAAATAAGAGGATCTGTAAATTGGATGCATTTGAGAGCAAAAATGAATTTAAAAACGAGTCAGAAAAAAACGCAATTTCTTATTTGAACACTTCCTTAAATTTTCTGTCACGATGATTTCAGAAAATTCTGTTCAAAATACCCTTTTTGGTAGCCTTTTTTGAAATATATTCCGTCTTTATCAAAAAACTGACCAATGCATCACATTATATAGTTCCTAAATAAGAGGATCTGTAAATTGGATGCGTTTGAGGACAAAAATGGATTTAAAAACGAGTCAGAAAAAAACGCAGTTTCTTATTTGAATACTTCCTTAAATTTTCAGTACCGATGACTTTCGGAAATTCTGTTCAAAATACCCTTTTTGGTAGCCTTTTTTGAAATATATTCTGTCTTTATCAGAAAATTGACCAATGCATCACTTTATACAGTTTCTAAATAAGAAGATCTACCATTTGGATGCGCTTAAAATCAAAAATGAATTTAAAAATGAGTCAGAATATAAGCAGTTTGGATTTGAGGTTTTTTCTCCAACTTCTATTTGTGTTTAATTTGTTTTTGCTGTACGAATTGGTCCTATGAAAAACTTGTCAATATAAAAGTTGTAGATATTTTTGAGAAGATGTAAAATAAATTTAATCAGATTTGATATCTTAAAAATTGACGGAGTTATGGATTTTTCTCTTTTTTCAGCGCCCTTTTTCTTTTCGTTTTTAATTTTTTTCATCGGTAAAAGTTGGTCCTATCAAAAACTTGTAAATACAAAAGTTTTAGATAATTTTAAGAACATTTACAAAAAATTTAGTTGGACTTGATATCTTGTAAATTGACGAAGTTATGAATTTTTTTCTCTCAAAATCCCTGTTTTTTTCGCCCCTTGAGCCCACTTCTAAATTTATCAAAAATCAGTCATGCATATACTTTTGGCCCATTTTTAAGAAGTAATATAAATTTTAAACCGATTCGATATCTACTTTAATTAAGAAGTTATGGCGTTTTTTCGGTTTTCACAAAAACGCCCCCTATTCCGAACCCCTTGGTCCGATTTTGCCCATTAACGAACTTAGCTAAGATTTTATCCCCATTGATTTTATGTACAAGTTTGGTGGAGATTGGTAAAGAATTATAGAAGTTATCGTGTCCATAAAAAAGTGAGATATATATATATATATATATATATATATATATATATATAGATAGATAGATAGATAGATAGATAGATAGATAGATAAACTGGTGCGATTGCAATAGGTAGTATTTCTTACGAAATCTACCTAAAATATTGATTATTTTATGTAAGTAATAATCTTTTAACTCCAATATCATTAATTTGAAAATTGATGGGAAATTTTTTGGAAGCAAAAACATCCAATTTATTGGGAAAATTTAAGTAAGTGCTTTACTCCAATAATTTCTAACTCTTTCAACTCCAATACCATCATAAAAAATAAATATTATTATTCAATATGATTTACTTTCTATGGCTCACAACAAATGTTTTTTTACAGGCGCCGTAATGACTTTGTAATTTTGAGTCTAGAAAACGTTTAAATAAAAATTTCGTTGTTAAATAACAAAATAAATAATATTTTATGATTTTCCACATATCCATACATATATTTTGACATATTTCACAATACAAACAGTTAAGTCTGAAACTTTCTTTTAAGGTGTCACATAACATTCTTTCAAAAGTACCTGTTTCGAAACGCAATGCTTCATAAATAACCTTAACACTTTTGACAAGTCGAAAAAAGTCAAAAACTTCCAAAATACAGGCTGAAAACTATTATTCCTATCACTTAAATATCCATATACTAACGGACAAAAAAGAAGGGACGAATACGTGTCTGTGATGGATTAGGAGCGACATATTTCGACTGAACTTGTCGATATTTTACCAGTTCAATAAAATCTTCATTGAAAAGCTGCAAGTCATATCACACAATTTATTAAACCGATACGAAATATATTTCTTAAAAAAAAACTTTCGAGGATTTTAAATATATAATACACATTGCTGAATATATTTCCTTAGAAAAAATCATTTATTTAAATTATTTTTATTGCTGACAGTTTAAGTACTATTATATTTTCCTTTTTGTAGTACTTAATGAAATAAATAGGTAAATATATTCTGCATCAATTGCATTCTGCTGAGACTGATTCCAATTAATCGGAATATTCATATAAGGTGGTCTGGTGTAATAACGCCAGGCGGGGTAATAACGCCAAGTTCTAGTATTTTGCATAATTATGAAATAATCTGGTAAATGGCATCCATGTGCTCTGCGCAGAAGGGTTTTGAGTCATATAAATCGCAAAAAACAGCTTCAAGTTAATTTGTTTCATTTTTAGGTCTTATTGTTTTTACAAGCAACTAAAATTAACGCTTGATCTAAAATTTGCGAGATACGTTTTGTGATGTGAAGACTATTTTTTTTATCCGGAAATACTTTGTTAATTACATAAATTTGTAGTACATTTCATGGACTTTCAAAATGTTTTTGAAGATTTTGGATATCTTCTCGAGATAATTTGTAATTTAAAATGTACAGCGCAATAACTATAACGGGGAAATAACGCCAATCCTTGGCATTAATACCCCGGTTGATTTCCTACAGTGTCCGAGGTACATCCTAAATACTGATTCCAATAAACACAGTTAAAACTGTGCAATGTTTCTAATAATTCTATTTAAGCGGTCCTTTTTAAGCAAAAAGAAGCTCGCGGTCTGATATTCTTTTGCCTCATCTTCCCCCCACCCCCCACCCCCAAACCACACCTTATTTTTCTTACACTTTTACAAAAAATTGAACATTTTGAATAGCTTAGAATGCAATTTGTCAATTTCAAAGTTTGTAGAGTTTGTATTTTTAGAATTGGGCAATCTACATGCAATTATTCCATCTTATTTCATAGTTTTGTTTGCATGGCGTTATTACCCATATAGGTGGGTAATAACGCCAAATAGCATTGGTTAAGAAATTACGCCATCACATTTTATAAATACATATCTGTTAAATTATTTTTTTATATAGATAGTCAATGAGTTGCTGTATCAAATCATATATTTGTTTGAAAAATACAAACTAAAACTGAGCCGTGAAAATTGGTAGAACCTTAACGTGGCGTGGTACCTTATTATATAACTCAAAGCTTCTTTTATAAGTTCATTAATTTACAAAATATTTTTCATAAAGTTAGTTGAAAATTTTTTAAAGAAAAACCATCCATTTTATTGGGAAAATTACTGATGTTTTTTATGTAAGTAATAATCTTTTAATTCCAGTACCATCAAGCAGAAAATTGGTGGGAAATTTTCTTAAGTAAAAATATCCGATTTATTGAGAAAATTACTCACTTTTTATGCAAATAATACTGCTTTAACTCCAATACCATCAGATAGAAAATAAATATTATTATTCAATATCATTTACTTGCTATGGTTGATGGCTAATGTTTTTACAGACGACGTAATGACTGAGTAATTTTGAGTCTAAAAAACGCTTAAATAAAAATTTCGTTGTTAAACCACAAATAAATAATATTTTATGATTTCCCACATATCCACACGTTTATTTTTGACATATTTTACAATAACACAGTTAAGTCTGAAACTTTCTTTTTAGGTGTCACATTATATTCTTTCAAAACTTCGATTTCAAACCGTAATGTTTCACAAGTAACTTTAACACTTTTGACAACTTGAAAAAAGTCAAAAATTTCCAAAATGCAGGCTGAAAGCTATTATTTCTATCACTTAAGTATCTATATACTAACGGTCAAAAAAGGAGGGACGAACATGTGTTTTTGATGGATTAAAAGTGACATATTTCGCCTGAACTTGTCGATATTTCCCCAGTTCAATTAAATTTTCATTGAAAAATCGCAAGTCATGTAACACAATTTATTTATCCGATACTAAATATTTTTCTTTAAAAGAACTTTCGAGGATTTAAAAAATATAATGCACATTATTGTACATTTTTCTATATAAAAACTATTTATTTAAATTATTTTTATTACTGACAGTTGAAATATTTTTATATTTGTAGTACTTGATGTAATAAATAGTTAAATATGTTAATATGTTCTGCATCAGTTGCATTCTGCTAATACTGATTAGAATTTATCTCACATGTAACTCAAACATTTTTTAAAAGATCCATTAATTTACAAAATATTCTTCATGGAGTTAATTGGAATTTTTTTAAGCAAAAACACCCAATTTATTGGGAAAATTACTGATTTTTTTTGTGCAATAATCTTTTAACTCCAATGCCATCAAACAGAAAATTGATGGGAAATTTTCTTAAGCAAAAGAATCTAATTTTGGAAAATTACTCATTTTTTATGAAAATCACACTGTTCTGACTCCATTACCATCAGAAATAAAATAAAAATTATTATTCAATATGATTTACTTTCTATGGTTCATGACTAATGTTTTTATAGACGCCGTAACGACCTTGTAATTTGTAATTTTGAGTCTAAAAAATGCTTAAATAAAAATTTCGTTGTTAAATCGCAAAATAAATAATATTTTATGTTTTCCCACATATCCCGTATATTTTCTGACATATTTCACAATACACACATTTAAGTCTAACACTTTCTTTCTAGGTGTCACATAATATTCTTTTAAAACTTCGATTTCGAAACGAAATGTTTCATAAATAACCTTAACACTTTTGACAAGTTGAAAAAAAGTCAAAATTTTCCAAAATACGGGCTGAGAACTATTATTCCTATCACTTAAATATCCATATACCAACGGTCAAAAAAGGAGGGACGAACATGTGTCTTTGATGGATTAGGAGTGACATATATTTCGCCTGAACTTGTCGATATTTTACCAGTTCAATAAAATCTTCACTGAAAAGCTGCAAGTCATATCACACAATTTATTTATCCGATAAGAAATATATTTCTTTAAAAGAACTTTCGAAGATTTAAAAAATACAATACACATTACTGAATATTTTTCTAATAAGAATGTATTTATTAAAATACAACACATTGCTCAGTGGTGCACAAAACAAGAATTTTAATATACACTTGTACAATTAAAATAAAATAAAAATATCAACGTTTCGCGCCGTCTTCTGCGGGCGTCTTCAGGAAAATATGATAATGGAAGGACTAAGTTTGCATCTTGATCGAGAGATATTTCTAATTAGAAATATTATCAATGGCGCGAAACGTTGATATTATTATTTTATTTTAATTGTACAAGTGTATATTAAAATTCTTGTTTTGTGCACCACTGAGCAATGTGTTGTATTTTAATAAATACATTATTATTAGTTAAATTTTATGCTGCAACTGTCCTGTATTTATTTATGAATATTTTTCCTTTAAAAAAAGCATTTATTTACAGTGGCTCCAACTTATATGAGCCTGTGGGACCCGAGCTCACCCAATAATCGATCGTAGTGTGTCCAATTTTCATTATTATATTTTGCTATTTATTTCATTGTCAATTTATTATTCATTTTTCTTTCTAGAACAAAATTTATTTTGCCAAAGACCTTGTGTTTTAATTTTATCCAACTAACACCCATAATTCTCAAATAACTGAAATGTTTTGTCCATGTTTAACTTTGCTCTTTCAATTTGTAATCATGTTCATGATATGATGATATTGCAATAAATATTAGTGTCTTTGTAATGTAAAACGCATAAGAATACCATTTAATAAAATTTCAACTTTAATAAAACACGATAGCTTGACTTAAAATTCTCATCTTTCATCATCTGTCCATCCTTCAAAATAAAACAAACTAATCGTACTATTTTAACAAAATATTTAAGATCCCACCTAATATTTTTGAGCCAACCCAATATTATTCAAAAGTTGGAGCCACTGTTTATTTAAATTATTTTTATTACTGACAATTTAAGTATTATTATATTTTCCCTTTTGTAATACTTAATGAAGTACATAGTTAAATTTTTTAAATACGTTCTACGTCATTTTCAGAAGTGAAAGCATAGCAATAATAAAAAACAAATGAGTAGGTGTGATGGCAGATCGCACAGAGGGTTTCGTTTAATATTTCTTTCAAAAGAATTTATCTTTTAATTAATAAGTCCAAATTGTTAATTTATAACTATTAAATTCACACGTAGATGGTAGCATCAATAAATTTTACTTAAAAATAAATGTAAAAAAAGTTATTTATTTTAATCAAATTAAAAAGGTTCAAAACAAATCATATAAATCAATTCCAAAATTTTTAATTTTTTTGAAAATCAGAATTTTAAAAAAATTAGCAGATATATAAATAATATTTAAATATTCTAAAAGCGAAAAGAAATGTTTGAAATTGAATTTAAAATGCTGAATCATTAATAAATTGCAAAAGTTTTTTAAATAAAAAGAAAATTGAATTTCAAAAACTATTATGAATGTCAGATAAACGAAAATTAATAATATAAACCCTTAAATTGGCCAAAAATACGAAATTTCCTCTTATTAAATCGATCTTAGGATGAAAATTTCAATTTCCCACACCGGAAACTGAAATAAAAACCTTACTGTTTACTAGCAAGATGCTTTTTCCCCAAGCCATGATGTCTATACATTTTTTAAAAAAAAACCTTATTTAAATCACAAAAAATTATTTACTCTTAAATTTTTAATTTCTACAAATGATGAAATTTTCAAAAAAATTGGATAAAATGCTTTCTTATTAAATGTATCAGTCAAGTCAGAGATTATCTGAAACAAATAAATCAATATATATTTAAAGAATCCCTTTAATTGTTCATACTATAGCATTTTTTAACTGTTATTATATTACTATTGACATATTTTTCAACAGAAACACATTTATAAAAGTAATGACAATATTATTCGAATTTATGATTTATTTTTCAATAATTTAATAAAAAAGCATTTGATTCAATATTTTTATAATTTATATTTATAAATACTTAAACATTTATTTACTTTGAAAATTATAATTTGACCAAATCATAATATTTTCTGAAATTTTGAATGAGATATTTTATTACGAAACATATCTCTTAATTTGGAAATATTCTTAAATAAATTAATCCACAACAAGCAACTTTTCAACATGTTTATTTAAGGTATAATAATAAATAAATAATAAACCTTTAAATCTTTTTTCGCAATAGATGAATTAAAATTCGCATTAATTTATGAAACCTCGTCTTCCATTAATACTGAAATCGTAAATTTTATTTTTCATGGTGTTACACGGAAATTTCTTTGCATATCAGCAATTAATGAATATTCACATATTCTAGTAATTATTCATAACTTATAATGAAGTAGCATTTTTCATTAATGAATAATGAAAGTATTTTTTTAATTATTGAATAACGGAAAATATCAGTAAATCTAATTTCGTTATCGTATTACTTAATTTCCTTCTGAAGTATGTGATTTATATTCATTTATTCATTACAAATCGTTTTAAAATTAAAATTCTGCACACTTCGTTCGATTTTTACAGCTTTGTGAATGTAATATTCATGAGAAACTCGTTTTATTGTATAATGTATACGTTTCTTATTTTACCAGGTCACATTATATATATTATATTCTATAAAAACGTTATTTCACCGAAAATGCACGAGAAAATTTAAAATGCATTCTCTAAAAAATATTTTTTCAGCTTCTCCTGAGATCCGAGTTTTTATATTTTGCCAGATCAATATTGTGATTTCATTTAATGTTTATGTGTTTTATTTAGTTTCCCAGCCTAAGAGGAACTACTCAGACCAGGACCGAGTCTGTAGAGCATAGTATCCCTATCGGTCACCTTTATCAAAGATTTAAAAAAAAATTACATTAAAAAATTCAAATATTCAGCCTGATCTGTATCCGACATTAAACGCGACATGGGGCGGGTTTAAAAATTATAGTTCGGTTGGTGGCGGCACATATAATCACATGATCGAGTTCATGGATGAAAATCTAGGATTAGTTAAATCTCTATTCGCATATAAAAATGCAATCAATCTGCCAAGTCATATCTTGGTGGAAAACACACACACAAAAAAAGAAAAAGATTTTAACGGTTGACTCGTAGGTCTACCATTATGATTTCCTGCAACCAAAAATATGAACACATGGAGGATTGGAAACATAAAACCATAACTATAAACCTATAAGTCAACCTGTTAAATCGTTTTTAGGTGCTTTCCACTGAGATATGACTTGGTAGACTGATTACATTTTAATGTACTAATCGACATTTAACTAATCTTAGATTTTCACCCGTGAACTCAATGAGGTGATTGTCTCGGCTGCCGTTTCCCGATCTACAAATAAGATTTGACAAATCTTTGGGAAAAAGATACATTCTAAATTACTTTATGGCATACTTCTATAACTCAAGCGTCTAGAGGACAGAAGCTACAGAGCGATTCGCTTTCTGTTTTCATTGCGTCATACCATGGCAGCTATACTATTAATCTTTATGTGTTAAACACTCTGTTCATTGGTACTACATTTTTTAATCATCTAACACTTCTAAATTAAGAGGTCTCACGTCTTTTTAAAATCTCCTTCGCCAGTTTAAAAATGATGTGGTTTCGCTCTCAAAATTTTAAATATTTATTGAAATAACATAAAATGTTTGAATATGTTTAAGCCATATTTATAAAATGTATAAATAAACTTTTATGATATAATACTTAATAATGCAATTAAATTCATATTGCAAAATGCTTTCATATGATATATCACAATCTGAACGATAACGTAACTTACAAGGAACATATACAGTCTCCATACAGGCAAACTTAGAAAATTCTGAAAAAATTACAGAGTATTCTTTTCGTATGGAAATATATGCTTTTAAAACAATTTTCGCCGGAATCCCTTTAAAACATTCGTAAAAAAATAATGAAATTTTATTTATTTGGCGGTTTATCACCGGTTACCGACGAAATAAAGTTTCAAAAAATGTCTTCAGATTTCTTTAAAATTTCTGAAAAAAGTAGAGATTTCTTCAGATAATCTTAAGACTATTTTTAGTGGGGAGAGATATATGTAATTGCCATAAATATTTATAAATTTGTTTAAACTTTAAATTACGTCATTTTACCACTAGAGAAGGAGATTTTAAAATGTATGAGACTTCTTAAGTGTGCTAGTCACTCAGCGGCTGAATTCACTTTGTCGATGTAAAGTCTATAAGCATTTGATGCATTTTTAATATCAAAATATCTCCTCGGGAAATTATCATCTTACACTTCTTTTTTCAGAATTCTCTTCTTAAAGGATGTCTTTTTTTCTTATTTTTTAAAATATTTATAAAAACTATGCATAATTTTATATGAAGTGTTAAAATTTTATTTCCAGTTTGTCAGCTTTGAAAGCATAACATATTATATAGAAAACATAGATTTTAGAAATACTTCTACAATTAAGAACAAAAGTGGAATCCATTGAAAAAATCTTCAAAATATTAATTAATTCCCTGAGGAGATATTTTGAATATAAGAATGCATCAAACCCCCATAGATTTAACACTACCAAGGAGAATTCGGCCGTTGAGTCACTAACACCCTTAATAAAGGTAAACTGAAAGATAAAATTTACAGCAAGCCAAAATTCTCATTTTATCTCCATAAAATATAAAAGAACACAACTGCAATTTCATGATCGATTAATTAACTGCTTCTTCTATTGAATAAATTAGGAAAGGCATTCATTTTAAAAATTCAAGAAAGTAAGTACAATTTTTTAAATCAAATTTGCAAGATAAAAATATACATTTAGATAATATTTTCTCCACTTCAAACGAGAAATATCTCAAAATACTGCATGATGTAGAGTTTTGCATGAATGTCATATATCTGTACGTAAAATCAAGGCTACGTTGACACATTTTGCTGTAAGTTTGCTCTGCTGGAAACTGGTTTAAAGCCAGGAAATTCACCCTTCTTGCAAAGACAAAAATTGTCATGACCTTCGAAACCAACCAATACTGCGGTGAACCTAATAGCGTAATAGCCATATCGCAGAAAAGTCTTTCGCCGAGCATTTCTCCCTACAGAACATTATAGTCAGTCAGAACTGCTTGATCTTAATGAAAGGAAGAATTTTGGTGGCTACTCGTGTTCACTGGACATTAGGGTGGATCGAAATTTTTTTTTCACTGTGTCAAAACCTACCTATGCGGAAAAGATGTTCTCTTGGATGGAGATTAAGGGAAAAATAATTAAAAAAATTAATTTTAAATTTTAATACTGCCACAAGGAGGTTGAATTTCGAAAAAAGTGAAAAAAAAAAAAAAACCTAATTTTGGCTAGATTATTTTTTATTCAAAATAATAGTTTAAAAAGTTATCCAAAACCTACCTATGCGTAAAAGATGTTATATTATATGATGAGTATGAGAAAAATAATTTAAAAAATTAGTTTCAAAATTTAAATCTACCGCAATGTGGCTCAAATTTATGTATTTGAACGTTTTTACGGTAAAAAATCAACTTTTGTTTTGTAAAATAAAATATGAATTTTAGACATTTTTAACATTTATTACAATGAGGGGATATTTAATTGATTACAAGATAAAAACTTTAGTTTCTTATTTAACAGCTTCATTAGTATTAAATCAAGAAAAATCGTCAACATTCCAATTGGCGATAATGACGTTCGGTATTGAAAATCGACATGAGATTTTGTAATTCAATTCAATTTTTATAAAACTGTCTCTTATGTATGGTCCACACACAGCAGAAATACTTCCGTGACTCTTTTGATTATTAGTTTTGTAGAATGAGAGTTGCGCGAATAAATATTATTGATAGTAGATGTTATTGCCACTGAAATGATTGCTGGATTTACATATTGCTTCTGAAATCATGTCGTTACTAAATCCGCCAGTTAGTGGAGGTTCGACACATTTTCCTATTTAATTAAATCTATGAAATCCGTCGCAAAAGGTCAAAAAGCTGGTAAATGGAAAATATAGATAGTTTTTATGTAATGACTAGGATTACAGCAGACCGTTTGATTTCACTCGCGCGTTTTTAGAATTCATATACTGACAAAAATGAAAATACAAAAAGCTTCTAACATGCTGCGAATAATCTTTCTATTTCACCAGTGAAACATTTGTGCCCAGCCGCGGTTCCATCCACGCTGCAAAAAGATGACATAGTGGAACTTCATTGGTGTGTAACTAGCACAAAAAACATTGTAGTGGACGCTTGAAGATCAGTCCCATATTTCGAATAACACATCCTTTAACATCTATGTTAACAGATATTACGTCACAACCGATAGCAACCAACTTTGTTACACGTATATTATTGTTAACGCATGACAAAAAATGTACGTCGTGTTTTCAAATTGTTTGGTACTCTCCCGGAATTTATATATATGTGGTCGATGTATTCGGAATCGAGTTCTTTTTTCAAGCTCAAGTCTGCTTCTATTATGATTTTTCTTCTGTTGTTTTCTAGTGATGCAGTCAGTCTTTACACCCATAAAAGTTTAAAGAAAATGGCCATGGTCATAATCTTTTACAAATGACTAAAGAGAATGACTAAAACGATGGAGTGGTCATTGGTTTGTTTTGTCATGCCGATTTTTTTCTGTCAGTAGCATTCGATTCATAGTTGTGTGAGATAATGCCCACGTCTTGAAGTGCACCAGACACAATGGCAGCACCTGCTTGGTCGGAAGTGCCCAAACTGTCCAATATTCTGATGATGTGACACCTAGCTCGGCAGCATTTTGGCTTTTCAATGATAGCTGATGATGTAGAAAAGTGAGTTTGCTCTGAATACGTCGGTTTAGTTTACACTCAATATTCATATTCATATTCAAATCTATTGAACTGAAAAAAATAGGCATTATTTTCGGAAATGGTCCAAAAGACTGTAGTAGCTTTCAGTATCTTATTTTGTTTTACAGGAATTAAGAAGAGCGCAATATTTGTCGTTAAACAGTTTAATTTTTCTTAAAAGGCTGCTATGGTAAGTTATTGAGATTGAATCTCATTTACAGGTCACTAGTAACTTGTTAGCAACTCCTTCTCACTTGCAGGAAATAAATAGATGTTGACCGATTCCTTTCTTCGGTTATTCTTTAAATACCAATATGTAAATTTTATAACTTTTTGTATTAGGGAGCATATTTACTGGCATATCAAAGCTAGACCCAAATAGGGTGTAATTCATATCTCTCTATTTTTTTATTTTTTTTAACAACGCCATGGTACAGTAATATTCAAGGTACAATAAGATACACAATACACAAGCAGACAAATTCTAACTGAAAAAACTGGAACTGCCAGTTTTTCGAAACTTTAAATTACTTGCAGGAGTATCAAATTTCGAAATTAGTTTTATTTATTTATTTATTTATTTTTACTTAATATCCATGTAATATAATATTTCTTACGCAAAGGTAGGTTTTGATTGATATTAAAATGTTTATTTTGCGTCAAAATTAAATCTAACCAAATTTAGATCTTTTTCCGTTTTTTCAATATTTTATCGAATTTTCAACTTTTTTGTGGCAGTATTAAATTTTGAATTTATTACTTATTATTGTTTTTTACTTAACCTCCACACGATATAACAACTTTTCCGCATTGTTGGATTTAAAAAAATATTAAAGTAATCAGTTTTTGACAAAAATAACCTAACCAAAATTCTGTCTTTTTTCAAATTTTTTAGAAATTTCAACCCTTTTGTGGCAGTATTAAATTTTAAAATTAATTTTTTTTTTATTTTTCCCTTGATCTCCATACAATAGAACATCTTTTCCGCATAGGTAGATTTTGATTAATGGTAATTTTTTTTTTCGCCATAGACAATCGATCCACCCTACTGGACATTTCCCGCATCGTCCGAGAAATGTTGGAAATTCATTCAGCGCTGATCAATTGACCGATAGGAGCGAAGCTAGAAATTATATAACCGTACGAAAAGTTTGAAGAACGTATTTACCGAATACGCCGCATAATGGGCAAACATGTTTTGAAAGTTTTTGTTGTTTATCGTTCTCCGTGTAATACGGCGATAAGAGATTGGGTGATTCTTCGGATTAGTTTTGTAAGTCAGATGTGTACAGAAGAGAATTAACAACATAGAATTTGTCACTCTTTAAAAGAATATTACACAAGAAATTTTCTTGAATTAGTAAAGGTATTCTTGAATGTTGTGATATAAACATGCTTAAGATATTTTTATGTATCATTTTTAATTAAATTTGCAAAAAGAAATAATTTCGGGATATAATTGCAGGAATATGCATTTAATGAAAATTTTTGAAATAATTAAATCTTCTAAAAATATACTTAGAATGTTACATATTATAAAAAATAATATGATAGGAATGAAATTTCAAATTTCGTTTCCATAATTATTGAAAATGGAACAAGATAAAAAATAATGCATATAATGCATCTTGTTCACTTGATGTCATGTTTCCTAACATTTTTCATTCTTTCTCTCATAAACAATTAATCGATATCAGATATTTTTTTTTAACACAAGCTAACCATTTCTTCTTTAGTTTTTGAAAATTAGATGTCTTTCACTGATTTGAAAGAACAAAATGAAAAATACATTTTTTCTAGCATTTCTTTTTCTCAATAATTGTACTACGTAAAAAGAAAAATGATGCATAGAGAATCTTTTAAAATAAAATTTCATGATTACTCAAGTGCATTCGAAAAGAGCTTCGAACAACTGTAATTAAAAATGATTAATGACTCAAGGTAAAGTTGAAAAAATAATATATATCATTAATGATCGTACATTCTTTTTTTTTTTTTTTTTACTCTTTCAATATGACCAATATTGAATTAATGATGAGTCTTATTTAATTTCATGCCTGTGTGAAGGTTAAAACTAAAGAAATGTGGATATAAAAAAATGGTTTCATTTAAAAAATTATTTTTTCAAATATTAATAGCATTCTACAGTAAAAACACACAAAAGTATTGATGTTAGCGATAATCCATTTTTAATATTGCTTGAAACTTAAAATTAATCGAATCGGATTTACAATGCCTGAAAAATGAATCTACAGTGCATTATATTGACTTATATTAAATCTGCGAAATTAATTGTAATAAAAATCCAACTTATATTGGTTAGTCTGACTCTTAAAACAAGTATTACTTTATTGAGAAACACCGAAAAAAACTGGCGATAAATATATATCAATAAATATAAAAACTTTGTTAAATCACCATAAAAGATAAAATATACAGGACGCGTTTCGAGCTGCAAAAAGTTTTGCAGCTCGAAACGCGTTTTGCAGCTCGAAACGCGTCCTGTATATTTTATCTTTTATGGTGATTTAACAAAGTTTTTATATTTATTGATAAGTATTACTTTAATCTAAAGTAACAAAAATACTATTTTCTTAAACTTTAATTTTCCAAATTATTCAAAAATTAAACTTTATTCGTATACGTAATTAGTAAAATATAATCAAGATAAGTAAAAGTAATGAAAGGGTCAATTAAACCTCTTATACTACGTACACTGTTAAAACTAATGGTGACACATTGCACCTTTTAGGGGTGAAAGGCTTGTCTCACTGGTGAAACCCCTAAAGAAGCCAGAATGACACCTTTAATTGGGGTGAAAAGATGGCACCCTTAATCCAGAATGTCAAATAATAAAAAAATAAAAAATATACAAACCGACTTTTGGCCGTCGAAGGATTCGAACTCACAACGTCTGATTACAAGCTCAGCGTTCTAAATGCTCGGCCATCGAGCTCACCTTCATTCACTCATAGCCATAGATTTTACTTGCCGTCACAGAAAACAGAAAGACACGCGTCACAGCGCATGCGCATGGTTCCAGTCACCCGATAAGGTGCCACATTGCTGCCAATACGAAGTGTATGGCACCTTATTTAGCTCCAATCACCCAGTAATAGACCTGTCGGCTCTGCAACCACATACCCAAGCCCCTATGGCACCCTAGGCCTAGGGTTCCAAATGCCCCGGGTTCCAATGGACCCTAGGGCCTTTTCACCTCCGGGTCCCAAATGGCACCGGTTTGTCACCTTCACTTTTAACAGTGTAATACGGGATGAGAAATCGGCGGAGAATTATTTCACTCTTACAAAACCATAGAATGTTTGTTCTGCATGAAAATTAGATATTGCATCATTTTTAAAAATTTACATAACAAATTTACATTACATACTCTAATATCCGTATTCACCATTTAAAAAAGGTATGCGCAAAACGTTATCAATAAATATTACTCCAACTGTGAGTCACGTTTGTCAACTACAATAACCAATTGCGTATGAATATTTAAACTCTTGACTTATGGTTCTAATCCCACTATTGGTAAGTAAAAATCTAGAAATGCGTGCCTTTTTAGACGCTTTTGTGGTAGAATACTTAGTTTTATCAAAGAAAATGATAGTTTTCTTTCGAATATGAGATTATTTTTTCTCATTTTTTCTGGCGTTTCAACATCATCAAGAAAACGAAAAAGTATTTAAATATAACAGTTTTATGAGGTAAATGTGTTTTTCATAAAGCGTCATTCTCAGTTAAAAATGTTTTTAATTATTTTTAACTGTAATAAGAAAATGGCATCAATAATGATACAATCAATAAAAATAGGCAAATTCTATTTTCTCTTTTCTCTGCAACAATGGAAGTAATCCGATTACCGATATATTATAGAAATTTCACAAAATACTTTTAAAATTAAAAATGAAATATAAAAATGGCAATAAATTAAAATATAATTAATACGGACACGGCTACAAATAAAGAAGAAAAGACTTTTAAAGTTAAAAATAAACTATAAAAATCGAAATAAATTAAAATATAGCTATCACGGGCATGCCTACAAATGAACAAGATTTCATTTAAATAAACAATCATTATAATTGGTTCAGTAGAAAGCTCACGACTGATGACTAAAAAGCAGCCTTTTCTTTTAAATATATTGATTGTTTGGAGAAATTTGCACTCTTATCTTACTATATTTTATCAATTTTAGGCATTTATTTGAAATTTATTTATTAGTTTGTCATCACAATCGCCTGAAAGGCAAGGTCTCATAATCATTTTTTATGCATTTGCTCCTGAAATTATTCATCTATACTACTAAAAAAAAAAAAAAAAAAAATGATAATAATAAATCTGCTGCAAGGATATTTTTCTTAGATATTCTTTGATGCATTCTTTCTAGACTAGTATTATTTTCGCAGCAATTTCGCATAGTTTTTTGCGTGTGTTGCACTGTCAGGAACCGTGTGAGTCAGCATATGTTCCTTGAAAGAATGTTCTGATGCACATTAAGGAGTGGCAAGAATTTCGAAGAAATTGTTCTGTACTTAAACGAACTGTTCTTCTTTTTTAACCGACTTATAAAAGGAAGCCATTCTATTTCACGATAGATTTTTATTGTGTGTCAAAAAAAAAAGAAAAAAAAACAAAAAAAAAACAAAAAAAGAAAGAAAAAAAAGAAAAGAGAAAAATGTGCGGCGAATAGATTATTCCTTTCTTGTTCCAAAAATTAAAATCATTTTTTAGTGATCTCGTATACGTTGTAACACATTATTAGTATTGCATATTACGCTTATAGAAATATTATTTCTGTATATACAGGACCTCCTTTCTTAACGTAACGGTCATTTCTAACCTGTTAGTTTTAGAAGCATACTTCCCATTGTAAGAATATTTTAAATGTTGTTCTTTGTCATATGAAAATGCGTTGACTCTAGATAGCTATTTTTCAAAAAAAATGTAGCATAAGTCTCTAGCTACTCTTTTATGATGGTAGTATTCGTCAAATATATTTTTAAGTTTTATGTGTCAAGGTGTTGTCATAATTCTAACAATTGTATGAGTAGGAGTCACTTATTCTGTCATTTATTTTACTTTCGCAAAACTGCATCTGAACCTCTACAAGCCTGGTTGCCGTGGTTATTTTGAACGACGGTAGAATAACTGAGTATAAATGATCACTCAGATCACTCTGATCTAGCTTGTATAAATAAGGCTGTAAAAGTAAGTAATTTCAAATTTTGCCGCGTTATATCTTTCTGGAACATCAAGATAAATTTGAGCTTTACCAAGTCATCCGTGTACCATTAGTAGTTTGACGGAGTTTAGAATGAGATTCTTCATTTGAGAGTGTGCTTCGGTGATAAGGTTTTGAGTTCAATCTCTTTGCCCCCTGTATCCAGATATGTGGATATCCATTCTTTCGTTTTTTATTGACTATACTGAGGCATAATTGCAATTTCAATCTTAGAATGATATGCTTCGATATCGAAGATTCGAAATAATCCAAATAGATTAACACCTCTACCCTGAAATTGTATTGAAAAAGAAATAATTCAGTAATAATCAGTAATATTGTATTAAAACTAAGTACCGAAGAGGCTAATACTTTCAAAAAACAGTATTTTAGAACTGCAGTGCCCTCTTCAATTAATGCCAATTAATGTCATTTTCTACTGACTTAAGTATATTGCAATTCCAGAGTTATTAGTGCCATTTTTACAGTAGGCTAAGGTGAACTTCTATTAGGTTTCGGAATACAAGCCAAGTAGCCATGTTGTTTGGGGCTAGTTTTAATATTTAGAGAATTTCTCAAAGTTAGAGTGTCCCTTTTCATTACTTTAGTGCCTGAGGTTAATGAGCCTGTTTTATAATTTGATCATCCTTCATTTAACTACCTGCTCTACTGCCAACGCCATTTATACATGCTTTATAATAAACAATTTTATTGCTAATTTCCCCTACATGGTTTCTTTTCGACGAGTCTTAACTGAAGGATCAAAGGGTCTGCCACAAAGATACGAAACTTGAATTTTTATATCTTCTCCGAGTAATGTAAGTTAATTGTAGAAAAAAAGAATTTTCTGTCTTTTCTGGCACTAAAAACAGTTAAATACATTTGTACATATTTTGCACGCTTGATTGATTTATTATCGGAGATGAAATAAAGATTACAAAATACATTTTTAATATTAGTTATTGCAGGATTTATGTTTTGAATTACTAGTCACTATTTTTAAATTATAAGTTACAAATTAGTAAGACATAATATCAACATATACGCTACATTAATAAATACATTACGAATTAAAATCAAAGTATTGCATAGAATACATGCAAACGGTTCATTTTAATTTTCAATTTTCTAAATGCTTAGTATTAAATTACATAATTTTTTTAATTTACGCATTTCTATTAGGATACATGCAAATGGTTCATTTTAGTTTTCAATTTTCTAAATGCTTAGTATTAAATTACAAATTTTTTTTAATTTACGCATTATACTTTTTTCTTTTTTCCAAGTTCAAAAGAAGCCGAGAGTTAGAAAAGTATTTAAAAGTTTTAAATTAGAAAAAAAATCACTTTTTTCCCTTTTATAAGCGGCCATAAAATATTTATTTTGCATTTTCTGCTAACGCACTCCTCTACTTCTTACTTTAAACGCCTAAAATACAAGAGAGTACTAAACTATGTAGATCAATAATGCATCTGGGAAAAGGTCAGACTACTTCCTCAATTTATTCTGGCCTATATTTATACGTTAGATCTCATAAAATGCCTTTGTAAATACGACAATTTAAAATTTTAGAAAAAATTAATACTTAGGTTCCCAAGGATTTTTGGATCGGCTCATTATTCCAAATAGTGATTTAATCAGTGTTCCATTTATAAAGAGAAATACGTTTTTATAAACAGATAAGTTTTTTTCATTTATTTATTATAGAGATTAAAAAAGTGGCGACATTCTAAATGTAGTATAATATATATATATATATATCAAAATATATATACAATAATATATATTATCAAAAATTCTACTCTTACTAAAAAGTACCTATACGAAATAAGGCCGTGTTAAGGGCGCGATCAGAATAAACTATCTCGTATCAAATTCATGATTAAGGACTTTCCTTTGTAATATTTAATACTATAAACAAAATAAATATTGCTATCTAACGTACACTTATTCATAAAAAGATAATGTAAAAAAACACATGCCAAGGATTACATGACATGCCAATAAAATATATCTCAACGTTTCGGTTTATTCTTTACAACCATCTTTAAAAGAAAAATTTCTCAGATATAAATCAGCAGGAAATAATCAGTAAATTACGTCTTTAAAAATTAAATTCAAATTGAGAAAAGTTCAACGGAAACTTCGAAAATCCTTTAAAATTAACTCAGTGAGGTCATCTGTTATTTGAAGTAAAAAAAGAAGAATGAGGAAATTGAAAAAATTGGAAAATTCACAATATATTCAAAATACAAAGTCAAATTTTCGGAATGAGAAAGGGTACATTATCATTACATATTTTGTTTATAGTATCAGAATTAACATTTTAAATGTTGCTAAAGTTAACACACACATATGGTATTTTTACACTATCTAACCATGCATATTCCTATAACTAGCTGCTTAATTGTCGCCAGCGTGCAAGAGACTTCAAAGCAAAATCACTTTAAAGTTACTTTAATAGATATGTGTTTTAAATAAAGCCATGACATACTAAATACATTATTTAATGTATAAATTTAATTGATTTTTCAATCAATTTGCTGCAATGGAATTACGCGGAAATTATTGAAAAACAATTACGTGAATCGTGAATTATCACATTGATAACTAAGCGTAAAACCAACAGAGTGTAAAATGTCCACGCCGTGAATCGATCCCGAATCTTCGGAATAACGCTTCAGCGATCTACCATTTGAACTACAAGGATGATGTTCAGCCTGGTAATAAAGACTGTGCTGATGTTGCAGTCTTATCCGCATATGCGAGTGAGAGATACCAGGCTGGATATCGTCCTCGTATTTTGAATGTTAGATCATTGGACCGTTATTCTAAGGATTCAGGTTCGATTCCCAGCTTGGACATTTTTCACTCTGTTGTTTTTATTCTTAGTCAGCAATTTGATGATTCACATATTTATTGTACATTATTATTCTTTAATAAATAGCTAATTTACAGGTATTAACCCAAAATATTACGAAATAAAGGGTTCTTGCAATGCATTATTTTTTGGCTGAGCTATTTTACGAGAATATTATTTCGAATGCTGCTGCGTACATTTGCCATTTACTTTACAGAGCTATCTTTATCATCGCTTTAAAAGATTCCATGGTTCTCTAAAGGTGCTAGAAAATATTTCATTTGCATGGATACTGATAATGTAAGGTGAAAGTGAAGAGCCTATTAAAGGCAGATGGAAATGTTTCAAATTTTTAAGTTTTTAATTATAGGCCTAAAAATAGAGCTAAAAGATTATGTGCAAAATTATTATGGACCGAAAAGATTACGGTACTGGAAGGTTTTAAAATGATATATTTAAGGACTGTGGATGTGTATATAGGTTTCTTTACTTTTCTTTTTAATGTTTTTGTCCATTTTTTGGGATACATTTTCTGGATCATTTGGTGAAGCTTTTCAGAATTATGCAAATAACTTGTTTCTTTAAAAATGCCTAGCATGAAAAAAATACTAATAACAGATAAATTCTTAAAATATTTTAGATTTTTTAAAGTTTTTCAGTCAAATATTTTTAATTATATCTCTTTTAAACCAAAATGAAAATTGTTTTTCGTTATTCTGAAATAGAATGCTTTCTGAGGCCACAACAAATTTTAAAATGATGCATTCACTAGTTTTTTTTTTTTTTTTTTTTTTTTTGGAAAGTGTACCAACAGACATATTGTTTAAAAATATGTAAAAAGTTAATTAGGTCTTGAAAACTAATTTATGCATGAATTTAATTTCCTTTGATTTATATATGGGGCATAATGTGTATGTTTACTATAAAAAAGAGATATAAATGAAAAATCTCTATTTCTAAGTAAAATGACTGATGCTAGAAATTTCGTAAAAATTGTTTCATTTTACTTGTCGAGATGTTCCACGTACCCTTAACAAGACAAGAGGGATTTCTGTTTATCTCATATTTTACTTTCAAATAGAAACAGAATTAGAAAAGCGGGATTTTTCAATACACATTCTAAAATGTAGTTAAATTAACTCAAACCTCAAACAGAAATTGTAAAATTCAATCAATAATTATTCAGTTCAATAAATTATAATTTGCGCTAATTTCTTGCGAAAGTTTCCTAGTAGAACTATATTTATTTTTATTAACTATGTTTGTAGAATATAGATAAATTCTTATACATAACTATTTTTTAAAAATCGAAAATTGTACGTCAAACGAAGCAAATGAGGTTCGTTCGAACGGACGACGAATTTCTATAATGAAGTTTTAAAAGTATTCAAACCTTAGTGTAATATTATACCGTACTTTGGATGTAGTGTAGTATCCAAAATCTTTTGTGTGTCCTCGTAACCTCTATCTGCTTTCTATTATACAGGAAGTAACTTGTAATAAACCCCAGCACCATATATCAATTTCATAAAATGTGAATTAGTTTAATATAATTAAAACGTACCCCAAAAAACGCTTCCTTTTATACCATTATGTAATGGAGTGCTTTTGTGTGGCCCTGTAAATTAATAACAAATATTCTTTGCACCACATATTGTACAGAATGTATATTTTACCATATACTTCATAGATGCACATCAATTTTATTATGTTCGAAAGAGTGTATATCATTAAAATGCACTTGAAGATATTTTTTCCTCGTTGGCTATAATGTAATGTAATTATTTTGATAGTCTCTGTAATTGAATTATACATCCGATTTCAATAAAATTTGAAACTTGACAAAATTATGCAACAATTATATGCTTTAAATTTCAAACGATTTGGTTGTGTTGGTTTTGCATTGTTATATGCGCATGGACTGACAGACGGATTTAACAATGGCTATATAGGTGCTTCGTATTTGCATAGTTACGAACACATCTAAAAATGGATACTCCGATGTGTTTCGTCTACTGGTTGAAACTGGTGAAGGAAATGACGCACTGTATTACGCGTTTCGTAACTACTTTAAATTGTATCAACACATGCGTGTATATAAATGTATAGACTATATACAGAGATGTCCAAAAAACTTCCCACAACATTCCGGTTATGGAGCATATTGCTGAAATCTGTTTTTAAATTTGTACTCTTTTTTTTTAAGTTGTTTACTTAGATCTCTTCTTTTACCTTTTCAAACGGGGAAGTTTCGATACAATATTCTGGAAGTATTGAAAAGAGCTTAAGGGGGCTCAGGGTTTGATCGATACGGAAAAACATGTAAACAGAGCTCTCGCTTCGAGTCCATATAAAACAGAAGTATTCAATGTAATTAATTTAAACTTTCTGATATTTTAAAGGTATGTTTGTAGTCTTATAAAATTATAAAATGAAGTACTTGAATGTAATATAATAAGAAATATAGCAAAATTTATGTAACACAATTTTCAAAAAAAAATTATGTGTTATATCACCAACACCAAAATATCTTAACGTTGAATTGACATAAGAACCTAATTTTTGCTTTAAAATGATCCGAAAACTTTACTCTATAGAATGAATTAAGGATATAACTATCATTCAAAAACAAAATTATTAAAAAACTCTCAAATTTGAAAATCTAAAAAACTGCTAAAAAAGACAACTTTTTTTTCATTAAAAATATTCAAAATATTAAACTATTTAAACTATATTAATTCATTCTATAGATAATGATGTTATATGCCTGCAAAAAAGATTAAGCCATTCCATCGAATAGTTTTTTTTTTTTTTTAATTTTGGTGTTATCAAAAATCATGTTTTGAGAAAACGCGACTTAAAGTTGAAATTATATGGATGCGGCTATGAAAGTGTTGATACATAAATGCTTATAACTCCGTTAAAAATGCAAATATTTTATACGGTTTTTTGCATTGAGTTAAGAGTTAATTGATTAATCAAACTAGATTACAAAAAAAATCGATTTTTTGAAAAGTTTTCAACCCCTGAGCCCCCTTAATAATCCATGTTTGGTGAGTGATTTTTCTTTCTTTTCAATACTTCCTAGTAAAAGAATATTTACACTCGAAGTAAGTCTTAAGTATATTTCGTTCTTTGTGCCGATTCAAATATTTCAGTAAACGAAACACGCCAAACGAACAAATAGCAAAAAGCAAACATTAAATTCCTTACTGTTTATTTAAAAGAGACAACTCTTGTATTCTAATTCTTTCGTGTGAAACTGCATGCAGATGAGATTAATTTATGCAAAGTTACAACTATTTTAATTTTGTTTCACAAAGAATTTTTTAGTCTTTTAATATGCCTTTTAATTTTTTTTTTCTCAATACTGATTCTTCATCTTTTTTTAATTTTTTAAGTGCTCCTTGTAACCCTTTTTTATTTTTTATTTTTTATTTTATTTATTTATTTATTTATTTATTTATTTATTTGTAATTAAAATTCATAAAACTAATAATGCAGAATTTTGATATTTCTTAAAAAAATGTGCGTGTATTTTAAAAATCTCCTTCATAAATACAATAAAATTTGATTTTTAACTTATTATAAGCAAATGTCTGATGAAAATCGACATGGAATTCAGAAAAAAATCTCTTAAAAATTAACTATTTAAAAATTCAATACGCAGATACGCCTCTAATAAAATTTTACGTGATTAAATTTAAAATTCGAGGAAATATCCGAAAAATTAAAATGCAAGGAGCTTTTTAAAATTTTGTTATAATATATTTAAAATTTTTCAAAAAATCTTAAAATTAAAATAAGACTAAATTTCTCTCAAGGGTTTTGAATACTTATGGTTAAATGTATATCTGCGCAAAATTTCAAATATCTATTATAAAAATTAAAAGAATTTTTTTAAAACGCCCACCGACCCCTTAAAGGAGCTAAGCATTTCTGAAAAATAAAATGAAAAGTAGAAAAATTTAATGAAGCAGTTATTTAAGTTGAGATCAAACACAACTTTCTAAATTTTTTATTAAAAAAATGTCAGAAATTTAAAACATTCGTGAATTTGCCATAATTTATGCATTTTGAATTCTTCACCAGTTCAAATTTTAACGCAATATATAGAATGACATATGCCAAAACATATAATGTTAAAATCTCTAAAAAAAGTAAATACTTAAGCAACGTGCTTTTATAAAATTTAGTTTGAATTTTTTTTTTTTTTTTACTTATTCTTGATTGGAAGAATCTGGTAATTAACTCTAAAATTAACCAAATATGTGAAAAGAGATAAAAAGGAAAAAATGATCAATACCTATTTCTATATTCAAATAATCTATTTACCACAGAATACCGATAAATAATGCAAATAACAGAAATGGATTTAAAAAAGTGCAGCGAGACTAGATTTTTTTCAAACATGTCAGAATAAGAAGATTTATCTTTTATTTTCCAATTAAATTTATTGTAATTTAATAAAAATGAATAACGTTTCCTGTAAAGTATCGATGTGTATCAACTTGGTGAAAAAGATAAAAAAAAATAGACTTATGCTTATTCATTCCTTTTAAGCTTATTGCATTGTAATAAAGGATGAATGTGTTGCTATAAAATACGGAACGATAATTAAAAAATAAATAAATCGATTAAAACATTGATTAGATGTTACCTAAATATTTACATTTGATTATACTTAAATAAAAAATACGGCAAGTATTATGCCACGAGAATTATTTCTTTTAATCGTTTTATATAAGAAAAAAAAATTTACTTTTATTTATTCATTTATTTATTTATTTTATTTTATTTTATTTATTCATTTCATTTCATTTATTTCATTTCATTTCATTTTTTTTTTTTTTTTTTTTTTTTTTTTTTTTTTGCATATTTGTCTGCTGACTGCTGTTGCAGTACAATTATGCATAAGTCATGTAAATCTAACAAATTAAGTGGGAGATATTTTTATGATCATTCCGTAAATAAGAAATGTAGAACAAATCATTTTCTAAGTTCAGCATATCACAGATTGCTTTGGAACAAATGTTTAATAAATAAAAGGACGGAATACTTTAAAATAAAGTAAATCCGTCAACCTGATGTGCAGTCCTAAAACAAACAATTGTTCTCTTCCCCTCCCCCCCTCCCTTACTTCATTCAGTATGTAGCAGATCTCTGCAAAGCCATACAAACAAAAGTTATTCAAACAGTATGAGAATAAGCATAAATGAAAATACATCGAACTATATCCCTTGTTTTTCAAGATTTTATTCACATATTTTATTTACTGATTTACATGGGGTTTTTTTGTATAACATTATATTTTATAAATTTTATATTTTTTAAAAAAGGCTTTTTGATAGAAATGTCAAATATTTTCTTTTCCGATTCTAAGTTTTTATTTTAAAGGAAAAAGATTTGGAATTTCTTTGATACAGCTTTTGCAACAATTTTCTTTCATACGATATTAGAAAGTAAATTTTATTAGTACTTCAAAAAGTCGAAATTTTTTTTAAATGAACATAAATATTATTTGAAAAGAAATATGTTTTAAAAGAATGGTGGGCTTTAAACTAGTAACAGTTCGACTTTTTGTTTCCGGGTGAATATTTATTGTTAAAAAATCTTAAAAGTCGATATATTATTATAACTCGACACAAACTGCATTTTAAAATTACTTATAAAACTAAGTAACGAAAGCAACATATCGTAATACATTTCAAACTGTATTTACTTGAAATTACCAAAGTCTGTATATATTTGCAATGCCCTATGCGTTTTAATCTTTGTTTAAAAATCTTAATACCCCTATAGGAAAGTTTTAAAATGTAGACTGTAAAAACAGAAATGCTCTTAATGTAGCCATGATCTTTCTCCTGGTTTGATTTGAGTAACTCTACTTCAATCCGTTCCGAATTACCTGCGAATTCAAAGAGTTTTCCTTTACTTTAAAAAGACTCTGAAACTAACTAGAAGACACCCAGGAAATTGTGAACAAAATAAACTTTTATTTCTTTGTTAGCCGTAGTTTTCAGAGACGTTTCCAAGTAGTTTTTTAAGTGTATTAATATCAACACGAAATATCCATTTTCGAACTTAACATTAAGAAAGATAATACGTTGATTTTTAAAAAAGTTATTTTACAGAATACAATTTTTTACCTCAAATTTGAATAGCTGGTTTATTAGTTCCTGGAGTCAAGAAGTCTTTCATCATGGAAATTTTTAGAAAAAATTCAATGTCGTGGTTTTTTTTTTTTTTTTTTTTTTTTTTTTTTTTTTTTTTTACAGAGCAATTTAGATAAATAAAATATACATTGGCGAATTCCAAGTAAAATTTATCAAACATGAAGAGTGTTTTTTGTGATATTTGAAGTTCTGTACAAAAATTAAAACACGTGGAATTTTTTGTAAGATGCAAGCAAGCAGAAAATGGGTTTTAATTTTCTTAAACTTTTGAAATACATAATGATATGTAACTTTCATTACTCAACATTATAAAAAGTGGGAAAATCTACTCACTTCCTACTATATGACAAGATCATTAAAATCCAATGTTTGAACACACAATAATTAAAAACTAGCGAGCTACGCCCGCTAGCTGGGCCACTTTTTTTCCAAACGAACCTCGGTATTAAGCAGTATATAATAAGCAAAAAAATTCATTTAATAAGCAAGTCTTGGTGTTCGAATCCTCCAGCACAAAAAAAAAGTAAATTAAAGAGCCATGGTCCCGTTAAAAATATGTGATTTCGCACTGTGGGCCATGTGCACTTGAAAAAAAAAAAGATTGTGGATCGGAGCTATGGTCGCTTCGCGCCCATAGTCCCGTTAAAGATATTTGTTTTTGCACGGTGGGCACTACGCGCCCATTAGACATTTTTTCGTATTTTTTAGTTCATCCGAAGCAGATTTTTACGCAGATTCTGAATATGTAATCAGTTTTTTCTACTTTAAAAACTGTCTGCATGATGGTTTAAGAAAAAACGCGCAAAAAAAAGTTTCGATAGTCCTGTTTTATTTCTAAGTTCAATATTTTAGCGAAAACTACGGTAAATATTCTACGGCAAGTCAAAAAAATTGATGCAGAAAAAAACGCAATTAGCGCCGGTTGAAAAAGAGGTTTTCGGCTGTTTCTTCTTTTAGCCAAAGGGGAAAAATTCATGTCTTTCACCGCAAGGTGGCGCAGTGTTCTGCTTCGGAGAACCGTTTGGGAATTGAGACATTTTTCGTTCCGATTCCCAAGGGGTTTTTAATTCATAGCTTTTTTAATTTTGATCCCACGGTCTCGAAAATGCCCGAAATGACTTCCCCGGAATTTTTCCAATCGAAAGACACCTTCGCGACTTCCAACTCGCCCGCGTTGCGAACTGTAATCGGCTTCAAGCAGACAGACAGACAGAGGCGCACGGATTTTATTAGTATAGACACTTAACAGACGTATATGTTTCGCGAGTAACTGGGACTCGGTTCCTCGGTTTTCAAGCGATAAAATATTTAAACCTGTTACATTGACTTGTCCGTTTCTTCTGTTCATAATATTTTGACTATTTTAAATGAAATAGATTCTGTCATTCAATTAACTTATAAAGTCGAAAACGATAATAAATTACCATTTCTAGATGTTTTAGTTACTCGTCAGTTAACCTCATTTGAAACTCGCTTTTACCGTTTACCCCTTCTCAAAAAGCTTCTGCTTTTCTATGTTTGATTAATAAAGCTCACTTAATTTGTTCAGACAATAATTCTCTCAATGAAGAGTTAAATTACATTAGATCACTTGCTATAGATAGCGGTTTCAGTTTATCATACATTAACAGATTAATTTATCATAGTTTTAATAAATATGTCGATAATCTACGTTCTCCTGCTACACCTGTTTCTTATTCTAATCTAGTTATTTTACCGTTTCATCATAGCATTAGCTTTAAAGTTGCAAATATTTTAAGACATTATGATTTCAAAGTGGCATTCAAACCAGTTAATAAATTAACATTTTATCAATTAAAAGATCAAATATCTCCTCTGGATTATTGGGGTATTTACAATATACAATGTCAGTGTAGTTTGTCCTACATTGGACAAACCATGCGTTAACTCCGAAAAAGAGTCGCAGAACACATAGGTTATGTAAAGAGAAAACACTTGAAAAATTCCTCTATTGCTTCTCAATGTTAGGAGGAGGGTCATAATTTCAATTTTACCTCAGCCAAGATTACCCAAAAATGCACTACTTCGCTTGATTTGGACATTTTTGAAGCACTCCATATCAATAAAGTAAAAAACTCCTTGGTTAATGATTTATCTAGCGTACCGTATACCTCAATTTTCTCATTAGATTTGCTATGTCACGAAATTTCATTTCCGGTTTGATCCTATTGGTTACAGAAGCTTGATGGTATTTTGGTTCTGTGGTTCCAATCATTTGGGTTTCTGACTTGCTGACAGTTGGGTGGGGGTTGATTTTAAACATTTTACCGCTTGAACACTGAGGAAGCGAGTCTCAGTTACTGACGAAACGTATACGTCTGTTAAGTGTTTTAAATTATTGTGTATTCAAACGTTGGATTTTAATGATTGTAGTTTTCCACACAAGGTTTTTATTGATTATATGACAAGCTATTGATATATGTTTTTCATTTTAACGCACAAATAAAAATTCGTATTTTTTATTTATTTATTTATTTTTGTTCAACATGCTCTTAGAAGACACGAAAGTGTTACCTGAGACATTTTGACGTCTTTCCACGATGGCAAAAAAATGACGAATTAAATTTCATTGTATCGCATTTTTTTTCTAGACATCGAACAATTTCAAATTTTATATAATCGAATATAGAAAATTGTGTACTTTTAACCATTTTGGGTCTGGTGTACTATTAATTGGGTCTGGTGTACCCAATCTGGTCTACTCCCTTTTAATTGAGTAGTATTTTGTTTTAACAAGTACTTTTGTTATTGTTTACACGTAGTATGTATATATGCATTTACTATAAGACTTCATTAATGCCTAGGCATTTAGTAATAGTAAAAATAATAACAATAAATGTTTGCTTAACTCTCTTTGCACAGTTCGGGATTCTTTTATTTTAAACATATATTTCATTTTTTAAATTCAAAATAAAGCTTACTTTTCTGAAAGAATCACGTGCAATAAAGCGTAATAAGTGTTAGAAAATTGTAATCTCAGTTAAATCTTTTTGTAATGTAATATTTTCTAAAACCATCACCAAAAACTTTTCCTTCACCTATTGCCATATGAATCTGAACGCTATAGTACGCAAAGCAACAGCATTCGTTATGTTTTAGACAATTAAATATTCATAATACTCTAATTAATTTATTTGGATAGCTAGTATTAATGTTAATTATAACCACTTTTCATTTTAGGGGTATTTCATGGATTTTCATGAAAATTTCCAGCATGATAAGATTAAATTGTTAACACTTAAAAAAATATAAATAATTCGGCCTTTGATTCTTTAAGTCTCCAAAAACTTTTACCAAATGAACATAAAACTGCAGAAATAAATAAATAATACGACTTTAACAGACATTTAATTGAACTACGCAATTAAAAACTGAAATTAATCAAGATTGAAATTTTTCTGCAATTGATGAAATTGCTTGCAATTAATCGCCTGCATGCGTAGTTAATTAATTATACCATAAGTTCTTAGGTGGTAGGCAAATTTCATGGTAGGCAATCTATGAGATTATTGTAAAACTAAAAATTCTGTTAGTGTTTTCAATTAGAAACAAATTTCATGTACTTTTTTGTATACTCGACAAAAATTGGAATATTTAATTCTGGTATTCCGGGTTGGATTACCTGGTTTCTTTTAAGCATGATCAAATTAACCCTTTATTGCGCGATATTTTTTATTTTTAGGAAAAATAATTTTTTGAAATCTAAGTATCGTTCTAATAATGGGAAAAATTATTTTTCAAAATTTCAGCTAAAATTTGATATTTTATAGTGCGTGTTATATACACACAATTTTTGAGTAAGTAAATATAAAATATATGACGGAATAAAATTTTCGTCTTACTTTTAACATAAAATATATAATTATATGCACTTTAAAATGTTCAGGTTCACTTAAAAAGCAATTAAAATAATCAACTATAGATGTTAATAGTTAATTTTATTTAAAAACATGTTAGTACTTTCAAACTTTTTAAACAGGCTCTTCCTCAGAGAATATTTTCTTTTATAAATACAAATATATGATTCCGTTTTGAAAATGAACAAGACTCGTGACTTGAAGATTGTATTAGTACTATTTTAGGTGAACGGTAAAATAGAAATATTTAATTTTTGTACTATAAAATTTAAATGCGTCATTTTCTCAAATTGTCAGGATTTTATTTTCAGGATGCTAAACCATAAACTCGGTATATTATACGATAGGGCATCATTACACACTTTATTCTTTTTGCATAGGATTTTTATGGATTCTCTTATAATGGATAAATAATAATTGGATGTTGGGAATATGATTTTCATACGATCAAAATCTATTGTAATATTCTGTTTGAGAATATTACAATAGATATACTCGTCAAATTCATGACACAATTTTTGTTTAAATAAACTGTATTTCTATATCTTGAATATATTTTGAGCTTCAAAAATTAATTTTATTTGCTTAATACTCTGCAACTTTTTTTGTATCAATATTTTTAAGCATTCAGTAAAGATAATGAAAGCAAATCTTACCTTAATAACTTAACCAACGTTTATTTTATTTCTAAAAAACAAATTCTATGTTGTTTTTGTTTTTAGTCTAGTGTAGCCATCTGACATGTACAAAATAAGGGCTATTTCATTCTTCTTTGGATTGTTCCTAGAAAAAGACAGTGATAATATTGGTAAAATTCATGACATATAATGGAAACTATAATGTTTCTTGGGTAGGTATGGAATAGGTATGTGCCAGATATGGCAAGTGCGGCAGTGAAAGGCTTAAAATTATCTGAATGATTTTCTCTCTTCCATCAAAAAATCTACCAATAAATCAAACTAGCTGTATGTGGCAATTCAGAAACTTTCTTCTATCTCATATATGTTAATACTTGAAAATTCGCTACCACAGTGCCAAAATTAAATGGCAATCTATACCCATCATGATGATTCTAGAGATATGAAATCCATTCATTAGTTTTTGGGATATCATGCAAATCATACAAAATACAAGGGGGATTAACATTTAAATCTAATCAGCAACAACTCGTGACAACGTCTCACTATAAATTCTTAGTTAGATAAAATTCGTTCATTGGTTCTGAAGATAGGGATTTTGTGGAAACAATAATAAATACATCATAGCAGCGGCCCCTATAGAGCGATTTACATCAAAACGTAAATAATAATAATAATAATAATAATAATAATAATAATAATAATAATAACATCAAATGAAGTCAAGGACCAACTGAATCTAAAGTTTTGTGAAATTCCGTGCATTAATTATGGAGATAGAGCTATTATGGGTATCGACAAAAATGCAACACAGAAGCTCCTCCTGCTGAGAGATTTACACGAAAATATAAAAAAATGCCAAATCATGTCAAGGACTAACTGAATCTGAAGATTGGTGAAAATCTGTGCAGTAGTTCTGGAGATTGAACGATTGTGAAAATCGTGAAAAATATGTTAGCAGAGCCACCTTTTAAGCGATTTACACCAAAAGCTAATCAGCCTAATTTATATCAAGGACTGACTAAATATAAATTTTTATTAAATTCTATGCATTTGCTTTTGTGATAGCGCGTCCACAAAATTTGTGTCACATACAGACAGACATTTTGTAAAATCATATTTTCCGTGAAATCTGACCTATAAAACGAATAAATCCGTTGAAAACTGGAATTAAAAAAATTTCACGAACCAAATACTTTTATTTACAAGTGAAAATTAATCTAACTGAATAAAACTTTTTTCTTTCTTGCGATTGAAAGAACTTTTCATATATTTTTCTTACCACTTTGCTTTAATATTATCTTTTAGATAAATTCAGAACAAAGAAAATAGGAAGAACACTGTTGTCGTCTCACAAAGGAAGAAAAATGAACTTCCACAACTTTTTTTTATTTCCAATACGTAACTCATTAACTGGACTTAATAACTGAATAATAAATAACCCAACTTTCTTGATTTAAACAGCGGTTTTCTTGTGAAGTTTTACAAATGTAATTGATTTGATCAATGTTACATTAGAAATGGTGACAAATTAACAAAAAAGTGTCTGTCAATTGATTCGCTGATTTTCTAAGTATATTTTTATGTAAGTATTGAAAAATACTTCGTTTTTAAATAAACTCAGAATTAATAAAATAAGAAAATTACTGTTTTCGGTCCACAAAGCAAGATAAATTAACTATCACAACTTTCCTTCTTTTCCCGAGGAGTACACTGAAAAAAAGAAATCTGTAAAGTTACTATTTTTTTCTTGGCAATTGGAAGGCCTGGAACTTTTTATGTAATGGTAGCAGCAAAAATTCATGTAATCTTATCTATTATATTAATTTTTACTGTTATCGCCACAAAATAAATAAATAAATAAATAAATAAATAAGAATCCGATTTTCCAAATAAAGTTTAGTACCTTCACTTTTTTGTATGTAATTTATAAATTTGACCTAAATAACCACTTTTTTAATGTAATTCATGAATTCGGCTTAAATAACCATATTTGTTTTAGTGTAATTCGATAATTCGACTTAAATAACAGTTTTTTTAGTGTAATTCATTAATTCTACTTAAATAACCAAATCATATTTATTTAAATAGCCTTTTTCTCTTGAAGTTTAAAAAATAACTAATTTAAATACTGTTTCGTAAGAAATTGTGACATATTAACAAAATTCTCTCTGCCAATTTAATTGCTGAATTTTCTAAGTGGATTTTTATGTAAGCATTAAAAAACGCATAGGTCTTATAGTAGATAAACATAGAGCAAAGAAAATTGGAATATTATTGTTTTCGGCCCACAATGCAAGAAGAATGAACTTCCACTTCGTTTCTTTTTTTCCCGAGACGTAATTCATTGATTCGACTTAAATAACCAAACATTATTTATTTAAAGCCTTTTCTTGTGAAGTTTTACGAATGTAACTGATTTGAATAATGTTACGTAAAAAATGATGTCAGTTTAACAAAACTGTGTTTGTCAATTTATCCGCTAATTTTCTAAGCATGTTTTTATGTAAGCATTGAAAAATAATTCGTACTTAGATAAACTCAAACCCAAGAAACTAGGAAGATTACAGTTTTCGCTCCACAATGAAAGAAAAATCAACTATCAGAGCTGTCCTTTTTTTTCCCCCTAAAACATAACTCATTCAATTTAAATAACCCAATTACTTTATTTAAAAATCCATTTCTTGGGAAGTTTTACAAATGTAACTGATTTGAAAAATGTTACATGAGAAATAGTGACAGATTTAGTAAATTGTGTTTGTCATTTTATACACTAAATTGTCTAAGTGAAGTTTTATATAAGCATTGACAAAAACTTGTATTAGATAAGCTTCGAACAAACAAAATGAAATAATATAAATAAGAAGATTATTTTTTTCGGCCCACAGTGCAAAACAAAATGAGCTTCAACTACATTATTTTTCCCTGAGACGTAACTCATGAATTTGACTTAACTAACCTAACCTTATTTATTTAAATAGCTTTTTTTGTGAAATTTTACAAACGTAACTGATTTGAATGATATTACATAAAAATTAAGGAAAAATTAACAAAATTGTAGTTCTCAATTCATTCGTTAATTTCCTAAGTAGTATTACACATAAATATCTAAAAATTTTTCGTTTTTAGATAAACTTAGAGAAAAGAAAATAAGAAGATTATTGTTTTCTCCACAATGCAAAAGAAAAATGAACTATCACAAATTTCCTTTTTTCGCCGAGAAGTAACTCATTAATTCGATTTAAATAGCCAAAATTTCTTTATTTAAATAGCCTTTTCTTTTGAAGTTTTAAAAATGTAATTGATTTGAATAATATTACGTACGAAATAATGACAGATTAACAAAATTGTGTCTGCCAATTTATTCACTAAATTTCCTAAATGTATATTTTATATAAGCATTGAAAAATACATCTTATATAAACTTAGAACAAAGAAAGTAGGAAAATTATTATTTTCGAAACTCAGTGCAAAGAAATGAACTTCCAAAATTCTCTTTTACCGGAACATAACTCATTACTTCGACTTAAATAAGCTTTTTAATTTAAAATGTCTTTTGTTGTGACAAATTTGTAAAACATTTGTCACAACCAAATGTAATTCGAATAAATGCGTTCAAATTTCGACTGCATATGAAATGATGTCTCATTTACAAAACTGTGTCTATCAATTTATTTGCTAGATTTTTATAGTGGGTTTTTATATAAGCATAGGAAAATACTTCATTCTTAGATAAATTCAGATCAAAAGAAAATAGAAAGGTTACTGTTCTCGTTCCATAATGCAAAAAAGAAAAAAAAGAAAAAGAAAAATAACTATCACAACTTTCCCTTTTTACCCTCGAGTTCTAACTCATTAATTCGATTTAAACAACCAAACTATCTTTATTTAAAGATCTTTTTTGTGTGAAGTTTTACCTATGTAACTGACTTGAATAATGTGACGTAAAAAAATAGTGACAGATTAACAAAACTGTGACTGTCAATTTATTCACTAAATTTTCGAAATGTATATTTATATGAGCATTAAAAAATACATCTTAAATAAACTTATAACAAAAAAAAGTAAGAAGAATATTGCTGTTGCCCCACATTGCAAAAACAACGGCATTCCACTAACTATCCTTTTTTTCCAGAACGTAACTCATTAATTCAACATAGATAACACAACCTAATTTAATTTCTTTTCTTTTGAATTTTAGCAAATGTAAGATATTTGAATAAATGCGTTCAACTGCATGCGTTCAAATTTCAACTGCATGTGAAATGGTGATCGATTAACAAACCTCTGTTAGTTTATTCGATACATTTACCAAGTGGATTTTCTTATAAACTTCGAAAAATTCTTTGTTCTTAGATAAACTTAGACTAAGGAAAATTGGAAAATTACTGTTCTCACTCCTTAATGCAAGATAAATGAACAATCACAACTTTCCTTTTTTTCTCCGTGAAGTAACTCATAAATTCGATTTAAATAACCAACTTTCTTTATTTAAATAGCCTTTTCTTGTAAAGTTTTACAAATGTAACTTATCTGAATGATGTTATGTAATAAACAATGACAGATTAACAAAACTGTGTCTGCCAATTTATGCACTAAATTTATGCACTAGTGTACATCTATATAAGCATCGAAAAATACAGCTTAAATGAACTTAGAACAAAGCAAATTGGAAATTATTGTTTTCGACTCACAGTGAAAAAAAAATAATAATAATAAAATAAACTTCCACAACTCTCTTTTTTTCGGAACATAACTCACTAATTCGACTTAAAGAATCTTATTTATTTAAATTTCCTCTTCTTGTGAACTTTTACAAAAATAAGTGATTTGAATTAAGTGCGTTCCGGTAGATGCGTTCAAATTTCAACTGCATGTGAAATGGTGTTCGATTAACAAACCTGTGTCTATCAATTTATTTTCTAGATTTTTTAAGTGGATTTTTATATAAAGACCGAAAAATACTTCGTTCTTTGATAAATATTCAGATCAAAGAAAATAAAAAAATTACTGTTCTCGCGCCGCAATGCAAGATAAATGAACTATCACAACTTTCCCTTTTTATCCACAAGAGTAACTCATTAATTCTACTTAACTAACCTAACTTTATTTATTTAAATATCTTTTTCTTGTGAAGTTTTACAATTGTAACTAATTTGAATAAAGGTACATAAGAAATGAGGACAAAATAACAAAACTGTAATTGTTAATTTATTCGTTAATTTTCTAATTCGAATTTTATATAAACATCGAAAAAGACTTTGTTCTTAGATAAACTCAGACATAATACGGAAATAGGAAGATAACTTTTTTTGCTCCACCAATATAGGAAAAATGAACTATAACAACTTTCCTTTTTTTGCCGAGAAATATCTCATTAATTCGATTTAAATAACCAAACTTTGTTCATTTAAACTACCTTTTCTTGTGAAATTTTACAAACGTAAATTATCTGAATGATGTTTCGTAATAAATAATGACAGATTACCAAAACTGTATCTGCCAATTTATACACTTAATTTTTAAGTGTATATCTATATAAGCATTGAAAGATACTGCTTGAATCCTTTCGGGTGTACATGTCTTTTAATAAAGCATTATGTTGTTTTAATAAATATTTTTACTACAATTTACTTGTAGTAATGTTAGTATATGCCTATAATTTTACTATATGAATTAATTTATGTTTAGACATTTAGTAATAATAATAATTATTATTATTTGCTTAATTCTTTTGCGCCGTTTGCGATTCTTTTATTTTAAAACTATATTTCACTCTTTAAATTTAAAATAAAAGTTGCTTTCCTGAAAGAATCGCGTGTAATAAAGGGTAAAAAGTATTAGAAAGAGTGATATAAATTAAATCTTATTGTAATATAATATTTTCTAAACATCTCAGAAAATTCTTCAAAAGTCGATTGTCATATGAATATCAATTTAATATTACACAAAACCACAACAGTCGTTACCTTTCAGACAATTAAATATTCGTTAAACACTAAGTAATCTATTTAGATAGCTAGTATAAATGTTATTAACGTAAAAGTAATTTTTTCTAAAAACTGAAAAAATTCGGACACTAAAGGGTTAAATGAACTTAGAACAAAGCAAATAGGAAATTATTGTTTTCGCCCCACAGTACAAAAAAAAAGAAAAAAAGAAAAAAAAGAAAAAAGAAAAAAAGAAAAAAAAGAAAGAAAGAACTTCCACAATTTTTTTTCCGGGACGTAACTCATTAATTCGACTTACATAACTTTATACATTTAAATTGCCTTTTCTTATGAACATTTACAAAGGTAAATGATTTGAATAAATGCGTTCGATTGCATGCGTTCAAATTTCAATTGCAGGTGAAACGGTGTCTGATGAACAAATCTGTGTTTATCAATTTATTTGCTAGATTTTCTAAATTGTTTTTTCATTAAGATAGGAAAATGTTTTGTTCTTAGATTAATTCAGATCAAAATAAAAAGAATATTGCCCAGTTAAACTGATGGCATTGAGCTCACAGGCTACGCATTCTAATTGTACATTACAGCCTTGTATTTTCATTAATTCCGTTCGAAAAAAAAATTAAGAAGGGCAAACAGCTCTCCCCTTTCTCCTTTTTTATACTTAATCATTGAACTTCCTAAACTATCAAGTACATGCTTTATCATATTAAAAAATCTATATCCAAAATTCAGAGCAAATCCGATAATTCTTAATAAAAACCCATTTAACATTTATATAATTTAAGAGGAGTTATTCCCCTCTTTTATACTTAACCATTAAACTTCCAAAACTATTCAGAGATTTGAATGAAATCTGACAGTTCTGATTGAAAAATCCATTTATGCAAGTTAAGGGGAGAGGCATTAGAACCCCCGTTCCCCCTGTTTATACTTATTCAATGAACACCTAATAACAGCCACGGGCTCGCCTCATCAGAATGATCCTATATCTAAATTTTGAACGAAAACTGTTAATTCTGCATGAAAATCCCGTTTATATCAATTAAGGGGAGGGGCATGAGCCCCCCGTTCCCCCTGTTTATACTTATTCAATGAACACCTAATAACAGCCATGGTATCGCCTCATCCGAATGATCCTATATCTAAATTTTGAACAAAAACTGTTAATTCTGCATGAAAATCCCGTTTATATTAATTAAGTGGAGGGGGGGAGCATGAGCCCCCCGTTCCCCCTGTTTATACTTATTCAATGAATACATAATAACAGTCACGGAATCGCCTCATCAGAATGATCCTATATCTAAATTTTGGACAAAAACTGTTAATTCTGCATGAAAAACCCGTTTATATCAATTAAGGGGACGGGCATGAACCCCCCGTTCCCCCTGTTTATACTTATTCAATGAACACCTAATAACAGCCACGGCATCGCCTCATCCGAATGATGCTATATCTAAATTTTGAACGAAAACTGTTAATTCTGCATGAAAATCCCGTTTATATCAATTAAGGTGGGGGGGGGGCGTGAGCCCCCCCGTTCCCCCTGTTTATACTTATTCAATGAACACATAATAACAGTCACGGAATCGCCTCATCAGAATGATCCTATATCTAAATTTTGGACAAAAACTGTTAATTCTGCATGAAAAACCCATTTATATCCATTAAGGGGAGGGGCATGAGCCCCCCGTTCCCCCTCTTATACATATCGAATGAACTCCAAAAACTAATCAGGGAAGCGCCTTATCAGGATATACCTATATACAAAATTTCAAGTGGATCCGATATTTTTATCATGAGTTATCGCGTTACGCACGAACGCACATACATACAGAACGGATGGTCACATAAGCTCTCAGGCTATAATAGCCTGTGAGCTAAAAAATAGAAAGATTACTATTATTGCTCCACAATGCAAGAAAAATCAATAATCACAACTTCCCTTTTTTTCCCCCAACGCTTAACTCATTAATTCGATTTAACTAACCAAACTATCTTTATTTAAATAGCCTTTTCTTGTGAAGTTTTACAAATGCAACGGACTTCAATGATGTAACGTAAAAAATAGTAACAGATTGACAAAAGCGTGACTGTCAATTTATTCATTAAATTTTTTAAGTGTATTTTTATATAAACATTGAAAAATACATCTTAAATAAACTTAGCAAAAAAAAAAAAATAGGAAGATTGTTTTCACCCCACATTGAAAAATAAATAAATAAATAAAATAAAAAAGAGCTTTCACAAATCTCCTATTTTCCAGAACGTAATTCATTAATTCGCCTTAAATAACCCTTTTTATTTAAATTGCCTTTTCTTGTGACTTTTACAAATGTAAATGATTTGAATATATGCGTTTAACTGTATGCGTTCAAATTTCAAGTGCATATCAAATGGCGTCCTATTAACTAAACTGTGTTTATCAATTTATTTGCTAGATTTTTTAAGTGAGCTTTTATATAAGCATCAGAAAATACTTTGTTCTTAAAGATAAATTCAGATCAAAGAAAATAATAAAATTATTATTATCGCTTCACAATGTAAGAAAAATTAACTATCAGAGCTTTCCCTTTTTTCCTCCAGACGTAACCCATTAATTGGATTTATATAACAAACTTTCAGATTTGGAATAATATATAAATAAAATTAATTACAAGAATTAAAAATAATAGAATTAATTACACGAACAATAGTTAATGTAAATTAACTAATGTTTATTAATTTATATAAATTAATGTTAATTAATAAAATTAATTAATTAATTACAATAATTAAATTAAAAAAATTAAAGTTATCTCTTTTTCACACAAATCTTATTTTACATGAATGAAACAGCACCGAAAAACTGGCCACAAAACACAATTAAGTAATGAAGTAAGCATTTTATAAATCATCATAAAAAATTATACTCTTCGAGTTAAAAAAAAAATTAACACCTCGTCATCACCTACTGCAAGCACGTATCAATAAGGGCACAATACCACAAATGAACGAAAGGAGGAGAAATTGTAAGAATGCGACAAGTGGGGCTAGCTGTAAGGAAACCACCAATCCGAGAGGAGTCCATGCAGAATTGGTAAGTGCAGCCAAAATAAAAGAAAAAAACTACAAAAAGGAAAAGAGAAGGGAAAATAAAAGAAATAAACAAAATTAAAATTAAAATAGAAGTAAATTTGAAATAAATAAATAAATAAAAGAGAAAAAGGTAGAAAAAGAAAACAAAAGTATTTTTTTTACCATAAATATTAAAAGAGACAAGAAAAGAGTAATAAGAATGACAAAAGTAATTTCCAAGTTGAAGAAAGATAAGAAAATGATGAGAACAGTAGCATGTTTATCTTGTCAATGATTGACAAATTACTGAGTCAATGTCATTGACAAGATTATTTTATGACTTCATTAATTTTCATTTGATATTGATAAAATTCTGCTATTAGTCTGCATTTGTGTCAGGCAAGCTGCCTTCCAGTCAATTCTTTCTAATCTCAAACTGGTGGTTTGGTGTGGATAGTGGATAATCTGCAGCCTCCTCTTTTATTTATATCTGTGCCAGGCAAACAGCCTTCCAGTTTAAAAATTCTTTCTGATCTCAAACAAATGGTTTGGCTATTTAATACCTACTGTCTCCTCTTTTATGTAATATTTATATGCATTTCGTTGAAAAAAAATTCTTTAGTTTGTAAAAAATTTCTTTCTGGTTTAAGTATGTTAAAACTGTTATTTTAAATCTCGCCAAGCTAAATCTTGCTAATCTCCTTTCACTTATAGTTCTGTTGATTATTGTTTTCAGTTTATTATCCAAATCGAAGAAAACAATTCTCTTCCTTTACTTTATGTTATGGTTTAAAAAAACAGATCAGTTCTCTAACTCTATAGTAAATCTTCGCTGTATCTCTTCCTTTATATGTTCTTTCAAACCATCTTCCTCAACACAAAATGGCGTCCTTTTATACTTCTCTTTTTAGATCGTTACATATTTTCTCTGACTCTTCTACTCTTAATAATGAAATTAAATATCTCAAATCTCTTTCCCTTTCTCGTGGTTATAATCCCTCTTTGGTTTATAAAACACTGAATATATTTAATAGTCCTAAACGTCTTCTTTCCGAATCTGATATTTCTTCTATTTTTAACTGTATTGTTTTGCCATTTTATTCTTCTCTCTGTTTGAAAATTTCTAAATGATTTTCTCGTTTCACTTTCAAAGTTATCTTTCAAACCAATTAATAAAATTAAATTATCTTCAATCAAAGATCCTAAACCTATAGAAAACCAGTGCAGCGATTTTTTTTAATTACACGAAAATAACTGTTTTGTTGAAACAACTAAATTTTGATTACTATTTCCCCCTCCCCCCCCCCCCCAAAAAAACAGTTTTTCTTGAAATGACCAAATTATAAACGAAATTTTGTTGAATTAACAGAATTATTTGGTTAGTCCAACCACAATTTGATCATTTCAACCAAAATATTTTGTAGGGACAATCGCAATCAAAATTTAGTTGTTTCAACAATATTTTCTGTGTATTATTCTTTATTGCTTTAATTCAGGTTTTATTCATCAAACTCATGCTTATATTCACCATCTATCTCAGCTTAGAAAAATTTGGGTTAAACGCTCAGATGATATTTTCATTTAACCTGATTAGACTTGATGTGAACTGAAGTCCAACTCGATGAATAATTAATATAATTTTAGCGTTCTAGATTCAGGTAAATGGTGAATATAAGCATGAGAGCATTAAAGTTCATATTAAGCTAGTACCAGAGGTATCTATTAAATCAAGAAATCAGCAAATCTTCTATTCTCTCTTACTGTTCCTATTGCAGTCACTATTTCAATTTCTCCATGGCCAGAATTATTTCTTTTTCCATCACTTCCACTCTCGTGAATTTTCACAAATCTTATTTTATTTTTTTAAATCCTGTTGAACTTGTTGATGATCCCTCATCATCTCCTTTCTTCTTGTCAGTCTGAAAGTTAATTTTGTATTTTTTTACTCTATTCTTGTCTCTTTTCATATTTATGATAAATAAATGAATAAAATTTATTTTATTTCTTTCTCTCTCTTTTATTACCATTATATATTTTTTATATATCTAACCTTTTTTTATTTACTACTTTCTTTTATTCCTTCTCTAATTTTTTTCTTTTCTTTCTTATAAGACTTTTCTATCATTTTGGCAATATCTTTCAATTCTGCATGTGCTCCTCTGTGACTGGTACTTTCTTTACATCTAGCGCCATTCTTAGTAATCTTTCTTCTTTTCCCTTTCTGTTAATTTGTGATCTTGTTCCCTTTCAGACACGTATTTAAAATTAGGTGATGACTAACTGTTAATTTTTCAGCTCGAAACGTGTTCTATTTGTTTTTATATTTTTATGGTGATTTACAAAAAAAAATTATCATTTGATTCTCATTTCCATATTTTATAGGCTAGTATATTTGAAGCATATTTTCTGCATGAAATGATTGTAAAAAACACAGAAGAATATTTTTTATACCTAAGGTTTCTGCTTTGATTCTGAGAATTTAAAAATTTTTGATGTAATCTTTAGCAAAGCGTTCATTTATGTATGAAAAGGTATGTTTCATTAAAATGTTATTGCCTTAAAAAATTGCCTTTAAGTATAGAAAGTAACACATGAATTGCATGATCTTTTATTGCCTCATTTGACGCTTTCTGTTAGTCGTTTTGGTGCACTTGTATGTATTACTTAAGTCTGATAACAGGCTTTTGAGATCGAGAAATCCAATTTCGCTCTTATTTGTCATTGCGAGGACATTATAGCATCTTTTGTTGGAATTGTTTGTAATATGCATGACTGCCCTTTTTTCTCCGTCTTTTTAACCAAATTGCGTTTTTTCTGACTCATTTTTAAATTCAGTTTTGCTCTCAAACACATACATTTGACAGGTTCTCTTATTTAGGAGGTGTATAATGTGCCGCATTAATCAATGTTTTGATAAAGGCTGAACATATTTTTAAAAATGCTGTCAAAGTGGGCACTTCGCACAAAATTTCCCGATGTGATCATGATTAAGAATATAGGTTGTATTCAAATAACAAATTGCTTTTTTTCCGACTCATTTTTAAATCCATTTTTGCTTTCAAACGCATTTAGTTGACAGTTGTTTGTTATTTACGAAGTATCTAATGTAATGTATCAGTCGATTTTTTAATAAAGTCAGAATATATTTCAAAATATGCTGTGAAAATGGGCATTTATGCCGAATTTAGCTTAAGATGTTTCTTATAAAACAAGTTCTAAGAGAAAAATGAAATAAAAAAATTTTCAAAAGAGGCCAAATAAAGTTGTTAAACTAGGTTTGTCTGTAATGAAATTTTATCTTTTGTTGTTGAAATGAGCATTCTTCAAAATCTGACTCCGCCTATAGGCCAAGCCGACAGGGGTTTTTTTCTCGGCTTTTCAAGTGTATATAATAAAAATCGGCTGAAATATAATTTTTCGGAACAAAATAGAAAATCATGCATTAAAAGGTTAAAAAAGAACATGAAAACTGAAATACGCCAAAATAATTTTATCCAGGAAAAATAATTTAATACAATTTTAAATTATTGCTTATTTATTTTAAATTATTTTTCCAACTTATTTAGGAAAATCAAAGAGTTAACCAAATATGTACCCGAACAGAAACATTTTACCTCATCAAACTTAAAAAACTGTTCTTATATATTTTTCTTATTAGTCTTCTTTGAAGATATTTTTTAGATAAAATTGGAGCAAAGAAAATAAGAAAATTACTCTTTTCGTTTTGCTATGCAAGAAAAATGGGCCTTCAAAACTTTTTTTTCTCGATGAGTAGCTCATTAATTTGACTTAAAGAAACCAAAGTTTTTTAATTTCATTTTTCTTCAGTAAAGTTTTTCTTAAGTTTAGAAATCTTGCATAAGAAAGAAACATTTTTACACAGACCGATTATAATCTGTTTTTTACTTGCTGAATCTCCAGAATAATAGTTAATGAAATTGCACCGAAAAATATAGTGAAAATTCATAGTTAAATAATAAAGCTTTTTATTGATCACCATATCAGATAGCGTCACCTGTCACATTCCTTATAATCTCTTCTCTCTGCTCTTCTGCTCATTCTTGACCTTGTCCTCTTACGAATACATGTTTACTTGGGCTGATGACGGGATTATAAAAATTTCAAACCCGAAACGAGTTTAGTGTGTGCTTTCGTTTTACCATAATTAGGGTTGGATTATTTATCAGTATATTGTGTTTGTTTGTTTGTTTGTATTTATGTCGGCCAATTACCTACACTGGCCCTACTAGTCCCTAAGAGGTGGAATGCCCTCCGTGGGGAGTCTTTCTAAGGGAGCCTAACCCTTATTTACGAAAGGTTCGAAGAAAACCACGGAAAACTCCGAACGGTTAGGCCGACGGTCGCGATTGCGTTTGAACCCAGCACCTACGGTCTACCAGTTTGGAGGTCAGAAACTCGCGGCCACTGGTGGGGCTCAGTATATTGTGAAACAGATTAATATATTTTTTTTAACTATCGCAATAACAATGTACAAGTTCTGACTCTAAGAGTATATCCCAATACCGAAAGCTCTTAACCGAGACATCCCGAGAACTTTTCTTTATTCCCGCATAGCATTTTCAAACACGGAATGAAAGCACCACCCAGACTATTCAGTATCAATATCACAATATCTTCTCCTCCAATCAATTCTTTTCGGCGATACATGCCCCGCTTCATTCAAACTACAATATCCACCTCCAGTGTTTATCTGTCTTTAGTTAATATTCCAAAATATCCCAATATATTTTCTAAGCTCTTTTGTTTTAAGAGAAAATTTTTTTGTCCGGTCGTTACTGAATAGCAAATGCTGTTATCGCCCGTGTTTTAATTATATTGCCTCTATTGTTCTGTACATATAATAATATATCAAGGCATTGATATATTGGAATGACAACTAAAATAGGTGCTGATATATGTTGGAATTCCTAGTATTACTTATTATACCTTAGCATATGTGTAGCTTGGCTATACAAAAACCAGTCAAAGTCCGCTAATGGTAAAGTTTACCTTTCTGCTCTTTTCTTGACATTGGTGAAGCCTCTCCGTTCGTGCATAGTTTGCTTTTGAGCTGAGATTCCTAGCTAATAACGTCTACGCTACGCACAATGATCATTCGTATTATATTTATCTTCTCAGTAGTATTATCGGCATAATGAATGTTTCGAGAGTTAATTTATTATATCTTACATTTACATTTCAATTTAATGTGAATATTTAAAATAAATAAATTTTAATTATTATAAAACTATTTTTGATTGTGATTTTAAGAATTATATCTCAAAAAAGTTTTCTATGTTCTATTCATGTAGTGATTAGATAAAATGTATAAAAAACAGTGAAATTTGTTATATTTATTATTATTATTATTATTTATTCATTTATATTAAGAATGTACCGATATCCTAAAAATAGATTACATCAATATTTCTGCCATTAGAAACAACATTTCTGTCATAGAATCCAAATGGATTGAATGTGTACGTGTATGATGAGTTTTATAATATTTTTGTGTTAAATATGAAAGATTTGCGAAAAATTTACATCCTAATAATTGTTGAAAATGTTAACGTGAGATCAATGAAACATGTCGAATATGAGTAAATTAATTTAATTGCCTCTTTAAAAGTATTTTATCACTTTAAGAAAACATTAAATTATTTTAAAGAGTGGTGTACATGTACCGAGTATTATTAAATTCGATAAGTGCTTATTAAACTTTAATAACAAGAAAATAAAGATATGTATTAAAGTCACTCTTGTAAGAGAAAAATTCGGAATTTCAGGCTTTTTTACCATGCATTACTATGTTATTTCTAAATACCACCGATAGACGACACTTATGGGTATCTTAAACTGTAAAAATGTGCAAACAACCTTGTAATTTCAAAATGCAAATCATTGTTTGATGTCTCAACAAATAAATAAAGTGAAGGATAGGAATTATATGAACTTTAATGAATATTTTGAGCAGTCTAACAGTTTCAGATAGAAAAGAGCCATCTATCTGTGATATTAACAACTTAAAAATAAAAAAAATATTTCAAAAAAAGTCTCGAAAAGACATTATCTCCTGCAATATTAATCACGATACGTTGTAAAAAAAAAGTCAATTAGTTTTTCTTACACCTATAAAATGTAGTTCTGTCCAGCTTATGTCTACTATTGGTAGTTTTCCCCATCTGCCATGGCGCAAGAAAAAAACTGTATGCATCTTATTATAAAACATCAAAACATGAGTTTAGGAACTGAGATTTTGAGGCATTTGTAATCTAATAAAGCTACGTCTGCTACCTGGAAGCGAAATGTGAAACACTTGAACAACAGAATGTTTTTATATCGTGTTATCCTAAATGTAGTCTCATTGTAACTTCAGTAACTATACAGGTAAATGTTATGAAATATTTCAACAAGCTGTGTTTTTGTGATTCTACGAATGTAAACCAATAAATTGTTTTGTGCTATGAAAAGTTGTATTTTCCATTGAAAATCGATTGTATATCTCGACCAAAAGACGACAGGAACAATAATCAGGGACTGCATGAATGCTATTTAACCTAGCGATTTCCATATATCCACTAACATATGATTGAATATTGCTTTACTTCTTCTAAATGTGGAATAATACGAAATTTTTGTTTTAAAACCTTACTACATAGAGAGTTATAAAGCTTTACCTGTTTTTTTTTATTTCAAACTTCATGATATGTTACCCAATTATCATAAATCATGTGGTTACAAAATAAGTATCTCAGTTTGGAGTTCTCTGTAGTTTGATTGAATAACCTAAATGAAACCAAAATTGGTGTACTTGCTATTTGAGAGGGGGGAAAGATCAATGAAATATCTAAAAAACTTTAGCAATAATCGCCAATGGATGGCACTAGAGATACTGTTGCTGCAAAAGTCGGTGTAAGCATCATCAAAATCACAAAGCGATCATTTCTGCCTGTTACTTTGTACGATATATCTCCCAGGTTGTCAAATTGAACTTTAATTTTAAAACTATTCTACATAATGACCAAAATAACAGTCAGTTCTTGATTTTTATGATAATTACAACGTCATTTGCACCGACATGATCCCCAGCGCTATCTGTTGACGGATATTCCTAGTTTTTTTTCTTTTTGATTTCATTGTTCTTCCCACTTTGCGAATAGTAAATACGTTGATTTTTGTTTCATTCAGGTTATTTCTTAAAGCTACAGACAGCTTCAAATAGAAATACTTATTTTATAATCACCCTCTATATACATAACAACTGCACCTGAGAATTTCTAGAAATTCAATTATAAAGAAATTTTGTTTTTATAAAAGATTTACTTTGTACTATGAAGAATAAAAACTAAAATGTCAAATAGAACATCCAGCATGACAATAAAATAAAATATTTTTGGGGTATTTTGTATGAAATTTAATATAAGCTGCAATGAATTAAACAAAGAGCTATGTTATAAATATCTCCAAATAAACAGTCTTGGACTTATTGAACAGATTTTGAAACTTTCGAAAGTGGAATAATTCTTAGGTTAATGAATAAGAACACAGTTTTACGATAGTATCCAAACTTTTAGAAACTAGCCCGGAAAATATTTTAAAAGAATCATGAAGATGCCTGGAATTCTATGCGGTCAATTAGTTCTTTCCAGATATTTGACTCGCATCACGTTAAGACTTCTTGAATGGAATTACTTCTCTCTATTGGAAGATTATTCTTGGCAGGAAGGTTTTATAGAGAAAGAGAAGTAATTAAGTCTGTAAGTTTTTTTTTCTCTTTTGGGAAAGTAAAGCTTGTTTTTATTCATCTCTAATCACTTACTAAGTTTTAAAAAACAAACTTTAAATTAAAATTTTCATACTTTTCCGATCTTCCTAGTGATAGATATAAATATGTTCTTTATATATATGTATGTAACATATATATATAAATATATATATATAGAGAGAGAGAGAAAGAAAAAGAGAGAGAGATTGAGATTATACATGTAAACATAGATTAAATAAATTAGTTTTCCGATAAGTTCAGAGATTTATTACTAATGAATAATGATGAGTAATCAAAGAAGAGCGTAGATTTTGAGACGAATGTAAACTTTAACAAGAAATATAAGTTAAAAAATTAACTTAAGAACCTTTTCTCGCTTAAATTTATTACTTTTTAAGGTTTTGTTTTCTTAGCTATTTGTGGCTTTCGTATTAGACATTCGGCAACAAATCTCATTTTCTGAAGCAAAAATTGACTCAACCATTTTTTAAAATGCGCCATTGCGCATATAATGGAAAAGCACCGAAAACTGATTGCAAAATTTGACACAGACACAATAAGTATATACTGAAAGATAACTAACTAACTTGAATAAAAACATGTAAAAACATTTTAAGAAGGAATTAAAGCTATCATAATCTTTAAAATGTTATTATTTAGATATTATAGTTACTTAAAGGTTTGATATCTGTTTTGCATTCCAAAATCTTCTTAGTTCAAGCTTAGATGATTACAACGCGAATCATAAAAAAAGCTTTAAAAGGTAATATTTTCCTTTTAAAAAATGCAATTCATACATTTTCATGATAACTTTGAAGTGCAACACGAATTTGAAATGCTACAGTAAGTAAATATTTTCTAAGAATCACATAATGTGATAATTTTATAAGAAATGCATAATGTGAATCGTTAAAACCTTTCTTTCAAAAACAGAGAAATACAAAAAAAAAAATAATAATAACACAAAATTAGACTGTGAATTTTCTCTTTAAAATATAAATATCTTGGAGGATTTTTTTAAGCATACCATTTTTCAATAAGATTTTATATCGTTTCGTTGTTAGTTAAAATTCTGTATGTGTAACAGAATAATTACTTTCAAATTATACGAGTTATACAAAAATGCAAGGTAACGACCAATCTGATTGAAAACCTTATTCTTGAATTCAAAGATATGCACATCATAGTAAGGCACTAGCACATACATCTCCAAATAGTTACCATGGTTGTCAAAGCATTTCTTCCAACGGTACACCAACATATCGCATAGAAGAAATCAGCGTCAAGATTGTGGAGTCACATCGAGATAACTTGCTGAATTTCGTCTTCCGGTTCCGAAATGCCACTCTCATAGGTACTTCTTCAAAGATTTAAAAAAATTGAAAACGCTTGGTGCGAGGTCCGGTCTGTATGGTGGATGTTCCAGTATTTTCCATCGGAAACGCAGTGGGAAATCGCACATTACTGAAGCACAACACACATTGTCACTTGCGGTGGACGTGCTTGGGTACTCTAATCTCTGTTTGTCCCGCACATTTGTTCTCCCTTTATCAAATTCTGTGCACCAAAACCACACGTTTTCTTAACATTAAACTCGCTCCATACACTTTTACTAGTTACCTATGAATTTCATCAAGGGACGTTTTTGTTTAGACATAAAACCTTATCACATTTCTTACTTCAAAGGATGACCATGTTTTCACCAACACATCCACCTTCTAACTGAGCTTCGGCGTGTTACTGTACAACTGACTCCATCTACTAGCATCATTTGAATGCTTATATTTTCTAATAGTCCATGAGCCGACTTCACAAAACCCTATGTCATCGAGCACAAGAAAAAAATCCTTTATTTTATGGAAAAGTAGTAATAGAGGAATCTAATGATCCATGGCTGCCGGAAGTAAAGTGGTGCATAAGCCAGAAATTAATACCACTAGTGGTTGACTCGTAGGCTTAGCATTGTGTTTGTTTTACAATAAAAAGTATGAAAACACGGAAAACTAGGTGCTTGAAAACATAATGTTAAGCTACGAGTCAATCATTAACGGTATTCATTTTTGGCTTACGCACCACTTCTCTTCCGACAGACATGGATCATTAGATTCCTCTATTACTACTCTTCCATAAAATAAAGAGTTTTTTCTTGTGCTCGGTGACATAGGGTTTTGTGCAGTCGGCTCTTGGACTATAAGCTGTATCGAATGGAAAATTTGCGGCTCCGTCAGAGGAGTTGTTGCTTTACTTTTTCAAACCTTTCCGTTTTTTATATTTTCATACGAAATGTTTTTACTTTCTTTAATTCAAATTTACATACATTTTCATGATAACTTTGAAGTGCAACACGAATTTGAAATGCTACAGTAAATAAATATTTTCAATGAATAAAATGAGTGAATAAGGTACTCTTATGAATTACTTAAACAAATAACTTTATATTTTAATTATTTCTGTAAATACAGTAAACAATTTCAGAGAGACCTGTGTACAACACCAAAATATTAAATATCAAACGATGTATTGTCAACTGTTATAAAAAAAAAATAACAAATACTTTTGTTCATTAAATTCAAATATTTTGTATAATTAGTGTTTGTTACATTCATCGAATGCACATAAAGTTGAAAGAATTTAGTTCAGTATACAGGAAGTTTGTTATAAGCAAGTTTCGCTATACCGAAGATTGACAGCGGATTCAAGAAAGAGGAAACTTCTTTTATTTTTAATGATATTACTTTATAGCTTTTTCTTTAATCCGTTTTCAGTGTAACTTGAAAGTTTTAAAAATTGAAGTTTAGTGACTTATAGCTAATTAGATGATATAAATACATGCGACGAAGATAAGTCCATATTTTCTTTTATTAAAGGATTTTTCCATCCTATAAAAACGAAAAACACTTGAAAAAATATATAAATATCGCTATATAAATTCTGTGTAGCGTCTTTATATGACAAAATCAATTTTGAAAATTAACTATCAAATTTCCACAATTATTAGATAAAAACATTAACACTAATCATAGTTTCTTCCATGATTCTTTTAACCTTTTTAACTTACAGGAAACCATTACTAAATATCAATATCATTTTTTCTGAAAATGGTTTCCATATAACAAAAATAGCCTTAATATCCGTTCAAAGTATATTATACACGCATTTCTTAAGTACAGTAGGAGAAAAAAAAGCTTTGTCGACTTAGTGACGACAAAGATATTAAATAATCATTATTATGCTTTATAAAATAGAGTTCAATAAGAATTTTGTCTGTATCTTTTACGATTATAATGTTAATTTAATATTTATGACAAAATTTTATGAATAAAAAATACAACATCTCCTTAAATCTTTTTATGCCATTTCTTATAAAATGTTCATAGCAATGTTTTTCTCTTTCACTACACTATTGTATCTTTTAGAATATATTTTATTGTGCTCTTTTAGTTTCCAAAATATTTTAGTTAGTATAAAATATTCCGTTTCACAGTGGTTTATGGAAGTTTATAAAAAATGATATTTAGTTAAATATGAACACAAACATAACATTATAAATTTAATTGAACCTAAGAAAACGAATTTTTTTCTGAAAACTATAAATATATTTTTTTTTATTTCGGAAGAAAAAAATAAACAAAATTATAAAACATTTTTATATGAATGAATGAATTTTAATCTAAATCCAAATTGAATTTCGTGTACTTTTTAAAGTAATTATATTTCTTTTATAAGGCTTTTTTTTAAATGATAGAAAGCTTTACACATAAAATTGTCTTCAGAATAATGTAATGTATTATGCTATTTCATAAATTTGGAATTTAATTTATTTACAAATATGATTACAATCTCAAAATACAAGTTTCGAGACATAATTGGGGAAATTTGGTAAGTTTTTGTAAGTTATTAACAAAATGCATTGTAGTTTTAAGACCTCGAATTAACCTTGTAACAAATCACTCATTGGATAAATTAAATATTAATATTTTAATCAGAACATTGCTGAAAGAAAATATTGCCCACCTCCCAGCCCATCGTCCCCAAAACTATTAAAACTCATTGAATTTTAAATTCAACAGTGACTATGGCCTTAACTCACAAAACCATACTCTTAAACCCTTCTTACGGTTGATTAATAGCTACAGTACGTGTAAAAACTTTAAGGACATTACGTTTCATTTCATCATAATTTCATTTTTATTGCAAAAATAAACTAATTATTTGAAAAACAACTAATTCTGCTCGTGTAAAAACTTTAAGGGCAGCAAAATAAAAACACTACAGTAACAAAGAAATTAATACTTAATGTATTCTGCAGTTATATTGCAAATATTTTATATTTTATGGAAATCAGTAATTTTTGGCACCAATTCAAGACTGATTTTGTACCATTATTCTTCAATTGTAGACCTGAGTTCTGAAGATAAGGAAAAATGTCTTCCATTTTTCTGAACTCGTCTTGCTAGAACTTTCCATATATTCTCGTTACGGTTTAGATCGGGACTTCACGGGGGCTGCTGCAAAACTTCATATATTTTTCTTCTGAAACTAGAGTTTTGTCTCACGGCTAATGTGGATAGGATTGTTATATTGCTTTTAAATCCATTTTTCTCCTTTCAGAAGTGTTTCACAGTGGAAATATGATCAGAAAAAGTTTTTAGATGTGCCTTTGAGTTCACTTTTCCAGAAGGAAACTTCAAATGATCACACGCAGTTAAACGGAAAAAAGCCATATGTCATAATGGATCCGCCATTTAACTGACGATTTCAGACAATTTATTTTTCTTTTCTCACATCATGCCAGTATTGTTTCCCGCCATCAGGGCCATCTAAGTTATATTTCTTTTCATCGTAAAAAATAACCTTCAACTATTTTCCGTCCCAAGTTATCACTGGATTTTGTGGCTAGTCAGTAAAAGGAGTATATACGATTTTCTATTATATTGGAAATTCCAAAATCAATTAACTGTATTGTAGTGAGTCAAGTCGTTTGAAAAAAATTTTTACTTTGTGTTTTCCAATTGATGGTAACTTCAAAACTCTCTTTCATCTTTGTGTGACAAGAATTTTGATCTCCTTACAGCTTTTTATTTTCCTATATTCATCTTTAAATTTACCTGCGAAAGATTTAATAGCACATTTTTTATATACAGCCAATGTATCTCCTTTTAGTATTGTTATAAAGCTAACAAAATTTTTAAGAGAAAATATAAAAAAATCACTACGCAGAAGAGTTTTTGTTGTGCAAATGAATAATTATTATTGCACATAATATTTCTATAAAAAAATAGTGGTGTCCTTAAAGTTTTTACGCGGACGAAAATAGCGTTTGTGTGCATAATTTTTATTTTTTCGCAATAAAAAGCCTACAGATTTAATTTCTTGACTTTTACATCAGTATTTTCACCTTATGATCAAGATTAAATTATCAATTAAATTATCTTATTTAATATAATTATAATAACTGAGAAAAGAATAAACAACATTTACAGCTTTTTTAAGAAGAGAACTTGTCTATAGTAAATTTTCTTTTTTGTTTGTATGTAATTCCATCTTAGAAGATTTTACTGTGTAGTATTTTTTTAAATCTCCATGAACACGAAATATGGATTAATGATATTAAATGCTAAGCGAAACATTTACATAACAAATAGAGATTCATTCAAAAATTAAATATCACAGCCTTTACGCTTCAATAAAAATGAAGATCATTTAAAAATGTATGTACTTAGTTATAAAGATAAATGTATTTGAAAATACTTTCTAATTCTATCATCAATTCAATTTCAAATACTTTCTTCAAAATGTATAAAGTTAATACACGTTAAACTAAATTACATTCTGATATCCATATTATTCCAAAGATTACATTTTCGATACAATAAATAAATAAAACTACTTATTCAAAAGAAGATACTCTGGAAAAAAAAAAAACCTTTTTTACCTTTTCATGTTTAAGAAAACACTACATCTTCTCATAAAATCAAAATTTCAATGATAAGTATTATATATTTGAAAAGGACACTGATGTTTCAGAATGGTTACACAGTCAACTAACATTTACTTGGCAATAGAAAAAAGGCCAGGATTATTTAAAAAACGTTAAATATAATAGTATAGAGTTCTTGTTCTGTAATTTTTTTGTGTGTGTTAACTCATATTAAATGGTGTGTTATTTAATCGTGTAAACAGTAAAGGAATTATCATATAAACACTAAATGAAATGTGACACTTTTAAAATACTCCATCATCAGAAATATTATAAGAAATTTGCAATAAATAAAAACTTTTAATTCTAGCATATCATAAAATATTTTTTCAGCATATATCATATTATTGATCTTTTATGTATACTTCATTGTTATTTTAGAAATACCTTATAGATGAATAATTCTTTCAAACAATTGAGTTTAATCAACACAAAACTACAAAATATTTAAACTTAGAACACATTTTTTATTTATTAAAATCGAAATTTATTTGATATAATCATTTTATACACAAAACATTTAAAAAAAATCTAAGTATAATTTTTGTACAAAAGTAGTGTTCAATAGAATCTATAGTTTTACAAGATTCAACTTTTTCTGAATCTTCTAGCTCATTTAATATCGCATTCATTCAATTGTAAAAATAATTATATTTGAAAATTTGTTTCTACCTTTATGATAAATTAAATTTCAAAAACTTTTTTCAAGTTGTATGAAGTAAATTTTGTTAAAGTAATTACTTTTTGATATTAGTACTATTCCCAAAATTACATTTCTGATGAAAAAAAAGAAAAAAACTTATTCAAAGGAGACTGATGCTTTGAATTTAAAAGATTTTTGTAACTCTGTCACAACACGCTGATAATGTTTAAGTAATTAAAAAAAGAAAACAGTTTTCTACATATCAGGAAATATTTAGTTTATAGTTTAAAACAATTATAGACTTTTAGGTTTCCGTTTTAAAAACATAACTAGCAAACAATTATAAGATCACTCCTGTGTCTGCCTATCTGTGTGTCACAGCCCTTTTGCCCTTAAATTATGAAAAAAGGAAAGATAAATTGGGGAGTAGTAATAAAAACTGTTGACCCACATATTTACAGCTTATTAAACATTCATAAACATATTTTGGAAAAATGTAAAGGAATTAATTAAGTCACTAGAAAAAAAAATTCTTTTGTTTGTATATCGTGTGACCACTTTCATAACGCTAGACTCAAAAATACATTTCGTTTAATTTTAGCTATTATATTTTCAAAGATATCGTCGAAAATATAGTGCAAAAATATGTCCTTCCACCTCATCTATTTCCGAATTTATTAAAGCTAAATGTATGAAAAATTAGGGTTAATAAGCATCAATTTAAACCTTGCTCGAAAACGATAGCGATTACCTTAAGTCAGAAATTTTTCAGAAAAGCGCATTTTCGATTTGTGGGTTTTCAGCAAAGGTGTTGAGGAACCCTGGAAGTAAATATTGCATCATAAGTATAAACCATTGTTGATGATGATTTTTGAAAAAAATCATCGGTAATTGACTGAGATATTAACTCTTGATCAGACGAACGGTTTGGACATACATAATGACCGGAATAGAGTATTCTATAATGTAATAGCGTATTCTATAGCGTAATTATTGGTATAGCGTACTACCATCGATTTTTAAGCCTAGATAACAACTTTTAATGACATATTTTTTCATTGCAATGCCCAGTAACAGTATAAAAGCAATAAACATCATATTTCAAATCAGAAAAATTTAATTAGAATTAATCACTTAAAAACTATGGGATTAGCGACTAGATTGCATTGAGTGAATCTTCCGATAGGCCTTCCGTCTCTTTAAAAGCTAATTTAAAACCTATCTGGAAAAATGTGGCACGGACCAAGGCAGAGTTGCAACTTTGCGACTTCCTTTAAAAAAGAACTTAGCACAATGCCAAGTTTAAACTTTGAACAAACGATTTAACTACCCTATAAAAAGAAATGATGATTACTACGTTGAAATTTCATTTTATGAGATGCCAAACGACGTTTAAATATGCACTTCTGCTATTGTCTGTACTAAATTAAGTTCATCCTAAACAGATTACGATGAGTTTAAAAAAAAGATTTATACAGAATAGCAATATTTGATATTATTTAGGCTTCATAAATCTTGGAACTTTTATAGTATAAAGATGATGAACAGCTTTCTTTTTGAACAGCCTCTTTGGCCAGGGTATCTGCTAATACATTTCCAGCTATTCTTGTGGAGTAAGTGATCCGATTTAAATAAATTTACCTTTTGATGTTGGACAAAAAGGCTAAAAATTCTAAAAATTATATCATCTCTAGAAAACACAATTGCTATAATGCGAAAAGACTGTATAGGCTGTCAGATGATATTAAAAATATTTTTCCTGTTATTAAAATTTCCATTAAACTACTTTCTTAATGCTAAACATTTTTACCTGAAAAAGCAAATTTGCATAGACCACATGAGTAAATTCTGTTCTGTGTGTACTGTTTCATACATGCAAAAATCTGAACTTAGCCTGTATCGGCTTCAGACCGTCTGTAAAATTGAAGATATCACGATGAAATTTTTGGAACAGATTTTGAATGCCTTTCTAAGACGGATTCAAAAGATGTTTTGAACTCTTAGACTTGTATAGGGTGACTAGGGAAATACTGTCATGCGATATAAGTGTCAGTTTATTTTAATGTTTTACGCATTTTTGAGCTATAATATTGTTTTATTCGTGTTTCTCACGATTTTTTTTGTTGTAGAATTGCTATATCCTCTAATGTTAATTCACTGTTTTTCAGGAAAAGATGGTAAGAGACCATTCAGCCATCGTCGCCAATTTAAAGAGGGGAATGTCAATTATCTCAAATTGCACCAGGAACCAATCCATCGCGTCGTTAAACATTAAAAAAAGTTGGATGTATCAAAAACCGTCCAAGAAGTGGAAGACTGTAAACAATAAGGACTCCAGCGCACAGAAACATGGTTAAGATCCAGAAGAAGATCCAACTAAATCCGAAAAGAAGTATCCGAAAACTGGTCTAGAAGCACAAAGTTGATCATGAATTCATGTCGACACTTGTAAAAGAAAATCTGTAGCTCGTCTCATACAAACTGGCGAAAGGACACACTCTTACGGAAAAAAGAAGATATTGAGACTCGAAAAGTGCAAGACGAGAAAGTCTCTGTGCCACGGTAACTCTCTAAACCTTATCTCCTCACCGATGAGAAGGTTTTAATGGTCCAATCATTCTGAAATTTGCAGAACCAACATGAGTTGCAACTTAAAGAATCTCCGCGCATAGTAAAGATGCATGAAGTTCATAAACCGAAATTTGTGATGGTGTAGGTTGGGATTTTCAGACTGTGTAATACAAAACTTGTCTTTGTCCCCAAAATCGTCAAAATCATCGTAAAGACTTATCAGGAGTTAATTTTGGAATGCGCTGTTACTCCCTAGGCCGAAAAAAAAGCAAGAAACATCGACTGTTACTTCAGCAGGACTGGCCGCTTGCTCACGGAGCTAAGAAGACGCTGGAGTGGTACGAGGCCAATCTCCCGGTATTCTGGTCAAAGAACATTTGGCCCTTAAATGTCCCTATCTTGAACCCAATGGACTTCGCTGTTTGAGGAACCCTGGAGCAAAAAAGCAGTTCAATCGAGCACAAGTCGTTGGATTCCGTGAGACGCCTGCACCGAATTCACGCCCAAAGCAGTCGCGACAATTTTGAAGAATTTTCGGAAGCATCTGGACGCCTGCATAATAGGGTGGGCCGAAAGAAACGTATTTTCGATTTTCGATGATGGCAGGTGCGGAAAAGTGGCTATTGGTGGCACTCAGTTCTCACAAAAAAATTGAGATTTTTTGGACAATTCCTTACCTTGCTGCAAATGGCTTGAAGTTTTGCAAAAATGAAAATTTTTGAACTTTTTTAGTAAAAAATTTAAAAATGTTAAATTAAGTTTATTTTGGTTGTATTTAATTGAAAAGATATATTTAATGTGCCATATGTTTAAATAACCTTTAATTATGCATTATTTTAGTGCTATGTTTTTTTAAAATGTGCAGCTTATAGCTTGTTTTGCGTTTGGTTCAAACGCGAAACAACCCAGAACTTATTTCAAAGAGGTAGTTGTAGGCCGAGTTTTACCCACCCTCCTACACACAAAATGTTATATTCAAAATGTACTGATTCGCATTTATATTACAAAGGCCTTTTTAGAAATGAACTTTGGTATCTTTTTCCGTGCTTGCAGTTTTACTCTAATGGAAGTATTTCTTCCTTCACTGCCGCATACTTTTATGCAGCTTCTGTCACTCTTTCCGCAGCCTGGGAGTGACTTGGAAAATAGACTAATGATTCATCCAAAATGGATCCTAAAATTACGTTTTCTTCAATTTCTTCTAGTGTAAAGGTTTTGTTATAGAAGATTCTCTGATTTCGGCGGCGACCCAGTCGATACACTCATAGTGTTCCGTTGCTTTAAAGTTTAGTTTTGGAACTTGAAACTCTTGCAATGTGTTGTTTTTATCTTTTTAAATTGCGACATACTTTTATTCTTTCTCATGCCATGCTTTTAATATGTTGTCTATCATCGATTGCCATTGCTATCAGTAAATTCTCGGGATGACTATAGTATCCATTTGTTTGGATGACTGAATATACTGTCTTCTTTAGGTCATCTGGTAAAAATATTGAAAGTTTGACTAATTGCCACATATGTCTAGGTCCGTCCGTGCAACCTGGCTGTTTCCTTAATGAAAACCACACGGGCGCATAAACTCGTATCAAGTATTGAGCAAGATATATTTTAATGTTTTGTCAGGATTTGAACTACTAGCGCACGGGCGTAAAATTCTGCAAGCAGTTGTGATCCCTCTCGATTTCACAAATGGTCCTAGTTTTCTGTCTTCCAGTTCTTGGGGATACACTCTGGTTGAAACTGCTGCATAGATATCAAATAAATACTTTTTATCGGTACTTAGATCTTCAGTATTTTCCATTCTGATATCCATGAAACATCAATAAGCTCGAGCAAAGTGACACGTAGATTTTCACACCCCGTTAGTCTAGGACCGAGTGGTTTGGCAAAGGTCTTAGGTCCTGTGGTTCCTCATCAAGTTCAGAGAGTAGATGTTGGAGTGGGAGTTCGTTCGTATGTAGAATACATATCAAATGTTGCAGCTCTCTTCCTTGTTTATTTCAAGACAGACACCATTGCGTTTTTCTCTGTTAACACAGTGCCATCACACCCGAGTGATGTCAGTTCAGAAAAGTCTAACTTGTACTGACTTAAAAGATTATATAATGATTTTGTTATTTCTTTTCCATGACCAGAACGAAGTATCAAGTGACTCAAGTATTCCTAACAAGGTTCAGACAACAGAGTGATGTATTCCTAGCCTTTCTCTCGGCTGTGGTGCTTGTTTCTTTTTTTCTATAAAGATAGTTTTATCCTTTCTACCATTGAAAAATATCCTTTTAATTTTCCTTTCTTCAAGAACTTCTTCCGCCTGTATCTTCTTTCCAAATTTCTGTTTCGCTCAAAATTTCTGTTTAACTTATGTATTCTATTTCAATCTTCTGAACTTGTTTCTATGGATAATGTGATTCTTAATCTCTGCTGTCACTATTCCTGCATGTTGACGCAATCAGTAGTAGCGACATATGATATCAGGATAAGTTGGCAATTGCAATTCTTACAATATGCATTGGGTCCCAAAAAGGCTACTTTTCACACTGTCGCGTGTCTTTGCATTGTCATGGCCCTTCATACTAGCCATTTCTAAGCCCGTCGCAATAAAATGCACAAAATATTGTAATGGCATGTTAAATGATCCAAAAAAGCACTGTATCTTACTAGGAAAAGGTTTGACACTAAGTAAACACTGAACAAATATCGCAGGAAAACTGAGCATGGGAAAATAATAAGAATACCTCATCGAATTTTCGGCCCTCTTCTATTTCGTCCTTCACTCCCTCAACAATACGACGAGTCATTGTGCTCAATTAGAGTCTTGCTTCACCCCTTCTCACCTTTCAGATTTGTTTTTGAAGTATACTGCTGTCGGTAATCCAAAATACCACCTTTGACGCATAGAAAAAAATAATGACCAAGGGGCATAAATAAGAGAGAATCTAATGAATGATTCAAACAAATATAACTTTTGCTTGTTATATGCGAAACAACTGTAAAAATCGGCTAATTTAAAATACACATAGCAATTAAATAATGCATTATCAGAACTTATTTAAACATTTGGTACATTAAATATGCCTTTTCAAGTAATTGCAACCAAAATAAATTGAATCTAATATTTTAAAAAAAATTCTTTAAAAAGTTAAAAAATCAGCATTTTTGCAAAACTTCAAGCCATTTGCGGCAGAGTAAGGAATTGTCCAGATAATCTAAAATATTTTTTGTGAACTGAGTGCCACCAGTGGCCACTTTTCCGCACCCGCCATCATAGAAAATCGAAAAAAAGTTCTTTTCTGCCCACTCTACTGCATAACCGCAGGACGAAACCATTTCAAATGATTTTGATTTTTTTCTGATACAGAAATTACTCCTTTTTCTTATGTAGAATAAAATGAGTTGTTTTGTTTATTCAGTGAAAAATTATGGTCTTTCATTTGCTGTTTCAGTATTTATGTGTATTCATGTATAGTAGAGCTATCTGAACTGATGTTGAGGTAGTCAACCTAAGACTAGTATCAACTATCTAGAGATGATATCATGAGAACTCTGCTGCTTGAGATATTTGAATATCTAGTGGCATTAGATTTGTTAGTATTTGTAGTGGTGCTCTAAAACTTCTTTTGTGATATCTGGCAGCAAGGAGAAACGCAGAATATTGTGCCGTTAAAAGATTAAAAGAAATGTTCACTAAACTGAGCATGCATAGGACAAATTGTTTTGCAGGATAGACTACCATATAGTGGTAGTCTTTTTGAAATGAATAAGAACTTGTAAATGGTAAAGAATGTGTGTGATTTTCTGCAGTTCTAATGTTTTTCTTTCCTAAATGCGGAAGAAAAAGCAATTGTATGGTGCAGAATTGCGCCGATAAACGTAAGTTGTTTCAAATTTTTCATGTTTTCTTTCAAGAGTCTAAAACCTGTCATCCGATTAAAATATTTTGCCATAAGAAGACTACGGGGTACTTGGCTTGTTTTCCTTTACGATACATAGGCCTTGTATGCAAAATATGGCAATGTCCCGCTACAAGATAATCACGATTTATTCAAAAGTCAAATTGCATTCGATTCATTTTAATGAGAAGTATTATTCTCTAACTTAAATAAGAATAAATTTTATTTTGTCTTCCATAAAAGACATTTGGTATTTTATAGCCATGAAATCTAAAAATTAAAAAAAGCGGACTTTTAAGTAACGGAAAATTGCATAATCGTCTATGTGATGCAGACATATATCGAATCGATGTGAAAATTAATTTTAAATTTCCTAAAATAAAATGATAGGAACTGAAAAGGAAATATTTGTATCAAGGCTTTAAAAATCTTGGTTTAAACTTATTATGAATTTCCGAGATTTTTTAAAAAGACGTTCTCTGATACATCAAGAATTTGTGCCTTTTATATTACTTTTACAAAAGTCGTGTTTCAATTGAAAACAACTTTCAGAGATTGTTAGGTAGTTATTTTCCATTAATTTGAACTTCGGGAAAGCTTCACTTACTTTAGAATTTAATTTTCTCATGTAATTTATTTTCTAAAGAGAGTTCATTAAGAATTTATTTCTAAAAGAAGGTTAATGTTGTTAAGATAAAGAATGTTTATATAGGGATGTAAAGAAACAATACTTCACTAGATAATATTTGAAGAATGTTATAATTTGCAAATAAATTAACTTGCTTTGATGGTGAGTAACATATTTTAACAAAACGCTTCAATTATCTCTCAAAACATGATTTAATTTATCGGTTGTTCTGGGAAAAATATATTGAGGATTTATTTTTTACCTGTTGATTAATTCTTTAAAAAGGTTTGTTAGCATAAATGTTTGTAATATTTAACGCAACAAAATATCATTTCTATATAACTAACCAATTTGATAAAATATTTAAAAGTGATAAAGCAGCACTATGTTAAATATAATTTTGTAAACTTGCCAGCCAGGCAGCATACAGGCCAAGTTTTATAAATATGCTCGATCAATATGAAATTTAGTTTAATTTCTTGTTGAAGCACGGCAAATACTTTTTTCTAAAAATTTACCTATGTAGGTGTTTTTACTTTATTATATAACATGTTGACTGCCGCAGACTCTGACGAAGAGGTTTGTGTTTGTCAGTTATTCACAAAGTTGTTTTCGGTGTTTATCGAAATGTTTTCGTTTCCTAATCACGACAATGTTTATTAATTTTATACAGTGTGTTAACTTTATACCTTATTAATCCTAAAATAAAAAGCTTTAGTTATACACATTGAACGCCAGAATGAAATCATTAAACATACATGGAGGATGGGATGGGAAAGGTACATGATTAAGGACAATCTCGAGAAGTAAAATGAAGCAGATTTTGTGAATCATTTAAAATAATGCATTTTACTTAAAAAATAGAGGTAGAAATGAAAACTTTTTTTACAGCAATTATGTACTTAAAGGCCCATATATCAATAAAAAAATACATAAATTATGATTTTATGGATAAATTAGTTTTCAAGAACTTATCTTATTATTATTAACTTTTTACATATTTTTTGACCAATAAGTTTGTTCAATACACTTTTCTAAAGAACTGTTGAATATATCCCCTTAAAATTTATTGTAGTATCAGAAAACATGTTTTTTGTAAATGCACTGCTCGACATTGAAAATGCAACACCAAGAAGGAGTGGTCAGAAATTTATGCAAATTTCAGAGTAGACGCACGTCACTGAGTTATGCGAATGATGTGAAATGCGCAGATCTCTGACGCATGTGATGTAAGATATAAGGGAATTAACTTGCAGAATAGGCAATACTCGTGTCGTTATTTCTGCCAGACGAATTATCGAAGAAATTTTGTTTTTGTCTGGGAGGATGCGTGTATAGAAGAGAATGCCAGGTCACCGTCAACGAATGCACTTCCAGCAGATAGGCGATTTTACGAGAGGTATGGTGATGAGACTGAGAAGGGGAGGTTTGTTCCTTACCTCAAATCGCAGCTGATACATACATGGATGCAAGCACGGTGCATCTGCTGAAGCGAACATGGTTAGAACAAGGAAATATGACAAGATTGAGGAGTGCAGGTGCAGCCAAAGTGACGTCAGCAGGCTTGGATCGACGTATCCGCCGACAAGCTGTGGCGGACCCACAAGTCACTTGTACCTTGATTCTGCAGCATGTACAAGATACCTTTAATGTTTCCGTGTCGACCAGAACCATTCCCCGTTGTTTGGTTGAACATGATCTGCACTCACGGCGTCCGTTAAGAAGACTGCCATTGACTCGACAGCATAGACGCCAACGTTTGGAATGGTGCCGGACTAGAGCGACATGGATGACAGAATGGCGAAACGTTGTGTTCTCAGATGAGTCACGCTTCTGTTTATCCAATGACAGTCGCCACATACGTGTGCGGCGTCTACGTGGAGACAGATCGAATCCGGCAATAACTGTGGAACGCCCCACCGTGCGACAACGTGGCATAATGGTTTGGGACGCGTATAGTTCCATGTCACCTCTAGTTCGTATTCAGGGCACTATGACGGCCCAACGATACTTGGATAATGTACTGCGGCCGTTGGCAATCCCCTAGCTTCAAGGGCTGTCTAATGTAATTTTTTAGCAGAATAAAGCCCGACTACACAGTGCTCGCATGTGTCAACATGCTCTGCAAGGTATACAGATGCTTCCCTGGCCACCGTACTCCCCTGACCTGTCACCAGTCGAACATGTGTGGGATGTGATTGGGTACCGTTTGCGGACTCTGCACCTGCCTTGTTCAGAAGAAGAACTGTGGCAAATGGTTGAAAGGGAATGAAAAGCCATCCCTCAGGACACCATCCGCACTCTTATTGACTCTATGCCTAGACGTGTTTATTCTTGCATGGCTGTCCGCGGTGGTAATACATACTATTGAGCCGACGCCGTTCTCGTTCTGAAATCTGGCTATCATTTTGAAATAAAGATCACTTAATGCTCCTTGCTGTCTCTGTCTTTCCTTCAAATTTCATCACTTTCTGACCATTCCTTCTTGGTATTTCATTTTCAATGTCGAGCAGTGTACTAACAAGCAATTTTCATTTTGTCTTAAAATAAACAAAATTAAAAATATTTTACAAATCAACTTTGAAAATCCTAAAAAAATTAACATGTTTTTTATTGTATTAAAAAAGTTTAATTCAGACTGAAAATGCTAGATATTTTTATTAGATATTTTTAAAGAAACAAGTTACTTGCACAAAAAGTTTTAAAAGTTTCAATTGAAAAGTTTTGAATGCAACTTTTGAAAATTTTCAATGTTTATCTGATATAGAATTTTAGAAGAGTGTTCCAAAGCATAAAAAAGCATATTTCGAAAAAAAAGGAAAATATATATGTATACGTATCGAGTGCTTAAAATATATTAACACCTTCCAGCACCATAATCTTTTAAATTCTTAATCATTTAGCACCATAATCTTTAAGCTCTAATTTTTTAAGCCGACAGTTAAAAACCGTAAAATTTTAACCATTTATGTTCTATGTACCTAAATATCAGTAGTCCCGTTTCATACCTAGCAGTCTTCAATGGAAATATTGTTGACGTACGTATTAGTGTGGTGTGGAGCACTAGGAAATGTCGCTGACACACACATTCTATGGCAGTCAATGTGTTAATAAATATCGTAGACTTTATGTGTAAGAATGTGAAAATGTTGCTATAATAAGTACATAATGGCAAATTTGGAAAATACAGCTCAACTGAGAAATACTATATACCTTAAAAAACATTTTGAAGGTTAACGATGAAAGAAAAATTATATTCTTTAAGCCATTAAAGTATAATGTTTTAAAATATTTTTAAAATGTAATAATATGGATATGTATATGTAATAATAATGTTATAATATGGAATAACTATAAAGTATACTATTATATAAATGTTACTATAATAAGTACATAGTGGCAAATTTGTAAAATACAGCTGAACTGAGAAATACTGTACTATACCTTAAAAACATTTTGAAAGTTAACTATACGTTTCTTAATAAAAGAAAATTTAACATTTGAAACTAACCTAACTTTGACATTTTCTGGAGTAACCTTTCCTAACCCCGTAAAATTACAACTTAATGCAAATCTCTGAAATCCTCTCTCCGTGCTTGATAGGTTGATTTTCATAACAAAGCCATTTTTTACATTTTGAAATAACTTAGTTTATTTTTACTATTTTCCAAAACATCAACAATTCTTTGAACTTTGTTATGAGATATTTTTTATTTACGTCCGAATTTAAAAAAAGGAAGTTATACATTTAAATTATATGATTTATTAAAAGATATGGTACGTGATTCAATGGAACTTGTATGGTTGTTTAAGTACTAAATATCATTTTAATCTTGAACATCCCTTATTACTTTGCAATAGTTTTCACTTTTGTTTTTTGTTATTAAAATCTAGAATAATTTTGTACGTACTTGAGATATAATAACACTAATGTAGTACGATCTGGTTCTATTTTGCTAAACTCTCAAACTTCCATTTATGTGAGACTTAATTCCATTAAATTCTTGATAATATTGGAATAATACAATTTAAAAACTACAACGTTCTAACGCACAAATTTCATAAAAACTCAACCCTCCCCCCCCCCAAAGAATTTCATACAGCGTTTCAAGGATAGCCTTAATCCCCTTCCTCAGTGAGAAAAAAAAATTAAATGGGTTCAAAAAACCGGCTCGGTTATAGCCCCGAGTACGGCTGTGGAATGATTGAAAATGTGTCAGTAAAGGGTTTAAATACAATAAAAAGAAATGACGTAACTGTCTGGAAATAGCTAGAAATCAGAGCCACTACGCATGATCTCTCCACAATTCTGAAAGAAAAGGGGTGCTAGCCATGTCGTTTACTAAAGTGGAAGTATTTTTATGAATATTATAAGCTTCGTAAAAGTTTAAATCTAAGATTGAACTGAATAATTTTTGAATAATTTTTGCATCTTTATAATTAAAGTGATGGTTAAATTTCCAGTAATCTTTAGCTATTGTAGATTTTACAAATTCCTGCTTTAAGACTAATTACGATGTTCTTTAAGTTTAATTCTTAGAGCACGCTTCGTTTGCCCAATGAAATGTTCCGCGCCCAAAAAATTTGTTCAAATCCTGAGTTATTTAAATGTGAAATTAACTACATTAAAGCAATTGCCATTGATCACGAATTTAGTTTAAATATCATTAACCATATTTTATCCAAGCCTCCACTTGTCTCTGACTCTACTTTAATAAATAAAGATTTTGAAAATGTCGTTGTATTACCTTATTTTCCTTAAATCAGCACACAAATTTCTCAGATTCTCAATATATTTAGTTCCAAGGTAATAAAGTCACTTTTTCTAATCTCAAAGATCCAATTGTCGATCATGACTACTGGGATATTTACATAAATTTTTGTCAGTGTGGTCTCTCTTACATTGGGCAAACGAAGCGTGCCCTAAGAATTAGACTTAAAGAACATCGTAATTATGTCTTAAAGCAGGAATTTGTAAAATCTACAATAGCTAAACATTGCTGTAAATATAACCATCACTTTAATTATAAAGATGCAAAATTAATTTAAAAATGCAGTTCAATCTTAGATTTAAACTTTTACGAAGATTATAATATTCATAAAAATACTTCCACTTTAGTAAACGACATGGCTAGCACCCATTTTCTTTCAGAATTGTGGAGAGATCCTGCGTAATGGCTCTGACTTCTAGCTATTTTCGGACAGTTACGTCATTTCTTTTTATTTCATTTAAACTCTTTACTGACACATTTTCAATCATTCCGCAGCCAGTACTCGGGGCTATAACCGAGCCGGATTTTTTTAACCCATTTCATTTTTTTTTTCTCACTGAGGAAAGAGATCAAGGCATCCTTGAAACGTCGTATGAAATTCTTTGGGAAGTTTGAGTTTTTATGAAATTTGTGCGTTAGAACGTTGCACTTTTTAAACTTTTGTATTGAGAATCGCACAAAGTGTTACAATTTTACTAATATTGGAATAAATTATAGCAACTATTTGTTTTCGTTATTTTAATTATTTTTGTGATTACACAGCTATTTACGGATGTTTTAGAGATAGGTTTTCGAACAAATTTTTAAAAATTAAGATATTTTATGCTCATATAATAATAAATTTAGGCTTAAAATTCAATTTAAATGGGTCAGGGAATCAAAATTTTATTTGGTGAATTTATTGGCATTATTTTATTAATGAGTTTTGTCTTTTCTATAAAGATAAATTTCAGATAAAATGTTTTTGAAAACTTTAACTTTTATTAATAAAATATTATATTATAAAATTTTAAACTTATTCAATTTTTATTGATTTATAAAATTGTTACTTACAAAAATTATCATAAGTTTTAAAGGAAATGTTCTAAAAACGCACTTCTTTCAATTATTTTTCATTGGAGATAACATGTCCTGTTTTTGTAGTGTGTTGCACGGTATTAAAGTTAGCCTGTTTTGTATTTCTTTCTACGTGAACAATAAAAGCTATGCGCATCATTTTCAATAGGAAACAGTCTGTAGTGCTAATCAGATTCATGGTGTTTTAAATAGCGTAACATCCTTAAAATGTATTTCAAGCAAATTTCTCTCTGGACCACAAATTTATGCAAATTATTTTGGGTGTCCCAGTGAACTAACTATAAATGCTACATACTTTCGTTTTCGAACAGAAAATGGGTCATAGTGAAGCTCAATAACATATATCCATTGCGTAGCAAGTCGGAGTATGTTAACGAGTTGAGCGCGAACAGACAGACAATACCGAAATCGTAAATACAACTATAAAGAAAAGAATTAAATTCATTCTTAATATTTTTTTACAAGCATAAGAGCTCATGAAAAGCTCTCTTGTAATCTCATATTTCACTTTTTTTTTCGTTTATTTAAGTGTCATTATTTTCAGAATATCAATTTGACTACCTAATTATTTATTTGTAATGCTCAATTTTGTATTTTTAACATCAAATTTTTAAAATAAGAAAGAAAAATCATGCGTCAAGCATAGATTATGGAATCCTATCCAACTCATTCAAAATACTTTAACAAAATAAAGTGATGGAAAGTTATTTCAATAAACAATTTTTTAAAAAAAACATAATACATTAGAAAACCAATTTCATCAATTGCTATCAGTAAATGGTAAAATGTTCACGGCCATTGTAAAATGTTGTAAATTATCTGTAGGTTTGTATACATACTATATAGTATGTTAAAACTTAAATAAATCAGAAAATGCATAGCACATTTGAAAATTCTCCTTCAGAAGTTTTCGTCAATAAACAAAAATAAATTCTTTTGTGCAACCTGTATAATATCTATAAATTTTTTTCACACCAAATTTTCAATAAATTAGTTAAATTTAAAGGCATAATACAACTGTAAATACACTACCAGCACTTGTTATACATAGTCAATATTATAACCGAATTATTTTGCATAACCCTGTACGTGTACATGGATAATAAATGCTCTACACTCTATATTCTCAAATAAGCATCTTGTAGCGCGCCTCAGTGATACATGTCAATTTCAATATGTTTGCAATAATACAACATTCTTAAAATACATTACAAATGTTCTTTTTCCATAAAGCATGAAAGATTGAAGTTCTTTTTAATGTCCCTGTAGCTGTAATAAATGCACATTTCCAATACAAATCATGCCGTATTAACTCCCAATATTAAGTATAAATTATATGACAATCCTAATATATTTATGGGAGTAAGATCACAGATAAATAGGCAGAAGGCCAGACAATCCAGGCAATTTATAAACCCTGAAAAAATATTTTTAATCCTGATAACAATTATAAATATATAAAATTTCACTACACGTGAAAAATACAATGAAAAAAAGTACTGTTTTAATGCAATGTCAAGCTGAAAGTACTTTTGAGCTTCTGTAATTTATTTTCAAAGAAAATGTAGGGGAGAGTGATGTACCTTGGACGTATGTGTACCTCGGACCTATGCTAATTCTAACTTTACTTGTTTAGATCATTAAACAAGAACATTTGTACATTAAATATTTACCACCAGAAATTTCATTTAAGTTCTTGGCATTTGTTTAGAAGCTCAACTAATTGTACAATTTTTAAAAAAAGGAAAATCACCTTTCAAAAGTAAACTTTTCTTAGATATTTCTATGTTATTTTCATACTAAAACTAATCTCTTTTTTTATGAGTATTATGCATAATAAAGCAATGCTCTAACTACTACAACATGTGCTTTAAATAAAGTTAGGCCTAATCTTAACATCATGATTGGTAGTTTTGTGTTTAAGTGTCAAGTGGTGTGCCTTGAACTTAATAAAGGTGGTATACCTTAGACTGGATCCAAGGTACACTAGGTATTGTCTATTGGATCTGAAAGGCAGCTCAAGAAGTTAACATTTGGAATTGACTTACCTAATTACCATCTTGGATAAAAATAAACATGATTACAAATATAAATAAGTTTTAATGTCTTTTGTGATTACAGTAAGTGTAATTGTTCTGAAGTTTAATGTCTATTTAGATTTTCTTATTTTGAAAGCCTAATAAACACTGAAATGTATTAAAAAATTATATATGTAGCTTCTAAAATAATAAATGTTTATTTTATTCGCTAAAAACAAGTTTTTTTTTTTCATTCTTAGTAATGGGACCTCGGTCCTATTTTCATTTTATTTTTAATTCAAAATTTTTCGTGGAAATTATTTATACAAAAATTTATGACAAATATATGTAGTGTATAACATCATAAAGTTTTATAAAATCTTTTATTTTTTTAGTTTTGACAATTTTTTAAATTAAAAATTAAAATGTCAAAATAGATCCGAGGTACACCACCTTCCCCTAACAAATCATAATGAGAATACGAGATATATTTTTATCCAGAAAGATGTCTAAATTGAGAGTTAATTGAAGGCAAAATATGACGCCTCTCCAAGTGAATTAGTGACAGAAATCGATAGAGGGAGAATTTCTCTGAAGGCTTTACTGGATATACCAACAGAATCTTGTTTAGTGAAATACTTACATACATATCAAGAAAACGACACTTTGTTATAGATATCAGAATGCTAGCCAAATGTAAGTAAGGTAGTTTAGATAGAAAACTGTGATTAGATTGCAACTTCAGCTTGTATATTATTATAACAGTATCTGATTGGCTGATTTAAAATTTGGCATAATGATTCTTTCTTTTTTAACACTTTCCTACACAATTAAAATGTGCTTATGAATTCAGTTTGTCTGTCTATAAGTCTCTCAGTATTTTAGTTCGACCGATTGCCATGAAATTGAAATATATTATTTGAGTGAAAAAACATCGAAAACTCTGGTGATAATTAATAATTAAAATAACACACCTTGTAAAAATCCCCATAAAAAAAAAAAAAAAAAAAACAAAGCAGGATGCGTTTCGAGCTAAAACAGCTGTTATTTTTTGACGAGCTATTATTGTTTTAGCTTTTGCTAGTGTTCAACTTTTTCTTCTTTATTTTTCATTTTATGGTGATTTTTACAAGGTGTATTATTTTAATTATATGTTGTTTGAATTTACTAAGGCATGTTCGGTATTCAAAATGAAGTATGTAGCGCATTCACGGTTTGTTTACAGGGATATTCAAAATAATATGTGTTTATGAATTCAGTTTGCCGGTCTATATGTCTCTCAGTGCTTTAGTTCGACCGATTATGATGAAATTGATATATGTTATATGAGTTTACTAAGGCATATTCGGTATTGAAAATGAAGTATACAGCAAAGTCACATTTTGTTTACAGTGGCACTCAAGAGAATTCTGTTACATTACGGTCTATTTGTAAAAGTCGCTCTTTGTATTTTAAGAGCATTACCCTATTTTAAGAATATTGAAATGTATGTATATCATTGAAGTGTACGGAAAAGTGCTTATTGTAAAATGGGGTGTGCGTAGAATTTATCATTCATTTTCAAAGACATACAAAAAAAGTTGGCCACAGTATTGGCCAATGAACTATAATTGCCTGAAGTATGCCTTTTCAGTTGTATTACACATTTTTATATTTAACTATTTTTTTATATGTTACTTCGGGTTTATTAATTCTGTAGGTCATATACAGGTCTGCAATAAAGTTCTCAAGTTCATTTTCATTTACTGACAAAAATTCCTGAAGTTCTTAACTGCGTTTCCTAACTGAAAATAATTTTAGGATACTATGTAGTAGGGTAACATCCCCAGTAATTGGCAGGCACGAGTGATTGACACAGTCTACAAAAATTTCCTAAAATAAGATTTATATCCAGTCTTTTAAAAAAGCAAGACCATATACCAGTTATATGTTCTTTTACTTTAGAGATTATAACTTTGATTTATGCTACTAAATGACAATAATGCCAAGGAAAGAGAAACAATTATGGCTTGCATCAAATTAGCCATTTTTGTTGCAAATGCTTCTTCTCTGGCTTAAGAAAGGCATGCATTTCAATTTATTATTATCGGATTTATAATATATTTTAAATTTTAATTGACAACAGTTTTGTTTGGTTGAAAAAGGTTACTTTAATTGTGTAAAAGTCTAAGTGCCAATTACTGATGATTACAGCAACTTTTTATAAATATATTTTTTATAAAAATACTTTTTCAAATATTTTTGCTTTTAGTGAGCAAAATAGATGCACAGATATGCACTCTTTGATTTAAAAATATTTGCAAGTAAATATTTTATTTCTTGGTAATGAAAATAGAAGTAAGTTTAAAGACAAATCCTTAATGTGCCAATTACTGGGGATGTTACCCTACTATATGTACAATGAAAATGCCATGCAAACTTTTTTTATAGAGTTCAGATACAAAAAGAAAAAAAATCCAGCGATAGATAAATATATAAACAAAACGATGAGAGAAAATATTTGCAAACATTACCCTTATAAATCGCTACGTTTTCACTTTAATTTATTCGTAGAAAACATAACGATAGGAGGTAATGTTTTAGTACAATGTTTTTCAAAATGAGCAAATGATACAATAGAGTTGAGCGATTACAATTTATTTTCAGGATCCTAATCAAATGTAGCAAATCCTAATAATTATGCAAAGCATATTTTTATCCAACAAATACATCCGTAACTGAAAATTAATTGAAATCGAAATATCATGTCTCTCATTGTGAATTGCTGGATTAAATAGATAGAGCGAAATAATTTTTCACTAGATTTGATTGAATATCCGAATAAAATGATGTTTAGTATTAAATTACATTTATAATAAAGAAGTGACGTTGGGTTACAGATAATTGAATGCCAAACATAACTAAATAAACTAATTTAAATGGAAATATATGATCAGATTGAAATTTCAGTTCACAAACTATTGAATAGCATCTGTTTGGATAATTTAAAATTTGACATAATGGTGGTAATTTTGTTGCATATTTCCCAGTTAAATAATTCAAGAATTCTTTACAAATTTTTTTAAGAGTTCAGTTTACAAAAATAATATGTTGTCGTTGAAGGATTATTGTGTAAAAAAATCTGTGAGAGAGAACAGATGCAAAAACTACTCTTTCATAAATGGTTGCGTATTCATTTTAATTTACGCCCGGGAAAGTAAAGTTTTTTTCAAATCAATGTTATTTTCAAAATAACAACAGATTTGAACTACTACAGTCTATTATCGCTATCATAGGCGAATGTGATAAATTATGATATATATGCGAGCTATACGTATATCAAACAAAATACCCGTGATTGAAACTTAATTGAAAACATAATATCACGTATCTCTAAGATTTCTAAGATGTCTCAATAGACATTTAATTTCTAATAAGGCTTGACTGGATATCCCTCCAGAATCTTGATTAATTTTAAATTACATATATAACAAGGAAGAGAAATTCTGTTATCAATGCTAGAATGCCAAACATATATAAATAGAATAAGTTAAATGGAAATCTTAGAATAGATTTTAACTTTAGCTGCCATATTATCATAGCATCTCTTTTGTTCATTGCAAATTTACTATCATGATCCATCCTACTTTTTAATATTTCTGAAATGAAATCCTCAAGAAATGACAGTGCTCTGCAAGCTTTAATTTTACAAAATCCATTTTATATATTTAAAAAAAAAAATCCGGTGATTGATGAATCTCTCTATTTTTAGGTGCGTTCGTAATTATGTAAATACGTTGCAGCTATAGCTGTCGTTCTGTCCGTCCGTTCGTCTGTTCGTTTGTCCGTCCGCATATAACAACGAAAAAACTACTAAACCGAATCGTTTGAAACTTAAAATACATAATTATTACATAAGTTTGTCGAGTCACTTCAAATTTTATGAAAATCGAATGCATAGATCAATTACAGGGACAATCAAAAGTATTCCATTACATTATGGTCAAATGAGGGGAAAAGTTTCAAATGCATTTTAATGGTGTTACACTCATTCGAACATAATAAAAGTGATATGAATCTATAAAGTACATGTTATAATATACATTTTGCACAAACTGTGGTGCAAAGAACATTTATTATTGATTTACAAGGTCGCACAAAAGTATTTCATTGCATAATGGTATAGTAAGAACATTGTTTGGTGCGCGTTTTAATTATATTAAACTATTTCACATTTAATGAATATGATATACGTTTCTGAGGTGTAATAAGATTTACTATTCCTCTATATTTACAGGGGCACACAAAAAAGATTTCGGCCACTACCCTATATCCGAAATATTGTCTATTATAACAGCAAGATCTGAATATATTTAAAACTTCGTTATCGTACGAACGCACCTCATTTGCTACGCTTTGCATGCAATTTTCAACTTGTTTTAAAAAGGGTATTTAGTGCTGTCACCGCCGCTGTCAATAATTTTTTTCTGACCAGGGGTTTTTCTTTGCTAATACGCATTAACAAAAATATGAAAACGGGTATTAATATTGAAAATATTTCAAAAATGCATTGAAGTAAGCAGTTTTTAAATAAAAGAATCGTTTTAAGAGATATTTATGTTAAAGTTCGACAAAATTGTTCCATTAAAAAAAATTTAAGAGCAAAAACTATACTAGGCATTTAATTATTTTTTCTAAGGATATTCAATAGAAACTCAAATACAGATAGCATTTGTTTTATTATGCGCCTAATTTTTTGAAGATTTAATTCATTTTTAAATTCAAATTTTCAGCACTTCCAGAGACATTTCTATATAATTTAGAAAAAAATTATTATTTTAAATTGTTACCAATTGTTAAAATAGCGCAAAAAATAATTTTTCTTTAAATTAAAAAGAATATTCACACATGATTAATACAGACAGAAAAAAAACCCTTTCCAATTAGAATGATACAATAGAGTATTAAAAGCAAGAAAATAATTGAACATTACGCCATAAAAATTATTTTTACACAAGTTTATTAAATGAAATAACATTACAAAATAATAAATTATTTCATATATTTAATAGCCGCAAATGAAGGAAATAAGGTCATATTTCAAATGTCTAAATAATAATAATGCCAAATAGTTTAAAATTTTAAAAAATGTGTTTACATATAAAAGATTTATTTTGACTTTCAAAAGTTTTCAAATTAGAATTATATAATTACATATCAATAGGAAAATACTGAAAATTACAAAAAAAAAAACTATATTTACACATAAATATTAAAAGAGGAAAAAAAATTAAAAAATAAAAAAACATCAGTTCGTTAAATATCGTAAATCGAAGAAATTACATCTTAATTAAAGAGGCCAAATAATAATATTGCCAAACAATTTAAATTTAGAAATATATTTACATGGCAGATTTATTTCAAATTTCGAGATGATCTTCTGAATTATTTTTGCCAATTCTAAAGCAAAGCAAATAACATTATCTTTCTAACAGTAAAATATTTTCAAGTGAATATTAAAAAGATTAAAAAAAAGTTTGGTGAAAATTTTGTCAGATTTAAAACGTTATATACAAAATCTCTTATTTAAAATCATTTTCTTACAGCGATATTAAAAAATACCGGGAAACAAAAACTATGTTGAAGTAGTCCATTTTATATTAGCAAATTTTCAAATCTTTAACTAATCTTATTTCATCAAAGACGGAAACAGCAATTAACACAGCTGATTCGGCTTTAAAATCCTTCAGTAAAAAGGCATAGAAACACCTTTCAGCTAGATCAACACGGATTTTTTTATTATAATTTAATCTTCCGTATTTTTTTAATGAGATAAAGTTAACGGATTTTTAGAGACTGAACGGGGATCCCCTTAGTACATAAAACAATCTATGAATGAGAATAGTTAGAAAAACTACTCTTACATAAATCGTTGCATTTTCACTTTAACTTACGCGTAAAAAACGCAACGGTAGAAATAATTGTTCTAATACAATGTCAAAATATGACAATAAGAGCAGCTCGACTTCAATTTATTTTCACTAGCATAAGCAAATGTAGCAAATCATGATATGCATGCGAGCCTTATTTTCATTCAACAAGATATCTGTGATTGAAACTTGATTGAAAACACAACATCACGCATCTGTAAGTGAATTACTGACAGAAATCGATGAAGAGACAATTTCTCAGAATGCATGACTGAATATCCCAATAGTATTAATATCCCAATAGTGTTTAGTATTAAAACCCTCTGACAGTCTTGCAAAAGGGCATAAATGTAATGTTGTTTTCTCAGCATTTTGTTTTAATTGCTAAAAAAATATGATTCCTTCAAAATTATAGAAAAATCTTATTTACGAATATGAATGTTATCCTTGAGTGTGTTAATCATTGCACAATGTATTAAAAATCCATTAAATCAACTGAGTTATATAATTTTAATTATTGCTTGCATTGCAGTGAAACCTGGAGCTTAGGGAACGTCTATAGACGGGCTTGTCAGTGAGAGGGTTAAATTACATCTATTACAACAAAGTGAGATTGGGTTATCAATACTAGATTGCCAAACATAAATAAATGAAATAATTTTAAATAGAAATCTAAGAATAGATTGTAACTACAGTTTGCATATTATCATGATACAGTGTGTTCCAAAAGTTTACACAAAACAGGTTTTATTTAATTTTACAATCGAAAAAGGGAAATAACAATTTCAAAACCGGTTTATATTTATAAATAATACCAAAACAATAATAATATCATACAAAATTATTATTACTAATTCTTAGACTTTATGAGAAAAATTAAAACTTAAATTTTACTGTCCCAAAAGTTTATAGACAACTCATTTATTTCTTTAACGTTCTAATTTTTAAGTCGTTTTTTCTAATAACTTCAAAAACTCGATTAGACACATTCAAAAGAAGAATTTGAAGAAATTCTGGCTTACCCATATTGGACCGCCGTCCTATTTATACCACAGTTGAATAAAATCTCAATAATGTAAAAGAAACATTAAAAATATGCAAAAAACTTGACACAAGTTTCTAGAAATATACTAAATTAATTGAATTACTGTGAAAAATGGAATTTGAAAAAAATATTAATTTGGAAAATTTACTTTAAAATCACCCCTGAAAAATGTTATGATTTTAACCGTTCAAAAATATTAAAATGATTTTTTTTTCCAGAATCTGCCATGTGCAGTTTTTAGCAGTTCATTAGTGATGTACAAAAATGTAAAAGGATGCATAAGAAAAATAAATATTACACTCATTTGATGCTGTTTTTGTAACTGTCCTATAAATAGGACAACGGTCCGATACACACTTATTTCTCAAATTACTTGCATTTTTGATGAAACTTAAGGGTAAAAAGAGCGCAGACGACTTTTGACGCGTTGCAGCTGTATTTTGAATTATATATTATACGAAAAGAAAAATGCAGACAATTTTTCTCACTGCTTTCTAACTATAACTGTTTTTATTCGATTATCGAAGTATGTTTTTCGTGTTTTGGTTTTAGAACTTTTGTGCATTACCATTACTTCAGTTGCTCATTTATTTTGTAGTTGAGAATTTTTCTGGTGATTTTTAACGTTGTGAAATGGCCAAAAAATTTAAAACAGCTGAGGAAGCTCTTCAATGTATGAATTCTTTATCTGATGAAGAATTAGATGATCCTGAAATGAGCATTATTCCGCCGGAACCTGATGCGGTCAGTGACGAAGAAGAAATAGACGATTCTATCACAAATTGTAATACAATAAAGACAAGTGGGGATCCTGAAATTCTAGATACTACTGGAACTATAGAAATTTTGCCGAAAATCTGTGAAGAGGCTAGCAAAGAAAATATAAAACCTCCTATATGGAAAAATTGTGAACCGGAATTTACGCTTCAAACGTGTTCTTTTTCTTCTGAAGATAATCAACACATTATAGATCAGATATCTGGAAAAATTCCCGTTCAACTTTTTCATATAATGGCTAATGATATGATATCGCATAGAGTTACGGAGACTAATAGATATGCAGCGCAGAAGAATGAGTATTATTTCAATGTGAACGAAAGTGATATAAGAAAGTTTATAGGCATTCTGTTTTACAGTGGTTATCACATTTTACCACGTGAAAAAATGTATTGGGAAAACGCTCCTGCCACCGGCACAACTTTGGTGAGTACAGCTATGTCCAGGAAACGATACAGTGCCATAAAAATATACCTACATTTGAACGATAATTCGGCAATCAACAAAGATGATCGTTTTTACAAAATACGCCCACTTTTAGAAAAATTTAATATTGCACTGCAACAATTTGGAATTTTTTCAGAAAACCTAACAATCGATGAAATAATGGTGCGCTATTTCGGCAGACATGGCTGTAAGATGTACATGAAAAATAAACCTGTAAAATTTGGATACAAATTATGGATGTTGACATCTTATAATGGATACCACTTTAGCATTATTCCCTATCAAGGTGCTGAGGAAAAGTGTAAGGAGCCACTTTCTCAACGTGTTGTGGAAACTTTGCTCACTGTTCTGAAATATCCTAAGTTTCACAGGATATATATGGATGACTTTTTCACTTCACATGGGTTAATGGTTCGTTTGCAACAGAAGGGCTTTTGTGCCATTGGCACTGTTCGAGATAACCGAATGGCAAAATGCCCTCTTTGAAGTCATTAGCAAAAACAGAGAGGAACATCTGATGCATTGTTTGACGAAGCTAACAAAATTGCCGCTGTACGCTGGAATGATAACCGTGTAGTTTCATTATTAACAAATTTTGAAGCTACAAAAGTAAACGGCAAAGTACAACGTCAGTAAAAGGTGCCAGAAAGGATGTTGATGTACCATTCTGTATTACTTCTTACAATAAGTATAAAAATGGTGTAGACTTATTCGACAATTATACGGAAAATTACTTTTGTCCTATTCTTGGAAAAAAATGGTATAGACTTATGCGACAGTCATATGAAAAATTAATTTTGTTCTATTCTTGGAAAAAAATGGTATTGGCCACTTTACGTGAATTGCTTTGAGACCGCCCTCATCGCAGCATGGAAAATCTCAAAACTATTTTCTCCTGATGATGCACAAGATCTATTAACATTTCGCAGGTCTGTAACAATAAGTTACCTTAGAGAATCAGTACCGAGGAACAACATTAGACAAAGAGGTATGCTGCAGAATGATAAAGAACTTCTTCTGCTAAATAGTGAGCATGTGCTAGTGAAAAATCCAAATGGTCGTCAAAGACGATGTCAACTGAAATCATGCAATAAAAATTCTGTTACAATTTGCAACATGTGCAATGTTGGACTATGTAGAGATTGTTTTTTGGACTTCCATTCGTAAAACTCTTTACAATTTGCAAAATGTGAACTTTTAGACTCTGTAGAGACTTTTTTCTGTCTAACAAACAAAATAAATTTTTTTGTAAGGTAAGTCAACATTTTTGATTCTTTACTGTATATCGGACCGTTGTCCTATTTATAGTACAGTCTATATTTTCAAAAAATATTAATTTTTTTTAATTTTTTCTTTTTTATATGTGTAAGTATCTTATACTGAACATGTTTTAAAAAAATTACATTTTTCCTATGATTCCTTTAATGAGTGGTCCAATATGGGTTAAAGAAAACTAACTATGTTCAATTTCCAGCTTTAAATCTTGAATCATTGCAAATTGACCTCTATTAGCATATACGACTCTAGATAATTTTTCCAGGAGGTTCTGTATTGGGTTCAAGTCACAGTTACTTGGTTTTCTCTAAACCACTGCATTATAGAGTAAACACGGAATGGAGCAATTGACTTTCTAGTATTTCCATTTATCCTTGCCAAGCAAATTAATAAATAGAAGTAACTATATTTCGAGTGTTTTTTGACAATCTTCGGAACATCGGCAACCTTTTAAAAGAGCAATATCGGTTATTTACACTATAAGAAAATACTCCCCTCAGCATGAATAAACTCCTTCCTTGTTGTCTGCAAGTTCATCGCGAATATCGTGCCAATAATATGTTCAGTCATCGACGGTATCTAAATAAACTTTTTTTCATCATTGAAAAGAACAATCAACCATTTATCTGTTCAAGTCCTGTGATCTCGGGCTCACTGAGCACGAGTGTCTTTATGCTGTTTTTGTGAACTTTGGAAAACGGCACATTTTGCAATAATCGAGAAATGTGTTTGATAGCAGTCATCGATGGAAAGTAGATTTTGATACTGAAACGCCTAGTTCTTTAGAAACCCACCGTACATACAGCTTCTGGATCGAAACTAATCTAAAAGTCTATGTGTCTTGCAATTGTTTCCTTTCGTCGACCAGAACGAGTGGTTTGTTTCAAACTTATTAGTTTTTGACTAAATTGGTTAATACCAAACTTGTTGTGTCCAGATTTTTTGCAATGTCCAAAACGTTTCACCCACCAGCTTTTAACCCTTTCCGGCGCAGACAAATTCTGTTAGTAAAATGAGAAATTATCGAGTGACACCGGAATTTACAAACGACTTTTCAAGACATCAAGAACTCCTTAATTAAAGCTTTTGTTGTAAAAGCAAGATTTTATTAAAATATTATTGGTGCCAATTGCAAGTTTAGAATTAAAATTAGGTGTGCCCAGACCGGCAACACTGCGCCGGAAAGGGTTAAACTATAGATTTGCAAAAATTTCCTATTTTGAAAACTGCAAATTGCGAGGCATTTTCGCTATCAATTGCAAACATAAAGACAGGTTCGTTTTCATTTCAGGAAGTTATTGTGTCACAAGTACATGAAATGTGTAATATGTAAATTGGAATGTGTAAGTTTTGGATATCTGTACTTAAATCAGCTTTTAACACCGACTGTCTACATATTTTTGGGAACAGTATTTTTTTGTTTTTTGTTTTTTTATTTAATCTATGACTCTTAAAATTTGTTTGAGTACTTTATTATTCTTATTTCATTGTTATATATTTACATTATTCATTCATTTCATTTTCCTTACTCATTTAGTTAGCTCTCAAATACAAAACGATAGTTGTCTATAAACTTTTGGGACACATTGTAACTGTCTTTCTAAATGAAGAATCGACATAAGAGTCTTTCTTTTTTCCGTATTGCTCAGTTGAGTTCTTCGTTAAATGAAAATGTTTTACAAAGTTTTTTAAATAAAGCTCATGTTAAAAATCGAATAATTTTGGCAAGAATAGATGAACATATAAAAAGAACTGTGAGAGGGAATCGTTGCAAAAATGTATAGAATGTACAGTTATTTATTTAGAGTTAAGAGAATTATTTTAGCTTGCGTTTAAACAACGGAAAGAGAGGAAGATCTATGTTAAAAAAAATACTACGCATTTCGTAAGGATTTTCGTTTTTTAAAGGTTTTAGTTCTTTCGTACATAGATGAAAAATATTTATGAATAATTTTGCCTGTCTAGTAGTTTTACCCATTCGACTTGACCCCTGTCGAGCTTCACCCACTTCCATTGCCGAGTAATTTTTTTTATTTTATTGAGGTTTAGTATACCATGTTCATCATTGAAAATAAAGTGTTTTACATTTATTGTTTACATAGACGCACAAAAGTATTGCGTTACATTATAGTCTATCGTAGAAAATCCGTTTTTGCTGCATTTGAATGATGTAACAGTATTTCAAACATAATGAAATTTATATGCATCTCTGAGCTGAAAAAAAACATGACTTCTCATGAATATACAATGAACATCATTTGTAGTTCGTTTACAAGAACGCATAAAAAGGATCCATTATATTATGATCAGGCGAAAAAAATCATTTGCGATTGATTTTAATTAGAGTTATAATACTCAAATATAATTAAATTAACAAAGATCGCCAACTTGCACTAAAATATGCTTTTTGGAGTTTATATATGTATGTATAGATAGATAGATAAGAAGGTAGAGAGATAAGATAGATTATGGCTTGATTATCATTTATTGTTCAATTACCATCCCTTGCCGACGGATACATGCCTTTTCATGCTCATTTTAGGAGTTGATCATCGAAGGCTTAGATAGAGCAAAGCCTCTCTCTTAAACTCCGGGAACAAGTTCTAAGGCCCCACTGTACTACGAGTGCCCGGTCTCCTTTGGACCCTTGGGGGAATCTGAAAAAGTTATTCCAAAGTCCGCGGTAGAATCCTCAAGCACATGGCTATTACTGCCGTGATGTCAGATGTCTCACTCGGACACAAGCTTAAATAGTCCTTCCGGCAGTGCCGAGAGGAAGAGATAGCTTTCATATACTTATATATTTGTTTATTTATTTTAAATTAAGTTATATTATTCAAAAATACTAAGCTCAAATTAGTGGAACCTGATTATGAGCTTGGTTGAAATCTTAATTCAGGTGCACATGCACATTCATATTGAAATCGATTAATATATACGAGTGCTGTCGCGGGCAAATTGATTTTTTTTAATGTCACCCACGTCAGAAATTCAAACTGCTCAGGCGATTTTTAAGTTAAAGACAAAGCAAAAAATACTCCTGAATTCATTATTAAGATAAATACTTTAAAAAGAATCTTTTTTCAATTTCTAATTTTTTGTTTGTACATCATTATACATTTAAAAGATTTTTGACAAACTTAAACGGCTTCCATTTTGAAACAAGAGGACGGAAGAAGTTGGACAGTGAACGTGATCAAGGCATTGTTATGTACTATGTGCACACGGAGTTATATCCAGATCAGTTTATAAATACGCGTGTTATCACGTGACGAAAATCAGATCATTTCAAGATATGAGCAACACTAGAAATTAAAAATGCGATAACTCAGCCATTTTTTAAGATACAGACGAAACAAAAAATGCTCTGGAATCTTTGTATCAAGTTCAAATGCATAAGAGAAAAATCTTTTTCAATTTCTTACTTTTTTGTACCTAATTTTAAATTTTAAATTTATAAAAAATTTTAAATGGCCGTTATTTTGAAATAAGATGGCGGATGGAACTGAGTATCGAACTCGATTCAGGACTCAGTATATGTACACTCCAAGTTACATCCAAATCGATTCATAAATACGCATGTTATCACTTGACAAAAATCAGGTCGTTTCAAAATGTCAGCCATAAGAAAAATTCAAAGTGCTATAACTCAATCATTTTTTAAGATATAGACAAAATAAAAAATGTTCTAGAATCGCTGTTTTAAGTTCTAATGCGTAAAAGAAAAATATTTTTCAAATTTTATTTTTTTCAGATTTAATTTTAAATTTAAAGTTTTTTTAAAAATTTAAAATGACCGCCATTTTGAACCAAAATGGCGGATGATGCTGGGCAACGACCTCGGTTGAGACATTTGTATGTACTATTTACATACCAAGATTCATTCAAATCGGTTCATAAATACGCGTGTTATGACGTGACAAAAATCAGATCGTTTCAAAATGTCAGCCATAAGAAAAATTCAAAGTGCTATAACTCAATCATTTTTTAAGATATAGACAAAGTAAAAAATGTTCTGTATATGGTATTTTAAGATATAACGCATAAAAGAAAAATATTTTTCAACTTTTAATTTTTTTGCATTGAATTTTAAATTTAAATTTTTTTAATTAAAAATTTAAAATGGCCGCCATTTTGAAACAAAATGTCGGATGATGCTGGACAACGAACTCGGTCGAGACATTTGTATGTACTTTATACATACCAAATTTTATTCAAATCGGTTCATAAATACGTTAGTTATCGCATGACAAATATCAGATATATATATATATATGTCAACATTTGAACAGAGGGTGGTTTTGGGGTCTGGGAGTCATGATCGGTGAAAATATACCAAAATTTTCTGGAAGTGCTTTCCCCCGGACGGCTGCAATAGGTAGCTTTTTACTTTTTGTAATGAAAGCTACCTAAAAGTTACGCTCATGGGTTGTACCCCAGCTCTTCTAGTACAATTGTTAGCTCATTAATTCGAAATCATCTTATAGTTGGATAATGCTGCCACTTATGTGCATATTTTGAAACAGTTTACTACTAATTTCTGACCTCACGAATCGGTTTATTATTTACTTCTTGACTTTACTTCGTAAATGTTTTATTTAAAAGGTCTAAAAAAGTCAATTTTCAGGTATATTGCAATTCTATAAATGAAATTATTAGTAGAGAATTACGGATATTTTACCTAGCAAATGCAAATAAGAGAAGAACTTTTTTTTCAGAAGCATGAAAGTTGAAAACCTATCCAAATGGCCAATATAACATGCAGTGATATAACATAGAAGGGTTAGTGTAGCCAATTATGTATGGATTTACATATACAAACGCAGAAAAAGAGTAATAAATGAAAAACAAGATTTTGAAATAAAATTCACAATACTAAGAACTAATTTAAACATAAACTATTTTAACTTTTTAACAACTTTCTACACAGACAAAAAAATTAAAATTTTTATCAGTTTATAAAAATGTTATTTAAGTTTGAAAATATGCTACTTTAATCATTAAATTAACCTCTATTCTTCTTTACATGAAAAATTCTTTTTAAAAATAAATAAATTATTTTGCTAAAGCACAAAATTTGTAAAAATGTAATGAAATTTCATTTTCTTGTAATTAATACAATAGAATACTATTCAATTTGTATAGAAATAGAAAAGTTGAAAAACTTATAATTAACTTTAGAAATTTAAAAATGTGCAATTTAAAATCATTTCAAGTGTTTCGAAACAAAAAAAGACCTTTTATGTAAAATTAAAAATAAGAAACCCTTTTAAGATATTAATGAGATAAATAATGAAGTTTTCGTAAAAAAAAAAAAAAAAAAAAAACAGTTTTAATATTATTAATGGAATTCGATTTAAAATCAAATGTTCACTCGTCAACAAAAACTAAATGAAATTTATAACAATTTAATTCAACAACCATTTTTTTCTCAATGTAAAATGAAATACAAAATTGAATATTTGACATTTATAAATGTCAAGAAATATCAAGAAAAAAAAATTTGAAAATAATAAAATTTCATTTTAAATTATATAATGTATCAAATAAATCGAAATCAAAGTTAAATATATAAAAAATAGCTCCATTTGAATGCGAAAATCTCTGTGGGTTGCGTTTGTAATTTTGTTTGTAGCACCTACAGTCGTCGTCTGGTCCATCCATACGTCTGTTTGTCCATCCGCTCGCATATAAAAGCGCAAAATCTATGAACCGAATGGTTTGAAATTTAATATATATGATCTTGCAGAATTTTGTTAAGTCATTTCGAATTTTATAAAAACTGAATCAAAATTTAAAAGATATTAATAAAAGTTTTTTTTTCATTCTTTTAAATCAAATTATACTTAATTAATTCAGATATATTCCTAAAGAGGTAATAATTTTTGGCTGCCTTGCTGATTATTCCATTAAATACTAACATACGTCATTAATTCAATTTAATATCCATGAGTAATGACTCTCGGTTTCCATGCTTATTACGTACTATTTAAAATCAAGTACTATTGTTTTCGTATTATTAAATGTAATACATATAATTGTAATAAATTTTGTATTCATGCATTTTTTTCAAAAAAGTGCAATATCTATTGCACTAAGGTCCCTATATTTATAAAATTAGTTATAGTACGAAGGTATCTCCTTTACCACGTTTGAAACATAATTTTCAACTTGTTTGCATACTAGATAAAATAACTCACACATAAATAACAAAAAAAAATCATTGAAATTCGCATTTAAAAAACTAACAGATTATGTTGCAGTTTTTAATCCAGTATGTGCCAAAAGTGACTTCAAGATTTAGATTTCAATAATTTATTAGTTATAATAATTAAGATCTTTTTTTTACAATAATTTGACAAAATACATAAATTACAGTTGGGTAGCCAAATTATTAGTTACACTGCAATATTTCTGACTTTTTTTTAAATTCTTCACTTGAAAACTGGCTTAATTTGTAAGGTTTTTTCACATGTCTTTGGATTTTAAAACTTGGAATGTTGCTTTATGTTTTAGTATTGACTTAACTAACAATTTACACTTACGAGTGTCATTAACTGTGTGAATATTCCTTAGTGTATTTAGGGATGTTATTGTAAAAGATTATTTTCAATATTTTTATGGTGAATTATGTTCAAATTTTTGATAATTAATGCATGCTAGATTCCAATTATCGTAATCGTCGTACTGTCGTAATGCTGCCAGACTAACAACATTTGTTACTAAATATTCGTCTTAGGTGATAATTTCAGAGATTACTGCATTGTTAAAACATTCCTATTATTTAAAAAGACATATTGCTATCTGTTATGATTGTCAGCAAAATAAAATCTAAACTTGATAAAATCGCTGTGGTAGGGAGCCACAAGAATATAAACTGTGAATGCCGACGCTTCACAATGTCTCGGGATGATCAAAAAATGCGTTTCACATCTTTTGAAAATGGACGAAAGTGAACAAAAGAAAATTAAAAGAATCGTAAATTAAACTAGCAGCGCTATTTTTACCAAAACAACAAGGTTCTGTGTTATAGAATTGGGGTTTGAATGCAAGAGACCGGTTAAGAAAACCAAATTTGCTTCAACTATGAAGCTGAAAGACTTGTCTTGGAGCAAAAAACACCAATACATAACCAGTTAAAACTGGAGAAATGTGAATGGAGTAGTTTTTTATTTTTGTATTCTGTGGATTATACTTATTTCAATTCTTCACAATGCCCCTGTGAACTAGTTGAGAAAATTTTATAGTTTGTTTCTCCGAAGAATCTCGTATCGCAATAATGATGCACATTTGTCTTCATTTATCCAGCTACGAAAAGTCATAAAATATCAAAACGGATTGTATTGCAGAGATAGTCCAAGCAACACAGTTTAGCTCATGGCATTTGTTTTTCATCAGTGGAAGTGATACAGGTATTCTTTACACCATGAATGTCATGATGAATCAGATTCAATGTAAAAAACTATTGGGAGGAAGGTTTACCCCTTAACTAAAGAAATAATTTTCCGATACCTCCAAGTGTATTTTTATGCATGAATCGAGGCTATTTCATAAAGCGAAGCCAGTAATGGAATCTTAATTAAAGGGAAAATAAGTATTTTGCCATGTCGGGCAATTCTCAGGTATTAACCCAATCGAGAACGATTGGGAGGTTCTAAATTGAACTAAAAGAATACATAAAAAGCAAAAGAAATTTATCTGAAGTCTTGTTTTATGCCTGGGCACCATCAGGAAGATTGGTAGAAAATCTAAAAAAACTGTATGCAGAGCATATTAAAAAGAGTACAGGCCATTATCAACGCTAAGATATTTTGACGAAATATTAAGTATTGACTTGTAACACTTTTGCTAAAATTTTTCATAATAAGTTTCCATTTTATGAACAAAAGTTTATTTTTTATTTTTGAATCATATACATTATATCCAAATATGCCTAAAATTGCTTACAAATTCGCAGGTAAACAAAAATAAGGTACCCTGGGGTAATAACTCCACGTTAAGGTTCTACCAATTTTCACGGCTTAGTTTTAGATTGTATTTTTCAAACAAATATAGGATCTGATACAGCAACTCATTGACTATCTATGTAAAATAAAATAATTTAACAGATATGTATTCATAAAATGTAATGGCGTTTTTTCTTGACCAATGCTATTTGGCGTTATTACCCACCTATATGGGTAATAACGCCATGCAAACAAAACTATGAAATAAGATGGAATGATTGCATGTAGATTGCCCAATTCTAAAAATAAAAACTCTACAAACTTAGAAATTGACAAATTGCATTCTAAGTTATTGAAAATGTTCAATTTTTTGTGAAAGTGTAAGAAAAATAAAGGTGTGGTTTGGGAGGGGGGGGGGATGAGGCAAAAGAATATCAGACCGTGAGCTTCTTTTTGCTTAAAAAGGACCGCTTAAATAGAAATATGAGAAACATTGCACAGTTTTAACTGTGTTTATTTGAATCAGTATTTAGGATGTAGCTCGGCCACTGTAGGGAATCAACCGGGGTATTAATGTAAAGGATTGGCGTTATTACCCCGGTACAGTTATTGCGCAGTGCATTTTAAATTACAAATTATCTCGAGAAGATATCCAAAATCTTCAACAACATTTTTAAAGTGCATGAAATGAACTACAAATTTATGTAATTAACAAAGCATTTCCGGATAAAAAGATAGTCTTCACATCACAACACGTATCTCGCAAATTTTAGATCAAGCGTTAATTTTCGTTGTTTGTAAAAACAATAAGACCTAAAAATGAAACAAATTAACTTGAAGCTGTTTTTTGCGATTTATATGACTCAAAACCCTTCTGCGCAGAGCACATGGGTGTCATTTACCTGATTATTTCATAATTATGCAAAATATAAGCACTTGGCGTTATTACCCCGCCTGGCGTTATTACCCCAGGGTACCTTATATAGCTTTAAACTCATCTGAATGTGAATTTTAGGTATATAATTAGTGATTTATCCTCCTCCTGTAACTCAAATATTAATTCGAAATTGTTAACAATAGATTACTCTTCGCGACTTTAACATATAAGAATGCTCAAATTGACTTGTAAAATTGTAGAAAGTACTATACACTAATGTATATTTTGGCGTTAGTGTTTAAAGATTACTCAGATTTTACTTTTCCTACTCTGGAGAGTTTGAAACAATAATTATAAAAATAGAAAGGGTTTTGCGTTTTTAAACTTTGAAGGTTACTAGAACTAAAAGTTCAGGCAGCAGCTTTAGTTGGCCAAAATTTTAATTATTTTTTTTGTAATAGTCTAATAAAAGGTTATTGACTGCTTTATGAACATTTCATGTATTTCATCTGTGTTTTTATTATGGATGGATAATGAATTACTGAATTTAAAATTTATGAAATCATTTTTGGGACACTCTGTATACTTTTAGCCTTTTTATTTATGCCACAAAATATATTTGTTTAAATTGTTGTGTAAGACATAGTATTTTCTCAAAAGAGAAGCTTAAAATATTTTCGGATTAAATAAAATCCAATGCAAGATATTAGAAATTAACCCAAATACCCTATCATTGATACAAATATTTACTACCTCAAAAAAAAGAAACTCTGCAAAATTAGATTTCTCAATCTGCCTATAGATTCCTCGGGATAAGAATTCCACTGCATTCTATAAGAAATAAAATGTGTGTTTTGCGATACAAAGAATTCATTACCACTCTTTCATCAAGCAATCTTTTTGTGGATTAAGCTTTAATGGAATAAAAAGCTAGCAAAGATAGAGAAAATACTTTATTTGTAAAAGCTTTTTTTTAATCTATCGAACAATTATATACAAAAAATGCTGCATTTATAATATGAAAGCCAACATTTTTCGCGCTTCAAATGAAATAGTATGATGAATGATAATTTATAAATAGAATCCGAATAAATACAGTAAAATAAAATTTTCAAAAATACGAAAATCGTAACGATGATATTATTTTTGTAGGATTTTTTCTCCAATCAATATCAGTCATAAGTTTTGAAAGATACAAATACAACAAGATGAGAAATTCAATATTTAATTCAATGTACAGTAAACAAGCAATAGTTAATGAAACGGGGATGGGGTTTTAATTCACGATTTTCGATTTTCTAAGCCTATATGTTAACCATTCAGCATCTTTTACACAAGCCAAGTTCTCAAATATCGCCAGATATTTGTTTACATACGTACACATATTTTTGTGCAATATTACGTTCTTACACATACTTCTGTGTAATAGCACGTAAGCCTCTGTAATAGTGTGTTGTTATATGGATAGCTGTGTAGTATTTGTTCACATGACCCCACCAGTGTCCGAGAAATTCTAACCTTTCAACTGGTAGACGGCAAGTGCTGGGTTCGAAGCCAATCGCGGCCGTCGGTCTAACCGTTTGGAGTTTTCCGTGGTTTTCTTAGAACTTTGGATTTCCTTGCTTAAATACGGGTTAGGTTCCCTTAGAAAGACCCCCACGAAGGCACCCCACCCCTTAGGGGCTATATCCCACGTGTTGATAATCGGCCGTCATAAAATAAACCAAATCAAACCATGTTCACATACTTCAGTGTAATATTCAGTTGTTATGCATATATATATGTAATATTCTGCTCTTATGCATATATCTTTGTAATATTCTTACACATATTTCGGTGTAACATACAAAATACCCATATATTTGTGTAATATCCAAAATTTGTAAATCACACTAACGCATCAGTTCGGGTAAAGGAAATGTATATATTATATTTATTATGCTGAAAGAATAAATTGGTGAAACCAGAGCTGGTTTTTATAAAGATCAAACTTCTATCTATATTATAAAGGCCAAACATAGCTGTGCGTAACGCATACGTCATTTGAAATTTGAAATGAAATTTCGGTTTTGCAATTTTTGCTGCTACAAATTTTTAAACTTCTAAATATCGCATACTTTCAATTTTTGCACCATCGGATAGGGAAAAAATGTGCTTTTAAATACAATTTGTTTCAAAACTATACCTTAATTTATTTATTTTTAAAAAATTAATTTTTTTTTTTTTTTTTTTTTTTTTTTTTTTTTTTTTTTTTTAGATTTTAGTACCATTTTTGTAGTTGTGCAACAGAAGTACTCCATCTCTATTAAAATTAAAGTGGAAAATCAGATTAATGTATCTTTTTTGTTGCCATTTTCTCATAAAAGTGAAAAAAATTTTGGATTAAAATACCTCCCGTGTCAAACATATCTTCTGTTATAAAACTCGCAGAATTTTTTATTTTATTTCGTTTTTATTTATTAATTAAATGACTTACTACAAATTTGCTTGACACACAATACAACACTTTCTTTTTACAAAAATATATTTTAAATAATATTTGTGTGACTTATATTCTTCTTTATGATTTTAAAATGATCAAATTAAAATACAAAATTTTTTAAGGTGAATCCGGATATGAGAGGTACATATACAAATTTTGAGACGGTGAAAATTATGTCGGGTTTAGATTTAACGGGAAAAAAATTAGATGATTGTTTCAAAGTGGAATAAATTTTGCTCTTTTTCATTTTAGATTACTAAGCATAAGAGCCTTAATTGATAAATGTATCACAATATGTGATATTATGTTATTACCTATATATACGATTAAAGATTAATTTTAATAATTTCAACAAATGAGTTTTTTTAAAACTAGTATTTTATTAACTATAGGTTAAATATCATTTCTTTAAGAGTTAGGTTTACCAATATAAGATGCATTTTTTATTGTAAGCAATTTTCCAGGTTTATTTAAAATAAATGAAACAGTTCCTTCTTAAATACTTTCTTTCGTCGAAATTCGGCGGGTTTTACTTTGTTTTTATAAAAACTAAGTATTCTCATAATAAAAATGGTTTACTCGAAGACATACTTTTATATTTTATATGCATTTTTAATTTCGTCAGTTGTTAATATTTTTAATAGGAATTAACTTTTTATGATTTTGAAAATTTTAAAAATATTGAGACAGTCTGTCCTAATCATAGTATGGTGTTCACAGAGTGAGGATTGTTATAAAAAAGAATATCTATAATGTTTTGGCTAAGAAGTTAAATATAAAGACTCAGTTTTATATAAAAATATAGTATAAATGTATCCTCAAATTAGTTTCCCTTTAGATAAACGTTTTAAAAATTACTCATAAATAGAAAAAATGTTGTATTGCAAACTAATTTTTGTCTACAGCTCCACATATTTAGAATATAAGCTTTGCAATTCCAAATTCAAATTTCCCGTATAATTTTAGTTTTTTTTTTTTTTTTTTTTTTTTTTTTTTTTGCATAATTCATCTAACTAATAATGCAAATTACGTTAAAAAAAATTAGCAGAATATTAATCTAAAGCTAATGTTTCATAAGTGCTTTCTTCTGATTATCACTGTAAACAAAAAACTGTAAAGTTGTTGAAATATTTCTAGGATATTGGAATTCCTAGAACTTTTTATGTAATGGGATCAACAAAAATTCATGTAACAGATATACGTTTGCGCTGTAAATCAAAAAATATATGTAAGGTTACTAAGATTCTTTTAGAAAACTGGGGTTCCTAAAACCTGTATTGCAACCCGGGTTACAGATAAAATTTTAATTAGATTACTGTAATTTTAATAGATTCTTTTGTAAAGCTATAACTATACCTATAACTATACCTACTATAACTATACCTACTGTGTACAGATAAAATTTTAATAATCATACAGATTCCTGTAAATTTTGATCTGTAGAATTGCAGACTTTTTTTTTACAACGTTGAGTTTTCTTCCTAATTCTGTAACTAATCAGTGTAAAATGATATGGTGTAATCTAAAACTTTCCCTGAAATTTTATCTTACAGTATAATCGCCATCAAAACCCATTCAGAAAAACTGAAGTTATATGCAACAGGAACGAAAATCCCACTTGCATTTCATGTATAGAAATGTTGAAATTATAATTGTATAATAATTATGTATAATAGAAATATAGAAATTATGTGCAACTGAAGTAGTTATATAATGTGATTAAATCGTTTAATGTACAATTGAGAATACACAAGATATATTCTCAACGTTCCAAACCTCATCAATTGGCTTCTGAGTCAATGAACTCTGTTTCATAGAATAAATACATTAATTTTAACCCAGATGTAAGCACAACTTCCTCTTTGCAACAAAGAATTTTTTACCATTTCTAACACTCTATTACCATAGGTTTTAAAGATGTACTTTCAAAGCTATTTATTCATTATTGCATTGAAAAGTGCATTATAATACTATCTAATGGATTGCGACCTAGAAGTCAAAACATTCCAGAATACTGCAAAATCCCAAAACAGATTGAGTTAAGACTTGGAACAATTTGATTCAAAAAAAGTGTTCCATTATTTAATATGTACTTAAATGTGTTCTGAATATGTTTCGCTGTAAAAAAAAGTGTTCAAAAAAGTTTTCTGCTCAGGATATTTCTTAAATCTAAACTTGGGAACGTATGTGAGAATAGACTGATAAAACATTTGGACACACTTATGAAATCACGTGTTTCAAAAAGGATTTACAAAATGCTTTAGAAAGTGTGCTGAAAAGAGGAGTGTGTTGTCAGAAGTATTCTAAAAACTGTTCCAAAAGGTTCTTTTCAAAGTGTTCTAGAAAAGGTCACAAAGTATGTGTTCTGATAAGTGTACAAAGATTTGCAGTGAAGCAGTATAATTACAAGGTAAGTTTTATCAAAATCATAAAAAAGAAAAAATAGGCACCGAAAAATAAAATAATATAAAATAAAATACGTTTCTTTAAAAGATATGCAGGTATACCAGTCTGCCAGGCAAAGAATTCAGAGACCTCCTTATACATTTTAATCCCAAAAATAATTTCCATGAAAAACTGAAACAGTTATTCGACAAGTAATTGTGTCTTCTGTCAATTTATTTCAGAATAAAATAGTCGTCTTCATTTAAAAATTGTACTACTTTCTGAAATTTCCAATACGCACACTTAATTTTGATATCATGTTTCACTTTTTTGATAATTTGTTCCTTAAGATACCAAAGAAAAATTGTTTGTTCTAGGAATTTAAAAAGTATGAAGGTATCGAATTTGAAACTCCTAATGTTACATTCATTTTAATCATTACAAACCAAATTCCAATGCGGATAGTTTTTTTAAATATTACTAAAAAACTATTTGACGGAATGAGTTGTAGTTTTGTATTCGCATATTTATTTTCTACAAATCGACATCTGTTTTTTAAAAAATCCTGTTACGGTCTGTAAGTTTTCGCAATAATTTTTCATATTTTCTGCAAATCCAAAATAACAGTTCATTCTTCCAAATGTTTTCTAAGTTTTTTTTTTTTTTTTTTTTTTTTTTTTTTTTTTTTTTTTTTAACTATGTACACTTTAGACTGTTTTGTAACAATTACAAAGAATTTATCATTGAAAATTCTTTAATTTTTAAACCAATTTACCAAATTGCTCCCATTTGTTACTTTAAGGTAAAATTTACCTAATAAGTCAAATGTAATGTCAAAATTAGGTATTCGTGTCATAAAATGAAAGAAATACTACATAATATCCTGTAGAACGGCTTTTTCCTTTTTCTGTGACAATTTGGAAACTAAAATGCATGGAAAGTCTTTTTTTTTTCCAGGTGTACATATTTAATCCTCTCGCTTATCTGGACCTTTTACTAGGATTATAATTTCACTTATAAATTACGGTATTATAACGTCAGTTTTAGACTAAATTTTATTTTGATTGATACCTATTAAAGATCAAGGTTTCAGATGCGGTGCAAATTAAGTTTTATAACTAAAATAAGTGATTGGTTAATCCGTTCCAAACAGATTTCGGTAACCGAATTGTTCGTCAACCGATCGTAAATTTATTGATTTGCATGGAATTCATTTAATTCATTCTTAAAAGCTAAATAATTTATAAAAAATATTATAAATCTTCCCTAAAAATCGGATTAACATATGTCCTTATTTAACCCTTATTTAACATATGTCCTTATTAGGACAAGCGCCGGGGCCTTTTAGACCCGGAGTGCGTATGGTTTTTGCAGTTATAACCACTAATTTTTTTAAAGTAATCTTCAACTTATTTTATCGCAGAATTTGTAATGATTGTCTCCGTCTAAATAAAATGACGGTTATAATTTCACTTTATTGGTGGCAAAGTTAAAACCATTTATACCCTAAGTAAGCGCGCGTTCTCCCGGGTTAATAGGACAAACTGCATTGTGATTACTTTGTCAGTGTCATGACTTACATAAAACTGCTCAATTAATCGGAGTCAATTAATCGAATTAAAAACGTGTTAATGTGGATCATGATATTTATTAAAATCAATCGTTTTCTCTTATTCTGTTATCAACAGCTGTTTGCAAATATCCGACTTAGAAGGATGTGAGTTCCCGTCTCTGCACGAGCTGATGGACAATAGAACGACGAAGAATCGAGAAAAGGATCTTAAAAGCGCTAGCTATCACAATGTGCCTTTCCCAAGGAATATTTCAAAATTCAAGGAAGGTTTGCTGGTCATAGTCATAAACATACACAAAAAATGCTTCAATTCTATGCATAACTTTATACACTTTTCGATGGTATAATAATGAAAATAGCACGGAAATCACTTTAACAGAGCCCTCTACCGGAAGATTTTTTTTTCAATTTCAGGGAGGACCTGCTTTCTATGCCTAAAAATAATCATATACAAAAAATTTAGTTCTGTTCTAAGCATAACTTGATGCACTTTTTGATGGTAAAATAATAATAATAGCATAGACAACTCGATTATAGCTCCCACTTCTAACGGATTTTTTTTTCAACTTCAGGAAGGGTCTGACCATAGCCAAATAATTACACAAAAAATTGGTTTAATTCTATGCGTAACTTTATTCAATATAGGTGGTAAAATATTGAAAATGGCCCAAGAATCGCTATTTCAGCGCCCCCTTCCGGTGGAATATTTCGAAATCGAAGGAGAACCTACTTGCTATTGTCAAAACCATTTACGAAAAATTCAGTTCAATTCTAAGCATATCTTTATACACTTTTTGATGGTAGAATGGCAACATACGGACACACATTCAGACAGACACAAACACACACACAGACAGACAGACATTTTGTAAAAACAAGTTTTTTGGAATCTTTGGCCCCTAAAATGTGTAAATCCGTCGAAAACCGGAAATCGAAAAAATTTCGATTACGCTAGTTTCTTCTACTGAAGTTAAAAGAAAGTAAAAAATAAATGACATGCGCTTTGCAAAATTTTTTAGAATTACATTCATTGATTACCGCATTAAGTGATAGTGTCATTTTGACTTTTCAAAAGCTCCCTAGTTCTCTAAATATCGTGTTTTCTTCAGGACCCGATGAATTTCAAGAATAATGACGATGAAAAGAGATGAACTTCAAGTTCAATCTTGTTAATTTGTAAACTAAATTTCAAATAAAATAATTGATTTGCTATTAAGATATTTCTTTAAAAAACGACACAAAATGTAAAACTTAATGTTTCTAATCTATTCATTCTAATTTGGCAGTCGGTAAATATTAGACCCGAACCCCCGTTAATCTATGAATTGATTAGGCTCTACGTGTGCAACTGTTAAAATGTTTTCGAAATCAACAGTTAAATACAGCTCAGCTCATCTAAACACAGTATTGCTTCTTGGCTTTGTTTTGTGAGGTATTCCTAAACCGAACGTATTGCACCCTTGCTACAAAAGTGTCCTAACTCAAAAAACGTCGTTTTTCAAAAAATGTGAAAAACTGCTTTACTTGTGGTAAGCTCAATAGCCATTTTGCAAACACAACTGCTACCTGCTGGATTTTAACTGCTCTATCGTCTACTTTATGTGATTGCTAGAGAATGTAAACCACATGGAATGGCAACCATAACTCAAAAAGTCAAATTTTTGGGTTGCGATACTTTTGTAGCAAGGGTACCTTATGTTCGTTATTCGAAAACGAAAATGTCTAGCGAATGTGTTTCTTAATTGATTTGTTCATAACTCAAACAATTCGTTAACCGATCGCCTACTTTAATGTGAAGTACAATTTTATTTTTGAAGCATTTTTTTTAATAATTCGTGGTAATTAGATTTAAATAAGCATTTAAGATTTGCATAATAACGTTTCGGTTTCACTTGCTAATCATTAAAAGAAATATTTAGAAAAAATACAATAATTTTATTCAACAACATTTATCTCAAAAATTAAAGTCAATTATAGATGTCTATTTAAACTTCTTTTTACCATCTTTAAAAATAAATATGCTGATCAGTATTTGCAATCTCATTAAAAGATTAGAAGAAAGTGTTAAATAAAAAATACAAAATAAAAATCATCATTTTAGCTTAAAAAAGATTAATTTTTTATCCTTTTGTTTTAAAAAAATCATATATTTTAGAAAAAATGGATGGAAAAAATCAAAATAGCAATTTCATATTGGAGCATGCTTGAGCCACTTGGCATATATGAATGTTTCAAATTATTTTATGGCTTACGACTTAATTAGATCTTTATCATATAAATTAAAAACATGCAAAATATTTATGGATGTGAAAATCTTAGAGTAAATTTCTTTTAATGTGTGTAATTTAGAGGATTTAACAGACAAAAATAACGAAAAATGTTAGTATATATTAAAAATGAGTGGTATTTTATAAATTAATGATGAGAAGCATTAGTTTAAATTAATACTAACTGGAATTATATAAAATTACCTAGAAAGTTCTCTGTGTAGCATAATTTATAAATTTAGTAGAATCTATTGTCATACATCGTTTTGCTAAAATTAATTAAATTTAAAAATTAATAATGATATAAAATCATCAAAGTCACAAAGCCATTTTTCTGCACTTTGATACTGATTACCGTCGAATGAAGTGTACTAACTGAAGTTTTCAAAACAAATTAAAAAAAATTGAACTGACTTGATTTCATTTTTTGTGTTATCAAAATCATTTCTTATATTATTTTTAGAAATACATTCAACTTCATTAATTTTATTACTAGAATTGCTATCAGCTTTACTACTAGAACTATTTTCAGCACTACTATTAGAATGATTTACATCTTTATTATCACTGTTATCATTATCTTCAGGAATTATATTTGATTTCAAAATGTTTAAATTACACAAACATTATTATTCTGGTAATTATTTCATCAAAAGATAGTCATCGATACACAAATCATTATAAATCGCTATGAAATCATTAACGGGAGAATCTTTTTAAGCTTGCTGAATTTTGTTTATAATATTTATCACTATTAATCTCGAATGGTAAAACTGTAAAATTTCTAATTCTACGACGCGGAAAATAAAATGATGCAAAATCTTTAAACTCGATAATTTTTCAGGGAACTTCCTATTCCATAAATTCTAGAAATTTGCGTAATTAAATAAAAAGTAAAGAGAACTCACGCTATATATATGTATCCAGCTTGGTAGGAATGTAAATAAAAATATATTACGCTTTAATATTCATATCTATTTGATATGAATTTGAATCTCTTAGAATTAATTAATACAAGCCAAGTTTGTACTCTTTAATTAAAGATTTAATAATCATCTTTTAATAATTAAGAACGTCCGTTCTCAGCTCTCTCTTCACTGATTTCGTACTACACGTATCGTTCCAACGCTATTTATGAATTTTTACTATGGAGATTGCATTGCTAACGGTATAGAATCGTTTCGGGTGTTTGTTTTTTTTTTCGTTGAAAATAGAACCACAAAATAAGCCAGTATTCTTTTTTTTTTCACAAAATCAAGTTCATAGTCATATCATAGTCAATTTTTGCCAGCGATTTATTCTTTGCGAGTATACTCAAATTTTCATGCGAGAAAAATCGCTTGCGTTTCTTTTCATTTTGTAAGCATTTCATTGGCTGTTCCAGAAAAGGTTTCTCCATTCTCAGACTTTTAGCATTTGATTGAGTATTACTCACTTCAGGTTTCAAAGACGTTCTGACACAATAGAATCCAGTGCTTTGCAAGCAACTACATTGGAGCCATGGAATAATTTGGAGACGCCTGTTATTTGAAGCTATTTTGACTTTGAATGAACTACGTTGAATAAATTCCTCGTCCGGTATGACGAGGATGACAGCTGGTCTTTATTGTTAGCTCTCTGTGAAGGAATTAGGACCGTCATTTCTCATTTAATGGTAAGTTTAATTCAAAGAACTGATTATATTGGGCAGGCAATAATGCCCTTAATGTTGTTGTACTTCCGTTAAACGAAGAAAAAATGACTTTGTGGCATAATCAGCACTTCATTCCTGGTCCTGAATTTTTTTGAAAAGTTTACTGTCGCAGGTCTACAAACGTGTACGGTAACATGTTCTCACTACATTGAAATATTGACTAATTAATTCCCAACTTGGAACAGTGAAATGTTCTGTGTGACGTCTCGTGCATTCAAGATGGCGCTTTCCCTAATGTAAAGTCTTCTGTCAAGCATTTCTTAAGGCAACAGTTTGATGACACAGATATTTCCAGTCATTCACATTTCCGTAGCTGCTAAGGAACCCCGATATCTGTCCTAGGGATTTCTAGCTGTACCTGAAATCAAATTTGTATGCATTTAATCCGTAAACTGAATCTGATTCCAAAGATGACATGGTACATCATGTTCAACAAATTCCTCTTTCCATGGTACGTGCTCAAATGTACTCCCCCGGCAACATTGAAACTATCATTGTGTGGATAAGATATCGGGGAAAATTTGTGAAACACAATAAAATGTTTTGCCTTATTTTGCTTTTTTGTCTTCATTTATTATTTTCTTAGTATTTCTAGCGTCGGTGATTTTCGTATTACAGGTATCGTTCCACCGCTATTTATCATTTTTCACTATGGAGATAGCATAACTATACAAAAAGTAGGTGTTGTCATTTGAAACTTTGAAATTTCGAAATTGTAACAGTAACTGTTCGAGTTTAAAATTGTTGTTTTTCATATGATTTCTATAGACCATACTTCAAGATACATTAAACTAAAATTTCATTTCTGTGAACGTTATAATAGCTAGGGGCTCATATAGTAAGAAAATTTTCTTACAATCAACCTGCAGGTCTAGTAGCTTCAATACATACAAATAAAAAATTTGGAATACACACAATAGATATAACAATCTTTTTTTTTAAGAAAAGCAATAAGGATTCCATATATAAAATTCACAGTACAACAATTTTAATAAAAGTGTCTTTTTACTATGGTCTGTTTGCTTTTGCAATAAAGATTATAATAATTCAACTTTCTTTCGATTAAAAAAAGGGAAGTAATTTTTTCGTTTAAAAAGTAAATAAAAAAATCTGATAACATATAGAAATTTAAATGCATTATCAATGATCAATTCAAAGTAATTTAGAAAATTATTTTTCTTTCTTTTGTAATTTTAAAATGTTGTTTCAAAATAAAAATATTTTTTTAACTCTTAATTATTTTCATTTTAAATTAGTACATATTATCTTAGTTATTTAGCTTGATTCTTTTTCTTTCAAGGAAAAAAAAGCATTTTCTGGTTTTTCAATGGAAACACAAGCCGGATTTTCTTTTTAAATAAAATAAACAACAGAATTAAGTAGAAATTTAATCAACAATAAATGAAAAGTTACATCATTAATTATTTCTATATATTGTTTTGTCTAATGGTTCATCTAATGGTTTTAAAGTTATTTGATAGCAGTGATACATAGAAATTGATTTACATTTATTTTTATCAAAAGAAAACTAATGGAAATATTGTGTACTGAAATTAAATATCATGAAAAAATAACAAGGGGTACTAAAAAGTTAAGAAGTTCAGAACCGGCAAGAAAATTAAAAAAATATATATTGCACGTATATGTAACAATGTTCTTTGAACTTCATTTTAAAAATATATGTCTGTGTCACAAAAAATGCAATTTAATTTGATTTTATATTTCTTGTATATCATATGACTATGCTCTTAATAAATAGAAAGTATTGCCAATTACAATCTTTTAAAGAAATTTTAAAAATATTTATGCCATTTATAAATAAAATAAATATTTTTTTATAAATTTTAATAGTTGAATAGACATTAAATGTTAATTATATTTGAAAAGAGTAAAAAATATGTATCATATTTTTGGCACTGTCTAATATTTTCTATATAGATGAAGAATGGAATCTAAAATCTATTTAAACATTTTAAATAGACATGGTGACAACACGATAAAACAATACAACAGATAAAAGAATTAATTATACAAGTATACATTAATCATTAAATATTTTCATACATTATTTCGAATTAAAAGGAAAAAACTTTCAAAGAGTGTAAATGTGGAATAAGTAAACTAAAAATTTTCAAAACAGAATATTTTTGAAAAGGTTAACCTTAAATTTCTCATATACTTCTAAATTTCCTTCATTCAGCCTGTTCTCACCCACATTGCTTTTGTCTCAACGAATATCTCCTGTCTTTTCTCTCGGGTAAATTTATCTTCGCTGAACTACTGGGACATTAAATTGTGTAATATAATTTTGACTGGCTGCTGTATGGTCCGTAAACGCATTTCCTCTTGGGGGAAAGTTAGTAAGTAGATCACAAACCGATATGAGTGGCCAGAAATTAGTAGTAAATTGCTTCTAAATATACTCATATATGGCAGCATTACCCAACTATAGGATGTTAATTTCGAATTTATAGGAGAACAGTTATAAAAGCAGAACAGGTAAGTGCAAAAGTTTTGACGAAGAAGGAAGTGGTCGCGTACAACAATAGTAATTGCAATAGAATACACGGCTTCATGGACATGGCTTATTTGTCTGAGCAGTCCCTCTTAAACCTTCAAATGAGTTCTATAAATACAAATGATGAGGATAATTTTTAAATCATTGTTTAATTTATGAAATAGTTCAACAATGAAATTATCTTACGTCCATTTGAAGTTTAATTGCACTGGAAATAAAATTTATATTTCTTACAAAATGTAATTAAAATGTAAGGAATATATAACACCATGTATACTATACAGGGTGTCCCCTCTCAACGGTGGCCAATGGCTAATTTCTAAACCGTTGGTCATAGACGTATAGTTCCAATTGCAAAAATGCTTTAAAAAAGGCAAAAAATTGTTTTTTAAGCGATTTTGGTCAAAAAAATGTTTTACTAAAAAATTACGAAAATTAAATTTTTATACGGTCCCCCGGTCCTATAAGTGATATTTAGTAAAATTTTTTCAACACTCTAGCAAGTAATACAGAAAAGGTCCCATTCATGTAACATTAAAATTGACCGAATTATGAAACTTTAAATTTCATGACTTAAACCACTTTTCTATAGCTGAAAACGGATGAGTTCGACGGAGCTTTAAGGGAACGTACACTAACAAGGGGACCACCAGACATGGTGCTCACAGATTTTGATGATTTCAAAGTATGTTCTAGCGGTCATGCCACTAATTATTCTGGTGAAAGGGTTCCTTCAAATGGACCTTGGTTTATGAGAAATTGGGGGGTCAAAGTTCAGCGTATATTTCAAATACCTAATTGTACAACTTATGACTGTCTATTCGTGGCGTCGTGCCAAAGCACGTGTTTGTGAATCGAAAGGTTGTGAGTTCGAATCCATCCTCGGCTTCTATTTCCTTTTTTACTTATATTTATATTTTTTACACGTTACAAATTTTAAGTATTTTTATTACTAAAGAAATTGCTACAACTGTTATATTTTCTTAATAAACTGCATTTACATTTTTGAATTTTTTCATGAAAATTTATTTTTTTCTGCACTTTTTAAACTAATATTTCTTTTGATAACACAGCAAAACTAATTTAAGCTTAGAACTTTTTTTTTCCTTAAATATTATCTATATTTTTTACTTTATGCACAATTTTGAAATAATGATTTTTCTTTTTTCTATTGCTTTTTTATTTTATTTTATGGCACTTTACATGCAAATTTATCCTTTCTTGTCTAAATAATACAAAATAATTTTCGCGTGAAATTTCTTAAACGTTTATAGGATTAGATAATTCAAGTAATCTTCGAAAGAGTAATAAAATATTAATACAGTAATGCTAAAATGCAAGTTGTTACCAGCTATCCAAATTTTCAATTTTCCAATTTTCTGTAAACACATTTATCTCACAAGTTCAATCTCAACAAAATGTATCGTTTGCACAAATAAGAAATGGCAGATTACATTTATTTTTATGTATTATTTCTTTTAATGTATTTTTAAACATATTTATAACGAATTAAGTATTCAAGGAATATAATTATGGAAGTTTAAAAAAAGTTTCACATAAATTAAATCGGATTTGCGTTTAGATTAAAAATTTCGTAAAAGATACTGATTTTTTTCTAAAAGTTCATAAACGTAAACTTAATTTCTTAAGGGGACAGTTTACACCAAAATTGATCAAAAAATCGATTTTTGTTTTGAAACATTAAATGAATGCCTGTTTAATTGTGAATATTTTAAAACCTCTTTTTCATCCATACGACAATCATATCTTGACATGTTGTAAATTTTGTTAATACACCTAACGCAATTCCCACACAACTTTAAACTTTTTTTCCCCTCTATGTTTATATTTACTTCGTTTTCATGTTTTAAAAATGTTAAGGCTTTTTTTTTTTTTTTTTTTTTTTTTTTTTTTTTTTTTTTTTTTGTATTTGATACAGATATTTAAAATGTTTTGTACAATTTGATTGTTATATATGTGTTGAATATGCGCATGAAATTAGACAACGTTATTATTATTATAATTGTTATTAATAAAAGTATATATGAAGATGTGTTAGATTTCACCACTTTGCACAACTTTAATCAAATAAAAATATATATTAAATGTAGCATTACATTATCTAAAAATCCATGCACAGTATTGTGTAATACACATTTGGAAAAAAAAAAAAAAAAAAAAAAAAAAAAGGTGATTGATTAATCTAAAAATATTATTATTTAAAATTGTGGAGATTGTAAAATATTAAAATCTTCTTATACTTTTTCAAAATTTTAATTAAATACTCATTTTTATTTAATTATTTGTTGCAAAATGTGCTTTTAGTTGAACCCTGAACTGCAGTCAGTTCACCAACTGAGCCATATTTTTTGAAATAATAGAAATAATAAAATATTGAAAAAGTAAACTGTCCTCTACAAAAAATATAAAAAGGTTCAAAGCTGTAGAATTCCCAATTCTGCTTAAAATTTGCAACATGTAAAAAATATGAATATAAGTAAAAAAAAAAAAAAAATAGAAGCCGAGGATGGATTCGAACTCACAACCTTTCGACTCACAGACACGTGCTTTCGCACGACGCCACGAATTGACGTACAGCGTTGGTACTAATAAGTATTTGAAATATACGCTAAACTTTGACCCCCAATTTCTCAAAAACCAAGGTCCATTTGAAGGAACCCTTTCACCAGAATAATTAGTGGTATGACCCCTACAACATACTTTGAAATCTTCAAAATCTGTGAGCACCATGTCTGGTGGTCCCCTTGTAAGTGCTTAAAGTATTATAAAGGGAGTCGATTTTCAACGCTGTTCAAAGGCTACTTCCTAAACTATTTGTCACAGACATATAGTTCCAATTACAAAATGTTTTAAATGAGCGATTTAACTGAAGACGCTGTCACCGTATAAGTTTTATGGTAATGTTAATTATAATTAATTAACTTCTAGATTGGTTATTAAAATAACTGAAGACATGAATTTCAAAATTCTCTTTATCGAAAAAATCAAATTTTGGGAAATAGCGAAAAAACTTTAAATGCATCTATTGGTTTTCATTATAAATTTTGAGATTGCATTGTTACAATTGTGGAGGTTTGTATAGACTGATAGAGAAATCAAAAAGCGATAAGTCGAGTTTTGAAATTCATATCCTCAATTGTATTTTTACGTATGTTTTATTTTGTAAGCAAATGAAGCTGATACTTTTCGTGATTTTATTTTAAAAAGGTACTAGATGGAACCCGTCAAAACTTGACGGCACCACAGAAATAAAAGGTATTTTCCAGCTATTAAAGGATTTTTTAATGACTAATCTTCAGCAAAAATTTCAATAAATAAAAGAAAAACCTGCATTTTACATCTAGGCAAATGACCCGCAATTGGCAGAGTTACATTCAAACATGCTGCTATAGAATTAGAATCTCTCTCATTTGATAATTTTCCATTTACAAATACAACACCAATAAATTGTACATGACATGAATAAATCATAAATTACCGTCACTTCTCATTTCATACAAAATATACATACTTCACTTACTTCGCAGCAAAATAAGACTGAATTTATAGTTTGCCATTTAGCAACAACTGTAACAATGATCCTCTCCGTGGTTAATTTGTTTTTACATTACCCACCCCATTCAACAAATAAACATTTGCATTTTGAACTATCTTTTCTATTACATTTTCATAAATCAAAAATACATGTCGATTTCACATATTAAAAAAATTAATGATATTTATTCTGGCTAGGTGAAACCCATCAAAACTTGACGGCAACAATATGAAAGAACCAAAGGAAAAAAAGTATTTTGCCGCTATAAAAAAATTAATATTTCTTAAAAATTTCAATATGCTTTTCCATTTACCAACGTAACACCAACATGACATGATCCCGGGCGCAGAATCGGTGCAACGCTGCGACACACATTACAAACTCTTGAAAATGTTTGAAGATTATTTTTCTACTGTTAAAGTTTCTTTTAAAAAATGCTAGAAATCATTTACTATGTACAAAAATTTGTCTAGGTACCATAAAAAATGCAAATTTTGGCAAATAATCACAAAAAATAGTTATTTTCGTCAAAATACCCCCCCCCCCCCCCTGTGATGTAGAATCACATATAGTATTCTTAAATTTTACATTTTTCTAAATTACAGTTAAAACTAATCTCTAATTAAATAGCTACTTCATCTTAACGTTTTATTTCAATCCCACAATAACTTTCCGTTCAAAAGAAAAGAAAGAAAAACATCTAGCATCTGCTTTATTACTGATAAACGGCTGTCAGATAAAGAGAATTCATTAAGATGCGTATTTCTCCCTTGCTAAAAACAAATAAAAAAAAGAGTAAAGATCGAACATGTTTGCGGTCAGTGAAATTTCATTTTCCTCTCTGCGTAATTTTAAGTCTAACTTATTCGTTGCAAGTCTTTTGATGTACATGATAATTGTTGTGTCTTTTGAGAACATTTTCTCAAAATATGCTCATAACGTACGAATTTGGCGCGAATTCTTTTTGGCGTATTTTTTTAGGACTGCCCATTTCTGGTTGCCCTGCATTAAATTCAAAATCATCTTAATTGTTTAAAGCGTAACAGAAAATTTCATGGTTATGATATCATTCACTTTTCATATGCTCCTTTTCGCCAATTCTGGATGCCAATGTGTGAATTCTGAATGAGAAAATTCAATTGCCTCTCTCTCGCTTCATGCACTCAGTCATGTAACAAAGGTCTCTTGAAAAATGGTTACAGGCATCATCCCTAATTATTTCAGTAAGAAATGATTTAATTTTTATAACTCTACCTTAAATAAACAAAGTTCTCAAAAGGCATTTATTTTATTGATCACAGCCTACAACTCTAGCGAATGCATTTTTTTGAAAAGAACCTGGTCGCAATACTTTAAAATACAGATCTCCAGTATAGAAACTTGGTGCCTTACACCAGGCGTTCGCAACTTTTTCAAACATCGAGGGATGGTGCCTGCTGTTATTTGCCTGCTTTTTATTTGCCTGCCAGATTTTTCCGGACTATTTATTTTCCTGAATACAATAAATGTGAACTATTAACGTCAGTCTTCAAGTATTTTCGAACGACTATTTCCTCGTCAGATAAGTCCTGCTTATGTTTGTGAATCATTACATAAGTGCTCCCCTTCTTCACAGATTGTTGTGTGAAATATGCATATGCTCCTGGGAATTACTGCTGCCGGATTTTTCTTGATGGACCTCATGGAGTTGGATTATAGTGCCGATTTATCTTTTATTTGAGCGATTGATTCTTCTGATCGGGACCTTTCGAGATGCTCGGTGTTAACGCGGCCGCTCGTTAAATTTTCTCCTGCCGATGTAGGCCTAAGAATCTACGACTGGCGATTTGTGACTCTTATTTCACCTCCGTTAAACGTTTACTGACATAATGTTTTTATTTCATCTTAGCGGTGTACTTCAGTGACGATTCCATATGCTTTCGACTAAAGTGACACAGAATTTCGTGTTTGACGTTTAAATTCTTCGTCATTCGTCGATAATATGATCTTCACATTGGATTTATTCTTTAAATTTTTGGATGCTGACACTGATGTTTTTCACAAAAATAATTACATGCGCTATGCTATTAAAAAAAAAACCCTTAAAACTACAGAATTGATCAATTTTGTGTCTGTAATTTTGTGCGCTATTGAACGTTTATTTTTACGATAATACTGTTACAAGTTTATTTGTAGTAGTTGAAAGTTAAAAAAAATGAGTGAAGAAGACATTCATTGATAAATATTTACAGCATAAATTGCGAATATGAGAAAGTGTATGTATTTCATGTTTAATAAGTGTTAAATAGCAATTTCCATTTTTTTTTACATTGCATTTTTATTTTAAAAAAATTTTTGTTGAGTAATTTTTAACCAATTTTTAGTTTATTATGTATTAGTTTTTCTGTGCTCTAATTGAATTTCTTTAAATAAGAACAATTATAAATGATTTTAGATTGTCTTGAAACATTTCACAGCTTTACAAGTGCTATTCAAAAACTATGGTACAAACGATAGTATGATAAAATTATATTTTTCAAATATCTAAGTACTTATTGCTGTGCATTTTTTTGCTGAAAGTCGTTTGAGAAATATCAAGACAGTTTATTATTTTTAAAGAAAGTATTTTTATAATTTCCATCATTAATTAATGACTAGATATTTTGTTTGTTTTTTAATACAGTTATTTTTGAAGTGTTATAAATTGACGTATATTCCTTTTTCTTTTTCATAAATTTTATATTATATTTCCATGTAGATGAAAAAGTTCTAGGTAAGTTAATGGTGCATCTCTTTTTCCTATAAAAAATAAGGCATGATGTTGTCGGGTTGCAACCATTATTTTTTTAATATGAGGTTTATATAAAAGAAACAATACAGAGAAAGATGCATGTGAATACTGGTTATACAATAAGGATGTATGCACCTTCATATATTATTGACAGTGGGCTCATTTTCAGATAAATAAAATTTTATCGTTTGAATCACATGCCATGTGCACATGACATAAATAATAATAATGATGCATGCATAATCGAATTATAAATTCATGTATCAAAAAATACATTATTACAGTTTATCCTACTTTTCTTTCCTGATTTTTTTTCACTTTAAAGGTAAGTTGTGCTTTATATTGTTTGTACAGTAATTTTATTGGGAGATTGTTTTATTTGTGCAAAGACTAGCCATGTTCTTATTTGCATGATTAAACCTATCTAACATCTTAACATTCTTAAAGTGTGTGCATTGTTTATATCTGTTCGAGTAGAATTATTTTTACACTCTAGTCTGCAAAAAAAAAAAAAAAAAAAAAAAAAAAAAAAAAAAAATTGATAAATTTCTTAATATTTATTATGATATTTCTTATGCATTTCATGTAGGATATAAACAGTGCATTAAAACAAAATATCGTCTTAACTAAAGTGACTAATTTCCCCCCTTCTAATTTATTTTAAGACTTTTTATACATATATTTCCAGTGTTTGTTTTTCCTATTTGCACCCCACTTGCAAAAATATTTCGTTAGAGAGAGTCCAGTTTTCTAATATTTAAATAAATATTGAGATTTTTTTCATGTTTTTTCACTTTTATAAATGTAAAACAAGTTTGATTAGTTTATGGATAGACATTTATTTTAAATTTTTAGCATCTATTTAAAAATATTCTCACATATAGCTGCTTTTATTATATTGCATTGTAGATAGGTCCATTTTTTTAATAATCTGATACTGTGCTCGTTTGTTTATTTTCGTATTTTTATAATTTAGGATATAACTTGTTTATAATGACTAAAAGAAAGTCACGTAAATTGACACAAGATCCATCTGTTGTGTTTAACTTTAAGTTTAGACCTGATGCAAAACAGGTAATGTCTTTTAAAACTAATATGAATTCTGAAACAATTGGTTTAGATTCTAATTCTTTTGAGATTTCATGTTTGAGTAGTTTAAAGGAATCTATTAATAGATATTCTAAATCTGTTGTTTCGGATGTTCAGAAATTAATTGATCCTATTTTAAATAAGAATAACCCAGAACTTATGGCAAAATTTAATTCCTATCAAAAAGAAATTGAATTAAAGTTTAATATTTTATGTGATTTGGTGAATAGTGTTCAATCTGAGTGGACTGTTTTACAAAAAAATAACGACCAGTTACATAGGTTAAATGAGCTGTTGTTCGAAAAAGTAAGAACACTGAACTCGTCCAAACAGTCTATGCATGAGATAGCTATTCAATGCGACATTAATGAATCTAAATTGGATGAACCCCTTAATGTTATTAAAGATAAGGAATGTAATTCTAGTGGGAAAGATTTGGCCAAATTTCTGGATAAAGTTGAATCTGAAACACACATAAATTCTGGTACAAATAACTCTAAATTATCAAAAAACAAGAATACTGATCTTATTTCACTACCGAATTACATCCTAAATTTATGTGAGCTCAAAAATCAAGTTAGAGATTTATCTGACTGCACTAAAATAATTCTGTTGGATCTTGATGACAATATAGGTATACCAGATATTATGATGTCTATAAATGAAAAGATTGGCAGTACCATTCCTTCTATTAACTTTGAAAGAAAGCATAAATTAAGACAGGGATTAAAATATAACTGGACAATTAGTGTTACATCATGGATAGCGGATCTCTTAACTCAACATGGAAAATTAAATATTAATTCTGTTGACTACACTGTCAGGCCATTTATTAACATAAAACGTTGCTTCCGTTGCCAACAAATAGGCCACCTGGCAAAATTTTGTGCATATGATTTGGCATGTGCTAATTGTGGTGGATCACACACTTCAGATAATTGTAAAAATGCTTCAAGTTGCATTAACTGCATCGCACATAACCGTGCTTACAAGAAGTTTTTCGACATAAATCACCCTGCTTTTTCCACTTGCTGTAATACATTTAAATTTTATTTCAAGCAAAAACAAGCTTTCATTCACTCTAAAATATAACGTAAATATTCAACACTTCTTCAGGTATGCTATTTCAAGTATATTTAGTTATTTACATATTTTGTTATTCACCTTTATGTGATACTTGGATTTCTCCGCTCCTTTACACAGTATTTTTACATTGTTAACCTTTTTATTCATAAAACAAACATAAAGCATTAATTATATTTTTTACATACACTATTCTTTCGAATATATTTTTATTTTTCATATGGTGTACACATTTTAATACATTGTTATTTAAAGATTACTTTCAATCATTTCATGATTTACATTTTTCGGGCATTGTTCATATCTCTGATTCTCTTTCATTCAACTGTTTCGTGAGCTCAGGAATAGATGAATGATTCGAAATTTCACATTTTTGATTTATTGATAGTTTTCTTCTGGTGGTTAAGCCCTAATTATCAGTAAGACTTCTGCGGTGAATCTTAAATGTTTGTTTACACAATTTATTTTTCTTTATTTGTATCTTTCGCGATAGATAAAAAAATTGCACATCTATTTTGTCTTAATTCGATGTAGCTACTCTATTTTTAGTAGGTCTGTGTAATTATCAATTGCACTTTTCTTTACACACAGTGTTAGTGCGAATGTTCACTAGTGTATCAATATTACAGTGGTGAAAGTTTTACAAAGTTCTTTTTCTTTTGATATACTTGTGGATATTTGCAACTGACTCACTTTTCATACAACTTCTCTTTGCATGCAGCAATTACAATGTTTTTATACAAAGTTTTTTTACAATGGCAGTTTACAAAGGTATATATATTTTGCTGCTTGCTTTGCAGAGGAAGTTATTCACATACATATACATTTACATATGCAATTGTTTAATTATCGGTCCTCTATCAAGTTTTTTTAGAACATATTGATTATTATCTTTAATACATAAGTCATTTCTTTACATCTTTTTTGTTTTGGTTATGGATGATTTAATCCAGTAATTTTTACCTTCCCATTTGCACTATTCCATGTTTTCCCGTTTACACGCGTGAATTTCATTACTCTTTAGGCGTAATTTAGATAGATAGAGACACTTTTTTTTGCATAACATTTGTTCGTAATTAAATATCATTTAGATTCGCTTCTCCACATTTCTTTATTTTCATTTGGGTATACATGATATACAGTAGTACTTTACACTATATTTACGACCATTAAAAATTAGTTTTCAGTCAATGAATACTTACACATGTAGCGGAGCTTACTCCTTTTTATTAAAAATTCTAGCAAGATGTAAAATTTTATATATAGACTAAAATTCACACACTTATTCACTTTAAATTCAATACTCATCCTTATATAATTTGTACACAGTACTTCCACATAAAAAAATACACTTTAGTTATTTTGCAGATAACGATGAGTGGTATACCACAGTCAAGGTGATATTTAAAATTGCATACATGTCAATGTTTTCACACTTCTCATTCAAAGGATATGAAGTGAAGATAAATTGTAATTTTTATAGGCAAAGATGCTGTCATATGTTTGCTTTAGTGGTTAATGCATGTCTTTTATTGGTCTTTATACAAGTCGTATCTTAAATTGAAGTTACTTTACAGGTCTCCAGATTACCTTTCCACACATCTTTCCCACAGTTCTAAACTTTTTATACTTTTGCATGAAAGTTCAGTGTCTCCCACTTACCAGTAATTATTCTTGAATAAAAGTATTTTTGGGAAGATACCGAATTCTTTACGAGGATTTCTTTTCTCATGTTACACTAAAATACCGTTTTAGATGTCAATATAATGCAACATTGATTTTAAATTTCAGATTTAACTTAATAAAAAAAATTCATCAGTTTAGGTATTAAAAAAAAGGACAAAAAAATTAGAAGATAGACATTTAGGAACATTGTTATCACATGGAAGTAAATGGTCAACGACAGTGTTTCAAAAAATTTATCCATATGTTGGTTGTCTAGCACTGCTTGAACTCTCATTTCAAATATAAGTTGGTAGTAAAACTTATTTTGTAAATTTAAAAAAAAAAATGGTGGAAATTTCAAGTATTTCCTATTATTTATTATTATGGACATTTTTAATCCTTTTATTTACAATATTTTTTTGTTTATTTGTGTATTATGTTTTGTGTTTAATTGCATTATATTACTCCAGTATTTTGCTATTATTATTGTATTGATCAATACACATATTTAATGTTTCTTATTACAAACATTTTGGAATTTATTGCCAATTGGTAAGTGACCTGTAGACTTATACCTGATATTTTGTTTTATTTGTATGTGCACATTTTTTATACAGGTCCTTGTCTAAATAAGACAAATTGAAAAGTGATCACAAATTTTATTAATGAAGCTGCAGCTGTTTCTAAGTAGAAACAATATATGATGTCATTTGTATGACAAAATTTATGCTACCAATATATTTATATCATGATATATATATACTTTTATTTGGGATGGTTGCCTACTTAGAGAGAAGTTCAATTACTGTTTACTTTATTTAGTAAATGTTTAGTTTGTTTTCATGAACATTTTACACATTGTTACTTGTAAGAGCATATGAAAATTGATTTCTCTTCCTGCATGTACCTTTATAGATTTTTTTTTCGCCTGTGAAAGGGGTGATATATGTGATGTAGAATCACATATAGTATTCTTAAATTTTACATTTTTCTAAATTACAGTTAAAACTAATCTCTAATTAAATAGCTACTTCATCTTAACGTTTTATTTCAATCCCACAATAACTTTCCGTTCAAAAGAAAAGAAAGAAAAACATCTAGCATCTGCTTTATTACTGATAAACGGCTGTCAGATAAAGAGAATTCATTAAGATGCGTATTTCTCCCTTGCTAAAAACAAATAAAAAAAAGAGTAAAGATCGAACATGTTTGCGGTCAGTGAAATTTCATTTTCCTCTCTGCGTAATTTTAAGTCTAACTTATTCGTTGCAAGTCTTTTGATGTACATGATAATTGTTGTGTCTTTTGAGAACATTTTCTCAAAATATGCTCATAACGTACGAATTTGGCGCGAATTCTTTTTGGCGTATTTTTTTAGGACTGCCCATTTCTGGTTGCCCTGCATTAAATTCAAAATCATCTTAATTGTTTAAAGCGTAACAGAAAATTTCATGGTTATGATATCATTCACTTTTCATATGCTCCTTTTCGCCAATTCTGGATGCCAATGTGTGAATTCTGAATGAGAAAATTCAATTGCCTCTCTCTCGCTTCATGCACTCAGTCATGTAACAAAGGTCTCTTGAAAAATGGTTACAGGCATCATCCCTAATTATTTCAGTAAGAAATGATTTAATTTTTATAACTCTACCTTAAATAAACAAAGTTCTCAAAAGGCATTTATTTTATTGATCACAGCCTACAACTCTAGCGAATGCATTTTTTTTAAAAGAACCTGGTCGCAATACTTTAAAATACAGATCTCCAGTATACCCCCCCCCCCAAAAAAAAAGCATCACCCGGAAATTTTGTAAATGGATGTGAAAAAAAACAGCAAATTTCGTCAACAGATTGCAAAAAACAACAAATTTTATGAAAAGATCTCTAAAAAATTTGTCAAAAAAATTCAAAAAGACAAAAATTGTCTAGGTATCCCAAAATAAAACAAATTTCATGAAAGTATTGCAAAAAATCAAAATTGTGCCAAAACGTCTAAAAAAATTGGCAATTTTCAAGAAAAAATTTCGAAAAATAAAGCCAAATTCCACAAAAAAAAATCCCTAAAAAATGGCAAATTTGTAAACATATTGTGAAAATAAAATTCAAAATATTGTAAGAAAACAAAAATTTTTGACAAATCATTGTGAGTAAACAACAAATTTCGTCAGATTGAAAAAAAAAAAAAAAAAAAAAAAAAAAAAAAGCAAATTTTATCAAATAATCACAAAAAAAGTAAATTTTGCAAAAAAAACCCTTGCAAAAAGATCTTCAATAAAACGGCAAATTACATCGAAAGATCGTGACAAAACGACAATTTCATCGAAAGAACTCGGGAAAAACGATAAACTTCTCCGAAACTGTCCAGGTATCATAAAAGACACGAATTTCGTCCAAAGATCTCAAAAGCACATAAATTTTGTCTAGGTAATCGCAAAAAATAGCAAAAAAAAAAAAAAAAAAAAAATTCTCAAAAAGATAACAAAAAACGACAATTTCTCAAAAAAATCATGAAAAAAGGATAAATTCGATAAAACAGCAAATTACATCGAAAGATAGTGAGAAAAAATGACAAATTTCACCGAAAATCCCCGAGAAAACAAATAATTTTATCCTGGTACCGTAAAAGATGTGAATTTCGTCAAAAGATCTTGAAAATACTTTAAATTTGTCTAGGTACTTCAAAAAACACAAATATTGGTAAACAGATTGTGAGAAAACAACACATTTTGTCAAAAGATGAAAAAGAGGCAAATTTCAAGAAAAAATTGCAAAACAGGTAATTTTTTTCAAAGAAAAAAAAAGCGAAAATATGATAAATTTCTGAAAATAAAAAAAAACGACAAATTTAACAAAAAAAGCATAAATTCGATAAAACGGCAAATTACATCGAAAGATAGCGAGAAAAAAACAACAAATTTCACCGAAAATCCCTGAGAAAACAAATAAATTTTTCCTGGTACCATAAAAGATGTGAATTTCGTCAAAAGATCTTGAAAATACTTTAAATTTGTCTAGGTACTTCAAAAAACGCAAATATTGGTAAACAGATTGTGAGAAAACAACACATTTTGTCAAAAGATGAAAAAAAGAGGCACATTTCATCAAAAGATCGCAAAACAGGTAATTTTTGCAAAGAAAAAAAAGCGAAAATATGACAAATTTCTGAAAATAACGAAAAAAACGACAAATTAAAAAAAAAATCATGAAAAAAGCATAAATTTGATAAAACGGCAAATTACATCGAAAGATAGCGAGAAAAAAATGACAAATTTCACCGAAAATCCCTAAGAAAACAAATAATTTTTTCCTGGTACCAGAAAAGATGTGGATTTCGTCAAAAGATCTTGAAAAAATACTTTAAATTTGTCTAGGTACTTCAAAAAACGCAAATATTGGTAAACATTGTGAGAAAACAACACAGAGAGACTGCATTTTTGCTATCACTGTTTAATGCAATGCTATGATAATTATATTTTTTTTCTTTACTTATCTTATAATGATTGAAATACATTGGTTTTTTCACTTTACATAAGTTATTTTATTTCCAAGTGTTTATTTACGTTCTTGGCCGATAAAGCATTTTCTATATTGTAATTTTCAAATCATCTAGGTACCACAAAAAATGCAAATTTTACCAAATAATCATAAAAAAAACCAGCAAGCAATGAATATGGTATATAAAGACTGCTTTATCATGATTGAAAGCTATGCAAAAAGAGGGATCTCTTCTGATAATTTTATTTTTCTTTGTTGATTATAATGATCTTCATATTTCTGAAAAAACATTGTTGAGAGATCAAGATCAAGCGATTTAAAAAAAAAAAATAGCAAATTTCATCAAAATATTCCCTCCTCCTTCCCCAAAAAAACTCAGCAAATTTTGTCACGGAAACACTTTTTTAAAAAAGTGTACTCAAAAAAAAGTGAAACATTAAAGAAATATTAATGATTTACAAAGCTGTTTATAACTGGGATTATTTTCATTTCATATGCAATTTTCTATTATTCGGCGAGACTATGAGATGTAATGTAAATACTTCCTAAACGTTATGAATTTGCTCAAAAATGAAATTATAAGTGGGAAAAAAATCACCGTTTTTTGACATGAGTATAATAAGAAACTGAAGCAAAAAATAAATAGTGATTTGCGAATCTGTTTACATCCATGAAGTCAAACTATCCGTCGAAAATCGCACCATCAAAACACGAAACAAAAAACAATGTGATTTCCAGCCTTTTTTTTACACATAATAAATAAATTTGAAAATTACAATATAGAAAATGATTTATCGGCCAAGAACGTAAATAAACACTTTAATCATTAACTTATTGAATGTTTCAATTTCATATGAAACATCTCTACAATTAAGCCTAAGATTGCCGGCAATAACATTGCAAAAAAAGAATACAGATGGAAATAAATTAATTAACTTACGTAAAGTGAAAAAAACAATGTATTCCAATCATTATAAGATGAGTAAAGTCATAAAGTTTAATTATTATAGCATTGCATTAAACAGTGTCAGCGTTCTTATCCCATATTTACAAACGCGCTTTGCAAATGCTCTTACAGACAGTAATTACTCTCCTCCGATTAACCAATAGGAGGAGACTCTCAGAGACCGGCGCAAGTATCGATGCGTAGAGACGTAATTAAACCACGATTACTTTTTCTGCCTTTCGTTTTAATATATAGATGTTATTTTGGTAAGCTTTTATTTTATTCATAGTTTTCGTATATAAATTTTCCTAGTTCAAAACTTATATTCAAATTTTAACTCACTTCCAAATATCTGATTGAGGTTCAATTCCCATACTTATTTAAACCCGATGACAATGTAATATTAATACGATTTTAGGTGTGTTCCATTTATTTATTTTATAGGACTACATCAAATTCTATTAGGTTGAGTGATCTAATAGAGCTTTAAATATGTATCACTTTGTAACGATTTGTGACTGTTGCTTTTCACAGTTTAATTTAAAAAAATTTCTGTTATTTTTTTACTTATATTTTTAGCACAAATTGCATATTTTACTTTAACATGTAAATGTCAACATAAATTCAGAAATAACAGTGTAATTTTTTTTTTTACTCTCAATGTTTAAAGTTAAATTTTCTATCTGATGTTTATTTTTATTTCCAGTAAATTTGTGACTGACCCCAATTTTGCAGCAAAAAATATGCTTCAACTTTGAACAACTATAACTCGGTCAATTTTGATCGCAGAGGAATGGGACTTTTTTGTCTTACTTGTTAGAGTAGTGGTAAAAATTTTCTAAATATCACTTATAGGACCGGGGGACCGTATAAAAATTTAATTTCCGTAATTTTTTAGTAAAACATTTTTTTGACCTAAATCACTTAAAAAATAATTCTTTACCTTTTTAAAAGCATTTTTGCAATTGGAACTATATGTCTATGACCAACGGTTTAGAAATTACCCTTTGGCGACCGTTGAGAGAGGACACCCTGTATATTAATTATATCAATGAGTCGAAATTTCGATTTTTAAGTTAGTAACATTCGAGCATAACTTTGGAGTGAAAACAAAATTTTAATTTAATAAAAGAATGTAGAAAAATAATTTTCAGTCATACAAATGCAATCTCATGATTCAGTAACATCTGGAGAAAAAAATATTTTTACTTATAATGCAAACAAAAAATTAGAAAAAACGGGCAAGTGTTAAACTCTTAAAAGTTAATAAAACTAAATTTAAATTGTAATATCAATTTAATTTTTATTGAACAAAATTCTAAAATAATATAACCGAAGTTCAAAAAAGAGATAACGAATTATATCATTACCTTCTACAGATTGTCAATAGATCGCACCACCAAAATAGTGTTGATTTATTTATATCTGGTTATCCGTTGCTCATAATAGCTTGTTTTCCGTAACTTTTAATTTAGGATTTGAAATTTATAATTGAAAACTTTTTGAAGATGTGGTAGATAAGAAAAGGAGAATAGATGTTATACAATGCAGATAATGTATATTTTATATATGTTGAAAGTTGGTATACTTATGGCATCTAAATACTTATGACTAACATGGCAGCTAAAATTGCTTTTATCGAATATGAGAGTAAACCAGGAATCGTCACATTAGTGTGTTATATTAATAAATTCAATATTTGTTTGGTTATGAATGCTTACGCACATTGTGTTGATATATATTGATACATATCGAGAGAGATAATATATATAAATGTAGCAATAAAGATAGATAGATAGAGCAGAATCACATGCAGAATAATACATGCAGAATCTTCAACAAGTGTATGCGTATTTCATTTCTTAATAACTGTACGTCCTTCTTTTCCATTCTGATTAAACTAATATGAAATAATAAATAAATTAGATTAAGGTTGAGGGGAAAACAATATATCATACAATGTTGATGAAATTTCTAAAATGTAGCTGAAGTGCCAAGACACAGTTTCAGAGAGAATTTCGAAACAGATTTTTCTAAGCAATTTTCTTTACTATCATTAAAGATTAGAATGAGGCAGATTGAATAATTCAAAATGCTCATAAACGACTTTTCGAAAGACCGACGTCACCAACAAATCCCGTAACTAAAGACAGGCTGATAGGTTAGTTTGGGTAAAACGCTGGAGAGATAAGAATCTCAAAACCAAATATCCAGTCGCATTTTATAGAACCTATATTGAAAAAGTGACATTCAAGTTAGTCCCCGCTTTCAATGAAGACAATCCGGATCATTGTAAACCCCAATGTTTTAATCCTTTCAATTGTGTTTAATGACATACCCTGACATACCCTGTACGTGCATTTAACTGTCTGATTTACTAAATTATGTATTAAGGGGACTCAGTACCCTTCATTCGGCAAAAAATGATAAAAATGTCGATCTTTATTTTTCTGATTATATTATATTTTATTCTTCCTAATACATTCTGGTGAAATTTCGTAAAGATCCGAGTATCTTAATTACAGTTAAACTATTTTATTATATCACCGTTCCTTTAAAGGTCACAATCTACATCATTTCGAAGTGATTTTCTCCGCTTGTGATTTTTCAATGAATAGGCATGTTCTAAGTGTATATTTTTTTGTATATTTTTTAATTTAAATTAATTATTTTCGGAGGTTGAGGAGTTGCCTTTTTTATCTATTTGATAAAACTAAGTATCAAACTTACAATATATATATATATATATTGCGCATAAAAATGTTGAATAAATTCAGCTTTTACAGTAATTTTACACGTATTTGCACAATTGTTTTTTAAAAAAATAGCTCAAAAATTAAATAAACTATTCAAAATTGTATGAGTAAATACATTTTAAAATTTAATTAAATTTTTAAAAAAGAATTTAATTTTTCGAATTTTTATGGGGAAACCGAACAATTTCTTAATTTTTCTTCATTGAGTTCTTAATCATTAAGCATCTTAAAATGCTTAAATTAAAAAAAAAATCAAAGGGTACTGATTCCTTTTAAAGCAAGATTTCTTCAATAAATATTTACGAAACATGAATTTAGCCTATTACATAGCATTAAAATACTTCTACATCTGCTTTCTATATAAAATAAGCAATGTAGAAAATAAATGTAATGCAGCCTAAACGCTAGGATATGCGATTGCGACCTGATCGTTTGATATTTCTCTGCAATATTATCCTTGTGAGTAACTTTCTAAAAGAAAAATATATTGCTGTGATTCAAGTAAAATCCTTTTAAACATTCAACCTTTACAGATATAAAATAACATAAAATACGTTCCAAACATTTTACGCCATTTTATTTTTAAAGCTATTCTGTAAATTCTTTCTTCAAAATAAAAACCTTTAGCTGACATTTTATTTTACTTTTTATTTTATTTATTTATTTTTTCATTTCGAACATGTCGACAATTTTCTAAATGTGACTTTTATTTTTTATTTTTTATTTTCTTCACTTCCGATTACGACGTCATTTAGAACAACAACCATTTCTGCTCGCAATCTCAAAATATAACTCACTTGGAAAGTTTTCAGCAAATGATTCAGAGAATCGTCAAAATACTACTTCCAATTCCTTTTTATTTAAAGGGCGGTTCCTTTGAGTTCACGCTTGAGAAGAACACGTGGCCTTGTTTACAGGTGTTAGGAAGATGTTGACGATATTTTCAAATAATGCATTTAATCATTTCAAAGAGTACATTGAAGTAGGAGATGTTGTAGATATTTTATTTCATTTGAAAATATTATTAGAAATGATTTATATATTTCATTTGTTTGTTTAATTCTTCCATAAAGCGTCTTTTGTTACTATTATGTAAAAGAAAAAAGCCTTATTTGTAAAAATGGGTGTGTGTGTTTTTCTGCATGTACATATACAGGGTGATAAAAAAAAACCTTTGCAAATCTGTGAAGCTTTAGATACCGAAGTTAAACTGATTCAGTGAATCGAGATTTAATTTTAGATGTAAGTGTTTTAAAGTATGCGCTTGATAATGTGGTACAGAACATGAAATCAACCTTTCACTGTTACGGCTATAGTCATAAAAATAGAAAATTTCAAATGACAATAGCAATTTTGTCATATCCTAAATTGAACTGCACGTTGAAAAACATGAATGATTTTGAAACGGTATCCGAAGCATTAAGAACGGTGATATAAATCAAGAGAATAGGGAGCGCTGCTAGACCACTTTGTTGAATTAATCATCAGGCGCTTGCTGTCGTTTATTGTGGTCATTATGATCACCAAAATATATTTTAAGGGTCTTTTTCTCTGAAGATGTATAAAATCTAAATTACTCGCTCAAAGCGCTTAGTTTATCTGATCAAAAAAACTGTTTGGCAAAAGATTTTGTATATGTTCTTCATGCTATGATTTTTTTCCCGCATGCAACGTTTTATCATTTACGAAGGCTGTGCACAAAACTTTTATAATGCAAATAATTTTGTTTGTTATTGTTGTAGTTTTTTTTTTTTTTTTTTTTTTTTTTTTTTTTGCCCGTCTGAACGTATTTAGATTTACTATTGTTTTGATCTGATTTTCTTTTCGTCCATTTCATGTTGTCATTTATGAACTCATAGATGGCGTTTCAATTCCATTGAAAGATTTTTCACGTCAAGAGATCATGTTGCAATGCAAAAGAATAGGAGTTGTAATTTAAAATTTTCTAAATTTTGTCTTTTTAGCTGTAACCGCGAGAATTCAATTATTCTTCTTCGCCTATTTATCTTGCGCATACTTTGATATATGAGCCATTCTTCCATAATTTTAACTTCCAGGAATAAGTTACTTGAAAAATTCAACTTAATAAAGTAGTATTTTAAAACTTTCACTTCTAAACTTTCTTGGTCTTTTTGCTTAATTAAGCATTTTTTGTTCTTCGTCAATATTTATTAATATACTATTCTAGTGCGATCCTTAATATCCATTTTATAATGAAATAGAACAGGCGCAGTAAGGTAAATTACCAAATCTTGTTAAACCTTAGTGGTAGGCACAATGATTGTTGATTTGTAGCAACAGTTACATACGTTGAACTAAATAACAAAAAAATATACAGGGTGTCCCAAAAGGTCGTTTACAAACTTAACATGCTGGTCTATCATACCATGATGAACAATATTAAATAGGAAACTAAGGGTCCCAAACGTCTTCCAAAGGAGATATGCGCCATTAAAGTTTAGGATCCAAAAATTCAAATGATTATAAAAAACAGAAAAATTGGTCGATTCGTTTGCGGTTTTCACTAAATCTATTCTTTATGTCAGTATTTTCTTGAAAATAAATTATAAAGATAAATTTCAAAAAATGTCGATAGAGGGCGCTTTAGACTTTGGAGTAACGATAAACTAGTTTTTACCATTATTTTTCGCATCTCATTAAATTATTTTAGAAGCTTAGACATAAACTTAAATTTTGAGCTCAAAATCTAAATTGTTGGAAGTGGTTAAGTAGCGCAAACTGAATTGCGGGGGGAGGTTCAAATTTCAAATGATTATAAAAAACGGAAAAATTGGTCAATTGATTTGCGATTTTCACTAAAATTATTCTTTATGTCAGTATATCTTGAAAATAATTTATAAAAATAAAATTCAAAAAATGCCGATAGAGGGCGCTTTAGACTTTGGAGTAACGTACAACTATTTTTTCCGTTATTTCTTGCATCTCATAAATTTTTTTAGAAGCTTAGACTTAAACTTAAATTTTGAGATAGAAATCGGAATCGTTGGGAGTGGTTAAGTAGCGCAAACTGAACTGTGTTCAATGGGGATGGGGAGGTTCAAATTTCAAATTATTATAAAAGACGAAAAAATTGGTCGGTTTCCGCTAAAACTATTCTTTATAACAATATTTTCTTGAAAATAAATTTTACAGATATTTTTCAAAAAATTCCGTCAGAGGGCGCCTTAAACTTTATAGTAACCAACAACTATTTTTAACCGTTATTTTTTGTAACTAATAAAATGCTTGTAAAAGTTCAAACTTAAATTTTGTGCTCAAAATCAGCATCGTTGTGAGTAATTAAGCGGCCAAAAATTGAACTACGTTCGAGGGGTGGGGAAGGTAGCATTTCAACTCCTGAACACAGTTCAGTTTGCGCTTCTTAACCCCTCCTATCGATTTAGATTTTGAGCACAAAATTTAAGTCTAAACTTTTGCAAGCATTTAATTAGATTAAAAAAAAAAAAAAAAAAAAAAAAAAAAAAAAAAACGGTTAAAAATAATTGTTGGTTATTCTAAAGTTTAAGGCGCCCTGTAACGGATTTTTTAAAATTTATCTTTAAAATTTATTTTCAAGGAAATATTGACAGAAAGACTAATTTTAGCGAAAACGACCAATTTTTCCGTTTTTTATAATCATTTGAAATTTGAACCTCCCCACCCCCATTGAACACAGTTCAGTTTGCGCTACTTTACCACTCCCAACGATTCAGATTTTTCATCTCAAAATTTAATTTTATGTCTAAGCTTCTAAAAAAATTTATGAGATGCAAAAAAAAAGCGGAAAAGAATACTTGTATGTTACTCCAAAGTCTAAAGCGCCCTCTATCGGCATTTTTTGAATTTTATCTTTATAAATTATTTTCAAGATAATACTGACATAAAGAATAATTTTAGTGAAAATCGTAAATCAATTGACCAATTTTTCCGTTTTTAGGTGCGTTCGTAATTATATAATACGTAGCACCTATAGTTGTCGTTCAGTCCGTCCGTCTGTCCGTCCGTCTGTCCGTCCGTCTGTCCGTCCGCATATAACAACGCAAAAACTACCCAACCGAATCGTTTGAAATTTAAAATACATAATTATTACATAATTTTGTCGAGTCATTTCAAATTTTATGAAAATCGGATGCATAGATCAATTACAGGGGCAATCAAAATTATTCCATTACATTACGGTCAATGGGGAAAAAAGTTTCAAATGCATTTTAATCGTTTGAAATTTATAATACGCAATTATTACATAATTCTGTCGAGTTATTTCAAATATTTTGATAATCGTGTGCATAGATCAATTACAGGGGCAATCAAAATCAAAAGTATTCAATTACATTATGGTCAATTAGGAAAAAGTTTCAAATATATTCTATACGTTTGAAATTTAAAATACATAATTATTACATAATTTTGTCGAGTTATTTCAAATTATATGAAAATCGGATGCATAGATCAATTACAGGGGAAATCAAAAGTATTCCATTACATTACGGTCAATGGGGAAAAAAGTTTCAAATGCATTTTAATCGTTTGAAATTTATAATACGCAATTATTACATAATTCTGTCGAGTTATTTCAAATATTTTGATAATCGTGTGCATAGATCAATTACAGGCGCAATCAAAATTATTCAGTTACATTATGGTCAATTAGGAAAAAGTTTCAAATATATTCTATACGTTTGAAATTTAAACTACATAATTATTACATAATTTTGTCGAGTTATTTCAAATTTTATGAAAATCGGATTTATAGATCAATTATAGGGACACTCAAAAGTATTCCGTTACATTACGGTCAATGGGAAAAATGTTTCAAATGCATTTTAATCGTGTTACACTCATACGAACTTAATAAAATTTATATGCAACTATAAAGTACATATTATAATATACATCATACATAATTTGTGGTGCAAAGAACATTTGTTATTGATTTACAAGGCCACACAAAAGTATTACATTATATAATGGTATAGGAAGAACATTGTTTGATGAGCGTTTTAATTGTAATTCACTATTTACAATTTTATGAGATTGGCATATGAAAGTAATATTTTTAAAACTTCGTTATCGTACGAACGCACCTAATTTGCTACGCTTCACGTGCAATTTCCAACTTGTTTATAATCATTTGAAATTTGAACCTCCCCCGCAATTCAGTTTGCGCTACTTAACCACTTCCAACGATTTAGATTTTGAGCTCAAAATTTAAGTTTATGTCTAAGCTTCTAAAAAAAATTAATGAGATGCGAAAAATGATGGTAAAAACTAGTTTATCGTTACTCCAAAGTCTAAAGCGCCCTCTATCGACATTTTTTTTAAATTTATCTTTATAATTTATTTTCAAGAAAATACTGACATAAAGAATAGTTTTAGTGAAAACCGCAAACGAATCGACTATTTTTTCTGTTTTTTATAATCATTTGAATTTTTGGACCCTAATCTTTAATGGCGCATATCTCCTTTGGAAGACGTTTGGGACCCTTAGTTTCCTATTTAATATTGTTCATCATGATATGACAGACCAGCATGTTAAGTTTGTAAACGACCTTTTGGGACACCCTGTATATCTACCTCTAAAAGGAAACCTCGGAAACGGTAAAACTTACCACAATATAATAATTTATAATGCTTAAAACGGATTCTATTTAAATACTGATTTAAATTTTGCAGAACATTTCTTCTCAAAGAAGCACAGTCTTTTTCTGTGTGAAAAAAAATCCGGAAAACACTCTGGCTGCTTCCGAAACGCTTTTCTGCATAATTTTAGTAAGAGGGAAGCAAGAAATCGATAATCCTGACATAAACCACAAAAGATAATAATAAACGTAAAAATGTGTACATCCGATTTTCGTTACATTCGTAACTTTGCATTATGATAAATTACCAAATAATGTCCCATTAAAATCACACGGTGACTTTCTGTCACAAGACTTTGTCCATTAATGACAGAGATCCTACAAGTAACCACTGTGAAAAGTGATGAAAAGACCCCATGTGACTTAATGGAACATTATTTGGCAATTAACCATAATGCAACGTTCCAAATGATTTTGAAATTGAGTCTCCAGATGAGAGGTCACACAAGAGTTTCAATGAAACGACACTGTAAAGTCACTTGGTGACTCTCCTCAAAGCAGCAGTCACAATGACCTGTCAGTGGAGTCACATATAGTAGTCGTTTGAGACTCATAAAAGAGACGTATGGAATTTCTTATTTTTTGTTTCGCCGTAGTGACTGTTACCCTTATGACCATGTATAACCTGATTAAGATGTTATATGGATGGGTGTTCTCAAAATAGGAGACTTTTTCAAACAGTCAAACCTTAAAAAAATTATTGTTAGCAAAATTTCGGAAAAAATAAGTGTTGTTAATATAGTATTAGGTATGCTTTACGTGGAGTCAGCAGAGCTAAATATTTAAAAAATCACTTAAAAAAATATGCAGTATTTTATGAGCCATGCTAATGACAAAACAAATTGCATGGAATAAATATATTAAGATTTTTTTATTTCCTTCCTGTTTGAATATTTTTTTCTGTGTTTATTAGCCTTCCTTTTTAGAAAATTATTTCCATTTTCAACTGTTTTTATTCTCTTGTAAAATGAAACTCTGTTTTTACAAATAATTCTACACCTTTATGTTTCTAAGTTTTCCACTGTGATCTGTGTCATCACTGACTAATTTTATTTGTTCCGTTTCTTTTGCTTTTATATGTATCTGATGTTTAAGTTTATGCTGTTTATCAGTATTTTCTTTAATTTTCTCCCTTCTTTTTTCACAAACACTTTTAAGTTTTTTTTTTCTCTACCTATTGTCATACTTTCCCCCATTTTCAGATTAGTATTTTAAAAAAGAAAAAATGTGTGTGGCACTCGGGGACTGCCGCGGTAAAGCTATTTCATAGCATGTTTTATCAACTTATGCAAAAATACCGCGAATGTCTGCCGAAGTCTACCGAAGGATACCGTGCCGAAGTCTGCCGAACTGAAACGTCGTTAGCCGGAGTGTTAGGATTTTTTCTCGTTACGGAATTTCTAGATTCGGTCGCCGCGCTCAAAGCCCGCGATAAAAGCTATGCAATAGCTTAATAAATTACCAAACAAAATTTGGTCGAGCTACGAAAATTAGATCGCGAGTTATAAGCATTTTAAATTTTTCGACCCTCACGGTGAGGGAGGTCTCCTGTCACCAAAAATTAACACTGTCATAATAAATTACCAAACAAAATTTGGCCGCGCTACGAAAATTAGATCGCGAGTTATAAGCATTTTAAATTTTTCGACTTTCACCGTTGGTGGTCTCCTGTCACCAAAACTTAACAATGTCTCATAATTAATTACCAAACAAAATTTGGCCGCGCTACGAAAATTAGATCACGAGTTATAAGCATTTTAAATTTTTCGACCCTCACCGTGGGGGGGGGGTCTCCTGTCACCAAAAATTAACACTGTCTCATAATAAATTACCAAACGAAATTTGGCGGCGCTACGAAAATTAGATCGCGAATTATAAGCATTTTAAAATTTTCGACCCTCACCGTGGGGGGTCACCTGTCCCCAAAAATTAACACTGCCTCATAACAAATTACCAAACAAAATTTGGCCGCGCTACGAAAATTCGATCGCGAGTTATAAGCATTTTAAATTTTTCGATCCTCACCGTGTGGGGTCTCCTGTCACCAAAAATTAACACTGTCTCATAATAAATTACCAAACTAAATTTGGCCGCGCTACGAAAATTAGATCGCGATTTATAAGCATTTTAAATTTTTCGACCCTCACCGCGGGGTGTCTCTTGTCACCAAAAATTAACACTGTCTCATAATAAATTACCAAACAAAATTTGGCCGCGCTACGAAAATTAGATCGCGAGTTATAAGCATTTTAAATTTTTTGACCCTCACCGTGGGGGGTCGCCTGTCCCCAAAAGTTAACACTGCCTCATAATAAATTATCAAACAAAATTTGGCCGCGCTACGAAAATTAGATCGCGAGTTATAAGCATTTTAAATTTTTCGACCCTCACCTTGGGGGGGGAGGGGTCTCCTGTCACCAAAAATCAACACTGTCTCATAATAAATTACCAAACAAAATTTGGCGGCGCTACGAAAATTAGATCGCGAGTTTTAAGCATTTTAAAATTTTCGACCCTCACCGTGGGGGTGGGGGGTCTACTGTCACCAAAAATTAACACTGTCTCATAACAAATTACCAAACGAAATTTGGCCGCGCTACGAAAATTAGATCGCGAGTTATAAGCATTTTAAATTTTTCGATCCTCACCGTGTGGGGGTCTCCTTTCACCAAAAATTAACACTGTCTCATAATAAATTACCAAACAAAATTTGGTCGCGCTACGAAAATTAGATCGCGAGTTATAAGCATTTTAAATTTTTCGAGCCTCACCGTGGGGTGTCTCTTGTCACCAAAAATTAACACTGTCTCCTAATATATTACCAAATAAAATTTGGCCGCGCTACGAAAATTAGATCGCGAGTTATAAGCATTTTAAAATTTTCGACCCTCACCGTGGGTGGTCTCCTGTCACCAAAAATTAACACTGTCTCATAACAAATTACCAAACAAAATCTGGCCGCGCTACGAAAATTATATCGCGAGTTATAAGCATTTTGAAATTTTCGACCCTCACCGTGGGGGGGGGGGTCTCCTGTCACCAAAAATTAACACTGTCTCATAATAAATTACCAAACAAAATTTGGCCGCGCTACGAAAATTAGATCGCGAGTTATAAGCATTTTAAATTTTTCGACCCTCAACGTGGGGGGGGGGTGTCTCTTGTCACCAAAAATTAACACTGTCTCATAATAAATTACCAAACAAAATTTGGCCGCGCTACGAAAATTAGATCGCGAGTTATAAGCATTTTAAATTTTTCGACCCTCACGGTGGGGGGTCTCCTGTCACCAAAAATTAACGCTGTCTCATAATAAATTGCCAAACAAAATTTGGCCGCGCTAAGAAAATTAGATCATAAGAAACATAAGTTTGAGGCTTGATATCCTAATATTTGAAAAATACCCCGTCAATGTCTGCCGAAGTCTACCGAAGGATACCGTGCTGAAGTTTGCCGAACTGAAACGACGTTAGCCGAAGTGTTAGGTGTTTTCGTTACGGAAGTGTTAGGTTTTCTCGTTACGGAATTTCTAGATTCGGTCACTGAGCTCAAAGCCCGCGATAAAAGCTATGCAATAGCTTAACAAGGACCAAATTAAAGTTCCATAAATAAAGAAATGTGTTCTTTTAAAATAATAAATAAGATATTTTAAGAATATTTTTAAGAAATTCAACATTGTTAACCAAAGAGAAAACTTTGCTTAAATGAGCAGTATTCTGGCACTAACAATGTAAGAAGCTGTCTTAGCGATTTTCTGACAGATTTAATGCATATTTTAGGGATAATAAATGTAATATCTAAATTTATATGTAAAATTAAATTTTAAAAACTTTTCATAAAAGATACAAGATAAGTACTGGTTACAATTATGCACATAACTGTCATTAGAATGGTTGTTTTGTCATTAACATGGACAGATGCTAATGACAAAACCATGCTAAACCATGTTAATGACACTGATATTTGCCCATGCTAATGACAAATTTTAATTTAAATAAGATTATGAGCCATAATATAATCACAATACAATATTCCTTTCTGGGACTTTTTAAAGCACAAAAGTTCCATGCAAATAAGTAAAATAAGAATTTTAACTGTAAAATAAACATTAAAATTATTATCCATTCTAATGGCATGCAATTGATGTACTTGCCTAATATTTAACTTCTATTCTTAAAATATAACACATACTTCCATTTTCAGGCTGAGATAAAATGGCTACTTGTTTCCATGGAGAAACTTGATTTTTTTCAAACTATTGTCATATGTGAAAATGAAATTTTGATTAAGAACCAGCTGTTAAAGTATTTCCTTGGTTTGAAAATAGAATATGGGGGACAAACTTTAATTCTTTTGTTATATATTATAATTTTATTTTTAAAAGGAAATTTATTGAATAAATTCTCTCCTTGATTAATGTAAACAAAGAATAACATTTGTTTTATTACATGAACATGATATTAACTATTCAAAAATGTTAGTATATACAAGGCTCATCTGCTGTGGACATCCATGCTAATGACATTTTGAGCATTTATTCTGTTATTGTAAGGTGTTTTTAACTAAAAAGTGAGTGATTCTTGACTGCAAATAATGAATAATATTAAGACAAACATATCTAAATATAAAAACATGACAGAAAACATCTCTCTTTTTTTTTTTTTTTTTTTTTTGTATGCCGAAAGACTGAAATTCGCTCCTATTTTGAGAATCACCTGGATTAACTGTTATGCAGGGATAGTAATTATTCGAACTATATTATTTCCTTTTGAATATTCGCGTGAAAAGTATCGCTTGAAAATCCCTCGAAAATTGGCATTTTGGGATTCGTTCTTAAATTTTGCACACCATTGTATGCTCTAACCTAACTTGTGGCCACTCTTGATGTTTCGGAGGATACAAAATTTATTGAATCTGTCATTTAAAAATTATTTTGTCTCTTCTTCGACTATAATCAATATTTTGTACTCTTAGAATAAGATAATATTATTCATATTTAGGCTCTAAACTCTAAAGCTTAAGAAATATAGGGGACCGCAAATAAATACCAAGCTCAAGATTTCTTTTTGGTTTTATCAGGCACTGAACTCAGTATCTAAAAAATATATTTTTCATGATTTTAGGATTCGACAGCAAAGTGTTATATTTTACAAACATCTTAATCAGAGCAGATATCGTTAATAATTTCTTACAATGTTCATAGTCAAAAACTTTTTTGTCACACTTCTAATTTAGTTTTCAATATAATTCAGTTCTGAAATAGTTTCAGAAGCAAATTACAGTCTTACAGAGGTTTTTTTTTTTTAAATAAATGAATGATAGTAATTTTTCTTAATGATCATTATATCCCGGTGTGATATTATTGTTTTGTTTGTTAGCTAAAATGATTAATCGTGTTATCATATCAGAAATGTTTAGAAAATAACATAATTTATACATAATATAATTTAATATTTGACACTATAGTGGGATAGAAATCTTTAAGATTATAAGTAGCTCGCACAAAGATATTTACTTCAAAAATGCCACAGGACGCATCCAGAGTTTATTATCCCTGGCTTAAACATACAAAACAAGGATATACTTAAGTTCAATATTAAATAATATTGTTTCAATAATTATTTCGCACTTGAAGTGTATTTTTGGATTTTATAAAGCACCCTCAATCAAAGCTAATTATGTACTTTTATTTTTCGAAAATATCTTGTATACATGTTGGATTTTTAAAGGGATTTAAAAAACCCTGTATTACTTATATTACCCTGTATTACACTAATTACATATTTTGCTTAATGACCACTTTATAGCCAAATTCTATTCCATTTTTTAATTTGGGGTAAGATTGTATTTGTATCGAGATTTTAGATTATTTTAAGTTAATCAATTTCTTATCTGACTTTTCAATCATCAATATTTGAATCATTTGTTTAATTATAGGGTGATGGTGATAAAAAAAATAAGACAGTAGAAGATACTGTATTTGTTTGATAATTTATACTTTTTTCCAGTAAAAAGGTTTCCTGAAAAAGTAAAAGACACTAAAAATTTATTTAGAAAATGTAAATTTATATTTTGTGGATTCTAAGTTTATTGAAAATTGTAAATTTAGTCGTCATTATTCAATTCTTCTTTAATATTCGTAAAACGCATGAATCTAATCGGAAAGAATATTTGCGTTCCTAATTCAAAGAGTTTTTGAAGTTCAATGTATTTTTTTTTTCACAAAGATTTCTTTTATTATAAAGTACTGGAAAAAACGTTGAATTACTTTGGACTAACAAAGTTAAATTAAGTATAATTACTTAATGAAATGGTTGAAATACTTTGAATTTCATTGAAATTATAAAAGAATAAATCATATTACTGGTATTCAGTGGCTTATTGAAAAAAATTAATAAGATGAAAACATTATATTTTTATACATCAATTGAATAGAAGTGTCAATTCAATACTGGAGTATTTTTTACAAAAGTTTTTACAAATGTTACAGAAACAAATATAATCATTTATAAAGGAAAGAGATAGAATTTCTTTAAATGTGCAATAAAAGCATTTTTTATCCTTTTACTTGAAGTGCTATTAAGTTTCTAAATTTCCTTTGAAACTACTTAAAAGTGCATTATTTTTATTTTTTTGTCATTTATATTAGTATAAAAAGTTCTCTTAGAACAAATTTATATCATTCAACAATTTTGAGGAAAAATAAGGGTTTTAAACAGAACCTATATAAGAATAAATTAAAATAATTAAAATATTGCGACTAGTTTTGAAGAGTTTATTATTTTTTATTGATATTCGTTAATTTTTTGAGAAAAATAGGTCTAAAAAAACATTCTTTTGCTGATTTGGTTTGAAGATGTCAATTGTCTACTCGAATTGCTGTTGAGAATTTTTTCCAGTCAAAAATCATAATCATGTACACCGAAAATTACTGTCATCTTTTTCTTTCTTTTATAAATACTATACAGTCATTAATGACCAGACACTTTCAATTTTAGACATTTTTTCGAATATTTTAAAAAAATGTCAGAGATTTTTCTTTAGATTTTGGATTGTAAAGAATATGTTTGACCTCATATTTAAGAATGTCGATTTGATAAGGAGGGTAATTTGATTAGGATAGGAGGAGCCTAACAAAAAATCAAAGAAAAATAATAATATTTGGGATCACTCTATAAATTAAAATTCACTAAGTAATATATTACTGCAGATTAAAAATTTGTGAGTACTGTACAACATTTCCATTGATTTTTGCAAGAATAGCACGTAAATTCGTGAAAATATAGTGGTTTCTTTTTCTTTTTCTTTTTTTTTAATTCTTGCATTTTTTTTAGCTTATATCATGCAGGTTTTTCAACGAAATTTAACACAAGTTTCAGAAAAATTAGAAAAGTGCAGTAGAAATAATATAGTGCAAATTAGAATATAAGTATATCAAATATTTTATGAACGAAGATTTTTTTTTTTTTCATATTTTAATAGGGTTTTTCTTTTCTTAAGGGCAGATGATGGTAAAGGTGAACCTATATTATTTAGTTTTCAGGCATTAAAGATGAAACACAATAAATCACATCTTCTGTATGTCAAACCCTTGTTGTATTAGTAATAGTAATCATATTGAATGTATTTTATGTGTGTAATATAATGGGTTAATATATTTTCTATTCAGTTTTGAAAAAATAATCGAAAATGGAGCTTTAATCATATGAATATAGTGAGGAATTATTTGCAGAAGTGTTTTCAGGCGAACCAAGTAGTGCTGAGACTGCTGATGAATATGACAATGGTTCTGATCATGATATAGCCTTATATATGGTCCTCTCCATGAGGTCCACTGTTTTAACCACTTAACTAATCAATATTACTGAAAAAACTTTCAAATAATGCCTATTTTTGCGTCTTTTACTGAATTTTTAATCTTTTATTACCAGTTATTCAAAACAAAATTTTCTACCTAATAGAAAAAGAAAATTGTTCGGTCTAAGTAATGCAAAATTTACAATAAAAGTGTACTAGTGAGAATAATAAATCATCATTTTAAATCATTTACTCGTACGCTATACGGGCAAATCATGATTGGTAAAAACGCGTTGCCCGTATGCCGTACGTGCAGATTGGGGAAATGGTTAATAACTACCACAAAGTTATTAATGCATGGAAATTTTTCCAGAGAGAAAATTCGCCTTGAATACAACATTTCAAATGAAAATCAAATTCTTTTTATTGCTTATAGCCGTTAATGCCAACATAGTGAAAAGGATTCCATGCCGGGAATCGAGCCAGGACCATCAGTATAGCGCACTGACGTTCTGCCGACTAAACCACATGGAACGACAATCAGTCTGGAACTTTCTCACTATTGCGTGTTGGCAAGGCTACAATAACAGCACAAGATGGAACATATTATGTGAGCCACCTATAGCCTTGTACCGATAGTTCAGTAGCCTTGCCAACATGCAATAGTGAGAAAGTTCCAGGTTGGCTGTTGTTTCATGTAGTTTAGTCGGTAGAACGTCAGTGCACTATACTGATGGCCCGGGTTCGATTCCCGGCATGGAATTTTTTTCACTATGTTGGCATTAACGCCTATGAGCAATAAATAGAATTTGAAATTTGATTTTCTTTTGAAATGCTGTATTCAAGGCGAATTTTCTCTCTGGAAATATTTCCATGCATTAATATATTCATCGATGCTGGTTCTATTTTAGTTCTGTGTTTGCCCCAGATCGGTGACTCACAGAATATATTCCATCTTATGCTGTGATTGTAGCCTTGCTAACACGCAATAGTGAGAAAGTTCCAGGCTGGTTATAGTTCTATGTGGTTTAGTCGGTAGAACGTCAGTGCGCTATTCTGATGGCCCGGGTTCGATTCCCGGCATGGAATCTTTTTCACTATGTTGGCATTAACGCCTATAAGCTATAAAAAGAATATGAAATACCACAAAGTTGCTATCATCACCGACATACATGATGACCAGCAAATAACACCCTGATTTCAAAATTAAATTTCTCAAAAACTAAGATCGGTAGAATTATACGTTAAACGGTTTGTTTATTAGGTAAGCTGTAAAAATGTTATACAAAAGTTTCGAGCAGTGAATATTTTGAAAAGATTGTGTTCTGATTGCAAAGAATACTGGAGTTGACATTTTTCTTGTTTTAGATTGTTTGTAGAGAATGGGTTTTTCAGTGTACAGTGCCATATTTAACGATTTTTCGAACTTAATTTTTGAAATTTCAAAACTTTTTTTCCAAAAATCGTTAAAATATGGCACTGTACGCCAAAAATTTTGTTATCTTCAAAAAAAAAACTAAAACAAGAAAAATGTCAAATCAGGGATTCTTTTAATTAGAACACAATCTTTTTAAAATATTCACCGTTCGAAACTTCTATATAAGATTTTTACAACTGACCTCATAAACAAGCCGTGTACCGCATTATTTTCTATATCTTAGTTTTTGAGAAATTTAATTTTGAAATCAGGGTGTTATTTGCTGGACACCCTGTATGTACCATTAGTAAAAAAATCAGTTTAATAATGCCCCACCTGTGGCTTAAAGATTCAGCTCTTGAAAGTGGTAGACGGCAACTGAATCTGAATCTGACAAAAATATTCCAGCCAAGCATATCCTTATTCGAACAATGCAAAATAATTTCCGTTGATGTGCAACCCAACCTGAACCTAAAAATTCCATTAAAACAACCGAAATCTGAATTGAACGACATCTGAACCCGAAAAAAATATTCCAAAGACCCAAAACCGGATCCGAGCAAAACAAAATAATTTCCCTGGGCATGAATCCGACCAGAACCTTAAAAATCAATTTGTAAAAAATACCTGAAATCGGAATCGAACCAAATCTGAGCCCGACGAAAATATTCCAAATAACTATAACCAGATACAAACAAGACAATATAAATTCCATGGACATAACCTCAATCCAAACCAAAAAATTTCTTAAAAAAAAAAAAAAAAAAAAAAAAAAAAAAAAAAAAAAAAAAAAATCTCGAAATTTGAACCAAACCTAATCTGAACCTAACAAAAATATTTCAGTGAAGTATAACCTCATAGGAACTAGGTAAAATAATTTCCATGGAAGTACAACCCGACCCGAACTTAAAAATCCCATTTGAAAGGGGAAAAAAAGCCCACGAAATATGAATTGAACCGAATCTAAACTGAACAAAAATATTCCAAACAACCATAACCGTATCCGAAGAAGAAAAAAAAAATTTCCATGAACATGAATCCAATCCGAACCTAAAATTCGGATGTTCTACAAAACATAATGCGCTCCGTAGCGGTGGAAAGTGAAACTAAGTACTTAGCGCGAGATGGTTAAGATATTTCGTTTATAGTTAGAGTTAAATTATAACTTGGTTTCGGTTAGGTAACAGTTAGGTTGCAATTACGTTCCGGTGAGCCTTATGTCATATTTAATTTCTGGTTAGGTTACAGTTAGGTCATGGTTAAGTTACAGTTAGGTTAAGGTTAGTTGCGGTTAGGTTGAGGTTAGATTATGGGTAGGTTATGATAAGGTGACGGCCAGGTTACATTTATGGTTTATTTAAGTTACAGTTAGGTTACTGTTAAGATACAGCTAGGTTACAGACAAATTATGATTACAATACAATTAGGTTACAGCTAGGATTTTGTTCACAGAATGAACATTACGCATGTTTGATAAAAAATATACACCTATTTTTGTAAAATGGCTCTGAAATTATAATACTATATACTAACCTTTTAGCTAATCATCGAGAATCGATTTCATTCACGGTATAGTCGGATTTAAGAGTGATATAATTAGTTTGAAATTCAAAATATTTCACTTGGGATATCTATGCGAAAAAAGTATTTAGTTAAATCACTTAACAGTATTTTTAAGGATAAATATCAACAGTTTAACACGAAAATCGCGCAATCGTTGGACACATATTCCCTCCTGCGTTTCCCATTGCAGTCGTTTTGGGTATTTTTGGAGCTAAATATTAGTTTTTTTTTTAAATCAATTTTTGACACAGTCAGGGGGTACGTATTTAATATAATGTACACTGTAAAAAATTTGACCCTTTTGCTGCATCATCACTCCCCCGCTTTTATAGAATATCTCTCTTTTGACCTATGAGAATGCTCCATAATAAGCTGAAGTAATCATTTTCTATAAAAGCGGTGGAGTGACGATGCAACAAAAGGGTCAAATTTTTAACAGTGTATTTACACATATTTCGAATTAAAGATAAAAGCATAAAAATTTCAAGTTCGTTTAACATTATTATTACGGACCCGGGCAACGCCGGGCGGGTCAGCTAGTTAATAATATATGACAAAGGAGAGAGGTGTATAGTATGTTTAAAATTCAAGGAATTAAGAAAAAAAAAAAAAAAAAAAGGTTATTGGGACAAATTGATGATGGGTGTAAACACAGCATATCAGCCAATTCTTTAGTTCTTTGAATGAATAGTAATTCTGAAGCGAATTCTAAATAGTAATTCTGAATAGTAATTCCTTAGATGAAATAAATTCCGCAATAAAGAAAAAAAAGACAAGATTTTTATTCTAAAATACAGATACGAAATGCAATTTTTTCATTTTAAAGAAAAAAATATTTCTTTGGTGCTTTTCAATAAGGCTTTGGGTATAATGCTAGTCATCATAAAAAACTGGAAAAGTTTTTTCACATATTATAGTTCTGCATTTGATTGATTAATGGCGAAGAATTTCTTGTCATAGAGATACTAAGAATGACATTAGAAATATGGAAATAATAATTATAATTCTTTGTATTACCTCTTTTCAATGAAAAACATACTGTGTATACTTTATTTTATGAAACAAAAAACATTTGAATTCTTCTTTAGGTTTCAGATTTTTATGGAAATACTTTCGATATTCAAATAAGTCTGATCTTAGAATGCCTGCAATGTCACTTTCTATTTCTGCTGCTTATTCAAATGCTAATTTTGTGATTTCGTAGTTGAAAAACTTTTTTATAGAAATAACTGTAGAATCTTTTATGAAGGATAATGGGAAAAGAAGTTTAATATATAATGAAATAAAATCGAAAAACTTTTGGCTTCTTAAAGGTTAAAAATTTTTCAGTTGCAAATAAAATTCGAGCGAGAGTGATTTTTTCTGGAGAAGAACAAAATAACAAAAATAAAACTATTTCCATAAAAATAAACGTTTAACACTAGACTAAAACATTTATTACTTTCTTTTGTCTTTACAAGAAGAAAGTACTGGATTCGCGAAATTTTTCGAATTCCAGATTTTGGTGTATTTACATGTTTTATGGGTCAGAGATACCAAAAACATGTTTTTACAAAATGTCTAATATGTTAGTTTGTGAGTCTGTCTGTCTGTCTCTCTGTCTTTTTGTGACACAAATTTTGTGGGCGCTCTATCTGAAGAATTTATGCATTGAATTTAATAAAAAAATATATTCATTTAGTCCCTCATGTAAATTGTTGATGATTAGTTTTCGGTGTAAGTTGCTCAACAGAGGGTGCTGTTATATAGTATTTTTCATGATTTTTGTAAGAGTTTTATTTTAAGTTTTATCTTATCTTAAGGCTTTTCATCAAACTTCAGATTTGGTTAGATGTTAACACAAGTTGTTGGAGATTATGTTCATTCAGTGTTATTAGATCATAATTATTAGAGTTCATTAGACCACCCAGCAAGTGGCGCTGCTATGCTGAATTTTGCATGAATTCTGTAGAAATCAAGTTCAAATTCAATGATTTTTATATGTTCAATTTTAATTTAAATTTAGATTTTTCGTATATTTTTGACACATATGAAGTTAAATCTCAATTATAAATTTAAAAGTAGATAAATTGCATCTAGCTACTAAAATTGTTATAAATAATTCAGATGTGTTTTGTTTGTATAAATTTTAAATGATTTTATTGATTACAATATATATTGAGTAACTGTTTTCCTTTCTTGCTTACATTTAACATTACGAAAACATAATATTCAAAATATTTACTTATTTTTAAAAATGTGATGATTTTCTCAAAAGTATTTACTTGATTTAGTTGATTTTCCGTACAAATAAAAAATATTAAGAATGTCGACAAATAACCTAACAATATAAAATAGAATTATTTAAATAGGAATTTTTTTTAAAAGATAATATTTCAAAAGTTTCACAAAAGTTGCATGAGTTAATGAAAGGAACTTAATCTTTTATTTATAGTATATTGTAATCATACACTTCGAATCTTCATTTGATGTTATATACAATATGCCCACTAAAATGTTTTGCCACCTATTTAACTTCGGAACGGCTGCTGCTATATTCATAAAAGTAAGTCTAATTATATTACAGTTGTCATGTGCTACTGCATGAGCTGTGGCGTTAGCATTCTTATCCCGAAAACAGAAAGAGATAGGGGGAAATATGCATTACAAAGTTGTAAAACATCATCAGTGTAGTACGAAAAGGACATCTTGAGGACATTAATGAGAAGAATAGAACGGTTAAAACTCGCATTTGTTTTTCCGTAATTTCAAACACTTTGACGCGACGAAATGATCTTAGAAAGAAACAACAAATAGATATAATAATATGCCTTTATCAGACATGGTCAAACTTCTCGCCGTCAGCTGCAATACATATTTGGATCCTTGTTTGAATTTCACGTTGCACACATTGGAGCAGAGAGGGTGGCATGTTAGCACAAGCGTTCGTAATGCGTCGTTGGAGGTCCGACAACTTTGGCGTAGGGACCACATACACATGCTGCTTCAGGTTCCCTTCGAAAAAAAATATTTTCTCCTTTTTTTCAGTTTTAGTGACGTCACAGTTTCAAAAATCAAGAACAAACAGATGCCATTTTTAAGCATTCTGTTTTTAGCGTTAATATTTACAGGGTATCTTTTCGTACTAAATCAAGAATGCCCTACAACTATGTAATTCTCTTTTCCCTCTATCTTTTTCCGTTTGCGAGATAGGACTGCCAACTGCGCAGTTTTTCCACCAGATGGCGCCGTAAGCCGTTTTATTCAATAGCACAGGGTTACTTTAGTATACCTAGACGCCACTTTTATAAATATAGCAACAACCGTTCCGAAGTTAATAGAGTGGCAGGAGACTTTTGTAGGCATTCTTTAGATACATATAAACTTGATATTTTTTAGTGACATTTACTGTTTGAATGATCTATAAAACTATCCATATGTGGTAATCTCTACACTTTTTTCTACCTCATATATGTTAATATTTCCTAAAAAATGCAGCTTAGCAATTCAATGGTTAGGTGATGTACACCAAAATCTAGTCAGCAACAACTTATGTCAACTTCTAACTGAATGTGAAGTTTGTTGAAAATCTCTACATTAGTTTCTGAAATAGAGCTATTGCGGGAATCTTAAAAAATTCTGCATAACAGTGCCACCTGTTGGGTGATGTACACAAAAAACTATTCAGGATCAATTTTTATTAGGTACTAACTGCATTTGAAGTTTGATGAAAATACATGAAGTTTTATGAAAACTCATGTGGGAGTTCATCAAGTAGATCTATTGCAATAAACATGAATAATGCAGCACAGCAGCGCCATATTTGTAGAGATTTACACCAAAACATAATTAGCACCAAATTACATCTATAATGACTGAATCTGAAGTTTTATAAAAATCCGCGCATTAATTCTTGAGACAGAGCTATTATGAAAATTGTGAATAATTCAGCACAGCAGCACCACCTTTGGAGAGATTTGCACCAAAACATAATTAGCATCAAATTACATCATGGACTAATTGAATCTGAAGTTTTATAAAAATCGATGTAATAGTTCTTGAGATAGTGCTATTATGGAAATTGTAAATAATACAGCACAACAAAAGCACCTGTTGAGCTATACATACCAAAAACTAATCAGTTCTACTTTATGTCAATGGGTAGCAAATTCTAACGATTTGTGAAATCCTGTGCATTAGTTCTTGAGATAGAGTGCCTACAAAATTTTTGTCACATACAGGTTCACAGGTAGACATTTTCTAAAAACCATCAAATCATGTTCAGGTACTAAAACTTATAAATCCATCGAAAACCAAAAGTCGACATTTTTCACGAATTCAATGCTTTCTTCTAGCAAAGATAAAAAAAGTGAAAAATAAACAATTTATCCTTGACAATGTGTAAAAAAGTCTTGGGAATGAAACTGTGCGTAAAGTATGAATCATTTCTACTATCTCCTTGATAAAAACAAACTGTTATTCTACTTTCTTTCTAATTTTATATTGGCAATATTTTAATACTCCATATCATTTCAGTTAATTACGCTTTTTCCCGAATTTATTATATCTGGCACTATAACAATGCTTTATTTTTTAAAAAATTTTGAAATCGAAAGAATGTTTTCGATTTGAGAGAATGTTTCGATAAGGTTTCCCGATTTTTCTATCGAAATTCTCAAAGAACAATTGAAAACAAAATGAGTGACACCTATCAATGAGGCCTGGTGCATTTTTAAGTCCTATATTAGGAAGTTTGTGAACCAATAAAATTTATCTTTTTTTTTTTTTTTTTACAGCAGCATAATTTTTTTTAAATGCAATTTCGAAAACCACTTATCGGACTATTAACATGGAATTTTTTCTTAATAATATCATTTAAAGATATAAATTAGTCAATAATATTGGAAAAGATTAAAAAGTTCTTCAAGAATCTACGAATCTGATTTTCCGGCAATCGTAGCTGAATGTCATAACTACTTGTCGCGTAAGAGCAATGGTTTGGATTTCATTAGAAACTTTAATGTCCAACCAAAATTAGGCAAAGTCAATTTCCTAAATTGTATAAAAATATTAATTTATTATAAATTTTATCAAAAATACAACATTTAATACAGCAACATTTCATTTTAAACATTCGAAATTTTATTCCATTAGATTTCAAAAAAAAAAAACTTGCATATTTTTAGTTCACTAAAAGAATAATTTTTAATGATCTTGAAATTTTTTTACATAAATTATTTTTATTCATTCATTTATTGTCTGCATAGAAAAAAATCTAATTCATGCTTTTCATATTCATGTAATCAATTTTTAAACAAATCGCAATCTGAATTAATTTTAATACATATTGAACATATACTCAAAGAATAAAGCAGGCGAAAATTTTGTAGCGCTATATTTAATAATGTAACTTAATTTTGATGTGAAATACACAAATAAAAATCCAATAATAAACTAGTCAGATGTGACAATCCAAAACTTTCTTGTATTTCATACATGCTAATAATTCTTGAAAAATGCAGCATAGCAGCGCCATCGGTTTACAACAAAATCTAGTCAGTAACAACTTATATCAACTTACAACTGACTCTGAAGTTTGATTAAAATCTGTGCATTAGTTTCTGAGATAGAGATATTGCAAAATCTTTTAAGAATTCCGCATAACAGCGCCACATGTAAGGTGATGTACACAAAAAACCAACCAAGATCAATTTTTTGAGATACTAACTGAATCTGATGTTTGATAAAAATCCCTGCATTAGTTCTTGAGATACAGATATTACAAAATTGTAAAAATGCAATATAGCAACGCAACCTGTAGGGAGAACTACACCAAAAACTACACAACACTAATTTATATCAAGGACTAATTGAATCTGGAGTATGATGAAAATTCGTGTATTAGTTCCTGAGATAGAGCTATTGTGTAAATTGTGAATAATACAGCATAACAGCGCCACCTGTTGAGCAATACCTACTAAAAATTACCCAGCTCTGGTTTATATCAAGTTCTAATAAAATCTAGAGCTTTATGTAAATCTGTGTTTTATTTCTTGAGATAGAGAAATTACGAAAATTGTGATAAAGGCAGCTTAACTGCGCCGCCTATTGAGCGACACCTACCAAAAACTAATGAGCTGTAGTTTATATCAAGAGCTAACAAAATCTAAAGTTTTGTGAATTTCTATGTATTAGTTTGTAATACAGGGTGCGCACAAAATTTTTGTCACATACAGACTCAGAGAGTGAAAGAGGGACAGACAGACATTTTCTAAAAACCACCAAATTACGTGCTGGACCTTCTAAACCGTATAAATCCATCTAAAATCTGAAAATAAATTTTTTCACGATTCCAATACTTTCCTCTGGTAAAGATAAAAGAGAGTAAAAATAAAAGGTTGCTATTTGGTTATCCCGTCGACCAAAAAATTATCGCCAAATTACAAGATTAAATGCCAGTATTGGTTGAGCGTGAATGTCACATTCAATGATATTAGACACGAAATACGTGTTTAAAACGTCATCAAGTGATTTTTATTTCGACTTTTTATTTGTATTTTTATAAATGTTTTACTAATTCATTTGTTCTTTTGTTATTTAAAATAAGAATTATATCAATATGCAAAATTTGGCTATTAGTATGGCGATTTGTATAATTTGGCGAAATTGGTCGACGAAATAACTAAGTAGTACCAATAAAAGTATAAAAAAATGCATAAAATATAATTATAACAAAGAAATTTTATCGTTGCTCTAAATGTTATGTAATATGTCTACAAAACGTGCAATCTCTCTATGCTAGGCTAAAAATTTTTCCTTGTGAGTAGTTTTATCACAAATAAGAAAGCAAACTAACATTTTTTTCTGCAAACTCATTTCAAATTGCTAGTTCATATCCGACGATGCTGTCAAATATTAGTAAACCTAATACTTTAATGCTTAAAGTAATACTTGATCAAAACCTTAATTTAAATGAGCAACTTTATGCAAAAATATGCCGTAAAATATTATCCAAAAAAGATTTAAAAACATTTTTGTTTCGAATATAAGTATCTTCTAATTATACAACTCTCATTCTGCAAATTGTCTAATTACCATAAGATTATAAGAACTTTAAAAAATAATTGTAAATTGAAAGTAATTTTTTTGGCTACTAGGAAAACATTATTATTAAAATGCATAGCAATTATTTAATGCATGTTAAATAATTAGAAAAGACTAAAACTTCTAATATTTCTAAAACTAAGCTATATCAAAAAACCATATCGTTTAATTTTATGTTACATTTTAATACATAAAAGACGTTCTTTCTCTCCATTAAAGCTTAATGAGTATCTAATTCACTTAATTCGGCAATTTTTCAAAGTCAGTATCATAATTAAAATAACAGTGTACATGATAATGGAATATACTGTTTTATTTTAAAAAAACTCTCAACTAAAAAAACAAATTTAAGAAGGTAATTAAAGCTTTGGTGATTATGAATTCTAATTTAAATTTAATTAAAATTATGTTTTTTTAAACTTATTAATCTAATTTTATCATTTAATTTCATTCGTAAAAAATACAAATTTAATGTTGAATTTGAAAATCGAAACTGCTTTATCTTAAAAGATTGAACTAGAACCGAAATAGCATTGAACAAATTCAACTTAGAATATCTTATTCAGATGTCTGTATATTGGTCCCTACATTTATATGTAAGTTGTACGTATTTTGTTAAATCTATTAACCACCAAACAAAATAAAGCATAAATTCAACACTTAATAGACAAAGCAAAGTTGTTTAATTACGAATCAATAAATATACCGTTATTTGCTTAGATACTTTTCATACTTAGATGTCAGGAAAAGTACTTCCAGTTTTAACCTAATGTACTTAGACTTTACGTTGTTGGTTTTACATATTTCAGTACTTTTCAAATTTAAGGGCAATGTTTTATCTTTTAAAAACTTAGCTTTATTCAAAAAATGAGATTTGTCGTCGAATAATACAAATGTACAACTAAGAAAACAAACCCAATAAACTTTATTCTTATTCATATAAGAATTCATAGTTATAGATAAACATTTTCTTCATTTGATTTTGGTTTTATCTGTGTTGGTAGACCCAAATTCGTATTATTTTGCTTTTCATGACTAATACGAAGATGAAACAACATACTTCATTTGTAGTTCCAAACTATATGGGGCTTGAGGGTTCTTCTTTGGTACTGCAAATTCCATTCGTATTCATTTTTTCCCTTGTTTCAATTGGTAATTTTCTATTGAATTCAATGGTTCATATATTGTACGACAAGTAATGGTTATATATATATATGTATACACATAAAATTCACAAAACGTCAACAGGTGAAACATTTATGCTTTCCCAAAGCTAACTGAGAGTCGGAACATTAAAAGGACGAACTTTAAGAATGAATAATACAAGATACAAAGATAAGGTTTACACCAAACGGATGGTAAAGAAATCGGGTTTTGTGTGACAAAGAAAAAAATAGTTCTATTGGTGACCAACAGATGGCACTGTCGGACTTCTGATGTGGGATAATGCAAAGTAACAAACGATATAAAAAGGAGCAAGTGCAGCAGGTAATGGTAGTCGAAGCTTGTATGCACCAAAAAGCTGTCCATAGTTGAGAAAGCCTTCTTAGTTAAACTGTATTATAAGAATTCGGAAAGTACCATTGCGAGCATATCGCTACATTAACGGTATGCGAGATAGCAAAAGACCAATAACGTCTTCTGCACTGAATTAAATGATGAAGAAATATAAAACTACAGGTTATTTGGTGTCGCATCAAAGAAGTGGACGTCCCTCAATAGCCGCTGCTGTTGCCACGACAGTGCAGCAGACGGTGCGATCCATGTCGGTGGTTGCTACACATGGGAAGTGCAGTGCTCGAGAAGTTTCGAGGCAGACAGGATTGTCGTACGTAAGTATCGGGAGAGCACTGCCAATAACTTTGCAACGGTATCCCTACAAGTTGCAACATAACCTAGAACTGAAATCTCCTGACTTCGACTCTAGTCGAATTTTGCGAATTTGATATTCACTAAGATGGAAGAGCAGCACGACTTGCTTCATATTGTGCTTTGGACAGATGAAGCCAGATGAAGCGCATTTCACACTCTCTGGCTCTGTTAACACCTGCAACTGTCGAGTGTGGACAGCAGAAAATCCACATGCATTTGTTGAGTTATCCTTGCAACAGCCTAAAGTGACAGTCTGGTGTGACTTCACTTCTGATTTCATAATTGGTTCATTTTTTTCCGAGGAAGTCACACAAGCGGGTTTCAAAACAATTTCTGTCACTAGTCAACGATATGTAGCACTGTTACAGAACAACATTATTCCTGAACTGCAAGCGCGACAAACATTCTAAACAGACACCTTTATGCAAGATGAAGCACCACCTCATATTGCTCTGACTGTGCAACGCCTGCTACGCTGAAAATTTTGGGGAGGATCGTATTTTATCAATGTATACGTTAATCAAGCATGGCCTGCAACATCTCCTGATCTGACACCCTGTGACTTTTGACTATGAGGATTCTTGAAGTCAAAAGTGTACCGCGACCAACCGCATCACTAGCATCAATGAAAGCTACCATCCCCCAAAATGTGTCTGCTATAACGCAAGAAATGCTACTAAATGTTGTGGACGGTGTGGTGCCTCCTATCACATCACTTGTGAATGATGAACAGTACATTGAACATTTACTGTAGTACTAATTATCTGTAACTAAGCCGATTTATAAGTTGTCAAAATTTTTTCATTTGTGAATTATCTTTTGGTGCTATAAAACACTATAGCGCCATCTGTTGGTCGTGAACAGAACTATTTTTTTTTCTTTGCCACACAAAACCCGGTTTCTTTTCCATCCGTTTGGTGCAAGCCGTTGTTTCGTTTTCGAATTATTCATTTTTAAAGTTCGTCCTGACTTTAGGATCACCCGGTATTTCAACCTCACCTATAATTTGTGGCTGCCAACATCTTTCGCTTTTTTGGCCCGGAAAATTTTTATAGTAAATTTTACCATTTTAAATCGACGTAATCTGTCAATTAAGTAACGCAAAAATTTCTGTTAAATTTTTCTCCGGATCAAAAAATCGGAAGAGTTGGCAGCTGTTCCTATAATGCATTAGGTATGTGCTATTAAGCGAGGATATAAAATGGTGAAATTTAATTTAATTTTAAATATTGCATATACTGCTTAAACAAAACACTGATTGAACACTGTTTGGTAGAATCAGTTGCTTTCTTGTAAGAAATAAGTGAGAATAGAAACCAACATATAATTTTTTGTATTTAGTATCGTCCATAATTTAATGAAATTTTGACTAGAAAATGATTCATCTAAGTGGCAGTACTGAAATAAAGTAACACAACGTATGAATTTTTACTTTGTAATAATTAACTTATCACTTAGCTTATAGAAATCCAAATTATATAGAACTGTATTTGATAATTTAATAATACCGTATGTTCAAGATAGAATATATTTTATACTGCTTTAGTATTTCTTTCTTTTTATCAATACCCGTAACGAAAATAGGATTCATTTGTACTATAGCAGCAAATGTCTTAATCTTATGAAACTCATTTGAAGAAATAAAGCTTTATAACACAAAATAATTACATTTATAAAACATCCATCCCCATAAAAAATCTAATGTGTTAAGTAATGCAAAATTTTTCGCATTATTTGGGACATTTCGCAAATGAAAACATAAATTTAATGTTTCGAAACAAAAAAAAATTGTACAGTGATTAAAGTTAAGCTAAGCTAAAAAATGTTAAAAATGATAAGAAATGCATTTAAAAGGCTTATATGATTAGCTTTACTCAGATGAACATATATTTCAGTGTTAAAACGGTGACATCCTCAAGAACTTTAATGTTAAGAACTTGTTTATCCATTGATAGATTAATATACTAATTAAATTATAATTATAATTTGAGAGAACAATTTTTCCTCGATTGTTTCCACAGCTGAAAAAGAAACTGAAAAATAATTATCATTTACAATGACTCACCCTGCACTGAGTTACTGAAAATTTGGAAAGAGATGCTCTACAGAATAAGAAAGTTATATAGTTTAAAATTAAATCACTTCACAAATATCATTTTTATTTTATTTTATGTTTGCACTTGTTTTACAGCATACATATAGTTTCATGCTTTTATTCGCCAATTTTTTGTTTTCAAAAATTTTTGCGAAAATATTTGTGTCTATTGAGATCTTGAGAATGGCGCCGGTTGTGCGATGATGCATACGCCGATCTACATAAAGATATTTATATGCCTTTTAAATGTATTTCATATCACTTTTATAAAATATTAGCTTAGTTAAAAAGAATTTTAAACGATTTTCATTCATAATTTTATACAATGATTATTAAATTTTAAAAAATTTCGTTTAAAAAAACTTGTTGTACATGGCATCTTGGGCACACATGCCATGGATTAGCCACGCATATAATTATTATTCATGCAAAAAGTCGATTAAATATTTTTATTTACAAATGCATAAGCAAAAAAATTTTCCGTTGAAAAATGACTCTTGCGAATGCTTAGAATAAGGAAATATATATTTCTAAAGAAAACTAATTTAAATAATATTTGCTTTACATGAAGAACCGCAAATCGAATTTATCTATTCAATATGATTTATTCATTTTTAAATGAACTAAAAAGAGCTCGGAAATTTGGATCACATTTTTTTAAGACTTAGGGAGCCAGGGATATCATACATTTTTTTAAACTTTATCAAATAATGCCTCTTCATCTGAATTTAAATAAAATAAACATGTATTACGAGAAGAGAAAAAAATTCTCTTTTTTTTCTTTTCCTATAAAATGTCTTCTGAGACAGAAAGTTTTCCTTTTTTTCTGTCGTTCTGTCAAGTATTCAAACTATAAAAAATGGGATTAACACAGATCATGTGTATATGTTATTTATTTTTAATACATAATTTTTATAAATATCAACTACATGCAGCTTTTAGAAAATTCTTCAAATTTGCATAATTCTCTTTTGGTATTTTTTATATGAGAGTTGTTTTTATATACGCCTTATAAATTTCGTTAGGTTCCAAAAATGATATGCAAGTTTTAGTTTAGTTTTAAGGAGATGACTTTCATAAAAAATAACAAATGGTTTGAAATTTTAATAAACTGTTAAAAGACACAATTAGTACATACTGCTTCATTAATTTTGACACAATTATTCAGTTGGTAAAAAAAAAAAAAAATAATAATAATAATTTTCCAACTGATTGAAAAATAGTGTAGGCCTGAATTTGATCGAGGAAACTTTAACTTGGGCTTCAAGGTACTTTAAGCAAACCTGGTGAGAGCGTTTCCCTCAGGCAACCTTATTGATAATGGAGTCTGTTATATGAAAGAACGCAACAGAATAAATTATGGATAAAGGTCGAAGAAAAGAAAGGGGAGAAAGGGGTCCGAGAAAGCTTTGGAAACGTAATTGCATATCATTAATTTAACACAATCATTTTAATTATTAAATAAACCACACTAAATATCTTGGTGAATCACTCATGGGATTTTTCACTCAGTTGTAAAATTACATGTCGTATAACGCATACTGTGCATACATTTTATGTTGTAAAAACTGTCATCGTACACAGCACATTCAAAAAGTTCCAGGACTATCGCTTGTAAAAATACACAGATTGCACTATCCATTCAAAACCAGCGGGATGACCTATTAACAACTTTTTCTCATACATATCAAATGATTGCGTTCATTTTTGTTAACTTGCGTCTTGAAGGGTGTTCATTTCCATAAACAGTATGAGTGTTATATTGGCATCTAAAAATAATGAAACAAAGAACAAACATTAAATTTTCTTTTAAATTGAGAAAATCGGCCAAAGAAGCGTACAAAATTATTCTGCGTATGATAATAATGCTATGGGTCGTCCGTGAGTATTTAAGTAATTTTCGAGTCTTCAAATTGGAAAAGCTTTGGCCAAAAACGATAACAGATCAACTCGTTAATGTTCAAGTCGTAATGAGGAAAAAGTTCAGCATATGCAATTGTTGATGTAATCAAACCGTCCACTGTGACTGATGCATTCCACAAAGATGAGCTGCATCGGCCTTTGAAACGAATGCGGCGTATGACGCTTGATTTACTGAATGTGGAAATTGATGAGTCTTTCACAAAGATGGACCTTCTCACAAGGGCCATCCTGGTACAGCAATTTTTGGTTAACACTTTCGTTGCCGCTTACGTGAAGATGTGATGATGCTTAATGCCGTACTGTAGAAGTGGATTTTTCCAAGACGCAGACTTAATTTTTATAACGAAGAATCAGTAAAAGATTTTCCCGCGCTAGCGCGTGACTGGCTATTGAGACATCCCCCTACGTCACGCGCTGGCGCGTGATCGGCAGCGACTGTAGTAATAGGCAGGTTCTATGCATAACCGCCCAAAGTGCTCACTGGATCTGTCCACCGCAGACTACTTTTTATTTCCCAAGTCCAAACTGAAAATAAATGGGCTTTGGCAAGCGTTTATAAGAGTCATTGAAGGGGTTGTGACATTAGAACTCTATTTAGTTGAAGTTGAGGTGTTCCGGAAGGCGTTTATTGACTTGTACACTTGTTCCAAGCATTGTATGGAATTGGGAGGGGACTACATGGAGGCTTAATAATAAGTATAAATATAATCCCTTTGTTATATATTCTGTATGCGATCAATCCTAGAAGTTTTTAAGCGCACTGCATTTTTTTTACAGAAAAAGTTAAAAAAATTTTAATGTATGACCGTCTACTGTGCATCAAACATACGTCATGCTATTTGCAATGTGGATGGAAAAGAATATGGATTGCAGTACAGCATTGTCATAAAAAATACTTTATTGTAGCGAAACACTCTAACCTAAAATACACCAGATATCGTCCAATAAACAAATATCTTTTCAATAAGTTATATAAGAATAACGAAATATTTTAGTATTTTCTTTAACAAGCAATTTTCAAAAAATATATATAAACGTGAAGTGACTATTTCTTAATAAACAACTTGCTTGCATTAGTGAAAAATATTCTTACATTTCTTTTGTTTGTTTTCCTTTATTAAGCTTCAGTTGACACACGTTACAGAGAGTTATTTGGCACGAGGAAAGAAACTCTTTGTAGCAACCATTTACGGTTTAATCTATGTTGTTACCATCCGAGAATCTTTGAAAATAAAAGAGTTGTAGCATACGCATAAAAGGTATTCTGAAATTAAAACTTTATATATAAAATGTTTTCAACTCACATTCCAGAACTTCATAATACTCGTCTATACAAGTTCTATTTAACGAATAAGATAAGTCTGCTAGTACAGCCATTAGCTCAGCAATAATAGTAGGTCTGACAAGATGCTATCCAAAACCCACTCAAACAGTCAAATTTTATCACTCATGTGTGTCCATCATTTTACATATAAGGCCATTCTATATGCTCATCGCTCACGATTTGTTCAAAATCCCATCGTTCAATCTAATTGTATAACGAACTAGACCGCAGGCAGGATAGACAATCATCTCATCGAGCTCACGGATGAAAATCTAAGATTAGTTAAGTCTGGATTCGCATATTGCTACGCAATTGATCTGCCAAGTGATATCTTAATGGAAAACACCTGAAAACCCGATTTTAGCCGTTGGCTCATAGGTTTCCCATTATGTTTTCCTGCTCCAAATCCTCCATGTATTCGTACTTTTGGGTGCAGAAAAACACAATAATAAATCTATGATTCAACCGTTAAAATCAGGTTTTTAAGTGTTTTTCACCAAGATATGTCTTGGCAGACCGATTGCGTTTTAATATACGAATCGAAATTTAACTAATTTTAGATCTTCAATGAGATGATTGACATTGCTTCTGCCTCCCGGTCTATACATCATATCCCTCTTTTACTTACTCTTTTACTTACGTTATAATTTCGTATGCTACCTCTCATATATTTGTAAAGAAAATATTTAAGGTAGTAGACATTCGTAAAATAAATATTTGACACGCCTCTGAAAGAAATGTATATTTATTTACACGATATGATTAATCTCTTTAGCTTTAAATTATTGTTGTGATAGAATTATAATGTAAACATTACTCTCTTAAAACGAAAGAGTGGATTTGGCTGCTCAAGAAAGAGTTCTAATTTACTGGATCGTGAATGAGCTGATTTTTAAGTGGTTCACTCTTCTTGACTTGCTTTCTTCTATTTCTAATGCACTCATTGAGATCAGAAATTAAGCAAGTCATCTCGAGAAGAAAACAGATCATTCCCGCGTTATTTTCATCCACCGCTGGCGCTGCTGTCGACCTGACCTTGCAAAATACAAGATGGAGGACTTCGGAATGCACTGCACGCTGATTTTCGATGCATCTTAAAAGTTCGTGGTTTCCTCAAGATTATTTGCTAAAGAAGCCGATATTTTACGAAGTAAGTACTATGAAAGTATTTTATTTACATTATGCTATCCTTTTAATAGATTTCTCTTCTCTTTTTTTAATAAACAATTAATGTTAATACTCATACGTACCTTACATAACAACCTCTAAATAAAATGGTGTGTGTATCAAGCGAAGTAAAAATTGTCTTATAATGTAAATACTTAGTTCATTTAACAGTCTTGTAGTATAAAAGTTTTGAAGAATTAAGGTATGCAATTATTACATCTGTATTTATAAAAATTTATCAAAATACTGAATTTACATTATTCGGTGTCTTAGTGAAAACACACAGGTTTATAGATGTTCAGGCTGGTTAGAAATGCTTATTTTTTAGTGTACTTCTATTACTCAATTTTGCTAATACAGTGAAACCTCCAAATAAGGGACACTCCGAATAAGGGACACCTCTATTTAAGGGACAAAAGTTCCGGTCCCAGTCCCTTGGTATAAGAAGTGTAATGTATTTACCTCTGAATAAGGGACACTCGATTTAAGGGACACTTGAAAATGAGATCAACCGTTCCGACGGCGTTTCTTACACAAATTTTATTCAGTTGAAACAACTTAAAAAAAAAAAAGTTTCCTTCAAATACATTATTTCAAAAAGAAGAAGAAGAAGAAGAAAACAGCTTTAAATAAAAAAAATTAATTTTCTTTGTTACTGGTATGACAAAAACAAATTTTGCAAAGAAAAATGCTGCCCATTCACACTGGTCATATGAGTGCAAAATGTTAAAGGGGTTGATTTTTGCATTTGAGATAATGAAGCAATCTGTGATGAAAATGAAAATACAGAATTTTGTGAACTCATCAGATAGGCAGTTATGTTGGTACAGAGGTATGCAACTCAGCTGATGAGCATTTATTTATCCACAATTCAGATGAAGATATCGAAGTGCTTTTATCCCTATTGGAGCCAGAGGTGGCAGTGCAGACAATAACTTCATGGAGTTCACAGCTGAAATTCCAGAATTGGTTAAAACTCAATTCAAATATTAAAATACAATTGGTCTGCCAAGTCATATCTAGGCGGAAAAACACATAAATCCGATTTTAGAGGTTGATTTGGTGATTAGTCGTTGAGTGGTAAGTTTTTCATTGGGGTATCCTGCAGCCAGTGCTCCATATTTTCATAGATTTGAGTGCAGGAAAATATAATGGTAAATCTACGAGTCAAATTTAAGATTTTCAGAGGTCAGATTTTTAGGTGTTTTAGTAGACCGATTGCGTTTTAACATACATATTGAGTTTTAACTAATTCTAGAATTTCTGTCCTGAACTCGATGAGGTGATTGTCTGTGCTGCCATTCTTCCAGTCTATATTGAAAAGAATGCTGAAAATTGTGAGGGATGATTCTGAAAATGAAAGAAAAAGGAAAATTTTGAAATAAAGAACTTCACAGATGCTTTAAAATATGCAAAGCAGTTGAATACTTTTCCGTAAATATTTCTTATAATGAATGACTAAAAGTTATAAGTATGATAAGTGAATATCTGAAAAGTTTAGTAGTAGAAAAATTGAAATCTGCAAAACAGTCACTTTTTTTATGGATTACTTCGCAAGTAAGATTTTCAGTGTTGAATTCAGGCACTTTTCTCCGGGAGGGACTTTAGTAGCTCAGGGAGGGGACATTATAGAGTTCCAGGGGTGAAATTGTACTTTTTGACTATTGAAAATGCAAAATTTCAAATTTTCCGGGGGGGGGGGTACTTTTTATTGCTCCGGGGGATGTCATCTCCCTGAATTCAATACTGAAGATTTTTTAAAATATTATTGCACTTTTTGCATCATAGAAACATTTACGTAAAAAATACAAATCAATAACTCAACAAATCATTTACTAATTAAGTAATGAATTAAAAAATTAATTATCTATTACTTTTGTTCCTAATTAATGTAATTTATAACTTTTGGGTACATTTAAACTTCATTCTAATATTTTGTTATTTTTTATGCCCTTATGAATGATTAATTTAAAAAAAAATGTAAAAACTCCGAATAAGGAACACCTCTATTTAAGGGACAAAAGTTCCGGTCCCATGGGTGTCCCTTATTCAGAGGTTTCACTGTATTGTTAAGGGATGGAAAACCCTATATAAACACGAAAAACAAAGTTGCAATTTAGTGACATTCTATTTATAGAACATTAATTTAATATCGTATTAAATTGATTGAAATATATTTTGATTTAGATTATGATAAGAATATTGCATTATGAATCTATTGAGTAGTATGTATTTTATAACAAGAATAATATCCCCTTTTATGGAAATAGGGTAGCTATCAAATTATAGAAAGGGAGTGAGGAACTCATGCAAATAAATTAAGTTTAAAGTATTAAAATCTGGTTTCATCTGCAAACTGCCATAATATTGAAAAACATTTTCTCCATTTTACATAAAAATTAGCTTAACAATAGATGTGTTTCAGAAAAAAGGAATTTGAAAGAAAGAATATTAATGAGGACATTTTGAAACTTCTTTTTTTAGTCTAATTGCAGAGTTGTAGAAAAGACCTGTTTTTTTTTTTTTTTTTTTTTTTTTTTTCATAAAAAACTAAAAAAGTTTTTTTTTGTTTTTGGTTTAAACCGGGTTTTTTAAACATCGTTTCTTATTACATATACATGCATATATATTGATAAAAATAGACATTGGATTATAAACTGTAACTTCATTTTAAAATGATTTAAATTAAATATTTACAATGAATTTATGTAAAAAATAAGAGAAATTAAAATTTAATTTAAACAGTATTAGCAAACTGTCTTATGTTCTAAAAATAAAGTGCTGTATACAGTGAAGCATTGATACTCTGAAAATCTTTATAACTAATCTTTTAATTACTAATAATAAACATTTGAAAGTAGTCTGATAAATAAAATATTCTTCTCCATAGCTATCCAAATAATAAATTTCAAATACTTCTTGACATTTTCTTTCTTGAATGACAATTTTAAGTCAACATTTTTGGTCATAGAGTCAGCAGATAACTAACAGGGGGGGGGGATCACTATTATTAAAATGTTATAAGTAGCATCCAATCTTTGAAAACTGTCTTATTCGACTTCATATTTTGATTTTAATGCTTAAGATAACCTCCCCAATTAAGATTGGGAATTTATTTTACAGCTTGAAATCTTATAGATTGTATTATGTTATTGTGTTAAATAATCTGCAGTTTTCAAAAAATTGTTAATAAATTTTCAATAAAATGTTATAAGTAGCATCCAATCTTTGAAAACTGTCTTATTCGACTTCATATTTTGATTTTAATGCTTAAGATAACCTCCCCAATTAAGATTGGGGATTTCTTTTACAGCTTGAAATCTTATAGATTGTATTATGTTATTGTGTTAAATAATCTGCAGTTTTCAAAAAATTAAGATATTTTCTATTAAATATTGAATATTTTTAATCTATTTTATATTAGATTAATTCACATGTTCGAAACTTTTTCTAAAGAGAAATAAATATATTCACCAATGCAGACTGATTTTAATCCTATAATCCTTTTAATCCTATTATAAAATGATCTAAACCTGCTTCATCCAATGCTTATTGCTGATATAAAGTATTAAAAATAGAAGTTATTTATATTCAATAATCTGACATACATAAATTATTAAGAAAAAGAGAAAATGTCATTAGATTTCTTCTGAAAAAAAAAAAAAAAAAAATTTTTTTTTTTTTTTTTTTTTTTTTTTTTTTTATAGAAAAGAACCAGTTGGTTTAAACTAAACCGTTGTTTAAACCAAAAGGGGTAAACAGTTGTTTAAACCATAGTTAAAACCAATTGGTTTAAACCGTGCCAACCCTGGTCTAATTGTTGTTAGGTTCTATCTTGTATTATATAAATATGCAAATATATAGAAAAACAGCTAATTATCCACAAAAACCTGCATTGGTTGGGTATTTGCCAGCGCTGATACATTTTGAAAGTAGCAACAAAGGTGAATTTTCAACAATATTTTATAACGTTGCTTTAAGAACTTTCATTTTAAATTTGTTTTTAAAATGGTGATTTATTTTAAGATTGTATCAGAAGTAACACCATGATTTAAACAAGCGGATAAGTGTAATCGCACAGTATTTATTTATTCTATTTTCAATTTATTCATGATTGGCTGAATTTTCAGTAATGTAATATTTATAAAGCTAAAATTTTTAGTGTATGGTTCATTTTTTGTTTAGACTATGGATGGGAAATTTTATAAAACATTTAATCTGAAAGCTGCAAAATATTTTAATATGTTCATAAACATTCCTTAACATTATATTTATTGCTATTTAACTTAATTTCAATATTTTCTTTTAACACAAGAAGATGGTGATTTCATGGAGGAGTAAAATTCTACTGTGAGGAGTCAAATTCAACAATCTTATTTAATCTCAAGGATCCTCAACAAAGTGTCTATTTTGCCTAAGATTTTAAAAGTTGGACAAACCAGTGGACAGATTACAATATGCTCTTTATGTATTTAATGTTTAATGCAAATGGACTGTTATATTTATAAAGGTCCTGTTAAAGATGTTATTGAAACTTGTTTATCTGATGTTGGAAAGAATTGTTATCATTTAATGTTAGGTTTATTTTGTTCTTGCTAAATAAAATGTTTTTGTTGTTAAATAAAATTAGTTTTTTTTCTTTCTTGCAACATTCTAAATTGCACATTTGGCTCTAACTTTTGACATAAAATGCTGCAGTCTTATGCTTTTATATTTATTTAAAAGTTAGTTGATTTAAGAAACATTGAATAAAATCAAAAATTAAAAGATTAAGAAGAAATAAGTTATTCTTGAATATAAATTCAAGTTTTAACAAATGTTTTAAATGATATAGAGAATAATTGCACATGGTCAATAAATCCATTTCTCAGTTATTTCTGCATTTAACTTTTGTACTACAATATTTAGTGGAAAGTTCTTCATACAATAAAATAATTGTCCATAATCAAAATTTTAGCTATACAAGTTTTTTAATGGCATTCCTCCACATTTCCCAATTGCAATGTGCTTATATAAATGCTATGGGTAACAATTATTTTATCTAAGATTTCAAACTAAACAATTAAAATATTTTTTTTAAATTTAGTCAGTTTAAGAAATATAAGATTTTGATTGAGATTTAAATCTAGGAATAATTACAACAAGGTATCATGGGTTGATGTTTATCCATTTAAAATATTTTCAATTTCATTTATTTAAACCCTGCGCTGGCCATGTGTGTGTGTGGGGGGGGATACTTTTTTAAATTTAGGTTTTATGTTTTTTAATACTTTCTTTTTCAAAACTGGTTCTGAAACTCGTATTAATATTTAAAAAAAAACTAACCGAAATTGCAAAAGTAAAAACTAACCCACTTACAGATCATCCTCAAATATTCTATGCCCCCCCCCCCCCAAAAAAAAAGGTAAACATTTTAAAATCCAAACAAGATATTTGAAAATAACTTCTGCATAGGATTATCTAAACTCTTAAGGGGAACAATCAGCTTCTGACATTGTGGTGCTGAAGTTGAGTCGTTGGGCTGATATCAAGTTTATTTTTTCAATATTTTTTTAGTAAGATGCCTAAGATTGGTTTATTTGATTGAAATAATAAATTTTTAATAAAAAAATAATTGTTATTTACAATTAAATCAGAAGCTAATGAAAAAATAAAAAATGTATATAAGCATATCTGAAGCTATACGTATCATTGGAAAATATGTAAACTTGAAATTGCCCAAGAAAAGAAAGAAAAAATCCCATTAGCACCACAGCATCAGAAGCTGATATTCTGTTTAATGTTGTTCGGGTACTGTTGCACAGTTATGCAAATTTAGGCAGTTTGCATGAATAAGTGTTTTCAAATTTACAATTTTGAGATCACCAGTATTTTTAATTTAATGAATATATGTACTTTTAAATTTAACAAAAGAAAATACTGATGTTAAAAATTTCTGATTTGACAGAATAATAAAAAATTCATGTAAGTTCTATTTAATTTTGTATAACGATTCAATTGCCTTTTCCCCTAAATTGACATAGGAAACAGTTTCATTGAATTAGAAAGAAAAAAAAATGTTTTTACGATTCATTAGAGAACTTTCAGTCATGTAAATTAGAATGTTTTAAGTTTTGTTAATTAAAGACTTGGAAGAAATATTGGAGAATCCATGTTACAGTTTTCCAATCTCTCTCTCTCTCTCTCTCTCTCTCTCTCTATATATATATATATATATATATATATATATATATATATATATATATATACACCCTTGTAATATCAATAAACAAAAATTTAAATCCGAAATGAGAATTTAATTGCAATACTTGAAAATGTGGCAATAATTCCATGTTATATTGAATTTCATTGATAAAAATTAATCGAGGATTACTGAATTTAGTTTTAAATGATGTGATTTTATTTAGACGATTTAGAAATCACTTGAAGATTTTTGTAATTTTAAGCAATTTTTCTTTTCTTAAGAGTGAATTTATTTAATTCTACAAATTCAAGGAGTTTTGGATTCACTCTTAAATGAGTTGATTTCATTCATGTATGAATTGGTTACAAATCGCCTAAGTGCTACTGGATTAAATCAAAAATGACAACATTTCACTCCAACTTGAATTGATAACAAATCGCTCAAGTGCTACTGGATTTGCCTTAAATTATTTCACTTCGCTCAAATACGAGTTGGCTGCAGCTAACTCAAGTGCTACTCGATTTAATCCTAAAGACTTCATTTCACTCAAGTATGATTTGGTTACAAATCGCTCAAGTGCTACGAGATTCAGTCTTAAATGACTTCATTTCACTCAAGTATGACTTGATTACAAATCACTCAAGTACTACTGGATCTAACCTTTATTGATTTGATTTCACTCAAGTATGAGTAAAATAGAGATCACTCAATCATGAGTTGATTAAAAACAACTCATTCACTTGAGTTGTTTCAGCTCTTCTTGAGAAGGTTCCTTTCAACATGGGAAAAGAGTGGATTTCAGCTCAACTTGAGTTATTTCAGCTTTTTCGTTTTAAGAGAGTACATCCAAATCCCTTTTGTGATTGTTGAGAAAACTGAGGACAAGCATGTATACACACATACATACGACCAAAGACAGAAACATCTTTTTTTCTTTTGAAATTGCTAAAAATTGCTAATTTTCTTATAAATGACAATAGCAGTTTTTCACTATTAAAGATCAAAATAGGGCAAAATATAGCAATTGGCAGAGTTGCGAAAATTTTCGTTATAGACAAATAATAGTTTCTGTGTTAACAAGAAGAGATCTGTTAAGCATCGGCCAGATTTGGCTGTATTAGAAGGTGGGGAAAGAGAGGGGTGCTTTTGATCGGACTTTTTAAGGGACAGTCACCCAAATTATCCTTCTCGTAAAAAAAAAAAAAAAAAAAAAAAAAAAAAATCTAGAAATTTTGCATAGTCAACAACAAAACCCGTCTATTCGGGTATCGAACCTGCAAATTCATCTGAAGTTCCTTATTTTGTGGCTAGTACACTTACCACTCGGCTGAAAGAGACTTTGTTTAGTTGCAAAATGTGGGCAATTTTATATGATTTTTCTATAATAACATAAAAATTAAATAATACAAGTTATATTTCTTTTCTAACTCTAACATTAGAAAATAATTGTGATTTAAATAAATATTTTATAAATAAATAGTATTTTTCATTAAAAAAAATATATTCATTGCTATTACTGTTTCATTTTTCCTTGTGAGTAGTTTTGAGTTTCCCTTACTTATCTAACTACGATGAAAGTGTTCATTAAAGTTTTAAAAATAGCAATTAAAATATGAGCAACTGTTATATTGCGGCAAATATATCTGTAAAAATGTATGATCTGAAGCAAATGATTAATGATTTATCTTAAGATTTTCAAGTATGAAAATCAATCATTCTTTTTATCTTCTAGATTTATCGAAATATGTATTCACGAAAAAAACATCGAACTGAAATTTTACAAAAAAAAATATTTCTTAAAAGGACAAATACCCAGTAACGTAATGAAGCAGAAAAAGCATGTCGATTTTTTTTCTTCATCGGATAGCTTTTAAAACTGTGGACTTTTGCATAAAATCATTTTTTTCTAATCCATACAAGATTATTTTGAAAACTATAAAAAATCATGAATGAATAAACCCATGTTAACTCAAATTTATACGACAATGTTATGACGATGGCATTTTATTGTCGACAGAAAGTCGAGAATAACGAAAGTTCTGTAATTTAAAAATAAATGTATGCTTATCTTACGTAAAGATTCACTCTGAGTAATATACGAAAAGAATTTACACGGTAAAAGTAAATATATAATTAAAAAAAATTGTAAAAAAAATTTACATGCCTATAATTAGAAATTTTAATGGCTGAATTTTTGTTCAACTTGACTGAAAGTATAGGTGCAGATTCCAAAATTTTTAAGAAGCCAGTGACTCCTAAATCCAAACATTCCAATCGCCACTAGAACCTAATTTCTAAGGAAATTAAGAAACAACGGAGAAACAACGCTAATTTCGTTAAAAGGTCACAGAAGAAAAGCTAATGTTGTCAAAGGATCGCAAAAAACGCCACGATTTTCGTCAAAGAATCGCTGAAAAATGTGTTTTTCCTCAAATTACCGCTGAAAAAAACTCGACTTTGGTTGGAGGATCGCAAAAAAAACACGTGATTTTTGTCAAAAGATCGCGTAAAAACCCGAGATTCTCATCAGAGGATTGCGAAGAAACCCAATTTTCGTCAAATGATGAAAAAAAACCCGAAATTCGCCACAGGATAGCAATTTACACGGCAAAAATTAATCACAAAGTCGACACATGGTAACTGGCGACCGTGAACCTCCACCTATAGATTAAAGGCGTAAAATTAACAGCGGGAAAAGTATTCAAGTTCGATCTGGAATCAGATTTATTGACATTATGCGTCAATGCTCTAAGCACTGAGCTACCTAGATGATATCATATCGAGCACTATTCCGTTAATCTGTAGATAAAGCTGCAAACGCAGCATGCTTGAAATTTATTCTAAAAATTTCAAAATTATATATGTATATTCAATTTTATCAAAATTCGATTATCTTCCATTTTCTGTTTGACCCATAATTGGCTGCTCGTGAAAAATATTCTATCGTGTACTGTGTTTGCAGCCCTATCAACAAATAAAAATGAGAAGTGTTAGCCCTGATATCGTCCAGGTGTCTCAATGATAGAGCATTGACACATAATGTCAAAGACCCGTGTTCGATTGTTTTAAACTGTTAATTTTATGAATTTAAGACAATTTTTTTAAATCAGAAATTAAAATTTTATATTTTATTATATGATTTTAAAGCTTGAAATAGATCCTTCTTTTTATCTTTTAGATTTATCGAATATGTATTCACAAAAAAACCCATCGTACTGAAACTTTACAATAAAAAATATTTCATAAATATCAAACTATCAGGAAACATTTCTTAAAAGGACAAAGACCTAGCAACGTGATGAAGCAGAAAAAGTATGTCTGTTTTTTTTTCTTCTTTGGATAGTTTCCAAAACTGTGAACTTTTACATATAACCGCTTTTTTCTTATTCGTGTAAGATTATTTTGACAACTATAAAAAATTATGTATGAATAATTGATAATAATTCGAATTTATACAGCGATGTAATGACGATGGCATCTTATTGTCGACATAAAGTCGAAAACATCAAAAGATCTGTAGTTTGAAAATAAGTGTATGATTTTTTATGTGAAAATTCATTCTGAACAATATACAAAAGAACTTACAGTATAAGATTAAGTATATAACTATGGACATTTTTGTATACAATTTCACATGTTTATAATTAAAAATTTGAATGGCTGAATTTTTTATTCAACTTAAATGAAAGGCGTAAAACCTGTTGAGAATTAAATCCTTTTTTAGGCATGAGTGCATTTCTTTATTTATTAACAAATCAATTATTACTATTAAAAAATCTCTTTATAAAAGGTAAGTAAATTGGTACTTACCAACACATAGACTTCTACTTTCTACATTTTTTGTAAAACCACAAAATAATTTGTAATCTCCAGTACAGAAATGTATCAAAAAATACAAGGATAAATTTCTTACTGTCGAGATATTTTATATTTTGGTTTTTCTGTTCGAAATAAATGATTTTCTGAAATATGAACAGCAATAAATCTTCATTCAATTAGTATATTCAAAAGACTTACCCATCAACATGCAATCGGGTTTTTCTGGTGATAGTAACTTTTCCCCTAGGTAATAGATGTTGCATATTTTTATGTAATACTGACAGAACGTCATAAACTAAAAGCACTTTTTCAATCAGTATGTATATAAATTTCAAACTGTAAGTATAGCATAATGTTTTCTGCATTTAATATAATTTTGTTTGACAATTCTAAATATTTAAAAATTTAATCTTAATTTTTTCTTATTAAATAACAGTTTTTAGTAATTAACAAAGAATTTGTTCAACAAATTGGATGGATCTTATTAATTTCTTTCTTTTGTTGACATAAAACCATGGATAATTCTTTATTATGAAGTAATCAGGGTAAGAGAATTTACCTTACCTAATTTTTAAAGTACTTTTTATTGCATAAAAAAGATAAGCTTAAATGATTTGTAATTGAAGTTTTGTTAAACTTTGTACGCGTTAAATTTTATTCAAAATAAAAATCTTGAAATGTGCTTTACAACTGTGTTTTGATTAGTAATCACCGATTTCACATCATGATCACCATCATAAGTACATCTTACTTCTTATTTTAGCAAATCTAAAGACAAAAATGTTCAATATAACACTTCAAATGGTGATGTTATGATTCTTAAAGCAAATAAATATGTTTTATGCTACATATTAAACGCTTTCTAGGAAAGGAATCTGAATTCATTCTTTTTAATGTCAGATTTGGATAGAAGTACTTTATTTAATGCTTCCGCTGACA